>JARKIP010000023.1:22919642-24270357 GCA_029990175.1 Petunia secreta
GAGTAAGGAGGATAATTGAACCATGGTCAATGTGAATGATAATAAACCATCAAAAATCTATGTGGTATTTCGTGGTAAGAGGCCGGGATTATACAACTCTTGGTGTGAGTGTGCCCCTATGGTTATTGGAGTCAAGGGTAGCATCTTCAAAGCTTTTAAATCTCATGATGAAGCCATATTAGCTTTCAACGACTTCCAAAAGAATGATCAAGCTAAGAACAAGTCCCAATCCAAAGTGTATGTGGTATTTTATGGTAAGGGACCCGGATTGTACAACTCTTGGCATGAGTGTGCTCCAATGGTAGTAGGTTTCAAGGGTAGCATCTTCAAGGCTTTCAAGACTTATGATGAAGCCAAAGAAGCTTTATATGAATATCAAAAAAATAACACTGGTCATAAAGATCATTCTTCAAGCTCGTTAGTAGATGAAAGTGTCGTAGGATTTGAGGTTGATAATGAATCTTGTGTTATTTCTTCTGCTTTATTAGCTGGAATGTTTGTATGGATGAAACTATCAAGTTGATTGTTAAAATATGTTTCCAATTATGAAATGACTGATTTTGTGTTATTCTTAGTCGTTAATGGAAAGTAAAGTTCTTAATCAATTAGGTATATCATTTTACTTATTTTTCGATAAAGTATTTTCTCAACTAGCAATTATAAATTTGTTTCAAGTAATTAGTTTACATTTGTCTAATGTGTCGTACATAGTTTTAATTAACACAAAATTCATTAAGTTAGATGAAATTCAAGTTGTTTGAAAAACTAGTTTATGAATTGTGAACCCATGAGTTTAGCCTTTTGAAGTTTGATTATAGCATACACTTAGAGAAAAAAAACATGATAATGCAAGTAAAAGCTTGTAATATTAATAAGTGACCAAACCTTCATTATGGATTTCGAACCCAATGATCTAAGCTACAATATGGAGCTAGTTTGGTTGCACATAAAATCTGTTTTGATTCAACAATTAATATTTAAAAGCTTATTCATATTTATAAGGATGAAGTCATTAGTAGTCAATCGTGTTAAAAGCAAAGAAGAATTGGAGAATAATTTTACCATAACATAAGATTTATTAATAGATTGTTCATGGAATGATATTCCATTATATAATACCACGACCAAGTCAAGACAAGAACCAAACTAGACAACCATAAGCATAAACAACAAAAACACCTACACTAGCATACCATGCTATATGCATGGTATGCACAAGAGACAAGTTCATAACAGACTACTCAATTTTTGGGGTATCAGGCACAGACTTAGAAGACTTGTTAACAGATTCAGTGTCGTTAGAGATAACAATAACATAATTCTCCTTGGGCTCACTTTCGGTGCTTGGGATGGGTAGGTCATCAAGCATGGTGTAAAGAGTGGTTAAGGGGACCGGGCCTTCCAATAAAAGATTTTGGATGTAAACAATGTGACTCTCCTTAACCAACCTCCCTAGCAATTCATTAACCTCACTCTTTAGCTTCCTATGTATATTCTTAAGCTCCTGATACAAAATGTTATGGCTAACTGGTGATCCTTGCAGTGGTTTTGCAACAACGTTCTTCTTTGGAGTCCTATCAATTGTAATGCTTATAAAAGGTAGTTGATTAGGATTGAAGTGGATTCGTAATTTGAGTTTGGAAACTATTTATAGGGGTTTATTTTGTTTAGCCGTATTAAATAGTATATTAATATCTATGTGGTCTCATAATTGTTTAAACTTTCTATGTAGTTATTTCACTTCTCTATGCAGCCTTTCCACTCTTCTGTGCAGCCATTGCACTTCCCTGTAGGACACGCCTAGCTACAATAAATTGACTTAGAAATTTGTTTGAGGTTGTACTTGTCTATCATGCTCAAAAGAATTGTTAAGTGTAGTAACCTATGATTGATTGAATTTGCAAATAACATTTGTTATATGTAGCAACATATACTATAAGTTGTCAATGAAATTAAATAGTCACGTATTAAAAATCAAAATATAATGATTAGTTCCATTGATAAACTGAAACAGTTGTAATATAAGTTCAACATTGAAGAATTTCTCAAACTCTCACTTCAACATTGAACATAACAATCGTTGGTGTAGCTTGAACAAGTTCAAAGATAAGAACATGTCCTTTTTTAATGAAATTGTTCTTGACAAATTTTTTCCATCCCTTCACGAGTCTTCGCTGAACACCACTGCTCAGTGTTGTAGTCCATTTCTTTCCTTTAAATTGGATAGTTATTTTAACCATAGTAGGAGGAAGATAGTGATAGATTTTCTTTGGAAGGCACTGCGGAAACATAAGAAAGAGTAATATTATTGTCGTAGGTAAATTTCTATATTAGAATTAAAAAAGTGTAAGGCTAAAAAAAGGTACCAATGCATCACGAGTAATGTATGAATAGGGCATCTCCATCTTGAACCATGTTATGAAATCTTCTTCAATCCATCCGCATTCCATTTAGTTTATATTTGTTTTAACTATTTTATTGATTTAGAAGTGCTTGTGACAATGCATGGTGCAACTATTTAAAGAGTCCAAAACATCACTAAACCTTTAATAATTTCCTCCTCTTATTAGTTTCCCTCCATGAATTCCCCCCTAAATATAAGCTACAAAAGTAAATAAAAAATTAAAAAGTTAGTCGTATGGCAGATGATTCTATTCTAGCATAGTGGTTGTGAATGTATTGAAAGAGGTGAGGGTCTAGGGTTCGAGTTTTGTTAGGCTCCTTTTTTATTATGTGTATTTTTAAGGGCAGTGCTCAATCCCCATTCCCCAATCCCTAGACCCTAACCCTAAACCCTAAACCCTTAGGAGTCGTTTGGTTGGTTTGATAAGGAGAATAATTAACCCACGTTTGATTAGTAATATTAATTAATTTATGTTATAGATTTTATTGTTAAAATATTTTGATAACTTATACCAAGGAGGTGGTGGAGTTATTTATGGGGATTTTCTTGATATGTAGTCCCACCAACCAAATGACTCCTTAAGGTTACCGGTATAAATCTCTACAAACAATCACACTTAAGTGTGTTGTTTTGCCTAGATGATGCAATTGTAGTGAGTGATCATAGGTAATGATACCCTTAGATATCCCACGTTGGTCCATGTGGTGATTTAAGGTCACCGGTAATATGTCGTAGGGTTTATGATGCTATTGTATAAAAGTGATCACTTATAATTGTGTTCTTGTGCCTTCATTATGCAATTGAGTGGGTGATCATATGTAATGACACCGTTACACCTCCCACATTGATTCTTGAGGTGAGTTAACGGCACCGGGAACATGTCGTAGTGTTCATCATGCTATTGTATAGTTTCGATCACATTAATTTATACTATTGTGACTGCATGATCCAATTAAAATTATTAACATAGCTAATAGCACCATTAAATGTCTCACATATAAATTTTTTCATAATTAATTAATATAAAATTATAATTTTTAATTATTTTATTAAATATAATTTATATAGAGTCATTAATTAAATAACACAATAATATCATTCCAAAATATGCAATTAGGGTCATTATTGAAAGAAACAGTGTCATTAATGATTATAGTTGTAATTTCACATCGTTAAGTGCGCCATAATTAAATTACACATCTATTGAGACCAACTATAGCATTAATTAAAGAAAATAAAATCTAGTTGTTTTGGAAGAACACGCTATTCCAGCATAGTGGTGTTTAGTGTAGTGACTTGATGTGGTGGTTTAGGGTTCGAGTCTGGATAGTCTCAGTTAGTTATTATTTTTTTTTTAAAAAAAAAATCTGCATATTGAAATCCTATTCCCAAACCTAAACCCTAAATCCTTAGGAGTCGTTTGGTTGGTTTGATAAGGTGAACAATTATCCCACGTTTGATTAGTAATATTAATTAATTTGTGTTATAGATTTTATTGTTAAAATATTTTGATAACTTATACCTATGAGGTTGTGGGGTTATTTTTGGGGATTTTCTTCATATGTAGTCCCACCAACCAAACGACTACTTAAGTTTATCCGTATAAATCTCTACAAATAATCACACTTAAGTTATCAGGAGAAAGCATAGGCACCAAGGTTCTTGATTATAACCATTCGCCCATCTAATCATTGTTAAGAGAACCCCTTTTTTGTGTGTTCTTTTGCCTACATGATGCAATTGTAGTGAGTGATCATAGGCAATGACATCCTTAGATGTCCCACGTTGGTCCATGTGGTGATTTAAGGTCACCGGTAATATGTCGTAGGGTTTATGATGCTATTGTATAAAAGTGATCACTTGTAATTGTGTTCTTGTGCCTTCATGATGCAATTGAAGTGGGTGATCATATGTAATGACACCCTTACACCTCCCACATTGGTCCTTGAGGTGAGTTAACGACACCGGGAACATGTCGTAGTGTTCATCATGCTATTGTGTACATATGATCAATTTTAATTGTGTTATTGTGACTATATTATGTAATTGAACTGTGTGATCATAGCTAATGATACCATTACATGTCCCACATATAATAATTTTCCATGATTAATTAATATAAAATTAAAATATTCGAATTATTTTATTAAATATAATTTCTATAGAGTCATTAATTAAATGACACAATAATTTCAGTCCAAAATATGCAATTAGGGTCATTATTAAAAGAAGAAGTGTCATTAATGTCTATGGTTGTAATTTCATGTCGTTTAGTGCGCCTTAATTTAATTGCACACCTATTGAGACCAACCACTTCATTAATTAAAGAAAGCAATTAAAATTTAGTTGTATGGCAGAACATGCTAATACAGCTTAGTGGTGTTTACTGTACTTACGTGATGTGGTGGTTTAGAGTTCGAGTTTGGATAGGCTCAATTAATTTTAATATTTTTTATTTTAAAAAAAATCTGCTTATAGAAACCCTAACCCTATCCCTAACCCTAAACGCTAACCCTAAACCCTAAATCGTAAACCTTACACTCTAAGATTTACTAATGTAATTTCATAATATTCATACTTATATTAGTAATACAATGTATCAATTAGAACACATTTTCTTGTTCCTACATGTATTAGTAATCACAGGTAATATGTCGTATTGTGCGTGTTGCTATTTGTACAAGTGATCACTTATAATTTCCATCGTTGTCCCTTCATTAGGCAATTGTAGGATTGATCATAGTTATTAACACCCTTACACATCCAATATTGGTCTTTATGGTGAGTTAAGGTCACCGACATAATGTCGTAGTGTTAATCATGTTATCGTATACAAGCGAACATATAATTTCCATCCTTGTGACTTCATAATGCAATTTAGTGATTTATCATAGCTAATGACACCCTTTACACCTCCCACATTGGTCCTTGTGGTGATTTAAGGTCACCGGTAACATGCCGTAGTGTTCATCATGCTATTGTATAAATACGATCACATTAATTTGTATTATTGTGACTGTTGTATAAATGCGATCACATTAATTTGTATTATTACACCCTTACACCTCCCACAAATAATGTTGTTCTTGTCATAAAATATTTGATATATTTTTATTAAATGTATCTTGTATTGAGTCATTAATTTAATTACACTATAAAATCGGTCCATAATATGCAATTAGGGGTCATTTACTTAAACAAACAGTCGTATTAATGTATATGTTTATAATTTCACACAATTAAGTGTGCAAAAATTATATTACATTACATATTTAGTGTCAATTTTAAACAAACACCCATTAGGAACGGGTATGTTTGTCTATTTAAGAAGGCAATTAGTGCCTTTTCAACCTCATTATCACTACACTTATCGTTTATCATCCTTTAAAGCGTCTGCTCAATTCTTGGGGGAAAAACCCGCCATTTGCAAAGACAAGTAAGTTTTTCTACATTTCTGTTACATTCATTTGATATTTTTAGTTAAAATTTTAGGATGTTTGTGTCGTGTGATTTATTCTGATTGATTTTTGTAGACATGGAAGGTGAAAGTAGCAACTCGTGGCCAACAACTACCAAGTATTAGAACGTATTTTGTATGAAAAAATGTGTTCGTGAAAGGATAATAGACATGCAGTGCAAACTTGATGACATTGAAGAGAAGATCAAGATGATTGAGTTTAAGCAGGCCATCATTATGAGAACCCTATCGAAGATTGAGAAGTTAGCAGAGGCTGCTGTTAGTGGTGCTGTCCTTAATCCGTCTAATTTTGTTTTTCCTTCCCCCCTCACCCATTATCTAGTCTAGTTAGTTTGTTGATGAAACCCTTTATTTCCTCAAACTCCCCTTAGGTACTTGTTTATGAAGTGCGGGTAGTTGATTTTTCTTTTTGTTGGGGAGGGTTGTATTGAAGGGGTTATGCTTTATGTTCTTGATGTTGGACTATAAATTTTTTTACTAATTTTTGGTTCAGTGTTTATGGAAATGTTAAGTTAATCTACATCCTTGTGAATGTTGTTATCATTCTTGTTTACAATATTGTTAAATCATCATAATCTCTCTCATAAAATGGTGGATTAAATTCAAATGTCTAAAAAGTTTGAAAAGGCAGAATAAATGTAAAAAAATTTTAAAAAAATAGTCCAGTATTGACACTTGCAATTTGAACCGGATTTTATTTCAATTATTAAATGGAGGAAAATAACATTTCATTATTTTTCCTTTACTTAAATAACTAGGCAAATTTATATTTGTTTTGAACCCTAAATACAATGTAGTTTAAAACTTCACATTTTCTGACAATGTTTTATAGGTTGCAATATTCTTAAATAAAAAACTCCTGTTAGGACGGATTAAAAACTTTGAAATGTGAAGTACTTTACACATTTTTCATATCGTGCAATGGTTAAAATGATAGATTAAATATTCTAAATTTAACAACTATAAAATGGAATAATTTAACCAAGATTAAGAGAGTTCATTATCTCAAACTAGTGGTTTGAAATCTGATTTGAACCGATCAATTAGAGGTATGTTAGGGTTTAGGCCAGTTATAGTCATTAATAATAAGTGAATGTGTGTAGATTATGTACATTGGACATAGGAAAAGACACAAATTTGTTTCAATCCCAAGTGAACCACTCCAATTGGTTTAGCGTGCATTGATTCTTACAATTCATGCATCAAATAATGGCTATTGCCTTTACATTGCCCAATACTCGTCCTATTTAAACCCTAACTCATTTCCATAGTGTAATCATCATCCTATATCATATCTTTGAAGATCACATATTTCTCCATGTATAATCATTCGTTTTCTAACTCTGCAAGACAACTCGGGTAAGTAATCTCCCACATGGTAGAAGAATCTTGTCAGGCATTACATCAAGTTTTCAGCTATGCAATAATTCTTATTAATATAGTTTAAATTTTTTGCAAGATGAGCATGAACTATCCTTTTCCTGTTGGTACTTCACAACATATTATGAATATCAATTGGGCATTGAACAATGTTATAATTCATATGCAAGAACTTCGTGCTGAAATTGCCAATCTCAGTCGCCGTGTCGATCAACAAGTTTTTCTTGTAAACTGGACACTGAACAATGTAAATTTTCAGGTGCAACAACTGCGTGGTGAAATTTGATAATCTTAGTCAACTAGTGGATCAAGTTAAACCCATCCAGGAGGTTATGATGGTGCGTATGGAAGCTGTCGCAAGTAGGATTGAGAGCAAGTATCAATCTGCCAAACTTGTTATTGAAGCCCCAAGCTCAAGTGGTCTAGGGAAGTTTTTGTAGGTTTTTTATGGTCTATGTGTGCAATTTTAGGATGACAATGTATGAAGACTAGTTTCTTCAGAAATCAAACAGTCTATGATATGAAAGTTTATGTTATGAAAAGTATTTGTCTATGTGTGATATTTTATGACTAGTTACAATATATTTGACATGTTATTTATTTCCAATTGATATTACTAGACATTTTATCGTCTTACAAATGTGAAAAATGTAGCAATTCTTAAATAAGTAAATAACATGGACTACAATGACTAATTTCTCTATGTTTTATCTTGTATGACTAATTATTTGTCTACGTGACATTTTATTCGTCTTTCAAATGTGAAGAATATAGACTAAATTTAACAACTATAAATATGGACATAAGCACAGCAACTAAACAAGTAAATAACATGGTGTCACGACCCAATTTTCGGGGCCGTGATGGCACCTAAGTGTTACATCCTTAGGCGAACCACGAATAATTAAACTGACTCATAATGATAATTTAGATAGAAATATTTCAATAAAATGTAGATGTAGACATCCACCCGAAATACAGTGTCAATAGAGCATCTACGAATTCTGACAAATACAAGATGTAGGAAGCGACTAAACACTAAGGTGGATCAGACGGTATGCCACCGCGAACCATGCGGTTGGCTCACCTCGAGCAAAAATAGCCACAGCCTCGAACGGATCAGATAAGTCCAGCTGTCTGACTAGTAGAAGGATCTGCACATTTAAACAGTAAGTTATGAGCCAAAGCCCAGTAAGATCATCGACAGGCCCGCTAAATTACCCTTTCGGGACAAGTCTTTGATAATGCACAAGCAGATAACGGAAGTACAATCCACACCTTTACAGTAACCCATAAACATTACATACGATAATATAATTATACAACAACACAAGCAATAATACGCGAATACATAACATGGTCAATAATATAAAGATACATAATATAGGCAGCATATACAATATTATATTGATACTATGGCATAAGCAATAATATAATTAACACACAGCATGGCGATGATATATCTCGCATACCACATAAGTAATGATATACCTAGCACATAGCATAAGCACACACCCGGTGCGGCTTTGTTTATAGGTCATAACGCACCACATGCCTCTGTCCCTATAAACAACTTTACTTATAGGTCATAACGCACCACAAGCCTCTGTCCCTATAAGTCTCCACATCTAGGTCATAACGCACCACCGGCCTCTGTCCCTAGATGAAATTTTGCTCCTAGGTCATAACGCACCAACGGCCTCTGTCCCTAGAGCATATCAATAATACACCGGCACACAACATCGATTATACACAAGTCACGTTTGTGTTTTCTCCTTTTTGTATAAATATAACGAGTAGTACATAATACTAGCTACTAGACAATGCTAGTCAATTAAGTACTCGACATCTTACTTAGCAAGATCAAATCTTATCCGCAAGCAAAAATAGAGGTCAAGTCTCACTTACCTCAAAATCGGCTCAAGTGGCTAAGGAACGACCTCCTTTCCCAAACGATGTGCCTCCGTAAGACTCCTCTCTGAGCCAAAGAAATAGTGTTGCACTCGTAAGCATGTGAGGAAAGGATTCTAAGCCCTTACGCAATTTAAGAGGCAATTTACCAAAATACCCCCGGGTCGGACGTACCCAAAACCCGTAAAATTTATGTTTCCGGACTCCCCATACTCCCACGAGTCCAAAAGTACGATTATTGTACATATCCGAGTCCAACTCGGTCATTTTTCCCATTTCACAAATCTAGGGTTCAAACCCTCTTTCCAAGGATCGTCACTTTGATCCTCGGATTAAAGCATTAAAAATGGGTAAGAATAGTTACCTTGTGTTTAGGAATAATTTTGGTACTTCAAGTTCCCCTTGGAATCACTTTTAGAAGCTCAAAACATGAAAATAAAAATGAATGTCCGCCCTAGTATATATAGCAGCCCGCAGCTTTAAAGAGTTGTACCACATGCTGTCCAAATTGTACCTCGCTAGATAGCTTTCGGTAAAATACACATTACTTTTCATAGAAATGTCCAAATGATACGAGGTTAGTGGCATTAGAACCACAACTCAAAGAGCTACAACTTTCATGTTTTGACTTTTTTCCAATTCCTTATGGATTGATCTGAAAAATTGATTTTCTTCCTGATGAACAGTAAAAAAAACATAATTCAACAGCTTTTTGGCTTGCACCAGATCAGCCACTGTTTTTGGGTCCAAACGGGACCCTACGAAGCTCGGTCATCGGTCTCGATGGATTGAACACTTGATCAGCACGGGTTTGGGCTGCAACATCTTCCCCTTCTTGAAAAGATTTCGTCCTCGAAATCGAGCCCTATTCAGTCTCTGATGCTTGGCCTACAACACAAGGAGTTAAGTCAGCAACATTAAAGATGTTTGACATATTATACTCATCTGGGAGGTCGATCACATAAGCATTATTGTTGATTTTCCTTAGCACTTGAAACGGACCATCCCCTCGAGGAGCCAACTTTCCTTTCCTTTCGTTTGGAAATCGTTCCTTTCAGAAGTGAACCCAAACCCAGTCTCCCCTCTTTAACTTCAACTTCTTGCGCCCCTTGTTTTTCTTCGTTGCCACTTTGGCATAAGCTTCCTCTAGATTCTTCTTCACCTTGGCATGCAACTCGATCAAAGCAGTGGCTCGGCGAGTACATTCAAAATCAATAATAGCAACTCGAAACAATGGGGTTAGATCAAGTGGAATTAAACGGTTAAAACCATACACACATTCGAACGGAGTCATGCCAATCATTCGGTGCACTGTTCGATTATATGCAAACTCTATCATGGGCAAACGATCAGCCCAGCTTCCGACCTTACCTTTGGTCATAGCTCAAAGTAGAGCTCCCAAGGTTTGGTTAACTACCTCGGTCTGTCCATCAGTCTGAGGATGGTGAGACGTCGAGAATTGCAATTTGGTGCCAAGGGCACCCCATAAACATTTCGAAAAATGACTCAAAAACTTTGAGTCTTGATCACTCACAATAGTACAAGGCACTCCATGCAATTTCAACACATGATTAATAAACAAAGAAGCAACATGTTGTGCACAGCCGTATTTCTTGCAAGGAATAAAATGAGCTATTTTGGAAAAACGGTCCACGACAACGAAGATCCTATCATGTCCTCCCCCCGATCTCGGTAACCCCATAACAAAATCCATGGATATATCAACCAGCGGTTGATCAGGCACAGGTAATGGAGTATACAAACCATGAGGGTTGGACCTCGATTTAGCTTTCTTGCAAACGAGACAAGCGTTGCAAAGCTTTTCAACATCTTGTCGTATTTTTGGCCAATGGAAGTGCTCGGACAAGATTCCAAGAGTTTTATTGACACAGAAGTGTCCCATCAAGCCTCCAGAGTGAGCTTCTCGGACCAAGAGCTCTCTCCACGATGACGATGGCACACAAACCCTCCCATTCTTGAAGAGGTACCTATCATGCCACTGATATTTCTCAACTCTTCAGCCACGCAAGATTGCGCCACGGACGCTTTTCAGCTTAGGATCATCTTCATACATCGACTTGATGCTTTTGAATCCCATGAGCCTCGAGGCGAGAGTGGTTGCTAAGGCAAATTTCCTCGACAAGGCATCGGCCACAACATTGTCTTTTCCCTTTTGTAATGAATTACATAGGGAAAGCTCTCAATTAATTCCACTCATTTGGCATGTCTTCAGTTTAATTTCTCCTGGCCTCAGAGATGTTTCAAAGACTCATGATCACTTTTAATCACAAACTTTTTCGGCCGTATATAATGATGTCAATGGACGAGTGCTCGAACGAGGGCATACAACTCCTTATCATACGTAGAGTAATTCAAGGTTGCGCCCTTATGCTTTTCGCTGAAGTAAGCGATCGACTTCAGATCTTGCATAAGCACTCCTCCAATCCCAACTCCAGACGCATCACATTCAACCTTGAACACTTTGCTGAAGTCAGGAAGTTGTAACAACGGGGCAGAGCTAAGCCTCTATTTCAACTCTTGGAAAGCCCTCTCTTGGGACTCTCCCCACACAAATGGATGGTCTTTCTTTACCAGCTCGGTTAAAGGACCTGCCACGGTGCTAAAGTCACGAACAAACCTTCGGTAAAAGCTAGCTAATCCATAGAAGCTTCGAACTTGAGATACCGAGGTTGGAGTCGGCCATCTTTGATAGCCTCGACTTTTGACTCATCGACTTCAACACCATTAGCACTCACAACAAATCCTAGAAAGACTACACGCTCAACACAAAAGGCACACTTTTTGAAGTTAGCATATAACTTCTCTTCTCTAAGGGGTTTCAAGCACTAGCCTTAAGTGTTCGACATGTTCATCCATAGATTTACTATAAACAAATATGTCACCGAAGTAAACGATAACAAACTTATTTATGAACGATTTTAGCACATGGTTCATCAATCGCATGAATGTTCTCGGTGCGTTAGAGAGGCCAAAAGGCATCACTAACCATTCATAGAGACCGAATTTGGTCTTGAATGCGGTTTTCCTCTCGTCTTCGGGTTTCATTCAGATTTGGTGTTAACCGGACCTAAGATCTATCTTCAAAAAGCATGAAGAACCACTTAGCTCATCTAGCATGTCGTCTAATTGAGGGATAGGATGACGATAATTTACCGTGATTTTGTTGACTGCTCGGAAATCAACACACATTCATCATGTTCCATCTTTTTTGGGGGACAAGGATAACAGGAACGGCGCAAGGACTTAAGCTCTCTCGAACAAGGCCCTTGTTCAGCAATTCATCCACATGCCTTTTGAGTTCTTTGGTGTCTTCGGGATTACACCGGTATGCAGGCTTGTTGGAGATTTGAGACCACGATACGAAGTCAATTTGGTGCTGGATCCCTCTCAACGGAGGCAATCCACCCGGCATTTCTTCGAGAAACATGTCTCCTAAGTCCTACAAAACACTTTGAACATAACTAGGCAAAGGGTTATCATTAGTAAAATCATCATTAGAGTTTAGAAGGATACTCTTGTGTACGAGGCAAATCATCAATCGACCGGTGTCATTACCTCGTAAATACACACCCGGCTGCATGATTGCATAGATGTTGTTGACCACGGGTGGTAGAGTTTTGGCTTTAGCCACAATTGGCGCTCCGATGGGAGCCTTTGCTTTGGCCACTTCTTTCAGCTCTCACATCCGTTTATAGTCCTCGCTCTTGTTTCGGAGACAAAGGTTTGGGTATGAAACTCTCACCTTCGAGCTTAGCAGCATAAGTGTTGGTTCGACCGCTGTGAATGACGATTAATCATACTGCCAAGATCGCCCAAGAAGCAAATGACAAGCTTGCATCGGGACTACATCAAACATCATTTCATCTTGATAAACCCCCACTTGAAATTTGATCAACACTTTTTTTTCCACTCTCAATTCTCCACACTCATTCAACCACTGGAGATTTTATGGTCGGGGATGTTTGGTAGTAGGCAGACCCATTTGTGAAATCAAGGTTTGGCTAACCACATTCGAACAGTTGCCTAAATCAATGATCATCGAACACACCTTCCCCTTCACTCGGCATCGGGCATGGAAGAGATTTTCCCTTTGGTTGTCATCTTCCTCTTCCATGACCATGGTACTCAAGTTCCTCCGAACAACTAAAAGAACTTCCGGATGGCCAACCTCGGTGTCGTCACATCCATCATCCTTAAATTCAGCTCGGTCAGTCTCCTCGACTACTTTCTCCTCGGAATCACTCACTTGCTTATGGACAGTTCCATCATTGAGCATTACTATGATATGACGAGTCGGACAGTCTCTTGCCATATGACCATAGCCCTTACACTTGTGACATTGGATGTTTGAAGCACTGGGAGTATTGTGTTGAGCTTTACCTCCTGCTCCTTTGGTTTGATTAATGGTCACTCCTCTCTCGAAGGGTTTCTTTTGATCTCAACCAATATTGGCATTTGTTGGGTTCAGACTCCTCCATTCTTTACCTTGGTTCAAAGGAGTTGAAGTGCTGATTCCTCGATACTGGCTTACTTTGTCGTCCTTCACCCATTTCTCAGCATCAACGACTGCATGGAAGACATCGTCCATTTGGTACACATGCAGTCTCAATTGAGATGACACATCTCGAGTCAAGCCATTTTTTAATCGGATGACGACTTGCTCTTCTTCTTCTTCCATATCAAGAGCCAATCGAAGTCTTTCGAACTCATCATAGTATTTTTTTTGACCGATTTGGACCCTTGTTTCAACTCGAAGAGCTTCCGAAGTTGTTCCTGCTGATATTTGGCAGTCACATACTTAGCATCTATTGCTCTCTTCAACTGCGACCATGTGGTGACCTCGGGATAAGCATTCCTTCTCCTCAATCTTTTGTCAGCTTCCCACCATGTTGATGCATATGCTTCGAACGAAGCAATAGCATCTGCAGTTTTTCTCTCTTCGGTCATCTTAATTGTTTCAAAGATTCGTTCTAATCGAATCTTCCAATCAAGATATTGGTCCGAATTACTAGTTCCTCTGAAGGGCGGAATAGTGATCTTGACATTGCTCAAGTTTGAATCACGAGTGTTGACACCTAATTTTATCCCTCATATTTTCAAAATCAACAGTTCTTGAATTTTGCACGCATCGTGTATTCACTCTTGCCTTGTCCATTTCTTTCAAATTACCTTCTCGTAATATCCTGGCAATTGAGGCCACCTTCAAAATCATCGTCTCAAACCATAGCTATTTTTACAATTACTTCTATTTTGACATAATTATTCAAAATTGTTTTAAGCCTCAAAATTATAATTTTTATGCATTTTAGCCTTCCTAACATTTTAAAATTAATTTTCTAATTTTTCTATATTTTTTAATCCATTTTATACTATTTTTATACCTATTTATACATACATACACACACACACACACACACAGAAAAATACATGTATATGCATACACATCAGCCTATTTTTGACACTTAAGCACCTACGCGGCTCAATCTTAACCCTCCGTTGACTTGTTCCAACGGCCAAGATCAAACGATCCCCTAAACCCCACATTGTCTTCTCCATTTTTCCCCGATCGGACCATAGAATTGTCTCTCTCTCCCCTCTCTTGGCGATTAAAATCGTCACCCTCTTCGATCAACTTTCCGGCCATTGTGACTGGAGAAAACTAGGGAAAATGGTGTAGTCGTGTTCTCTTCATCGTCCGCAACACAACCCACACACTTTCGATGGAATCTGGACAAGGGCAAACATAACCCTATGTCGACTGAATCTCCACCACCAGGAAACGCCTCCGGCGTGGCTCCGTTTGTTTTGAAAGACATAGACACTGAGAAGGGGTAAGGTTTTTTTCTTTTAACCATAATTCAAAGTGCGTCGAGATTGACCCAGTTCCGATTCAAATCAGGTAAACCCTTTCCCTTCTGGGTGATCTTGAAACTAGGTGATGTTGAACCTAAATTCGCCTTGTCTTTACTGTGATTAAACATGATTGATTGTCTTTTGTCTATTAGATGAAAATTCATGAAATTGTTAATTTTTGCTTAGTTCACTAGTTAAGTTTTAACACTAACTTGACTTTTCATATGCCTAAGGTTAGTATAATCATGACTTGTGTCCTAGATTATCCCTGTTAGCTTGCAAATCTGAAACCTAGGGCAGACTGTGAATTGCCTCTATTCTCTCATGTTTGTAATGTACTTATTTTCTTATCCTATTACATGTTTAAAATCTAATCAAATGACCTATTTGACCTGTTTAAGAGGATCTAAGTTTGTTAGAATTGATTTTTAATTGATACTTGAATGGAATTTGGTTCTGGTGATTTATGTTATGTCAATTAGGGTCTTTCCAGGATTTGTTGAATTATTAATTAAGCCTAGAACACGCTTATACACTTATTGTTGAATCTAGACTATGTTAAGTGAGAGGGGAGGATTTTCAAATCAATTTAGGACTGATTTACCTCATAATTAGGGGCTGATTACTTTATTTTTGGAAGGTTCACTTAAGTTTGTCCCCTATTATTTTTGGAAGGCTATATTTCCTTGCCATTATTAACGTTTACCTGTTGATCTTCAAAACCCCTACTTCTTACCTATGTAAACTACTTTCTTTTCAACTAAAAACACAAGTTCTGGACATTAAAAAATCCAGAAACACACTGGTATACTTAGCAAAAATCTGCAGAACTTTCTGACATCCCATTCTCCCTGCTTAATTACTTCTTTGAAAGATTATTGGTTACTGCTTGTGTGTTGGGTTCTTGCATCTCTTCTCCTTTGTCTGCATTCAATCTCACATTACCTAAAGGTATTCATCCTCCTCCCTAATCACCTATTACATCTGCATATACATGTGTGTGTCTGATATACTCTTGTCATGTTAAAGCTAATCTACTATGTTATGCTCTGGTCCTATGTGTCCCAAGTAGTATCTGCACCTTTTTTTAAAACTATGTCAACATTGTCAAGGTGCAGTTGGAGGCAAGATACCTTCTTTCACTACTGATTGCTTAGTGCTTCTGTGTGAGTGTTGTTTCCTTAGCATGACCTCTTATCCTATCTCTATTTTTGCCTAAATTAGTAATCTGCTTTGTCTTCTTTGAATGTTCTGCACATCTGAAAGTCATAGCAACATTATAAAGGTGCACTGACTGCACCTGTTCCTGGCAGATCTCCCTTTAATCCAGGACTTCCCTTTTCCCATCCCCTGCTAACTCTGTTTGCTTGTAGCTGTGTTTGGTCTCATGTAGACCCTATTATGCTTTATTGTGTACAGGAGAACCTTGAGGGTTCAATAAGGCCAATGTTTGAACTCCTTAAAACTGGTCCTGATAATGCTGGAATAAGGAACTTTAACTGAATACTTCTGGCCTTTGAGAACAGAATACTTCCCTAGTCTTTGAGAAACATGGCTTTCTTCTTTGGCCAGTACCTCTTCTCTTCTTATGTTTCCCCTTAGGAACTGTCCCTAAACTATAAATTATTAAGTGCCCTGCTTGTATCTTTCTAAAATAGGGGTACAACAATGATGTTGTACAAAACAGGCTACCCAGGAGCCATTCTCTTGCCCCTTCTCCCTTGTGTGCAATGTATCATGCCTAGATTTAGGAAGAAAATAATTCTGGATTGATATTTTTTTATGAAAACTGATTTGTTTTGACAGTATGTTTAAAATCTCGCCTTCATTAAAAGTTTTTCACACCTAAGGTGCATCAACAGCATGTTTAGTTCGCACCACAGATTGGAATCTTAAAACAGAGGCTATTTTGTACTGTCCACGCCTAATGAGGACTGTTTATGAAAACTGTAGTCGCCCCTCTTTTTGCATAAATGATCTGGGCCCAAAACATTCTTCAATAAGGCCCTTTTATGTGCATAAACTGTTTTTGAACACTCAAAACGCTCATATACGCTAATCTAATAGTGTATAGGAATGTATAAAGCTTTGGGGTCACTTGTACACTTCAAAATGGCTTTCTAAAGATATACTCTCACTTAGAACATATATTTGCATGTCTAATACTTATATGTATACTATTACGTGCGACAACCCCCTTATCTGCATTTATGTGTTTTTCGTGAACCCGCTTTCAAAAAATAGCCCTCTTGTCTACATACATATCTTTCAACCTTGACCCCTACACAAAAAGGCCATTAAGGTTAGGGATCGATAATTAATGACGAGTCACACCAACCCTAAATAGCAAACATTTTGTTTTAAAACAAAACCTCCTTTTGGTTACTTGCTAAATCTGAATTTATTTACAAATATATACCAATTGTGCAAATTCTTCTCATGTGTAAATTGCATATATAAGTTGAAAGTTGAACACCCTTTGATATATTGACACTTGTTTGCAATTAGGCATTTGATATTAGAAGTCGTAATTGCGATTAGGCTTAAATATAGGTCAAGCATGAAAACTATTTGTGTGTGTGTATAGATATGCTACATCTTTAGTTAAAATATTAAACTCCAAGTTAGTGCACCTGATGATATATACTCTTTTTATCCCAAAAACTTATACTCGGACGATAACCACTTTTAGTGAGACTCGGGAAAGTGCCTAACACCTTCTTCCCCGAGTCATTTGGACTTCTTACCATATAGAATCTCTGGAATTGACTAGTTGACCTTTTGAACTCGACTATAGACATTTAGGTGATCTAATACGCCTTAAAAATTATATTAGGTGGCGACTCCAATATTTAAACTCAAACGAGTTTACCCAATCAAATCTGAAACCTGACTCGCCTCGAGTTGAGTCCAAAATCGAGTATGACAGAATGACGACTCTGCTGGGGATACTCAAAGTCCTAACCACAACGATTCTTTATTTTTGTAATTTATCTAATTATTATCTTGTTATTCATTATTATTATTATTATCATACTAACTTGGTTTCCTTTTTTGTTTTTCTTTCTTTTACTTTATTTATTTATTGTATTCTTTATGTGACATTTTGCATACTTCACTCATACTCTCCCACTCCTGGGAAACGACACTTCACACACACACGGCGATTACGTGGACCCCACGGTCGCTTCACCACCAAAATACCTTTTAAGAGGGACATGTTGGAATATAGTTGGTCCGTGGTACAACCAACAATTTCAAATGATCCCACTCCTTGGCCGTCCGTCTTGGAGAACCGTGTCTAGAATGACACCACTCTTCTATTGTAATGAGCATGCATCATATCGTAGGAGGGGCTCTCCATGAGCCGACTAGTTTTCAACTTGCCCAAACTACCTAAACGGGTTTTTCGACCCCAAAGGGACGATTGGACATGATTATGTACATTTGAGAGAAAATAAAAAAGAGAGGAAAAAAAAGGTGAGACAAAAATGAAAACGCATTTTGATTTGTTCAATTATTCTTAAATGGGACGGGGTTTTAAATTTTATTTCATCTTTATTTTTTAGGTCACAATGAGTCAAAAATTTCATCATTTTGGAATGACTATGGGCACACCTCCTTTGTTAGCTAGTTGGTGGAGCAACTTGTTACTGGGAGAGCAAACCAAAGTACGTCAACACTTGGGCCATTTGGTTTCATTGTTACAAATGGAACCATGTAGGGAGATGATCGAAGCATCAATGTCGTTTTGGGATGAATAATTGAATGTGTTTAGGTTTGGGGATACCAAATTAACATCATTGTTGGAAGAAATAGCGGGGTTTGTGTCACACTCGGGGTTAGACAAACATCGTTGGCAACGGGGTCGCATACTAGCACCTAGTGTCCCCACAGCTGACGAGTTTCGTAAAAAGTTAGGGATGGTAGCAAGTGTGGACGTGGGATTTTTACAATAAAATAAGATACCCTTTTCCTATTTCTACACTCGGTTTGGGTATTTGAGAGCGTACGATAGTCATAAAAAGGAGTTCGAGTCCTATGGTGATTGGAGGAGAGCTAGACCACTCGCATTTGCTATTTGTTTCTTAGGAGTGATGGTTTTCCCCGAGAGTTCGAATCACGACATATGTTCAAGACTTGTCATGGTTGCCGATGCAGTGTTCAACGAAATTGATGGCTATCCTTATACCATAATTCCTATGATAGTAGCGGATATTTATCGAGCTCTGGGTTGTTGCAAAAGAGGAGCAAAATACTTCCAATAGTGTAATCTTTTACTACAAGCATGGTTCAAAGAACATTTAAGGAAAGCAAGAGGTGTGCAAGCATTGTCCAAACCAACTGGTTGCAACTATTTAATTGGGAACGGTATAGGGTTTCAAAACTCAAGCAGCCAAGCAGCACAGATAAATGGGTAAAATTGTTCGAAAACATAACGGGGGACTCAATTCAGTGGATGTACACTTGGTTTCCTTCATCAGATTTCATCATTAGCTCTGAGAAGGCATCCTTTGTGATACTTATGGGGTTAAGAGGCCTCCAACCTTATCAACCGCTAAGAGTAATGAGGCAAGCAGGGAGGAAGCAAATCATACCATTGATACCAGACACGAAAGACTATCGGTTTGACTACACTGAAGATGTTGTTCCTAGGGTCAAGAGCATTAGGAAGTCATGGGTAGGAAGACAAGTCATGGAAGAAGCATCGCTAGCACCTGATAGATACAACGCTGGATGCGAACCAAACTACAAAAGCTGGTTACGCTCTAGTATAAAAGGAAATGTGGTGGTGGGGCCAAGTCGTGGAAACGATATAAGAGATCGTAAAGCAGAGGCTCAAATCCGGTACCGAGAGTTCATTGAAAGCTTTCAAGATGGATAAGGAAAACAAAGAAGAGATCGAAATATGCAAAAAGCGTACATTAGAACTAGAGGAAAGATAAAGGCATTGGAAACAAAACTTGAGCAATGGAATTCAGAGTGTGCAGAGGTAGACATCTTACACTTGGTAGCAGCCAAAGGATACTTAACCAAAGCTATGGAAGAAGTCAATGAGATTACACGAGAAGCAAAGAGGGCCAAGATGGAAAAGGAGTGTGATGCCTAGTCAAAGTGTCATTTTCATTTTTTCTCTCTTGTACTTTACTTTTTTCAAAATTTATCATATACTGATTTTTCAAATGATGGGGAATTTATGAGAATAATTGGCTACAAAATGCGTGTTCATTTTCTTTGCATAATGACAAACCTAGAAAGGTTGTACGTCCTTGGCACGTATTAGTCCATTAGCAAACTTACGCCAAATGTAAAAGGGTTTTTAACCCAAAAAGTGACAAATTGCATCTCTGCACTGATTCGAAGAAATGTTTGCACAAAACATTGATTGTCTTTTGAACATGATCAATATTATATGAACGTTTTGGTCTTTACCTCTTCTTGTTTTATTCTCAGACTATGGCCGCAAAGGGTACTCTCCAATTTGATATCGTCTCTCGACCTCCTCACTTAATCAGACTTTGGTGGGAGGATTTGGCCGTTATCGGCAAAGCTCATGTTCAAAAGATGTTGGGGGAATTGATAGCTCTCAAGAACTACACCGCCATGACTGGTTTGGTCAAAGCTGCTACGCATTTCTGGGACTACAAAAGGGTTGTGTTTCATTTCAATGGTTTTGAGTTGGCACCAATGTTGGAAGAATATGGAGGGCTAGCAGGGTTGGAGCCTGGACCCGAAACTATGATTTATCCTCGAGACATGGAGCCTAAGGAGTTCATTGATTTGCTAAGAGCCCCTTATGATCCATATGTTGAGGGAGTGATTGATGGAAAAAGTCACGATGGAATACTTGCATTCTAGGTTTGGAGATCCGACACTTAGACACGAATAGAATGGGGCATGGGAAGTTCAAGATTCGGAATGGACCGAATCCAATGCTTTCATCATTTCTTTTCTGGGAAGCATGGTTTTCCCCGAGAAGGGAGGAAAGATCGACATAAGGTTGGGAAGAGTAGTAGAGGGTTTGCGAAGAGGTGCTTTTAAACATCAAGTAAGCTTGGTTCCAATGATTTTGGGGGAAGTTTATAGGGCCTTAACCAAATGTAGGAGAGGAGGAGACTTTTTCGAGGAGTGTAACTTGTTGCTGCAAATATGGTTGATAGAACACTTGCATAGCATCCATGTCAGCCCTATAGCACCAAAACCATCTTGGAATGGAGGGATCCGTTTGCATAATACCTGTATGGCTGGAACAGTGGCATAGGAATACCCCGCAAACATGGAAGGTTGGTACACCAAGCTCGAAGAGTTGCAAGAAGTGCGATGGGTGATTGAAAATTGTGTTGGTTTCGTTGTCTCCATACAAGGTCAAAACATCACCTTCTTGACATTGATTGGATTCTGAGGAACTCATCACTATGTTCCTCTAAGGATCCTTCGACAAGTGGGAATGACACAGCAAACCCCGCAGTTGACCGAGGGAAGAAATATCAACGTTGACATAAAGGACATCGAGCATCCGATGGTTCTCACCATATTGACAATGTGGGAGAAAAGGCTTACTATGCAGTTTTGCCGTAGTCGTGACAGTAGGGTGAACCCCGCAGCTACCTTGGCTTACCCTCAATGGCTCAGCGAGGATAAGGCGAAGTATCGATCTAAGACTACACTAAAAGGAAAGCCAAGGCTCCAAATGCTCCTGAAAAATACAAAAAGTTGAAACACGAGTTTGACCAAAGAAAGAAGGAGTTAAGGGTGACACAAGAGAGAGAGAGATGAGGGGACAATACAAAGATAAGATCAAAGGGGACGAACTCAAGTATTGGACCGGCAAGGTCATGACTGCAAGGCAAGCTGCTGGGAATTTACAAGATTTGCTCAAAGGATGGGGAGAGTATTTTAAGCCAGTACCACTAGAAGAAAAGGAAACAAGAGGACTAGAAATCTACGAGTTCCTCATAAAAGCTCTGGGTGACATGGAGGTTGGGAAAGACCTGCTGGAAACATTTGCTGATCCTCCGCTCATTAGTCTGGCTCACAAACCCAAGGAGGAAGTCAAAGAGGAGAAGGAAAGGAAGACGTTGTAGCTAATATTTGAACCTGAAGTCTCTTTGCTTGGCAGCTAGTCTAGTCATATCGAGCCAAGTCGTCTTGTCCTTTCTTTGTTGTCGTTTTCATCTTAATCGAATCATTAGTGGTTGTAATAAAGCCAAGCAAAATAAATAAAATTTTGTTATTTTTGGGTTTTTAGACTGGTGATGATCATGTTTATTCATACAAAATGATGTGTTTGGTGCAAACGTTACTTCGAATCAACGATAGGCCCACCTCTGGCACAAAGGAGGTCTCATGCATGATAGGACGCGATTTTATTTAAATTAACGTATACTCACATTTTCTCTTCTTGTTTTTGATGTGTCAGTTCCCAAGACCCTGATAGTTTGGTTTGTGCATTTTGGCCGTACCGCAATACCAGTTAAGGTCCAAAGGATCGATCCCAACACCTCCTCCGTTACCTACAAGGACAAGGAAGAGACGAAATATCATGGCTGAGTTCGACAAAGTTGGAAATGGAACTCCTGAGAAGCAAGGCGTGGTCGCCTATGAAAGCTACGCTATGTTGGAACAGAGGCTGCTTGAGTTGGAGAATAGGATTCCTCTGACCCGTACTGATGAGATCACTATACCAAACCCAACTGCTCGCCCTCACGGCAAAGATCCATTTTACCCCGAAAGAGACATTCCTTACCCTACCCACACCGCACCACCAAAAGCACCACAAAACAAATTACCCTCCTTCACCGTTGAAACCAAAACCATCGCATCACCCACCAAGGACCATGAGATGTACGCATGGACTAAAGAAGACCCAGACAGCACCAAAGAGCAAGTACAATGGCTGGTTGAGAAGTTCAAGAAACTCCAAGATACTAAGGGAACCCGAGGGCTAGGTTATGAGGACCTCTGCTTGTATCCTGACTTGAAGCTGCCCGAAGGTTACAAGACACCTAAGTTCAACATGTTCGACGGTAGTGGAGATCCAATGGCTCATTTAAGATCTTAATGTGACAAGTTGATTGGAGTTGGACACGACGAAAAGATCCACATACAGCTGTTCAACCGCAGTCTAACTGGAGATGCACTAGTATGGTACTCTAACCAACAAACAAAGAAGTGGACGAGCTGGGAAGCAATGGCTGGAGACTTTGTTGACAGTTTTGGGCACAACACTGATGCCATGCCCGACCGATTCTACTTAGAGAAATTGAAGAAGAAGCTCACTAAGACTTTTAGAGAGTTCGCAACTAGAAGGAGGGCTGAAGCCGCCAAAGTCCAACCTCCCATGGAAGATGCCGAGATATTGGCAACCTTCATTCGCATACAAGAAGATGTCTATTTCGAAAAAATGTTGAATCTGCAAGATAAGAAGTTTGGAGAGTTGATCAAGATTGGTGACATGGTCGAAGATGGACTAAAGACTGGAAGGATTGTTAGTCTGGCCGCACTACAAGCTGCTAATAAAGCCTTACAAGCCGGTAGCACTACCACCTCAAGAAAGAAGAAGGACGATGTCTCCTTCGTGGCCGCATCACTTGACCACTCCCCTACTCACAACCACTACTACCAAACACCTCCTCCCTTCTACCCATACATACCACCCACATCCACATACCCGGTCTATAACACCCAGCCCATGTACCAAAACCCACCACCACAAAGACCAACCTACCCACAAAGTCCTCACTACCGAAATACCAACACCTATTCAACAAGGCCTCACGCTAATAACAACCCAAGACCCAAAAGAAACTACACCCCGTTGGCTGAATCTCGCACCCAGTTGTTCGAGAGACTCAAAGCAGTCGGTCACATAGTACCCGTGCCATTTAAAATTCCTGTTAGAATGACACCCTATTTTGATCAAACCAAAACTTGTGCCTAGCACTCTAGAGGACTTGGTCACGATACTGAAAAGTGCTACGCCTTGAAGGACAAAATACAAGACTTGATCGACCAAAAGGTGATACACTTTAAGACCCCGAATGTACACAACAATCCTTTGCCTAATCATGGAAACAATAGGGAGAACCTGATCGAGTTGGATGAAGAATGCAACTTAGAAGGGACTATCGTCAAGGAAACAGAAAGGGTACCAGCCACCGCTTCATTCGCTCAAGCCGCTACAGCACCAAAGCCCATTGAGGTAGAAGTGGCTCCCAAATTCTATGTCGATGTGGTTCCACCATACAGCGACAAGGCGGTACCTGTAGACTATGAAAGGGAGAAGAGGAACAAGTCTGTAGTTTAGACAGTTGCCGCACCAGGGATGACTAGGAGTGGGAGGATTTACACTCCCGAGCACCTCGTTCAAGATAGGCGAGGCATTAGCAAGGAAGAGTCCGAGGGACTATGGAAGAAGGTGCAAGCAAAGGAGTACTCCGTAGTTGAGCACTTGGGCAAAACTCCAGCACAAATCTCTGTTCTGGCTTTGCTCCTCAAATCGGAGAGCCACCGAAGTGCTTTGATGAAGGTGTTGGACGAAGCACATATTCCAGTGGACACTTCAGTTGAAAACCTGGCTAGCATGGTTGGACAAGTCATGGAGGCCAACCGAATTGCTTTTCACGGAGATGAGCTACCACCTGAATGGTTGAATCACAATAAAGCTTTACACGTCACTGTCAAATGCAAAGACTGGTTCATGGGAAGAGTTCTGATCGACGGAGGTTCTGGTCTGAACATATGCCCGTTCATCACTCTGAAAAGAATGGGAATTGACCAAAGCAAGATAAGGGAGAGCGAAATGAATGTGAAGGCGGTTGATGGGTCGCAAAGAAGCACCATTGGGGAGATTGACCGACTATCATGGTTGGTCCCGTGGAGTTCACTGTTGAGTTCCATGTCATGGACATCTCTGCTTCTTACAATCTGCTACTGGGGAGGCCTTGGATCCATATGGCTGGTACGGTGCCTTCTACATTGCACCAAACTGTGAAGTTCGAATAGGACCACAACAAGGTAGTAGTGCTCAGTGAGGGGAACAATTCTATCTACAATGAGCAAATCATACCAGCAATCGAAAGGAACACTTGTGAGGGACAAACATTCTATATTGTAGAGCTTCTGGGAGCAATACAAGGCACTCGTGAAGGATGCCGCAAGAACTACAATTCAGGTTGGAATACCAAAGACAATGTCCAAGGAGGTTACACTGCACACGTTGCCCCCAAGTTGTTCAACACACCGCCTGGGGTTGGAGAAAGAAAGAGGAACTTTTACAGTGCTTATTGGGATAGCCGAGGCAAAGGCTACGAAGGAAGGAACTTGGTCTGGGAGCCAGTCATGTCTGATTAGGGAGTGCCCTCACGCGAATTTCGTGAGACCCTACCGGCTAAGACCGAGAAGCGGCCAATGTACTCACCCAATGCTCATCCCAATTGGAAACGCATCTCTGAAGAAACAAGGGGAAAGAAAGTGTGGATACCCAAAGCACCTGAACCTATGGAGGTGGTGATCGAAGAGCCATATGTACTCCCACAACGTGCAAAATGGCCCGGGGACTGGGTTATATGCATCATGATCAAGCAAGGCTATGAACCGGACAAAGGTTTGGGCAAGAACTTGGATGGTATGGTCGAGCGAATCAGAATTGCGATGAGGCCCGACAACGAGAACGCTGGCATAGGGTACATTGTGACTTATGAAAAGAGCATGGAAGAAGCATCACTGGATTTCAAGTTCTATAAGAAAAGCACCAAGACTCTCTTGTATATCTTCGTCTCATCGGGATACTAGGGTGGTCGAAAAGGGGAGGTGTCCGCAGCACAAGGAGTGGAGCCGAAAGTAGCTGATGCTGAAGAGGATCTGCTGGCAAGAATGCAAAATCTATTCATAGCTGATGAAGACTGCTGTGTGATCCTGGAAGAACATATTGATCCTCCTGGACTGACAAAGCCTGGATCTGGAGCGGCACTGAACAACTGGATCAGCAACTGGACCCGAGCTTACCGTGGACCTTGCATTTATACTAATAATCCCATTGAGTCCACAATCGCAACGTGTAATGAAACAATGGAGCTTGGAGAAGCTAGAGTTGATTATGATGATTTTGGTGAAACTACACAAGAAGAAATTGAGAGATTTGAAAAGAAACCTAAGCCAAACCTCGAGGACACCGAGGTGATAAACTTAGGAGATGAGGAAATTGTGAAAGAGATAAGGATCAGTGTACATCTCAATACCGAGGACAAAAAGCGATATACTGAGTTTCTTAAAGAATATGAGGACGTATTCGCCTGGTAGTACGATGACATTACTGGCATAAGCACGGATGCGGTAGCTCACAAATTACCTATCAATCTGGGCTTTCCGCCAGTCAAACAAAAGGCCCGAACCTTCAAGTCATCAGTTCTGTTGAAAATTGGTGAAGAGGTAACTAAGCAGCTCAATGCAAGGATTCTGAAAACGGTCAAGTATCCAATTTGTTTGGCTAACATCGTCCTAGTGCCGAAGAAAGATGGAAAACTCCGAGTTTGTGTGGATTACAGAGACCTAAATAGAGCAAGCCTGAAAGATGATTTTCCTCTGCCAAACATACATATCCTGATTGATAATTGCGCAAAACATGAACTGCAATCCTTCGTGGACTGTTTCGCTGGTTGTCATCAAGTTCTCATAGATAAAGAGGATGTCGAGAAGACAGCCTTCACTATATTTTGGGGAACTTATTGCTACAAAGTTATGCCATTCGGTTTAAAGAATGCTGGGGCAACTTATATGAGGGCTATGACAACTATGTTCCATGACCTAATGCACAAGGAGATTGAAGTCTATGTAGATGACGTGATCATTAAATCAAAGAAGAGTTCGGAGCATCTTGACAACTTGCGCGAGTTTTTCAACCGCTTGCGAAAGTACAATTTGAAGCTAAATCCGGCAAAGTGTGATTTTGGTATTCCGGCAGGGAAGCTCTTAGGTTTCATCGTCAGTAGAAGGGGCATCAAGCTGGATCCGTCCAAGATCAAAGCCATCAAAGAATTACCACCACCAAAAAGCAAGAAAGAGGTTATGACCTTTTAGGAAGGCTCAACTACATCAGCCGCTTTATAGCACAATCCAGTCATCTGTGAGCCAATAATCAAGCTGCTGAAGAAAGATGCAGTGATCGAGTGGAGAGAGTATTGCTAAAAAGCATTTGATCGGATAAAGGAGTACTTGTCTTGCCCACCTGTGCTGGTCCCACCTGAGCCTGGGCGACCTTTGATTTTGTACCTGTCCGTAGTAGACTCGGCCTTTGGTTGTGTATTGGGACATCATGATTCAACTGGGAGGAAAGAGCAAGCAATATACTATCTAAGCAAGAAGTTCACTCCTTATGAAGCCAAGTACACATTGCTGGAGCGCACGTGCTGCGCTGACATGGATAGCACAAAAGTTGAGACACTACTTGACATCTTACTCAACGTTGCTGATCTCAAGGATGGACCCTCTCAAGTACATTTTCGAAAAGCCAATGCCTACTGGAAAGCTGGCTAAATGGAAAATGCTGCTCAGTAAATTCGACATCATTTTTGTCACTCAAAAGACGGTGAAAGCTCAAGCTTCGGCTGATCATATGGCTGAGAATCCAGTGGGAGATGACTATGAACCTTTGCACACCTATTTCCCTGACGAAGAAGTCATGTTCGTTGGAGAAGATATCACCGAAGAATATGACGGTTGGAGGCTATTCTTCGATGGAGCGGTCAATTTCAAAGGAGTCGACATTGGAGCGGTATTAGTTTCCGAGACTGGATAACACTATCCTGTCACGGCCAAACTAAGGTTTCCTTGCACCAACAACATGGAGGAGTACGAAGCTTGTATTTTGGGTCTTAGATTTGCAGTGGACATGAATATACAAGAGCTATTAGCAATCGAGGATTCTGACTTACTGATTCACCAAGCTCGAGGAGAATGGACTGCAAAGAATTTGAAGATATTGCCATACCTGGGGTGCATAAAGGGGTTGAAGAAAAGATTCACCAAGATAGAGTTTCGGCATGTACCTAGACTGCAAAATGAGTTCGCAGACGCTTTGGCTACCATATCTGCCATGATCAAGCATCCCGACAAGAACTACATTGACCCAATACCCGTGACAGTGAGGAAGCAACCAGCCTACTGCTATCACGTGGAGGAAGAATCAGACGGACAGCCTTAGTTCTACGACATCAAAGGATCTCTCAAAGACGGTAGTTATCCATAGAACGCAACAAATGTTGCTCCCAAATGCACATCCAAGTATACGTGGTCGACAAGTAATAAAGTAGTGAGTCGAGTATCGTTCCCAAGAGGACTAGTGTTAATGACTATGTTCTAGCAAACAATTTCCTAAAAACTATTCAGGGATCTTTTTCAATAGTGGTTGTGATTTTTACTAACTAAAGGAAATAATTAAAAACAAGTAACTGAAGTCAAGTAATAGAGCAAATTCTAGGTTGTTATCAATAAAAGAGAAACGGTCCAGGGTTAGAGCTACGAACAATGCAGTTGAGTTTTCCAGTTGATTCTACTTCTTAATTTCCTGGATTGCTAACTAACAGGTTAATTATATTTGTGAAAACCTGTCAATTCTTCACGAGACTATGCAAGCTACTCTAACGCCTATATTTCTATGGAATTAAATCTCATGCATGCATTAAAGAACTTTGTATTTAGCTAAGCAAGGAGAATAGGTATATGTCTATCCTACCCGCAAATCGATTCCCTAATACCCAGGTTCACAATCAAACCTTATTCTTTCTTATTTGCATTTACAGGTTCCCTCTGTCGAGTTCAACTTGTAAACCATAGATAGTGTTCAATTATCAGGCCTCAATAACCAAAAAATCAGGCTCAAGAAAGAATAAACAATCTGTTATGGTAAATCAATAGATAGAAATCAACTTTCAAACATCAACGTTCATGTATTTTCTCTAACCCTAGAACGATATGTTTAGCTACGCATATTCATATTAACAACACAAGAATTCATGGAAGAAATATGAAAGACTGTAATAGATGATGTAAAGGAATTAAACCCTTGGTTCAATGTGTTAGGAACTCCAAAAATTCGACCTCCTACTAAAAACGAAATTAATAACTATTTATAGTGTTTACAAAGTCTTCCCATAAGTTAATCCAAAGTCTAAACTAAGTTGGAAAAGTTGGGATCGCTGAAATAAAAGCCACAGGGTAAGCCTCGCGTGTCTCATTATTTTTGGAAGTCGTGCGCCATAGCCCATGGGTCGCATGGCTTATGGCTTTTGAAAGTCTGAAACTATGACATATCGATAGCTTGCTCCATAGCTTGCCTTCTAATGTCATATCCCACAATTAGCTAAGTTCATCAGTTCTTGCTCGATTTTATCCATCTTCACTCCATTTGCACTCGTGTTCATCCAAATCATTCGTAAAATCACAAACACAATAAGTGAGCGCGACAATCACAATTATTTAGTGCAATGGGCGAATAACGTATCAAAATGTGAGGAAATATTAAGGTAAAATAGGCAATATTGCCAAACATCAACAAGCCTCCAAAAGAAGACACTGAGAAGGTTAGCAAGTGGTTTCTTTCTGAACAGAGAATTTTTGTACAAGAAGACACCTGGTCTAGGTTTGTTGAGATGCGTGGACGCAAAAGAAGCCGCTAAATTGTTAGAAGAGGTACAATCTGGGGCGTGTGGCCCACACATGAATGGTTTTGTGCTTGCAAAGAAGATTTTGAAGCTGGCTATTTCTGGATGACAATGGAACATGACTGCATATAGCACGCAAAGAAATGCCATCAATGCCAAGTTCACGGAGATATGATTCGAGTGCCTCCCAATGAACTGAACATTATGGGATCACCTTGGCCTTTTGCTGCCTGGGGAATGGATGTCATAGGACCTATCGAGCCAGCCGCTTCCAATGGGCATTGCTTCATACTGGTGGCCCCTGACTATTTTACCAAGTGGGTAGAAACTGCATCATACAAATCAGTAACAAAGAAAGTGGTGTCAAACTTTGTCCGTGATAAGATGATCTGCCGATTTGGCATCCCTGAATCTATCATCACTGACAATGGGTCCAATCTCAACAGTGACCTAATGAAAGCAACATGTGAGGTCTTCAAGATCAAGCATCGCAACTCCACTACGTACAGACCTCAAATGAATGGTACGGTCGAGGCGGCCAATAAAACATCAAGAGGATATTGCGCAAAATGACAGACACTTCAAAGCAATGGCATGAGAATCTACCCTATGCCCTATTAGGGTACCGCACCACAATGAGAACATCAACAGGGACTACTCCTTATTTGTTGGTGTACGGAACCGAAGCAGTGATACCCGCGGAGGTCGAGATACCATCTTTGAGAATCATCCAAGAGACACAATTGAAAGATGCTGAATAGATCAAAGGAAGAATAGAGCAATTGGCCCTCATCGATGGCAAGATATTGAATGCGATATGTCATGGGAAATTATATCAGAGGAGGATGACTAAGGCATTCAGCAAGAAAGTTCGAGAGAGATTCTTTGAACATGGGCAGTTAGTACTGAAGAAAATATTTCCAAATCAAGAAGAAGCAAAAGGCAAGTTTGCACCAAACTGGCAAGGGTCGTACATGGTTCACCGAGTTCTGAGAGGAGCATTAATATTGGCAGAGATGGACGGAGAAGTTTGGCCAAAACCGATCAACTCAGATGCTGTCAAAAGTTACTATGTATAAGGATTTGTACTGATTAGTGATTCCCCATTTCTGAAATACATTATGTAATCTGAACTACGTCACGACCTGATTCCCCAAATGGGATACGTAGGCAACCTATTCAAGATTCGGTCACATAAATACAAAAAATTCATTTTCCCCACAAAGCAAACCCAGGGCAGAATTTTTTGAGGAATTCTCAAAAATTCCCAAAGGACAAACATACTTGACACTGGGACAGAAATTTTTGAGGACCTCTCAAAAATTTCAAATGCAAACTGGAGCAGAATTTTGAGGGCGCCTTCAAAATTCATTTGGAACGGCATAAAGGACGAGAACTTTGGCTTTACACAACGCGACTTGTGACTCAATGGGATAAAATATTTTATTTCATTTTCTTTCTTATAAAAGCTTTTTAAAATCATTTTCATTATATACTATTTTATGCATATCCCTATCAGCTCGGCCAAGATCTCAGCACTCATGGACGAATGCAAAACAAGCCAAGAATGCACAAACCAAACCTCCCCCCCTCCCGTACAACTCATCAATCTTTCTTTGGATGCAGGCATGAAAGATACTTAATCAACAATGCACGACAGATACGCTTCGACGAAAAGGTTTGTCATTTAAATTAACTGAGGGCACACAACCCGAAGCGCCGATTAAGGGTACACAGCCCGATATCGATTTGTCATTTAAATTAGCTGAGGGTACACAACCCGAAGCGTCGATTGAGGGTAGATAGCTCGATATTGATTTGTCATTTAAATTAGCTGAGGGCACACAACCCGAAGCGTCGATTGAGGGTACACAGCCTGATATCGATTTGTCATTTTAAATTAGCTGAGGGCACACAACCCGAAGCATCGATTCAGGGTACAGCCCGATATCGATTTGTCATTTTAAATTAGCTAAGGGCACACAACCCGAAGCATCGGTGGAGGGTACACAGTCCGATATCGATTTGTCATTTAAATTAGTCGAGGGCACATAACCCGAATCGTCGGTTGAGGGTACACATCCCAATATCGATTTGTCATTTTAAATTAGCTGAGGGCACACAACCTGAAGCATCGATTGAGGGTACACAACCCGATATCGATTTGTCGTTTTAAATTAGCTGAGGGCGCGGAACCCGAGGCGTCGATTGAGGGTACACAGCCCGATATCGATTTATATTTTAAATTAGCTGAGGGCACACAACCCAAGGCATCAGTTAAGGGTACACAGCCCGATATCGATTCGCATTTCTATTTTCTTTGCAGAGGGTACACAGCCCAATGCACCGACGGAGGGCATACAACCCGATGTCGAATCTAACATGCTACAGCAAAAGACACACAATTATGGCATGGTAGAAACAATTTCATACTGCAAGAATCCTGGAAAGACAATCCAGCCCAGCAGGAAAGGACGTTATATATATATATATATATATATATATATATATATATATATATATCTACTACTTTAATTCCTGTTTCAAAAATCGCTAATTTTGTATCCAACTGTATAAAGGCGGGCGCAGATCTATGAATAGGAGACATTGTACTAGTATCTACAGGCCCTAAATTATCAACAGGCTCTCCGAGCACGTTAAAAATTCGTCCCAGAGTCGCTCCACCGACCGGAACACTTATAGCAGCTCCTGTGTCAATCACTTCCATTCCTCTCGTTAGACCGTCTGTAGCACTCATAGCTACAGCCCTAACTCGATTATTTCCTAATAATTGTTGTACCTCACAACTCACATTAATTGGTTGACCAACACTATCTCGACCTTGAACTACCAGAGCGTTATAAATATTCGGCATCTTGCCCGGGGGAAAGGCTACATCTAGTACCGGACCGATGATTTGGATAACACGCCCCAGGTTTTTTTTTTCAAGCGTGGAAACCCCAGAACCCGAAGTAGTAGGATTGATTCTCATAATAATAAAATAAATATGTCGAAATTTTTTTGCAAAAATTATCGAATTCAAAATAAATGTCCGCTAGCACGTCGATCGGTTAATTCAATAAAATGGGAATTGGCACTCGATTTCGTAGGCACCATGCAATTGAACCAATTCAATTGTTTACTTATTCGATGAGACTGATATATATATATCAGCGAAACAGAGAGAATGAAAGGAAAAAATGCCAGAAAATAAGAAAAGTGGCCGGGAAAAAGTAGAATTTTCACCCTGAAACATTCAGGTAATGGTCCTAATATATTATTTGAGTTTATTACGTGTGTTTAAATATATTTTGACGGTGTAAATTGAGATATTAGACATCGTCCCAACTGACACGACCCGGAATCCGGTTAGGCCGTGCGGGCACCCGACATTCTTCCCTAGACCCGTCGGGCGAACCCTTATCAATTAAATTAGGAAAATAAATATAATTCAATTTATAAATAATAACAAGACTTAGAAAAAGAAGCACAGACATACTGATACCTCTAAGCTGTACAAAAGAAATTACAGCTGACTACTCACATACTAGGTTTAGGGTTATCCAGACTAGACATCTAAGAATACAAAAAGAAGACAGATACCTCCTGAAGGGAGAAAAATGCAACTGAAATAACAACCAATAATATGGTGGCCATCCGGGATAAAAGCTGGCTCACCCTGACAGCTGGAGTCGTCTTCGCTCCTTCACAACGTGGCGAATTCAATCCCGGAGCGAACCTGCCGAAACGGAATAGATAGACAAGAAACCAAAAAAAACAAACAAGGGTGAGTCAAAAGGACTTAATAAGTGGGGCAGACTAGCCACCTCAAAGAATAGGATAGCTAGTCAGGGAGAAGAAACAGATAAACCAAATTCCTCTTGTTTAAATTATAAAAGGGCAGAGCCAGATAACAACCGTAAACACGTATGAAACCATAAACTCAACTAGGGATACGAGCCAGAAACATATCAACAAATAAGCAATGCACATATAAGCAGGATAGTAGTCATGTATCGTAAGTCTACCCAATAGTATGAAATGAGGTGAAATGAAATGAAATGAAATGAAATGTGATGCAAAGGGTCACATGTGCCCGTAATCCCATCCCGAAGCAGAATACTCCTGCATTCGAGGGGAATCCAATCTAATAACCAACTGGAGCGGAATACTCCTGCTCCTGGGGCGGAATACTCCTGCACCCGATATAATATAAATCAGAGGCGGAATACTCCTGCACTCTCTTGGGGCGGAATACTCCTGCACCCGATATAATGTAAAAATGAGGCGGAATACTCCTGCACTCTCCTGGGACGGAATACTCCTGCACCCGATATAATGTAAAGCTGAGGCGGAATACTCCTGCACTCAATATCTGACATAAGAGCGGAATACTCCTGCTCTTGGGGCGGAATCCTCCTACCCTCAATATGATACAATGGAGCAGAATCCTCCTGCTCCTGGGGCGGAATACTCCTACCCTCAATATGATACAATGGAGCGGAATACTCCTGCTATATATATATATATACACACACACATACACATTATGTTGCAAACGCATTTTCACGGCAAGAAACACACCCCGAGCAAAGAAAGCATTTCAGCCTGACACCCTACATCCTCTTAAGTCATAGGATCTTCTATAGTCATGACAAAATTGGCTGCACTATCAACTTCTTTGCCCGAAGACTCTTTCATCATTCCCTGGCAAAGAGGGGCAGCTGTTGACACCCAATTTTATCCCTCCTATTTTCAAAATCAACAGTTCTCGAATTTTGCATGCAATCGTGCATTCACTCTTGCCTTGTCCATTTCTTTCAAATTACCTTCTCGTAATAGCCTGGAAATTGAGGACATCTTCAAAAGCATCGTCTCAAATAATAGCTATTTTTACAATTTTTACAATTACTTCTATTTTGACAAAATTATCCAAAATTGTATTAAGACTCAAAATTACAATTTTTATGCATTTTAGCCTTCCTAACATTTTAAAATTATTCCCTAATTTTTTTATATTTTTTAATCTATTTTATACTATTTTTATACTTATTTATATATATACAAATACACATATATGCACATACATGCATACATATCAGCTTATTTTTGCCACTTAAGCACCTACGTGGCTCAATCTTAAAACTCCGTTGATTTGATCTAACGGCCAAGATCAAACGATCCCCTAAACCCCACACGATCCCTTAAACCCTACACGATCTTTCCTATTTTTCTCCGATCGGACCCTAGAACTGTCTCTCTCTCCCCTCTCTTGGCGATTAAAATCATCACCCTCTTCGATCAACTTTCCAGCTATTGTGAATGGAGAAAATTTGGGAAAATGGTGTAGTCGTGTTCCCCTCGTCGTCCGCAACACAACTCACACACTTTAGATGGAGTGTGGACGATGGCAAACATAACCCTATGTCGACTGAATCGCCACCGCAGGGAAACGCATCCGGCGGGGCTCCGTTTGTTTTGAAAGACATCGACACTGAGAAGGGGTGAGGTTTCTTCCTTTTAACCCTAATTCGAAGCGGGTCGAGATTAACCCAGATCCGATTCAAATCAGGTAAACCCTTTCCCTTCTGGGTGATCTTGAAACTGGGTGATATTGAACCTAAATTTGCCTAGTCTTTCCTGTGATTAAACATGATTGATTGTCTATTGTCTATTAGATGAGAATTCATGAAATTGTTAATTTTTGCTTAGTTCACTAGTTAAGTTTTAACACTAACTTGAATTTTCATATGCCTAAGGTTAGTATAATCATGACTTGTGTCCTGGATTATCCCTGTTAGCCTACAAATTTGAAACCTAGGGCAGACTGTGAAATCCTCTATTCTCTCATGTTTGTTATGTACTTATCTTCTTATCATATTACATGTTTAAAATATGATCGAATGACTTCTTTGACCTGTTTAAGAGGATCTACGTTTGTTAGAATTGATTTTTAATTGATACTTGAATGGAATTTGGTTCCGGTGATTTATGTGATGTCAATTAGAGTCTTTCCAGGATTTGTTGAATTATTAATTGCGCCTAGAACACGCTTATACACTGATTTTTGAATCTAGACAAGTGAGAGGGGAGAGTTTTCAAATCAATTTAGGACTGATTTACCTCGTAATTAGGGGCTGATTACTTTGATTTTGGAAGGTTCACTCAAGTTTGTCCCCTATTATTTTTGGAAGGCTATACTTCCTTGCCATTATTAACTTTTACCTGTTGATCTTCAAAACCCCTGCTTCTCACCTATATAAACTACTTTCGTTTCAACTAAAGACACAAGTTCTGGACATTAAAAAATCTAGAAACACACTGGTACACTTAGCAAAAATCTGCGCAGCTTTCTGACATCCCATTCTCCCTGCTTAATTACTTCTTTGAAAGATTATTGCTTACTTCTTGTGTGCTGGGTTCTTGCATCTCTTCTCCTCTGTCTGCATTCAATCTCACATTACCTAAAGGTATTTATCCTCCTCCCTGATCACCTATTACATCTTCATATACATGTGTGTGTCTGATATACTCTTGTCATGTTAAAGCTAATCTACTATGTTATGCTCTGGTCCTGTGTGTCCCAAGTAGTATCTTCACCTTTATTTAAAACTATGTCAACATTGTCAAGGTGTAGTTAGAGGCATGATACCTTCTTTCACTACTGATTTCTTAGTGCTTCTGTGTGAGTGTTGTTTCCTTAGCATGACCTCTTATCCTATCTCTGTTTTTGCCTAAACAAGTGGTCTGCTTTGTCTTCTTTGAATGTTCTGCACATCTGAAACTCATAGCAATATTATAAAGGTGCACTGACTGCACCTGTTCCTGGTAGATCTCCCTTTAATCCAGGACTTCCCTTTCCCCATCCCCTGCTAACTCTGTTTGCTTGCAGCTATGTTTGGTCTCATGTAGACCCTATTATGCTCTATTGTGTACAGGAGAACCTTGAGGGTTCAATAAGGCCAATGTTTGAACTCCTTAAAACTGGTCCTGATAATGCTGGAATAAGGAACTTTAACTGAATACTTCTGGTCTTTGAGAACAGAATACATCCCTAGTCTTTGAGAAACATGGCTTTCTTCTTTGGCCAGTACCTCTTCTCTTCTTATGTTTCCCCTTAGGAACTGTCCCTAAACTATAAATTATTAAGTGCCCTGCTTGTATCTTTCTAAAATAGGGGTACAACAATGATGTTGTACAAAACAGGCTACCCAGGAGCCATTCTCTTGCCCCTTCTCCCTTGTGTGCAATGTATCATGCCTAGTTTTAGGAAGAAAATAATTCTAGATTGATATTTTTTATGAAAACTGATTTGTTTTGACAGTATGTTTAAAATCTCGCCTTCATTAAAAGTTTTTCACATCTAAGGTGCATCAGCAGCATGCCTAGTTCGCACCACAGATTGGAATCTTAAAACAAAGGCTATTTTGTGTTATCCACGCCTAATGAGGACTGTTAATGAAAACCACAGTCGTCCCTCTTTTTGCATAAATGATCTGGGCCCAAAACATTCTTCAATAAGCCCTTTTATGTGCATAAACTGTTTTTGAACACTTAAAACGCTCCTATACGCTATAGTGTATAGGAATGTATAAAGTTTTGGGGTCACTTATACACTTCAAAATGGCTTTCTAAAGATATACTCTCACTTATATTTGCAAGTCTAATACTTATATGTATACTATTACGTGCGACAACCCCCTTATCTGCATTTATGTATTTTTCGTGAACCCGATTTCAGAAAACAACCCTCTTGTCTACATACATATCTTCCAAAACTTGACCCCTACACAAAAAGGCCATTAAGGTTAGGGCTCGACAATTAATGACGAGTCACACTGACCCTAAATGGCCAACATTTTATTTTAAAATAAAATCTCCTTTTGGTTACTTGCTAAATCTGAATTATTTACAAATATATACCATTTGTGCAAATTCTTCTCCTGTGTAAATTGCATATATAAGTTGAAAGTTGAACACCCTTTGGTATATTGACACCTGTTTGCAACTAGGCGTTTGATATTAGAAGCCGTAATTGCGATTAGGCTTAAATATAGGCCAAGCATGAAAACTATTTGTGTGCGTATAGATATGCTACATCTTTAGTTAAAATGTTAAACTCCAAGTTAGTGCACCTGATGATATATACTCTTTTTATCCCCAAGTCATTTGGACTTCTTACCATATAAAATCTCTAGAATTGACTAGTTGACCTTTTGAACTCGACTATAGACATTTAGGTGACCTAATACGCCTTAGAAATTATATTAGGTGGCGACTCCAACAATTAAACTCAAACGAGTTCACCCAGTCAAATCCAAAACCCGACTCGCCTCGAGTTGAGTCCAAAATCGGGTATGACAACGAGCACCTCGGATCGGCTCCAGATACTCTTCATAATAGTCATCAGCCTCACGCTCAAAATATCGATCAATATTTGCGCCTCGGCCTCGACCTCGGTAGTTTCCACGACCTCGTTGAACCTGCCTTCGTTGAACGAATGGTGGCTCATACTAAGCTTCGACCTCGGGAAACTCTCCATCATCGACCCTTTCATCAACGCACCAACTTGTCATCGGGCCCTTGGAAGTGGTAATCTCTCACCTTGGGGAATGCCTAAGTTTTGATGATCAGCTTGGGGATTGCCCAAGTTTTGTTGTTCCGCTTGGGGATTGCCCAAGTTGTGTTGTCCAGCTTGGGGAATGCCTAAGTGTTGTTCAGCTCGGGGATTGCCCATAGCTTCATTTCGAATAGCCTCGTTCTTCAACCGTTGTTGTCGAACTAGCTCAGCAAATTGCTCCGGTTCCATAGGAGTGGAGTTGCTAGCTCCAGCGCCGGACCCAGGTAAAGCTACGGACACACTCCCTTTCTCGAGGTTAGCTATTCGAGCACTCACTCTTTTTACCTCGGCACTGATGCCTTGTATCGCAGCCATGAGATCGTCTAACAATACCTGGGGCGTTGCAATGCCCTTCTCTCTGTTGCCAGCCATTTTACCTGCACAAATCAAAGACCAAGAAAGGTGTTAAGGTTAGAAATCACCTCTCACACTCCCTCACCTTTTGTTTAGGGTAGCGCTCTGGTCCACTCAAGTTTTTGGGTAAAGTTTTGGTCACTCAAAGAACTTGTCAGCAGTGGCTTCGTCGGATTGATCAATGTCCTCTAAGATCCTTCAAGTTCGACAATATTCACTGACTTTTCGGGAAGAGTGAAGTGATGTTCGACTCGATGGAATGGATGTTGTTTAGCTGCGCTCGGGAAGTTAAAGAATTGTCTACGAAATTTTGGACTTCGGTCACCCCTCGCACGAGTTCCTATAAGCTCAAACAAATTAGTACGACCTCGAGTAGAAGAATTTACTCCAAAGATCCACTAACGGGATTTATCGGCCACCAGAAAAGTGAAATCCTAGGAGAATCTACCCTTTGATTCTTCTTTTGGAATCCCCTGGGCACGTCACTTCTATACGGACAAAAGCGGTCCCTCCATGGTAGGGATTAGGGTTTAACCTTATCCACTTTCCCTTTTCCTTGGAGACAAAGTTTTCACCTAGGGTTTTGATATTGACACTTTACTCCTTTCTTCTCCAATGGAACAGTGAATTTTTCCTCTGATGTACAGACAATTTTAAACTTCGTTCACCGTCCACCAAACAGTAAGATTCAGGTCGTTTTTCACTCCAATAAACTTTCCAACGTCAGAGGAAACTTCAAGTTCCAAAGCCAATCTATGAACAGCTTATATCGTCATTCGTATATTTTTACAATGTAACAATTTTCTGGCGTATAGACGGTGGCTAAACAACGAAACTTTGAATTTTATTCACAAAACTCGACCTAAATCAGCAAGAACCACCAGTCTTTGATAAACAACAACCAAAACACAACTGGGATTTTGCAACAACACCACCACGTCAAACAATCCAAAAACCTCGAGAAACCCTAGTCGTCAATTCGTGTACGACAGGAGCTCGTTGGATTCCTCGGACAGTGGTGAATCCAAATCTTTGGTTGTTTAATCCAAACAACCAACAACAAACACAAATTTTTGAATTTTCTTCTTTCTATTTTTTTTTTTTTTGTAACATAAGAACACCAAACAGTAACAAAACACAAGAACACGAAACTGAAATAAAAGACACAAACGCATGAAAATAAATATAAAGAAAAGGATTTGGGTTGTAAGAATAACCCAAACCATGCTCTGATACGAAGATGGTGTAAGCTAACTTAGTAGCTTAGCAACCGAAGACAAACAACAACAGAAAGTAAAGATAGAAGCTGGACACAGTTTTCTTGCTTGAACGGCACCGAAGAACTGGTTTCGATACGATTCAAGTAGAAGGAAAGAGCACCTAAGCAATGCAACAATCCTCAAGAGAACAATGCATCGTGCAAACTGAATGATCTAAGAGGAATTGTTCAATCGGAGTTACTGAAAGCCACAAGTTCTGAAGGCCCACATCTGGGTTGCTCACATCTGAGACATAAAAGAAAGAGCTCTCGGCTACTCTCATTCAATAATAAATATTCAAAATCAAGGTCTGTACAAAATGAAACGTAAAGAGGTTTATATAGACAATACTAAGGGTAAATTAGTAAAACGGTCACAGACGACCAAGAAGAATAAGCCACGCAGGGCTGAGTAAGTTAAGTGTTCGGACACTCCTTTGTTTTACTGGCTCGGACGCTCCTTTAGTTCCGAACACTTGAATTCGAACACTTGAGTTTGAACACTTGAACGGTTGCTTTCTCCCGACCACGCCAATTAGACATGAACATCATACAAGAGCTTGGCTTGGCTTCGTGTCATCGGTCTCGATGGATTGAAAATTTGATTAGCACGAGTTCGGGCTACATCAGTATTCCATTCCATTGTTCTTACTGTCGTCCACATTAATCTCTGCTCTCTTTTGATGCTATATGGGCTTTTCATTTTCCTTGAAATTGGTTAACACACGGACAAAACTTTCAAAGGCAAAATTTGCATTTTAATTGTTCAGTTAATTGACAGAAGGAATGTACCATGAAGGTCTAGCAATAGAATAAAAGTCTATTACAATGAAAATAAGTGATTTTGAGATTTTGAAGCTAGTTACTATAATTTTGGGCGTGCTAAAGACTAGAAATATAATGAATCCATACCAGAGATGGTTCTTGTGAAAATGGTGGTGTTTTGAAGGTCTAATGACACAGAGGCTTCAACAAATGAAAATATACTTTTCCATTTTTCCAAAGGTGAGCTATGGGTTTTGTGAATGAAGAAGAAAATACAATTTAGAAAAAAAATAACACAAAAAAAGTGGATAGACTTTATTCCAAGGTGGAAATACAATTCACCAAAAGAAATATTATTTTAGATAAAAATTTCTATAATGTGGAGTCTGCTACAATGAAGGGGCATTTATGCTCTATTTTATTAACATTGAGAGTATTTTTAAGACCAAAATCAAACGGACAACATAATTGATCTATTTATAATAGTTGAAGGGTAATTTTTACCTTTTTTTATTTTAATTTCATTTTATCCTTTCAAATTTGGTTACCTTAGGAAAATTTAAAAATTTCGTTAATATTGCTGAAGATAATTCAAAGTTGATATGAGAAACCTAATTTGATTAGGTTTTATTATTAAGTAGTTTATTTAATTAATGTCTATTAATTTTTTAGTTAAAGTCATATTAGAATAGGTTTTCTAGTTAAAGTAGATTTAGTTTGTTACTCCCTCCATCCCAAAATAAGTGTCTGAGTTTGACTTGATGAGGAGATTAAGAAAATAGAGAAAACTTTTGAATCCTGTGCTTTAAAATTAAAGTTGTGTGTAATGTGGGCCAGCGCCTGTAAATCTTGGAATTAAAGAGTTACCAAATGTGGAAAGAGTCACTCTTTTTGGGACAAACTAAAAAGGAAAGGTAGAGACTCATTTTAGAATGGATGGAGTATTATAAATAGGTGTGCTACCTCTATTATATTCTGGTGCATAAAATAAACTTGAAGTCAATAAAATTTAAGAAAGTTATTTTATTTTTCTACATGGTATCAGAGCTATAATATTTTGAGAGAGATTCGAGAGCTTCTGCCACCGGCTGGCGGTGCCGGCCAATGTGCGGGCCGCTGGCTGAAAGAACCATCAGGCCAAAGACAGGGACAAGAAAAACAAACTTGCGGAAAAGATTGAAAAAAATGGTTGCAAATTTAAGCATGAGTAAACAAATACGACCCAAGATGAAGAAACTCTTCTCTAAAAACTAGAAAAAAGTGGGTTGAAAAAAATAAATTGCGAGTTGGTGACAAAGTGCATCAATAATTGAAAGTTGATTACATGTGAATCAACAATTGTGAGTTGGAGGCAAGTGCCTCAACAAATTTGGCGTTGGTGAGAAAGTGCTTCAACAGAAATTGGTAGTTGATGACAGATGCATCAACAAAACAAAAAAGTTGGTAGTTGATTACAAGTGAATCAACAAATTGATAGTTGGAGACAAGTACTTCAACAAGTGGAGTTGGTGATATGTGCATCAACAAAATTAGGCGTTGATTACAGCTGAATCAACATAGGAAGTTGAAGGCAAGTGCTTCAACAAAGACGTATACACCTTTGAATTAAGGGAAAATGTTGAAGATAATTTAAAGTTGATATGGAAAACCTAATTTGATTAGATATTATTATTAAGTAGTTTATTTAATTCATGTATATTTATGTTTTTAGTTAAACTATATTAGAATATGTTTTCTAGTCAAAGTAGGTTTTATTTGTTATTATAAATAGGAGTACTACTTCTATTATATTGTGGTGCAGAGAATAAATTTGAACTCAATAAAATTTAAGAGAATTATTTTATTTTTCTACAATCTTTTAACAGATCTACTCGAGCTCCAATAAATGATCTAAAATGGTTATTGATTAGATCAGATTAAGAGTAACATCAAGATATATAATGGATAAGTTAGTCAGATAGCGCTTATAATTAATGTTAAGATTGATATGAGAGAGCTTCCTACAAAGGGAAATTTTGATGCGTAGCTAGTTTTGGACGCACTCAAAGAGTTTTATCCATCGTTTCAAAAATTATTGAGAAATAGCCAAAAATTCGCGCGCGCACTTACGCTCCATTAGCGTTGGAAAACACTCCAGACTAATCCCATAACAAAATACTGGGGCTTTATTCAAAGTCCCATAATATGTTCAAGGGTCACATTATTTTGTTATGTGACTTTATCCCATAACAAAATAATGGAATTTATCCCGGTCACATCAAAGGATAAATCTCATTATTTTGTTATGAGACTTTATATATAAAGCTTCAGTCCCATGACAAAATAATGGGGCTTTGAACAAGAGTATTTTATACTGGGGTTAGTTTACTGAAGTTTTCCAGTATAAATACTGGGACTTGTCCAGAGGTGGCTATTTCTCAGCGAATTTGTTTTTGACGGCTACAAATCAATTAGTGCGCGCCAAAACGTAAAATTTTTAGGGCTCTTTACATATATATCCATCCATCAAAAAATAATTACTTTTAGGTGTCCATAATTTTTTGTATCCAAAAATTTAACGCATATTAAATATTTTTCTTAATATTATATTAATATTTATATATTATGAAGTTTCGAAAAATAGGTAAACAATCAATATTAATATTTAACTCCCTTAATTAAAGGAAGCAATCAATGGTAAAAAAAAAATAGATTACCATTAAATATGGTAGTTGCACGATTTTAGGCTTAATCGATAGAGTCCTATCAACATAATAATATTTAAAATATTAAATATATATTGAAAATATTAAATATATATCAATATTAAAATATTAAATATCAATAATATTAAATATATTAAATATCAATAATATTAAATATATTAAGTATATATTTAAAATATTGAATATATATCAATAATATTTAAAATATTAAATATATATTTAAAATATATTTAAAAAGGGTAAAATGTATATGGAAAGAAAGAAACATGAAAAAATGTACAGAAAAAGTAATTATTCTTGGTCAACGTCCATGGAGCGTAAATTTCTCAAATTTGTACTCCTACAAATTTGTCTTTTTTTTTTAGAATTAGTATGGCTTGTATGGTTATGATATTAGTCTAACCTCTCTTATGTTAAATTTTTTGTGACCATTTATTTAATCAAATTATCATTATTGTTAAAAAATGATGCGATTATCTGCCCTTCCCAATTTTCTTTGTTACTTATTTCTACAAAATCTTTTCCTTCTTTAAATACCAATGTTGAAAGGAATTCTACAACCTCCTTCACGATTGTAATGGAATTTTCGAAGGATCTCTTAAACTTCAAAGAGCGACTTTACTCTGTTTTTTCCCTCGAGAAAGGCATTCAAGCGAACAGAAGGGCAATTTTGAAACGCTTCCTTTACAGAAGCTTGATAAGGGAAAGCATGTAAATAAAAAGTCTGTCTTCTTCAATCTAGCAACTCTCCTCAAACGGTGCTGAAATCAACCACAAAACCAATAAATTAAATAAAGCAGCTATACAGGCAACATAATCAATTTATCACCGATACTTAAATACTATAACACGTCCCCAATTCAAAATACTTTATTGCAGATTAATATTTTCATTTCTTTTCAGAAGTATACTAGGTGAAGGAGAATCACAGCGGAAGAAGAGGAAGAAATACCAAATAGGCGAGCTTCGTTGTAGAAACTGTAATTCTATAGTTGGTTCGCACATCTAATTGAAAGAAATCCGAGGAGAATCCTAAAGAGATGTCACGAAGTAAGTTTAAAAAATCTTTTTTGCAACTCCAAAGGAACTAAAAAGTATGTCCATAAAAGTACTTAGGCAAAAGAAGTTTATTAAAATGGATAAATCATCTCAAAATTTTTTATATTAATCACAAAACGATAAGGGATCTTATTGTAATAACGTAAATCACAAAGTAGGCTACTGATGCTAAGCCTAATCTGGAGTAGGATCGATTCAGACATTGATCTTAATTAAGATGTATATTTTGGTATCTATTTTAAAAGTCTTTCATGTGTCGTTCTGAAGCATGTCACTTTCAAATCACCATATGACTCAATTAATCTTAATTAAAATGTATAATTTGATCTCTGTTTTAAAAGTCTTTCATGCGTTTTGCTCTGAGGCGTGTCACTTTCAAAACGCCGTGTGACTCAATTGTGGGCCTCAAATCTATGAGGTTTATGCCCCATGTACTTAAATATGCCTAAAGCCTAACGCCCAACTCTTAGAGACTCACTAAATTATTCGTAAGCTCATTATGCGTCAAATTCACTAATTTAACATTTCATCCACATAATTCTTTCACATAGAATTGAATGACAGAAGTTATATACTAATATAGAATTTGATTGTAGTTCAAATAAAGATGCGTACTGTTGCATATTATACTAATGAGAACACTAGGAGAATATCATTTTGAATATTTCTTCTAAAAGTTGATAGTTGAAAATTCATATCATCACTTGAAGCTCTTCATGTCTTAGACTCTAAATTTTGTCTCACAAAATTACCAAATCTCTATTATTTGGCTATTGGAATTGAATTTGATAGCTATTCAGACATAAGTAATTTTTTAAATTAATTTAGTCATAAGAATTATAGATATTTACTTCTAAGAGAGATAATGTGTGTTTTTATAAAATCTTTTAAACAAATTTTTATTGTTTAAGGCCTTGTGTTTGATCTTTATCTTACAATAACTTTCACATAATTACTTTGATTATACTTGTAAAAACATGCTAGACATCTTTTTTAATGAGTTATTTAGTCATTTAAATTTTCTAAAATTTTTATTGCAATCATGTTACTATGCTATTATATTAATAAATGGGATTTCCACGTAAATAGCCCACAATATTTCATATTAACAAGTCATTTAGCACTAACATAATATAGCCACAACATTTATATTTAAAATTTAATTTATAATTAAAATATCAAATATAATAGATTGATATTTTGTATATATACTTTCTATACACATATGTATTTGTCCTATATTTTTTAAATATTTATATCATCAAATTATATTTAATAAATATGCTAGGAAAAGAAAGAAATGACAAAATATGGTTACAAAAAGTGGATAAGGGTTGGAAATGGTTATGTGGAGTAAAAATCCCTTAATAAATTTTGTTAAGTGAAAATCCATTGGGCCCCGTATTTCAGGTTTTAAGTCTTGCTTGGTAACAAGTAAAAGGAGAATTTTCAAAACTAGGCAGCCCACAACACAAAATTACAAATGAAGGGCCACATTTCATCTATAGCACCCTTTTATTTTTACATTACACAACATAGCACCCCCTTATTTTCAAAATTACATAATATAGCACCCATTCAAACTAAAAACCCTAGGAGCCACTCCCTCACACTCCCCCACCACTGCCCCACCACCAGAAACCGATCTGTCACCGCCGCCGCCGCCGGCCGGCGGTGGCCGGTGGCCGGAAAACCAAAAATTCACCGGATTTCTTTATTTTATTTGTATATTTGTTTAAATAATTGTTTTTTGATAATTTTATACACCTAAATCTATCGAAATAATAAATTATACATGTAAATACATATAAAATTGAGTATGCAAGAGGGAAAATACAAAAATATACACAAAAAATATAAATTTTATACAAAACATCCATAAAAGTGCACGAATCTGAAATTTATACTATTTTATTCATTGTTCATACACGCATATACAGCTTTATACAAAATTTACAATGCATAGAATGTGTTTTATACACTGTTAATGCGTACATATACAGATTTATACATTTTTATACACGTTTACAGAATTGTATAAACTTGTATAAAAATGTATAAAAGTGTATAAACTTGCAAAACTGACTTTAAACAGTGCTTCGGGCAGCTTTTACACAAAAGCTTAACAAACATCCTAGATCTATACAGTTTTATACAAGAAAAATACTAGATCTAAACATTAAACAAAAGTTTTAATAAAAAATTAGTAGATCTCAATGAATTTTTATGATAAAAGTGAAGAAAAAAAAGAAACTTGATAAATAAACTCCTCACCAGAGTTTCGATCGGAATATACAACGAAAATCAACATTGATATTCAAAAAGCAAAAAAAAAAAAAAAAAACGAAAAGAAGAAGAAGAAGAAGCAGCGGCGGTGGTGGTGACGACCTCGGCGACGGCGGCATCGGTGGTTTGGAGGAGAGTGGATGACGGTGGGGCAGTGGTGGAAGAGTGGGGGGGGGGGGGGCAGATTATGAGTAATGGGGAAGAGAAGAGAGAAAAATGGGAAGGAGGGAAGGAAGAGAGGAAAAATGGGGGCTAGGGTTTTTTTTCTTTATAAAGGGGTGCTATGGAGTGAAAGAAAAAATAAAAAAAAGGAAGGGGGTGCTATGTCATGTAAGGTAGCAAAATAGGGGTCTTTTTTGGTTATTTTCATGAGTGGGGTGTCTCTCAATGTAATTGTCCCTAAGTAAAATACCTTCACCACGTTCTCTCCTTCTAAAACACTAATTTAGATTCAAACCTTTATTCATAATAAGACAATTGGAGCCTAAATCTTTTATCCATGGTAAGCTAATATAGTTTTGCCTAAAACTTGCTTCATAAGAAAATCAATTATATATATAAAGGACCACGGGTAATAATGAAATATCGAAGAAGAACAAGAAAAATAGAGTTATATTCCTTGATTAAGAGATGGATTCTAGTCGAATCTTGATAGTGAATTACATTTATAGAGACGATATGTATATGCTTAGGTTTATCCGGTCCTAATTATGGTGTAAAACTGCTTTTGTTGTCCTTTAGCCCATTACAAGAGGCGTTTTTGCAAGGTAAAACCTAACTAGGAGCCTGATCATTCCAAGGCGGCTAAGAGTACACTCACTGGCTCTTGGCCTATGCCTAATGGCTGTTGTGGCTGATAAAGCGAGCGTATGTCCTTAGCCTTGTATGTCCTTAGCCCCTGTTAATGTGCATGGGTGAGAATAGCTCTTGCCAACTGAATTTCTTCTCCCGTATTCGTATGCGGTATATTTTTACTCACACAGTCAATCCGCCCAGTTTATGTGTGTTGTCGTAAAGAGCCAGGAAGTGAAAAGAAGTGTGAGAGTAAGTGAAAAAAACGCAACGATGACAATCCGGCTGTACCATCTCAACTTTTTGAACTGTTTCAACTGTCTCTGCTTCTTCGTCTCTCTGAGGCTTCCGCGTGCTTATGCCTAATTGGTTCTTTTGGTCATCCCATCTTCCCAAGAACTGTCATTCTCTTACCATTCCTGCACCGAATCCATTCGTATCCGCAACCATAACTACCTTTTGACCGCTTCATATCTCTTCCCTTATCTTCTGTTCTTCTATATAAGGGCCTTTTTTTAGCTTTCTCTTCATCACTTCATTACCTTTTTAAACGTTCTATTCTTCTAAAAATATATTCTTTTCCTTGCTGGAACTCTGGCTTTTCCTCCATTTCTTTCTAAGATGCCTGCTCCGATTTTAATTCTTCCTATCTTTGATCACGGTTCATTGATGCTTTCAAAGCGTCATTACCTCCAAAATCTGATCGTGTGTGAGAGAACATAAAACTGGACACGGATGTCCTCCTCACCTCTTTTTCTCTGTTAAAATTGGGAGGCGAAGAGCCATCCGCTCCCCAAAACTTTTGTCCGAAACTTCAACGATGTACTCCGGGCCGGTTTTTCTAAGGAATGTGCGCCAACCACCACGGATTTATCAAATAATACAAACATTTGCTGCGATATTTTTCTTATCGTGCGAAACGGGTTTATCTAGGTGTAGCTGCCATCATGAGGTTTCAAAACCTTAACTGTTTCACTAACGCCATGTGACCTACTACCTGCCCTCTCTTTTGCCTTATTCCGATCCATATAGAGATCTTAAACTCTATACTTGTCTTTGGCTTGGGGTCGTCCCCTCTTTCGGCCGTCATACTCTAATAGCCATTATTACGTCCACTAAAAAAATTTGGCCTAAGGCCACACTAATTTTAGACAACTCCTAAAAAATGTTGCCAAAAGCATAATTGGCTACTCTTTTTAAGGGTGGCATCAAAGGCGTAGCCAAAAATATCAATGGCAACGTATCATAAAGCCACGCTTTAGAAATGTTACTTCTAAATATAAAGGCTACCCAATTAAAATGTTGTCATATAACATTCGGCAACAGTTATGTAGCTTTATTACAATGCCTCTTAAACCCGAAAGTAACACTTTATAACCGTGGCATATAAAATTTCAATTTAAATTTGAATTTTCACCAAAAATTTCCCTCCATCATTGCTCTTAATGAAATATTACCCTAAATTGTAAAAGAGGCGAAACCAATTTCTCTCGCCAACTCTAACAGGTATCTCTCTCTCTCTCGCAAAATTTTAAAAGGACACCGAACCAATTGCTTTCAAAATTTTCCCTAATTTCTTTCAACATTGCTTCTAAGAACCATTATAGGAAGCATCGACAAGGGTTTGTTGGAAATTTCGGTAATCGATTAGCTATGTCTTCGAGGGTTTGGTTTAGCACACTGTAAGTTTCACTTCTACTTCATGGGTTTAAGTTTGCGCACCAAAAATATTTCATGGCTTACTTTCTTGTTTTGGTTCGAGTGTGCGTTGCCTCTGTTGGTATATTGGAATTTGGACGTTTTCTTATTTTCAATTAGAGATGTTGTAATTACTTTTATTTCTTAGAACATGTTCATTTTATTTGAAAGGTAAAGCTATTCACTGTTGTTGTCAAAACAAAAACTAGTAAGAACCATATCTTTCCGGCTTTCATTTGTTCATTCTTGTTTAAATAGAATGTTGAAAACTAATGCTGCATTCACTTTTTCAATTGTGGACAGTGGACTCTGATATATTTAGGGGTCGTTTGGTAGCATGTATTATAGTTCGTAATATCCGCATTAAACTTTGCATTGCTAATACTATGTTTGGTTGCACCATTTGAAAAAATAATCCCTGCATTGAAACTTGCATTATTTTGTACCATGTTTGGTTGCTTTATTGTATTCCGCACAAAACGTTGCATTGTTAATACAATATTTGGTTCAAAATTTTGATTTCCGCATAGCTAATACCCGCATAAGTTATGCGGGAATCTATGTATAATTTTATGCGGGGTAGAAGGTGGTATTAATAATGCGGGTATTAATAATGCAGGTATTAAAATTTAAAATGATAAAATTAACCCTCATAATAGTAAGAATATTTTTAAATTATATTTAAGGACTAATTAAATATTTTAAATTATAACATTGTATATTAATTTGTAATATATTAGTGATTCAAGAAATAATCCCTACGTTATAATATATGCATAGCTAATACATATATTACTAATACTCGTATTATTAATACCCGCATTACTAATACCCGCATTATTAATACCCACTGTACTAATACCCGTATTACTAATACCCGCATTATTAATACCCACATTACTAATACCCACATTGCTAATACCCGCATTACTAATACGTACATTGTTAATACCCGTGTAAATTCTATCTCAACCAAATGACCCGTTAGTATTGGAGGAGTTGTTTTAGCATCCAAAGATGGGGAAGTTACACAACTATATATGTCTACAGTTTAAAACTTATTTACTTTGGTATTCATTTTCTTATGAGCTTCGTTGCTTTTCTCTATGTTTACTCTGGTTGAAAGTGTGGAATGAAAAAGTTTTAGGTTTCTCGAATATCCATGAGTTTTAATTCTTTGGTGAAATGATTTTTATTTATTCGCCGTTCATGTCACATAAATTATGGATTGTATTGGGAAATCATCATATGTGATGAAGTACTACCACCCAAGGTGCTTTGGGCCAACATCTTTCTTTGATCATTGATCACGCCCAACAACGCCCTATAAAAGGGACTAAGCGGTCGTAGTAAATATAGCTCGGTATTAAAGTCCTGAGGTCGAATCCCAAAGAGAACACTCGAAATCTTGTTGCTAACTAACTTATCTAATCAATTAACTTCGAAAGATTATATTTTTATGATGGTTTAAATGTACCAACTGATTGACGATAAAGTAAATAGCAAAGTAGTAGGAAATAGATTAATTCAAAGGTAGCCTAGGATTGATCTACCCAACTCCTACTCATGTGTTAGAGCAATGCATTAATGGATTTCACTTGTTTCTTCCTATTGAACAATTGCTCTAAATTCACAACTATTCACTCCCGTGTAATAATTGTAACTTTCACTAACGAATTTTCTAATTAATTAATGAAGATACGTAGGACTACAAGTATGGTTCACAATCGGGGTCAATGGTCACAAATCACCTTTTTGACAACCTAAGTAATGCCTTTGTTTTAGGTTGAAATATTGCTAAGTGTTTAACCCTAACTCATGAATCTATCCCTAGATGCACAAGAATAAAGAGCACAATTAATTGGGAGCTCTACCAATCAATAGCATACAAATCATAAACACTTAGATAGGAAGGTTAACAAGTTTCATACATTAAAGCAATAATTCGTAACACATAAGTATTGGAGTGGTTCAATCAACCCTAGAATAGGTAATTTAGCCACTCATGTTTATCACAACCATGTCAAGATAATTCATGAATGAATAAATTATAAAAAGAAAGAAATAATTTAAGAAAAACTCTTGGGACGTGTTTTAGGGCTTTTTATACCGTCCCCATAGACCCACACAAATCGGGAATCTAAAATAAAGTCGGAATTGAAACATCAGGATTTTAAGTCTACGGCGCCGCACAGCGCATTGCGCAGTGCGGTGCCGTAGGGTCGATTTACTGAGAGTGCCTTTTTTTCACTTTTGCAGAAATTGGCCTACGGCGGCGCATAGTGCATTGCACGGTGCGTTGCCGTAAGCCAATTTTCCTGAGATTTCAATTTTTCTTTGTTTTTTTCACCACGCCTTGGTTCGCTCAACCCTCGGGCTTCATACTCAGACTTCAAAACCCTTGTTTTCACTAAACTTTGCTCCACGAACACTTCATATCATCAACATAATTCCTACAATATGAAACACACCAAATAAGAGCAATTCCATTCAAATTACAAACAAATATCACAAGTCGAAGCATGAAAACGAGGTGAAAGTGTAGAAATTATTGCAATATCTTGCCTCGTATCAACACCCCACACTTAAATCTTTGCTCGTCCTCGAGCAACTTATAACTTGAACTCAAGGCACATCAAAACCACTCGCACAATGACTTGGGTTTATATAGGCACTTAACAAGTTACATATGCACTCATTATGCTTTATTCACACGAAATCCATGCCAAGAATATTTAAAAACTATCAAGTGTACCAAATCAACCTCCCAATCCTATATCAACTCCAAACTCACTCAATAAGTCATGCAAGTACTCACTCTATTCAAGAGACTAATAAAAGAGCTCGCTTCTTGTAAATCATGTGCCCTCATAATCAAACAAAATATTAGAGCATGAATTCACATAAGAGGATGGTCATGAACAAAAGGTTCACATATAGATGAAATACTCACTCTCAGAAAAGAACTCACATGCAACACAAGATGTACCATAAGCTTGCCCTTAGTGTAGGACTCGACTAATGTCCATCTACTCGGCTAAGATCAATTGGGACTTATTTAGGTTGTAATATAGGCAATGTGACGGGTATGATATATTTAGGTAATAGTGACTAACCACCCAAAGCAATTTAATACACCACAATTAATTCAAGCATTTTCCTCACAATCAGTCTTTCTTTTACCATCACAGAGTCAACTTTCACCAACTTTTTTCTTTAAGCAAAGGAAGAAGCTAATAACAGGGACTACTTTTTTTTTTTTCAAATTGGTTTTTTTTTTTCATATTTCAATAATTGCACAATATCTCAAGCTTTCGATTTCTTTTTTTTTTTTCTTTTTTTTCTAGTAAATCCCTCCAAAGAGCATCTTCCTAAGCACCTTTTGTCTTCCTCCAACAACTACAATTTTCCACTTTATTAACTAGTCTTTAAGGCTCATAACACCACAAGTAAAACTCACAGATATTATAAATAAGAATCCCAATGGCTATCAAAGAAAATGCTACAAGCTCAAAAGGATTAGCTAAGGTCAAATTTCACTGGTAAACATCTAACTCTGAGATTTCAAATAAATTGGCTATGAAAGGAAAGCCTATATCACTTCGTAACCGAGCAAACTTCTCATTTTGCTTTGCACACACACCGGGCAAGTTCTAGACATCAAGTATTAAACACGGAGAAAACAAAATCCTCACTCACACATGGCACATAACCTACTCAAAATGGCTGGATTCACGCTCTTAAACAAAGCAAACACAAGCAAACTCTCAAGCAAATCTAGAGTCAACATCATGATCATAGGCTTCAAATAATACACTCAATGTCTCTCAAGGCAAGTGGATTATGATAGAATATATGCATTAAGTCCACATACTCCAAATTAAGTATCTATATAAAATTAGTCGAAGTGGAGCCAAGACTATCTTATCAGTTACTACACTCTAATCCTAAAAAAAATCTACCTATACCTGGTTCAAACTACTTCCTTTGGAAAAGAACCGATGCACAAAATCAAAGGGGATTATTAATACAAATAAGAAGACTCCCACCCCACACTTAAAATTATGCATTGTCCTCAATGCATTAAAAATAAAACTAAGGGTGATAGAGAAACTCCATGGGGTCCTAAGCCCGAAGAACATCATTGTGAGCTTCCTTAGGGCATGGGGTACTCAGAATTCCCTCAAGCAGGACATCCTCAACCAATTGTACGAGGTTGCAAGCACCCCACACTAGGACTTCAAACCAGTCAAAATCTGCAAAACAAAGAATCTCACCAAGTAATATCCTTCAAAAAATAACATTTTTTTAATATTTTTTTTTTTTTTTTTTATTTTTTTATACAATCACGGATTGCCTCCCGAGAAGTGCCTTAGTTATAGTAGTGGCACGACTTCAATCAACTCAACCCACGGCTCATCCAGACTCGCATATACGCACACACGAACAATTCACATCATCACTACGTCCCTTCAGCATTTTTCCAATGTCAACAACTATTTCTTTATCATATAGCTTCAAGGTCATCTTTCCCTTATCAACATTAATCACTGCTCTGCCAGTAGCCAAGAATTGACAGCCTAAGATAATTGGAACATCTTTATCAACGGGGCAGTCAAGAACTACAAAATCTACTGGAAACATGAAACTACCCACATGCACAAGTACATCCTCAACTATTCCAACAGGATGCTTTTGTCTTCTATCTGCCAGCTGGATTCACATTGAAGTCTCTCTCATGCTAGTCAAACCCAACTTATTGTATACTTGCAGCGACATCAGATTAATGATTGCACCAGAATCACACAAGGCCTTACCAATTGTGAGATCACCAATCGAGCACTAGATTGTAAAACTACCAGGATCTTGCTTCTTTTTAGCAACAGGCTTTGTGATGACAACACTACACACCTTATTCAACTCGACTATCTCTACCTCATTAAAGTCAACCTTCTTAGACAAAAGGTCTTTTAATAATTTAGCGTATCCAGGGACCTCTCGCATAACTTCCATGAAAGACATAGTAAGCTTCAATTGTTTCAACAAATCAAAAAGCTTATTAAATTTCAAACCTTTTTGTTGCTTTTCCAACCTTTGAGGAAAAGGAGGTGGTGGTGTTTTTGCCTTAGAGTGCTGGTCCCTTAACAATTTACTTTGTTCAACCACCCTATCGGATTCTATATTAGGTTCTTTAACAATTACTTTCTCAGTACCAGGGACAGGTTTTGGAGTGATCTCTTTTTTAGCATGATCATTGACAACCAATTTGGTAGAGTCATCAGCAAGCTCAATATTTGGCGTGGTAGGTAGTGCTTCTCTAGCTAATTCTTGCTCCTTGTCTAAGTCTCTTCCATTCCTCAAAGTGACTGACATCAATTGATAAGGATTTGGATCCTTAGGATTCACTAGAGTGTCGCCTGGCAAAGCACCTTGAGGTCTATAATGTAAAGCATGGGACAATTGTCCCAACTTCGTCTCGATACCCTTTATAGCAGTGTCATGTGCTGCAACTTGGTCTTGAAGAGTCATATTAAATCCCATCATAGCCTGCACCATAGTCTTAATCTCAGCTATATCATCCGCCTGCTGCTGAGGTAAAGTTGCTTGTTGTTGCACTGGCCTAAATTGACCCTGTTGATTGTATTATTGGCGTTGTCCATAATTCACGAAGTTCGCATCTTCAGTAGCAGCAAGCAAATCAGCATCAGAAAAATTACCAGGATCGAGGACTTGAGTCTGAGCCCGTGAGTCCACTTGGTTAACAGGTTTCAGCATCTTCTCATTTAGTTGTTTTGACACAACATAAAGTGTAGTCTGCAACTTTGAAATCTATTCTTCCATTGCAGAAGTAGTACCAATAGCTAAAGCCCCCATACCTAGGCTAGCAGATGCATCTCTTCTAAGCCAACCTGAGTTTTGAGCCATCACATCAAACAGGGCCTTCGCTTCAGCAAATGTTTTACTAAAAAATGCTCCACCAGCTGTTGCATCCAAAGTGCCCTTAATTTGATCTCCCATAACCATGTAGATCCTTTGCCCCAGCATTTGGTCAGGAATACCATGATGAGGACACTTTCTCAAATAACTTTTAAATCTCTCCCAAGCTTCTGGTAAAGACTCTATCGGGGTCTGCCTGAACATAAGTATCTCATCAACTAGCCTGGCAGTCTTATTAGGAGGAAAGAACTTCTTCATGAAGATTATCACCAAGTCATCCCATGACGTAATAGAATTAACTGACAACGAGTCCCACCAATCACTGGCATCTTCCGTTAGCGAGAATGGGAAAAACATCAATTTCACAACTTCTGCTGGCACCCGAGCCTATTTTTGAGTTTCACAAATTCTTATAAACTTTTTCGAGTGCTTTTGAGGATCATCAGTAGTTCTACCTGCAAATAAACCAGCATTAGCAAGCAAAGCCACCATCATCTGGGTAATGTAAAAAAATTTTGCCTCGAACATAGGTAGCTGAATAGCAGACGCCAGATTCCCAGCCACAGGTTGCGCGAACGCATCAAGAGCCAAATCTTGAGCCATCCTGAATTCTTCGGGATATGAACTTTCAATTGTAAACACCAAAGAAATGAGATCAAGATGACAAGAGTGAAGTTAATAGAAAACTAAACTAGATATCTTAACAACTAAATAACACCGTGTTCCCCGGCAACGACGCCAAAATTTGATCACGCCCAACTACGCCCTATAAAAGGGACTAAGCGGTCGCAACAAATATAGCTCGGTATTTAAAGTCCTGAGGCCGAATCCCACAGAGAACACTCAAAATCTTATTGCTATTCTAACTAACTTATCTAATCAACTAACTTCGAAAGTTTATATTTTTATGATGGTTTAAATGTAACAACTAATTGACGAAAAAGTAAAAATAGCAAAGTAGTAAGAAATAGATTAATTCAAAGGTCTAGAAGCCTAGGATTGATCTACCCAACTCCTATTCATGTGTTAGAGCAATGCATTAATGGATTCCACTTGCTTCTTCCTATTGAACACTTGCTCCAAATTCACAACAATTCACTCCCGTGTAATAATTGTAACTTTCACTAACTAATTTTCAATTAATTAATGAAGATACGCAGGACTACAAGTATGGTTCACAATTGGGGTCAATAGTCACAAATCACCTTTTTGACAACCTAAGTAATGCCTTTGTTTTAGGTTGAAATATTGCTAAGTGTTTAACCCTAACTCATGAATCTATCCCTAGATGCACAAGAATAAAGGGCACAATCAAATGGGAGCTCTACCAATTACAAATCATAAATACTTAGATAGGAAGGTTAACAAGATTCATATATTAAAGCAATAATTCGTAACACATAAGTATTGAAGTGGTTCAATCAACCCTAGAATGGGTAATTTATCCATTCATATTTATCACAACCATGTCAAGATAATTCATAAATAAATAAATTACAAAAAGAAAGGATGAATTTAAGAAAAACTCTTGCGTTTTGAAGTCTCCAAAGCTCTAGCCTCCTTTTGCTACTTCCCAGCTCAAAAGATGTGTTTTGGGACGTGTTTTAGGGCTTTTATACCGTCCCTATAGACCCACACAAATCGGGAATCCAGAATAAAGTCGGAACTGAAACGTCAGGATTTTAAGCCTACGGTGCCGTAGGGTCGATTTACTTAGAGTGCCTTTTTTTCACTTTTGCAGAAATTGGCCTACTGCGGCGCATAGTGCATTGCACAGTGCGTTGCTGTAAGCCAATTTTCCTGGGACTTCAATTTTTCTTTATTTTTTTTCTCCACGCCTTGGTTCGCTCGACCCTCGGGCTTTTATTCAGACTTCAAAACCCTTGTTTTCACTTAACTTTGCTCCACGAACACTTCATATCATCAACATAATTCCTACAACGTGAAACACCAAATAAGAACAATTCCATTCAAATTACAAATAAATATCACAAGTCGAAACATGAAAACGAGGTGAAAGTATAGAAATTATTGCAATATATTGCCTCGTATCAATCACCCATTCCATCCTCCGGGTAAAATACTTAATTAAAGAAGAGATTAAACACCAAGATATGAAATGCAAATCAACATATATTTTTTGTTTGTCTACAGTTATGGTGGTGCTGTTATCCTCTCCTTCGTTCTACCTCTTTCTATAACAAGTTTGTTTCTCATTTTCTCTCTGAATTTTTGTCTTAATTATTATACTATATCACTTTGGAATTTCTCTTGTATATATGTGAATCAATACTATTATATTTTTATTGTTTACAATTATGATTCACTGATTTGTTGAGCCATTGAACTTGAGGATAAGATTAAATTTAATTAAGAAGGGCCATTATGAACCGAAGAGAAAATTGTGTTACTCTAATCAGTTATTCTTATAAGAGATTACCTACTCTCTGTTGATTTGGATTCCCTTTTCTCGTTGGTCATTTTAGATTATATGTAGACATAATTTAACTAAACTCTTTCTCTTGATCCTTTTGTGCACATTTGACCTTTCGTTTACAGTATTTCTTTTCTTTAAATTTTTTATCTTCGAGCCTTGCGGTGAAGCACCTAATTCGGTAAGTACAATAATTAGGCCTTGGATATATGTATACCTTTTTTTTAATCAATGTATAAGAGTACTTGCGAGTTCATTTGACCCTTTTATTTTTTAAGACAACTGAATGATGAGATTAAAACTTGTTGAAAGTGTTGAAACTTGATGAAATTGTTGATACTGTTCTCAAGTGCTTTGACATTCCATGTTCAGCTTGGACAAACTAAGATGTCATTGCTGGTGTACCTCAGATCTCTAGATTTTCGCTGGGTACCTCTGATTATTCTTTTGTTCAAATTCCTACGAAAGAGTAACTCCAAGTTTCTTCATTCACCGGTAACTTATTAGTCAGTTGCTCTAACTACTTGTCGTCTGATTATTCCTTCTATTCCCATTTGCTTTTATCAAGGAAGTTTACAATGTTTCTGGATCCTGTGCTGAAGTTTCCTCAGGTCTTGTGCATTCACAAATATCAAAGATTGTTTATAAGTGATGAAGGTGTCCTTATTGTTACCTTGTTTAAACATTCTGTGTCATTAAAAAGTCAAAGGAGTAGAACTTTCAAACTATCCTTGCTCCTCATAAACACACTCGTTTGAGAGATCTAGTTCTTTGCACAATTAGTCATACTACATGCTGGACATGAAGTTACATGTCATAGGAGTTATTTGAGTGAAGTAATTTATTTGGCAGTTTCTATTTTATTAATTTGGTTGAATGCTTTTAAATTATCTAATGCTTCCCATATCTTTGAGTTTGATGGCAAAAAATTTTTAGTATGACAATTAGCAATCTGTTTAATTTTATCATTTGTCATGTTGCATTCACATACTATTGGTTTCTATTCAATTTTAATTTCTTTTTGGTTATGTAGGAAGGTTCTTGTGGTGCATCTAGAAATGATGGCAAGAAGTCAATTTGATCTTTTTTGGAGTGAATGATGAAGTACAGTTGGACACCCGCGATGTGTATTAGTCATGATACTATATGAATATATTCAGTATTGTAATACTATTTGATCTATTGGAGTGAATGATTTAGGCAAAGTTCAATGTTATTATGCACCCTCAAGCATTTTGCTTTATAAGTTGATGTCACGAACTTTTTTTCGAAGTTCATTGTAATTAAATTAATTTGATCTTTCGTGGTTTGTTAGTCAATCTAGTGCATTAGATCTTTCTACTCGCGAAATTATCTCAAAATTAATATATAAATGTTTGATAAAGATGTGATTATAACGTATATAATGGTAAAATATATATTTATGCTTTACATCCTAGCTAGTATTACCACCCTTGCAAAGGGTAGCCATAGAGTGTTGGAAAAAGTGTGGTTTGTGTAGTAAGAATGCCACGTTTTAGTACCTTTTTTTAGCCCGACGAGAGGTATTAGACAAGAGAACTCTATATCCCCCTACATCTTTATTTTATGTCTAGAACTACTTTCTATATATATTAACCATAAAGTAGACTACCATTTATGGAACCCTATTAAATTATCTCCTCAAGTCCCATCTCTCTCACACCTTCTTTTTGCAGATGACTTAACCTTTATGGCCAGAGCTAATGTAAAATCTACTATTACTATTAAATCTGCTTTAGACTTATTTTGTGTTTTTTCAGGAGAAAAGATCAACACCACTAAATCCAGAATTATTTTCTCTAAGAATATGAGCTCTACTCTTGCTGAACACCTTAGTTCTATCTTATGCATAAAGATTGGTAAAACTTTTGGAAAGTATCTAGGATTCCCTATTTTGAATCATAAACCTAAAGCTAGGGATTACCAATTTAAATAGACAACTTCCAATCAAAACTTTCAAACTGGAAATCAAACTTCCTTAGCACTGCTGGAAGGGCTACTCTGATAAAGTCCACCCTTAATACTCTTCCCAATCATATTATGCAATATCATTTGCTACCCTCTAGAATTCACAAGTATATAGATAAAATCCAAAGAACTTTCTTGTGGGGTACTACCAACACTAAAAAGAAACTTCATATGATTTCTTGGGACATGGTTACTAAACCCAAACGCCTAGGAGGCCTGGCCATTACTAAAGCTAAAACTAAGAACCTAGCCATTCTCTCAGGTCTAACCTGGAGATTCCTTTCCCACCCTAATTCTCTTTGGGCCAGGACTGTTAGTGGAAAATATAAGGATAAAAGAGCTTCTAGATCTAGCTCTTTTATTTGGGGTAATATCATGAAGGGTTGGAAAATTTGTGATGAAAACTCGCACTGGATCATTGGAGACGGCTCCTTCACTTCATTCTGGAACCATAGCTGGCTTCCATGTAGAACTCCCATTAGAAGACTCATCACTGGCCCTCTCACTTCAAATGAAGCTAGTCTAAGAGTAGCTGACATTCTTCAGGATAATACCTTTGATTTGTCTAAGTTATCATTCCAATTCCCTCACGGCATCAAAAGTTTAATTCTTGATTCTCATCTATCCTTACGTAAAGAGTTAGACTACCCTATTTGGAGGGCCACTAGTAATGGTCTGTTCTCTTTAAAATCGACTTACCCCCTAATTGATGATAACAATTCTAATGAGATGGATTTTAATTGGATTTGGAAAATGAATACTATTGGCTTTGTCAACATAATCGTCTTCCTTCAGGACTTTATTTATTTAAAATGGGTATGAATATTGATCCTACTTGTGCAATTTGCAAATGTGAAGACGAATCTCTTTTCCATATTTTTGTAAATTGTTCTATTGCTAAAGTTTTTTGGAAAAGTTGCTCTATTATTCTTAATATTCCAGACCCAAATAATTGGTTACAGGTTTTTAAAAACTACTCGTATGGCTTTAGTTCTATCCATTATAATTGGTTGGAGTTCCTGGCTTTTGCTCTTTGGAACCTTTGGATAAATAGGAATCATAATAATATAAACAATACGACTAGAAATATTTTGCATGCTACAGTTAGCTATAGGACCTTGGAATACAAATTCCTTGCGTCGAGAGAACCTAGATCTATGCAAAATAAATCCATTAAAGTTGTATGGCATCCCCCTAAACATGGTTTTATCAAACTTAACATTGATGGTGCTTTTAAATCTCAAAACTTTAAGGCTAGCACTGGGGGTGTCTTTCGTAATAGGAAAGGAGATTGGGTATTAGGTTTTCATAAAAAAGTTAATGGGCTAAATCCTACGCATGTGTAACTCTTAGCACTGTTTCATGGTCTAATCTTAGCCATTGATCAGAATATCTTCAAATTGGAAATAGAGACGGATTCGACGGAAGTGATTAACCTTCTAGATAATTCTAGTATTAATAACTCTTTATCTCTAATTGTTTCGAAATGCAGGTCAATGATGAACCTCCTGCACTCGCCCATAATTAGGCACGCTTTCAGGCAAGGAAACAAGGTTGCACATCTCCTGGTGCAAGGAGCTCCTGATCGGTCCAACACCAAATCTACATTCTACTATGTTGTGCCACCAATTGTTGTCCAACAAGCTTTACAAGAAGACCGTGTGGGCACTACCTCTACCATAAAAATATCGGATAACTCTTTTATTTGCTTATCTAAATTAGGAAATATTAATGTTCTTAATGCTACTACTATTTTTAACCCATGTACTCTTCAGTCTGTGGATCTACCTAATAGCCGCATGAACTCTCTATGTAATCCACCGTGATTTCTATCTATGTAATTTCGCATTTAATAAAAAAAATGTCATGTTTTAGAAGTGTTGCTTTAGGAGCCACGGGTTGAAAGTGTGGCCTATAAGGTAACAAAGACCACGTTTTAAAAATGTACTTATAGGACGTCAAAAGTGTTGTCGTAGGGGCTATGTGCAAAGCGTGGCCTTTAGTAAGTGAAAAGCATTGCCTTATGGAAAAGGTTACGCCTTATTTGGCCACCCTAAAAAAACGTTGCCTTAGGTCAAAAAGTATGGCCTTTGATCAAAGACCACATTTTTGTATAGTTTAGGCCACATTTTTCAGGCGTGGTAAAAGGCTGAATTTGTTGTAGTGGTCCCTTTGGGTGCTGGCAGCGGTCTACTTTGAGATTAAGTCCTACCCCCACCTATGTTACACCCTGCATATCTAAAGTAGCGTATATCATTTTAATGACATGTTAAACATGATTTAATTAAGTCTAAAGTCATAATATGACTATCTATGACATTTAGATGTTGAATATAAAGTTTGAGACAAATTGGATTTAAGTTACGGAAAATCGATGGAAGAATATCTATGTAACGAGCCGTTTTGACCAATTAAATTCGTAAGCTTTACGGTGTCATTTTGGGACTTATCGTATACCAAATTGAAGGTCTTGAAATGTAGTTTTCAACACTCTTTCCTATTTTCTTTACAACATCCGGATAAAGAGATACGAGCGTTAGAAGCCGGGCCAGAAGAAGGGACATAAGCGCAAGAGAGGGCTAGAAGTGAAATATTTTGAATATAAAAGGGAAACTTATCTCTTTTCTCCCCATATCCAGAAAAATCACGAGGGAAATAGTCCCTTCATGAGGACAGAAGCCAATATTAGGGTTTTGAAGGCAGAACGCCAATCTTAACTCGAAATTGAAGATGGATTGCATCAAAATGCTCTACGCGATTAAGGTAGCGTTATGCTACCTTCAATTTCGTCTATAGCTTGAAGTTTGAGGATGCTTCATAACTAAGTAACTGCCCTATATTTTTTTGAATTTAGCTCAATTAAGATTGGGGAAGCTTGGCAAGTAAAGGAAACAAGGTTTGAAAGCTAAACTAGTGAGGTATGTAAGGCTAAACCTTTCTTTTGACACTATCTTGTAGCTTTTGAAATTTGTCTTAGCTTCAAACCTGCTAATTCTTGTGGGAAACTTGTATGGAATCAAGGGAACCTTTTATATGCTTAATTTGGTAAACACTAGGTAAAAGATGTCCAAAGCAGCACGAAATGTTGGCTCAAAAATCTGGAAAGTTGCTTTTACCTTCGGACATTTGTTAGTAGTTTGAGCATAACTCTTTATAAAAAATTGATATTGAGATGATTTAAGATTCTCTGGAATCGTAAGACTTATATCTACATCTTTCCTGAGACTCTAAATTCTATATTTTCCAGTTAGCCCCTGAAAACTATGATGCAATACATGATAGTGGTACTATCCAAAAATTCTGTGCAGCCGTGGAATTGTTTGTCGTCCGATCATTTTGTTTTGTTGTCCATTCAATATTTTATGTAATCCATTGGCCCATGCATATCCTATAGCATCCCTTATGAATTTTTAATCTTATATAGCATGTTTAGGTGCTTAGTTTTATCCTAAATAAACAGTAGAAGCTTTATAAATAATTGGCCAACATTACGTTCATAATTCTATTTTGTCTCTTATTTTGTGGATAGCTGAAGTTCCTCTTGCTCAATGTTATAATTCTGATTTTGGGTATCAATTCCCATGTATATTGTAGTGCTAGTTTTTGTTCTTGCGTATCAAGAAGTTTTAAGGAAAACTCTGCCGAAATTTTTATAAAAATTCGAAAAGGACAAATTCGGAGTTCCAGGTTGTGTCTATGATTCCATCTAGGGTTTTTTTATTATTCCTTTGAGTTTATATCTATTGTTTCCACATGTGTTATGCCTCATACATGCTGGACATTGAACACACATTCCGGTCACATGTGATACTACCCGTCTGAGGGACACTGCCCCTCTGGTTCAGGCGGGAGTTGAAATACCTAGTGTGACCGGGTGTCATTCATAGACTGACCAAAGAGACTAGATAATACTGGCTGGGGGAGACATAGCCCATAACACCTTCCTTCTTTGTTATATATATGTATATAGCCACAGTATGCACTGCATGACTATACATGAGGCTAGTTCAGATGTCCAGTTACCGGATTTGGGGGGATACAGCCCATAACACCAGACAGGTACCAGTTCTGATAACAATTCAATTCTATCTCAGTACCAGTTGTCAGTTCTCAGTTATCAGCCACCAGTTCTTAGTGTCAGTATCAGTTCCAATTTCTAGTTACTAGTTATCAGTCATATTACAGTCAGTTATCAGTATAGTTCAGCTCAATCTTCAGTTTCAGATTCAGTTAGACTTCTGTTTATATCTAGATCATTTTCAGTTCTTATTTAAAATTCCCAGCTACATTGATATACTTCAGCACATATTTACATAATTATATTGCATCCTTGCAGTTTCATTCGGCTATGATATATTATAATATGCTCATGCCTCACATAGTTTGTACATATCGTACTCATGTCCTTTTCTAGGGCACTGCATTTTGTCACAGACGCGGATGACGTGGCGTTCTCTATGCGAAATAATCGCCACCAAGGAGGCTCATTGTATATATATATGATATGGTTAACCTCTGGAACTTTCTAGATTTCTCTAGGATTCTCTAGGATTGTGTAGGAATCCCTCTTGTACTCTAGAGAAGTATAGAAACTTCTAGAGATATGTAGAGAACTCTAGGGAACCCTAGTTATCTTGGGTTTCTCCACAAAGTTCTAGATAGTTCTTTAAGGGACTCCACCCATGTATAAATAGGAGTCCCCTCCTCATTTGTAACTCACTCAACAACTCAATCTTGTAAGCAATATAAGAGCTTAAGTTCTCTTTAAGTGTTCTTCTCTTGAGTTCTAAGAGAGAGTTAGAGTGAAAGGCTGCTTAAGAACGGTTCTTAAGGCCGCACGAGTACGGAGTTGCTAAAGTCTTCTCTTAACCCGTGACAAGTGGTATCAGAGCCTCGGTTTCCATCCAAGCAAACAACCGAGATCATGGCTGGCACATCTGAAACCGATGTCACTCACGTTGAGGAGGTGAGGAAAGAGAAGCGTAGCCGCGCAAGCTCTAAGGACATGATGTCCACCATTGAGGGGGAGGTGTCTAAGTTCCGGGAGTCCATGGGGAGCATGCAAGACGACCTGGAAGGCACCAAGGAAAGCATCGAGGAGCTAAAGTCCACGGTGGACGACCTCCGGGAGGAGATGCAAGGAGCCCTTAATGTTGCGATGGATAGCTTGAGCAAGCGCGGGGACGAGCGGGATGATGCCCTGGAAGCTATGCTCACGTCTCTGGTGGCACGGATGGATAGGCTCGAGGGAGAGCTTCGAGCACTCGCTAGGGGAGGCGTTGTTGCTCCCTTAGCACCGCGTCAGGATGCCCCAAAGCCCAAGGAGTTCAAGGGCTCAAGGTCGGCAAAGGACGTCGACAACTTCCTATGGCACCTGGAGCAATACTTTGGAGCAATCGGCATGGTGGACGATACGTCCAAGGTAAGTACTGCTTCTATGTACTTAGCTGACATTGCTTTGTTATGGTGGCGTCGACGGAGTGACGGCCGCTATGGAGCCCCTATCAACACTTGGGAGGAATTCCAACAAGCCTTCCGTCAGCAATTCTACCCCGAGTATGCAGAGGATGAAGCTCGGGCGAAGCTCCGACGCCTTGAACAAAAAGGCGAGATCAAGGAGTACGTAAGAGCTTTCTCGGAGCTGATGTTACAAATCCCAAGCTTAAGCGAGAGTGAGGCATTCTTCCAATTCATGGACGGCCTCAAGCCATGGGTGAAGATGGAGCTGCAACGCCGAGGAGTTCAAGACCTCATGAAGGCAATGTCCACCGCTGAGAGTTTGATCGAGTTCAAGAAGGTGGACAAGTCCGAGTCCAAGTCCCATGGCAAGGGATCTAGTGGGGGAGTGGATAAGGATAAGGGCAAACAAGTGAGCCGGCCAAGCCACAAGCCAAACTTTAACAAGGAGAAGCATGCCCAGGGAGGTGAAACCAGCCAAAAGAAGGATCGCCCCTCACCCAAGTGCTTCATATGTGATGGGCCGCATTATGCACGGGAGTGTCCTAAGCGCTCTAAGCTGACCGCTCTCGCCAAGGAGTGTGACCAGGAGCGAGAGGAAATCCGCCTTGGTGCCTTGCGCACGCTAAACGCCGTCAAGACCCGCAAGGCCAAGGGGGACAAGGGACTAATGTTCGTGGACGTAGAGGTCGCGGGGAAGTCCGTGAGCGCACTCGTTGACACTGGTGCGACCAATCTCTTCATCAAGGAGGAGATTGCCAAGGAGTTAGGGGTGAAGATGGAAGGAGCGGGATGGCTCAAGACTGTCAACTCCAAGGAGATCCGGACGTGTGGAGTGGCGAAGGATGTGGAGATCCGCCTAGGCCAATGGAAGGGACGGGAAGCCATTGAGGTAATTCCACTCGATGACTACGACTTTGTAGTTGGTCTTGATTTCCTTGACAGGATCGATGCCCTAGTCATCCCATTCGCTGATTGCTTATGCATACTCGACACACGGTGTCAATGTGTCGTGCCCGTCAAGAGGATGGCGGGGAACACGCCGAGAATGCTCTCGGCTATGCAACTCTCCAAGGGAGTGAAGAAGGGCGAGATGACAATCCTTGCCACTTTGAAGAGTGAGGAATCAAGCCAAGAGGAGGAAGTCCCCAAGGAAGTGGCACAAGTGCTTGACACCTTTCAGGATGTGATGCCCAAGGAACTTCCGAAGAAGCTGCCACCGAAGAGGGAAGTTGATCACCGGATCGAGCTGGTGCCAGAAGCTCGTCCGCCTGCCATGGCCCCTTACCGCATGGCACCTCCTGAGTTAGAGGAATTGAGGAGGCAACTTAAGGAGTTACTCAGCGCTGGGTTTATCCAGCCATCCAAGTCCCCATATGGAGCACCCGTTCTCTTTCAAAGGAAGCACGATGGACCACTGAGAATGTGCATCGACTACAGGGCGCTCAACAAAATCACCATTAAGAACAAGTACCCCATCCCACTCATCGCTGACTTGTTCGACCAGCTAGGGGGAGCAAGGTGGTTCACCAAGCTGGACTTACGCTCAGGATACTACCAAGTACGGATCGCCGAGGAAGATGTGCCAAAGACGGCGTGTGTGACCCGCTATGGAGCCTATGAATTCCTGGTGATGCCGTTCGGGCTTACAAACGCGCCAGCTACGTTCTGCACATTGATGAATAAGGTCTTTCAAGTCCTTAGGGACAACCAACTCTTTGTGAAGAAAGAAAAGTGCTCATTTGCCCAAAAGGAAGTCCCATTCCTTGGCCACATCGTAGGAGGCGGCCATGTCCGAATGGACCCTAACAAGGTGCGAGCTATCGTGGAGTGGGAGGCGCCGACCAAGGTAACCGAGTTAAGATCTTTTCTTGGGTTGGCTAACTATTATCGCAGGTTCGTGCGTGACTACTCGAAGATCACCACACCACTCACGGACTTGCTTAAGAAGGGGAACCGATGGGAGTGGTCGATGAAATGCCAGGCGGCATTCGATCAATTGAAGCAAGCCATTACAAAAGAGCCGGTGTTGGCACTGCCTGACTACTCCAAGCCTTATGAAGTACACACAGATGCTTCCGACTTCGCCATTGGAGGGGTGCTGACGCAAGAGGGACACCCGGTGGCATTCGAGAGTCGAAAGTTGAATGACACGGAGCGGCGCTACACGGTACAAGAGAAGGAGATGACCGCGGTGGTGCATTGTCTTCGTACTTGGAGACACTACCTTTTGGGGACGCCATTCGTTGTCAAGACCGACAACATTGCCACGAGCTACTTCCAAACACAAAAGAAGTTGTCACCCAAGCAAGCTCGTTGGCAAGATTTCCTGGCAGAGTTCGACTTTGTGCTGGAGTATAAGCCTGGAAAGGCAAACTCAGTTGCAGACGCACTTAGTCGCAAGGTGGAGCTTGCTAGCATAAGTAGCCCTGTGAGTCCCCTGATCGACCGCATCAAAGAAGGGTTGCAACATGATCCAACCGCGAAGGCCCTTTGCCAACATGCTCAAGAAGGCAAGACGCAGAGATTCTGGTGGGAGGATGGGCTACTCTTCACCAAGGGCCGACGCATATATGTACCACAACATGGCAAGTTACGCAAGGAGATCATCCATGAATGCCATGATTCAAAATGGGCGGGTCATCCTGGCATTCATCGCACAATGGCATTGGTGGAAGATCGCTACTATTGGCCGAATATGCGCGACGATGTGGAGGCTTATGTCAAGACTTGTCTTGTTTGCCAACAAGACAAGGTAGAAAATCACTTACCGGCGGGACTTTTGGAGCTACTACCTATCCCGGAGCGACCATGGGAGAGTCTCTCTATGGATTTCATTGTGAATTTGCCAAAGTCCGAAGGGTGTCGGACGATTATGGTGGTAGTGGACAGGTTCTCCAAGTATGCCACGTTTATCCCGGCATCGAAGCATTGCCCGGCGGAAGAAGCTGCAAAACTTTTCCTCAAGCACGTGGTCAAGTATTGGGGCGTGCCGCAGACGATTGTGAGCGACCGAGACCCGCGCTTCACTGGGAGATTTTGGACAGAGTTATTCAAGCTATTAGGGTCCGAGCTTAACTTCTCAACCAGCCTTCATCCCCAAACTGATGGACAAACGGAGAGGGTGAATGCTTTGTTGGAGCTCTACTTACGGCACTATGTAAGTACCACTCAAACTAACTGGGCTAAGTTGCTTGATATTGCCCAATTTTCATATAACTTGCAGCGAAGTGAGTCCACCGGGAGAAGCCCGTTTGAGATAGTGACGGGACAACAACCACTCACTCCAAGTGCGATTGCTTCGGGTTACAAGGGACGTAGTCCAGCTGCGTTCAAGTTCGCCAAGTCTTGGCATGAAGAGGCGGACTTAGCACGCTCTTGTCTTCAAAAAGCAGCCAAGAGAATGAAGAAGTGGGCAGATAACAAGAGGCGTCATGTGGAATATCAAGTGGGCGACCTCGTCTTGGCCAAGCTTCACCAAGTCCTTCGGTATAAGGACGTGCACAAGGGTCTCCTCCGGAGATATGAGGGGCCTTTCAGAGTTCTTAAGAAGGTAGGCAAGGTGGCCTACAAGCTTGAGCTCCCTCCCAAGCTCAAGTTACACCCCGTGTTTCACGTGAGTATGCTGAAGCCATATCACGGGGATGAGGATGATCCAACAAGGAACAAGAGTACGAGGGCGCCTATCGGGAAGAAGGTCTCTTACGATCGAGATGCTGAAACCATCATTGCCGATCGAGTCATTCGTGAGAGACATTACAAGCCGCGAAGAGAATACCTCATCAAGTGGAAGGGGCTACCCGAGAGCGAGGCAAGTTGGGAGCCGGAGGAAGCTCTTTGGCAGTTTCACGACCAGCTTGAGAAGTTTCATGCCGAAGACGCGACGAGGGCGTCGCGAGACTAAGTGGGGGAGAATGTCACAGACGCGGATGACGTGGCGTTCTCTATGCGAAATAATCGCCACCAAGGAGGCTCATTGTATATATATATGATATGGTTAACCTCTGGAACTTTCTAGATTTCTCTAGGATTCTCTAGGATTGTGTAGGAATCCCTCTTGTACTCTAGAGAAGTATAGAAACTTCTAGAGATATGTAGAGAACTCTAGGGAACCCTAGTTATCTTGGGTTTCTCCACAAAGTTCTAGATAGTTCTTTAAGGGACTCCACCCATGTATAAATAGGAGTCCCCTCCTCATTTGTAACTCACTCAACAACTCAATCTTGTAAGCAATATAAGAGCTTAAGTTCTCTTTAAGTGTTCTTCTCTTGAGTTCTAAGAGAGAGTTAGAGTGAAAGGCTGCTTAAGAACGGTTCTTAAGGCCGCACGAGTACGGAGTTGCTAAAGTCTTCTCTTAACCCGTGATAATTTCATGCCGCGCAGGTACAAATAGATCAGCAATCGGGCCATATCAGTAGGCCATCCACCAGCTATTGGAGTCACTCCGCTTACTCTCGGAGTTACTTATCTTTAAGTATGTGTACAATCAACTAGTTTGGGTATGACGGGGCCCTGTCCCGTCCAGTATTTATTCAATTCAGCACTCCTATAGGCCTGCAGATATGCACCTGCGCAGGTAGTATCTCTTTATATGTCAGCTTATATTAGCCTTGTCGGCTTTCCAGATTGTACAGTTCTTATCAGCTAGGCTTATGCTTGTTCAGTTTATTAGTGATACTCATGGTTTGCGGATTATCAGTAGGTTTAGTGATGATCGACACTTAGTGTCGGTTATCTGTTGCGGCCCTAGGAAGGGGTCGTTACAAAAGTGGTATCAGAGCAGTTCAGTCCTAGGGTTTCTATAGGCCGTATCCAGTAAAGTCTCGTTTATGGGTGTGTTGTGCACTACTCTTACAGACAAGAGGCTAAAGGACATTTAGAATTATATCTTTTCCTCCTTTTCTAGATTATGCGATATATCTATTTAATAAGAATGCAGCCTTCTAATGAAATATTTATACGCAGCAATTCCATCGAAGAGATTCGTAGCTACCCAAAAGACAAAAGTCGTTGCTGGTTGGGTACTAGCTAAGTACCTTTTGAGTTATATGAGTATGAAGAGTCCAGATATGAGTTTCCGTCTGGAACTTCACAGATTCAGTCTGTTCAGGGAAAGGTTAGGGGTGCTCAAGCCACTGCACCTCTGGCTCCTAAGCACGAAGACATGAGGGAGGTCGTCAGATTGCTAACTAGCATTGTAGCTACTCAGGCTAGATGGCAGTATGCAGGCCTTAGAGTGACGATATGGGTTCTAGGATTCGTGATTTCCTCAGATAAGAACTCCCAGTTTTCATGTAATCTAGTGCAATAAAGGATCCCAAGACTTTCTGGACAGAGTAGCCAGAGCCCTTAGAGTTATGTACGCCACAGATATAAAGTCAGTTGAATGGGAAGCATATAGATTGCAGGCTCTAGTAGCAGGTTGGTATACCACTTGGGAGATGTCTAGGGGAGTAAATGTTGCTCCAGCTACATGGCAGGAGTTCTCAAAAGCATTCCTCCGTTGTTACTTACCTACAGAGATACGTAGAGAATAGTTAGATCAATTCCTAACATTGAAACATGGGTGTGTGAGTGTTGCAGAATACAACCTCGGCTTTAATTCTTTGGCAAGGTTTGCTCCTATTTGTATCAAACATGGAGGACAGTCTACACAGGTATGTAGCAGGACTTGGTCCTCACTTAGTAAGTGAGTGTATGGTTGTATCTATATGGTCGGGTATGGAAATTGTATGATTCAGGCATTTTCCTTAGAACTTAAGGAAAGGAAATAGAAGCAGAGGGCTGACAGAGATAGGAGCTCAAGCAAGAGAGGAAGATTTTAAGGTTTGTTTGGTGAGACATCTAGTGCTAGTAGACTGCAAATGGTAAGGCAACCAGAAGCTAGTACTCCTGTACAATTTCAATGGTCGAGATCTGATCGGCCCCCACAGTCTGGAGAGAGTTATGCATCATAGGCTTTAGGATCCCAGCATCAATATGTTTCTGGTCAGGGTGGTTCACTTTACCCTAGGTGTTCTGATTGTGGTAAAAGCCATTTGGGCCGATGCTAGTTGGATATAGATACATGTTATGTTTGTGGTGAGTTAGGCTATTTTATGAGAAATTTCCCGTCTAGGGGTGGTAGTGGTGCAGCTCAGCCAGTGAGAACAATTGTATATTCTTTAGCACCAGCACACCCTCAGGGAAAAGTTCCTCTGGCACCAGTAGGTCATGGTAGAGGCCGAAGTGGAGCTCTTACAGCAAGCAGTCCTCAGAACCGCACTTATTCTCTTTTTGGTCGACAGGACCAAGAGGCTTCACCAATGTAGTCACAGCTACGGTGACAGTAAATTTTCTCGATGTATATATGTTGATAGATCCTGGTTCTACACTATTATATGTTACTCCCTTGTTTCTACAAAGTTTTGGATAGAACCATAAGCCATTGAACCTTTTGCGGTAGCCACCCCAATTTGTGATTTAGTAGTAGCTAGGCATGTTTATAGAGGTTGCACTATGATGATTGGCGGCCGTAGTACTACAGCTGACTTGATTGAGTTAGAAATAGTTCACTTTGATGTTATATTTTGTATGGATTGGTTATGTTCTTGCTATGCTAATACTGGCTGTAGAGCGACCATGGACATAGAATGTAAAGGTGTTTCTGCATCTCCAAAAGGTAGACTTATTTAATACCTTAAGGCGAGGAAGATGATCACCAAGGGATGCTTATATCATATAGTTCATGTTCGAGGCATAGAGAAGGGAACGCCGATTCTTGAATCAGTTCCAGTAGTGAATTAGTTCCTTGAAGTATTTCTAGATGAGCTTCCAGATCTTTCTCCAGAGTGGGAAATTGATTTTCCTATCGATATAGTGTTGGGTACGCAACCAATATTTTTTCCTGTAAGATGACACCAACAGAATTAAAGGAACTTAAGGAGCAGTTGAAAGATCTATTAGATAAGGATTTAATTAGACCTAAAACTTTTCCTTGGGGAGCACCAGTCTTATTTGCGAAAAAGAAAGATGGCTCCCTATGTGCGTGCATAGATTGCAAACAGTTGAACAAAATCGCGATCTAGAACAAATATCCCCTTCCCGGAATTGATGACTTGCTTGACCAGCTTCATAGTGCCAAGTGTTTCTCGAAGATAGACTTGAGATCATGCTACCATTAAGTTAGAGTCAGAGAGTGTGACATACCTAAAATAGTGTTCAGAACCAGGTATGGCCATTACGAATTTCTAGGGATGTTGTTCGAGCTAACTAATGCACCAGTGGTATTTATGGATCTTACGAACAGCGTGTTTAGGCCTTATCTGGACCTGTTTGTGATTTAGTATTTATTGATGATAATCTAAAATATTCCAAATCTGAATCAAAACATGCAGACCATCTATGCAAAATGTTGGGTATCCTTCGGTATCAGAAGTTGTATGCCAAATTCTTGAAATACGAATTTTGGTTGAGTTCGGTAGAATTTCTTAGACATATAGTATCATCAGAAAGCATCAAAGTAGATGGTCAGAAAAGAGAAGCAGAAAATATGGACTTTATCACAGGCCTACCTAGTACGCGGAGCATGCATGATTCTATTTGGGTTATAGTTGACAGGCTTACTAAATCATCTCATTTCTTACCTGTTAGAACTACCTACACAACGGAGGATTATGCCAGACTTTATATCAGAGAAATAGTGCGCCTACATGGTATTCCAGTATCTATCATTTCAGACAGGGGCGCACAGTTAACAGGTATATTCTGGCAATCATTCCAGACAGGTTTTGGGATACAGGTGAATCTGTGTACAACATTTCATCCTCAGACAGATGGGCAGGCTAAGCAGACCATCCAAATATTAGAAGATATGCTTAGAGCTTGTGTGTTAGATTTTGGAGGCAGTTGGAGGGAACATCTACCATTGATAGAGTTTTGGTACAATAATAGCTATCACTCTGACATACAGATGGCGCCACATGAAGCTTTGTATGGGCGCAAATGCAGCCCAGAGTAGTTGATAAAGTTAAGTTGATCAGGGAAATATTGTCAGCAGCCCAGCACATACAGAAGTCCTATGCAGATAACCAGCGTCGAGATTTAGAATTTCAGATTGGCGATTGGGTATTCCTGAAGGTATCACCTATGAAAGCTGTTATGAGGTTTGGCAAAAAGGGCAAGCATAGCCCTAGATTAATAGGTCCATATCAGATTATCAGACGAGTTGGGCGTGTAGCCTACGAGTCAGACCTTCCAGCAGACCTTCGGGAGGTATATCCAGTATTCCATGTTTCTAAGCTCCAAAAATATGTCGGATATCCTTCCAGAGTTGTACCAATAGATGATGTCCAGATCACAGAGCAGTTGACTTATGAAGAGGTGCCAGTTGCCATTTTAGATAGGCAGATGTGTCGGCTAAGGACGAAAGACAGTTCTTCAGTTAAGATGTTGTGGTAGAGCAATAATGTAGAAGAAATGAGAGCCAAATATCCACATCTCTTCACTAATTCAGGTATGTAACAGATCCTTTCATAGTGCTTCGTCATACTTCATTTAATATTCGAGGATGAATATTTCTAAAGGGGGAGATTATTAAACCCAAAGGCGGATCTAGGATTTCAGGGTCGTGGGTTCACCATGATATTAAATTTTACAAAGACAAAAAAATTATTACTTTTGGGGTTCGAACCCTTGTGCTCAAGGTAAAGAAGTGACCATCCAACTAATGAACCAATTAAGTATTTTAGACTAGGAGTACACACAAATACAATTTGACTAAGTTTTAAAAATATATACATGATAAACTGACTTTTTTCTGCGGACCATGGGTTCACGTGAACTACCCCTAACACCCTAAATCCGCCCCCGATTACACCCCGTATGTCTAAAGTGACTTATTTAATTTTAATAAAATGTTAAACATGATTTAAGTAAGTCTAAAGTCATAATATGACTATCTATGACGTTTAGATGTTGATTATAAAGTTTGAGACAAATCGGATTTAAGTTACAGAAAATCGATGGAAGAATATCCATGTAACGAGTCGTTTTTGAGCAATTAAATTCATAAGCTTTACGACGTCATTTTGGGAAATATCTTATACCAAATTGAAGGTCTTAAAATGTTGTTTCCAACACTCTTTACTATTTGCTTTACGACGTCCGGATAAAGAGATATGAGCGCCAAAAGTAAGGCCAGAAGAAGGGAGATAGCGCAAGAGAAGGCGAGAAGTGAAATTTTTTGAATATAAAAGGAAAACATATCTCTTTTCTCCCCATTTCCAGAAAAATCACGAGGGAAACAGTCCCTTCATGAGGGTGGAAGCCATTCATAGAGTTTTGAAGGCAGAACGCCAATCTTAACTCGAAATTGAAGACGGATTGCATCAAAATGCTCTAGGCGATTAAGGTAACGTTATGCTACCTTCAATTTCGTCTATAGCTTGAAGTTTGAGGATACTTCATGACTAACTAACAGCTAAATTTGTTCGAATTTATCTCAATTAATCTTGGGGAAGCTTGGCAAGTAAAGAAAACAAGGTTTGAAAGCTAAACTAGTGAGGTATGTAAGGCTAAACATTTCTTTCGACAACGTATCTATCTTGTAGCTTTTGAAGTTTAACTTAGCTTCAAACCTGGCGTTTCTTGTGGAAGACTTGTATGGAATTGAGGAAATCTTGTATATGTTTAATTTGGTACAAAAAAAAAATGAGATCAAAGATGTCCAAAGCAGCACAACATGTTGGCTCAAAAATCTGGAAAGTTGTTTTTACCTTCAAACAGTTGTTAGTAGTTTGAGCATAACTCCTTATACGAAATATTTATTTAGATGATTTAAGATTCCCTAGATCCCTAAGGCTTATATATACAACTTTCCTATAGACTCTAAAGTCTAGATTTTCTAGTTAGGCCCTGAAAAACTATGATGCAATACAGGATAGTGGCACTGTCCAATAATTCTATGCAGCCGTGGAATTGTTTGTCGTCCGATCGTTTTGTTTTTGTCCATTCAATATTTTATGTAATCCATTGACCTATGCATATCCTATAACATCCCTTATGAATGTATAAGCTAATATAGCATGTTTAGGTGCTAAGTTTTATCCTAAATCAACAGTAGCAGCTTTATAAAATGATTGGCCGATATTACATTCATAATTCTAATTTGTCTCTTGTTTTGTGGATAGCTGAACTTTCTTTTGCCCGATGTTATCATTTTAGCTAGGTATCCATTCTCGTGTATATTGTAGTGCTGATTTTTTATTTTGAGTAGCATCCAGTTTTAGGAGAAACTCTGCCGAAATTTCTATAGAAATTCAAAGAGTTGGATAAATTCGGAGTTTCAGGTTGTGTCTATGATTCCATTTAGGATTTTCTTATCATTCCTTTGAGTTCATATCTATTGTTGCCACATATGTTATGCCTCATATATGTTTATGCTTATATTGTGATCATATTATGTGTGATTTGGAGTCCCCTAGAGAGGCTGGTTCAGGTGGGAGTTGTAACAGCTAGTGTGACCGGGTGTCATTCACACACTCTGATTAGAGAAACTATATAATACTGGCTGGGGGGAGACATAGCCCATAACACCCGCCAGATTTGTTATATACGCGTATATAGCCACAATATGCACTGCATGAATATACATGAGGCTAGTTCAGATGTTCAGTTACCTGATTTGTGGGGATACAACCCATAACATCAGGCTGGTACCAGTTTAGATAACAGTTCAGTTTTAGCCCAGTACTGGTTATTAGTTCTCAGTTATCAGCCACCAGTTCTTAATGTCAGTATCAGCTTCAGTTTCTAGTTACAAGTTATCAATCATATTACAGTCAGTTATCAGTATAGTTCAGCTCAGTCTTCAGTTTCAAATTCAGTTAGACTTCTATTTATATCTAGATCATTTTTAATTCTTGTTTCAAATTCCCAGCTACATTGCTATACTTCGTCACATATTTACATAATTATATTCCAGCCTTACAGTTTCATTCGTCTATAATATATTATTATATGCTCATGCCTCACATACTTTGTACATATCATACTCACCTCCTTTTTTTGGGCGCTGCATTTCATACCGCGCAGATACAAATAGATCAGCGATCAGGCCACATCAGTAGGCTATCCACCAGCTATTGGAGTCACTCCGCTTATTCTCGGAGTTACTTATCTTTTGGTATGTGTACAATCAGCTAGTTTGGGTATGACGGGGCCTTGTCCCGTCCAGTACTTGTTCAATTCAGCACTCCTAGAGGCCTGTAGATATGCACCTCTGCAGTTAGTATATCTTTATATGTCAACTTATATTAGCCTTGTCGGCTTTTCAGATTGTACAGTTCTTATTAGCTAGGCCTATGGTCGTTCAGTTTTTTAGTTATACTCATGGTTTGCAGATTATCGGTAGGTTTAGTGATGATCAGAACATAGTGTCAGTTATCCGTTGCGACCCTAGGATAGGGTCGTTACAACACAGGCCTTCCAGCTTCAGCCTTCTCCTCTTTGATGAGCTTGCCTCCTGCAGCTCTAGAGGTTCGTTGTGCTCCTTTCTAGTTTGAGTCCCTTCATCACAAGAGGGCCCCTAGTGACACGACTCGGTCTTCCGGCTAGCCCGTGCAAGCATTTGACATCCTCCTCTAGACCTGTCAGATGAACATTTTTTATGGATTCCAACAACAATCACCAAAAGAAGCTTGAAACGATAAATAAGACGTAGAAAACCATAATTATAATCTTTTATATATAAGCTGTAGAGAAGAAGTTACAGCTATCTACCCAATGTACTAGGTTTAGAGCTATCCGGACTAGACATCTAAGAAAACAAGCGATATAAATACATCTCCTGAAGTGAGAAAAATACAACTGATGTAATAGAATTAAAGTTGGTGGCTATCCTGAATAAAAGCTGGCTCACCCTGACAATTGAAGTCGTCTTCACTCATCAATCACGTGGCGAACTTAATCCTGGAGTGAACCTGTCAAAATAAAATAAATAGACAAAAAATAAATAGAGGGTAAGTCGAAAGGACTCCGTAAGTAGGGGCTGGCTAGTCATATCAAATAAACAGACATACTAGCCAGGGAGATGAGGGGAATCGATAACAACTAGAAGAATATATATACAACAAGAATCATAAGATAGCCAGGAGCAAGAAATCAACAACAATTATTACGCAACAGTAATGATTCCACTACCATAACTACCCAACCAGCTTACTCCTGAAGTCATGCCACTAAGCAACTCTCTCTGCATATTCACGATACTCTAGCGCTCAACTCAATCCTGAGATCATATATATAAAGCAACTAACTGACCCTAAGACCAACTAACTAGCCGAGGAAAAGAATGCCAGAAACTCAGCCAAGCATACATATCCAGCGTACAATAACATGGACCAAACATTTATTACTCACACATAACAAACACATTGACGACATAGAACTAACAACCAGGTAGTGTGTATCAATCCATGTAACATAAAAGTATGAATGTATTATAACATAATAGGATCAAATGTGCCCAAATACTTTAGTGGAACAAGCACCACCGTGTTCCAGTCAAACTCCATATTGCCTAAACAATAATGCAATTGTATCCATAGTGCATCCCCAACAACACAACTATATCTATAGTGTGTCTATAGTAGCATCAATATATCCATAGTGTGTCTAAAGCAACGCCACTATATCCATAGTGCATCAAGAGTAGGGAAAGGTATATCCATAGTGCCTGTATTCCCACCTCAAACACAATACTTCCACACCCTTTTGACAGTAGCTTAATCAACACGATACCATCCAGCCTATAGAATGAACATATATATATATATATATATATATATATATATATATATATATATATATATATAGAAATAGGTTGCACTTCATTCGATACCTATAATCCTTCCCGAACCATTCATACCAAGAGATACTCAATTAATATTAATTATCAACCCTAACCCTTGTGTTCTCTTTATAATCTCAGGTTTATAGTTTTCGAACTGGTATTCATAACGACCATCATTCTCTTGTCCTTATCTTAACCATAAGTACAGTACAGAACATTTAATTACATATATCAAGCAAACAGAACACTTCGAGTTCACAAGCTGGAGTATAATACATCTAATTTACAAATTAAATTCAAATTAAAATATAATAACATATTATACAACTAAATACCAAGCCTCGGCATAGTAAATACGCCATATCGGCAGCAACACAGATATAAAGTACGTACGTAGGGCATCCATAAGGGCTCAAGGTCGTCAAAGAAACGATGAAATCACTTAACTTTTAATCCTCGGGCTGGATCAACTTCTGAACGAACTCCTTTCCTTTCTGACGCCTCTTGGAACCACTTTCCTCTAAGTCAAAGAAGAGAAATTGCATATATTAGTGCTCACAAATTGATTCTTTAGCTATTAGCCGAAGATGGAGGAAAATAACGAAAAGGTGTATGGGCTAGGCTTAGTCGAACACCTACAAATTTTATATTTCTAGACTCTTTATACTCTCACGAGTCTAAATATACTATTGGATCGTCTTCGGGGTTCAATTCGACTCATTTTTCCAAATTTCATAAACTTAGGGTTCTAACCCTAATTTTTCAATTTAATTTTTCTGAAATTCAACTCTCACATCATAGAATTAACACAATTAGAACACATAGGAACGATACCTGGTAATTCTAGACGATTTGGTACCAATAATTTAGCATGGCACCGCTTAAAAATGGTTGCAATTGAGTTCGAAACGAAATGGGCCGACTAGAGCCTTTTTGTAAAGAGGTCCTATTGCGATGGTTCTAAATCCATTGCGGTAGGTGGGAAAACTGTAGCTATGGCACAAGAAAATGCACCAGCAACAGCTGGTGCGACGTTTTGATTTCTCTTCCGAAAACTATCCTAACAAACTCAGAATTCACTTTCGAAAGTTTCCACAGGTCACAAATGACCATAGAAACCTAAAACAACTTTCGAATTTCGAATCAAAGCTTATTTACTCAAATCGAGCTCGAAAACCTCCTTTAAGCATTACCGACAATCGAAACATAATTCTTCCTCGAAATCTACCAAACGAGGTCCGAACAGATAGGTCTTAATAGACTTACGAAGCTTTAAGACTATCGATACACTAATAAGAGTCCTAAATCTTGAAACAAATGATCGAGGTCATTTCTTTCCCCTCCTTATACGAAATATTTATTTAGATGATTTAAGATTAAAGTTGTTTCTGCGAATAGTTATTCTTTCTTTAGAGTTTGTCAATAATTTGCAAATTTTAAGAACCATTTGTTAAATAATGAGTGCAAACAAACTACAATTAAATTGTACCCTTTTTGAATCATTAATCATTTTAAATAATAATTATTTATTTAATTATGTAACCCTTTAATTAGTTATTATTCACTTATTTACTTATTTATTATTTATTTACTTAACCTATTTTTTCAAAAATTTCAAAATTATTTATTTTATTTTAACTCGTGAAAACCGCTGGATTAACCACTCTTTTGGTGGATTTTTGAAAGTGCTCTAATAATAAAGACCTTCTTTAGAAATTAATTTAACCACTTATGTAGAATCTGTAAAAAAATATTTCTCTTTTGAAAAGTGAGAAAATTGCACTCATTAATTAACACTTGGTTCCTAATATTTCTAAATTAGGTGGCGACTCCAAAGAAGCCCTTTAGAGTCTCCATAATGTTGAATTTATACCTGGAACTTACCCTTAACCCGGTAATTTAATTTTTAGGGTTCAACAATATTAGAGCGGCAAGAAGCTCATTTTTCATTTACCTGACCATTAGAGCTAGACTACTTTCTGAATAAAGCTAGCCAAAGAATTGAAATAGAAAATAGACATTAAATAAGCTTGTGGCACAACATTCATGTCAATTCAACCTTCCAATGAGAAGGAAGGTCCGACAATTTACCAGAAAACAATTTATAACCTAGAGAAGCTCACAAAATAGCATGACTCTATTAGCACCTCAAACTAAAGCGAGACACATAGATCGAATTTTACTTACTAATCACTTTACCGAAAGGAATAATGATTTAGGATGATAACAAATAAGAATCACATCTTTCTACCAATGTTAAATCCCGAAAGAGAGAAACAAACTGACTTGACACAATGACAAGATATTATAAAATCATGATGCTAAGCAGCCAATATCGATACTTACTTTGGAACCCCTTACACTCAAATCAAATAGACAACACTCAGAGATAAAACATACCCGAAACTCATCCCTCTACCACAACCGATCCTTAACAGAAGCAACATTCCAGAGAAACCACCAACACATATCAGGATAGATGAATGCTAATCAATCGAAGGAATAACATCATACTCATCGATAAAGGAAAGAAGAATTACATGGGTCTACTGCTTCGGATGCCTTGACATTCTTGAACTACCTCTGCGATTGAGCTAAGGTGCTCTTCTAATAATCATTTCTGGAAGAACCATCTCTTTACGGAAGTAAGGGACAATCTTTCTTGTGATGACCCAAGTCATAACAAAGATACCTTCATAAATTATACTGGTGCAGGAGGACATCCCTGCGGCTATAGGAAAGAAACTGAGGCTGATCAAGACAAATTACTGGCGCACTCTGAGAATCACATGCCACAAGCTGAGATAACCTGGCAGGTGACCTCCTACACTAATCAGAACCTCTCTCGCTTTGACTCTTCCTGCTCTAACTTATGGTATTCCTCATACCTCCGAACAATATCAACAACGATATCAAATGGAGTCTCGGCCTCAATCTCTCAAGCCATCTAGGACCTCAAGGAAGGAGAAAGGTCATCAATAAATCTCCGAACCTTCTCGGAAGGCTCAGGAATCAGCTCTGGAGCATATCTGGCCATCTTAGAGAATTCAATCTCATACTATGAAACCGACATGTTGTCCTGTTCAGTTCGCTCAAACTGGCTACGCTTTTCATCTTCCTCGCTGTACAGAAGGAATTTTTCCATGACTTTGCGAGAAAACTCGCATCAAGTCAGCTTAGGCAAGCCTTGCCTAGCCTAGCTAATGAAAGAGCATCCCCCCAATCCAAGGCTGGACCATGAAGCTGAAAAGTAATTTATTCAACACCATACTACTAGAGATAACCAAGAGCCTGAAGGATGCGCTGACATCGATTTAGAACTTCACGATGATTATCTGATGCATGACCTATGAATATCGAAGGGTTCAGCTTGGTGAAATAATACAACCTCTTCGGACACTCAGACCGGATTGCTACCTGGGTTGGCTGACTAGCCGGAACAGCTTGAAGCACAACACGTACTACCTCTGGAACATGATCACTTGGAGCATCATCCGGAACAGGAACTTGAAACGACCTCGGTCAGTCGTTTCGGAAGTTAGGACTTCGATTGGCGTGCCGATAATTTTAAAATATTCGTAAAGTCCATTAGGATATGTCTATAAAATTTGAGCTAAATCAGACCTCGTTTGGTACGTATCAGAAGAAGGTTTCAGTTTTTATTGTCGATAAATATTAAAAAGAGATTTTCGAGCTCGGTTTTGGCGAACGAGCTCTGATTCAAAATCTGAAAGTGCCGTTAGGTTCGTATAATTATTTGTGACTTTTATGATTTTTTGAAAGTGAATTTCAAAGTTGTTCGGCTAGTTTCCGCTAAAATGCCGAAAGTTAAATAATTAGACATTTTTCCATTTAAATTCGCATCTTGAGTTTGAGGAACCCGATTTGAGATCCGCCTTAGTGAGTATGCAACATATATTTTGTATAACTTGTATGTAAAAGTTGGAATTATTTCGAATATCGTAGGGTACCGTTTTAATTTTTGTCAGGAAAACGAAAAGAAAATAAAATAAAAGTAAAAAGGAAAAGAAAGAAAAGGACAAAAAGAGAAAGATTAAAGTTTAAAGGCTAATGGCGGTGGGTTACGTTTCCTAGGAAGATAAAATTAAACAAGGACAGGAACAGAAATGAAAATGTAGAAACATAACAGAGAAACGGAAACAGAGAAAATATACCAGAAAATGAGAAAAGAGTCAGAGAAAAGTAGAATTTTTACCCTGAAACATTCAGGTAATGATCTTAATATATTATTTAGTTTTTTACGTGTGTTTGAATGTATTTTAATGGTAAAAAATTGGGATATTTGACATCGTTTTAATAAGTTCAATTGATATTTTCAAGGGCCAATTGGACTCTGATAATGGAATTGATTATATATTCGCACTCAGTGAGTTATGGGCAACATATAAATATAATTTATTTAGGGTTTGATTATGTGACCTTAAACCCTGTATATAGGTCTGGCCTTCGTATTGCGTATGCGAATAGGGTATTAGGTTCCTAACCGGACTACCCTAAGATGTGGGGAATGAAGCCTTTAGCCTTATTTGATATTGTTTCTGCTTATTGAATACAGCAGGTTCTTTTGGCAGTGAATCCAAAGGATAAAGCGGTTGTTAAGTAACTGTGCTAACTTTGTAACAAGGTAAGTGTTTGTATCCATTTCTTTGGAGGCCCTTGGCCTCGTGGATAATCTACCACATGTTCCTTACATGTGTAGCTGCCGATAGGCGTACTCATTATGCCTTAGCTTTGGATTTACGTTGTATATTATATGTTATGCCCTGTTGTTGGTATTGCATTGAGCATGTGAGCATTGCACTCTGGTTTTGAGCATTTCATATACTTCCCGATAATCGATGAGAATCTCGAGCCGGTGAAGGGTCATTATTGCATATACTTACCGATTGGCGATGAGAGTCCCGCACCGGTGAAGGGTCATTATTGCATATACTTCCCGGTAATCGATGAGAGTCCCGAGCCGGTGAAGGGTCATTATTGCATATACTTCCCAGTTGGTGATAAGAGTCCCGCACCGGTGAAGGGTCATTATTACATATACTTTCCGGTAATTGATGAGAGTCCCGAGCCGGTGAAGGGTCATTATTGCATATACTTCCCGGTTGGCGATGAGAGTACCGCACCGGTGAAGGGTCATTATAGCATATACTTCCCGGTTTGGCAATGAGAGTCCCGAGCCGGTGAAGGAACATCATTGCATATACTTCCCGGTAATCGATGAGAGTCCCGAGCTGGTGAAGGATCGTTATTGCATATATCTCCTGGTAGACGATGAGAGTCCCGCGTCGGGAATAGGTATCAGGCATATGTGACTGCATTGCATCGTACCGCATTCATCCCATCTCATTGCACCGCATACTGACTATTGTGTGTATTGTGTTGTATTTTATGCATGCGGTATGTATACTATGTCGTGGACATATCTCAGTTTGCCTATATATTTCTGGCTCGTATTCTGGGTTGCGGGGATCGGGTTGCACACCGCAACGGTATAAATATATAGATCGGGTTGCACGTTTGCACATTGCAATGGTATAAATATATGGATCGGATTGAACACCGCGACGGTGTGAATATATGGATCGGGTTGCACGCAGCAACAGGATGAATATATGGATCGGGTTGCATGCCGCAACAGGATGTATTTCTGATTGTTGATATGTTCTGGATACCTATATGTTCTGGCTATCTTACGTTCCTGGTTGTTGGTGAATTTGTCATTCCATACGTGTTTCTAGATATTATCTGGCTCATCCTTTTCATAATTTAAATAAGAGGAATTTGGTTTATCTGTTTCTTTTCTCCCTGGTTAGCTATCCTATTCTTTGAGGTGGCTAGTCTGCCCCACTTATTGAGTCCTTTTGACTCACCCCTGTTTGTTGTTTGTTTCTTGTCTATTTATTTCATTACGGCAGGTTCGCTCCAAGATTGAGTTCGCCACGTTGTTCAGGAGCGAAGACGACTTCAGCTGTCAGGGTGGGCCAGCTTTTATTCCGGATGGCCACCAGTTTTATGTTTATTATTTCAGTTGTATTTTGCTCCCTTCAGGAGGTTTTTGTCTTCTTTTGTACTCTTAGATGTCTAGTCTGGATAGCCCTAAATCTAGTATGTTGAGTAGTTAGCTGTAATTTCTTTCGTACAGCTTAGAGGTATCAGTATGTCTGTGTTTTTGTTTTAAGTCCTGTCCTTATTTATGAATTGTTATATTTATTTTCCTAACTTAATTGGTAAGGGTTCGCCCGACGGGTCTAGGGGAGGATGTCGGGTGCCCGCATGGCCTAACCGGATTTTCGGGTCGTGTCAGTTGGTATCAGAGCCCAGTTTATAGTCTATCCAGACAAGACAGTGTTTAGTAGAGTCTTGCTAATGGGTAGGTAGACGTCCGTACTTATCTATGAGAGGCTATGATGGCATTTAGGAAGTTTCACTTCCTTCTTTTCAAATCGTGCGTCGGTCTAGGATGTAAAAGTATTTTCGTTAATTCCTTCGTGGTAATTGTGATCCTCCCTGCGACAAATCACCAAACGATAGGAGTTCAAGACGAAGCAGTCTAGCCTGGGGCTAGCACTGACGAAGATCCGAGAGTTTTTGATCAGGCTGACGATCCAGTGGCGCAAGCCCCATCAGTACGATCTCGCGATGGGAAAGGGAGCAAGGCCTTGTGGTTCCCTTGGCTCTCTATGATGCTTTTACGAGAATCTTGGCGACGCAGATACCGCAAGAATCTATTATTGACTAGGCAGTTTATCAGGTTGCCGCAGATGGAGATGTGCGGTCTTAGAGAGCTCTTATTCCAGTTCCTGATGTTGTCCCAATAAATTATGTTCCAGAGGCAGCATGTGTTGTGCCACCAGTTGTTTTGGCTGGTTAGCCAGCCGAGGTAACAGTTCGGTTCAAGTGCCCAAAGAGGTTGCATTATTTTACGGGGATGAACCTTCCGATAATCTTAAGCCATGCATCGGATAATTCCTGTGTATTTTTTTTTTAAATAAAATGATGTCAGCGTATCCTTCAGGCTCTTGATTGTATCGAGCGGTATGGTGTTGATTATTCTTCTTTCCAGTTTCAGGGGTCCAGCCTTGAATTGGTGGACTGCTCTCTTATTAGCTAACTTGGTTCGATCTTTCTTCTAGATTCGTGGAAAAGTTCCTTTCGAGTAGCGAGCGAGATGAAAAGTGTTGCCAGTTTGAGTGGATTAGACAGGGTAGCCTGTCGGTTAGCCTGTTGATTTTAGAATATGAGATTGAATTCTATAGAATGGCTGAATATGCATTAGAACTAGTCCATGAGCCTTTCGAGAGATTCAAAGATTTATTAATGACCTTTCTCCTTCCTTGAGATCCCATATGGCTCAAAAAATTGAGGTTGGGACTTCATTTGATGTCGTTATTGATATTGCTCAAAGGTATTAGGCATACCATAAGTTAGAGAGGGAAGAGTTAGAACGGGAGAGCAAAAGATCCTGTGGCCCTAGTGGGTAACCATGGTACCTCATTTGGAGGTGAGAGTTCTGATTATTTTGGGAGGTCACCTTCCAAGTTATCTCAGCTTGTGTCACATGATTCTTAGAGTGCGCCAGTAGTTCGCCAGTATCTCGGCAGGTTCGCTCCAGGATTGAGTTCGTCACGTTGTTAAGGAGCGAAGACGACTTCAGCTGTTAGGGTGAGCAAGCTTTTATTTCGGATGGCCACCAATTTTATGTTTATTATTTCAGTTGCATTTTGCTCCCTTCAGGAGGTATTTGTCTTATTCTGTACTCTTAGATGTCTAGTCTGGATAGCCCTAAATCTAGTATATTGAGTAGTTAGCTGTAATTTCTTTTGTACAACTTAGAGGTATCAGTATGTCTGTGTTTTTGTTTTAAGTCTTGTCCTTATTTATGAATTGTTATATTTATTTTCCTAACTTAATTGGTAAGGGTTTGCCCGACGGGTCTAGGGGAGGATGTCGGATGCCCGCACGGCCTAACCGGATTTCAGGTCGTGTCAGAACTAGAGTCCATGCGCCCGAACATCCATATTTGCGGCAACTTGAGAAGCTTCCGAAAGAATTGGAGGTCCTTAGGGTATTTGCGCCACCAAGAATCTCATAAAAGCATCGTGGAAAACCACAAGGCTCTACTCCCCTCGTCCACAAAGAGCTGGCACAGGTGGGGCCTCTAGAACTGGATCGTTAGCACGATCCGCAACTCTCGGGGCCTAGGCAGCTTTAGACCTAGGTGGGGCAGCTGCCTACTGTGTTCCCGCTCTATGTGGGTTTGCTGCACGTGGGTTCACCACTATTGCAAAGGGATTAACGAAAAAGATTTAACTTTCAACAAGAAGACCGACACACGATTAAGAAAGAAAAAAAGAGAACTTCTTAAATGCCTTCATGCCATGAAGCTTCAGAAAACTCAAAGCTTCATGGCATGCAGTTTAATCGATGAGTTGGTCATGTTGGGTAGTGGGAAGGAATCCTTTGGGCACGCTTTATTTAGATCTGTGAAGTCGATGCACATCCTCCACCTCCCATTCTTCTTGGGGACTACTACTATATTGGATTACCAATTGGGATATTGCGTCTCTCAAATGGAACCGTTGTTTAGTAGCTTCTCGACCTCTTCATGGACTGCCATCCCCTTTTCTCGACTGATCATTCGCTTCTTCTGCTTGACTGGTTTAAAGCTGGGGTCAACGTTCAGGTTATGTTTGATGACGCTAGTCGATATTCCTGGCATGTCGGTATGTGTCTAAACGAAGGTGCCTGACTGAGCACGCAAAAAGTTAGCGTATTCTTGCTTGGCTTCGGCCGAGAGTTTGGTCCCTATATAGAATTTCTTATCTGGAGCCTTCTCGTCGAAGATCAATGGGTCAAGGTCATCAACTGTAGCTTTGGCAGGCTTGTCTTCCTCTTCCAGGTCAGAAGGCACGATGGCCGGCTCTTGAGACCCGGCCGCTTCAAGGACCCCGAACCCGAAAGTTACACCGGTGACCAGATTCGCACTAAGTAGTTTATCTAGCTTCTTCGTCTCAATTTTTCGTCTCCTTTTTTGTGGTGTCTATTACATCAGTTACATAACAGCTCCAGGACAACTTCTGTTCTCCCTGAATTTCTTTCAACCCCAATGAAGTCGGGTATTTGAGGATTTGGTGAAGTGTGGACGGCATCATGCGTGCTTCGTGAATCCAAGGCCTACATAGAATAATATTATACAAGAGGTCGCATGTCATTACATAGAAGGACGCCACCTGGGTTGCTCCCGGAAGGTGTACTTGAAGGGATATCTCTCCTACAGACTTCTCACTGGAACTGTTAAAGCTGGTTATGATGCATGGACTGGAAATTACCTGATCTTGTACCTCCATCTGGAATACAACCTACCAGTGAATAATGTTGACCGCGCTGCCAGGATCTACCAACACACGCTTGACTCGAGCATCGTGTACCTGCAAGATGATTACTAAAGCATCATAGCGAGGGTGATGAACTCGCCGCGAATCCTTGTCGTCAAACTCGATTGTTTTGATATGTGGCTTCTTGGCCATCTCCTGGAGAGCGTCGCAGACCATGATTGCTTTGGTCTTGATGCTTCCAATCCCGGGCCCTCCAAAGATGGTATTGGCAAACTTTTGGACCGCCAGCTTTGCTCCATGATAAGGCGTAGTACACTGGTAAGACTTTAACCATGACGACAGATAATAGGGTTTTGACCTTAGATAGTTGTTCACAGTTTCAGTCGTATTGACCGAGTTATGAATTATTTATCGGATCTCGTTATCAGTATTTCATACGGCATGACCATCGTTGCTTGACATGATTGCACCTTTTCATTCGTAGAATACCTACAATTGTCTGGACCCCATGGTGGGCGCCAAACTATTTATGCCTAAAATTAGTCGCCTAGGTCAAACAATTAATTAAGAATGAGATCACAAGCAATACAATAAATACGAAAAAAAAAGTAAATAAGTAAAAGAAAGAAATAATGAGCAATAAAGGTAAAGTAGTCTTATTCGAATAGCCGGATTCTATGGTAAATCTACAATACTATGTAAGGAGGGGTATTTATAGTAGTAGATACCCTATCCTAATTAAGGTAAAATACAAAGGCTATAAGGCTATAGGCCTACAACTCAAGGTGGTGGTGTATATTAAACCCTAACTAGAAGACTGTAAACCTAAGGCAGCGGGATGTATACCTTTTGTCCTATGCCCGTACCGCCTGAACGGTCGTAACTCGTAGAACATGTGTGTATCCTTTGCGCCCAGTGACTTGTAAAATAAGTCTAGGCTTGCCAGCTGGACTCATATCTCCATAATAGTAGATGACGTATTTTTGTCCACACAGATAGTATATGGGGTTTCTAGGCCATTATCTATATAAAAATAGATTGTTTACTAACTTAACCTTATTAACTATGCTCTGAAAATTTTGATTTGACTATGTTTTGAGAAATATTTATTTAATAATATGCGTAAAATTGGAAAAATATCATCAAACCTCACCTAATTTGGTAAAAGTGACAAGTAAAATTAGGCAATTTTATTTTAATAAAAGTGACAATTAAAAATAAACAGAAAAGTATAATATTTTTCATGCATTTAATCGCATAATATTATTTGGATTCAACGTAATAAAATGGTTAATATGGAAGTTGAGAGTGAAAATAGACGCGAGAGTATACCATTTTTCACTCACTAGTGTAATTATTCATGGAATCCAAACACGCCCGAATCGAATTTGAATGTCCTGAAATAGTTAATATGGAAGTCGGGAAATTGTTTATCGAGAGGGGTGAAACGTTTCCTAAATCAAGTTGTTTATTTATATTTAAATGTCTAGGAACTTTCAGCTCATAGACGGTTAGTACTTTTTCTGGTACTTTTTAGTTGTAAGAATTTTTATTTATAGACCGTCTAAAATGCTTGTCAATTTAAAATATCAAGATAAAATATATCATTCATGTCCTATAATATCCCTCTAATATTAATTGTTCTTGAAAAATATATGTCACTAATAGGGTAATATTTATAAAATAGATAAAAAGAATAAATTAATAAAAATATTATATTTATTTATAATTTCTTAAAAGGCGTGCAAAGTCAAACTTTACCATTAAAAATGACTGGAAGGAGTACACTTACTATGCCACATCAACATCCAATGGTGGATTTATTAAGTTTTGAAATAGTCTAAGATAGATAGTAAGATCTTTACAAAAGTAGAGTGTGTATCTAAAAATTTGACTCAAGTTCAAGGGGTCCTTTCTTTATTTCATCTTCGCTTACTTTCTTTAATTATATAGAGTAAAGTTTATTCCCAAAATATTGATATAACCATTTATTGTATGAATATATTAAAAATGTTTCTTTATTTATTATGTAAATTATAATCGAATCTTTTATATTCTAATTTTCAAATAAGCTACATGTTTATCTCATTAGATAGACTTAGATAAACCTCATTTGTTTTAGGTGATTTTTAGATATGCAACATGTTTATGCTATTTATGCTGACTTGCTATGCACTTTTTGACAAGTGGATGCTTTTAGACACCTAACAGTCACCTTTCAATCTCATAGTTTCACTTCTCACTCCTGTACTAACTCTTATGTTCTTAAAACACAGATCTCAAGTTCGGCACTGGTAATTTTCTTCCTCTCTTATAATTTTGTACCTCGAGCACATTAATCTTGTGTTATAGGTATATCTTATGTTGAAAATTTTCCTAAACATTCCTTTGTATGCCGATGTTAAAATTTTAATCTCATTAAAGAATTTTAGAAATATCAACTTATGCTCACCTCCTCCTTCCATATTTGTTTTCTTAATAGTTACTAGAAAATAGTTACTACAGCTCTGTCTTGTTTCTATTTAAGTAGAAACAGTTTAATTTATTAAAGTGATTTTTAGTCACACAAATTTTTGTTGCTTGACGTTTAAACCACCAATAGAAGACTTGAAACATCTTTAGATTATCAGTGTAGGTGCATGACGTAGTGAACAGGGGAATCAAGGGTAAATGAGACTTTCTAGAAAGTAGTGCAAGCTGTGTGTCATAAGGAAAAGTAACTTGATGCCCAATTCAACAAATCATTCACGGTTTCTCTAGAATAACCTCAAAGTGTGCTATATTTACGAAAGTATACTGTAAAGTTTGCACGAAAGTGAAAAAAAGGGCAAATAAGAAAAGTAGGCAAGCAGATATATCGACAAGAAATGCCTGCATCAGCACTTTAAGCCGTTTCTAAGTAGTAGAAATAGAAAAATAGAAATTCTATCCTCGATTTACTAAGGCAAAGAGTACCTCAGATTCTGTTCTGGAGTAATAATTATTTATTTCAAGTCTGTCGTTATGTTGATTATTGGGAAGGTCATAAACCAAAAAAATAATAAAAATAAAGTAGAAGAAAACAAAATAATTCATTAAATGCTTTTACAAATAATTAAGCATACATGCATGGGTGATTCATCTTGTTGCCGGCTTTATAAAGGAGAATTTGCTGAGATTACTAATTACATAGAGGAAAATCTAATATAGGAGCTTCTGGGCAAACCTGAAAATGGAGTATGATATGGGCTGGTTTCTCACAATGTTGATGGTTGGGATTGTTTCCCTCTATGTATTCTTACAGAAAGCAAATGAATGGTTTCTTACGAGAAAGTTAGAAGGGAAACAATTTGCTCTCCCTCCAGGGGACCTTGGCTGGCCTTTCATTGGAAATATGTGGTCTTTTGTCAAAAGTTATAAATATGGTGACCCTGAATATTTCATCTCTTCCTTCGCCAGCAGGTTTAGCTCTTCTTCTTAAACTATTTACATCAATTTTTTTTCGTTAGTAAAATGAGCTCAAATAAAGTGAGATGGAGAATAATAAGGAGTCATATAGTTGATCCAAATTTATTTAAGATTTAAATATAATTATGATGTTGTAGGTAAATTAAGAGCCTGTTTGGCCAAGCTTCTAGGAAGCCAAAAGTGCTTATTTTTCTCTAAAAGTGCTTATTTTGAAATTTCGAGGTGTTTGACCAAGCTTTTAGGAAAAAATAAGTGCTTTTGAGTGGCAGCATAAGCGGTTTTTCTGCTTTGGGAAGAAGCTGAAAAAAGTAGTTTTTTCCTAAAAGTGCTTTTGAGTAGATGCCGAAGTTGTTTTTAATTTCTGTGATTCCAAAAATATCCTTACCAAAAATACTTATATACTTAATTACCCGTATATACTTTAACCTAATGATTATAATATATAAATAGTACATTACTTTTTTAATCACTATTTTTTCTATGTACACCTACATATCTTTTTTTAAGGTATAGATCAAGAATATCCAATTATGAATGCTGTATTTTGGAAAAATTTTACTAAATAAAAAAAATTAAATATAGTGTTTGAGAATAAATGTTTAAAATCATTCATCTAGTTAAATAACTGTAAAGTGAGTATTTAAATGTCCTTACTCGTAATTTAACACTTAAAAGTACTTTTTCAAAAGCTTGGCCAAACATAAATTACTACTCAGCTGTTGACAGAACGGATTCTCAGATGAGTTGGTCAAACACAAACTGCTTTTCTCCAAAAGTACTTTTACGAAAAATACTTTTGAAAATAAGCACTTCTCAAATAAGCAATTTTTAGAAGATTGGCCAAACAGGCTCTAAGAGTCTGTTTGGCATTGCTGCAAAAAATTGCTTATTTTGAGAAGTACTTTTGGTATAAGTATTTTTTAAAGAAATACTTTTAGATAATAAGCAGTTTGAGTGTCAAATTACGAAAAAGATATCCAAGATCATTTTACATTTAGATTAATAAAAATAACTTTAAATGTTTATCATAAAATATTTTAATAAAAAAATTATTTAATTAAAATATAAAATATAAAGTAAAAGATATAAATTTAAGCTATTGAATAACATAAAATATAGTTAAACCAAAGCGATAACAGAATTAGGAATTTCTAGTAATTACTTACTTTTAAATATGATTCAAAGAATAGGAGATCCTATATACATTAATAGAAATACCTAGAAATAAAAACTAGTTCTAAGAGGGAGCGGATTTGTAAAAGTACGTAGTAGGAAAAAAATAGGAAAAAAAATATAATTTTATTTTGAAAGAAATATGGTTAATTAATGAGGAATAATTTGGTAAATATGAATTTTTGATAAGGATATTTTTGTCTTGAAAAAATTAATAAACCGTTTCTGTTTCTTCCATGAAGCAGGTATTTGTAGTTTTTCCCCAACAGCAGAAAAACTACTTATGCTTCTACTAAAAGTATTTTTTTTTTAAAACAATATATATATTTTTAATTTTGGAGAAGCAATGCCAAACATACTATAAGTTTTTTAGGATGCTCGAACTTTGAGAAATAAATTGAACTTTTTATCTTATAATGGGTGCACTGACGATTACACCGTGCGTTATGTGGCACGGAATAGTAGGGTTAAATTCCCTGGTTACGTGGGTAATCTGCTAATCTCTATCTATACATTAACTTTTTTTTTTAGGATTAAACTTCCATCGTTCCATTTCATTCGTTTCTTCCATTAGAGATTTAAAGTTCAATGCATTGCTTCATATAATATCAGAAATTCTTCAATGTAAATACAATATTGTTCTATTATTGCTCACACTCTTCGTAGCACACCCCCCAATTGCTTTAGATGAGAACAAAAGTCGTTTCTCATGAATATCTTCGTAGAATGGTTTGATATCCAAACTTATGATATAACTAACATGGATATTATCATATACTAACAAAGATATAATATATTTAGTGTGTGAATTTATCTATTTTCGAGGGTTAACAAAACACGAGAATGGAGCTCCGTTTAGAATCCGTTTCGTCTCTTTTACAGAAGTAGTTAGATTTTTGCATTAACATGAAAAAAGCTCCGGACTTTGAAGTCATTTAACCCTTCACCGATGGGCCACTGCTTTACTTCTAGGGGAATTTTCAAAACTAGGCACCCCACAACACAAAATTACAAATGAGAGGCCACATTTCAACTATAGCACCCCTTTAGTTTTACATTACACAACATAGCACTCCTTTATTTTTAAAATTACATAACATAGCACCTATTTAAATTAAAAACCCTAGGAGCCACTCCCTCACCCTCCCCCACCACTGCCCCGCCACCATAAACTGAGCCGCCACCGCTGCCGCCGCCGGCCGGCGATGGCAGGTGGCCGAAAAACCAAAAATTCACTGGATTTGCTTATTTTATTTGTAGATTTGTTTAAATAATTAGATTTTGATAATTTTATACACCTAAATCTTTCAAAATAATAAATTATACATGTAAATACATAGAAAATTGTGGATGCAAGAAGAAAAATACAAAAATATACACAAAAAACATAAATTTTATATAAAACACCCATAAAAAGTGCATAAATCTGAAATTTATACAATTTTATTCATTATTCAGACACGCATATACAGCTTTATACAAATTTTACAATACATAGAATCTGTTTTATACATTGTCAATACGTACTTATACAGATTTATACATTTTTATACACGTTTACAGAATTGTATAAACTTGTATAAAAATGTATAAAAGTGTATAAACTCGCAAATTTGACTTTAAACAGTGCTTCGGGCAGCTTTTACACTAAAGCTTAACAAACATCCCAGATCTATACAGTTTTATACAAGAAAAACACTAAATCTAAACATTAAACAAAAGTTTTAATAAAAAACTAGTAGATCTCAATGAATTTTTATGATAAAAGTGAAGAAAAAGAAGAAACTTGATAAATAAACTCCTCACCGGAGTTTGGATCGCAATACAAAATGAAAATCAACATTGCTATTCAAAAAGCCAAAAAAAAAAAAAACGAAAAGAAGAAGAAGAAGAAGAAGCGGCGGCGGCGGTGGTGGTGGTGACCATGGCGGCGACGTCGTCAGTGGCTTGGAGGGGAGGGGATGACGGTGGGGCAGTGGTGGAAGGGTTAGGTGGGGTGGCGGCTGCATTAGGGTTAATGGGGAAGAGAAGAGAGAAAATGGGAATGAGAGAAGGAGAAGAGGGGAAAAAATGGGGGCTAGGGTTGTTTTTTTCTTTAAATAGGGGGTGATATGGAGTGAAAGAAAAAAATAAAAAAAGTAGGGGGGGTGCTAGGTCGGGTAAAGAAGGAAAATAGGGGTCTTTTTTGGTAATTTTCATAAGTGGGGTGTCTCTCCATGTAATTGTCCCTTACACTAAAAGACAAGCAAAAGACGAAAATTACCAAAAATGGCCCATATTTTCGAATCTTACCCGAGCTGTCACCCTTTTCCCGAGATAGCAGTCGCCGCAAGTTTATACAAGTTTATACAATTTTATACAAATTTATACAATGTATAAAACTGTATAAATTTGTATAAGTGTGTATATGCGAGTGAATAAATCTGTATATTAAGGATGTTTATATGATTTTTTACTTTTTTTGTGTATATTTTTGTATTTCTCTCATTGCTACATATTTATATATGTATATTCATGTATAATTTAATTTTTAGAGGGAGATTTGTGTGTATAAACTTGTCCAAAGCAATGATTTAGACGCAATAAACAACATAAATTCAGTAAAATACAAAAAAGTAATGACACCATTGGCGGGGAAGGTGTTTGCCGGTGACTTAGTGACTGGGGAGGGGAAAATTTGATAGCTAGGGTGTTTTTTATGAAGGAGTGCTAAAATTTGTAATTTTAGGGGTGGGTGCTATGCATGAAAAAAAAAATATGGCCTCCTATTTGTAATTTTGGGTAGTGGGCTGCCTATTTTTGAAAATTTCTAAGGTTTTACTCCCTCCGTCCCAAATTAATTGTCGTTTTAGGAAAAATGGTGTGTCCCAAATTAGTTGACACTTTAGGATTTCAAGACAAAAATTGTTAGTCTTTTTCAATTATACCCTTAATAATTAAATAAATTCTCAACAAAATTTAATAGTGAAACATTAAATAGGGGTAACATAGTAAAATACACACTCTATTTAATTATTTTCTTAATGGGCGTGAAGAAGCTAAAAGCGACAACTAATTTGGGACGGAGGGAGTATATATCTGTGTGATATTTGACCTTACATCCCCAACATAAATTTTTGGCAAATGGTGTTCCCAACTCCTCCCCTAATAGTTATTGTTGCTTTCAATAACGGTAAATTTAATCTGATTCTACTATAATAGGTATGGTCATGGAGGTATGTATAAAACACACATGTTTGGAAAGCCAAGCATCATGCTCACAACAGCAGAGACATGCAAGCAAGTCTTGATGGATGATGATCATTTTTGGGCTACTTTACCAAAATCAGTGCTAGATTTAGTAGCTAAGAGAATATACGAAGGAATTTCAATCCACCAGATTAAACTTCTGAAACGGATAACATTAAGTTCTATAGCTGGTCATGAGGCATTATCACTGTATCTTGAAGATATAAAGGATATTGCTGTTGCTACACTAGATAAAGCAGCAAGCATGAATGAACCAATTGAGTTGCTGATTGAGATGAGAAAATATGCATTACAAGTGATTATGTCTATAATTTTGGGTACTGAAACTGATCAGAAATGGTTTGATACGGTTCACAAAGAGTTTTCTGCACTTTGTGATGGAATTTATGTTCTGCCAGTGAATCTCCCTGGATTTGCTTACCACAAGGCAGCAAAGGTTCGAATGTTCTTCTGTTTGACATTGTCCCTACCATAAATATGTAGAACAAACAGATAATTCGCAGATACTTCCCCACACCATGTAACCCTTTATCCCCACCTCTACTGAACCCTTGAACCCATATTTGGATTACATTGATATTGAAGGAATTTGAATGATGCCAACATAATAAAGCTGAAACTTATTGTTTAATGTGAAAGTAGTATACCAGAAGGACTAGATAGAAATTTAATTCGGAATACCTACAAATTAGAGTAAAAATGGCTCAAAGAAGTGATGAATGCTTACTATGTTTCCGTTTCCCCTTCCAGGCTCGGGACAACTTATGTGAGATATTTCAATTAGTAGTAGATGAAAGGAGGGTCAAGAACGCAAGTGGAAAGTCTAAAGCAAAGAGGAATCTCTTGGATCAATTGTTGGAATGCGAAGATAACGAGGGCAGAAAATTTAGGGATGGTGGGATTGTTAGCATCATAATTCTATATTCATTTGGTGGCTTTATATCGACTGCCATCACTGCAACATTGGCGCTTATCTACCTACAGCAACATCCAGACTTCTTCCAGAAGGCTAAGGTAGAAATTCAATCACCTTTAACTTGATGTTGGTTAGCATGTTGAGATTTTTTTTAATAGCAGTTATTTTCTCTTTAAAAAAATAAAAAATTAAAGTAGCACAACTGTGGTAGGGGTTTAGGCCATGACCTCTATCTGTATACTAAGATCCAATAAGTGAAACAAAGGAGTAGGGGGGAATGCTTGCCTATCCTTCTACAAAAAGTATACCATTTGCAGATGGCTTTGAGCTTTTTATCCCTCTTAAATAATTCCTACTTCTTCTACGATTTTGGTTCTTTAAAATTGTTTCTAGACTGAAGAAAGCTAGGCATATACAATGAAGTTTCCAAAAACTAGCATTCCTTCTCGGCTATGTGAAAAAAAATGTTTCTTGTGTACAACATGAGTTTTCTTCCGGCTAATTCTGAAGTTAGGTACTTGAGCTTGGTCTACTTTAGTTTTCATCTTGTTTCCCCCGGAAGTTCTATGATTGAGCTGTTGATTCCTACTTTTTGCTTCCCATTTTAGCAAGTGCTTCTGCTATTGTGTTGACTCCACTGTTGAAGTTAGTTTTGGAAGTTGACTCACTGTTTGATTGAAAATATCCTAAATGGTAGAAGCAAAGTACCATCGAACTACTCTCACATATTTGAAAAATCAAGCAGCAGATTATGATATTGTGCGCACCATTTAATTTCAAATAGAGCAATTCAGCTTTTGCTTGGTTGTTAATTCAGAAATGTAATCTTTTGGCAAAGGCCAGTAGCATAGATCCATTTCTATTCCTCAAAACCCCTCCAATACCTTCTGTCTGGAGTTCACTGTTACTACTCCCATCAATGTTCAAAGCCATTTCTGTTGGTTTTTCCCGTCAATGTTCAAAACCATTTCTGTAATTAATTTCATCTTTGAGATAAGTTGTGGTTTGTTTCCCTCCAGCTTTGTGCACAAGTTGGGCCATTTCCATGTTTCATTCACTGTTATCCCACACTTAGTCAAGTGTATTTTCAGATGAAATAAAATTAGATCACATATTCTTTCAAAAGAGGGTGCACCTTTCCTAGATCTAGCGGTACATTTAGCTTTCCACACCTCCCAACATAAATATGCATGAGTTAATTGTTATGAAACAATTATTTGTTCTGACCTTTTTCCACGCTTGTATCTTGTATGCAAGTTCTGGGAATCATCTTCATTTTATTGTTGTTACTTGATGAGAAAATCACCAGGTCATCAACATAACTTAATTGATTTATCTTGGGGAAATTTTGTTCAGATTGATGCCGATGTATCCTTTTTTCTCCTGCAACCTGCTTAGAGCTTTTCACAGGAATTCAATAGCTATTATAAAGAGGGAAGGGGATAGTGAATCCCCTTGTTTCAATCCTCTTGTGGAGTGAAAGAAACCTTGTCTAATCTCTTACAATAAAAGTTATGTTGAAGTAGATTGTTTTTAAGTTATGTGCACCACCCTATTTCTATAAATCTAAGAAGTTACGCTCTCCCAGGAGGAACAAGAGAATATTCTTAAGAGAAGATCGTCTGCAGAAACAGGGCTAAGCATGAATGAGATAAGACAAATGAAATACTTGTCCAAGGTAAGTTGAAGACGCCTAAAGGAGGCAGCACATATATTCACCTTAACACTCTTTTTAACCAAATTCTAATGAGACTTTTCTTTTATCCATACTTCTTTGATTTTGTAGGTTATTAATGAAACATTAAGGCTTGTCAACCCCTCATCTATACTTTTCAGAGAAGCTAAAACCACTGTTCACATGAATGGTTAGTAATTCATGTATATCCCCTTTCTCGTGGTTTGATCATCGTCTCTTCCCAACCACAATCCGTTCACCTCTTTCCCGCCATAAATGAATTAATCGGCATGCTGATTCACGACGTTTAATTTTGCACATGTTGTAACTTGTAGGTTATACTATACCTAAAGGATGGAGGGTTTTGACATGGACAAGGAATGTACACATGGATTCTAGCAATTATCCGAACCCTAAGGACTTCAATCCGTCAAGATGGGATGTAAGCTACAAATTGCTAGAGAGCTTCCTCTAAATTTAGTTTTTATATTTCATCTATGAGTTTGGTCTTGGTTAACATGCAAGGCTTTTGCAGGATCATAAAAGAAAGCCCGGGGTTTTTGCTCCCTTTGGAATTGGACACAATATGTGCCCTGGAGCAGAATTGGCAAGGCTTGAAATTTCAGTTCTCCTCCACTGTTTTATTCTTAACTATGGGTAAATTTTCCATAAACCACATAATATTGACAGCTTTAAATCATTCAAAATGAAGAGTAAATGCAGGAATACTATTCCTACTACAAACTAAATGCTTAAATAGTACTACTACTATTATTCTGCCCTAGAAAAACTCAGTTGGATTTTTTATTTGCAGGGTTAAGCTGCTTAATCCTAATAGCAGAGTGCAATATTTTCCTACCATAAAGCCTGCTGACAATTGCCTCGCAAGTTTAAGAAGCTATCAGCAGTAAATGGCAGAACTTAGCTGGTGCCATCTTGTGCAGTTTTAACATTACAAAGGATATGCCAGAATCGGAAAAAGCGATTTTAGTATCTCATTATCTAGTGTGTAATAATGAACTTCACTAAATTTCACTGAACCCCGTTCATTTTTTGAATGGGCTAGTGAACTGTAGTAATCTAACCGTTGTTTTGCGTATTTGTGTTCTACATTATGTTATGAAAGTGTTTATACATTGGTATTGTTTCGGTTGAACCCCCGAGGGGTTGAAGTGTTTCAAATCAATTTGAAATCAGATTTTTTTGTTGTTGCCAATTACTGATCCAACCGCAATCGTAGATGGCTACTCGCAATCGTGGCTCAGCTTTGGATTTTTTTTTCTATATATTAATGAAGACATATCCTTATCCTGATATCAGCAAATTGCCTTTTCATGTAATACCCTTTAACTTTTTAATGTCTCTTGAAGTAGCTATCAATGTTGCTACTTTAGTAGTATATCACTAATAGCTTCGGCAATGGACAGTATATTCTAGGAAAGCAACTAATCTTAGTTTATAGATTCAAGTAGAAAGAGAAAACAACTAAAATTAGTAGTTTAACTTTTATTCAATCGAACTTTTCCTATTTTGGCTTGGATTGAAAATACTGGACAGGAAAAGAAAACAAACTGTCCAGCCTTTCAAGCCCTACTAAGTAAAGGGGATGCATTGTTGGCTGCTTTAACCTCACTTCTGCTCAACATGTTATATTTGGGATTCACTGACAGCCAATTTCAAGTAGATCCTCCCTCCACCTCGCTCCACTTCGTTTCGCTCGTTTTCTCTTTCCTTCTACACTTACCATAAGAGTGTCAAATGTACTTGTGGATAACATGACTCAATAGAGACCACCTCATTCGAGCATGATGGATGGATAACTAGTTAGTACTATGTAGCGAATGATATTAGGAAATTGCAAGTAATAAGACCTTATGCTAATAGCAAATCTCTCCTGCATGTGATTGGATTTCTTTTTGAAGCTTTTGTAAAACCTTCATAGGTTTGATATATCATACTCCAGCACGAACAATTTGCTAGTATGAATTACATGTGTCGTTGACATGATATTATTTGGGTCTAGCCCACTATGAACAAAGTGGGAGATGTTAGACATTTTGGTTAAGCAAGGAAAACACCAATGTTACACAATGTGTGGTTGCAAACAATTGATGAGTCTATTTGAACTCAATCCTAATTGCAGGGTCATTATTCTAAAATCATAGTATTTTTTCATTCACTACGTACAAATATTTTTTTGAAATATGTTGAATTGTTCATTATTGTAATTTATATTTTTTTATCCCAATTTATGTGACACTTGTTTTATCATAATTTTTACACGTTTTTTAAGTATTTTGATTTGTTAATTTTTTATTGTGACCAATAGTACTTTATGTAATTTCATTGAGGGCAAAACACACTCAATGAAAGGGGTAATATGGAATGTGAGGGGCATTAATAGGCCCTTCAAACGAAAGGAGCTGAGGGAATACCTGAAAGCTCATAGAATAAATTTTGCAGGCATATTAGAAACCAGAGTAAAAGAAAATAAGCATCAAAAAATTGTGAAGAAGATAGTTGGAGGATGGAGTGTTGCACCCAATTACACTCATGCAGTAAATGGGAGAATATGGATACTATGGAAAGGTGCAGAAATAAATGTTACAATCCTTGAAACTCATGACCAGTACATACACTGCAAAGTGACTGACAGGTTCTCTGACCTTAGCTGCCTACTGACGGTTGTATATGGGAAGAATACTATAGATGAGAGAAGAGGCTTATGGGAAGGCATTCAAAGAATTGGAGCTATAATGAATGAACCATGGTGATTGTTTGGTGATTTCAACTGCCCCTTGAACCAGGAAGACAGGGTAGGTGGACAAGAAGTATCTGAGTATGAGACTAGGTAATTTCAGCAGTTGATAGATATCCTCAATTTGACACATATGAAAGCTGCTGGACGATTCTACACTTGGACAAATTCTCACATCTGGAGCAGAATAGACAGAGCTTTATGCAATGATCAGTGGGTGATTGACTATGGTACCATTACAGCTCACTTTATAGAGAATGCATTCTCTGACCATTCTCCTATCCATATTGAACATGATGATACTACCAGGAGAGTCAAGAGGCCATTTAGATTCATTAATGTGCTAGCTGAGAATGACAAATTCTTACCAATAGTGGCAGACATATGGAAAAGAAAGATTCAGGGCACTTGCATGTACACAATCTAGCAGAAGTTGCAACTTTGCAAAGCTCCACTAAAGGCTGAGTTGGGCAGTGTTGACAAAAGGGTGGAAGAGGCAAGAGAAAACCTATTATGCATCCAGAGAAGCCTTACCCACCTGATTGAACAAGAACTGATGGACAAAGAGAAGATAGCTATGGCAGAGCTGAATAAACGGGTTGATATACATGAGAAAATATTGAAACAGAAGTCCAAAGCACACTGGATAACTACAGGAGATGGGAACAACAAATATTTCTTTGCTTGAATGAAGGCTAGGACTAGCTCAAATGCTATATCAGTACTAAAAAATGAGTCAGGCCAGTATCTGCAAAAACAGGCAGATATAGCAACTGAAATACTTCAGTTCTATAAAAGCCTGTTAAGTTGCTCTAATGATAAGACCCCATGCATTGACTTAAACATTATGAAAAAGGGGCCTAGTCCGACTTGCAACAACAGAGGAAGATGTGTGAAGTGATCACTCGGAAGGAAGTCAAAGAAGCCCTATTTGCTATTGATGACAACAAAGCTCCAAGTATTGATGGGTATAACTCCTTATTCTTTAAGAAGTCCTGGGAAATAGTAAAAGAAGATGTATGTAAAGCAGTTCAGGAATTCTTTAGAAAAGGAAAAATGCTGAGAAGTGTCAACAACACAGTGGTAACCCTTGTGCCAAAGAACTCCCACCCAGACTCAGTTAAAGACTTCAAACCAATAGCTTGCTGCACTACAATATACAAAATTATCTCTAAGATATTGTCAGAGAGAATAAAAGGGGTACTGGATGGACTTGTGAGTCAAAGTCAGTCAGCTTTCATCCCTGGAAGACTCATATCTGACAATATTGTGTTAAGTCATGAACTGGTTAAGGGGTATACTAGGAAGCACATCTCCCCAAGATGCATGATAAAAGTGGATCTCCAAAAGGCATACGATTCTGTAGAATAGTGTTTTGTAGAACAAATGCTGAAAGGCCTGGGGTTTCCTAGTCAGATGGTGAAGTGGATAATGACCTGCATTAGTACTGTTAGCTACACCTGCATTAGTACTGTTAGCTACATCCGGCCCCATTCGGGTGCGGGGGCGAGCCATTGCCCCTCACTGGAGGAGGTTGCAGTATTCGAAATTCTTTCGAGTCCTGCCCCTGAGGAGGCCCGGAAATTCAGTCAAACTGAAGTGGCAAGTCAGCTTGCGCTGAGGGAGCGGGAATCTTGCGAAGAGATTCTAAAGCGAATTCTTGCTTTTCCTATAATTCGATAGAGGATTAACAGATACTATGCAAGCAAAAAGGGGGTTGAGGCAAGGGGATCCCATATCCTCATACATTTTTGTGATGCTTATGGAGTACTTGAATAGATGTTTGGCTTCCTTGAGAGATATCCCAGATTTTAATTATCACCCAAGATGCCAGAAGCTGGGAATTACCCACTTATGTTTTGCAGATGATCTCCTCATATTTGCAAGGGGGGGACCTGAAATCTATACAACTCCTAAAAGCCAAATTCTCTCTATTCTCTGAAGCCTCAGGACTGAAAGCTAACTTAAACAAGAGTGAGGTGCACTTTGGGGGAGTGGATACTGACACTAGGCAAAATATCCTGGACTGCTTAGGTTATAAGATAGGGGAACTTCCCTTCAAATACCTAGGAGTCCCACTGTCTGCTAAAAGACTCAGTGTAGCTCAATGTAAACCACTGGTGGACAAGATCACGGCCAGGATAACTTCATGGATGGCAAGGGGCTTATCCTATGCTGGAAGGGTGCAACTAATTCGTGTTGTATTGTTTGGAATTCAAGCTTATTGGTCACAATTGTTTCTGCTACCACAAAAAGTGATCAAGCTCATAGAAGCAGTATGCAGGAGCTACTTATGGACAGGTGGAGCCACTATATCCAAAAGGGCCTTAATTGCTTGGGAAAAGATTTGTTTACCTAAAGGAGCAGGAGGACTAAACATTATGAACCTAAGGGTGTGGAATCAAGCAGCAATTTGCAAGCTGCTATGGGCCTTAAGTCAGAGAAAAGAAAAGTTGTGGATCACTTGGGTACACACTTACTATATCAAGGGGAAAGATATCCTAACTATGAATGTGCCAAAGCAAGCTTCTTGGATGATTAGGAAGATATTAAACATGAGGAAATACTGGCACCATGTACAGAGCTTCCAGAATCTCAATAGAAGAGAGGAGATATGCATCAGAAACATATATAAGAAGCTAAGGGGTGAAGTGCAAAATGTCCAGTGGAGGGGCTTGGTATGTCACAATGCTGCGCAGCCAAAGCACATTTTTGTCCTATGGATGGCTCTACATGGTAGGCTGAGAACACAAGAGCAGTTAATAAAATGGGGCATCCCAGTAAGTGGGACCTGTATACTCTGTCAGCAGCACTTAGAAACATTAGACCATCTCTACTTTGAGTGCTCTTTCTCCAGGAAAGTGTGGCAAGGAGTATTGAATTGGATGAAAATTCAAAGAAATATTTTGGTGTGGGAAATGGAATGGAACTGGGTCCAAAAGGCATCACGAGGAAATAAACCACAGGGGATTCTACAGAAAGCAAGCTTTGCTGCTATGGTATATGAAATATGGATGGAGAGGAATAATAGGCTCCACTAAAGCAAGGCAAGAAAATTGACTGTTTTTTGCATGAAGTGAAGACAAGGCCGTGCATCCGAGTCCGAGGGAATAGAAAGCTTGCTGATCATACATGTTCTTTATAGAGATTGTACTTATGATATGAGGAAGAGTAGGCAGTACAAGGTAGTTATTTAGATTCATTCTGGGATCTGTACTTTGAGATGGGTTACGCCAGGTTTGGGCAAACCAAGATATGTAAAGAATACTTGGTGATTAATACAAATTATTTAATTACCAATATATATATATATATATATATCTAAATTTTATTTCAAAAAAATTAAAAATTATATACTCATGGTTAAAATAAAAAAATTTAACTTAGGAAATTCGAATTGTCTCACATAAACTAAGACGGAAGTAGTAATGCTTTTGTATTCTATCATATCATCATATTTTACTATAAAAAAGCATCAACTCCCAAACTTAAAAAGTGAACCATTTTCATTCGTTGAATTCCAAACTAGACAAAATCTATACGTGGCAGCTCCATATTGCAAAGGTTGCAACTCTTAGTTGAATCGACATATATCATGTGAATGGATTTAAAATTGTTAGTTTATACATACGGGTGGGTTGTCCCTCAAATTGAAAGTGCAAGCCAAAAGTAGATTGAAGGAAAAAAAAGACAATTAGAAAGAAGAGAGAGCAATACCATTCACTTACCATCTTCTGACTTAATTTGCCTTCTCTTTGAAACGTGTTTGTTAGAACTAATCTTTACTGTGTTTCGCCTGCAAATTTCCTTAATCTAATTTGTCTGTGATATAATTTTATATATATATATATATATAAATAAATTTTATTTCAAAAAAAATTAAAAATTCTATACTCATGGTCAAAATAAAAAAATTTAACTTAGAAAATTCGAATTGTCTTACATAAACTAGGACGGAAGTAGTAATGCTTTTGTATTCTATCATATCATCATCTTTTACTATAAAAAAGCATCAACTCCCAAACTTAAAAAGTGAACCATTTTCATTCGTTGAATTCCAAACTAGACAAAATCTATACGTGGCAGCTCCATATTGCAAAGGTTGCAACTCTTAGTTGAATCGACATATATCATGTGAATGGATTTAAAATTGTTAGTTTATACATACGGGTGGGTTGTCCCTCAAATTGAAAGTGCAAGCCAAAAGTAGATTGAAGGGAAAAAAAGACAATTAGAAAGAAGAGAGAGCAATACCATTCACTTACCATCTTCTGACTTAATTTGCCTTCTCTTTGAAACGTGTTTGTTAGAACTAATCTTTACTGTGTTTCGCCTGCAAATTTCCTTAATCTAATTTGTCTGTGGTATAATTTTACTTGCTCCAATCTTTGTGTTCAGTCTCGAATTTAGTCCTAGAATATTACAACAGGTAGATCAGCACCTCTGCAAAGTGATCTCTGAGTTTCTTTCATAATTTCATGATATTCCGGGTATGAAATCTTATTCATGGTAAAAAAAAATTGTCATATTTGTTATAGAAGCAATCTGCATACTTTATTCAATATCTGAATGCTATCTCTAGCATCTATACCTATCTATATCTGTATATATAAAAAAAACAAAGAACGCTTAGGACAAAATGTAGGATAGGACATTAGGACAACAATTATAATGACACTAAATTCAAATCTACTCCATTATCTTGACTAACCATTTAATTTGTTTGATTTGAATGGAAATATCATTATTTATATTAAAAGATGAAGATTGTTTAAAATTTGAATCTTCCGCGATCCTATCTTTAACTAATTGATAAAATAAAGATAAAATTTAGCTAAGATTTTAATATGTATATTATCTTTATCAACGCAAACATATTCACAAGCCCTACGGTTATAATTGGTGGTTAACAGAGATCTATCTTATCAAGATAAATAAGGAACACTATGATTGTTAATTCTTCATCGTTAATTTTTTTTTAATTTGCTTTTGAATATATTTGAGTTGATTCAAATCCTTATCGTATCAGATATTCATTGTTGTTTTTGAAAAAAAAAAAAAAGGAAAGAACTATTGCTAACAACTTATCAACAAGTATGATTTTTGAATTTGAGTTGAACAAAGTTCCAACATCTTAAGAGTCCTACCTCTTATATATACCTCTTCAATGACACAAATCAATGTTTGATTTTCTTCTCCTCATTTATCGTTGAACATTATAGTTCATTCATGCTAATGATGAAGAGCTACTATTATTTTCAGTGAATGAAGAGCTTTATTTTTATTTTGCAAATAGTACGTTGGAAGCATTGCTCATGTAAAAATTTATATTTTTTATATGGTTTGTTTCTGATATATAACTTTCATGCATCTAAAAGTATTATTAACTCATTCATAAATCATAACTTACAAGCAATATGATATTTTTTTTACTTTAGGTTGATCCTGATCCCATTGTACTTTTTTTGTAATTACAGGTGATATATTAATTCTTCTGCAATTAGGTTTGCATTGGGGTGAACAACGCACAACAATAAGCTCGCAGTAGCAAGGGTAAGCAATGTGAATGTTGTACATATATAGGTTGGTTGATTTGGAACATAATGGAGTAACTACATATAATGGAGAAGTCCAGAAAGGAAGATTGTGCAAGTATTTCACTCTTAAATATACAAGTCTTATTGGTTGCTCATTTAAGAGGGTACTTTTGCATAAGATAAAGAAACCCCATTTTCTTTGAAGATAATGAAATCAGTAAAACCTACTAACCCAAAATGTATTTGAAGATAACGAAAGATGATCAATATAGTTTGAATGTAAGTTGTGGGAAATACAATGTATACTTTTACATGTTTATATTTGATGACAAGATTTTGTAATAGTTCACTATTATCTTTTAATCCAAAATGTTAGATTCATGAAAAGTTTGGATGTAAGTTATGTACAGTACATCAAATACTTTCACAAGTACATATTTAATTTGTTGATAAAGCCTTAATACTTCTCTACTTATTATTTTTTGATAATCTACTCGATCTATTATCTTCTACCGTAGAGCTTTTGTTGCAAGTCTAGAAGAAAATTTTAAGAATTTATGAACATTTAATTGAACTTATTTAGCATGGAGATCAAGGTTTGACAGCATGAAGAATAATATATGACACTCTTCTTTGATGAATCAGTCTATTATTGAAATTCATCATTGTATTTATTAATTACTGCAGTTATATTTTATGTGTTGCTAATTACATGCATGTGAGAATTTTGTAGTAACTGTAAAACCGAACATACCAAGAAACCGAACACGTAAAACGGAACACACTCACACGAGAGGAATAAGATTTGGGTAAAAACTCTTGCTTTCATTGATGAAGGGAGTCCCCTATTTATACAAGAGAAAACCTAGAGAAAACCTAAACCTAACTTAGGGACCAAGTAAACTGAACGGGCTTGGTCCAATATACAATTTACATAGCTAATATATTTACATATCTAACCTATTCACAATATAACCTTCATTACACCCCCCCCCCCCCCAAATTGGAGCGTGAGAGTTCCTTATGCCCAACTTGTTAAGGAAATACTCGAACTGGGCACGTCCCAATGCCTTCGTAAAAATATCAGCAAGTTGTGTGGTCGTAGGCACATAGCTGGGACGAATGATTCCTCCAATAATTTCATTCCGAACAAAGTGACAGTCGACTTCAATGTGTTTAGTGCGTTCGTGAAAGACAGGATTCCGAGCAATATGTAATGCTGCTTGACTGTCACACTTCAAATTCATCGGAGAAGTGTGATCGATTCTAAGGTTCCATAATATCCCTTTCAACCACTTCAATTCACACACAGTCATCGCCATCGATCGATACTCTGCCTCGGCAGAGGACCTCGACACGATCTGTTGCTTCTTCGTTCGCCAAGATATCGGTGAGTCCCCCAACGACACATACCAACCTGTTAACGATCGACGCGTCAACGGACAACCTGCCCAATCGGAGTCACACCACCCGTGCAATCTCAGATCACACTGAGAATTTAATATGATGCCTTATCCCGGACAGCCTTTCAAATATCGAACAACCCTAAGTGCCGCTTCCATATGCTCAATACGGGGACTCTGCATGAATTGCGACAATACATGCACACTATAGGACAAATCCGGTCGTGTAAAACACAAGTAAATCAATCTTCAAACCAGTCGCCGATAGCGTTCAACATCTTTGACAAAACGACCAGTCGCAAGTGCCAAGCGATAGTTTTGTTCTATCGGTGTACCAATCGGTTTTGCCCCTAACAAGCCTGCTTCCGATATGATATCCAGTGCATACTTCCTCTTACACAAGAAGATTCCCTTTGGAGCCGTTGCCACTTCAACTCCCAAGAAGTATTTCAAGGCACCTAAATCCTTCATATGGAAACATTTCGAGAGATACAACTTAAAAATCCGAATTGCCTTCGAATCATTACCAGATATGATTAGATCATCCACATAAACAAGCACATTCAAATGCACATTTCCCTTCTTCATCGTAAATAATGAGTAATCTGAATATGATTTTTGAAACCCATATTGCTTAAGGGCAGCAGACAACTTCGCAAACCAACACCTGGGAGCTTGTTTTAAACCATACAATGATTTTCGAAGGTGACACACAGTTCCTCTCCCAGTCATGCGATGTCCCGGAGGCAATTTCATATATACTTCTTCGTGAAGATCACCATGCAAAAATGCATTGTGCACGTCCATCTGATGCAATTCCCAATTTTTGGCAGCTGCTACGACCAGAAAAACTCGGACAGTCACCATCTTTGCAACCGGTGCAAATGTCTCCGTGTAATCAACTCCTTCGATTTGATGATTCCCAAAAATCTTCAGTCTTGCTTTGTACCTTTCAATAGTTCCATCCGAGTTGTACTTTATCTTATATACACATCGGCATCCGAGGGCCTTCTTCCCCGTAGGTAAGCAAACTATCTCCCAAGTTTTGTTCGCTTCCAATGCCTTCAATTCTTCCTCCGTGGCTAGATGTTCTCCATTTTTCATTTTTCACCGCCTCCGAATATGAGGTAGGCTCATGTCCTTGCGTTATAGCTGCAAGAAAACTCACATGTTTCGAAGAGAAATTATCACAATTGACATAGTGTGCTAGAGGATTGCAAGTGCAACCGTTAGATTGCAAGTGCAGTTTCCACACGAACAAGTTGGAAACTTATCACAATTTCCTAGTTCTTCCCACAACATAGCCAGTTTTCCATAGTAAGCAGCAATAGTTAATCCCTTTTGCTTACAACCGGCCAAAGTCGCTTTCAATTCCTGAATCCGAGGTCCATTTCCCACGGAGAAATATTCTCGAATACTCTCCCACAGATCTTTCGTCACTTCCATGTGCGATATGGTGGTCCGAAGAGTAGGCTCGATCGAACTCCTAATCCATGACACCAGAGGAGAATTGATAGTCCACCAGTCCTCATAATCGATCGACTTTTCATCGGGCATCTTGATCGATCCGTCAACAAAACCAAACTTCTTCCTTGCACGCAACGCCGTTCTAACCGACCGTGCTCATTCCTCATAGTTTTCACTGGTCAACTAGACCTGTGTGATAATCAAACCAGGATTATCATTCGAGGTGATACCGTACGGAGAGATTGTCTTCCGTATGACTGCAGCATCACCTTTTGGAGCCTCCATTACTTTTCTACTTGAAGAGTTTCACGATGGCTCTGATACCATGTAAAACTGAACACACCAAGAAACCGAACACGTAAAATCGAACACACTCACACGAGAGGAATAAGATTTGGGTGAAAACTCTTGCTTTCATTGATGAAGGGAGTCCCCTATTTATACAAGAGAAACCTAGAGAAAACCTAAATCTAACTTAGGGACCAAGTAAACTGAACGGGCTTGGCCCAATATACAATTTACATAATTAACATATTCACATATCTAACCTATTCACAATATAACCTTCATTACGAGTATTTTGTAAAACGAAGATAGAATGTTATAAGCAAATCACCATCTTCATTATGGTAAAAATCTTAATTCAACTCTAACTTTGCTATGCTTTCTTTTAATGAATATTGATTCCAATTATTATATTGAGCAGGGGCGGAGGGAGTGTAGTGGAGGGGGTTCGGCCGAACCCCAAAACTTTGGTCCAAACTCTGTATTTGTTTTAAAAAATTCATATAATCTTTACAAATTATTAAGTTAGAACCCCGTAACTTAAGCGGACTAGAATTCCGAACCCCTAAACTTCAAATTCTGGCTTCGCCTCTGATATTGAGGATACTAAAGTGTGTTTTGGGTAATTTAAAGCAAAGGAAACATAATCACATGATGTTGTTCGAACCTTTATTATGATCCTATTCAGATGATAGTATCCAAATTCTCTAAGAATATTTTTATCGATGCAACTTAGTAAATACCTAGGAGCTAGCATTTAAAGTTTGATGTTCCATTTATTATTTTGTAAGATTGCTTTGTGCTCATGAATATATATATATATATATATATATATAGTTGTAGAATAAGAGAAAAAAATAGAAAGAAAAGAGGAAAATCAAGTGCATTCTTAAAGGATTACAAGAATAAAAAAGAGTAACTAAGGGAAAATCATAAGTAGAAGAATAAGAGCAAATGATACAGTGATAATTTAATATATTTTATAATTTTAAGAAATAGAGATTATAGATATGAGAAATTAAACAATTGAACACTGTAAATACTTAAACACATGGGGTGTTTACACCAAACTATATTGATTACTATGATTAAGTGATTTAGTAGTTTAAAAATGTGCATTAATTAAAAATGTTTAGATAATGGAACTTTACACTTAGCATGAATCCATAGTGTTTGATCTAAACACTTGGTATGCCATTGAAAACTTAGTAGGTAGGCGAATAGTTGAGTTTTAAGGTTCAATCATGATCACATTGCATAATTATTAACTTTATATATAAATTTGGTGTGATTAATTTCTTTTGATATTCTCCGCGCATCGCACGGGTACTATACTAGTATTATTAAAAACAAAGAACGTTTAGGACAAAATGTTGAATAGGACATTAGGACGACAATTGTAATGACACTAAATTTAAATTCAAATTAAAAGATAAGTGTTTAATATAATATTATTAGTTTTTAATCTTTAATTTGAATTTTATATTACCTATGTTTACTAATCTAAAAGATTCAAAGATAAATATGAAAGTCTAATTACGGGTATTATCAAAACAAATGAAAAAAGAAACAAAAGAAAATATAAAACCAATGCATTACTAAAAGGAGGATATAAAAAGAAAAGGATAAGAAATAAAAGGAAGCAAGATAAACATGAATCTGGAAAACCATTTGCTTATCTGTATAAAAGAAAAGAAAAAGTTTAAAAATGGAAGCCAATAAGATTAGGAGTCTTTAATAAAATTTGAAAAGAGCAAATGATAAGTACAATTTTAAACAATCAGCTATGATAAGGAGTATTTGCAACTTGAAAAGACAACATCTCTTATTTGAATTGAAAGAAAATTTTAAATTAAAAGATTAAACTTTTGAATTTGATTTGAAAGATAAAGATAAAATTTGATCTCACTCTCTTATTTTCCTATTTAATCTCCTCAAATTCAAAATAGTGTCAATATTCACAAAATTCACTGTTTTTATTATTTTATGAAACTATTTGAGTTTTTCCGCTTATAATTCTTTTATCCTTCTTTCTCTTAAGTTAGACCTTTTTTTCACACATGTACATGTTCGCATTTTTTTTGTAAAATTTCGACTAATATTTGTTTACATTATGTTTATTTGTGGACAGAAATATTGTTGCTTGAAAATTCAATATTGTTATGTCATTACTTCTGTAGTGTATTCTCGCCAGATAAAGTCTATCAATTTTCTGATGTAGCTATATTTTTCATGTTTCGACATGTTGAAAAAACTATTGAGATAAGATATTTCAAGGTAAAGCAGCTAATATACTTCACTGGAATTTTTTTTAATTGTTGATTTGATCTATGTGATAGAGGAGAGTTAAATCTTTTGTCATGGATTAAAAATACACCTCTCCTTTGTGGAAACAATGGTATTAGGAAGAGAACTTGAGGTATGTGTCATGGTGAATACAACACTTAAGTTGTTTGTTTGGTATCTCATCTCTTTCGGTATCCAAACTTTTTCTCATTCATTGTAATCTCATTTCCTCTTAGTTTTGTTTAAAGGTTTAGTTTCCTTATGTCATTCAATAAAGTCGATTATGTATGAATTTATTCATTGATAATTTAAGTGCTACTTTAAAACATTTTTTTTAGATTTAGTATGTTTATATCTTTTTTCATATTTTCCGTTATCTGCTTGCGTACGTATTTTTGATTTCAACATATGCTTCTATCTGATTTCTATCTGTATGGGCCTAAATCGTTTTTAGGTACACAAATCGAATTTGGATTCGAATATAAGCAAATCTTTGTATCAAAGCGGTAAATAATGCACGAAATAGACGAAAAATGCGTAAAATAACTTGCTTTCAATATATGGATGTTCAGTACAAATTTGGGCAGAGTTTCGGTATGTATTTCTGGATCCCCGTTACATAAAATGATCTACTATTTATAGGCGTAAGCCTTGCCCACGATCTCCACTATCTGCTACCATGTTGTCCCACGATCCAGGTGTGAAGTGGCTGAGTTAGTGGGGTGATGTAGTGGGCTGCAAAGCCGCTTGAACCGAGGAGGATCCACCGAGGTGAGAGTTGATGACCTCGGTGGCTTAGCCCTGTTGCTTGACCGAGGTGATGATTACCGAAGCTCAGCTCGCGGCCCGCCTTCGATAATGCATCTTCGGTTTCAAGGCCTCGGCGACTTGCTCAATCGCTTCGGCAGTTGTTTAGTCGTGACGTGTTCGGTCGTTTAAAATTTACATAACCGGGGCGGATCACCGCGGGTCGATTTTTACCCAATACAGATAGTCCCCCCACTCCTCGGTTAACTACCGAGGTGACCGAGGAGTGGAATGAAATTTTAGCGGGAAAGCAACGTGGCTTGATCCTATCCAAGCGTTTCAAATTCAGCCAACGGTTCGCGTCCCATCAGGTCACCTCTTGACGACACGTGGCGTTCATCCATGGGTTGACCGAACTGTCGCGCCGAAATTTTTGGTTTCTCCAACGTTATAATGATGACGCTGATGTCACCATCCCTTCGCCTTCCATACCTATAAAAGGATCACTTCATCACCTCTTTTCTGATTTACTCTCTAGCGATCAACAGTGCGAAAAAATTCAAGAACTCCCTCAAAACCTTTCTTAACTTTCTGATCCCACAAACGACTTCCATTTTCGATATTATCACCATGTCTACCACACTCTCTAGGCAGGACTCCAGTGATTCTGGTGAGAGGGCGCAAATCCCACCCATTGCCGCCGCTGTTGCTAGTGGTGATGCCACCGCCGCTGCACCAGTGACCGCCGCGGCTGTGGTTGAGAGCGGCGAAGTATCATCGGGCGTTGGGAGCGTGAAGCGCCGTAAAATGAGAGCTATGCGCCAGCTGGCGGTGGAGGAGGAGGAGGTCGCCTCAGGCGAGGATGACGCCGTCCTAGATGACGCCGCTCTGCGCGATTTTAGTGATGCCCTCCTTCGAGACGATGGTGATGGAGGGGATGGTGAGGACGTTGATGCCGAGGGCGGCGATGCCGAGGGCAGAAGTACCGAGGGCGGAGACATTGCCGAGGGGGGATCCACGGGACCATCTATTCCCCTCGAGCAGGAGCTCGAGCCCCACCAGATAATTCCCTCTCACTTCGACAACTCCAAGGATTTAAAGCTGCAAGCCCAAACGGCCGATCAAGAGGAGAAGAATAGAAATATTCCAGTTAATACCACGCCGACCCGCATAACTCAAGCTCACACTGAGCGAGTTCGGAGGGAATGTGGCTTCGAGCCCGAGGTAAAGGTTATCATCCCCGATCCCACAAGTAGGGTGTGCCACAATATCGAGGGGATGTCCTTCGCTTACACCTATCCCTTCACCCTCGGCTTTTCTCTCCCGGTGCACAGGGTGATCGACGACTTCTGCCGGGCCTACAACTTATGCCTGGCTCAACTTGGCCCCGGCGTTTGGAGGGTGGTCCAATGCATGGATTGGTTAAGCAAAAAGGCTAAAGTGGACTTCACCTTCCAACATCTCATTTCGCTCTACTACCCCTATTTTCATAAGGCCGGGGTCGTGGCGCTGAACAACCGAGGTAAGTTCGCCCTTCTCCATAAAAGTGAAGACCACGGGGACCGGGGTTGGTGTGACAGATACATCTTGTTGGAGACCAAGGTCTTATCCACCGAGCCTGATTTCCCCGAACGGTGGAACAACACACGTAAGCACATCGCTTTTATCATTTTACTCCTTGGTAGTTTGCCAGTGTTAACTGATTTCTTTCCTTTGCTATTTCTTCAGCCAACAAGGTTGACATCATGCCCCCGGCAGGCTTGACTGAGTGGGTCAAAGCGATGACCGGGGCTCGTCACCGCCCCGAGAGGACATGGATGAAAATGGCCGCCGAATTTGGTTGGCAATGCAAGAGGCATGGTAAGTTTTGGCAGGTGGGCTGTTTTGAGATTTGGACTTTGTTTTACTGATTTTCCTTCCCTCGGTGTCAGGTTTTCCAAATCGTGCCGCTAACACCAAGAAGAGTAAGAAGAAGAAGGAAGAAAAGAAGAAAAATGACGAAGAGACCGAGTCTGATGATGATCTGGCTGCGGTAGCCGGGGAGTACAAGGGATTGAAGGCTTCCAAGTCTTCAAAAACCTCAAAGGGAGCCCCTGATCAAGGGACTTCAAAAGGTAACATTTCTCCTCGGTTCCCATCGCGACTTATCATTCCTTTTCCATTTTAATAGTTTCCACTTCTCCTTCGGTTGCAGGCGTGAAGCGGAAGAGGGCTACGTCGAAGAAACCGTCCCGTTCGGTGACTCCTCGCACCGAGGCGGAAACACCTCGCCAGCCCGAAGTGGCGGCTGAAAAACGCCGAGGACTGGTGGACGAGCCCGAGGATGAGGCGGCCGCCGAGGCTTGGTCTCGAGGAAATGTTGGTGTCATTGATCTCGAAGGTCAAGAGCCCGAGCCTGATGCAGCTGCGGAAAAAGCCAAGGGCAAGGCTAAAGTCACCGAAGCTGGAACTACTGCATTCGCTGGAGAGGCTGGCTCCGGGTCAGTGAGAGCGCACTCCGAACCTGCAAGAATTTCTTCCTCGGTGGGGGCTTACCGGAAACTCGAGGTGCCAATCTCTTCAAATTTGCTAGGCTGCAGCCCCGAGGATCTTTGTAGCCTCACACCTTTGCTGGGGCCGACCGAGGACAAGCTTATGCAAGAGTTTACCCCGGGCCAGCTATACAGCACCATGGCCTCCAATGCAGCGAGGGTAAGTCATTGATCTTGAAACAAAATAATTTTGAATCTTTACCTTCGGGCTGTTGCTAACCTCGGTGAATTTGACTTTTGCTCAGAGCTTCATCCTTTCATTGAAGGCGATTGAAGTGGAGTCCTCGAGAACCGCCGAGGTTCGGCGCGTATCTCGCCTATGGGACCAGCAAAGAGACAAATTCAAGGCCCAGATAGCTTTGCTGAAAGCTGATTTGGCCAAGTCTCAGGCCGATTTACGCGAAGCTAAGGCGAACTCCGAAGCCAAGATTAAGATCCTCGGTGATGATTTTGAAGCTGAGCGCTCGAGGCTGGGAGAGGAAGTCGCGAGGCTGAGCGACGAGCTGTCACAAACCAAAACCGAGGCGGTTAATATGGCCAAAAAGCACCAAGAGCAGCTGAGAGATCATCTGCTTCACATTAAGAAGCTAGAGGGCGAAACTTCCAAGCTTTCAGCCAAGGATGATCAGATCGTTGCCCTGAAAGATGAAATTGCGCCCCGAAAGGATAAAGCTGCACTCAAGGTGAAAAGGGCCGAGCTCGACAAGCGGTGGGCCATCATCAAGTCTCGGTTAAGGTTGCTCAAGCGGTGTCGCGCCGGGGAGCTTAACCTTGATGAAGAGATTGAGAAGGCCGAGGCTAAAGCAGCCGAAGCTCAAGCTATCATCGAGGATCTTCCTTCAAGTGAGGCCTCGAGCGGCGATGATGAAGATGAGGAAGATGAAGAGCCCGAAGAGGGTTCCGGGGATGGAGGTGGTTCTCCTGAGGCCTGATTACTTTTAGCACTTCTTTTGCAAGCCTTCGGGCTTTTGAGTTTGTACTTTCGACCTTCGGGTCTTTTTGAGAATGTATATATTCAGCCTTCGGGCTTTCAGTAAAAAAATATTTGCATCCTTATTTTGTGTAATGGCCTTTTAAGCATATCGAACACTTTGATGCAAACTTTATTTTAATCTTGCAAGATTTAGACAGAATTTGACCGATGCGAACCTAGGACGACGTCTCATCCTCGGGTCGACGCATTACGCGGCTTCAAAATGTAAGGTTTACACAGATAAAATGAGTGTAATCGAAGTCGTTCTTATTGATATTGACGAGCCAAAAGGCTATGTACATAAAACCAAGCCGAAACGGACCTTGGGTAGAATTTCGAAATAAAAGCAAACTGACAAACACGCCGCTACCGGGCTAATTTACAATGTACTAAATCTAGTCCCCGGGCGTTAGTCCCCGGTTGTCGGATAGATAAGCTTCGGTTGGGAGGCTCGATGCCGACCTCGATATCAACCCCTTCTCACTCCCCCCCAGTGTTCGGTTGTGAATCTTGATGAAGATCCGAGCACTGGAATCGGTTCGGTTCGCTTCCTGAAAAGGTCAAGCAAAAAGACGGAACGAGGGGTAAGTTAGTACATTTTTTGTTAATGCCATGGGAGCGGAGTTCGGCTCGGGACTGTTTGATTTAAAAAGTTTGAAGATATTTACCTCGACTAGAAGTAGTACCGCTTCAAGTTGGAGATATTCCAATTCAACGGTTCGGGCTCTCCTTGCAAACTTTCGATTTGATAAGAGCCTTTTCCAACAATTGCCTTGACTCTGTAGGGTCCTTCCCAATTTGCGATGAGCTTTCCCCCGCTTTCTTCTTTGGTTGATTGCTTCACGGTTTTCAACACATAATCCCCGACCTTGAAGTCCCTGAATTTGGCCTTTCTGTTGAGATACGCTTCAATCTGTCTCTTTTGAGCAACCAACCGAACCAAAGCTAGCTCCCTCTTCTCTTCGAGCAGATCCAACTCAATGCGCATTGCTTCCTGGTTTGCGTCCTCGGCCGTATGGGCATACCAAAGGCTTGGTTCGCCCACCTCGACGGGAATGAGAGAGTCCATGCCATACGCCAAAGAGAAGGGAGTCTCCCCGGTGCTGCTCTTTTCAGTTGTTCGCATGGCCCACAGAACCCCGTGCAACTCCTCGGGCCAAGGACCTTTTTTCTCATCGAGCCTTTTCTTGAGATTCTCAATTATGATCCTGTTTGAAGACTCGGCTTGGCCATTGGCGCTTGGATGATAGGGAGTCGAAGCTATTCTCTTGATACCCCACTGCTTGAAGAAGCTGGTGATAGCAGTCCCCATGAATTGCTTGCCGTTGTCGCAAGCAATTTCTCTTGGGACCCCGAACCTGTAGATGATGTTCTTTTTGATGAAGTCGATTACTTGCTTTTGCTTAACCTCGGTGAGAGCCGCTGCTTCCACCCATTTGGTGAAGTAATCAGTCAATACCAGGATGAAACGAACACCACCTTTTCCCTTGGGCAATAGTCCAACAACGTCCATTCCCCATTTCATGAAGGGCCATGGCGACACCACCGAATGAAGAGGCTCGGCCTGTTGGTGGATCAGCCGCCCATGGCGTTGGCACTTGTCACATTTTTGCACAAAATCCCTCACATCGGTACTGATAGTGGGCCAGTAATACCCAGCTCTTAATAGCTTTCGTACCAAGGACTTTGCCCCCGAGTGGTTGCCACACTCGCCTTCATGCACTTCTGCCATCACGTATCTTGCCTCTTCGGGACCCAAACATTTGGCCATCGGGCCGCAATACAACCTCTTGTATAGATTGCCTTCGACCATGTGATACGAGGCAGCTTGGGTCCTTAGCTTCTTCGCTTCTTTCTTATCTTGGGGGACAGTCCCCGAGTCGAAATAGGAGATGAACTTACTTCGCCAATCCCATCGGTTGTCCACCGAGTTGACTTGCAGCTTCATCTCTCTCATCTGCGCAGATAATAGCCGAACCACCGAGTCAGTCCCCGAGTGAGCTTCATCAATAGCCGAACCCAGATTCGCCAAGGCATCAGCCTCGGTGTTCTCTTCCCGAGGCACTTGTTTAACTTTCCATTCTTGGAATTGGGTTAAGATCCTTTGTGCCCGATCTAGGTATAACTGCATTCTGGGCTCACGAGCCGTGTAATCACCGAGGATTTGGTTCACCACTAACTGAGAGTCACATCTCAATTCGATTCTTTCAACCCCCATTTCTTTGGCCAACTCTAAACCTGCTAAAGCCGCCTCATATTCTGCCTCGTTGTAGGTTACTTTCTTGAACCGAACCGAGTGTCTGATTTTCTCCCCAGTGGGTGCTTTCAAGACTATGCCCAGCCCCGAACCTTTGGAGTTGGTTGCTCCATCAGTATAGAGTATCCATAAGCCCGGGGTTGTTCCTTTAGCTTCGGCGTTTTCTTTTTCAGCCTCGGGTAAGATTCCAACGCTAAAATCTGCCACGAAGTCTGCCAAGACTTGGGACTTAATGGCGTTCCGAGGCTGATAGGTGATGTCATATTCACTTAACTCTACCGCCCATTTTGATAATCTTCCCGACAACTCTGGCTTATGCAAAATATTTCTCAAAGGGAAGGTTGAAACTACGGCTATTGGATGGCATTGAAAATAGGGCCGCAATTTTCGAGCGGTAACAAGTAAAGCAAGAGCTAGTTTTTCCAGATGTGGATACCTGGTCTCAGCGTCGAGGAGTGTCTTGCTCACATAGTAGATGGGCTGCTGCTTGCCATCTTCTTCTCGAACCAGCACAGCACTTACTGATACCTCAGACACTGCTAAATAGACTAGCAATGTTTCACCTTCTTTTGGCTTGGCAAGCAACGGTGCGTTAGCCAAATACTGTCTCAAGTCTTTCAACGCTTGTTTGCACTTCAGTGTCCATTCGAAGTGAGTGTTTTTTCTCAAAACGGAGAAGAATTTGTGGCATCGCTCCGAGGACCTTGAGATGAAACGACTCAAGGCAGCGACTCGGCCAGTCAAGCGTTGAACTTCTTTCACCCCGGTAAGCTTCTCGGGGATTTCTTCAATAGCTCTAATTTTGTCAGGATTAGCCTCGATGCCTCGTTCAGAGACAATGAATCCCAAGAATTTGCCAGACCCAACGCCGAAGGCGCACTTCTCAGGATTCAACTTCATGCCATATTGTCTCAACACAGCAAAGGCCTCCCTCAGATGATTTAAGTGATCCTCCATTCGGATCGACTTGATGAGCATGTCGTCTATGTAGACCTCCATAGACTTTCCAATATATTCCTTAAACATGCGACATACCAGCCTTTGGTAAGTCGCCCCGGCGTTTTTGAGACCGAAGGGCATGACCTTGTAACAGAATGTACCTCGGTCAGTGATGAACGAGGTCTTTTCTTCGTCCTCAGGGTCCATGAGGATCTGATTGTAGCCCGAATACGCATCCAAGAAAGTTAATAGTTTGTGTCCAGCCGTGGAGTCTATTAACCGGTCGATTTGTGGCAATGGGTAAGAATCTTTGGGGCAAGCTTTATTCAGGTCGGTGTAGTCTACACACATTCTCCACTTGCCATTCTTCTTCGGCACAACTACCACATTTGCCAGCCATTCGGGATATGTCACCTCCCTGATGAAACCATTTTCTTGCAGCTTCGTGGTCTCATCTTCAATCGCCTTCTTTTTCACCCCGGCGTGAGGTCTCTTCTTCTGTTTCACCGGGGTGAACTTTGGATCTACATTCAGCTTGTGAGTCATGATCTCCGGATCGATACCCGTCATGTCTGAATGAGCCCAAGCGAAACAGTCATAGTTGGACCTTAAAACTTCCATAATTGCCTCTTTCGACTTCGGGTCCAACTCCGAGCCGATGTGCACTTTCCTTTCTGGGAACTCTTTCAATAGAGTGAAAGAATTCAGCTCCTCAATGGTGGAGTCCTCGGCTTTTTGCTTCCGAGGCTCTTGCACGCATGCCGGGATCTTTTCAATTTCATTTGGGAGGCTCGCCTCGCTCGACCCCGGTTGCGTTGGTTGCTATTTTTTGGGCCCGCTTGGGGCGACTCCACTCTTCAGTGCAACCGAGTAGCATTCCCTCGCTACTCGCTGCTCCCCCTTAATTGACCGAACCCCCCATGGCGTTGGGAATTTGATCACTTGGTGTAAAGTGGAAGGAACAGCTTCCATGGAGTGGATCCATGGCTGCCCGAGGATTACATTATAGGCCAGATCCTCGGGCATCACTTGAAACAGTGTCTCTTTGGTGACACCCTCAGCGAATGTCTTCAGCGTGATTTCACCCAACGTCTTCTCTGTTGAGTTGTTAAAACCAGCCAACACTGTTGATTTGGGAACGATTTCCCCTTTTAGCCACATCTGCTTCACGGCCCCGTAGCTGATGATATTTACCGAGCTACCGGGGTCAATCAAGACTCTCTTGATGTCAGCGTTGTTAATTCTTAGCATGATGACTAGAGCATCGTGATGGGGAAACATCATCCCATCACAGTCGTCCTCGTCGAACACGATGTCCTTGCCCGAGCCTCCAACTCGGGTCCTCTTCTCCATGGTGATGGAGAGCTTAGCAAATTTTTTAGCTGCGGCGAAGTTCACGCCGTTTACTTCTGACCCCCCGGTTATAACGTTCACCACTCGTTCAGGGGGTGGAGCTCGAGGTGGTCCTTCACTTCGATTTTTGGAAAAATTTTCTTTCCCCTTGTCAGTGAGGAACTGAGCCAAGACTCCTTTTTTCAGTAGGTGAGCTACCTCGAGGCGCAAAGCCTTGCAGTCCTCGGTTTTGTGGCCATAATCCGCATGAAACTCGCAATGCAGATTTTGATCCCTTTTGTCCGCCGGGGTTCTCATATCTTTGGGAATTCTCACTCCGGCTGTCCCCTTAACGACGTCGACCAGCTCCGAGGTCGATATGTTGAAATTATAATCTTGGATCCGGGGGAGATCCTTTCTTGGGACCGAAGCGGAGCTCGAGGGGTTTCTCTGGTTCATATTGGTTTGAACCTTCCCTCCAAGCCTTTGGCTTATGTGAGATGTTGGGTATGAGTTACCGGGATTGTTCCCCAACCTTTGAGTAACATGTTGCCTCGGCGAAGTATAAGGTTCATACCTCCCTTTCAAATTATTTCGTGGCGCCTCGGCGCGATTTGAAATATCACCTCGATTTTGGTAACCTCGGTTTTTGAACTCCGCCTCCTCCAATCTGATTTTGGAGTAAGCTCTTCTATGCAGGTCCTCCCACGTCAGGACCTGATACTGTTGCAACTCTTTTCGCAATTCAGCTGCAGCACTTGAATTGCGACCGTTGATACCTTTTTCGAAGGCCATGATAGCCAAGGTATCATCCATTCGAGGCAACTCCATACGTTCAGCATGAAATCGCTCGAGGAACTCTTTAAGTGGCTCGCCGGGCCATTGTTTCACTTCACATATATCCTCCTTCCTCTGGAGGATCTTTTGCGCGCCGGTGTGAGCTTTGACAAAGGCGCTGGATAGTTCTTTGAACGAGGAGATTGACCCCGGTGGCAAGCATAAATACCACCGAAGGGCACCCTTTTCCAACGAACTACCAAACTTCTTTAAGAATATGGACTCAAGCTGTGTGGACGTCAAGTCGTTGCTCTTTACCATGGACATGTATTCCCTAACATGCTCCTTGGGATCAGTTGTCCCATCGTACTTTTTGAGGAATGTGAGTTTGAAACCCACAGGAGTTGGAGCTGGTGCTGCTTCGGGCTTATAGGGCTGCTCCCTATATTGCTCGATGTCGAGGTCATCTTCCTCCTTGCTTATCCCTGGTACGCGCTCGAGGCGTTTTTCGACGCGCGCCTCGATGCGAGCCTCGATTTCTCTACTCATTTTTTCAACGTCAACCGAGGACGTTGTTTCTGCCACGGAGGGAACCGTCCCGAAGTGTGGCATGGAAGATGGATTACTCCCCGACCCCCCAGACGCGGCTCCGTTGTGAGGTCCTCCTGTTGTCGCGCCCTGAGGAACGAAAGGCGGGGTGCCTCCACCAGGAGCCGAGGGCTGGGTGCCGTTTGGGGCGGCGCTGTTTCGCACTTCTAGCGAGGCGCGAAACTCGGCGTTGATGCTAGCCTGCTCATCCTGCTTATTTTGGAGAGCTCTTAGTGTGGTGACAACATACATTTGAAATTCTTCGGTTGTCATTGGGGTGAAGGATTGTTGGTTCGTCGGAACGTCAACCCGATCACCATTACCACCATTATTGTTATCAGCCATAGCGTTAGATCACAAATTTCTTGATGAAAAACAGATTTCGAACTTTGGAACAAAGCGTTATTGCTTATATCCCCACAGACGGCGCCAATTTGTATGGGCCTAAATCGTTTTTAGGTACACAAATCGAATTTGGATTCGAATATAAGCAAATCTTTGTATCAAAGCGGTAAATAATGCACGAAATAGACGAAAAATGCGTAAAATAACTTGCTTTCAATATATGGATGTTCAGTACAAATTTGGGCAGAGTTTCGGTATGTATTTCTGGATCCCCGTTACATAAAATGATCTACTATTTATAGGCGTAAGCCTTGCCCACGATCTCCACTATCTGCTACCATGTTGTCCCACGATCCAGGTGTGAAGTGGCTGAGTTAGTGGGGTGATGTAGTGGGCTGCAAAGCCGCTTGAACCGAGGAGGATCCACCGAGGTGAGAGTTGATGACCTCGGTGGCTTAGCCCTGTTGCTTGACCGAGGTGATGATTACCGAAGCTCAGCTCGCGGCCCGCCTTCGATAACGCATCTTCGGTTTCAAGGCCTCGGCGACTTGCTCAATCGCTTCGGCAGTTGTTTAGTCGTGACGTGTTCGGTCGTTTAAGATTTACATAACCGGGGCGGATCACCGCGGGTCGATTTTTACCCAATACACTATCTATAAGAGTTTAAACTTTGGAATTGTATGTTCTTTTGTTTGAGTGTGTATTTGATGTTAGATGAGAAAGAGCAACAAGAAGAAGCTTCTTAGGTATATTAATCGATTAAACGATATTAGTAAAGTTTGGTTCTCATTCATTGCCACAAAAAAGCAACAGAAGGTTGGAATTATATAAGTCAAGCATGAAGAATGGCTACTTCGTAAGTCAAGCATCATGTTTATTGTCTTATAGGTTTCTCTTATTAGTCTTAAATGTTTACATAGCACTTATATTATATTTTTAACTATAAAAAAAAGTTCCTCAAAATATATCAATTTCTGTGTGGGATTATAATTTCTTTTGTACTTTTGCTGCATGGACTATTCTTCTCCAGAGGCATGAACAAAAATTAATATGCACTCCCTTCTTCTCTGATTTACTTCAATAACTGTATAGGAGAAGCGATATTTGGTTTATAGATAGATTACATTTCTAATAGATGCAAAGTCTACTTGGGGCAACTTTGTTGGTAGAGTTTTTTTACGAATACGCTACATTAATACGTTTGTAGTTACGATGTTATGTTCGTGTTATTACAGATTTATTTCAAACAATAGATTTCATTTCAAGTTTTAAACTTCAAATTTATTTTATCTTTTAAAGTTGCAATCTTTTTTATCTTTCAGTCATTAAAAAAATCTTTTTTTGTTAGAGATAATCTCGATGTATTCTATTTAGTCATGTGTTATTATATCAGTCTTTGGTGTCTTTACAAAGTCTTGGCTGGTATTGAAGTTATATCATGGCGATGAAAGTGATATATCTATCACCAATAATAATGAAATCAAGGCAAATTTAGTACACGCGCGAAGGTATATATGCTGCTACTCTTATTTCTGGCATTTTAATTTGTTTTGAAAATTACATTTAGAGTATGGCTAATAAAATTATTTCTGGAGATATATTAATTGGTCATAAACCTAACTTATCATATCTCTTATTTTCACCATTAAATATTGATTAGTTAGCAGTTCAAAAAGAACCTAATCTATTTGATAGCCCATCTAAGAAAATTTAAAAAGAATTAAGTTCAAGTTTAACCGGCCAACACTACGATACTATTTTAAAATTTATATCTATATCCATTTTTAACAATTTTTTTTTTTTAATTTTCAATAAGAGATAAGATTACCATTTTCATGACATTCTCAGTATTTATTGAGCTAATCGAAATTGATTTATTAAAGAGATTTGATCTTAGTATATGCATGTCATAGTGAATTTCTACATTAGCATATCAACTTATTAATAACTCCATAATTTTGATATTTGGATTTTAAGGATGGTGGATATGGTGCCAAAGTTTTAATCATGTTTTCAAAGAAAAGTAACATCTTGGGATCTTCCGCAAAAATGGGTAAAACATATTTGCTTATCTATGGATGATGAGCAACTATTTTGATTTTTTTACTCTTTCTTTTAAAATGTTCTTCATATATTGTGGAATCTCCTTTACAGAAGACTAATGGTGTTTGGAATGATCTTGGAAATTATCCAACCTGCAGCCAATCCTATATTTCTTAAAATTGAAATGGCATTTATTAGTACTATTTATTTTAACAATAGGGAAGTTATTTACCTTTTCTTCAGTTTTTGTTCTTTGATTTGATATATGTTCTATATTATTGGCGTTTTGCAAATAAGCTTCCTCTTTTAACTTACTCTCATTCAGATTTTGCAGACCACTAATAGGAAATTTCGAATCAAGTCTCTTATACGAGAATCTACTATGAAGAGGTTACCAATTTTCTGCTATAGTGAAGCAAGACTTTATAGATTTATGAAAGTTTGGATGTATGTTATGGGTTCATCTATACAAGCCTATTTAATGTCACAAAAAAACTTTTCTTTTTAAGTGTGTTATTTCTCGCATGATCGAGGGATGAAATTGTAAGCAATAACAAACATTTACTTGATGCTAAATTTTACTTTATCTGTGATGTTATCGCACATGATAATATCAAAATTAGAAAAGTTTCACACTTGAGTTGGATAAAATGTAAAGCTTAAACACGAAGAATAATATATCACATTCTTCTCTACTTATTTAGTCTATTTTTATTGATTATATCATTATGGTAATTATATAGATTTTTTGGGTGTTTCATGGATTCAATAGTTGTAAGTGGAATCTCAATGTTACTTCGGCTAAAGAAAATAATAAAAATTGTAGCTTTGGACTAGAATATATAATTGAAAATAATAATACTATGGGATTTGATTACCGTGGTTGGTGTCGCTTACCTATGAGTTTTTGTCAAAGAAGTAGGGATAGTTAAAGTTGTACAATCGATTTTGTTATGTGTTCAACGGGGACTGCAATTTAATTAGCTTTTGAATTGTGTAGCAAATATTTCTATAATGATACTCGATTTCGTTATATGTTCACCTTCTGATGTGTTCCATTTGAATAACATGGGAAATGGTTGGGGTGTTCGGAATAGAAGAAGTTTTTATGTTTTCAATCAAAATACTTTTGGTGCTAAGCATAGGAAAATTGACCATTTCATTTCCTTAGTTTTGTGTAATGACGGCTTGATTTCATGATGTCATGTTGTTAGAGAGACTTACCAAGTAAGATAGTGTTAGACAATTACTTTATCTATTATATCACGCATTTCAAGTTTACATAAAAAATAAGATCACAATACTATAGTTATTGGAAATACTTTTTGTTGAAAAATATTTAAATTCAAAATGTTTGTGGAGAAAGTGATTATTTCAACTTAGGATCCAATCACAAATAAGCTTGAAGGTGAGTTTACATATGAGAATCGAGAGCTGGGGACAAAGCTCACAATCATTGTTTTCTATTTGGTACAACTACTAGAGACTCTTGCAGCAAATGTGTGGTCTCTTTGTCTTCCGTTTCTAGCATTACAGCCTCTTTTGTAAATGTTATTTAGATTCTACCTAATATTTTTCGGCGGGATGCATTGAAAGATTACTTGTATGCTAAGTCACAGTGGAAGTTTCCAGAGACAGAGAAGAGAGAAACTGAGTCGCTTCACTTTCTATTAGAGAGAGAAAAATGTATTGTTCAGTATATACAAAGCATGTGTGCCCCTATATATATACTATGGGCAAAATGGTAACTCTACAATAAATATGGGCCGGATCAGCTAGGCTAAGTGGGCTGGGCTATGGTGGATCAAATGTCAGCCCAACACCCCCCCTCAAGTTGGAAGGGGGTAGAGGAGCCACGCCCAACTTGGACAAGTGAGAGAGATGAGCAGGCCCAGGTAGAGACTTCGTGAGAATGTCAGCAAGCTGGACACCAGTAGGCACATATGTAAGGGAGATGAGTCCCTCCAAAAGCTTCTCACGAACAAAGTGACAATCCAATTCTATGTGCTTCGTTCTCTCGTGGAACACAGGATTCCGGGCAATGTGAATCGCGGACTGACTATCACAATGAACAGCAACAGGAGTGAGGTCAGAGATGGAGAAATCCTCAAAGAGTCTGCATAGCCAAGTGAGCTCAGCAACCAAACGCCGCATGGATCTATACTCAGCCTCAGCTGAAGAGAGAGACACCGTGGACTGCTTCTTGGACTTCCAAGAAATAGGACTGCTACCCAGGAGAATGAAAAAACCACTAACAGATCTGCGAGAGTCAGGGCAGCCAGCCCAATCAGAGTCACAAAAGGCCTGCAATTTAAAGTCAGAGGAGTCAGTCATATGAAGTCCCAAGCTAGGGGAGCCTTTCAGATAGCGCACAGTGTGCAAAGCAGCATCAAAATGAGGCTGACGAGGCTGCTGAAGAAACTGAGAAAGATGCTGCACATCAAAAGCAATATCAGGCCTGGTATGAGTCAAGAAATTCAACTTGCCAAGCAATTTCCGATAAGAAGAAGGATCAGAAATGGGAGGACCCTCAGTAGCACAAAGCTTAACCCCCACAGGAAGGGGACTAACACAAGCAGAAAGTTCAGAACAGTTAAACTCAGCAATAAGATCCAGAGTAAATTTCCTCTGATTAACAATGACTCCAGTATCAGAGTGGAGCACCTCCAGACCCAAGAAATAGTGCAACAGCCCCAGATCCTTAATTTTGAATTGAGAATCCAACTGAGACTTCAAAGAAGCAATACCAGCAGTATCACTGCCTGTTAAAAGTATGTCATCCACATAAACTGCCAAAAAAACACTCCCAGCAGTATCAGAATGTTTGAAGAACAAAGAATAATCATTCTTAGAATGTTGGAAACCCAGGGAATGCAAAAAGTCAGACAGCTTGGCATACCATTGCCTTGAAGCCTGTTTAAGGCCATAGAGAGATTTATTCAGCTTACAAACAAGATTAGGAGCAGAAACAGTGAGGCCCTGTGGAAGTTTCATATAGACCTCCTCATGGAGGTCACCATGTAAAAAAGCATTATTAACATCCAGTTGAGACAACACCCAGTGGTGTTTAACAGCAGCAGCAATAAGACACCTGATGGTAGTCATCTTGACCACAGGAGAGAATGTTTCAGTATAGTCCAGTCCCTCCTTTTGAGTGTCACCTCTAATAACAAGTCTAGCTTTCAACCTTTCAACAGAACCATCAGCTTTATGTTTAACTTTATAGACCCACTTGCAAGGGATGCAATGTTTGCCAGGAGGCAAGGGTACTAAAGTCCAAGTGTGATTGGACTCCAAGGCATCAAACTCCTTGGCCATAGCTGCTTGCCAGCCTGGATGGAGTGCAGCCTGATGGTAGGAAGAAGGTTCTTGCACAGAGGAAAGGGATTGGAGAATGGACTGAGAAGAGACAGACAAAGCAGAGATAGAACAGAGCTTAGGAAGGGAAGTGAAAGAAGAAATGGTAGACAGGGAAGGAAGGGAAATAGGACCTGCAAAAGTACAAACAAAATCACTGAGATATGCAGGTGGAACTCTAACTCTAGTGGACTGTCTGCTAGGAATATGTGGAGAAGGAACAGAGGAAGGAGGAGGAGGAGGAGTGGTAGTGATAGGAGAAGGTGTGGGAGAAGGAGTGGGAGAATGAGTGGGAGGAGGAGTAGGAAGATCAGGGAAATGAGAGGGGTAGGCTGGAGAGGTGTAAGTAGGAAATAGCTGAGAGGGAGGCAAAGAGAGCCTAAAAGGAAAGATGTGTTCAAAAAAATGAACATCCCTGGAAACCAGGGACTGCCTGGTGGATAAGTTGTATAGTTTGTACCCCTTTTTTCCATAAGGATATCCCACAAACACACAAGCACTAGCCCTGGGGTTGAATTTGTCTCTGTATCTTTTTAGAGTGGAGGCATAGCAAAGGCACCCAAAAGTCCTAAGATGGGAGTACTCAGGGGGACTCCCAAAGAGCACCTCATATGGGGATTTATTAGACAAAACAGTAGTGGGAAATCTGTTGATTAGGTAAGTGGCAGTGAGGACACAGTCACCCCAAAATTGGACAGGCAGATTGGATTGATAGAGTAAAGCTCTAGAAGTCTCTAGAAGATGCCTATGTTTCCTCTCCACTATGCCATTCTGTTGAGGAGTCTCAACACAAGATGTCTGGTGAATGATGCCTTTGGACAGATAAAAATCAGAAATGAGCTGACTGGACCCAAGTTCAAAGGCATTATCACTCCTAATGACTTTTACTTTGAGAGTAAATTGAGTTTCAACCATGGAAATAAAGTGTTGCAAGATGGAGAAAGAATTGGATTTAGCAGAAAGGAGATATGTCCAGGTACTCCTACTATAATCATCTACTATGGTAAGAAAGTATCTATGGCCAGCATAGGTAGGGGTATGATAGGGTCCCCATACATCAACATGAATCATCTCAAAAACACAAGTGGTCTTAATAGAACTTGAAGGAAAAGAAGATCTAGTTTGTCTAGCAAGAGGGCAAACAGAACAAGTAAAATGTTGTTTAGATGGAAATGAAGCAGAAAGTATATGTGACATAGAATGCAGTTTATGATAAGGCAAATGTCCCAATCTATTATGCCATAATGTGTGTACATCAACAGAAGGACAAACTACAGGCTCAGTACACTTATTCACAGATTCAGTATTAACAGAAGCATGGGCAGAAGAAAGAGAGGAAAAAGGCAATAGACTAGCTTGAAGCAGGTACAAGCCATGAGAGACTCTACCAAGTTCCAGTTGCCTCTTCAGAGAAAGGTCCTGCATTATACAGTGGGAAGAAGTGAAATGAACAGTGCAGTGAAGTTGGCTACACAGTTTGTTTACAGATATCAAATTGTACTGAAAACTAGGCACATGAAGAACATTGTGTAGAATCATGTCAGTGGAAAGATGCAATTCTCCAATGGATGTGACCTTAACTTTATACCCATTAGGAAGTGCAATAAGGTAAGGTGTAGGCAAGGACTTAACATTGTGAAGTATAGTGAGGTCTGAAGTCATGTGGTCAGAAGCACCTGAATCTAGTATCCAGGGCCTATAGACTGAGGAAGATAGAGACAAAGAATGTGCAAGAGATGAGTCTACCATGGTAGCACTACCTGCCAGGTGGGCAGAACCAACAGCTTCAGGAGTAGTTCCTGGAGAGGATCCAATTTTCACACTCTGAATGAGTTGCATCAGTTGGTTCAGGTGTTCAGCTGTAAGACCTGAGCCCCCATTGAACTCACTAGGATCACTTTCAGTTGTTTCAGAACCCTGAACAGCAGCAGCAGCTCTTCTTCCCTTCTGATAATTTTGATTTCTCTATTGATTCTGGTTCTGTCCCTGGCCTTGAATTGCCTTAAGCTTATTGCAGTTTTCAATCACATGGCCATTCTTTTTACAATATCTGCAAAACACAGTAGACTTCTGGGAGTATCTTTGATTGTACCCTGAACCACTATAGTTTGTAGAAGATCCATTCCCATTATAATTTTGATTTCCAGAAGATTTCTGTCCAGTGTAATTCCCTCCTCCTGATTGAAAATTGTAGTTGGACTTATAAGAGTGTTGATTTTGTCCCTGTGAACCTTTCCCCCAATTACCACCTTGGTTAGAAGCTCCAGCATTCAAAGACACAGACTCAGACAGAAATGTACTTCCAGCTTGGACTTCTCTCTGCTTCTCCTCATGAATTAGTAGTGAATAAACCTTCTCAACTGAAGGAAATGGCTGCATCATCAGAATATTCCCTCTAGTCTGAGTGTATGATTCATTTAACCCCATTAAGAATTGCATCAGCTTATTGTATTCAATCAAACTTTGATTATTACCCCTTGCACCACATGTGCATTCACACACACAACATGAGCAGATCAGGAAATTTTCCAGTATACCTAATTCATCCCAGCATCTCTTAAGGTTGGTATAGTAAGAGGCAATATCATTTGTACCCTGAATGATACTACTTAGCTCCTTCTTGAGTTGAAATATATGGGCACCATTAGGCTGTCCATACCTGTTCTTGAGATCATCCCACATTTTCTTGGCAGTAGAGGAATGGATTATACTATCAGCAATTTCCTTACTCACAGCACCCAGTATCCAAGAGCTCACTATGTAATTACATCGCTCCCAGGCTTTGTAAAGATTAGAGGTAATGTCTGGTCGAGGATAAGTTCCATCAATGAACCCTGTTTTATTTTTGATAGACAGGCTCATTAGCATAGATTTGCTCCAATTCACATACCCATGTCCATCAAATTGTGTTCCAACTAAATTCATCCCAGGTGCCTCAGACACATGAACATAGAAGGGATGTGCAGGATCAGTGACACCTATTACAGTAGTCCCTCTCTCCAGGCCATTGACAGAACCAGCACCAACAGATTCAACACCAGTAACGGGATTATTGTTCACAGGATTAAGATGTGCTGCCATTGTTCAGAGGAAACTCACAGAAAGAGAAAAAGGACTAGGGTTCCAGGATTGAAGAAGAGATCGAGTCAAAAACCAGTGACAGATTCACAAGAGATTCATAGATCTCCGGACAGGCTTAGTTTTTTATCGAAAATATCTCCCTCAATTAGCACAAGGTACGAACAGCCGAACAGGGATCGTAAACCCTAATTTGACTCCACAAAGAATACAAAAGGCCACAACTAGAGATCGAACAATATCACCAGAAAATTCTCACCAATCATCATAATACATGCATATAGATGAATAACAGCAGATATAGATGGATCTAAAACAATATCTAAAGTATATGATGATAGATCTGGATTCGAGATTAGGTCGGAACAGATCGGAAAGATATTACCGGTCTTCTTCTATAACTCGAAGAAGCAAAGCCTTGAATGAAACTCCGGTAGAAATCCGATGTGAAAAAAAACCCTAACCGTCTCGAGAACACCTCCGTAAACCGCCGTATCCCGTCATGAAGGAAGTCGTCACCGTCGTAGGTAGCTATTAAAACGCCATCGTAACCTGCTCTGATACCATGAAAGATTACTTGTATGCTAAGTCACAGTGGAAGTTTCCAGAGACAGAGAAGAGAGAAACTGAGTCGCTTCACTTTCTATTAGAGAGAGAAAAATGTATTGTTCAGTATATACAAAGCATGTGTGCCCCTATATATATACTATGGGCAAAATGGTAACTCTACAATAAATATGGGCCGGATCAGCTAGGCTAAGTGGGCTGGGCTATGGTGGATCAAATGTCAGCCCAACATGCATATATATTTGGTCATAAACCTCCATTAACCAAAACTAAATTGTTTGTTATTACACAGATTTAATTCAAATTACGCTGGTCACACGATTCACTTCATATGATTCCCGTATTGCATGTCTGCAACTTTGACTCCAGAATGTTGAATTCATATTACTTCTATCATAGGGTTGGAGCTTGAGGTGGATTTACTCAATCAAAAGTCAGCCGAATATGCAAGGGCCAAAGAACTAGCTGTTAAAGGTACCTCGATGAGCTTTGTAAGCTTTAACAGAATATATATTTTGGTCCGTTCCTATGTGTTCAGTATCCTTCTTAAATCTCTGTTATGACTTTACTTACTATTTTTAAGTAATATCTGGCATTTAATTTTTTTCATACTCAAAAGATGTTGGAAATGTAGTAAATAATGTATTCTTATTTGTTTTGAATCATGTTACTATATTTCAGATTGTTTCAATTTATTTCCTTTAGTTTTATGGGGTTTTACTATTGAGTATATTGTATTGAGAGACAGAATAGAAATTGAAATTTTATTGACGTCATATGATATAATATGCTCAAACAAGCTAACTCATAGTTTAATACGATTAATATTCTTTGATTTACTTTGTCAAACACACGAAATATAATTTAATTATTTTTTGATACTCTCCGCGCATCGCGCGGGTGCTATACTAGTATATTATTAAAAATAAAGAACGCTTACGATAAAATTTAGGATAGGATATTAGGACAACTTTTGTAATGACACTAAGTTAGAAATTGAAATTGAATAAAAAGATAAAAAAATTTGTATTTGAGTTGAAAGACAAAAAAATTAAATTGAAAAAGTTTTTGAATTTTTTGAAAGATAAAATTTGGTCGTGGATTAGGTTTGGTAGCATGGTTATAAATTGAATTTTGAAACAGAAGATAAGATTTAGGTGAGTTTAAATTTCCATTCAGATATAAAATGTGCAAGCAAACGCAAATTTGAAAAAGTTTTTGAATTTGTTGAATGATAAAATTTGATTTGACTGTGGATTAAATTTGGTAGCATGATTATTCGTTAAATTTAAATTTGAAACAAAAAGATGAGATTTTGTTGAATTTCAATTTCCATTCCTTCAAATATAAAATGCCCAAGCAAACGGATGAAAGCGGGCACAGAAGGAAATCTTTGATCCAAATCCAACATCGTCTCAATGTTTTTCAAATGCAGCTTTACCTCGTCAAATAAATGCTTAAAGTAAATATAGTGGTAAAATTAATAAAAAAATGTGGTAACATTAATTCAATATTTAATTTAACTAGTTCTTGGTACACGCGTTGTGCGTGTCCCTCGTGTCAGTGAGTAAAATGTTTAAAAGATCACACGAATATTATTAAAAATATGTTTGAGTTATTCAATTAAAATTAGAAGAATAATGTATTGTCAAGCAAAATACTGTTATACTTGCTTTATCAATCGAAATAAAGTCAAGCATATTAGGGTCATTAAGCAACTGAACTTTGAGAAAGGAAAATATATTTAACTAACATACAAAACAAATACTCCAGAAAAAGGGACCTTGTATAACTTAGAGAAGAATCAATTTAGTTGATTTCATTTCTCCAACTAATTGAGTTCATATTCTCTCTACTCTCTTCTTAGATCAAGCTAGGGTTTACAAACCTTGCTAAAATACATTAAAATCTATAACATATATATTCCATGTCGTCTCGGCTTTTACCATTTACTTAGGGATCAGAAAGTTACAAAAACAGCGACTTGTTCTTACCATTTCAACCCCACATTCCGTCCATTGAAAGTTGTTATCCACCATCAATGTCGTTGTTCATGAATATATTATTTGGTTGCACGTTCAAAGCTGGATAAATATTCAGTATGTGCAAAGATATTGAAGATCAGTATCTTGACGCACTCGCTAAAAAAAATGAGAAGCCAATGTGGGGACTTGGACCATTCAATCCTAACCATGTCCACGTTCAAAATATTAGCCACAGATGCTTTCAATGGCTTGATAAACAACCCAAATTTTTTGTCATCTATGTTTCATTTGGAACCGTAACCACTTTCTCACCTGAACAAATCAATGAGCTCGTTGTTGGTCTTGGGATGAGTGATCAAAAGTTCATCTGGGTTCTAAGATCAAAAGATAAAAAAGAGAATGAATTTACAACCGACATTCCAAAGATTGAGTTGCCAACAGAGTTTGAAGAAAGAGTAGCTGAAAGATGGATAATCGCAAGAGATTGGGTACCCCAACTAGAAATTCTAGCACACCTCTCCACTAGTGGTTACTTGTTCCATTCAGGGTGGAATTCTTTCTTCGAGAGTGTCACAATAGGAGTACCTATGGCAACTTGGTCAATCCATTAAGATAATCCCTTCAATGATGTGCTCATAACAAAGGTGCTCAAAGTTGGAGTTGTAGTCGAGCTTTGTACACGCAAAGATGTATTAGTGACATCAAATAAAATTGAAAAGGCTTTGAAAACTTTGATGAATTCCCCTGAGGGAGAAGAAATGAGACAGAGGGTCATAGAGTTAAGAAAAGCTATCAAGATGTCTGTGACAGATTGGTGCCACTCAGAAGTAGATGTAGTATTTCATCGCTCACATCACCAGATAATTAACTCATCTTAATCTTCTTTGGAAAGAACTTATGATGAAATAACTAGGTGTATGGGCCTAAATCAGTTTAGGTACACAAATCGAATTTGGATTCGAATATAAACAGATCTTTGTATCAAAGCTTGAATAAACGTGCAAAAGTAGACGTAAATGCGTAAAAGTAACTTGATTTCAATATATGGATGTTGAGTACAAATTTGGACAGAGTTTCGTTATATATTTTTGAATACCTATTACATAAAATGAATTACTATTTATAGGTATAAGCCTTGCCCACGATCTCCACTATCTGCTGCCATGTTGTCCCACGATCTTGGTGTGTAGTGGTTGAGTTAGTGGGGTGATGTAGTGGGCTGCAGAGCCGCTTGAACCGAGGAGGATCCACCGAGGTGAGAGTTAACGACCTCGGTGGCTTGGCCCTGTTGCTTGACCGAGGTGATGGTCACCGAAGCTCAGCTCGCGGCTCGCCTTCGGTAACGCATCTTCGGTTTCAAGGCTTCGGCGACTCGCTCAATCGCTTCGGTTGCTTAGTCGCGACGTGTTCGGTCGTTAAGATTTGCATGACCGAGGCAGATCACCGCGGGTTGATTTTTACCCAATACAGATAGTCCCCCCACTCCTCGGTTAGCTACCGAGGTTGCCGAGGAGTGGAATGAAGTTTTAGCGGGAGAGCGACGTGGCTTGATCCTACCCAAGCGTTTCAAAATTTGCCAACGGTTCGCGTCCCATCAGGTCACTTCCCGTGGACACGTGGCGTTCATCCGCTGATCGTTTGAACTGTTGCGCCGCAAACCTCGTTTCTCCCAACGTTATAATGATGACAGTGACGTCATCCTCTCTTAAACTTCCATACCTATAAAATGGGCGTTTCGCTGAGTTTTCTCTTCATTCTTCTCTGAGCAATCAACAGTAAAAGCAAAAGAATTCTTCCAAACTTTTTCCAACTTCCTGATCTAGTGAAGAAAAACTCAGCTTCTAGTTCTGTCATCATGTCTACAACAATTTCTAGACAAGACTCTAGCGATTCTGGCGAGAGAGCCAGAGCTGATCAATTGGCTGCCATCACCGCTAGTGGTGAATTTGTTGCCACCGTGTTGCCGCTTCAAATGGTAGAGGCGGAGGGCGGTGAGGAGGTGACCTCCGACGTCGGCGCCTCTGGGCGGCGGAGGCAAAGAGTTAGGCATTAAATAGCCGCTGGAGACGACGACATCAGCTTGGAGGAAGAAGATGTTGTACATGGGGGAGAAGGCGCCGAGGGCGACAATGCCGCGGGCGGTGGAGAGAGAGGGGTTGCTACCGAGGGGGGTATGATTCCCCTCGAGCAAGAGCTCGAACCTCACCAGATAATCCCTTCCCACTTTGACAACTCCAAGGACCTAAAGCTACAAGCTCAGACGGCTGAGCAAGAGGGGAAGAACAGGAATGTCCCCGTTAACACCACCCCGATGCTCATAACTCAAGCTCACATTGAGCGGGTTCGAAGGGAGTGTCGATTTGAGCCCGAGGTGAAGGTTATCATCCCCGATCCAGCTAGTAGGGTGTGCCACAACATCGAGGGTATGTCTTTTGCTTATACATACCCCTTCACCATCGGTTTCTCTCTCCCGGTCCACAAAGTCATCGACGATTTCTGCCGGGCCTACAATTTGTGTCTGGCCCAACTTGGCCCCGGTGTCTGGAGAGTCGTCCAATGCATGGATTGGCTGAGCAAGGAGGCGAAGGTGGACTTCACTTTGCAACACCTTATTTCTCTTTACTACCCTTACTTCCACAAAGCCGGGGTGGTGGCACTCAACAACCGAGGCAAGTTTGCCCTCCTCCACAAGAGTGAGGACCACGGAGACCGAGGCTGGAGTGAGCGGTACATTTTGTTGGAGACTAATGTTTTATCCCCCGAGCCCAATTTCTCCGAACGGTGGAATAACACACGTAAGTGCCTTTCTTCTTACATTTTACACCTCGATGGCTATCTATACTTTACTGACCTCGTCTCTCTATTGTTTCTTCAGCCAATAAGGTGGACATCGTGCCCCCGGCAGGGCTGACTGCATGGGTCAAAGCGATGACCGGGGCTCTCAAACGCCCCATAAGGACGTGGATGAAGATGGCCGCCGAATATGGCTGGCAGTGCAAGAGGCACAGTGAGTTTTGAACGAAGCTTTGATAGGTGGGTCACTTTGGATTTCGATTTTATTTTTCTGAGCTTTCTTCCCTCGGTGCTAGGTTTTCCAAACCGTGCCGCCAATACTAAGAAGAGCAAGAAGAAGAATGAGGAGAAAAAGAAAGATGGAGAGGAGACCGAGTCAGATGATGATCTGGCTGCGGTGGCGGGAGAATACAAAGGATTGAAGGCTTCCAAGGGAGCCCCCGATCAAGGGACCTCCAAAGGTAACATTTCTCCTCAGTCCATGTCGCGAATTACCATTCCTTTTCCGTTTTCTTACTTAAAAAACTTTTCCCTTGATCGCAGGCGTGAAGCGGAAGAGGGCTACCTCGAAAAAGCCATCCCACTCGGTGACCCCTCGTACCGAGGTGGAGATTCCTCGCCAGCCCGAAGCGGCAGCTGAAAGGCGCCGAGGATTAGTGGATGAGCTCGAGGACGAAACTTTTGGGGCTTGGACTCAAAGGGAAGTTGACGTTATCGACCTTGAGGGCCAAGAACTCGAATCCGCCTCTGCTGCGGTAAAAGCCAAAGGCAAGGCTAAAGTCACCGAGGCGGGTGCTGCTGCATTCGTTGGAGAGGCTGGCACCGGGTCAGTAAGAGCACACTCCGAACCCGCGAGGATTTCTTCCTCGGTGGGGTCTTATCGGAAACTTGAGGTGCCAATCTCTTCAAATCTGCTAGGCTGCAGCCCCGAGGACCTTTTAAGGCTTACACCTCTGCTAGGGCCAACCGAAGACAGGCTCATGCAAGAGTTCACCTCTGGCCACTTATACAGTACCATGGCCTCCAACGCAGTAAGGGTAAGTTTCGTTATACTTGAAACTCAAAGAGACCAAAGAATTTAACTCGTCTTTACCTTCGGGTTATTTCTGACTTCAGTTTGTTTGATCTTTGCTTAGACCTTCATCCTTTCTCTGAAAGCCATCGAGGTTGAGTCCTCGAGGACTGCCGAGGTTCGGCGCGTGGCTCGTCTATGGGATCAGCAAAAGGATAAATTCAATGCCCAGATAGCCTTGCTGAAAGCTGATCTAGCCAAGTCCCAGGCCGATCTGCGCGAAGCCGAGGCGAATTCCGATGCCAAGATTAAGATCCTCAGTGATGATTTTCAAGTTGAACGCTCGAGGTTGGCTGAAGAAGTCGCGAGGTTGGATGATGAGCTGTCCCGAACAAAAAACGAGGCTGTGAATATGGCCAAGAAGCACCATGAGCAGTTGAAAGATCACTTGCTTCATATTAAGAAGCTAGAGGGCGAAGCTTTCAAACTTTCGGCTAAGGATGCTCAGATTGCGGCCCTGAAGGATGAGATCGCTGATCGAAAAGATAGGGCTGCACTTAAAGTGAAAAGGGCCGAACTGGACAAGTGGTGGGCCATTATCAAGTCTCGGCTAAGGCTGCTCAAGCGATGTCGCGCCGGGGAGATTGATCTGGATGACGAGATTGCTAAAGCCGAGGTAAAATCAGCGGAGGCTCAAGCGATCATTGATGAGCTTCCATCAAGTGAAGCTTCGAGCGGCGATGAAGATGAAGAAGAAGATGAAGATGCCGAGGGGGGCTCCGGGGGTGGAGGTGATTCTCCCGAGGCATAAGTCGCTTATAGCATTTCTTTGTAAGCCTTTGGGCTTTTAAGTTTGGACTTTTCGACCTTCGGGTCATTTTTGAATGTAAATGTTCAGCCTTCGGGCCTTTAATGAAAGTTTTTGCATCTTTACTTCGTGTGATGGTTTTTTACATATACCGAACACTTTGATTTGCATTTTAATGCTTGCTTGCAAGACTTTAAGCAGAATTTGACCGATGCAAACTTAGGACGACGTCTCGCCCTCGAGTCGATGCATTGCACGACTTAAAAATGTAAGATTCACACAGATAAAATGAGTGCAAACGAAGTCGTTTTATTGATATTGGCGAGCCAAAGGCTATGTACAAAGAACCAAGTCAGAGCGGACCTTGGGTAGAAAAAGTTAAAAACTTTCAACGAAAATATGACGCTATCGGGCTAATTACAATGCACTGAATCTAATCCTCGGGCATCAGTCCCCGGTTATCGGATAGATAAGCTTCGGTTGGGAGGATCGATGTCGACCTCGCTATCAACCCTTCTCACTCCCCCCCAGTGTTCGGTTGTGAATCCTGATGAAGATCCGAGCACTGGAGTCGGTTCGGTTCGCTTCCTGAAAAGGTCAAGCAAAAGATGGAACGAGGAGTAAGTTAGTACATTGTCTATCAATGCCATGGGAGCGCTGTTCGGCTCGGGGCTGTTTAATTTAAAAAGAATTGAAAGATATTTACCTCGGCTAAAAGTAGTATCGCTTCAGATGGGAGATATTCCAATTCAGAGGTTCGGGTTCGCCTTGAAGAGACTCGATTTGATAAGAGCCTTTTCCAACGATTGCTTTGACCCTGTAGGGTCCTTCCCAATTTGCAATAAGCTTCCCCCCGTTGTCCTCCTTTGTTGATTGATTAACAGTTTTCAACACATAATCTCCCACCTTGAAATCTCTAAATTTAGCTTTCCTGTTGAGGTAAGCCTCGATCTGCCTTTTTTGGGCAACAAGCCGAACCAAAGCTAATTCTCTCTTTTCTTCGAGCAAATCTAGCTCAATGCGCATTGCCTCTTGATTGGCGTCTTCGGTTGTGTGAGCATATCGAAGGCTTGGTTCGCCCACTTCTACTGGGATGAGAGAATCCATGCCATAAGCTAGTGAAAAGGGAGTCTCACCGGTGCTGTTCTTCTCAGTTGTTCGCATGGCCCACAGCACCCCGGGCAGCTCCTCGGGCCAAGGACCTTTCTTCTCATCAAGGCGCTTCTTCAAATTTTCAATTATGATCCTATTTGAAGACTCAGCTTGGCCATTAGCACTTGGGTGATATGGAGTCGAGGCTATCCTTTTGATTCCCCATTGTTTGAAAAAGTCAGTGATAGCTGCCCCCATGAATTGTTTGCCGTTGTCACAAGCGATCTCTCTTGGGACGCCGAACCTGTAGATGATGTTCTTTTTTATGAAATCAATTACTTGCTTTTGCTTCACTCCGGTGAGAGCTGCCGCTTCCACCCATTTTGTAAAGTAATCGGTCAACACTAAGATGAAGCGAACACCACCTTTTCCTTTGGGCAATGGTCCCACGACATCCATTCCCCATTTCATGAAGGGCCACGGTGACACTACCGAATGAAGAGGTTCAGCCTGTTGGTGAATCATTGGTCCGTGGCGCTGGCATTTATCACATTTTTGCACGAAGGCTTTCACATCGGCACTTATTGTGGGCCAATAATACCCAGCTCTTAGCAATTTACGCACTAAGGATTTTCCCCCCGAATGGTTGCCACATTCGCCTTCGTGCACTTCAGCCATCACATACCTTGCCTCGTCGGGCCCAAGCATTTGGCCATCGGGCCGCAATACAGTCTTTTGTATAAATTGCCCTCGATCAAATGATACGAGGCCGCTTGAGTTCTCAGCTTCCTTATTTCTTTTCTATTTTGGGGGACAGTCCCCGAGTCAAAGTAGGAGATGAATTTGCTTCGCCAATCCCAACGATTATCCACGGAATTAACTTGTAATTTCATCTCTCTCATTTGTGCTGTTAGCAATCGAACCACTGAGTCAGTCCCCGAGTAGGCTTCATCGATTGCCGAACCAAGATTCACCAAGGCATCAGCCTCGGTGTTCTCCTCCCGAGGTAATTGCTTAATCTGCCATTCTTGGAATTGTGTTAAGATCCTTTGTGCACGATCCAAGTATAAGCTGCATTGTGGGCTCTCGAGCCGTATAATCACCGAGGATTTGGTTAACCACCAATTGTGAATCGCATCTTAGTTCGATTCTTTCAACCCCTATTTCTTTGGCCAACTCTAGGCCTGCTAGAGCCGCTTCATACTCTGCTTCGTTGTTGGTTACTTTTTTGAACCGAACCGAATGCCTGATCTTCTCCCCGGTGGGTGCCCTCAATACAATGCCTAACCCCGAACCCTTTGAATTTGTTGCCCATCGGTGTGCAGTACCCACTGTCCCGAAGAGGATCCTTTCGCCATGGAGTTCTCCTTTTCTGCCTCGGGCAGAATTCCAATGCTAAAATCAGCCACGAAGTCCGCCAAGACTTGGGACTTAATGGCAGTTCGAGGTTGATAAGTGATGTCATATTCACTTAGCTCAACCGCCCATTTGGATAATCTCCCCGACAACTCTAGCTTATGCAATATATTTCTCAAGGGGAAAGTTGAAACTACTGCTATTGGGTGGCATTGAAAGTAGGGGCGCAGTTTTTGAGCAGTAATTAGTAAGGCAAGAGCTAATTTTTCCAAGTGTGGGTACCTGGTTTCAGCATCGAGGAGTGTCTTGCTTACATAATAGATGGGCTGTTGTTTGCCATCTTCCTCTCGAACCAGCACCGCACTGACTGATACCTCGGACACTGCTAAATATACCAGCAATGTCTCTCCTTCCTTCGGCTTGGCAAGCAACGGTGCGTTAGCCAAGTATTGCTTCAGATCTTTCAACGCCTGTTTACACTCCGGTGTCCACTCGAAGTGATTGTTCTTTCTCAGAACGGAGAAAAAGTTGTGGCATCGCTCTGAGGACCTCGAGATAAAGCGACTCAAGGCAGCGACTCGGCCAGTTAGGCGTTGAACTTCCTTTACCCCGGTTAACTCCTCGGGAATTTATTCAATGGCTCTGATTTTATCTGGGTTTGCTTCGATCCCTCATTCGGAGACAATAAAACCCAAGAATTTGCCTGATCCTACGCCGAAGGCGCACTTCTCAGGGTTCAATTTCATACCATATTGTCTCAATACAGCAAAAGCTTCCCTCAGATGATTCAAATGATCCTCGATTTGGATCGATTTGATGAGCATGTCGTCTATGTAGACCTCCATAGACTTCCCGATGTACTCTTTAAACATGCGACACACCAGCCTTTGGTATGTCACCCCGGCGTTCTTTAGACCGAAGGGCATTACTTTGTAACAGAAGGTACCTCGATCTGTGATGAACGAGGTTTTCTCTTCGTCCTTCGGGTCCATGAGAATTTGGTTGTACCCCGAGTATGCATCCAGAAAAGTTAATAGTTTATGTCCAGCCGTGGAGTCTATTAACCTATCAATTTGTGGCAGTGGGTATGAATCTTTGGGGCAAGCTTTGTTCAAGTCAGTCTAATCTACGCACATTCTCCACTTGCCATTCTTCTTTGGCACCACCACAACATTGGCCAACCACTCGGGATACTTCACTTCTCTGATGAAGCCATTCTCTTGCAATTTGCCGGTTTCGTCTTCGATTGCTTTCTTTTTGACCCCGGCGTGAGGTCTTTTCTTCTGTTTCACCGGGGTAAACTTTGGGTCTACAGTCAATTTGCGGGTCATGATCTCCGGATCGATACCCGTCATGTCTGAGTGCGACCAAGCAAAACAATCGTGGTTGGACTTCAAAACTTCTATTATTGCTTTTTTCGACTCCGGGTCCAACTCCGAGCCGACAAATACCTTCCTATCGGGGAAATCTTTCGATAGAGTGAAAGATTCCAACTCTTCAATAGTTGAGTCCTCGGCCTTTTGCTTCCGAGGCTCTTGAACACAGGCTGGAAGTTTTTCGACTCCTCCTCGGGCGTCCTCCCCGCTTGACCCCGAATCCTGTAGTTGCTATTGTTTTGGCCCAACCGGGGCGACTCCACTTTTTAGTGCAACTGAATAGCATTCTCTTGCTACTCGCTGCTCCCCTTTGATCGATCTAACCCCCCAAGGTGTAGGGAATTTGATCACTTGATGTAGAGTGGAAGGAACAGCCTCCATGGAGTGGATCCATGGCCTTCCGAGGATCACATTGTAAGCTAGATCCTCGGGCATTACTTGGAACAGTGTTTCCTTGGTAATCCCTTCGGCGAATGTTTTGAGTGTGATCTCACCCAAGGTCTTCTCCGTAGAGTTGTTGAAGCCAGCTAACACTGTTGACTTGGGAACAACTTCACCCTTCAACCACATCTTCTTAACGGCCCCGTAGCTAATTATGTTAACTGAGCTCCCGGGGTCGATCAAGACTCTTTTGATATCGGAGTCATTGATCCTCAACATGATGACTAGCGCGTCGTGATGGGGGAACATCATCCCATCGCAATCATCGTCATCGAAAACAATATCTTTGCCTGAGCCTCCAACCCGAGTCCTTTTCTCCATAGTGATGGAGAGCTTAGCGAACTTTTTGGCAGTGGCAAAGTTCACGCCATTCACTTCGGATCCCCCAGTGATAACATTCACTACTCTTTCAGGGGGTGGAGCCCGAGGTGGTTGTCCGTCACCTCGGTTCTTAGAGAAGTTGTCTTTTCCCTTATCAGTGAGGAAATCTGCCAAGACTCCCTTCTTCAGTAGGTGGGCCACCTCGAGGCGTAAAGCCTTGCAGTCCTCGATTCTGTGGCCATAATCTGCATGAAATTCACAATGCAGATTCTGATCCCTTTTGTCCGCCGGGGTCCTCATATCTTTGGGAACCCTTACCCCGGCTGTCCCCTTGACAACGTCGACCAGCTCCGAGGTCGATATGTTGAAATTATAATCTTGGATCCGAGGAAGATCCTTTCTTGGGACCGAAGCGGAGCTCGAGGGATTTCTTTGGTTCATATTGGTTTGAACCTTCCCTCCGAGCCTTTGGCTTATATGAGAGGCTGGGTATGAGTTACCGGAGTTGTTCCCCAACCTCTGGCTAACATGTTGCCTCGTTGAAGTGTAAGGTTCATACCTCCCCTTCGAATTATTTCGTGGCGCCTCGGCGCGATTTGAAGTATCACCTCGGTTATGATAACCTCGGTTCTTAAACTCTGCCTCCTCCAATCTGATTTTGGAGTAAGCTCGTCTATGTAGATCCTCCCACGTCAGGACCTGATATTGTTGCAACTCTTTGCGCAATTCAGCTGCAGCACCTGAATTGCGACTATTGATACCCTTTTCGAATGCCATGATGGCCAAGGTATCATCCATTCGAGGCAACTCCATGCGTTCAGCATGGAACCGCTCAAGGAACTCTTTAAGTGGCTCACCGGACCGCTGCTTTACTTCACATATATCCTCCTTCCTCTGGAGGATCTTTTGCGCGCCGGTGTGAGCCTTGACAAAGGCACTGGATAGTTCTTTAAACGAAGAGATTGACCCCGCTGGCAAGCACAAATACCACCGAAGGGCACCTTTTTCTAATGAACTACCAAACTTCTTTAAGAACATCGACTCGAGCTGTGTGGATGTCAAGTCGTTGCTCTTTACCATGGACATGTATTCCCTGATGTGCTCCTTGGGATCAGTTGTCCCATCATACTTTTTAAGGAATGTGAGTTTGAAGCCTACAGGAGTTGGAGCTGGAGCTGCTTCGGGCTTATAGGGCTGCTCCCTATATTGCTCGATGTCAAGATCATCTTCCTCCTTGCTTATCCCCGGTAGGCCTTCGAGGCGTTTCTCCACACGCGCCTCGATGCGCGCCTCGATTTCTCTACTCATTCTTTCAACGTCAACCGAGGACGTTGTCTCAGCCACGGTGAGAAACATCCCGAAGTGTGGCGATGCAGTTGGGTTATTCCCCGAGCCCCCAGATGTGGCTCCATTGTGAGGTCCCCCTGTTGTCGCGCCCGGAGGAACGAAAGGCGGGGTGCCTCCACCAGGAGCCGAAGGCTGGGCGCTGTTTGGAGCAGCGCTATTTCTCACTTCCAACGAAGCGCGAAACTCAGCGTTGATACTAGCCTGCTCATCCTGCTTACTTTGGAGAGCTCTTAGTGTGGTGACAACATACATTTGAAATTCTTCAGTTGTCATTGGGGTGAAGGGTTGTTGGTTCGTCGGAACGTCAACCCGATCGTTGTTACCGCCGTTGTTATCAGCCATAACGTTGGATCACAAATTTTCGACAAAAAACAGATTTTGAACTTTGGAACAAAGCGTTACTGCTTATATCCCCACAGACGGCGCCAATTTGTATGGGCCTAAATCAGTTTAGGTACACAAATCGAATTTGGATTGGAATATAAACAGATCTTTGTATCAAAGCTTGAATAAACGTGCAAAAGTAGACGTAAATGCGTAAAAGTAACTTGATTTCAATATATGGATGTTGAGTACAAATTTGGGCAGAGTTTCGTTATATATTTCTGAATACCTATTACATAAAATGAATTACTATTTATAGGTATAAGCCTTGTCCACGATCTCCACTATCTGCTGCCATGTTGTCCCACGATCTTGGTGTGTAGTGGTTGAGTTAGTGGGGTGATGTAGTGGGCTGCAGAGCCGCTTGAACCGAGGAGGATCCACCGAGGTGAGAGTTAACGACCTCGGTGGCTTGGCCCTGTTGCTTGACCGAGGTGATGGTCACCGAAGCTCAGCTCGCGGCTCGCCTTCGGTAACGCATCTTCGGTTTCAAGGCTTCGGCGACTCGCTCAATCGCTTCGGCGGTTGCTTAGTCGCGACGTGTTCGGTCGTTAAGATTTGCATGACCGAGGCAGATCACCGCGGGTCGATTTTTACCCAATACACTAGGCGTGATGCCATACCAATATCTCCATGGTTGAATTACCTTGACTAAGTACTAGTTTTGAACCTTCAATAAATACTACTTTCGGTTGATACCTATTTTATTTTGAATTCATTCTATTCAATAATCACGTAGCTTTCTCCTAGATCTCTAGGTGTGTTATCAAAATTAGTTTTCAAGGGCACAACCATGAGGCGGGGCTTATTTCCGATACAGGGCAAGGCATATGCCCCGAGGCATTAGGCGAATGCCCATGAATTTTATTCTTTTTATAATTTATAATTTATTATATTAAAATAAATAATTTGAATATACATTAATAACTAAAACTGGTATAGTTATAGAAAAATCATAGGAAAGTTCAAGAAAAATATGAAATATGTGTATAGAACTTCTTCATCATAGCAAGTTTGCTAAAAGAAAAAGTCAATTATAATTACATCAATTCCTATTATGAAATAAATAAATAATTCAATATTTAAGCAATCAACTAAATTCTTTCAATTCTTTTTGCATTAATTTAGAAGCGTCCAACCTAGTAAAGAACAAAGTAGCACATAAAGAAGTCGAGAATCAACTATAGAAGCACAATGACTCCTCAGCCTAGAAGTAATGAATGTAAATGCATGGAAATAAAATTAAAATTTAAGCTTAATTTGGATAAGCAGGCTGTAGAGGTTAGTAAATAAACTTTTTGATAAATTTTATGCAGTTACTAGTTTAATCTTTAAAAATCAAAGACTTCATGTAGTATTTTTTTTTGCTTTAAATTAGAAAGCATTTTTGGACTTATGCTTACGCCCCCAACCATGAGACTTATTCCTTTTTATGCTTTCGCCTGGCCAGATCTGAGACGACTCGAATTTTTAGCTAAGTCGTTCGTGCACCCAACTACCCTCTATAGACCTATCAGACGAATCCTATCGACTAAATCGATAAAATGACATAGAATTATTTTAAAAATGAAATGAATCTAAATTTAATAACACAAGATAACTCACACGGACGGACATATATAAGATAAACATATATACAAGCTATCTGAATAATCCAACTAACTACCCAAAATACATAGGTCTAGATATTTTAAGATCAGACATCTATAAGGTCCAAAAATATGTACAATTATTGAAGGGAGCAAAATAAGATACAACAACAAAAGCTACAGCTGGTGGCCTCAAAGAACAAGCTGGCTTACCACAGACAGCTGATATGTCCTACTCCTCACTCATGCTGAATGCTGGATCCTGGAGTGGAATCTGCCGAAACAAAAAAATAATAGAAGAAATGGATATGGAGTGAGTCACTCGATAAGCAAGGAATATCTAACTAGCCCGAAGGATAAGTAAGCTAGTCAGGGAAACAAAACCAAACAAAAACCAACAAATAAGCATTGCACAGAAAATCAGAGCAACAGTCATGTACGGAAAGTCACCACACATAATGGTATGAAATGAAATATGATGCACTAGGGTCACATGTGCCCGTTATCCCATTCCAAAGCGGAATACTCCTGCATTCGAGGGAAATATCGTCTGACAACCAAGTGGAGCGGAATACTCCTTCTCTTAAGACGAAATACTCTCGTACCCAATATATGACATAGCATCCCATAACCAAAAAACATAACATATGAATGTGTTTCAAGGCTATGGCAGTAAGTATGCCTTGTCGGAAGCCAGACGTGAATAGAATATCCATAAGGCCAAAAGCCGTCAAAGAAATGGACATAATCACTTACTTCTATCTGAAAAAGCAATTCATTACTTAACAACCACGTTTCCGCGTTGAATTTTCTCCAAACATTCTCTCTCTATTAAAGGAACGGAATACAATTAATATATGCTAACAAGCCAATTTTCATAAATTTAAGTGAAACGACCTTAGGTAGTCGTTTCAAGTGTTACGGCTCTGATTGGTATGCCAAAAGTCTTAAAAGTTCTGTCAGGTCCATTAGAACTTGTCTGTAAAATTTGAGCTGATTCGGATCTCGTTTGGTAGGATTTTTTAGAAGGTTTCTGTTTCAGTTGTCGGTAAAGCTTAAAAGAGGTTATCGAGCTCGATTTGAGTAAATGAGCTCGGATTCAAAATTTGAAAGTTGCGCTAGTTTCGTATGATCATTTATAACCTGTGGGAACTTTTGGAAGTTAATTCCAATGTCGTTCGGTCAGTTTCGCTAAAATCCCAAAAGTTAAGAAATCGACCCTTTTTCCGTGGGAGCCATATCTTGAGTTCTGGAGATTCGATTCTAGTTTCGTCTTCGTGAGCATGTCATACAAGTTTTATATGACTTGTGTATAAAACTTGGGGTTATTACAAGCCTTATAAAATTGACTCAAATTGCAGACCAACTGTTGCTGGTGCGAAAAGCTGCAGTGTAACAGCTTTTCACGCGTTATATATATGGCCTTAAAGCTCATTTCGGGTCTTATCCATTTTCAGCCATTTGAAGTTGGATGCAAGATAACATTTAAGTGCCATGTTGTTAGAAATCATCAGGTATCAATCCTATAATATTCAATTACGCTAATTCAAGATTCTTAGCTAGAATTTCTTGAAATTGAATTGGAAAATTGGGTTAGATCCCAAAAAAATATGAAATTGAGAAATTTGATGAAATTTAATTTGAATATGAAATAAGGATATCATTGCACTCGTGGGATTATGAGGAGTCTGAAAATATATAGCTTATGGGTTTTCGGTTAAGCTCGACCCAGAGTATTTTAGTAATTTTTCTTCTTTCACCGTCTAAAGGTTAAATACTCTTTCTTTGGGCACTTATAAGTGCAAATATATTTCTTTGGCTCAGAAATGGATTATTTAGAGGGATGTCGGGTAGGAAAGGAAGTTGTTCAATAGATATTCTGACCCATGACTTAAGGTAAGTGATAGTATCCATTTCTTTGATGGCCTTAGGCCTTATGGATATTCTACCATGTGCTTCTTACATGTGTAGCTACCGATAGGCATACTTACTACGTCTTTGCTTCGGATTTACACTATATATCATAAGTTATGCCTTGTTTTTGGTATTGCATTGATTTCTCGGTAGTTTATGAGAGTCCCGCACCGTTGAAGGGTATATATTTCCTGATAATCGATGGAAGTCCTGCACCGGAGATGGGTTTCGGGCACATGTGACCCCATCGCATCATGATACATTCATTTCATATCTTTATATGTGTTTTGTGAGCTGTATGGATTTGTTGCATTTCTTATCTGTGAATGACTTATCTGGTTGACTATTATGACTTCTGTTTCCCTAGCTAGCGTAGCTATTCTTCAAGGTTAGTTACTCCTTACTTATTGAGTCGTTATGACTCATTCCTTTGTTGTTATTGTGTCTTTTCATTTCGGCAGATTCTGTTCCAGGACCTAGCCAGCTGCATCGTGATTGAGGAGCGGTACATTCTCAGCTCTCTACGGTGAGCCAGCTTGTTCATTAAGTCCACCAGCTGTAGATATTATAGTTTATCTTATTTTTTCTCTCTTCGGGAGATGGTATATTTTTTGACTTCATAGATGTCTGATTTGGATGGCTCTAGACCTATGTGTATGGGTAGTTATCTGCAATCCTTTTGGCAGCCTGTATATATGTATGTTTCGCTCATATACATAAAGTATGTGTCTATTCTGCTTTTTTTATGTCGTTTCAGTTAAATTCATATCATTATTTAGTTAAATTCTTATCATTTGCGTAAGTTAAGTTTTTAGGGTTTGCCCGATGGGTCTAGAGATTGTCGGGTACCCGCATGGCCTAGCCAAGAATCTGGGTTGTGTCATTAAGATAAATGATCAATAAGTCAATCCCGGGCTCAGATACCCCAACCTCGAAATAAATTGGATTGATTTTATAACTTATTGATGAATTTAAATAGGAGATTGAAATTTGCCCCTTACTTTGCCTCTCCTTACAGTACAAATGATGAGAATTATAGGTGCTACTCTTCTTTATCAAAACCTTACTAGAAACAATGGCCACCAAACACTGAAATATTAGGTCCTATAGCTCTTGATATAGTCATCGCCTAACTTTTCCAAAAGACACGTGCAGAAGGGTTCTTTAATTACCCACAGCTTTAAGCTCAGAAGTATCAATATCTCTCAGGTATTCTCATAATCTTGTATTATATGTTTGGAATATTACTCCCCATTATCTTATCATCTTGATCTCCTATTGCATTGTAATCGCCCATAGCAATCTAGGGCCCTTGCGTGTCCTCACACAAACCTCTCAGTTCAGCCCATAATTCCTTCCTTGTCTCCACCATGTGCAAACCATACATAGCTGTGAAATGAAATAGAAAGTTGTTTCTTTTAATAGTAACCACTCCGAGAAATTCATTGCACAGATTCTTGAAGGACGTTAAATGTAATACAGTGTGGATCTCACATTATTAGGATTCTGCCTCTATTGATTTTCTTGGAATTTGCATACTAGAGCTACACAAGTTCTATTTTTTTATTGGTTTTTTAATGTTCTTTTCTTTTATTCTATTCTCTAGTAAGGCTATTAGAGAAACTTTATTCTTCTTGATAAATACTTCTACCTCATTTTATTTATACAGCTTATTGAGTCCCCTTATGTTCTAAGTTACTATATGCATAATAACTTGGATTGGTTTGGTCCTGCCACTACGTTATGGTCAACTTTAGTACTGAAAACATCATCTTTACTTGCATCTTGATTCAGGACTGAACTCATTGGTGGTAGAGATCCTTCCTCGTCTAGTAGAGCTGGGTTTATACCTTGCAACATATATGTCTTTGGTTCCTGCCAGTCTATTTGAGTTGCTTGCTCTTGCTGCCCCTTGCTTTATTCCTAGTTCTAAGATGTAGCGATTTGAAGAGTAATCCCCTTTTTTTGTTCAACGCCATGCACTTGTTGAGTCTTATTGGCCCCACCAAGTGCTTCATGCCCTTGTATAGCCCCTCTCACACACACACCCCCTTTTTGGTGGTGCTGGCCTAGGTTTTTGGTAGGGGACTGGCACCCACATGACATTTATGTCCAACTTGCAAGTAGGTGGGGAAATAGACAGGTTCCCATTCATAGCTCACACCTTGTTCAAATATTCTTCCATTCGAATCTATCACTTTGACATTTGGGCAAAGCTTGGCTAACATTCATTTCAGTCAATATTCTAGCATATGAGATTCTTTCAACCTTGATAATACATTCATCTGTGTATATTGGTACATATAGAGCACTCCCAATCATACTTAGTCAATCTATTCCCCAACAATTCAATAGTAAATTATATAACTTCACTCACATTGGACTTATTTGAAGAATTTCTGAGTTGAGCCAACTTCAGGAGCCCATACCTTAAGGATTAATGCTTGTTAAAGATTGTATAAGGCCCAGAAAACATTACTTTATTCATGTCCTCAATTGTTTGAAATTTAACCAGCAAATACGCATCGCTATGATAGTACGCCATTGGCTTAGTTACAAATTTCTTCCATAAAACGTTCAATTGCAGCAATTGTTGGCGTTCCTCAATTACATAGAGAACTAATGGATGTTTTCTTCTACTTCACTCTTGCTTAATTCAACAAGTTCTTTCCCATATTTCATAGTCGGTGTAATGAAACTAAAGTTCATACCACGGGCAACTAGTTTGTTACATATGAGTAAGCTGGATTACGGGATGGATCTCTCCTCCAAAGGGGCCACATCCAGTTTACTCTGAGCATTTCATGGCCTTACCTCAACATTTATTCTTGATGTCATCCCAGATTCTTCTCAGTAGTAGATGTAGTTCCTATCGAAACATGAGTATCTAGTTGGCTCATTCTCACCTCCTTTTAAGTTGCAACGGATCTCATCATAGCTCCTAGAGGTACACTACTGCTTCAAGGCTAAATTAATGGTGGTCATTCCACATTTGAGATATAGGCACTTTCATCTTCTTTCAAGCTTAAACTTAATATAGGTGAATTGATTGTTGTTCCTATTTTTAACGATTTCTCTTTGTATGTTCCCTCGCTCCGATTAGCTTTGTTAGTCCCTTGCATGGTTCTTTGTAGGTCGACCACGAGGCATGTTTTCCGGTGCCGCACATCAGACAATCACCCTATCGTGCGCCGAGAACATTTTTATATTTGTATATATCTTATATATTTTGTGAACTAAGTAAAGATGATAAATAGTAATAAAAATAATGAACTACTTATTACTTTCCATTGAAGAGTTACTAAATAAACTATACTTACATATTAGTTAATTAATTATTGGATGCCACAACAATATAGTTATATTAAGATACTGTATTCGCTTCAAATTATTAGTTAATTTAGCAAATCAAATTTATTTAGACAATTGATGTTTTGAGAATCCTACTTTTTTTTTTAGGATTCTACACTTACCGTTCCATTTGCTGAAATACATCCATTTTTACTCGTCACTTTTTTATTTTTGCAAGCTCATTAAGAAATCATATATAAATTACTTATTTTACTTACTTGCCCTCATTAATTATATTCTAAAAGTTTAAATTGCTTATGGTCTAAAAAATATTTATTTTAAAATAAGAGTAAAAGTAGAAAAAAATATTAAATTACTCTTGATTTACTAAAAATAACAAGTAAAATGTAAAAAAAAATTTAGTAAAAGCGACAACAAAAATTAGAGATAAGTTAGGCATATTGATCAAATCAAAGCATATAAAGTTGAAACATAGATGTACAGATTGGAGGAAGTAATAGTAACAGAAACAAAGTACCTCTATTGATTGAGCCAAAACAAGGAATCTTTGACAAAATCTTTGGACTAATCTCCTCGTGTCTCTGCTATAGTACTTTTTTTCAGAACAAAGCAAAAAGTCAGAGTTTTGACTTAGAGGTAACACCAGAAGAAGCTTCTATTAGCTTCACACACGCTTCCTTTTCCTGTTTGGCCGTTGTTTGTTTACCCAAAAACAAACATTCAAGATTTGCTTGCTTCTTGGCTTTGAGAAAATGACGTTTACTCTTCATATTTCACAACTTATTTACTCATACTTTCCCCAACCAACTCTTTTCCTTTCCCTTCAGCTATCTTCCCTTTCACAGGTATCTCTCTCTCTTTCTTTCCTTTTCTTGAAATCACAATCATCCCCTTCCTCCCCACCCCTCCCCCTCCCAAAAAAAAAAAAAAACACCATTGAATGGTTCTTGATTTTGGATTTTTTTGATGGTTTTTTGTAGCTTTCTTGATTATTTAACAGGGATTTTCTCTATTTTTTTTTTTTTGTATGTTGAGAAGTTGTTGACATAATAATATGAGTGAATATTATGGTGGAAATTCAAGAGCAAGCTCGAGTTCTACATCATCTAGTATGAATAGCAGTTCACAAGGTACTGAGGATGATCATACCATTGCAAGAATTTTAGCTGAAGAAGAACAAAATGCTTTGAACTATGGTGGTGCCAAGCTTGGGAAGAGACTTTCTCATTTGGACTCTATCCCGGTATTGATTACATTTTAGTTGTAGTATTAAAAAGCTATTTCTATGAAGGGATCTGTTATAAATAAATTCAGGGAACTTTTTGACTTTTTGTTTTATGACCAAGTATCTATATTTTTGGCAACTTTAAATTGGATAGTATGTGTGAATGAGTGTGTGTATGTATCCACACGTTTGCACTTCTATGTATTACTATGTTAGCTTTAACACATGGGAACACATGCTATAGTTATACTATCTCTAACAATTTACTGTCTTGGCAGCACACTCCACGGGTGATTGGGGAGATACCTGACCCAAATGATGCCACACTAGACCACGAGAGGCTCTCTGGCAGGTTATCCATCACTCTACTGATCATGCCATAGTTGTTCAGCCAGAGGCCTTTGTTGATTTACTTCTGTGATTAGTCTATGACCTTGATTGACATGAATTTACTTATTATGTTTCGCATAATTATATTTTAAATTTCAATTATGTGCCCAAATTATTACTACTGTTTGTGCTTATAGGTTGTTTTTCACATTACAAATATGTTTTGATTTTATTTTTTCTTCATTAGTGCCTTTTCTCACTGAAGCCACTCTTTAATTGCACTTTGCACTTACACCTGTGACAAATCTTGGTGCTTTTTGCCTTTAAACAACTCCAGTTATATGTTTATCTTTGATTTAGGTTGGCGACCTATGGTCTTGCTGAAATGCATATTGAAGGAGATGGCAATTGCCAGGTTGGTCTCTTTGACTAGTCCACAAGCTCGTTTTAGTTGAGACCAGCATGCTACTTGTTAATTCACAGGTAATTTGAAACTGATTTGTGATGTTTACTTGTCTAATTGTAGTTCCGAGCTATTTCGGATCAGTTGTATCATAATCCAGAGTATCATAAGCATGTGAGGAAGGAGGTCGTTAAACAGGTCTGGTTGCAAAATTTTCAATATTTGCTTCTCATCTTGTCTTTCGTTGTGAAAAAGCATGTGTAAAAAGTTGAATTACATAATGATTATGTTTGAGGATTGTGTTAATCTAAGAATATCACATCTTGCAGTTAGATTATTTTTCTTAGTCTTCGTAGAACTAAAGTGATGAGCTCTACATAGGTCCTTTATGAACTGTGTATGACAGTGATACCCAAAATGGAGAATGTTGGCACTTGTCATACAAAAGATGCGATAAACATGTAACTATGATGTTTCTGTTATTAAAGAACATAGTTTCTCTATTAGGGGTTAGCACATTAAAATCTCTCTTCAAAAATATGAGTGCAGCTCTAGTGCGACATGCTCAGTAAGTGCTGTTATTACATCCAGTCAACTATGCATTGGATAATTGTTCAAGGACTTCGAGGTCGTTAAGGGCTCGGTAGCTGCTTCTATGACATCCAAACAATTATGCATTGGATAATTATTTAAGGACTCAGGACTCTTAATTGAAGTAGACTAAGAAAAGGGTTTTTTGGGGGTAACGAGTAGGCTAAAACAATTATTTTAAGAGTGTAATATTCCTTTTTCTCCTTCCTGATGATTTGTGCACAATATAATAGTGTACAAAATATAAAATTTCCCCTGGATGGCTTTTATCTGAGACTCATCAGCTCAGCTATTTGACCTGATCTCTGGAACTAATAAACATTAACACAGCCTCCACTTGCTTGAGTTTGACACTAACTCTATCTAATTTTTGTCCTGCATGTTTCTTAACCTAGTTGCCATTCCATTTCAGCTAAAGCACTTCAGGAAGTTATATGAAGGTTATGTACCCATGAAATACAAAAGCTACTTGAGGAAGATGAAGAGGTAAGCTATCTAATCAGTTTTCAGTGCTTCTTATAGCAGGACCTCTCAATCCATTACCAACATATTTTTGTTCTAACCAGGTTGGGAGAATGGGGAGATCATGTCACTCTGCAAGCAGCTGCCGATAGAGTGAGTCAAAATTTCCTCCTTTGTCTCTCAACAGCTTTGGGGCGTATATGTGGTACATTTGTGAGGTTGGATAGAAGAACTATGAGGACATACTTGCACAGTGTTATGAAGCATTCCAATTTGGAACATTACGAACAAGGAAAAAACAACAAATACACTGTGAAGACATTCTTATGTATTGCCTGGTTAACGAAACTGGTGCATTGCATATCTGAGCTTTCTAAGGAAAAAGCAATGAAGCAACACTGTTAATAGCATCCTATCATCCGCACGATATGCCCAGTGGAGTAGAAAATAGTTTGATGAAAAAATTAAATGATTTCTGGAAGTGATTATTGAGTTGGTGTTGGCATATAAAAATGGTTGCTTTAAAAGATGAGCGTAGGGAAGTTCCGCTCAGTTTCCTAGCTTCACCATGGCTGCGCTGGTAGCCTTCTATCATTAGCTTTATTAAAAAATCCTTTTGTTTTAACTGAAAACCCCTCAATTGATTAAATGGTTCCTCTACTTAGAACTCTTTGACTGTGAGCTGTGTGCTTTAGTCTTGACTGAAGCTGTCAGAGCAGATAACCAAGAACATTCCTAATAGTCCATCTCACTTTATTACAACTTAGGGGCATCATCTCATTTTTAACCTGATATTCTTTTTCTGCAGTATACCTGTGTGATTCTGTATAGGTTAGTGAAAAATAACATACGTATTAGAGCAGAAATGAGAAAGTTTAATTTGGTATGTCGAATTTAGTCGATCTACATTCAGCCTTAGAAGGCATACAAATGTCGAAGACATCAAATATGTCTGAAAGATGATCTGTATCAAATACCCTTGCTTTTATATGCATTTATGAACTTCAAGAAGGAAATAGAAACTGCAATAACATATGAAATTTCACCAGGAAAGGGCAACTACCACATTAGAATTTTCTCACACATGGCTAGCTATGTATGTTGGTTTTTCAGACCGACCTCAAGTTGGTGCATCTGATGCCAATTATGTTGGCCCTTGTTTTGTAGCATTTCTTAACAGCTGTAAACAAGAATATTCAATTTGTGGGAAGAGCACTTACACAGATAAGTACAAGAAGATCCTGAAACCTTGTAACATATGTAAACCAAATTAAACTGCATATGTTGGGTAGTTAAGGTTTCTCAATTACAGTAAATGTCTTAGTGATTTAGTTTTGGTTTTAAAATTGTGAAGATCCATCAAGACTAATTGACCTAATGTGAATACATGTGCAGTGCAATGAGCCTAATGATGTTGGTTGCATGGATCTTATTTTTTCATATCTTCAAGTAATTACATTGACCTTTAGAATTGTCTTATTGCATGATTATCCACTGTACAACAAAATATGTAGGTCTGCATAGCTCCTTACAGGTTCCCCCACCACTGTACAACAATGCCAGGTTCCCCCACCATACAAGCAACAACAAGCAAAGGAAAGGCTCAGTTCAGATAAAAGAGAAAAAAGAAGGTAGGGAACACATTTTGATCCCATTTCAATTATGGTAGATCTAGAGGCTTCTGCCAAACCCATGGAGATAAAAATGATAAATCTTGAACAATCAAAGTCTGTAAGGAGCTATGCAGACCTAGATAGAACTTGGAAAGTATGGCGGTGATTTTCCTCTACATATTTTGTACTTTCCAAGTTCTATCTAGGTCTGCATAGCTCCTTATTTTGTACTTTCCAAGTTCTATCTAGGTCTGCATAGCTCCTTACAGACTTTGATTGTTCTAGATTTATCATTTTTATCTCCATGGGTTTGGCAGAAGCCTCTAGATCTACCATAATTGAAATGGGATCAAAATGTGTTCCCTACCTTCTTTTTTCTCTTTTATCTGAACTGAGCCTTTCCTTTGCTTGTTGTTGCTTGTATGGTGGGGGAACCTGGCATTGTGGGGTGAACCGTTCTTGTTTATACTGTTTGTCAGTGCAAATCTGTCCTTGGTTGAAAAAAAAAATCACGTAGCAGAGAGGTCTGAGCTCTAATTTATTTCTTGACCTAGAGAGAGTATTGTACTCCAAACTGTCTTTGGTTTCCCTCATTACAAAATCATTTAGACCGCACTGCAGGAATACTATTACTACACTAATAAGAACTTCAAGGGGGGGCCAAAGAATAAAATGGAAGAACTTATGGCAATGAGAAATGAGTACGAAAAGCAGCCCGATAAATACAAGGAAGAGAAACTGTTTAAAGAAACAATATCTTCTGCCTCTTTTCTCCTAGTGGTGAAGGGAAGAATATAAATTAATCATTGTACTGTCCACACCATTGAATTTTAATATAGGTAAGCATGAAAGCAACTTAAACACAGGACATCTACTCCGTGATGAATTTCTGGAATATAATCTTTCTCTTGCTCTTTTACCTTTCTGGAACTGTTTTAGTTGTTTACTTTTTTCTTGTGTTGTTGATAAGCCTTTTAGTCCTTATGTCCTATGTGCAGTTCATTTTTCCCGGTTATTGGGTGAGTAATGGTGCCTATAACACTGGTTTTCTTGAATTTTGTTTGCAGTTTGGGGTAAAAATATGTTTGGTCACTTCTTTTCGAGATAATGGCTACATTGACATCCTTCCCAAGGACGTACAACCTTCCAGAGGTACAAAAATCTTGTCTATTATTTCAATCTAACAATCATGGCACAATCGATGCTTGTTCCGTTATTTAAGTTAATACATTAATTTTTTGTTCCCTGCTTGACTAGTGGAGCTCCATTAGTTGCTATCAGGAGAATTTTCTGCAGAGTGTTGCTCACATGAAACACACAATTCAATGATGCATGAACTTATAAAGCTTTATTTGTTATGACTCATAACTATATCATATGCCAACAAAGTAACATCAGTTGGTCGCTCCTGTTTTAATAGTTCTCTTTTGGATATGCTGAAATTGTTCTCCGACGAAATTGAATCTTTTACTTATGTTTGATGGTGCTCTACCGATTCTCTTTACATAGACGGGCACATCTGTTCATGGTGATCTTGTGAATGACTAAGTAAAACTGGTCTGTTTAACCCTGGCTAGCTAATAAGACTGAACCTAGCCAGCTATTTGAAATATGACAACTAAGGTCTTCCCATTCGCACGTAGGAAATGTATCACGTGGCATTTATGAACATTCCTGTGTCTTTGTGCAAGGTGTTGATCTGTTAAATATCTTGAAGGTAAAACTTATTGACTTCGTATTCTCAATTTTTCAGAATTGTGGCTGAGTTTCTGGAGTGAAGTGCATTACAATTCATTATACGAAATTGGAGGTATGTTCTGTCACGATTATTCACAAAAATCTTAGTAGGCAGGAAGGTCGTTCAATAATGCAAGTAGTTCAGAGAATTTTCACGCCAGCTATTGCCTATTCCTGAATACTGAGTGTATATGCTTTACTTTGAACATAATGTGCGACAGAGCTTCCAACTAGAGTGCGCAGAAAGAAGCATTGGCTTTTCTAAGGCATTCACCAGCACTAGTACTGCATATTTATGCTTCATCAATGAAATGCTCTGTACAGGATGCTACGGAACATGGCATGCACATACAAATCCTATGTATAAATATTTATTGTTCCTAGTTGCAAAAAAATGATAATTATAATTAAATTTTATCCATTTTTTTAATCTTGTATTAACTTTGTTCATGTCCATGTGACTTTACTTAATTCATCACTGGAGGTTGTGCGTCCAAAATATTTGTATGTAAATAAGAAATATAGAGACCGCTAGCTTTAGATAACCTCAAAATAAACTATTGAATATTTGAATAAAACAGGTCCAAATAGAGCAAAATGTATTATGAAGATTCATGTGCTAATTCTAAATAGCTTGGGATTATGATGCAGTAATTTTTGTACTAGAGGTCGTTTGGTAACTTGGTACAAGAAATAAACTGCATACTGATCACTTGCTAACCATCTTATGCTGGGGAAATTAGTAATTTTTCAAAATCTATTAAGGGATATTTTGCCAATTTTTCAAATTTATAAAGTTATACCTTCTATAACAATAGACATTCCTCTAGAGAAAATAGAGGAAGTGAGCTTCCAATGCAAATTTCAAAGAAAATAGACTCAATAAATTATTCATCTTCTCTTTTATTTCTCAGTCAGCCCTCTTTTAATCTATGCATACTGGTGTTTTGCATCATAATGTAACTACACTTCATTCTAATTTAGATTTTACAATAATAATTACAATATTTTCTTTTGTTAACATCTTATCACTAGCTTAATGATAGAGTTAGTTGTTGCATGTTACATATACAGAATTCAATTTTCACCAAGTGATTTCCTTCTTTTTTCAACACTAAGCCAGGCGTGCCAAAACAATTTAAAACTGAATAAAATGATCATGCTGATCTTTTTGAAGCTTTTCATAATAAAACTGATGAACATTTGATTCTTATGTTCAAAGTTCAAACTTAGTACTAAAAAGTACTGTACAAGTTATGTTCAAACTTGTTCGATATTTTTTCGAGAATATAGAATATTTCAGATTTTATTTTCTTTAATTAAGTAACTTGAATTGATGGAACAGTTTGAAGTTGATTTATCTCCTTATTTTGTTGGAGACATTAGTGGAACCATCATAATTACATTAGTTTGTAAGACACAATAACAAGGACGAATGTATAGTAATAAAGCGTGTCTATTATAAATAAACAATATACGTACGTACGTCGAATATACAAATCATTTCCATTTACTTATCATCTATATAATTAAGAGCAATCTTGCTTACCCATAGATTAAGACGACAACAAGAGAAAATATATACATATCATCCCATTAGCCAAGTCTTTAGATTATTACCAATGTATAATAAAAAAGCTACTATAATTCGAAATTTAAAATCGTACTTTTGTTTGCTGATGTATCTAATGTCATTTCTCCATTTCATCATTATTGGAGTATCTGTTTATTCCACTCATATTGGATAAAATAAGAATTTATATAAAGCATATTCTTATTCCACTTTTAGATTGTTGTAATACTAATATTTAAGCTTTGGGTAGTCCCTTCGGATGGCCTCAAGATTAATAAATCTGGGAAATTATTTATCAACATACCATTGTTATCCGCCAGTATTTGTCTTGATCTAATAATTAAATAAAATTCTTTATAAAACCGTTGTACAACCATTGTGTCCGTCGGTATGTTAACAAATCTAGAAAGATAATTTTGCAGAACCATCTTTCAAATAAAAGAAGAAGAAAAATACAAAGACTCAATGTACAATTTTAAACGTCAAACAACATTTAATGCCAACAAAACTTCAAAACAAAATCAAACCATAACTACAACATTCTAACATAACTGCAATATCTAACATCCAACTACAAATATCCAACCACCATACACATCCGGTCATAATTATCCAACCACGACCACAACTACAACAAGAGTTCAAATAACTCAATCAAACGAGTACCAATAGTCTAAACTAAGGGTGGCTAACGCCCCGGTCCGGTCCGGGACCGATACCGGATTCCGGTTCCAGTCCGGAACCGGGCCAAAAAAATTTCAAAACCGGAGTTTAACCGGTCTACCGGTCCGGTCCTAGCCGGTTTAAAAAATTGGTGCCGAATCGGAACCGGTTCCGGCGACCGTTAAGCCGGTCGGTCCCGGTCCGGTGCGGCCGGTTTAACGATTTTTTTTAATTTTTTTTTAGTTTTTTTAAGGCAAATAAAGTTAAAATTTGAAAAACTTAACAATTTATTTAAACACCATTTGTGATAATTATGTAAATTATATTTTTTAATGAAATAAAATAATTATGTAAATTATATTTTAAAATTTATTAATGTAAAGTAAATAAATAAACACAAAACAAACGTTTATTGAAAGGGAAATACATAATTGAAATAACAAAACAAACTAGAAATTGAAAAATTACAAAGATACTAAATAAATTAGAAATTCGAAAATACATAATTGAAATGACATAGATATTCCCTTAGCCATCTCTTCAAATTTTCAATCACGCGGAATAAAGCCATTTATTCTATCCCATTCGGTTTTGTGATTTTTTTCTAAGTGTTGCCTAAACTTTCCCGTCCCTCCATTGTTGGGGCCAGTGTAAATTTGCCACTCTTTGTTACAGAGGCTACATTTAGCTTTCTGAGTTTCAGTATCTTTCATAATAAGTTCCCACACTATAGAACGACGTCTTCGTTCCGCAATTCTTGTTTCACTAGGACCGGGAGCAGCGGGAGCTTGATTTTCAGCCATTATAATTGTTTGGATTTTGGAAAAAATTTAGAAAATAGCCTTTGAGAGTAATTTGAGAGATAAATTGATAGAAAGTGCTAAATTGTGTGAAATAATGATGAAATATTAGAGTATATATAGATAAAAATAGGTTGGGGGTATGGGGGGCGTTAAGGGGGGGTGATAGGCAAATATAGCCGTTTTTTGCCATTGGCCAACGGCTATATTTGAAAGAGAGCCGTTGGCCCAAACTGCCGTCCGGTCCGGCAGTTCGGGCCAAATATTTATTTTTTTTTATTTTTTTTGTTTTTCCATTGTGTTTTATTTAAAGTGGTGGAAACTTTGAAAAATATTACAACAAAATATTATTAAGTTTTTACTTGTACATATAACATATGTTTGGAATGTTTAGTTTATTTCAATGTTTAAAGTTTAAACTTAGACTTAAAAAACTTGTAGTATTTTTTTATACTTTGAACTTTGAAGTAATGAAATTTTTGAAGTGATGATTCAAAGTTCAAACTTTTGAATTAATTTGTTAAGTTCAATATTCAAACTTTGGATTAATTTTAGTAAATTCAAATTTTGAATTAATTTGTTAAGTTCAAAATTCAAACTTTGAACTAATTTACAAACTAGTAATTAATTGTAGTATTTTTTGCGCAAACTACAAATTATAAATAAAAAGTATGAAGACAATAGTTGTGATTGAATTCCAAGACTTGGAGCAATTTTATTGAATTGTTTAAGACATAAGTAGTGCAAATTACATCTAAACTTCAAACTTGTAAATTCAAAATTCTTATTTAGAAAATTACATTCTTTTAAACATATTAGCTAGTTTCTTGAGGATAGTTGTAGGCTTTTCTTTTGGAACTGGCCGTTGTTGATCTTGTTCATCATCTCCTTCTGGTTCTTCGTCTTCTTCTTCTTCTTCATTGCTGGTTTGACTCCCTTCACTTGTTCCGTCGCTCAAAATTTGATCGAGATATGCTTTGCCCTTTTCCTTAGTAAGTTCTAGTAGACCAAAGTTTCTTCGCTCTGGTCTGATCCAATCCCTGAATAAAACTCATGTCTCCATTGCCTTCTCCTTCAACGATTATCTGTGATCTCCAATTTGAAATCTTCCTTGGATAAAAGCACTTTCCGATGCAACTGATGAAGCTTGAATTGTTAATATATCTCGGGCCATTTTTGCAAGAATTGGAAATTGCAATCTTGATTCTTCCAATAATCCAATAAATTCTTAGTTCCAAAGTTGTTAAGTTTCTTTGGATATTGAATTAAATACACTTGGAACTCGCTGTATTCCTCCCTGTACTCGTCCTGTTCTGAAAGCAACTTTTCGTCAAGTCCCCCAAAAGTGCTCATCCCCACATGTGAAGAACTTTGCCCGGTGGATAGTATTGGTTCCGTTGGTGTAGCAGTGTCTGCCCAAGCTCTATACTTTGCAAAAACAGCCACGGTATATGTATAAACTTTAGCAACAGCCTTGTCTACACTTGGATACCCATTAGTAGCAATTTCAATAGGAGTAATTTCTAAATTTGCATATACTTCTCTAACAAGTCGTTCAGTTAACTTAATTTTAAAAGCAGGATGCAACACATAAGCAATGTAAAAAAGAGGAGGCACTGGAAAAAAATATTTTCTAAATTTTTCAATCATTAACTCTACAGCCTCATTGTAAACTTCATATTGCTTATACATTTTCAATAATTCCGATATTCCAGCTATATAATATAACATGGTAGGAGTAGTTGGATAATATTGACCGGAAAATTCTAAAGTAGCTTGATAAAATTTTTGTAAAAACTGAAGAAGATGTTGAACAACTTGTCAATCCTCATCTTTAAGGTGATAGATTTCCATAAAATGTTTATTATATATTTGAGAAATAGGCACTCTATAGTCATAAGCGACAGTCAATGCATCATATAAAGTGTTCCACCTAGTACAAACTTTCTTTGGGACTCTCCTAATTGGCATTCCTAATTCTACACATTTTCTTTCCCATTCTCGTCTTCTTTCTTGGTTTTCATTTCTAAAAATATAAGTAATAGCTATCTTCACCTTTTTGATAATGTCGTTAAACAAGGCAAGATCATCTCTTACTAATAAGTTGTAAATATGACATGCACACCTAACATGAAAAAATTCAGCAAAATGGGGGTTCAAAATAGGTATCAAGTTCCTAAGTGCATCTGTGTTGTTTGTAGCATTATCTACCGTAATACTAAAAACTTTGTTAGATAAAAAGTACGTACGACAAATTGATGAAACTTTATTACAAATATAATTTCCCGTGTGTGGTTCATCAACAACTTTATAAGCAATAATACGTTTTTGAAATACCCAATCAGGATCTATCCAATGAACAGTAACAGTAATATAATCACATCCATTAGTAGAACGACCTATATCCGTAGTAAGACATACTCTAGTGTCAAAGTTATCAAACATATATCGCAAATAATCCTGATATTCGTTCTTAAATTTAATAATATCATTTTTAACAGTAGTTCTTGGAAAACCATGAAAAGAGGAATTATATATAGACTGAACATAACGAACAAAACCAGTAGAAGAAGGAAAACTATAAGATAAACCCTCGAGGGCAACTAGTTTAGCAATAGATTCCCTATCCTTTTGTTTATCATAAGTAAGAAGCCTTCCTGTTGTTTGGTTAATTCTTGTTTGGGTACCCGAAGATTGATCATGCGCTACTCCCCCATGTTCGGTCCCTAAATATATACCACCCGCCCGCGCTGACCATTCTTTAGGATGTTTCTTTTGTAAGTGCTGCCTAAGTTTACCCGTCCCACCCTCATTACCCCCAGTTCTAAAAACCCACACCTTATCACAAATCCCGCATTTGGTCGTCTGCGCTGCAACATTCTTTGATGCAAATTCCCACACATCAGATCTTTCCTTACGTTTAGCCGGTATTCTTGTAGGAGGTTCAGGAGGCAAGTCAGACTGAACTTCGGGTGGACTAGCTTGAAATTCAGGTGTTTCTTCTAATTAACCCCGCTTTGATTCCCATATTGTATTTCTAACATTTCGTGATCAAGTATGTTACCAGCGCTAACATTATGATAATATTGAGAATCATCTATGTGGGTGAACTGATTAGAACTACCAGCAATTTCTTTACCCCTATTTCCCTTACGACCACGTGCCCACCCCCACTACTAGTTCCAATTGAACCTCTTTGAGACATAATAATAGCAAATAAAATAAATATATATGACAAAAAAGTAATAAAAGAGTAGAAGTAGGAACGACCAACCAAATATAACCGTATAATTGAGGTGAAGTTGAAACTTGAGCCTCCACTTCAATTAATTAGTTGAATACTTGATAATCGAAAAATTGCAAAATCGCCAAATTGATATTTCAACCACGTAGCGCCTCCAATTGACCCAATACTTGATATTTGTAAACTTCACCAAATAGCCAAATATAACTTTGATAGAAACTCCAAATAGAACTTGATAAAGTAGCCAAATTATAAATTTTTAACAAATAGCCAAAGTAAAATAATAGCAATATTGTAGAAAATTTGAGAGAATTAGAGAGAATTGGAAGATTTGTGTGAAAAATATGATGAAATAATGGGGTATTTATAGAAAAAAAATAGTTAGGGGTGGTTATAGGGTGGTAGAGGGGTGAAATTGGCCGTTTTTGGCCGTTGGACAACGGCTACGGGGGTCAAAAGAGTCGTTGCCCAACGGCTAGAAACGGCTACATTGCAAAAGATTTTTCTTTTTTATTTTTTATTTTTTGGACCGGTCCGGTCCGGCCGGTTCCGGCCCAAATTTATACCGGTCCATCTGATTTTTTTTCGAAAGACCGTGTCGTGACCGGGGCCGGGGGCCGTTAGGGACCAACAGTCCGGTCTCAACCGGTCCGAGCTGGTTTCCGGCTCGACTCCGGTCCGGTCCGGTCAAAACCGGACCGTTAGTCACCCTTATTCTAAACGTTCAACAACATCATGCAGCAATTTATTGATCATTTTCTTCATCATTATCACCATCTTCATCTTCTTCTTTTGGCGTAGCGGTCTGAGAGCGGCAGAAATCTTAGTTACTAGCATCGAATCAAGTTTCACTAAAGTAAATCACATACTGTCACTACTATAGACACAAAAGACTTAAAAACAAAAATCATGCTTCAAAAGTATACATCCAACGTCCATATTCCATGAAGGGACAAAACCTTATCTAAAAGGGGAATGTGTCCAAGAATGTATAGGGAACCTCTAGGCTAGAATGTACTATAAATACATCTTATTCCACACTTGTATACTTCCATGATTCAATGAGTAACATCAAGCTTTCTCTCAGCCTTCTTGGATTTACACTCAATAAAATTACTCTTACTCATACTCTTTACTTTACTTGTTAATCCCACGACATTAGCTTTAACGCACGGATTCCAACTTAATTTAGACCTAAACCTAAAAGATATTTACAAAAATCTTGATATAATACCTTGCTTTTGGCTCACATAAACATAAAGTTAATTGTTATTGTCTAAATTCAGTTTCAACGCATACAATTTGGCACCCATTGTGGGGCCTAAGCAGGATTGTCATTCCAATATTTAGTTATCTTTTCGAAAAGCTTAAACTCTTTCTTATTTGTTTTTGTGTTTTGCTATTCAAATTTGACTGGCTTACCCTCACCCTAAAATGAAGTATCGGTTGAAGCTACTCCAAATCTGGAAGTTGGAGAAGCACTTCCACGCTCTCCGCCACAATCTCAAAGTTCTTCTCCCACTAGAAAAGAAAAGGTCGTGGTGGAAGAAGGTCAATATTCGTGGAAAATAACTTTACAAGAGTTCATCCTTCAACAACAAGTTGTGACAAAGAAATTAGTACAAGCTTAATTAGTAGCATTTTTCTGTAGTAGAAACGAGGAACATTCCACAACTTCGGGAGCAGAACCAGTCATGGGCACCCACTTTTAATATCCGAGTATTCGGATACTAGAGGACATGGCCTCGTATCAGAGGGTATGGTGCCAGAACTGATGGGCAAGGGCTAAGAACTCCCCATTAAACCATGTAATCTTAACAAGGTATTTTGGGAAAATTACTTGATGTATTATTCCAGTAAGTGAAAGATATAAATACATGTACATAGGGTTCTAACTATGGAAAGAATCAAAAGGAAATCCTATAATTATGCTATGAATCCCTAAGTGTATTCTATTATGTACACTATATAAAAAGGAGTCTATATTCATTTTGCAACACTCCCCCTCAAGGTGGAGCATAGATATTGATCATGCCCAGCTTGTTACAAAGGTAATCAACCCTAGTCCCATTCAATGCTTTTGTGAACAAATCAGCAAGTTGCTCTCCTGTCTTCACGTAGCCAGTGTAGATCAAATTCTCCTCAATCTTTTCACGAATAAAATGGTAGTCAACCTCGATATGTTTGGTTCTTTCGTGATACACCGGATTTGAGGCAATTTGGAGGGCGGCTTGATTGTCACACCAAAGTTTTGTTGGAATAGGATGCTTGACTCCAATTTCAGTCAGAAGATAGTGTATCCACATAATCTCACATGTGGATTACGCCATAGCTCTATATTCAGATTCTGCACTGGAGCGACATACAACATTTTATTTCTTGCTTCTCCATGATACCAAATTTCCACCAACAAAGACGCGGTAGCCAGTAATGGACCTCCTATCAATCTTTGATCCAGCCCAATCTGCATCTGCAAAACACTCATATGAGAATGTCCATTATCACTATATAATATGCCAAGTCCAGGTGCTCCTTTCAAGTAACATAAGATCTATTCCAGGGCTGTCCAATGTTTGACTGTAGGTGCAGACATAAACTGGCTAACAACGCTAACTGCAAAGGCAATATCTGGACGAGTCAGAGTGAGGTAGTTTAACTTTCTAACTAATCTCCTGTATATGTCTGGATTATCGAAAGGATCACCATCATCTTTCATAAGCTGCATATTAAGAACTATTGAAGTGCTGCAAGGCTTAGCTGCCAACTTTCCAGTTTCAGCAAGCAAGTCAAGAACGTACTTTCTTTGGGGTAAGAAAATTCCTTTCTTGCTCCTAGAGACTTCTATTCCCAAGAAATACTTCAATTGGGCCAAGTCTTTCGTGTGAAACCTGGTCTGCAAGAAACATTTTAATGAAGAGTTCCCTGCCGAATCACTTCCAATAATGATAATGTCATCAACATATACAACAAGGAGGATAATGCCAGCTCTTGATTGCCTATAGAAGACTGTGTGATCACCTACTTTTCTTCAGCCCAAATTTACGAACGACTTTACTAAACTTGCCAAACCAAGCTCGGGGGCTCTGCTTCAAGCCATACAGTGATTTCTTCCAATGGAAAACCTTCTCATACTCCCCCTGAGCAACAAAACCGGGTGGTTGCTCCATATACACTTCTTCTCTGAGATCCCCATGAAGAAATACATTTTTAATATCCAACTGAAGTAAAGGCCAATGCTGAGAAGCAGCTAATGATATAAATAAGTGGACATAAGTGAGTTTGGCTACCGGAGATAAAGTATCTGAGTAATCCACACCATACGTCTGAGCATACCCTTTTAGCCACAAGTCTAGCTTTAAGCCTGGCCACAGAACCATCAGGGTTAACTTTGACCGTAAAGACCTATTTACATCCAACTGCTTTCTTTCCTTTAGGTAACTTTACCAAATCCCAAGTGTGATTTTCCTCCAAGGCATGTATCTCTTCAAACATTGCATCACGCCAACCAAGATGGCTCAAAGCCTCTTTCAGTGTTTTTGGTACAGAGATGGAGTCTAGAGAAGCAATCAAGGATCTAGACGCAGAGGATAAGCGGTCATAAGACACAAAATTAGCAACGGAGTATGTGGATTTGCAAGTACGTGTACCTTTGCGAAGAGCAATAGGGAGATCAAGATCTTCTGGAGAAGCAGGTGGAGAGGGGGTCTGAGGACGATGGAGCCGGTGCAAGACATGTAGCATTGGTCTCTTGTCTCCTTGAGTATACTTGAACAATTGGTGGTTTAGCTGGAACAGATGAAGCTAGTGCAGGAGGTACAATAGCTGATTGGTGCTCATGTTCAGGAACAAAATCATCAGATAGAGCAGGTGCTGGAGGAACATCAGTTGAATGGTGCTCAATAGACATAGTAGGAGATGTAGGAACAACATCATTTGATTTATCAGCTCGAGTGACTTGATAGACTAACCACTGATCATCCTCCCCTGACTTGTAGAAGTAGGAGCTACATAATAAAATGGTGTAGTCTCTGAGAATGTCACATCAGTTGACAGTAAATATTTGCCAAGTTCGGTAGAATAACAATGATAGCCCTTCTGAATGCGAGAATAGCCTAGAAAAACACATTTCAATGCCTTGGGGTCCAACTTGGTAACACATGGCTGGACATCACGAACGTAACACGTGCTTCCAAATACCTGGGGCTCAATCGGAAATAGTGACTTGTTTTGAAATAGAATATTATATGGTATACCACTATTAAGTACATCATAAGGCATCCAGTTGATCAGAAAACAAGTTGTAGAGATAGCACCAGCCCAGAACTGTTTAGGGACCTTCATTTGGAATAAAAGTGCTCGAGCTGTCTCAAGTAGATGTCCATTCTTCCTCTCACCAACTCCATTTTGGGAGGGTGTATCGACACAAGACGTCTAATGCAGCATCTCGTGCTCTCTCATAGAGGACTGGAATGAGGCTGACATATACTCTTTAGCATTATCACTCCTTAGTATGCACACAGAAACATTAAATTGAGTTTTAACTTCAGCACAGAAGGCACAAAAATGGGTAAACACTTCAGAACGACTTTTCATAAAGTAAATCCAAGTCATCCGAGAGAAATCATCCACAAAAGTGACAAAATATTTATGTCCGGTTTTGGAAACAACGGGACATGGTCCCCAAACATCAGAATGAACCAACTCAAAAGCCGACTCGGCTCTCTTATTAATCCTTGGACTTAACGAGGTACGATGATGTTTCGCAAACTAGCATGACTCACAATCCAAAGTTGAAATATTAGAAACCTGAGGACAAAGCTTTTTCAACATGGGGAGAGATGGATATCCTAACCGATAATATGCTTGCATTAGAGAAGTGACACTAGAGCAAGCAACAGACTTAGGCACCTGGTTATCAAAGATATAGAGGCCAGCAGACATATATCCTTTACCAATAGTTTTCTTCGTCACAAGATCCTGAATCAAACAATGATGGGGGAAAATGATATAGAACAATTTAAATCTTTGGTGAGTCTACTCGCAGAGATCAAATTAAATGCGAGGTTAGGTAGATTTAACACAGACGATAGGGTAATAGAGGATGTGAGCTCAACAGTCCCTGATCCCACAATGTTATAGGTTGACCCGTCGGCTACAGTCACAAAATATGGTGCTTTGTGTGATCTAAAGGAAGAAAAGATATTAGGATTACCTGTCGTATGATATGTGGCACCAGAATTAACCACCCATTTATTTGAAGAAGAAATAAGACATATTTTACCGGATTCAGCAAGAGTAGTAACAGAGGACATCTTTCTAGCAAAGTGTTGGTACCAAGAAATATCTCCACTTATACTCCAAGACTAATAAGATAATCAATCCACACCTACAAAAGTACAAAGCCCAGAACAGTACTAGCCAGTCTTCAGCAACGGAGTATCTCAAATGACGATGACACAGGATTTCAAATGTCAAACAGTAAAAGAATTCTTTCTGCCAAACCAAAGTACCAAGTTCAATATAGAAGATTATCCTTCAAATCAAAAGAATCAGAATTAAAACACCTGTATGATCCCAAATTCTTGAACCCAAAATATGAGCAAAGCAACATACCAAATTGCAGTAGCAACTAATGCAGTAAGCAGGAACCAAAGAATAACCAGAATAAGAGCAAACAAAGAATCGTTGAAGTGAACCTGGAGCCCGAGAGAAAACAACTTTGAAATAGACCTTGACTGGAAGAATTAATACCAGGAGTATGCCGGAAATGGAAATCCAAAGTCGGAGCAAAAAACAAAATCCAATTTTTCTCGTGCACGAGCCACTTCAGCAATTCGCCGGAAAATATATTGTCGGCGCGTGTGGACCACTCACATCTTTTTCGGCCGTTGGATTTTCGGTTTTATGTAGATCGGATGGTGGAGGTCCTCCCTAACTAGGTGGTGACACAAGTTTGCAACTTTCAAACACTGCCAAGATAACTCCGATGAGTTTTCTAATTAACATCGGCAAAGCTTACGTACCCGCTCTGATACCATGTAATCTTAACAAGGTATTTTGGGAAAATTACTTGATGTATTATTCCAATAAGTGAAAGATATTAATGCATGTACATAGGGTTCTAACTATGGAAAGAATCAAAAGGAAATCCTATAATTATGTATGAATACCTAAGTGTATTCTACTATGTACACTATATAAAAAAGAGTCTACATTCATTTTGCAACAAACCAATTTTGGATTCTATGTTACAGCGTCTAAAAGAGCATGATGACCACATGGACTGTATCCTAGGAGATCCGAAGGTCTTGAAAACTATAGATATCGATTAATACTCTCAGCAGCCCTACAAGTCCAGTACGGCCCCAAAACCAATTCGAGAGAAGTTCAAGATGACGGATTTGGCAAAGTATGATAGAAATATTGATCCCTAAGACTAGGTTACTGTATTTGTGACCAGAGATCAAGGGGAATTACATGACCAAAGATGAGATTGAATCTTGTATGTAAAGACGTTTTGGGAGACACTTACTAAAGGACTCTCGCTTGGTTTCTCTTTTTCAGGAACACAATTGGTTCGTTTGCTGAGATAGGTGAAGTATTCATCAAGGCCTATACCGGAGCACAGAAGGTGGAGAACAGGGTCGAGGACATATTTGACATCAAACATGGAAAGGGTGAATTAGACAAAAAGTTCATAGATAGGATCCAAAAAGAAATGATGGTATTGCTTAAGGTTTAAGATAACTGGGTAGTATTAGCTTTCGCCAACAAGCTGAACGAAAAGGCATCAAAAGAAACTCGAAATCTAAAAGAGAACCTTTGGGAGTTCCCACCTTATACTTAAGATGATGTACATAGCAGATACAATTCAAAGATTTGATTGTAAGAAAGGAAAACCAATGGGATCATAAGTACAACAATAGAGCGGACTATGCACCAGGCTTAGAGAAAAGTAATGAAAGTGGCATAATCGACCCTTATGATCTTTGCCAGCATCAGCCATATAAGAATTGAATAGAGGCTGAAACCACAAAGACACAAGTTGTGGTCATGTAAGACCAACTCTAATGCCTTAGGAACCCTTAGCACCAAGATTATCCGAGCATAGCTTTAACGTTGAAGTTGCCGAAGTAGACGCGGCGTTGAAGAATTTGGGAGAAAGAACCAATCAGATGGCTAAACACATGAGAACAGATCCAAACAAATAAAGTCAAGAATTATGGTGCAATATTCATAGTGATCACGTGCACAATATTGAGGAATGCAAAGTTCACTACTTCGAGGTAGCGAATTTGTTGAAGAAATGATTACTGAAAGACTTACTTAGTGACAGGTCAGCAAACGTATGAGAACAACTGAAACAATTAGCAACCTCTTAGAGCTTCATCCCTCAAAATAATAGTCAACGTGATCTCAGAAGGATCATAGGTTAATGAAGCCACCTTAACAACTGCCAAGAAGTACACAAAGATCTCTGTTATGCGTGAAAATATAAGTCGAGATAAGATATCCGCAAAAGGGATCACATTCGATGATTCAGCTGCACACAAACTCATGCTCCCGCACCATGATGCCTTGGTAATCAAACTATGTTTCATGATTCTTACATCAATGTGTTTTGAATGATGCACAAAGTTCAGTGAACATATTCTAGGCGCAAGTAGTGGAAGAAATGCAGCTTATAGACCTCATCATCCTAAAGTCGATAATCTTGACTGGTTTCAACAATTCCAACGGGATATCCCTCGGTGAGATTACTTTGTTTACACATTCTAAAGGTGTCCCCAATGTGTGGATAAAAATATGCCACCTATGATTACGGGGATACGAGTTCAGCTGGCGAGACTAGACTTAGCTTACAAGTCACCGGGAGCAGAGGATACATGCTTGCTCCTCATGCCACGGCCGCAAAGCCAGTACACACATAAGATGCAAGGATATATTCCGCCGCCTTAGGAATTACAATCTCCTAGTTAGGGTTTCGTATATACCGCCGTCTTGAGTATACAGACCCACGAACTTATTAGTCTTTGTATTTTACCATAATTAGGACTGGGTAAATTTTAGCCATAAATACTCCTCCTTACATTGTATTGTACATTAAGCGATTCACACCAAATCTGGCTATTCTCAAAGAATAATACTCTTTACTTTCTTGTCTATTACTTTCTCTCTTTATTTTCCTGTATTTCCCTTCATATTTACCATATTGCTTGTGACCCTCTAACAAATTTAATTGTTTAACCTAGACGACCAAATTTAGGCATAAACACTCAAGGAAACTCTTTTTCAAGTACTAGCTGCTGACATGGAATACAACGCCATCCTTAGAAGGCCATGGATTCACATGATGGAGGCAGTCCCCTCAACCTTCCACCAAGTAATCGAATTTCTGATTCCATAAGAAGTTAAGGAAATCAGAGGTATCGAATGGCTCATGAATACTATATGGTGTCCCTAAGGAATAGAGTTATTCCTAGTCCCTCTATTAAAGCGTGAGAAGCAGAATTAGGGTACACTGCTCTTGGATGAGGGTACGGGTGGATCCTGACCTAGCAAGGGAGATTTTATAACAATTCAATACCTAACAAATTCGTTTTATTCTTAAGTATTATGTTTAATCCTATTAAATTTTTATGAAGAACGACATAACTGGATCGAATGATGACAAAATATCCATACGACACCATTTGGAACCAGCAGTAGTTAATGGCCTCGTCTAAAAATTCCTCACGTGAACAACCTAGCATATCATCCGATAATGTTTCCGGTCCATGACACATCTTTTTTTCCGTGAATCAGACCGATGGAGCTATGACCAAATGAGGAAAAGCAACTCCCAAGAATGCATGTCAAAAAGCATCAATTGTCCTAACATCGAGAGCAGAAACTAATGCCTGAGCTTTCAAATTCTTCAAGCCCCAGCACTAAGGAGACTATACACTGTGTTGAAAACTACCTTCAAAGCATCGGTCTATACATTAGTAGATAAGCAATTGTGTATTTATAAGGTCCAACAACAACCACCTATTTTATCTTTGTAAAACTAAAGGCCGCATAAATGTATTTTACGCCCAATGCTGGCTTTGAACAATACACTAAATACCCGACAACAGCTTTATTATCAGCAAATGAAGTTGATATTTCTTTGATAAAATTAAAAGTATCCGAAAATGTCTTCTTTTCATATTGGCAAAATAAAAAATTTTATTTAGAAACACTTTCCCCCCATACTAACAAAATAATTAATGGTGTTCAAAGACATTTTCCCCTCATACTTGCGAAAATCTATAGTATCCTGAGACGTTTCTCCCTCAAATTGAAAAAAAAAAAAATCATTGTACTCGGAGGTGCTTTCCCCTCATACTAGTAACAAAATTAATTATATTTGGAGACACTTTGCCCTCATACTTGAAAATTTAAAGTATCCGGAGACGTTTTTTGCTCATACTTGCAAAACCCTCTATTGCTTGTGCTAAAATATGTTATGCCTACATAAAAATGAGACATTTTTTTATACGCGACCCTACGGGCCCTCATTCCGCTGAAACCAAATATATTCGATTATAATTCAAAAAAAATTCCCACTAAACAGATTACGCATCGATCTACAGACATTAAAGCCCAAGAAGTGCCCAGATAATAGATAAATTTTGCAAATAAACTTCATTCAAAGCCCGGAGGCAAAACATAACAAATTAACAAGAAAAACAGAAGCCTGAACAAATAGGCTTCCCAAACATAGAGATAAGATCAAGAAGCTAAGGGACAATCCACGAGATTTATAGATGGATTCTCTTCATGTTCATTTGTAACCTCCATGTTTGAATCGTTGGTTGAACCCTTATTCTTTTCAGAGATGTCTGATTCATCCTGCGAAGGCAAAGAGTTCAAATGTCATAGGCAATGGGCAGATGAACCTACAGCTTCTTCAAACGCTAAATTAAGGTCTAGTAACCCAGCCTTAACCTGCTGGAGAACATCCAATCGAGTGTCCACCATCACCCAATTGCGATTAATCCAAGCCCAGAACTTTTAGGCTCCATACTTTTGCTTGAACTCATCTTTCTTTCTCTTAGAATCCTCCACATCTTTTTCAAGCTCTTTAGCCTTCTCTAAGACCTTTTGTTTCTCACTCGACTCAACCAAATCATTCGACAACTAAGAATAAGCCTCTCGGCCCTACGATATCGAAGTCATGAACTGCTCTTTTTCTTTAGCAAAGCAAAGACTCACGCTCGGCTATTTTCTCGCTCAACCTACTCTATCTCTTTATTGGCATCAACACTCTTCAACGTTAATTCTGCAAATATAAGTGTCAGCTGGTAATGTTCGGCCTTAAGCTTAGAATTTGTCGTTAGCATTATATCTCTCTTATCCTAAAGAGCTCGAAGACTTTTTGAATGAGCCTGAGTTCGACCTCGAACAACGGCAACCGATATAAACAACTAAAAAAGATTGAATAAGGAATTAGCATTTTCCAGAAAGGCTGGTAAAACACAGAATGTTCGAAGATCCTTACTAGGAAGTAGTTGCGTATCAAATGGTTAGCCAAAGTTGGTACTCATTTGTCAGACGAAATATCATTCATAAGTAAGAATAGCACCAAAAGAGATTATGTGACAATGCTCCGGATTGTCAAAAAGAACGATACGGGGAGGAACAAGGATCGTGTAGAGCAAGAAGGGATCCCACCATCGGCACCTCCATAAGTGTTTGACACATTAACCTGAGCAGCAAAAGCTGTATTTTGTTGATTCACAGCCGAAGGTTCTAGAGTGGTAGCAGTAGTAGAGACCGGGACCAAAGGAGCAATGGTAACAGTAGATGTCTAAGTCGGGGCAGATCTAGACGGGTCGTGCTCCTCTTCACTATCAATGTTGATAATCTAAATTGCCGCCTTCGATATGTCAATAATAATATAAGGCTCATTAGGGATATGGAAAGATTGTGACCATTTCATTCTTGCCCTCTTTTGTGTGAATGTAGAAATAGATTGGTCGGCTGCACTAACTTTCCTCTTCTTGCCATGGAAGGCCGCCTCAATTTATCTTTCAGCATTTTTAAGATGCCTGGAGACTCCTTTGACTTCTTCTTCTTCTTCTTCTTCTTCTTCTTCTTCTTCTTCTTCTTCTTCTTCTTCTTCTAATAATAATAATAATAATAATAATAATAATAATAATAATAAGGGCATGCACCATGGTTCTTAGCAACCCATCTGCAAGATAAAATTTGTACTTCCTACACAAATCCTCCATCACACTATTAATTGATAGACCAAAATTGATAGTAAACACGTACCTATAAATATTTTTCTGGCCCCAGTGAAATCGATATGCAGTCTTCATGCTTTACTAGATAGACAAGAACCTTCGGCCCCATTTTACATTCTTTTTTCACTCTCGAGATGTTTTCGAGAAGGATCCTCAAGGGAATTTCACTAACGTGCACCCCTAGCCTGCATGTCTCTTTCTCCAATGGTTCTTGTATTTTCCACTCTTTCTCGTATGAAAATTTCTTCACAATGATCTCGACAATTAATTTGGATGCCTCAATAGTGGTAAAAAATGGAGGACCACTTAATGCTTCATGAGCTATTGATTTTCTTTTCTCATCCTAAGGGACTCGGCAATCCCCTCTAAATCTTGCTCTGCCACAGTGATGACATCTGTTACCTCAGGCCTAATGACATTCTCAAAATCGATTGAAGAATTATCTTTTCAGGACACATGTTAGAAGACTAGAAGCCATAAAAAAGCTAGTAATAAGGAAAATTTTGGCGTAATAAAATAAGTGAAAGAACTAATGAAAGGAAATCCTTCTGAAGGTGGTTAGAAAGTTTAAGAGTTAGCAAAGAAAAGGGAATAAGTATAGAGGCAATCAAGAGAACTTGTAAGAAGGCAAATGAATTATTACCTCGATAACAAGATATGACGCCAGCCCCAAGCAAAGCAGGGCACATGTTCCAGATGGGAGTACGAAGTAACAACTGCTGTTTTGAATTCATGGGCGTCGGTTGCCCACGTCCTTCTACCCATCTAAACAAAGTTCTACTTCCCAAACCTAATAGCTTTATAGCAAGCAAGTGGGGGCTATCTGTATTGAAAATAATTTATATCGGTCACATAAGTTATGTGGCCCACCTCATGGCACAAGTAGAGACAAGGTTAAAGTATTGTGGCAAGAGATTGAAATCACGACCAATAATAAAAAGAGTATATACGAGTCAAACAAGGGTCATCCCAGTGGCACATATCTTATTGGTCCCGGTAATAAGAGTTCAAAACCTACTACAATCCTTACCACCGGTCGTGAACTTCGGCTAACCTTGGATTCCTTGCATGAAGACTCAAAAGGACACCTAGATAAATGTATAAGTAAGAATAATATTCGTTGATCATTTACTAACACCGACGTCCATATTCTATAAATGGACAAAACCTTATCCAAAAGGGAACATGTGTCCAAAATGTGTAGGGAACCTCTAGGATTTCAATGTATTACAAGTACGTCTTATTCCACACTTTTATACTTTCATGATTCATTGAGTTTTATCATATCACTAGAAACAACTACTTTATTTTAGTGAAATATCAAACTTTCTCTCTGCCTTCTTAGATTTACATTCAATAAGATTACTCTTGTTCTTTACTTTACTTTACTTTTTGCTATTTATCTTGCTTGTTAATCTCACGTGTATTAGCTTAATGCACAGATCCAACTTTAACTTATATCTAAACCTACATATTTATATATCTTGATATAATACCTTACTTTTGACCCACGTAATTATAAAATTAATTGTTATTATCTAAAGTCGAGTTTTAGCACATACAATGCCAGAGGCTGTGGACAATGAGAACAAAAAAAGAGACAAGAGAAAAATGAGGGACAATATTTCTGTCGTCTATCTATTTTCCTAAAAGATGACGTATAATACTGATAACGCCTATTGGTCATTTTTTAATATGTTTGACCTATTTGGCTCAAAAATTGATGGACCCTATTGGATTTTTTATTTAATTTTATATTACTAAAAACATCGACAGACACAATTGCTTAACTAAATGAATTTGAGTTTTTTAATAAACAAATCGATGGACATCATCTGTATAACAAAAAATAATTTTTTTGTAATTGTATTACTATATCGTTAGACTCTATCGAATATATTTTTGCACAAAATAGCACCAGTGATTTCTATCAAGAAAATAATTTTGCACAAAATATAAATGACGGACACCATCAATATGTGTTATTCGCACAAAGAACAACCGCTGGTGTTCGTCGATTCTTTAATTAAAAAATTGAAAAAGCAAATGTTTAGCTTTACAATGGTGTCCATCGATTTATTTAAGGAAACATGTTGATTGATGGAATCCCTCTGTATCGTTTCTTCCATTCTTGGTTGTTTTTAATGGTGATTGTTGAATGACACATAAAGTGTTATGTCAATCTTATAGAATTTTTGAATACCTTAACAATATGTGTAGATTGCATATAATACAAAGTTGCACATGGCGGAATTTGGCACATTTGGACAAGCTCAAAGTCAGTTGTATATAATACAAAATCACTCCAATCTAGCGTGATTTGCTGATTAATTGAACAAATACAAAATCATGCTAATTTGATGTGATTTATGATTAATTTCACGAATGAATATTTGATTAGGCTTTAGTTTTGTTAAGGTTTAGTCCTTAGTGCTTAGGGTTTAGTATTAACTGGAGTTAAAGTTTGATACTGTCATACCCGATTTTAGACTCGACTCAAGGCGAGTCGGGTTTCGGATCTGACTGGTAACTCGTTTGAGTTTAAGTGTTGGAGTCGCCACCTAACATATTTTTTAACTAGGCGTATTAGGGCACCTATTTTGTTTCTAGCTAATTTTATAATTAACTCCGAAACTTAGTCTGTGAACCAGAAATCTAGGTAAGAAGTTCAGGTTAACTCGAGAGGAAGGGGTTAGGCACCTCTCAAGCTCCACCAAATGTGGTTACCAGCCGGACTTATAATTGGGATTTTAAGAATTATGAAATAACTAACTAAAAATAGACGAATAATTAAATGACTATTTATATGCATGTAATAATTAAGATGAAAAAATTTCAATTCGCTAATTGACTTTCGCCTTAAAGAATTTCTCCTAGCAAAAAGAGAAAAATGAATTAGTCCAATAATAATAAATAATAAATAATAATAGTAATAGTAATAATACAAATAGGAATAAAATAATAATAATAATAATAATAATAGTATTGAAAAAGGTTTTTGTTTTCTTCCAAAATATGTTGTCGTCTCTCATCCAATTTTACCTCGCAAAATTTGAAGAAAATGAGTTAGCGAATATTAATATTAATAATAATGAAAAAAATAATAATAATAACAATAAGAGTAATAATAATAATAATAATAATGATAATAGTTTTAAAATAAAGGGGAAAGGGATTTATTTTTTAAAAGTGTCGGCTCAAGTTTGTATGAATCGGCTAAGAGATTAAGGACGTCGGTACGGCTGCGAACACGCCGGCCGGTCGTGTTGCCATGCCAAGTGCCGGTCCCACCACTTCACAACGACTCACACACGTCATCATAGCCTTTTTATTTTTAGGGACGTGGGGAGTGTAACGAGATTGATTTTAGGCCTCCAAACGTCATTGGCCTAATCATAGTATCGTGTTCAAATCAGTCCCTAGTGTTCCGTAGTGGGTAAATCAAATAGGAATTTATCCAAAATGGTTCTGTATCCATAAAAAAAACCAGTTAGTGCAACAAAATGGTCCAACAAACATCAGAGTAATTAATCAGAGGCGAGATAAGCCATTACAACAAAATAGTCAAGCTAGTGCAGCGGATCAAAACATCCACAGCCAACGTCTCCTCCAATGCCAAAACCAACGAACCAACAGATCAGAGCACACAAAAGGAAAACTAACGCAAGACTCCGGCACCACAGCCATGGTTCGAAACGAAACCAAATTCCGGTGAGCGGGTCAACGGCGAAGTGGAGGAGCGACAACCCATCGATTTTCCAACGGCGTCACTGCCACCCCCACTCCTTTGCTCTCCGATCAGAACCCCCATCTCCGGCAAACAACAACATCAATGGTGCAGACGAGACGAGAGTTGCGATTGTCGATGATTTTGTTTTCAAGCGATGCGGCGGCGTCACCGCTTCGCCAGTGGTGTTGTCAACACCTCTGTTTCTGCTTGTCAATCTCTCATACCCCTACCCCTTTTTGCTTCGTTTTGTGTATGTATATGATTGTATGAATTTGGTAGATCTACTATGGTTTAAGAAAACAGGTAGGTATGTATTTTGAAGGTGTGTGTGGGTGTTTACACTGGTTTTGTGATGGGTGTAGATAGTTTCTGCTTTTGATTCTGTCGAAGTGCGTATATGAATGGTGTTATGTGTATGGTGGGGAAGAGGATGGAGGTATGGGTGTGTTGGAGAGGATAATGGTGTAACACTTTGTTTCTAATGGCTTTTGTGTATGTGTGAAGAAGAGGAAAAAGACCCAAAGTTTCTGTATGCATATGATCCATCCCTTTTATGTGTATGTGATGGTATGTATATGTGTATTTGGGAGAGAAAACTGTATACTGTGTGTTTTTTTGGAGAAAGAGAAGTCATGTGGAGGTCTGCCCATTTTTGTGTGTGTCTCTGTATCTGCTCCTATTGTAATGACTGGTGTTTTTGCGGATGCAGTTGTGGAGGAGAGGACCAAGAAAAGTCTTTTTGTGTATTGTATGTATTGAGGTGTGTGTGTGTGTGTGTCTGATTGTTGTGTTGGAGAAGACAAAGAAGTGGTGTGTTCATGCTTTTTGATTTTGGTCAGGAAGAACTGATGGGGTGTAATTCTATGTGCGTATGTATGTGTACTGATGTTTGTGGGGTCTGATAGAAGGGATGAGGGTGAAGCTTCTGGTTTTTGGTGGAGAAGACCAAAGGAGTGGGGTCGGCTTGGAGTTGGAAAATGTGTCGTGTATGCAGTGTTTTCACCGTGTCTGTTGACCAGAAAAGATGATAGTAATATAGGATTTTGAAAATAAAATAGTTGTAGAGAGATTAGGGGAATTTTAGAAGATTGGGGAAGGATTATGGCAAGATTTGGGAAGGATTTAAGGAGGGATTTTAGGGATGATTTGAGCTGATTTGGGGAATTAGAAAAAAGATATTTTCACTTTCAAATTTCAAATAGAAGGAATGCATTTGATATTGAAAATGGGTTAGGTCCAAAAGATAAATTATGATTCAAAAGGTCAATAAAGATAAATGTAAATAAATAAATAAAAAATTGATGGGAATTTTGAAATATGGATTAATAAAAAAATAAATTTGGATATTTTCTTTTGAATTGGCCAAAAAATAAAATATAGATATACGCATATATAAAATGCACAAATAATTATTACATAATATTCAAATAAAATTATTTAAATATAGATATTCACAGATAATTGCTAATTTGCACGAATAATCACAAATTGATTTGAATTTAACATGTAGCCTAAATGATGCAATTATGTGATATATTATGAATGTACTAAATTGCGCAAATATTCTCATTTTAATAAATTGCCTAAATGATGCAAATTTACGTAATATAGCCACACTTAAGTATATAATATGTAAATAGAGGATAACACACATACATGCATGATTTCTAATGCACATTTCGCACAAATAGTCACATTGCACCCTTAAGTTGAATTATAGTCAATTTTAGAAAACTGAGGGACAAAATTGGGTGTCAACAGATACTTTATACAAATCTAAGACTATTCGGTGTGTGTTGGTGAACAAGTTCACATTGTCATAACACTAAGCTAAGACAATCTAGTTAAATTAGTGAACAATTTCACAAGACAGTATAATAATATAGCACGAAGTCCTGCCAATCCGATGCGATTTCATAACAATTTTAAAAAACACAAAGTCATGTCAATCAGGTAAGATTTGGTGAACAATTCAATAACTTAGATAGAGTGTGAATACACAAAGTAGCACCTGGTGGCATTTATGAAAAGAATATTCTCTTCTTAAACCTTCTCAAAAACTTAATAATGGTGGTTTTGAGATTGCTTCAAATTCAATCAAACAACCAGCAACTAATTTGAAAATTTTAGCTCTAACAGATCCATAATCACCGTGAACGGGACTTATCCAAGCTCTCCAACATCCTTTCTTTGTCTCGATCCATACAAAAAAATAGTGGTTATACGACTCTAAGCACAAAATAAACCTAAATCAACAACACAATAGATTGCAATCACTAGATTTTAAGTTTACAACCAAGTCTCTAAAGTCCAAAAACTCATAAGAACTAATAGTATCCAATATTGGAAATAGCCTCTCCACCGTGGTGGCGAAAATGTTGCGTGCATCCACCATCCTCAAATCCCCACTTGTGGAAAAATACTGGGTATGTTATTGTTGTAACCGGGTCTCTAGAGTCCAAAAACTCAAAATAATTGATAGTTATCCAATATCGTCCACTTCAGCGTTCACAGATTTGCAACTCCACATTAGGATCGTGCCATAGGTTAGATGGCATTTTGATATAGAAAAATTTCATTAAATCTAAGAAGTCAACTTCTATAAGATTTTCCAAAATAGTGCCAAACTATCCAGACCAGTCCAAAAGTGTTCTAGTCTTGTAAATCAGCCTAATTGTATGGCCTTTCTTCTAAAACATTAAGTTGTTTGTAGCATCTTCATCACGCCTCTCCGTAAGGTATGATCTTTTTCACAAAACATAAGAAATCAAAGTATTTTTGCCCTCTATCTCATAAACTAATCTGGAAGGGGATTGATGACAAGACCCAGATTCCTGGCTAAGTCGTGTAGGCATCTGACATCCTCCCTAGACTTGTCAGGCGAACTCTTTTCAGTAATTTCATCAACCAAACACAAAACAGGCTTGAAATAAGAATATATATATATATATATATATATATATAAAGCTGTATAGAAGAAATTACAACGGTTTACCCATTATACTAGGTTTAAGGCTATCCAGACAGACATCTAAGAACACAAATGAAGTATAAACATCTCCTGAAAGGAGAAAAATATAAATGAGATAATAAACATAAAACCGGTGGCCATCCTGAACAAAAGTTGGCTCACTTTGATAGCTGAATCGTCTTCGCTCCTCAACCACGCGACAAACTCAATCCTGGATCGAACGTGCCAAAATGAAATAAATAGAGAAAAAACAAACAGAGGGTGTGTCGAATGGACTCTGTAAGTGGGAGCTGGCTAGCCACTTCGAAGAATAGGATATGCTAGCCAGGGAGAAGAAAAACAGATAAACCAAATTCACCTTATTTCAACTATAAAAGATAATCACTGGAAACACGTAGGAACAATAAACTCATAAACAACAGGGGATATCAGATAGACAGAAACATATAGGCAACCCGAAACATATTCAGAAATACATAACACGTACACAAAATATCGCACTACAATCACACAATACACATCAGCTAGTGAAATGAAATGGAATAAATGTAGTATGATGCAATGGGGTCACATGTACCCAACACCTATCTCTGGCGCGGGACTCTCATCGTCTACCAAGAGATATATGAAATAATAATCCTTCATCGGCACGAGACTGCCATCGACTATCGGGAAGTACTACAGTAATAATCTTTCACCAGCGCGAGAGTCTCATCGACTATCGGGAAGTACATATCAAACCCATTACTGGAGTACAAAACTCATATGCTCAAAGCTCAGTCATGAAGATGTGATATGCAATGCCACACAATTCAAAATATGACACAATAAGTAAGCCTTGTGACCCCATAAGGATTTCCAACATATAGGATAGTCTATCTTCTAACTTATACTCATAATCATACTCGGGCTTCCCTTCTCAATTCAATACTAGGCTTATTGTTTAACAATAGATATTCCTAAATATAATCGAGTATCTATCCTCAATATGACATTCACGCGTCGAGGCTTAACAATTCATATTCATTTTCCAATAAGATATTTCTATTCAGCTCAATACTGAGCCCAATATGATGCACCTATCATAAGGTTATATATCCTAAAACGATAAACTCTTATTCAATCAATATTCATAGTCCAGTCTAAACACTTGCGTTCTACTCATAATATTTGGCTTATAACTCCTCAATTAATATTTAATGCGAACATAACTCTCATATCCTTAACCCGACAAAAATACAAAATATTCTAATGTACATACCCGATAAACGGAACACGTCACGCTTACAACTAAAGTATCATACTCCCAATTACACTGTAAACACATAACAACACTTAACAACCTAATAAATAGTTATTCACGAAGCTATGGCATAGTAAGTACACCTCTTCGGTAGCTACGCACGAGAAGAATACGTGCGTAGAACATCCATAAAGGCCGAAGGCCGTCAAAGAAATGATGAAACCACTTATCTTTTAGTGTCGGGTCGAATAGACTATTGAATAGGCTCCTTTCCTTCTCGGCACCTCTTGGAATCACTTTCCTCTAATCTAAAGAAGAGAAATTGCATGTATAAGCACACACAAAGTTCAGCTATTAGTCGGAGATGGAAGAAAATTACGGAAATATCCCTAGGCTGGGCAGAGCCGAAAGCCTACAAAATTTATATTTCCGGACGCCTCATACTCTCACAAGTCCAAATACGGCATTGGATTGCATTTTCGAGTTCAATTCGACCTGTTTCTCCAATTTCAAAAACTTAGACCCCAATTTCCTTCAACCCAACTCATGAAATTCACACTATAATCCTTGGACTAACATAATCAAAAGATATAGTGATGCTACCTAGTGATTATAGATGATTTGGTACCAAAATTGTAGCTTGGAATCGCTTGGAATATGTTGAATTGAGATTGAAACTAAAACAGCCGACGTGCGCCATCCCTCCCTTCATCACGATCGCGTTCCTAGGAATGCAGTCGCGTGGCAGGGCTGAAGAAACAAGCGTGCATGCACACAGGTCTTCACGGAAGGTGCAAAATTCTGCACCAGCACCTGTTAGTGTTGAGATTTGGGTCCGAATATGACCCTACAAGGCTTGGAATAACGTAAAATTTTGTACACAAGTCATATAATATTTACTGACATGCTCGCGAAGACAGATCCCAAATTGAATCTCTGAAACTCAAGATGTGGGTCCCACGGGAAGAGGTCGATTTCTTGACTTTCAGAGCTTTAGTGAAAACTATGTGAACGACCTTGTATTTCACTTTCGAAAGTTCCCACAGGTCATAAATGACCATACAAACCTAACGCAACCTTCCAATTTCTAATAGGAGCTCATTTACTCAATTGAGCTTGAAAACCTCTTTTAAGCATTACCAACAACCGAAATAGAACCTTCCTCGAAAACCTACCAAACGAGGCCCGAATCAGCTCAAAATTTGCAGACAGGTCTTAATGGACCTTATGGAGCTTTTAAGACTATCAGCACATCAATCGGAATCCTAACTGCTGAAACAATCGATTGAAGTTATTTCAATTGATTAGAAAATTATGATAACTCAGTGATTCATCTAGTATATAAATATATGATTATACGATTTGTTTCTAAGTTTATTAAATTTATAACATTAAAAAACGTATAGACCCAATGTCACATTTAGTAAAGATTTATTGTATGATCCAATGGTACGAAGAGACTTGAACCAATGATCTTTACTCGCTCTGATAGCATGCTAAGAAGTACTCCTTCATTTCTGATGCAGAATTTAATCAGGACTTTGTGACTCGAATTCAGATTAGTAAGCGAGTACCAATAAGTGTGTGGGTAAAAAAAAGCTAGTCATCCTACCATACAACACACCATGAAAAAAACACATGGAGAAATTTTGGGTAGAGAGGTGCATGGGTCTTTTTACCTTTCTCCACATATGTATTTTCCTTAATGTGGGGTGGGTGTGTGTTAAGTATAAGTCAAGTCTCTGTTGAGAGGTGGTCTTGTTTTGTATGTGATCTCAGCAGTCACTCTCGCTTTCGTGGGAACAAAACAAAACAAAACTTGACCGCTCCCCCTCCCCCTCCCCCCTATAACTATTAGTACTAGTACTACTTCCCACTCAACAAAATTGTACGCTATCCTTCCCTTTTACTTGTTCTAAACCCTAGAACAAATTCTCTGTTTCTGTATGGATAGCTTTACTGAAGTTCCAAATTCATAATTATTATGGAAAGATCCGATTTTAGCAACTTGGCTAGCTCCTCCAGCTCTATATCAGGTCTCTCTTTTTATTTTCTTTATTTTTGCATTTTTCAACTCTTCTTGTTTTTTAATGTTTGGTTGTATTTGTGTTCTTGCTTTTACTTTTAGGGATTTTTACACTGCCTGAATAGTTGCTACGCCGCTCATATAAGAAAAAAAAGTTATTCTTTTTGTGTAATATGTGTATAATCTACTAGGCCGGCTATTTCTGTAAAGTTCCCTTATTTTTATGTATGTAAAATACTGTTTGATATTATTTGAGATTGCTTTGTTTTTGCTTTTCTTAACTGATTCTTGGTTTTTCTTTTTTTGCTGTTGATGCAGAGGGTGCACTGTTTGATGCATCACAGTATGCTTTTTTCGAGGGAGATGTAGGTGAAGAAGTCGAATTGGGGGGTTTTGAGGACGAACATGATAATCGCGTTCCGGTGTTGGGAGGTGGATTTGTTGATGACGAGGTACCCGAGTATCATCTGTTCGAGAAAGATGAGGTACTGTCTGCTTAATATGTTATACATTTATGTATTAGTATCAAGTTAGAAAGGGAAAATATGAGAAAGAGGTAACTTATATGTGCTAAAAGATCGACTCTTTCTCCTTTGCACCCAAGGGTGTGGCCTAGTTGTCAATTAAGTGGGTTAAGCACCATGAAGTCTCAAGTTAAAATCCCATTGGAGACAAAACACTACGTGAAACCTTGGTAGACAATGTTACCCGGTCTTGTGTTGGTGGGAAGGTAGCACATACCCCGTAGAATTAGTCGAGATGCAGGCAAGCTGCCATGGACAGCACGGTTTAGAAAAAAAAGAAAGAAATATTGACTCTGTCTCCTTCATCATTGATGTTATGAATAGAAAGTTTTCGTATGTTGAAACCTGTTGTATCATCGGTTTGACTAACACAGAGGAGTTGTTTCTAGTAGTAATACACGCTAACGTGTGGGTCATGTATGGTGAAATGGGTTATATATTATTGTGTTTGGGAGAAGACTACACAAATGATATTTTGTTTAGCATTTCCAAGTTCTTGTGATCCTTGTTTTCAATCTTGGTGTTATTGTGGTTCACACATTTTCCCTTTAATTGGGTAAGGATGAGCTTCTTTAGTCTTTCTACTGGGGTCCAATACAACTAGACGAAAGTTCTGCAGTTCCCACCTCCTTTGCAATATGAGAAGCTAATCTCCCCTTAATCTCTAGAGGATTTCACTCATAACGAGCAAAGAACAAGATTTATTACATCAAGAAATACAGGAGACTAATTACAACTATTAGAGAGGAGAAGACATGGACTAGATTAGACCTATGATTCAAAACAAGTGAACTTTGGCTGACTCTGCACTTGAAGCTGTCACTGGCTCTGGAAAGAAAGAAAACTAGGTTTGGGTTGAAACACTATGATTTTCAGAGGGATCTTTGCAGATGGTTTCTGGATTTGTTTTTGAATTTTAGTCAGAGTTCGTGCTCTTACCACTATTCTCACAAAAGGTCCGGTGGTGCTTTTGAGGATCTGCTTTTATTCAACTTTACTCAGAGTGTTACAGATGACTAGTTGGTTATTCAACTTTAAGTTTGATTAGGTTTGTAGATTCTGTCAGGGAGTAATTATTCTCATTTCACTAATAATTAAGGGTAAATATGTTGAGCGCCATAGTATGGATTCTAAATTGTATTGGAGCTACAAATTGGGAATCAAAGAAATGCTTTTATCCCTTTTGTCATTGTAGTCTGTGAATTTAGTTAGCTGCTCATCTTGCACAACTGGAGTGTTCACAAATATCATCAATAATATTTAGTAGAGTAGTTTATTCCCTTAAAGACAGTTTTTTTTTTTTTTTGGACTCATTGCTTGTCAGTGCTTCACTGCCTCTAGATAGCTTCTTGTACTTGCGTTTGTGTTATATCTAATCCCAATTTTGGCCTTTGTACCTCTTTCTTAAACTTACATGCTCTTGTGATTTGCTGCTATGCTTGTTACCTTGATAAGTTGATGATAAATTGTAGAGTTTTGTTTGTTATATAATTCTAATACAATGTTTTATTTCCAGGGATCAGCTTTGGGGTCTTTATCTGACATAGATGATCTGGCTACTACATTCTCGAAGGTCAGCCATGCTGCATTGGTTTAAGTGATGGTTATGACAATATTACCTATATATTTTATATTTAGGTTCTTAGAACTTTCTAATTTTTTATCTTCCTAGCCTCATGGGTCTGTTTATTTATGTTAGACAAAGTGCGGAGATATCTTATAGCTAGATTCCAAATAGATGAATATTTTCGTTTATCTTCCATCAGAGGCTCCAGGAACTAGGAGTTAGTTTTAAACCTTATACCAGCCAGTGTTATCAAAAGTAAAAAGCGCAAAAAAGTTCAAAAGATCTGATGGGGCTTTAAGCGCAAAGTGCAAATGATGTGTGGGTTTTAATGAATAAAGGTGCAACTTTTGAAAAAAATACATAAATGTATTATGTATTCCAAGACCGATAATTAATTATTAGCATGATTTACAAATATATGGACAAAAGAACTTGGAAAAAAATAAAGAGAAAGAAAAGTATCGATTGTTTAGTGTTGTCTCTTTAGGATAACGTGCATTTGCAAGAAGTATGCCTTAGAGGCGCCCTTCATGTTCTGCGCCTCACTTCAGGGCTTAAGCGCACTTTAAGCGTGCCTTTGAAATCACTGATACCAGCATCTTTTTTTGAACAAACTTGGAGATATTTTCCTTAAACTTTTTGTGCATCCCTGGGCTGCGTTATGCTAAGAAATTTTAAGAGGTGCTTACCACTAGATCTATGTCTCCCATTTATCGGAGATAATTTCTTTTTGCAAAAGCTAATGCCTGGGAGTTTAAGATTGTTGGGAGATAGTTTCTTTTTGAGAAAAGCTAATGCCTGGGAGTTTATGATTGTTGTCGATGTGCTTGAATGGTTTCACAACATCCTGTGATTTATGTAGCATGTCTGGTCAGTTGCATTCTCTAAACTTGTATTTATGATATTGGTGCGTGTTGATTGATATGTACCCTGTAGAGTGACACACTATCTCAAATATTGTAATTCTTTTGATTTGTACCTCTCTTATGATTAAACAGATCCTGATGTAGCTAGCTAGTGTCTTCGATTTGCTTTTTTATCCTGTCTATTACGCAGTTAATGCAATACCATGGTCTTGATGATCACTACCTAAACCATTACCACTAACAACTCAGTTGCGTTCAGTCAAATTGTGGGCATTGAGATGTTCTTTCTTGAGACTTACAGAAATACTTTTCATTTATTTTTTCTAGTTGAACAGAAATGTTGCTGGACCAAGGCATCCTGGAGTTATTGGCGACCGTGGATCAGGATCTTTTTCCAGGGAAAGTAAGTGCGGGCATTATTCATTTTATGCCCTTATCTGATAATGTTATGCCATATTTGAAAAATCTCTTGAACTTCTTTTTGCATAGTCTTCCATTATGGTTATAGTTTTTACTATCATCTGAGGTTACTTTTTGCTACAGAGAAAATTTCATTGGTTGTTCTATCGGACCTTGCACATTCCACAGTTCTAGGTCTACTTTTGAGATAACTTATATGGGTAGTCAAATTTCAGAAGATTGTTCTACTAGTCCTAGTTTTGTGAATTTTTCATTTATATTTTAGGCACTTAATTTGAGCCTGTGTGTAAGCAACAATTTGTGGAAATCTTTATAGGCACTTATGTAAGGCAGAAATTTGTGGATAACTGATAAATGTCATTGCCGTATCTTCCATGCTAGATTCAGATCTTGAATAGGGAACATTTTGTGGATAGTAGGCACAATGTATTTGTCTCCTCTTTCCATGTTTGTTAACACCCAAACCATGATGATTCAAGGAAATTGATTATGAACTAATTCAACCCCACAAGAACACCTTCAAAATAAGTAGAAAGCAATAAAAGGGTAGAGGGATTAGGAATATAGTTTAAAGAGAATTAGTTGAACCCTTGTAAACACAAGAATAAATCACAATCCAAGGATAGAATAAGGTAAGGATGAATCTAACGTAGACACAATTTGTAAACACCAAGACCAATCAAGGAATATTGGAACAAACTAATTGACATTCAAATATTAGAAGCATTCCAAGGGAGAAAGCAAATAAGAGAAATGGGTCAAACTCCCAACTCACAAAGAGTATGCATCTTTATAATCAAAGCTAACTAATAAGATAAACCCTAAATTAAGCTATTTATAGTAGCTGCCAAAATAACTTAGCAAAGACCAAAATAATCCCCTTGTCTCCTTTTGGTCCTTTGGCCTACTTTTTGACTTGATTCTTGTCCTCTCGAAGCACTTCGCTGACTTAATATCAAATTCGAAGTCTCCTTTGCAATGAGTGCCAATCCGTGTACTATCAATGTTTGGTTAGTAAGATAATTGATATATACTCTTGGCACCTTGCAGACTGAATTTAGTTGCTATCCATGCAGATGGACTTACTATGGTTTTTGTTATTCGGTGCTGAATGAAATTTCTGAAAAGCACAACATGCTCGCTATTACCCTTTGGATGATAGTGCTATTCTATCCCTATTTGCTAATTCTTTAGTGATTCTAACATCTGTAACATTGAGTCGGCCTCATTTACATGTTCAAATCTGCACCAAAAGTTAATTTTTTTTTATACAAATAGTCTTCATGTTGTGAAATAGAACTAGCAGTATTTCTTTCAGTTCATCCACCAGATACTAGCAGTGTATAGTATTCCACTAAAGTAACTTCCTCTTCTTATTTTGTTCTTTTATCTAAGATCTCAGTGGGTCAGTTGTCGTCCCTGGCATAACTCCTGTGCACCGGTGATGTTAAAGAAAGCTGCCATAGTTGAACAGCAATTGGCAGTGCAAACTAAATGACAGATGCTAACCTCTCTTTTTGGAATTTCTTGTGTGAGATAAGCTTCATTACTGATGAACCATGCTAAAAAAGCGACCTTCAGTGGTGCTATGGTCTCCAGATTTGTACCATCAACACCATACTTGTGTTGATAACACAAATCCATAGAGCTTACCCTTCTGCATTAGACCTTCATAGCCACTTCAACAACCTCCTGTTATGTTGTCTGAGATTTTTGTTACCCTATCCTCTATTTTCTTGCCCTTAGTGAGATTAGTCTATTGCCCCAAATGGAAGGTGTTTTGAGAATAGAAGCAGTACCATACAAAGAATCGAGCTGAATTGTTTTTTGTCTTTTAAATTCTGGTGTAAAGATAACTATATAGATGATACAGAATCTCTAGTAGTATTTTTTGACTCCTTGTAAGTGCAACGCTCCATGTAATCTGTAAATTTTGGTACCAGCACCATCTTGGTGCTGATGAATCAATGTTACCTTTCTCAAAAAAAAAAGAAAAAAGAAAGAGGTTTTCTTCTCCGTATTACTTGGTGCTGAGAATCAAGCTGAATTCTACTATCCAAAATTGGGACGAGGTTATTAGACATGACATGGCTCACCTTCAGATTACCGAGGACATGACCCTAGATAGAAAAACGCGGAGGTCGAAGATTAGGGTTAAGGTTTGATAGCAGCTGAGTGATTTATCATATTATATATGTATTTCTATCTTATTCTTTGTTGTTATTGTTGGTTTTTTGTGGTTTTACTTTGGATAGTCTTAAGTGTGTGGCAGCACTTTGTTTATCATGATATTTACATCTTGTTTTGTTCGAATATTTTTTTCATAGTATTTTTCTTTAGCCGAGGGTCTACCGGAAACAGCCTCTCCACTTTGGTGGGAGTAAGGTCTGCGTACATCTCACCCTCCCCAAACCGCACTTGTGGGATATCACTGGGTATGATGATGTTATTGTTGTTGTTGTATTACCTGGTGCTGACATTATGAGATCTGGTTGCAACTAAACTGGGATCTTCTACTGTTCTATGCATGTATATTCATTTACTCTTGGAATCTGAGCAAACATTGTAGCATTCTTCTGCTTTACGAATCAATTGTTTGATTCGATGATATTGTGGCTTCAAAAATGTTGTTGGCTTGGGTTTGACTAAAGCTCCCACATGTTCCATCTCTTGAGGCCACTGTTTCTCCTCTTTTATCCATGTTTTGTGTATTGAAACAGTGATGCATCACACATGCTTGCACCTTTCAATTTGCATGCTATTAGAGGGTAGTTATAAGAGATCTGTCTGTGTGAAGATTTTATTTTTGGTAATCCCTTTGCCTTCGGAATGTTCATTAGAATAAATATATGCTGTCTATGGTTATCATTCTTGTGATGGCTTTCCATGTATGTCTTTGTGATTGACGGAAGTTATTTGCAGGTTCATCTGCAGCTGAATGGTCAAACGAGGCAGATTTTCCTGATTGGTTTGATCAGAATTTGTCTGACAGTGAATGTTACCAGGAAAGACAAAGATGGTCCTCACAGCCACATCTCTCTACTGTGCATTTATCCGAATCAAAGCCATTGTACAGAACATCCTCGTACCCTCAGCAACCTCAACAACTTCAGCACTTCTTAAGTGAACCCATTTTATTGCCGAAGTCTTCTTTTAATTCATTTCCTCCTCCAGGTGGCCAGTCTCCACAATTGTCACCTCACAGCCATTCTCATCTGCAAAACGTATCCTCTCTTGCTGCTCCACCCCAGTCTCCTTATTTAACTGCTAATCTCTCTTCTTTGTCAAACTCTAATATGCATTTGGCTGGCTTGCCTCATGGGCTCCATCATGGTGGAAACATATCACAGTTGAACACCACTGGGCTTTCACTTAATAACCGGCTGCAAAATCATTGGATCAGCCATTCAGGACTCATCCATGGGGACCCCTCGACTCTCCTAAACAGTATCTTACCACATCAGTTTCCTCATCAAAGTGGGTTATTCTCCCCTCAGATAATGTCCCCCCAGCAGCTGCAGCAGCAGAGACTGCATCATTCAGTTCAGCCATCTTTAGGTCATTTTTCAGCAGTACGATCTCAATTATATAATTCCTTTCCTTCACCATCCCATCTGAGCAAGTATGGATTGGTGGATTACAGAAATCCAAGATCTAAGTCATCACATAAAGGTAGACAGAGTGCACGTTCTGCTCAACAAGCCACTGATGCTGGTAACCACAAAAATGAGAGTAATGTGCCGCAGTTCAGATCTAAGTACATGACTGGTGATGAAATAGAGAGTATCCTGAAAATGCAGCATTCTTCAACGCATGGCAATGATCCATATGTAGATGATTATTATCACCAAGCTCGGCTAGCAAAGAAAGCAGCTGAGACAAGGTCAATACGTCGGTTCTGTCCAAACAAGGAGCAATCATCACGGTCACGCAATAGCTCAGAGACGCAGCCTCATATCCATGTTGATGCTCAAGGACGGGTTTCATTTTCTTCCATCCGCAGGCCTCGTCCTCTTCTTGAAGTTGATCCACCAGGCTTTGTTTCTAGTGATGGCAGTGGTGAACAGAAGATAACTGAGAAACCTTTGGAGCAAGAACCGATGCTTGCGGCTAGAATTACCATAGAAGACGGTTTCTATCTGGTCCTTGAGGTTGATGACATTGACCGGCTCCTTCAGTTTAGTCAGCCCCAGGATGGCGGTGCTCAGCTCAGACGGAAACGGCAGATCCTGTTAGAAGGCATGGCAGCATCACTTCAACTAGTTGACCCTCTTGGCAAAAGTGGCAGTTCTGTAGGGCTTACCCCTAAAGATGATATCGTATTTTTATGGTTGGTATCTCTTCCCAAAGGCCGTAAGCTTATCTCGAGGTATCTTCAGCGTCTTACTCCTGGAGGCGAGCTTGCTAGAATAGTTTGCATGGCAATTTTTCGACATTTAAGGGTCTTGTTTGGTGGCCTTCCACCAGACAAAGAAGCAGTCGAGACCATCACTAATCTGGCGAATACAGTCTCTGCATGTGTCAGTGGCATGGACCTCAATTCGCTCAGTGCTTGTCTAGCTGCTGTTGTTTGTTCGGCAGAGCAGCCTCCTCTCCGCCCACTTGGAAGCGCTGCTGGAGATGGAGCCTCTGTTATTCTAAAGTCTGTTCTTGACAGAGCAACTCATCTGTTAACAGATCCTCAGGCTGGTAGCAGCTTCAACATGCCTAATCCTGCACTTTGGCAGGCATCTTTTGATGCCTTTTTTGGTCTACTTACCAAGTATTGTCGGAGTAAGTACGACAGTATAATGCAATCAATACTTGCACATACTCAATCAAACACAGAGATGATTGGTTCGGAGGCTACGAGAGCCGTAAGTAGAGAAATGCCTGTGGAGCTTCTACGTGCAAGTCTTCCACACACAAATGAGCAGCAAAGGAAGCTTCTGTTTAATTTTGCTCAGCGATCCATGCCTGTTACTGGATTTAATGCTCATGGTGGCAGTGGTGGACAAATAAATCCTGAATCTGTAAGCTGCTAAGATGAGCAAATACAGTTGTACATCCGTAATTCTCATGGTTGGTCATCTAGCTGTTTGCCAAAAATGTGGTATTCCTATCCAGAAGAATAGACTGCTGGAAGCAAGGGCATGCATATATGTCAGGCAGAGTTTCAATGCCTGAAGTTCCTCTTCCTCCCCCAACTTGTGCTTTTCTTTAAAAAAAAAAAAAAAAAAAATCCCACCTTTCCCTGTTTCTTTCTCTTCCCCTTCACTTTCTTTTTTCATCTTTTTATTGTTCGTTGTTGAAGGAAAGGTGGGGTGTCTTTTTAACTTTCCCTCCTTGCGTCTTACTAGCTGTGTATTATGTGCAAGAATGATGGATATATTTGTCGCTCTTTCAAGTCTCTTTGTCTAGAGCTTATTTTTTATGCTCTTTTGTTAACTGGGATGAAGGCTGGAAGGACAGAATGTACAGGTGGTTTATGCAGAGTTTTGGAAACTCTTGCACTTGGCCCATTTTCGCTCGCTTATTCAACAAGGTAAAAAGGAAGTGTTTACCTGAGGTAAAGTTGATAGCTCCTGAGAGAAACAGGATTCACCACTGTAGTTTCAGTAAGGAGACATTGGTTAGAGTTGAAACTCTTTAAGAATGAAAACTGTAATAAGTAGATGCTCCTCTTCATTGACTACCCCACCACAAAAAAAAAAAAAAAAAAAAGGATTGTTTATGATGTTATATTGAAACGTGCCCTCCCTATTGTAAATTGTTTTAAGTGTGTACTGGGCGTATGGTGGAACTAATTTCGATCAAATTGGATATACAATAGTGCCCAATCTCTTTATTGTTGCACAACCAGAAGGGTATTCTCTGGTGCATCAACACTGGCACCCTTCCTCTGCAAGTTAAGTAGCTGGGATGCAGATGTTCATTTGTTTGTCTAGTTTGAGTAGATACATGTTAAAGCTAGTCTCTTTCTGTTGATTATTGATGGAAGCAGTCCAGCAGCTTGGAACTTCATATCAGTTCACAGCTTGTTCGTGTTTCATGTCAATTCCATCCAATGTAAAGTGGTAGGTAAGACTTTCGGCTTACAAATTATTTTTCCACGTCTAAATCATGTGAATAACGGCCGGTGAATGTTCTTGCCCTCTTTGTTGTTTTGGTCTTATGCTAGTTCGTTGTCATCCCTCCACCCTCCAATTACTGAAGTTTGGCCAGTACCCTTTTGTTCTTTTTTTTTTTTTTCTCTCATAGATGAATTGGCATTTAGATGAAAATTTGATTACTGAAGGATCTGTTATTAACTTGGATAGTGTAAAGTATCAAAACCATTATTAATATATTACCATTTATTTTAGGTAACTGCTCAGTGTTTATTACGTAGTACAAAGAAAAGGGTGAATGGTGTATGTGCTCGAAGTAGCAACAAAATTCCAAGAACTCATCTTACCATACTACCTCGGTTAAAGTTAATATGCCTAACTTTGCACTTTTAATTTTACCTTAAATGAGAAGCTTTTATAGCCATACAAATTTAAAACACAAATTTCAAAGGTGTTATTATCCAAAAATGTTGAAAGTTTTAAAAACCACAAGTTTTAAGTTTTAATTTCTTTCTTAAATTCGGCGCAAATTTAAATTTTACCACATAAGTTGAAATTGAGGGGGGCATAATTCGGTTTTAGTACACTTTTATGAAGAAATTTAGTGCGGAATCAACAGGAGTTCTTAGATTTTCGTTTTTGAAAGTGGTATGATATCGCTCGTCTAATGGATTTATACAATATGAATCTGAATTAATCAAGTTAAAGAATATCAAATAATTATAAAAAATTAAAAAACTAAACACACCTTCAAAGAGACTCTCACTTGTTCATAAAACATAGTCTAGTATAATAATTTGCAAAGTACTGTCTAGTCTTTATCTTTTGGTCAGACGAAAATGCTAAAACAAAAATTCTTTCATTTCTCATTGGAGGCCTTAGTCCTACATATAGGATCCTCTAGCCTATCAAAAGTTGTCCGTCTTCGTGCGCTCTCAATGTACTCTGAAAGCAAGAGAGAGCTAAACTAAGTGCTTAAATAGGCTTCTTTCACCATTCTCAATGAGCAGACTTGAATTGGGTTATGTATTTTTGGAGGAGAAAATGAAAAATTTGGTCCATTATGTTTGAGGGGAAATCTAAAACGGAGCCTCAAATATATTTATAAGCAATTTTGGTCCTTCAAATTTGCTAAAAGTGAGCACTTTTAGTCTCCATCAAATATTTTAACAACCTCTGGTTGTCAGACTTCATGGGAACTGGGAAAAAGAAGTTTTATTTAGAAACATAAACGTTGTCAAATCGAAGAGACTGCAACACCAAAAACCGGCTTAGGCACCATTAATCCATAGTTGTAATTGCATATAAAAATTCTGTACCAAACACTAAATAATGCTAGCATAAACTTTAAAAAATGTACATTCAATGATGAGTTCCTGTTAAATCTTTTTCGTCACACCATAGGTCAAATTAAATAACCAGAGCTTGGTATATATTTGAAGGAGAAGAAAGGTGTCAACTTTTGGAAACTTTAATAGAGCAAAATTGCTAAGAAATAAACCTAAGGTATTTTAAACTTACCCAAAATATAAGAATTTGGATTTGCTCCATTAAATATCAATATAGCCTTGGATGATTGACACATAGACTAAATGACTTGGAAGGTTGAGATTGCACTCTCTACTTTTGGTTAAACTCTTATCAATAACTAGTTCTTAGTACACACGCTGCGCGTGAACCCCATACTAAGGAGTATTAAAAATTTAAAAATAAAAGAAACTTATTATTGTATTAAAAATATGTTATTTACTGGTTGTGTTTACCACTAACTGATGTGTTTAATTATGATATTTCTAAATTTTGAAAGGTGAATTTCAAGACTGCTTGTGATTTTTTAGTAGACTTTAGTATTAAGTAAAAACGAAAAAGAAGAAAAAACACATACAATTGAATCTGAAAAAATCTTCACACAGTTAAGAATTAAGACTCAGTACATTACTCATGTTACTAATATATACAAAGACCACATATTTGATCAGGTGTTTGGATGTAACTTATTATAACACATTTTGGTCTATATATTCAATTTGTCCGTCCTCTATGAATGAATTTAGGTTGATCGTTATTCGTTATTAGCTATCTGCCTCATCTTTAAATCATGTTGCATATATTATTGATTAAATTATTTTCTTCCCGAATTAAAACAAATAAAATATTAAATTTCAAAATATAACAAAGTAGCAATGCAACAATAGCATCTTCACTGTCTCATATTTTCTTCACTGCCTCCTCCTTCACCACCATAGGGACAATTTTACAAATCAAGTCATGATTTCATTGTGGTATAAATCGAATACCATTTATAAAATACAACTTTTGAGGATAATAGAATCGGGAAAAAAGGAATATCACAGAAAAAGTAAAAATATAATTGTAGTTGACAAAACATTGGGATGAAGTTGTCCCAACATATATACTTACCAGATGGCCAAGAAGAGATACTTCAGAACATAGTAGGCATTTACGCATATTAAGATGTATACGCAAAATGGATATGATATATCAAACATGTAATGAATAAATAAATTGAATGTAAATAACCATTATGGGATATACTCACAGCCAACAATTCCATGTCTTTCACTATTCAGTAATTACGGGCTGGCCAGCGTGTTGTAAAGATTAAAATGTCCAAAATGATGTATGAATATCACAAGTATGTATCGAATCACATAATTCTGACAAATATCCATTTAAGAGAGTAAGTGAATTAATGAATAGATATCACAGAAATGGGCTAAATGGCCATCTACGTAGCAATTGTATTTGACAGATATGGTACCTGTATATGTATTATCAATTGCAACTATTCAAATTCTTCATTTAAATACAGTTAAGAGAGAGTATTTGGTTAATGCAACTCTTCAAAGTCTGCACTTTCAGATTCACGAGAAATGTTTAATATACCCATTTATGGAAAATACTACTTTTGTACCAAATAATTCATGACTTTTTATTTAAAGTTAAATTAACTTTTTAGTGCAAAAAATTATAGGTAGTAGTTTTTAATTGAAGGGCAAAATGGTCACTTACTTTTTACTTAAGGGATTGACTCTTTTAGAATAGTATGATAAGTTAATAATATTTTAAACAATAAAAAATAAGTGATTAATTAATTAGGAATAAATTGGGTGGAAATGATTATTTTATTTCAAAGTTAAACAAAAAACGTGTTACTTATATTATCTTCAAATACAAATTCAAAAGTTTATCTTTAAAATTAAAAGCTTGATCTTTCTATTCAAATTCAAGAATTTAATACAATAATGTTAAAAGAAGAATTTCAAGCAACAAATTAAAAAATATAAATAATCTGCATGCTAGACCTATTTCAGCAATGGAAGACAAAAATATTTTTACTAGTGAGATTAAACAATGTTATGGCGTTTTGAATCAGATGTACTACATTTTAATTATTACTATATTATAAGCAACTGAACAGGTAAATATTCATCCACAATAAGTTGAGTAAACGAATCATAACTTAAAGAAAGATATTGTTTAATTGATGAGTGAAAGTTGAGTAATTTGCATAATTTTCTTTCGGGGTAAAACTTTGAATTCATTGAAAGATAAAATGTTTGATAATTAAAGATAATATAAGTAACACGTTTTTTTGTTTAATTTTAAAAGAAAATAATCATTTTCCTCCCAATTGATTCCTAATTAATTAATTACTTATTTTTTATTATTTAAAATATTATTAACTTATTATTAATAAGAGTTTAACCGAAAGTAGAGAATGCAATCTCAATCTTCCAAGCCATTTAGTCCATGTATCAATCATCTGATGCTATATTAATATTTAATGGAGCAAATATTAATGGACCAAACACTAAATAATGCTAGCATAAACTTAAAAAAAATGTACATTCAATGATGATTTCCCGTAAAATCTTTTTCGTCACACCACATGTCAAATCAAATAACCAGAGCTTGGTATATATTTGAAAGAGAAGAAAGGTGTCAACTTTTGGAAACTTTAATAGAGCAAAATAGCTGAGAAACAAACCTAAGGTATTTTAAACTTACCAAAAATATAAGGGGTTATTTCCTTCATCTTCTCATTTCTAGAGTAACAATTGAGGGAAAAAAGTGACAATAGCGAGTGAGTCTGTTTGAATTGGCACAAAAAATTTAAATGTTAGAGCTTGTTTTTTCAAATAAATAATTACGTTTTATTTGGATAAAAATGCTGAAACTGAAAAAAAGTTGTTAAGGCGTTGGGTAAAAAATAATTTATGCTGAAATGAGTAAAACAATAAACAAAAGAAATGAGAAGTATAATCTAGTGCATTTGTGGTGAGGGTATCAGCGGAATTAGAAAAAATTATAAAAGATAAAAGGTAATACTAGTGATCAAACTATAACAGTTGTTAAACCAAAGACAATAAGTTAGATTCTCACATATGATTTTTGACTTTTTTTGACTTACACATAAGTATGTTAAGCACATTTGAACTATTCAAATATTTCGATAAACTAAAAATGACTTAAAAGCAGTTTTGACCATTTTTAAGCCTATCCAAACACCCGCTACAAGAAATGTGAAAGGGATATCGTGTTGATCCCTATAAATTGAAGCTTATCGCCTTTTCAAGTAATCTCTTTTTGTTTACTTGAATCATCCGGGCAATGTACCTGCCTATATCAAAGTCTTCGACTCTTTTCCACTTGAAGAAAGTGAACCACTTCTAAATACTTGTCGGTTTTCCTTTGGTTCTCTCCACCCTCACCCCAACCAATGGGAAGAACATTTTAAAGTTAGCAAAGTGTTTCTCGAGTAATTTAATGGGGGATTTACAAAAATACGCATACATTCTATTTTATTTATATAACTCTACCCATTATATTTATATCCATAACTTATTTACACTCTATACCCATTAGTTAATTAACTTCTTATTTTGAGACATAAAACAAGGAACTCAAGTTCATCTCTCTCCTCATATCTTGTATTATTATTTTCTCCTTTTTTTTGTCATTTTATTATTATTCTCTTCTCCTTCTCCGTTTTCACTATTCTTATTTTTATTCTTTTTTCTTTTCTCTTTTCTTTCTTTTTTCTTTCTCCTGTTTCTAGCACTATTTATATCTCCCTATGTTTTTATTTTTAAATTTATTTTCTTTCTCCGTAATCTTATTATACTTTTTTTCCTTTCTCCGTAATTTATTTAAAAGGCATACTTTGTTTACAAATACAAAAACTGAAATATTTTATTTGCTCGATAGTATCTCACACTTTTATTCCAAACATAACAAGGTATACAGAAAGAGTATACAATATATCAAAAAGATATATTCTGTTAAAAATAACAATAATTGAAATACTCATTTGCTCGATAGGATCGCACACTTTGATCCAAACACAAAAAGGTAGACCAAAAGAGAATACAATATACCAAAAAGGTACGTATACTTCTCTAAAAATAATAAAAATTAAAATATATATGTCTTTTGAAACATTTTGCACTTAGATTCGAACAGAAAAGGGTATACCAGAAGAGTATAAAGTATACCAAAATGGTATACTTTGTTCAAAACAACAAAAATTAAATACATATTCGCTCGGTAGCATCACATACTTGGATCCAAACACAAAAGGGTATACCAGAAGAGTATACAGTACACCAAAACGATATGCTTTGTTCAAAACAACAAAAACTGAAACATTTATTCACTCGGTAACATCGCACACTTGGATCCAAATATAAAAGGGTATACCAGAAGAGTATACAATATACCAAAAAGGTATACTTCGTTAAAAACAATAAAATTTGAAATATCTATGCGTTCTATAAGATCTCGTACTTCGACCTGAACAGAATAAGGTATACCGAAAGAGTACACAGTATACCAAAAAGTTATACTTTGTTCAAAACAATAAAACTTGAATTATTTCTTTGCTCGATAGTATCGCACACTTTGATTCAAACACAAAAGGGTATACCAAAAGAGTATACAATATACCAAAGAGATAAACTTCATCAAAAATATTTCATCAGGAAAGGACAAATTATTAGAGAATCAAAATTCAAGCAACTGTATCACTAAAAAAGACCACAATACAAAAAATTGAAGTAGTTGTATAGCAGCATATACTGATCATTTACAAAAAAATTGCAACAAAACTCATTAAACAATGAAAAGTTAATTAAAACTCACAATCATGTAAATAGATTTATAACTAAATAAGAAAATAAGAACAATAAGCTAGAAAAAATATATGATTCAAACATATCAAAATAATCAAAATATTTTGGTGCCCAATTTTTTTAATCTGGTTGTTAGTCCTTAATTCTTAAAAAAAAAAAAAAAATCGGTGACAAATTTTCATTATCTTCCAAAGAGAAAATTATTCTAAGTATATATCCATGAGATTCTTAAAATATAATCCAACACATTGTTATCAAAGAAATAACAATAATTTATTACATGAGCCAAACATATGATGTCATAAAAAATTATGAGACACTAATTAATTACTCAAATATAGCATCTCACATGCTCAGTATTAATAAACGTAGAATTAATGAAACCTCAAATAGAGAACTACTCAAATTATGACTTGTTTTTCGATTGCTTCCATTGATGAACAAAATGAGCTTCGAAATCTACATCGTGAAGCTGCTTTTTTAGAGAGAAGGAAGAGATTCGAGGAATCTAGAGGTAGAATATGAAAAATAAGTTAGGCAAAGTAATGAATCTTAGGGATACGGATATTAAGAAGATAGAAAGAGACTACAAGGAACTTGGGTATGTGGATTGGGGCTTCAGTATTAAGGAATTGGGGTGATGGATAGGGGAATTAGAGATATGGGTGGGGCAGGTACAATTGTTGGGTCCCATGGGTACGGGGTGTAATATTTATAGGCTGAATGGGCATAGCTTGTAAACAAAGTTTACATGGGCACAAAAAATAAATATTTAAATTTTATGGGTACTCCATGTAAAATTTCCTAATTTTAACTCCTTCGTGTTCATAAATGGATTACCTATATTGGGTAATTTTGGGAAATTTGGATGCGTAGCCATTTTTGGACGCACTCAAAAAGTTTTATCCACCATTTCAAAATTAATTGAGAAATAGCCAAAAATTCGTGCGCACACTTACACTCCATTAGCGTTGGAAAGTTACCCCAGACTAGTCCCATAATAAAATACTGGGGCTTTGAATAAAACTTGTTCAAAGCCCAAGTATTTTGTTATGGGACTGAAGCTTTATACAAAATCCCATAATAAAATAATCTCATAACAAAATAATGGGACCTTTGAACATAACATAAGATGTTCAAAGGTCCCATTATTTTGTTATGGGGCTTTATCTCATAACAAAATAATGGGATTTATCCCTTTGGTACCTTTGTTATGGGATAAATCCCATTATTTTGTTATGGGACTGAAACTTTATACAAAGTCCCATAACAAAATAATGAGGCTTTGAACAAACTTGTTCAAAGCCCCAGTATTTTATACTGGGGATAGTTTACTGAAGCTTCCCAATATAAATACTGGGACTTGTCCGGAGGTGGCTATTTCTCAGCGAATTTATTTTTGACGGCTACAAATCAATTAGCGCGCGCCAAACAGGCCCCTACGCGAAATTTTTACGGTAATTTTATTTTGTAAATTTGCCGGAATAACAAGGTTTTATGGATAACAATTTATCCATATCATGTGTTCTAAAACTACACCAATCAATTTATCGTGGTTTAGTAATTTAATTAAATTAGAATATACATTACTTAATCATGGTTAAGCAAAAGAAGTGTGCAAATACCTTATTCATTTATTAGATGGTAAACACCTGATGAAGATAAGTTTTTAACTTAACCTAAAGAAGTGTTTATATTTTGTAACTTTTCGAGAACATGTACAAAAATAACTCCACTTTTCAAGTTTTGACGGCGCAATTTGACTCTTTAATTACAAAAAAATAGCAATACTTTTCAAATTACACCACATAGCAATATTTTTTATATCACATTTTATAACAATCAACTCTTTTCACTTTTTTCCCCCAAATTACATATCTCACTTTATCCTCTTCCTCTCCACCCTAATTGAGAATACACCCCCGCGACGGCCGACAATCACCCCTCCCCAGACGCCGACCATCATCTCCTCCCCAGATCCAAATACTGGAAAATCTAACTAGATTTGTTGACTGGTAGATTCCAACTAGAAGCGATTTTCGATCCCAAATATTGCGGCACCTAAGTGATGTACTGTGTCGGTGGTGGTGGTTGTTACTTTTGCCATGATTTTCCGGCATGAGACTAGTAGCTGTTGCGGTTGAAATGGGAACAATATATAGAAAATTTTCAGATCTCTAGTTAGTTCTCGCCATCCTTGTGCCGGAGAAGGAAGTTGTAGCGCTGAAAGAGAAGGAACCCGTAGTCGTTGGGCCTGAATATGCCAGCAGTATAGAAATTCCATGAAGATGCCCTAGAAAACTACGACGGCTGGTAGAGATAAGATGTAGATTGAGAACTAGTGGGTTGCCAAGGATTATGTGGAGTGACATTAGAAATACATAGGGTATGTTAGATTGAATTGATGATAATACCCAGTATAGTGATACCCATTAGTTGATAGAATTAAGGGAAAATATACAGTTCTCTCACTAGGTGCGCATGGTTAGTTGAGGAGCACGTACGATTAGAAAGGAGAGGAGGTAGCAGGTTGATTTACTTTTAGAATGAATAAAAAATTTCTTAGTATGAGGATTTATTTGTCTCCGGTGTTGAAACAATCTGAAACATCATTGAAACAGCTATTGAAACAGTATGATACAGTTTGTTAATATAAGGTGAGATACGATGTGGTTGGTAGCCGAGCTACGGTTAATACAGGGTGGTTGGTAGTTGAGATACAGTGAGATACAATGAGATACGATGTGGTTGGTAGGCGAGATACGGTTAGATACGAGGTGGTTGGTAGTTGAGATACAATGAGAAACGAGATAGTTGGTAGTTGAGAAACATCGAGATACAGTGAGATACAACGAGATACAGTGAGGATGGGATGAGGAAAAGTGAAATTGGGAGAAATGGGAGGAGTACAAGTGAAATTGAGAGAAATGGTGGGAGGAAAAGTAAAATAGGGGAAAATGGGAGGAACAAAGTGATAGTAGGAGAAATAAGAGAAAGAATGTAAGAGTTTGGTATGTTATGAGAAAATATTGCTATGTTTTTGCTATATTTATAATTAACTTCTCCTTTCATCTATAATGGGTAATTTTGCTAAATGTTGCTATATTTGGTAATTATGTTCTAAAAATTGTACTTTTGTGTAAAAATTCTTAATAAGTTTTCTTTTAGGGGAATTTTCAAAAATAGGCAGCCCACTATCCAAAATTACAAACAGGAGGCCATATTTTTTTTTTTCATGCATAACACCCACCCCTAAAATTACAAATTTTAGCACTCCTTCATAAAAAACACCCTAGCTATCAAATTTTCCCCTCCCCAGCCACTAAGCCACCGGCAAACACCTTCCCCCGCCAATGGTGTCATTACTTTTTTGTATTTTACTGAATTTATGTTGTTTATTGCGTCTAAATCATTGCTTTGGACAAGGTTATACACACAAATCTCCCTCTAAAAATTAAATTATACATGAATATACATATATAAATATGTAGCAATGAGAGAAATACAAAAATATACACAAAAAAAGTAAAAAATCATATAAACATCCTTAATATACAGATTTATTCACTCGCACATACACACTTATACAAATTTATACAATTTTATACATTGTATAAATTTGTATAAAATTGTATAAACTTGTATAAACTTGCGGCGACTGCTATCTCGGGAAAAGGGTGACAGCTCGGGTAAGATTCGAAAATATGGGCCATTTTTAGTAATTTTCGTCTTTTGCTTGTCTTTTAGTGTAATTATCCCTTTCTTTTAAGCCCATGCCCTTCCCTCTTTCGGAGCAAACTGTGCATGAACCAACAACTTTTTGATTGTAGATAGAGGGTACTTATAATATGAGCAACTATCATTTGTCCACAATAATATTTTGATTAATTAGGATGCTCCTATTTTTCCACTTCATACAGTTTATAATCAAAAGAATTTTTTTTTGTTCTTTGCTCAGTAACGCCAAACTCCAATTAAGGGTGTCTTAATTAGAAGATTACCAACTCCGACCACCATTATATTTGGATTCCTAATTTGTTAACCATTTATACTGGTTGTATTTTATTTTACTAAGTATTATGCATCATTATTTAGCCAAGTTTCTAAAAAGTCAAACATACTTTTTTCGTGAAAAAAACACTTTTAACAAAATATAAGGTGTTTGGTCAAAATAGAAAAAATATTTTTAGATAGAAGAAGAAACAATTTTTTCTATTGTTGATGAGAAGTTATAATTCTTACTCCTTCCTAGAAGTAAAAGCAATTTGTTAATGTGTCATGATAAAAATATCATTACAAAAAATATACTATTTCAAATCATTTTAATCAATATCTTTTTTCAATATAAATAAAATTTAGTTCTCCGCCTCCCTTTTCGGTTTAACTTTATTCCTATTGATAAAAAATCTTCATACATATTTTTATTTATTCTTTACATTTAAACTGAATGAAAAAATAATTAAATTAAGTTTTTCATAAAAAATAATTTAAAACTTTTCTATATTTACTAGTCGCAAAATGAATCTTAATATTATTTTTTTCATAATTTGACACTCAAAAGTACTTCTTGTAAGGATTATTCAAGTAAAATTTATTTAAAAAAATATTTCTTAAATAAGTTGGTCAAATATGAAATGCTTATTTTTCAAAGAAAAATTTACACCACATGACTACCCTAATAGCTAAATTACAAAAAATACGAATACTTTTACAATATTTATAAAACATAACAATAGTTTTCCATATTTACCTTACATTTCATTTTCTCATTTCCCTTCCCCAAATATAAAACTCTAATTTCTTCTTCTCTCTCTCTCTCCCCTCCTCTTCCATCCACTCACCCGTCGTTTCCCATCCCCCATCACCGTCGCCGGTGATGTTGTTCCTCCGACGAACTGCCATCGTGCCTCTGCTGCTGATATTAGCTTCCGTTTTAGGCTGTCTTCGTTGCCGCTGCTGCTAAAGTGCAGCGGTGATGCTCCTCTGCGGTGGCGCTGCTGCACTGCATCGACAACGGCTCCGATCTCTATTTTCCGGCGTGGTGTTATCCGATCGTCTCCTTTTTCTTTTTTCTTTTTATGTGTGTGTGTGTGTGTGTGTGTGTGTGTGTGTGTGTGTATATATATATATATTCAGATCTATTTCTCTCTCTTCTTTTTTCTTTTTATTTTTTAATTTTATATGTGTATTTAATTGTATATACATGTATAAGATTTTCGTATTTATGTATATGTGTATGTTTTGATGTATAAATACATTAAATTTTTTTTTTGAATATCTAGTTGTGTTTATTTGTATATTGTTGAATGTTTGTGTATTTTGTACTTTCAAGTATATGTTTAGTTACTTTTTGGTTATGTATTTTGTATAGTTTTGTATATAGTAGTATTTATGTGTATGAGTGAGCCATATTTTTATGTAAAAATCCCTTTGTATGTCTTGTATTTGTGGTTTAAATAATTGTATCTTTTGTATTTTCTAGTTTATGTATGTTTATGTATTTTCATTTTGTGCTTTTTTGTATTTTAGAAGTTTTTTTTCCAAATTAAAAAAAAAAATCCGGCAACCCGCCGCTGGTGGCTGTCGGCGACCCTGTGACTGGAGCAGTTGGTGTGGGAGGGAGTAAACTTTCATTTGTATGGTTTTTAACGGAAGTTGTATATGATTTGTAAAGAAAACTATTGGTAAGTTTTGTAAAATGGTATAGTAGTGATATGTTTTGTAAATTTGGTAGTAGAATTGTATATTTATGTAATTTTTCTTTTTTCAAAGTACTTTTCTAGATAAGCAGTTTTTTAGAGCTTAGTTAAACAGGCTCTTATTGAGGCATGCATTGCAATTACTCCTCTGAAAAGAACAACAAAAATTCTTTTACAGTTTTTACCCATTAATTTGCCCGGTCCTTTTGATCTTAAGCTCTTTCTTTAAATTATGTAATTCACACACAACTTGAAACTTCTAATCATCTTAAGTTCGACTCAAAGGCCTTGCATAGTGTAAGAAAACAAAATCATGTATAGCTTTTTCATTTTTAAAATATTAGAAATGGTTGACTTGAACATAATATTATTAGTTTATCCTGTAGTAAGAGAACTACATGCATTATATGCTGAAACTAAGTTGTAACGTGAGAAGTTGTACTGATAGAGATTGCACGTCCCTTCATGTTCTCATATCTTTCTCAAGTATTGTGTATGATACAAGTGATATCCAGCTAAGAAGAATTGAGAATCAAGGAAATCTTTAATTCACCCCCAAGAAAATGCTTCCAAGTGGAAAAAAAATCACCGCTGTTTATAGGTTGGGCTATATAGTTTATAGACAAATTATAAATATGTTTTAGCTCTAATTATATTATAGCATCTTTTTATAATTGACAGTTGTTAACCATCAAATCATTTGTTGATAGTTCATCGGTTTTTATCTTATTTAATCTATATCTGTCATAAACATGAATTAATTTTCCTACCAAAATTTCTTTCCTTTAATTTTTATACCAACTTGATAGATAATATTAGCCATGCCAATTGCCAACCCTCAAAGAAAAGATAAGATTATTAGTTATGTCAGCTGATTAGGAATCCCTTAGCTTGTTTCCATCACATATTAGTCAAAAATATGAATATTAGCTAAGTCAACTTTGGCAGCCAATTCGAATAATGAAATTGAAGGAATATATTGTAAAAAAGAAAGATATATCAATAAGGAAAACTCTAATTTGTACCAAGCAGAAAAAAGTCCTCTTGAAATGAAGGTTAGTCCACTAGAAACCAAACGAACATAAAAATTTGAGAAACGAACATATAAATCTGAAAACAGGATATATGAGAAGTATTAGTACTACGTTCTCTCCTAGTAGATACAAGATACAAATAATTGAGCCTCAGTAAAAGTCATCTCTTTGTTGTTACATCATATTTGAGAAGGATATATCCCCCAATTTAATTTGAACGATGTTCTCTCTCCCTCTCACTATATCATATAGTATCATATATCATATATCATATATCACACACACAAATTTACTTATTCGGTTTTTAAAGTTTTGAAATAACGGAGAGCCTACATGAGTAAGTATTTAATGACATTGCTATGTTTTAAGTGATATTGATAAGCCACATAAATTATTTAAACAAAAGCACGCACAAGAAAACCCACAAAAAGTAAACTCTGATTTTAGCAAAAAATAGAAAATAACCGAAAATCCTTGAGTTACAAAAGTAAGTAATTAAAGTACTGGGAAACTTAATTAAAGTCTAACTTATTATAGATACTGTAAACAACATTTAGATGATTTGTATTACTTTCAAGATTACAATTGGATGAGCTGATTGTGTAAAAATGTAATTACATTATTGGTTGCATATATATTTATATGTCAAATTCAATTAAAATTCTTGTAACTTCTTTTTCTTTTTTTTAAAGGGGAAATTTAGCCTTTTGTAAAATTGTAAAACTGATTGCATGAAATGATAAAATCACCAGAAAAAGAAAAAAAGATATAATAAAAAATGGTGTCTGAAAAGGAGGAATTAAAATTACAAAATCAATTACGGAGTACATATAAGAAGAACATCTAGAATTCTTCTTTTTTTTTTAAAAAAAAAAAACTCCACTATTTCCCTCTCCCAATTGAATAAGATAAGAGAAGCCATATTTTTTCTCTCTCTCACAGTCCCCCGTAGACCAGGACTCTCTAACACACTTGGGCAGAAGAAAAAGGGGAATCATCAATGGTTAAACGACTAATGGCGTGTAACACCAATATTTTAAAATACTATCTATAAGTATTATTATTTTTATTAAGCGTTAGTTTTAATTAATTTGGCTTTTTGTCATAGTTGAGTTTAGTGTGAATAAGAAGATGGTCCACTTTTCTTCCAATGCAATTTGTTACTATCAGATTTTATAAATCTTATTTGACTTCTTCTACTTCTAATACGAGTACTACTACTTCTCTTGTTTGTCTTATATATTCACAAAACATCTTCCCTTTGGTTTCTCGTTTCATTTCTCTCTCCTTTTACATTTACACGAGTTATAACATAACATTACTATTAAGTATTATTACAACAAACAAACATCAGTTTTGGCTCTAGGACAAGGTCTCTTCCGTTTCCTCTTTGGTTTCAGGTAAACAACCTTTTTTTAACGTTATGGTCTTTTTGTTGATTACCAAGAATGGCTCTTGCATGTGTTATATATACATACATGGATATATGTTTTTAGCCATCATGTTCTGGTGAATGAATTCTTGGTTCCTCCGCTTTAGGTGGTTGCAAACTATTGACTTTCTTTTGTTTTTATGTTTCTGTCATCTTTCTAGACATATCCTCCATCCTCATCTTTATGGTGATCTTAGTGAGTCGGTTAAATAATCACCTTAACTTAGTTTGTAAGAATAATTTTTGGAATTACAACATACTCACCCGTTTTCTGTATTTTACTTATTTATATGTTGACTAAGGCTTTCTGATGTTCCAATTCAATTTCTGATTAATTACATGTTTTTATATTTAAAAAGCTGTCTTATAATTTTATATTCTTTCTTTGCATTGGGGTTCATGTACCTTAAATGTCTTGGTGGAAGGGAGACAACTTCTGCATCGTCATATAGCGTGCAAACTACTTCTGTTTAGCGTGTGATGTGAATTGGCCATTCAATTGTAATTACTTATAGAAACTGGTTGAATTTGAAATATCTCTTTATGTAAAAGAAAATGGTCAGCTTCATCTCTGTTCTAGTTGATCCTCATTCAACATTACAAGTACTTTGATATTCCGCCGAATATTTTTGTCTGTAAATCACTCATGAGGTGTAGTTAGGGTTATATATGGCAAAGGTTTGATGGCCGGAATTCTCTGGTAGCTAAGCTTCAATAGGTGATGGATTTTCTGGAGGAATTACTAGTAATGTAAATAGGATTTGGACTAAATTCTTAGATTCAGTAGCTGCAGCATATGTAATGCTGTTATAAATTATTGAGTTGCCAACAGCAAGAATCTCTGAGTATGTTGAATTGTTACACGGTCGTGGAAGAACAAAAATGTTAGTGTGAGAAATGAATAAAATACCAATGACTGCAAATACATACTAAATAAGATACTTCAGAAGTACTAAACTATTTGCACATTAACTTTCAGGGATGGATTTTGTGGAGTTAAAGAGAAGGAGCAGCACTTCCAGGAAACTGCTCTTGCTTGCTGGCATCGCTGCAATTTGTTATCTTATATTCAGAAGCTCATCTGGTTTTAGTACCTCTGTTAAGGTAATGTCTTGCCGTTCTAGTCTTCACCATGGTCAAATACTTTGCCATCCAAATCATTTGTACTGTCTAATGTTGGTGTGATACTATCTGAATTTGTTAAACTACTAGAAGCGCATTAATCTTGAACAGCTATGGTCATATTGTAGATGGCATTTATCTTGATACAATCTTTAACTTCATCATGTATAAATATATGAACTCTCTGCAACTTACAATTTAACTTGAGAATCTGTCAGTAAGAGGCGATCCAAATTTGTGATTTTCAGTTTTCTCAACACGAACCGGGTGTAACTCATGTTTTAGTGACTGGAGGTGCTGGCTACATAGGTTCTCATGCTACCCTTCGTCTCCTAAAGGATTCGTACCGTGTAACTGTAGTGGTATGTCCCTTTCCATTTCAGAGTCCTTTCATGAATCAAGTTTTGGACTTTGTATCATAATCATGGGCTTTCCTTTGACAGGACAACCTTTCCCGTGGAAATATGGGTGCTGTAAAAGCTCTCCAGGAACTTTTTCCTGAGCCAGGGCGACTTCAGTTTATTTATGCTGATCTGGGAGATGCTGCGGCTGTATCCTTGATACTTTCTTTTCTTGTTCCTGTTCTTTTTTCCATTCTTAGCTTCACTACTTGTCTGCAGTTAGTTTCTACAGAGCATCTCTTTTACTGCTTCAATATTATCGTAACTTTTCGATCCTTAACCAACACCTCAGGTTAACAAGATTTTTTCACAAAATGCATTTGATGCTGTGATGCACTTTGCAGCTGTCGCATATGTTGGTGAAAGTACTCAAGAACCGCTTAGGTATTTTTCAGATTCTGAACCTCAAACTCGGACTGGTTGGTCATTCAGATTTCAGATTGATATTTCTTCTAGCTACCTGAGAATGATAAGTCTGTGATTAAAGAAATCACTAACCCTAGTGGACAACTAAATGCACAAGTCAGAAAATAAACTTTCCTTTTTCAAGTTATTCCTTGCTTTCAAGCTTTTCTTGTTTTTCGTCTTCTGTCTTTCTCCTTTTTCAGTCTTTTTGTGATGTATCTGTTTGTTTTTCGTCTTCTGTCTTTCTCCTTTTTCGGTCTTCTTGTGATGTATCTGTTTTTGCCTATCTTTTAATAGTCTTGAGTGTTGTACAGGTATTATCATAACATCACATCAAATACTCTGCTATTAGTTAAGGCAATGGCAGCACATGGCGTAAAGACGTTAATCTATTCAAGTACCTGTGCAACATATGGAGAGCCAGAGAAAATGCCGATTACAGAAGAGACACCACAAGTCAGTATCTAATTTCTAATTCATTAATAATTTCCTAGTTATTGATGTATCATCGGTAATGTCAGATTTCAGTTGGAAAAAAAAACTTCCTTGTCAAAGTAGAATGAGTTTGTTCCATTATACATTTTTACTTTTGCCAATGTCTGGAATATTTGTTTTTTATTGTGATTGTAGTTACTGATTCCACTATCTTCAAACTAACTGGTCTGTGAATTTGAACAGGCCCCAATAAATCCATATGGAAAAGCAAAGAAAATGGCTGAAGATATCATACTAGACTTCTCAAAGACTTCAGATATGGCTGTCATGATATTAAGGTTTGCACTTTACTTCACTATCATGAATAGGGATGGTCAGCTAATTGTTATTAAGTGCTTTTTCTGTGATTAAATTAGATGCACTGTCATTATAGGAATTGTTTTACTTCACCAACTCGAACAATGTATGAGCCACCTTGCATAATAATGTGAAATAGACAGATAAATATTAGTATTTGCACCTTCAGAAAACCTGTAAATAAGCACCCATAAATAGCTCTCCCGTGATCCTAGGTCTTTTCATCACTATGATGGAGAAGAGCAATTTCTTCAACTCTTTGAAGCTTTGGTAATTGTTAGATCTGGTGCCTCTGAAATTGGTCCAAGAGTATCATCTTTGTACATTGAGATAAGACATTTCTCAATGTATGTATCTGATGGTCTCCAATGTAATAATCAGGTACTTCAATGTGATTGGCTCAGACCCTGAAGGAAGGTTAGGAGAAGCTCCACGACCAGAATTACGTGAGCAAGGTCGGATATCTGGTGCTTGTTTTGATGCAGCCAGGGGCATAATTCCAGGATTGAAGGTAAACTGTACTAGATTAATTACTGAATGATTTTAAAAGTACCTTCAAGAAGCTATTGGACTTCTTTCTGAATTTTTCATTATCTAGTGTTAGGGTTGTTGCCAAATCTTTAACATGAATGTTCTGTTTTCTAGTCATCTCCACTCTTCATTTTCTGAAGCAGGCAGTTTATCTCTAAACAGGATGTAGAACTAAATCTTTGTTCCTATCTGGTAATTGCAGATAAGAGGAGTAGATTACAACACACCTGATGGCACTTGTGTAAGAGACTATATCGATGTGACCGACCTAATTGACGCTCATGTTAAAGCTCTCGAGCATGCAAGACCTAGCAAAGTTGGCATCTACAATGTTGGGACTGGAAAAGGTTAGTTTCTACTACACTTCACAGTTCTTAATATATTTGAACATCTTGCATGTTGAAAAATTACTCTCATATTGGTACATCAGGAGTGGTTATAATGGTCAAATCCTTGTCATTACAGGTAGTTCAGTAAAACAATTTGTGGAGGCTTGTAAAAGGGCAACAGGAGTGGACATAAAGGTTGATTACCTCAGTAGACGCCCTGGAGACTATGCTGAAGTCTACAGCGATCCTTCTAAGATTAGGCGTGAACTAAACTGGATAGCCAGATATTCACTTGAAGAGAGTTTAGCAATAGCATGGAGATGGCAAAAAGCACACAGAAATGGTTACAACTAAAGTAGCTAAGTTGGCTAACCAGGTTCTGCAGATAACCATAATGCCTGGAGGAGCTGGGATTGGCCTTTGCTAATTCTCTCAGCTTCTTGTCATTGTTAGGCATTCATCACCCATTTTGTTATAGCTTCACAGTTCGATAGATTTATACCTACAAAAGAAATTTCGTCTGCCCTTGCATAATATTCTTGTTTATCAATAGGCAATTTTAGTTCCCAAGTGGATTGGATTACAGAGTGTAAACATGAGACATTATAAAACATATGGAAAAATTCACAGCTGATTTATGTCATAAGTGTTCAGTTTTCAATTTATACATCTGATAAATTTGTATTTCTTAATTTAATGTTTTACAAGAAGGAGAGTCGTGGAGCAACGGTAAAGTCTACGTGTGATCTAAAGGTCATGGGTTCAAGTCATGGAATCAGTCACTAATTCTTGCATCAAGCTAGGCCGCCTACATTACACCCTTCTGGAGTGCAGCCCATCCCCGATCATGCGGAATGCTTCATTCACCGAATTGTCCGTTCTTTTTTTTTTTCCCCCTTAAATTTCAATGTTTCATGAAAGCTCAACCAATTTCATGCTTGTGAAATTTTGACAATTGAGACCGAAAATCCATGCCCTATGACCTTGATGGTTCTGTTTTCTAGTGCTACCTAAAAGTAATGGTGTCTAACGATTCAGTTAGATCACATCGCACTTGTTACGAATGGTAATCGGGCCGGAGTGGTCCAAACTGAATCGACTTGGCATTAGGAACCCCGACAGTCCCGAAGAATTTCAATTAAACCATATGCACCGGACCAAAATGGCTGGTATCAGACTGTACCGGTACCATATCGGTAAAAGAAAAGAAAATCTACACTTAAACTAGCCTGGCCAAAAACGACCATTTTGCCCTCCCCATCCCCCAATACCCTCCCCTCAAAAACTATTTTTATTTATAAATATTCGATTATTTCATTACCTTTTTCACGCCAATTTAATTTCTCTCTACCTCTCTATATATAGTAATGCTTTTATCCTTTTATATCGCCTTCCATTTTGAATCCTTGGGATTCGAGTGTTATCAGTGTGAGAGCAAAATAATCCGCCATTATTCAACTACAACAAGAGTGTTCAAAAATATTATCTACAACTATTGCAAGAGAAAAGTGATTCTCTATTTAAAGAGCGTCGTAACAAAGGTGATTATCTTCATAAGTAACCGGCAAGTTGCAAACCATGAGAATTTCCTCACCGACAGAAATAATTGTTATCTTATTCGACTTGTTATATATATATTCACTCAAATAATTGTACAGTAGGTAAGGCGAAATATTACTTTCTCGTGTTGCATGCGCGAGAGCTCCCTATCATTGCCAGCTAAATCAGTTCAATCACACTGAAGTATTCACCCAATAAGTACTACATATACTAGAAAGAACAACAACAAATTATAGATATGAAAAATTTATCAAAAGATTCGTCATAGAAGAAGAAATATCATCATATAACTAAGCAGCTTATATATACATATTTCTACTCCTACTACTTAATTACAGTTGCACTCAATATTTAGCTGGAAAAAAAAAAGAGAGATATAACTTCATTTCTTTATTAGTATTTCATGGCTGATTTTGAGAGTCTTACATCTGAAGAGATTCTTCGAGCAGAAGCGCAAACATGGAGCCTTGTGTCGATGGCAAATGCAGCATCTATCCGATGTGCAGCACAGTTGGGAATTCCAGATGCCATCGACAAACATGGCAACAAACCAATGACTGTTCCTGAGCTGCTAGCTGCCCTTCCTATGATAAGCCCTTCCAAGGCTTCCTATCTCCACAGGCTTCTCCGTGTCTTGGTCCATTCTGGCTTATTGTCTCTCCAAGAAGAAGAAGGAATAGGTACTTGTTATTCACTCACACCAGCAGGTCTTCTTCTACAAAGCAACGGACGCTTGAAAGCACTTCAAAGGTCAGATCCTTTTAACCTGAAAGCATGGGCATCTTTAGGTGATTGGTATCAAAATGAGGAACCAACTCCATTTTCTACTGCACATGGTGAGAGTTTATGGGATTTTTACTCTCGTCAACCCCGTTTAGCTGATGGCTTTAACCAAAATATGGCTCAAGATTCAAAGTTGATCGCCAACGTTTTGTTGGATAAGTGTCAGCATGTTTTTGAGGGACTCACAACGTTGGTTGATGTTGGTGGTGGCACGGGAACTCTTGCTAAGGCCATTGCTAAATCCTTTCCAAAATTGGAATGCATCGTATTTGATCTCCCACAGGTGGTAACTAACTTGGTTGGAAGTGATAACTTGAAGTTTATTGCTGGTGATATGTTTGACAAGATTCCTCCTGCTAATGCTGTCTTACTCAAGGTAATTCATTCGTATCTACCTTCTTTTTTTTCTTAATTATCAAATTTTAACCCTGTACTACCACCTATGTTGCATTTCTTGTTAGTACTAAAGTGTAGATTATACTACATCTACCTCAGGATCTACTATGTCAAATCATCAAGAATTAAAAACTGAAAGCGGAAGCGTACCTGGATCCATAGCAACTGATGTGGTTCTTCTTTGTCTTGGTTTTGGGTCTTCCAAATCTAGACGTGAGCCGTTATCTCTATTCAACTGATGATGGGATATCAGTTAATAAAACCTACGTCTGATTTGGGGACCATAACCCCTTTTTATACTAGAGTATAGTTTATGTAATTCTAGTTTAGCCCATCATTAAACTAGAATTACATCCGAGTATCTACACATAGGCCCCCACACTTTACGAGGTGTCTAAATAGGTCCACATAATTTAAACCTTAGTAGATCACGTTTAATCTGGACCAACCTTTTAATGATAGCAACTGACATTTAATTATTTACGTATTTATATACGTGCAAGTCCATATAATCTTACAATCTCCCACTTGGACTACACATATATACATACACATAATCTTATAATTGTATGTCGCCTAATGAGCTCCAAATATTCGCTATCATAGACTGAAGTACCTCTAAACAATCTCGTCCATCAATCACGTCAGCATAGAACCAAGGCGGCTTTCGCTACAGTTATATCGTAACCACTACTAAAAATAAGGGCTTTTCCGACCGCCGATACGGTGGGACAACGGTCGGCCAGGCGACCGTTGTCCGACCTAACAAGGCGGTCGGCTAATTGGTGGTCGCTCACAGCTTTCCGACGCCGCGGTCGGACGTCGGACCAATATACGGTCGGCCATCGGTCGCCTAGTTTATACGTGGAAAAAACAATGTTGAACTCTCCCACCGACGCGGTGGGAGATTTTAAAAAACTGGGAAAACTGGCCGACCGCAGCGGTGGGCCAGGCGACCGAATTCGGACCGCTGCGGTCGGTAGGCAGTGTATTCTGGGCTAAATAATTGGCAATTTTCGGACCGATTTCGGACCACTGCGGTCGGTAGGCAGTGTAATACCTGCAATAAAAAACCTGCAATTAGAGCTACACCACCTGTAAAAAGCAGAAAAAACAGCACCCAGAAGAAGATTAGGCTTCTCAAGCCTTAATAATAGTCTAAACAAGGCTTATTGCCTTTAAATAGAAAGTTTAACATTTTACATAACATATCCAATCCGAATAGTGATCCAAACAAGTTAAAACATGTCTAAAACAAGTCTAATACATCAACAATCCATTATCACTACTCCGTTGACTCAGAACCCGACCCCGAACCCGACTCAGAGCTGTATTGACGCTTGCTCTTGCCTTTCCCCCGGCTTTTGCTCTTGCTCTTGGTCTTTCTCTTGCCCTTGCCCTTCTTTCCCTTATCCGCACCACCACACATAATGTTCTCCATCATTTCCCGCATGGTTCTCATATTTTCTTCATTGCGCAAACGTTCTTCTTCACTCTTTTTCTTAAGCTCTTCGATTTCATTGCGCAAAGCGGCTTCCACCGAGGGATTAATTGAACTAGCAGGAGGAGTGTAAGTGCCAAACAAACCTGGATTTAGACGTTCTGAGGCATACTGCGATCCAAGGCCGTAAGCACTTCCCTTCTTTACTCCGCCATTCACCTCCAACCATATTGCGGTTTCCTCTTCTAGTGTCAATTGAGCTGGGGCACTGCTACCACACTCGGATGCCTGAGTCGACATCCTTTCTTCATAGACCGCCGTAGCCTTTTCCTGAAATAAAATTTAATAACAAGAATTAGATTGACATAATATTGACAGATTTAATAACTTTAAAAGATTGAATTTAATAACTTACATATAGCTCTCTAGCGCGGTCTTCGACCCACACTTCCTCTCCTTTTTTGTTCTGTATATATGCCTCTTCTTAAAGATTTCAGGCACACGAACCGGCCGCCCTTCTTGCCTTTCCTACAAAATTTAAAAGATGACAAGTTAGATGGAAAATTAATGTGAGTTACATAAAATAATACATACAATTAATTAATAAATTACCAATATCATCCGCTGAGTCGCTGCGCTAACCGAACCCCCGGTGTGCAGCGATCCACCCCTTTTGGAGGCTCGTGCGGCTTTTCCTTGGGCGCTCTTCTTCTTAAATTCTTCAGTATCCCAATATTGTAGAAGTTGTGCCCAAACGTGATCGTATATCCACTCGGGCTTCTTTCCTTTGTTTCGACAATCATACATGCTACCTTTCACTCTATCTTGGCATTTTCCAAGGAAATTACTTTTGGCAATGCTATTAAATGCAGGATGCCATATACACTTTGTCTGAAATAATTATTGAATATTAGAGTTCTAAAAAAGTGACACTTAACTAAATTATTAAAAAATAAAATATAGTTATTACCTGAAAATCGTCAAACATGCTCATCTTTACCGGGAATGGTACCTGACCCCAGGATGGCCATGGCTCAGTCCATCTAGATTTCATGCATCTTGTGATTATGGGAGTAGCCACCATCGAGGGAGTAAAACTAGATAAAAATTTATAGTTAAAATAAATATACTAAAAAATTAAACTTCATAGTAGAATTAAATACTTAAAAAAAAAATACTTACCCACGACTACCCTCAGGATAAATCCTCACCCTCCCATCATCATCATATGATCCTGCAGGACCAATGTAATAAGGCGAGTCCGGCGAATAAAATCGTATACTAGGTGGGACCAAAGCGTCCACCGGTACCGAGCTCGGATCATCAGAAGGTGTAGATCCAGAAGGAGTAGATGCTGAAGGGGATGGTGACGGACTGGAAGATGGATGAGGCATGGATGATGATGAACCGATGCCATAAGGACGAACGGCATAACCAGGCGATGCAGGAAAGGGCATGCCAGGGGGAAAGGCAGGAGGAGGAGTGAAAAAACCTGGAGCATATGCAGACGGATGATGTGTAGGAAGCATATGAGGTACATGTCCAGGAGGAGTAGTATAATCAGCTGAAGCAGGCGAGGTACTCTGAACCTTTCTTTTTCCCCTAGCCTTCTCCGAAGATGACATATCTGTAAAATAAGCACAGTAAATTAGCACGATATAATCAAATAATTATATTGTAGTAAAGTAAAAACAACAAACTACGAACATGTCAGTCATCATCATTCGCGTTAAGGTCATCGGCTATTTCCTCTTCCTCGCTCGTCTCATCGCTGTCAACAAATTCTTCCTCACTTGTTTCAACGTCATCCATATATTCATCCTCCTCGTTTGCCCTAGATGTTCCTTCTCCAAAATTAGTCGTGTTTTTTCTACGTCTAACCACCGATTCATCAAACTTTTCATAGATGCCTTCACTATGTTGCAACTGGTCGGCTAATTCAATATCCGCAATCAAGGGAACGGTAGATACCTCATTTTGATATGCAACATCTAATACATCATCTACTTCCACTCTTCCCACCGGCTTGCCTTTTAGAACAGCCCACCAATTGGCCTTGGTTTTGGATTTGGCTTTGGCTTTGTTTGTTGTCGGTGGATAAGGAACGTACCACACTTGCTTCACGTTCTGGGCAATGATGAAAGGATCATAATGTCCATATGACCTTTTGTGATTAACTTCAACTATTTTAGAACATGGGTCTACCCTCGTACCCTTTGGACTCGGATCAAACCACTTGCAACGAAAAAGCACCAATCTTTTACGAGGCCAACCTACTGTAAACTCTATTTCTAAAATCTCCTCAATCACACCATAGTAATCAAAGTCTACATCCTGGTCACCAGTACCACCTTTCACACACACACCGCTGTTGTTTGTTTTCTTCCCCAAGGACCATTCTCTAGTATGGAACTTGTACCCATTAACAAAGTACGTAGACATCCTCTTGTATTTATAATAAGGCCCGTGAGATATATCATGCAACAATGGAAAGTTTATGCCATTGTCTGGATTGAGTACCTATATAAAGTTCAAGATAGTTGTACACATTAAACCAACATATATATATTTATAAATATATATACCAAAAAACTTATGTATTTGTTTATATAATGCTTACAAATTCTCTAAACTAATCTGAAAATTGTTCATAAACAGTAGAGGCGCCAAATTGTCCAACAAAGTGACTGGATGATGCGTCAAAAAATCTCATTAGTTAGATTACTGATGCAACTTGAATGTTAGGTTTTAATGTAAAAAGAAGCATACTTGTAAAAAGGCGTGACATCGGGACAATTCAACAAAACATGAGTTGTAGCTGCTTTTCTGTCCCGGTCATTGAACTTGCATACTTCGGTCATTAACTTTCCTCTACCAGGTTGATTGAATATAGAAAATGGTGGATAATTCGGATCATTGTTGTCTCCATCATCATGTTGATCTGGCCTATTTCGCAAACATGTCACATTTTGATCGAAATAATACGAACAAAAATGAGAAGTTTCTCTAGCCAGGTATGCCTCACATATGGACCCCTCAATTTGGTTCCTGTTTTTCACGTCCCGCTTACACTTGCCAATAATTATGCATGATACATTATATTAATTGATCTACTTGAGATGAATTAAAAAAATGAGTTAAGGACTAATTTAAGAGACCTTACCTCTCAAAAGGATACATCCATCTACAGTGCACCGGGCCTCCCAATAGTGCCTCTTCCGCGAGGTGAATTGGAAGATGCTCCATTACATTAAAGAAACCAGGGGGAAAGATTTTTGTCAACTTAGTCGCGACAACAGGAAAGTTACTTTCCAACGACTTAAGATTCTCTTCCCTCAATGTCTTAGAACACAGCTCCTTAAAAAATAGGCTCGTCTCTGTAAGTGGTTTCCAAACTTTATCAGGCAAGCCATTAAATGCAATTGGGAGCAAGTTTTCCATGAAGATGTGACAATCGTGGCTTTTCATGTGAGTCAATTTTCCTTCTGTCATATCAACACACCTTTCTAAGTTTGAAGCATATCCATCAGGCATCCTCAAATTCTTGACCCAATCACAAATCATTCTTCTCTCATCCAATCCGAATGTGTAACTGGCCTTGGGAAGCCAAATCGTGTTGCCAACTTGAGATAAGTGTAACTCAGGTCGCCTACAAAGTTCCTCAAGGTCCAACCTGGCCTTCACATTATCCTTTGTCTTGTTTCTGATATCCATCACTGTATTAAAGACAGCCTCAAAAAAATTCTTCTCAATATGCATGGGATCCAGGTTATGTCGAAGAAGATTATCCTTCCAATAAGGCAACTCCCAAAAGATACTTTGTTTAGTCCAATTATGATCAATACCATAGCCAGGTGCTTTAGATGGCCGTTGGTCAGTTACCTTAGGATACACCTTAACCCTATCCCATATTTCTCCTCCTGAACACCTTCACGGAGGCTCCTCAAAATCAACCTGATTCTTCATAAAAGCATTACTGTTATTCCTAAACGGATGATCCATTGGCAAGAATCGACGGCAACAGTCGAACCATGTACACTTACCACCATTTTTCAAAGTGAATGCTTTTGTATCTTCCATACAATAAGGGCAAGCGAGCTTACCAGCAGTGGACCACCCAGACAACATTCCATAAGCTGGAAAGTCATTTATTGTCCACATCAACGAAGCATGCAGTTGAAAGTTCTGTTTCATTGATATATCATATGTTTCCACACCTTCATACCACAATAACTTTAACTCATCAATCAAAGGCTGCAAAAATACATCAATGGAGGCTTTCGGGTTATGTGGCCCTGGGATAATGCAATTCAAAAATAGATAAGGACTAGTCATGCACATTTCGGGCGGAAGATTGTACGGCGTCACAAATACGGGCCAACAAGAATAAGGTGTAGACGAGACATCAAAAGGAGTGAACCCATCTGAACATAGACCCAACCTTATGTTTCTTGGTTCACTAGCAAATGCCGGATACACTTGATCAAAATGTTTCCATGCCTGACCATCTGACGGATGGCTTAGAATGCCTGGCTGTTTCGTACGATCATGGTGCCATCTCATATGAGGAGCAGAGCTCATCGACGCATACAACCTCTTTAACCTAGGTATAAGGGGTAAGTAATGCATCGACTTAACAGGTATCGGCTTCTTTTTAGGGTTTAAAACTGGCTTGTAACGAGGCTCCTCACAAAATTTACATTTATCTAATTCTGCATCATCCTTATAAAACAACATGCAACCGTTGACACAATAATGAATTCTCTGGGCAGAAAGACCTAACGTGGAAACCAACTTCTTAGTGTGGTAATAATTAGTTGGTAATGCCATGTTAGTCGAATTGAGATCATTCATAAGGTCAATGATGGAATCCATGGCTGCTTGACATATACTAAAATCAGATTTAATACTTAACAATCTAACAGCAACTGACAACTTGGAATGCACTGAGCCTTCGTACAATGGACGACTAGCTTCCTCCAACCGTTTATAGAAGAGTTTTGCCTCATCATTAGGAATGTGCTCAACATTTGGTTGCGATGTACCCGGTTGGGATGGCTCCTCTGGGTACATTCCAAAAGCATCATTAACCATATCGTTCATTCGATAATTATCAAGATCATCCTCGTTTGAGATCGGACCACTCCCACCGACATAAGCATTTTGAAAATGAACATCACCCCCCACATCCCTAGACTCTCCATGATAAACCCAAACAAAATAATCTGGCATAAAACCCTTCCTATAAAGAGCATTTCAACATCTTCCAAATTTTTTCCTTTTATGCACTTGCAGTCCACACAAGGACACTTAATCTGGCCCCACCGTATAAAATCATCAAGTGTTTTCGCCTTTTCAATAAAATCTCCAACACCTACTGCAAATTCTGCCCTCATCCCCCGCCGGCCGGGATTATTTCTATTATACATCCAACTACGACTTTCATGAACCATATCTACACAAAAATTACACGTTTGAGATGCATATTAAATTGCAAAGATTTAAACAAACATTTCTTTGATACACTACCAATTTTCATAAGATTAAGTAATTGTATAATTTTCTAAGTCAATTACTTTTATATTACTAACTGATTTGTTCTCTAAGATTATCATTTAGTAATTAATAATTCTCAAGAATCAAATGAACTAGAATAAAAGATTAAAAAATGAAGGTGGAAAAATAATTGATTTTTTTAAAATGAATTTACGAAAATAATTAAGACATTTTAAATTATGTAACTACTATATTACTTATAGGTAATGTCTATTACTTAAACTGTGAAACACTACCAATTTGAAAAAGATTAGGTACAACTTACTAGGATTATATCTAAGTCAATTACTTTTATATTATTAACTAATTTATTTTTTAGGATTATCGTTTGGTAATTAATAGCACTTCTCATTTGCAACTTATATCTATTTCTATGAAATGAAATAGAATCAAAGATTACCAAATGGATATTTAAAAATAATTTATTTCTTTCAAATCAATTTACAACTTAAGATATTTTAAGTTGTGTAGCTACTATATTATTTATAGTTAATGTCTATTAAATTATTGTTAAGTGTTATACTAGTTCATTTGCTTACAATATCTTATTAACTTCAACCAACAATTCAACTAATCCTAACTTTAATTTTTTTTTTTTTTTTTACTACACTAAGCTTGACCAAGAATACTAGTTCAACCAAACTTTTCCATGTCCAACCCAACTGCTAATCAAAAGGCATCACATGACCAAGAATAATAATTTTTAATTTGTGAATTCTAGTTCTAAGCCTAACACTTATTTTTTGTTCACTTGACTAGACCATGTACAAATCTTAGTTGGTTTCGTAATGGTAAGCCACTATTATGTCTTTGTTGCTACTACTTTAATTAATTTATCCAAAATTTGAGCTTTTGATTAGTTCTCACCACTTGTTTGATTCAATGCCTCAAACATTCAACTTAACAATAACCCCAATAATGTTCAACAACAACCCCAAACAATGTTCAAAAACAACCCCAAATAATATCCAACAACAACCCCAAGCAATGTTCAACAATAACCCGAAGCAATGTTCAACAACAACAGCAACAAAAATATTCATTGACAATTTTCCAACTATCCCAAACTATGTTCAACAACAACCACCCCAACATCAACCCAAAAAGATACAACAAGATTACACTTTTAAAGCATATTAATCCATAATATGTAAGAAAATTTATGTAATAATAACCACTAAACAAATATAGTATGTCTATTTAATTTCATGAACTAGAATTCAAAAAATTTATGGTAAGAAATTCAGATGAAAATTAAAAAAAAAAAAAATTGCTCCAAAGCTAGAAAACTCACCTCAAGTGCCGGAGTTTTGCTCCACCACCACCTCAACCTAAAAAATTCGGATGAAAGAACCAAAAAAAGTTAGGGTTTCGGATTTGGGGAAAAATAAGAATTGAAGGAAAACAATAAAAACAAACTTACCACGGATTTGTAGACGTAGGGGGTGAAAATTTAGTGTTAGATTTGACGTAGGGGGTGAAATTTTAGTGTTTTTGAGTTGGGGACGGGTTGGGGAAGAGTTGGGAAAGAGAGGAGGAGTGAATGAGGAAGAAAGAGAATGAGGAAAGAGAAAGGGTTGTCCCGTTTTTCTATTCTGCTAGCCGACCGCCAGCCGACCGCGGCGGTCGCCCACATATATTTTAATATCTTCAGACCGCTGCGGTCGGACACTTTACAGAAATAAATTTTTAATATATAAAATTCATTTTGTCCGACCGCAGCGGTCGCCTGACCTTGTCCAACCGAATTTCGGTCCGAAAATCGCGGTGGGAAAAGCCCTGATTTTTAGTAGTGAACTAAACCTTCCTTGATCACATATACCAACATAACCGAATGACATAGATCAAGCATGGATGTGTAGCATGGAAATTACATGTAATGTGATCTAAACATGCCTATTTCCAACTGGTCCAACCGAAAAATAAGTCAGGGAGGATAATAAACTGAATACTTTATTTCTGCAGAAATATTCTTAAAATATCCATACACTGAAAACCGTAAACCTGAACCGAAAACTGAAAACCAAATTGTGTCTATGAATAGAACATTAAAAGTTACAAACTCCCACTAAAACTGAATATCCTCATATGACATAACACCCATACGAGCAGTGTGCTCATGAAAGACATTGGGTGGTAGTCCCTTAGTAAGCGGATCCGCAACCATGGAGTTTGTACTAATATGCTCTATAGACAGCTCACCTCCCTGAACCTTTTGCTTAACAACCAAAAACTTTATGTCAACGTGTTTCTTTGACCTCTTGTTGTTATTAGCAAACCTGACTGTCGTTTCATTGTCACAGAATATCTTAAGTGGTCTTTCAATTCCATCTACAATTTGCAGCCCAGTGACAAAATCTCGCAGCCATGATGCACGTTCAGATGCCTCAAAACATGCTACATATTCAGCTACAAATGTGGACGGAGTAACGAGTGACTGTTTAGCACTTCTCCAAGAGACAGCTCCTCCAGCAAGTAGAAATATGTAGCTTGAAGTAGATTTTAAACTAACTTGGCATCCTGCATAGTCGGAGTCTGAATATCCAATGATCTCCAACTTATCTGTCCTTGTGTATGTGAGCATGTGCTCTTTTGTTCTCTGTAGATACCGTAAGACTCGTTTGGCTGCTTTCCAATGATCCATTCCCGGATTACTCAGGTATCTGCCCAACATGCCAACAATGAACGGAATATCCGGACGCGTACAAACTTGAGCATACATCAGACTTCCTACTGCTGAAGCATAGGGAATCATCTCCATTTCCTTATACTCAAATTTATTCTTAGGGCACTGTTCAAGACTAAACTTGTCTCCTTTAGCCACAGGGGTATCACCTAGTTTACAATTTTGCATGTCAAATCTCTTTAATATCTTTTCAATATAGGCCTTTTGTGATAATCCAAGAATACCTCGAGAGCGATCTCGATGTATATAAATCCCTAATACAAAATTTGCATCACCAAGATCTTTCATCTCAAAATTCTTTCTGAGAAATTTCTTGGTACCATGCAGCAAGCCCATATCGTTTGTGGCAAGCAATATGTCATCGACATATAAAACCAGAAAAATATGCTTACTCCCACTGAACTTGTGGTATACACAATCTTCAACAAGATTTATCTCGAAACCGAATGAGGTGATAACTTGATGAAATTTGTGATTCCACTGACGAGACGCCTGTTTAAGCCCATAGATAGATTTCTTTAATTTGCAGACCATAGACATTGCATCACCAGACACAAAGTTTTCAGGTTGCACCATATAAATTGTCTCATCAATGTCACCATTGAGAAACGCAGTCTTAACATCCATCTTATGTAGTTCAAGATCAAAATGTGCGACTAATGCCATTATAGTCGTGAAAGAGTCTTTCGATGAAACTGGAGAGAAAGTCTCTGTATAATCGATGCCTTCGTTCTGGGTGAAGCCTTTAGCAACAAGACGTGCCTTGTACCTTTCCACATTGCCCTTCGAATCCTTCTTGGTTTTAAATATCCATTTGCAACCAATGGGTTTCGCACCTTCAGGCAATTGGACAAGCTCCCATACGTCATTTTCGTTCATAGACTTCATCTCCTCATTCATGGCATCAATCCACTTTTGAGAGTTAGAACTTTCCATGGCTTGACGGAAGCTGATTGGATCAGCTTCAGTCATTCCAATGTCATCTTCATGTTCTTGGATAAACACAAAATAATCGTCTGGAATTGCATTTCTCTTCTCTCTAGTGGATTTTCTTAATGGCATTGGTTCTTGAGGCTGTAGAGTTTGTTCAATGACATTGTCTTGATCTGGAGTTGTTTCTCGAGCAATGTCAGGTATAAGAGACTGTTCCTGAGCATTGTCAATAGCAATTTGAAGAATATCAATATGCTCCTCTTCAAAAACAAAGTCATTTATTCTTTCTTTCCCCGCAAACTCAACATCCTCAAAGAACCGTACATTATTCGTCTAAAAAATAGCCTTAGTTGTGGGATCATAAAATTTTTAACCCCTGGATCTTTCAGAGTATCCAATAAAATAACAACTGATAGTCCTGGAGTCCAGTTTCTTTTCATTTGGCCTATAAGGCCTTGCCTCAGCTGGACATCCCCAAATGTGCAAATGATTTAAGCTAGGCTTTTTGCCTGTCCAAAGCTCATAAGGGGTCTTATCAGTTGCTTTAGTCGGAACTCTATTGAGTATATATGCTGCGGTCTTTAAAGCTTCTCCCCAGAGTGATTCAGGCAAGGTAGAATGACTAATCATACTTCTCACCATATCTTTAAGCGTTCTATTTCGTCTTTCAGCAACACCATTCATAGTGGGCAAACCCGGCATGGTGTACTGTGGGACGATACCGCATTCCTCTAGGAATTTCGCAAATGGTCCTGGACGTTGTTCACCTGATCCGTCATATCTACCATAGTATTCACCACCACGGTCAGATCTAACGCTTTTAATATGTTTGCCAAGTTGATTTTCAACTTCAGCCTTAAAAGTTTTGAACACATCCAGTGATTGCGATTTTTCATGAATGAGATATATATATAGCCATATCTTGAAAAGTCGTCTGTGAACGTTATGAAATACTGTTGACCATTCCAAGAAGCGGTAGGGAATGGTCCACAAATATCAGTATGTATTACTCTGTTGACCATTCCTGTTGGCTCCAAATCTCCTAACATTTGTTTGTTTCCCCTTTATACAATTCACACATACATCGAAATCTGAAAAATCAAGGGGATCGAGAATACCATCGGACACAAGTCTTTCTATTCTCCTTTTGGAAATGTGACCTAATATCTTGTGCCACAATGAAGCTGAATTCTCGCTAGTTAATTTGCGCTTTTTCCCAATTATATTAACATGCAAGGATTCATTATACGAAGCAATTGTGTCTAGTAAATATAGATTATCGTAACCTGATAAAGAAACAGATCCAACCAATTTTGAATTATGAAAAAGACTAAATTTTCCATTTCCAAATGAACAACAATAACCAAATTTGTCCAAAGCTGAAATGGAAATCAAATTCCGTCTAAAAGACGGTACAATAAAAGTCTCATTCAAATCCAAATAAAAACCAGTTCTTAACAATAATCTAAAAGTTCCAATTGCTTCGAATTCCACCGTCTTGCCATCACCTACGTAGATGTATCTTTCACCATCACTTGGCTTTCGGCAATTCAGGCAACCCTGCACAGACACACTGATGTGAGTTGTTGCACCAGAATCTATCCACCACGTGTGTCTTGGCACTGAAGTCAAATTAACCTCTGAACAAACAAAATTAAGAAGCGTACCTTTCTTTGTACGCCAAGCGTGATAGTTGGTACACTGCTTCTTTTTATGCCCTGCAGCTCCACAAAAGAAACAACCATCATTATCCTTAGGTGGTTCCTTGTGTTGCTTCTTTTGTGTTGCCGTATTCGCAGCTTCCTTATTCTTTCTTTTCTTGTCTTTCCTTTTGTCCTTTGGCACAACGGCTAAGTGAGCACTTTCTGTCATTTCTTGCTTCAATCTATCCTCTTCCTGAACACAGTGTGAGATGAGCTCATTCAGAGACCAAGTCTCTTTCTGACAGTTATAGCTCACCTTAAACTGGCTAAACTGTGGAGGAAGGGATATCAAAACCAGATGCACTAGCAAGTCCTCAGAGAGTTCCAGCTTAAGTGCTTTCAACTTTGAAGCAAGATGAGACATTTGCATAATGTACTCTCTGATGTTACCTTTTCCTTGGTATCTCATTGAAATCAGACTTGTCAAAAGTGTACCAATTTTAGCCTTTTCACTCTTGACAAATACTTTTTCAATTTCAGTTATAAATTCCTTCGCCGTATTCACCTTATCAGACATAGTGCCCCTAAAAGTTTCTGGAATGGCTTTCTTCATGATCATCATACACATGCGATTTGATCTCTCCCACCTTTCCATCTCTTTCTTCTGTTCAGAAGTACTGTCATATGTTTGAGGTGGTGGAGAATCAACCCTTAATGCAAGGTCGAGATCCATGACTCCGAGAACTATGTTGAGGTTCTCTTGCCACGATTTGAAGTTAGTGCCATTTAGCATAGGAATGGAATTGATGCTGGCAGTAATGCTTGCAGGAGTAATTTCAGCTGAATCAGAGAACAATAACAAATAAGCTCACATTCAATTTATACCAAAACTGAAAATAAATTTGAATAAAGGTAAACCCCATCTCAAGATACCGGGCACTCCATTAATATTTCATCTTTGGATAAAATATTAACTTGTAAGTAGTATCTTGTCATAGTAATCAAACATTGATAATAAATTAACATGTCAAATAAAAAATCTTCCTTTGGGCTGATTTATTATTCACACGTAAACCAAAAAATCATCACATGTTTATTACCATAAAATGCACGTGTAATTCTGTCAAACATTTACCTTGGGCCGATTAATATTCACATAGGTTACATGCACACAACCTTTTATATTTCAAAACAAATAAATCTCCACAAGAGGGGTCACTTTGGCAACATCTAGCTTCAATTTATTCACCTCAAAATATATATATACCAATACTCAAATTTAAATTCACCAAATTAGAATACATATAAATCTCAAGCCAAAACAAATTATTGTGGGCCCAAATTAAATTTTTTAATACTATAGACTTGAGATTTCGCCTGTAAACCAAGAACTGCCAGTACTTTTCATATTCTTAATTTACTATACAAGAAAATTAATTAACCCAAAAAAAAAAAAAAATAACTCAAGGATTCCAAAACTTTTCTGGCAGTGAATATAAGGGGAGGACAAGCCTTCATCCATTACTTTAATATCGTAAAAGCGGCCTCCGTAATCTGTCATCTTAAAGCCCTTTCTTTTAAATTATTGCTTACAACAAAATTATGCAATCCAAATAAATTTTGTTTTAAAAGTAAATAGAATAGCTTCAAGAGGACTATAAGTGATTGACAAAACCCAAAATAACCTGAGGGATAACTTTCTGCCGGCGAATCTATAAGCAGCGGCAGCGTCACAATTCTTCCTCTAACCATTTTTGGTTTTTGTTTTCATATATTTATTTAATTACCACAACAATATATAAAACAATAATAGTAACCAAAAGGGTAAACCTTAAAGTGTCATACCACAACTTTCTGAATGCCACCTTACGCCGCAAAACACAACTAAATCAATCACTTATTATAGTTATACGAAAACCAAAGCAAATCATGACAATAGTTGGAGGAGATCCAAAACTTCATATTCAAAACAACCTAATTTGTCTTTCACGGATTAGGATTTCTAATTTAATTTTCAACAAGTACTGTTTCTTGAATTACTTTAATTTCGAAACAGAAGAATTGCTGAAATTTTCCACGACAACCCGTATACTTTAGCAGACAATTAACCAAAATTTTATTCCCAATGATTTAATACAATAGAGGCTCTTGATACCACTTGTTAGTACTAAAGTGTAGATTATACTACATCTACCTCAGGATCTACTATGTCAAATCATCAAGAATTAAAAATTGAAAGCGGAAGCGTACCTGGATCCATAGCAACTGATGTGGTTCTTCTTTGTCTTGGTTTTGGGTCTTCCAAATCTAGACGTGAGCCGTTATCTCTATTCAACTGATGATGGGATATCAGTTAATAAAACCTACGTCTGATTTGGGGACCATAACCCCTTTTTATACTAGAGTATAGTTTATGTAATTCTAGTTTAGCCCATCATTAAACTAGAATTACATCCGAGTATCTACACATAGGCCCCCACACTTTACGAGGTGTCTAAATAGGTCTACATAACTTAAACCTTAGTAGATCACGTTTAATCTGGACCAACCTTTTAATGATAGCAACTGACATTTAATTATTTACGTATTTATATACGTGCAATTCCATATAATCTTACATTTCTTTGTAAACATTGAGTGCGGCAAACTTATTTATCATAACAATACTTGGTTATACAATATTTTTATTTGTTTGCTAGTATATGCGATCAAATGATATTTCAGTTTTTTGACTTTTTCCAATAGATCACTTAGAATGTCGAACGCAATTTTTCACTTAATTAACAAGTGAAAGGAGAGGGAATTATACCGAGGCTTCCTTCCTTTTTTTTTAATGTCAAATCTACCCTTACTTATTCAGTCACAAGAGGGATAATCAAGTAAGACGAGGGAGAGTAAAAAAAAAGTGATATGTGATTATGTGTAAGGGAGAGATAAATGATATATAAACAAATTGTTTTTATGATTCATATTTTTCATTGTTACTTCTTTGACCTTAGCCTTATTATTTAAGCAGTGGATATTGCATGATTGGATGGATGAAGAATGAGTCAAGATACTGAAAAATTGCATGAAGGCTATACCAAAAAGAGAAGAAGGTGGAAAAATTATAATCATCGACGTGGTTTTAGGCTACCCAGGGCTAGAACCTGAGTTTCTCCAAGCCCAAGTTTGCCAAGACATGTCAATGATGGTGAATTTTGGTAGCAAGGAGAGAAATAAAAATGAATGGGAAGAGCTCTTCTCGGCAGCTGGTTTTAGTGACTACAAAATAACGCATGCGCTAGGTTTAAGGTCTCTTATTGAGCTCTATCCTTGACTCTTCTTTGTGCGCGTAATTTCATGTTATACTTTATGCCGTTAATTTGCCAACATCTTGTTTAATTTGCTTCTGTTGCTGTGCACGAATAACCTGTCTGTTGTAATGATTGATGATATTGTAATATGTTACGTAATTTCTTTCATTATAGATTTTATTTTTCATTTCGAAATCCTTCGTTAAAACTTGAAAAAGTTCCTTTTTTGTTACTGAGAAAGATAAAGCAAAAAATGTTAGAAGGGCATAATAAGGAATACCCAAAAAAAAAAGAAAAAAAAAAGATAAGGCATAATTGTAATCACCTAATTTTGGCACAAAATACCAGAAATTGCGTAAAATAGTTGTGTTAAATGTTATATGAATTTTACCAGATTTACCATTTTATTTGACTAATTTAGTTAATTAATTAGGAGAAAAATATGAAAATACCAAAAATATTTGTTATATGTGCTTAATTGTGATCCTACGTTTTGATTGCTACAAATTTGCAATTTAAGTAGTTTTAATTTCTAGTTAATTGTAAATGTTCTAAATAGTTTAGCCTTTCTAGTGGCCATTTGTGAAACCCAAAAGTAGAACTAATCAAGCCCAATAATCAAGCTTGACCCGCCAGCCCATCAGTTTTAACTTCCCTTCTCCTCATAATTCCATTTTTCCCAATTCTTAAAAAAAACCTAAAGGAACAATGGCCGATTCACAGAAGCCGATGCCATCCACCACCATCGACGGCCATCCTCCGGCCAAATCTTACACTCCCAGAACCGCGTCTCGCCCCTCATCCCCGATCCATGCCTAATTTTCTCAATTCTGAACCGATTAGCGTCAACCGAGGCTTAAGGAATCGGGTAAAATCATAACTCAGGCGAAGGTTAGTTTTTCTGGCAAGTATTACTTCACCGGTGTTGTCTTACTTCACCGGTGTTGTCTCAGCCTTATCTAGCTCGAAATGAACTCTGATTTCCCAGGTAAAATCTCCTTCGTTTGAACTCGAGCAACAACGGCGGGTCGGGTCCTCTTCTCCTTCCCCATTTTTAATGTGTCATATCGAGACTGAAATGTTTCAATGTTTTTTGGATTGGAGGCTGTGATGATTGGTGCCGTGAGGATGTCGTGAACTTGAGGTGTGTTTGAGCATCTTTGGGGGTCTGTTTATGGTGGTGCTGCGACGTTGGCTTTGTAGCAGGGACGATGGTGGAGCTGTGACGACAACAATGGCGCTGGACCAGTTGCTATGGCAGCATCACAGCGGGGGTATTTATGTGTTAATGGCGAGGTTGTTGTAAGTGATGGTGAGCGTCGTGAGTGCAGCGAGGGGATGCCGAGCGAGTGGCGTCGGGCTTAGTTTGATCGTGCTTTGGTGATGCAGTTTGGTTTGTGTGATTGACCATGAGGTTGTGATGATATATATATATATGATAAACCTTGCTAGTGATGTAACGGTGGTGGCTTTGAATAACAGTGGAGATGGAGCGGGCGAGGCAGTGGTGCTGTAATGTTGGAGGCAGCGTGACGAGGCAACGATGGCTCGTGATGAAACTGTGTTAACGGTGATAGTGATGAGTCGTGATGGTGAGGCGATAGCGAGAACGGTGATATGGGTTTCGGATTGTGAAGATGATATGGTGATGGCATCGTGGAGGGGCTGTTGCGATAATTGTTTGGATGAGGTTGTGAGATTGTTTGTTGTTCCATGGTTGATTTGGAGCTTATTCATGATGATATTGTGAGGGTGCAGCGATGGTTTTGCTGCGGTGTTTGATCCGAGGCAGTTTGTTTGAAGCGACGTCGAGGCAGGGTGAGGCGAGCTCGAGGCAGCTGCGACGACATCAAGGCGATGATGCTAATGGCGGGGGGCTGTTTCAGTACGAGCGGGGCAGCGGTCTCACCTTGGCGATGTGAGTTTGACGACCGGTTAGATAGATGACTGCCTGACTTTCTCATTCCATTATTTACTAATGTTTAGATGTTTAGCTTAGGCGAAATCATATTAACTCGGTCTGGTTTGATTCATGAAAGCAAAATATGTGTGTTTAATTGAGTAAACTCATGGAAATAGCTGTAGAATATATCAATCGCTTCACTGTTTACTGCTTAGCTTGTATTGACTACGTATGCAAGTAGTATGAGTTATTGATGGATTTGATTGTGGGATCGACAAGTCTATTAGTTTGTTTAGTTTAAATTTAACTAGTGCCCATTTACTGTCAAAGTTGAGTGTGTGAATTTGTACAATTTCGTACAGGTCTGTCCCAATCCATGATGTCAAGCTCTGTTTGGTTCAATTAGCATTCAAAGGCATATCTGTGAGAGAGTGCATTAGCATAGAGAGTTTTAGTTCTTATTTCGTGCGACTCATGAGTTGTCTAGGCTAAAACTTAGTCCGGTCTTAGTAAAAGAATCATGAAATTTGTTTGTTGAATTCAGTAGGGAAGCATGTAGAGTTTTGGATTTAATCTGCTATGTTAATTAATTTATAGGGAGCTTTAGTATTAATTTGTGTTAGAATAGCTAGTTTGCTCTTTTAATTGGTAGTAAATAATCTTAGGAATAAATTTGGCTTCTAACTTAGGTAGCAGATTGTTTTAGCTAGTATTTCAAAGGGGCTGTGGGCTCAAGTCCATTTAATCTAAGTCTTAAATTAGCTTGGGGTCTAAGAGTTAGTTTGGTTTAGGAAAAGTAAGTCTAGGGGGCATGTGAAAACCTAAATTTGAAAGGGAATCCTAGAGTCAAATAGTGGGACAAAGGGAAGCATAAAATGGGAATGGTGTCAGCCCTTCTTTTTGGTTTTGTGGTAAACTTACACTAGAATGGCAATTTTGCATTAAAGAGCTTGGGTCTTTGCACCCCAACAGCTCTTTTGCCAGCTCTTTTCCCCCCCTTTTCACCCCAATTTTTACCCAGATTCTCTCCTATTAATAGGGTCTTTTACCCTTCTTCATGGGGGAACCAATTATCACTCCTCAACAGAGAACACAGAACATACACATGAGAGCTGAAACACTTCTTCCATCAGTAGAAAAACACCCTTCTATACCATATTCACTCTCTAGAAAAACACTCTTTCTCCTCTAAAAAGAGAGCAACATTTTTCAGATATGAAGGATTTGGAAAGAAAGTAAAAAAAAAAAAATAGAGTCTTGAGTGTAAAAAGAAGAAGAGACTTCTGGAGTTTTATTTTAAGTTTTAAGGTTTAAAGTAGAAGTGTGAAAAGGGTTTTCTTAAATTGGTGTTGCTGTCGTTGCTGGTGTACCATTTGCTGATTTGGAATTGTGGGCTTAAATTTGTATCTTCATGGCGTTGCTTGGAAAATCCTCCTAGTAGGTAAATTTCCAACTTTTGTATGAATATTTTGTTGTGGAATGGTATAGAAGCAACACTTTAAAGGCTTAAAAGAAACTTTTGTTTTTTTTTATTTATGTTTGTTTGATGAATGTGCCTATTATTTTAAAGACCAAAATGAGAAAGGATTGAAGTTTTGTGCTAAATAGTTATCACGCTTTAAATGTTATGCTAAATAGTTGTCGTAAGTGGATCAAGATTTGGATTAGTCTTTCACAATTGTTTTAAAACCAGCCATGATTGAGAAATGAAATTAGATCTAAAGTGTGAAGTACTTTTTTTGGCAAGAAAAAAGAATTAGGCAAAAGGGGATTTGAATGGTTAACTGCTCAAACTTGTAAAACATGTCTAAATAAAATGTTTCATGCGAGAATAGTGCAGTAGTTTGCTTAATGGCATTGAAATTGTGTATTTTGGTTTAACTTGCAATCAAGTAATAAATTTGCTTAATGGCATTGAAATTGTGTATTTGGTTTAACTTGCAATCAAGTAATAAAAATTAGGCAAAACTCAGGCTCATATGTTAAAGGAAAACCTTTAAGTAAATAATGAAGCTCACTACTTAGGACAAGAATCTGGCAGTGAGTTATGGTTAAGAATTGAGATAAATCTGCTCTAGTATTGACACTAATGACAGAGATATACTCGATTAGGCAATTTCAAGTAGGTCGAAACAAGTTCAAAATAATAACTCATTTTGTTCACTTGAAACTCATTCAAGTCAAGAGATTTCGAACGGGTGAAGTACCTGCGCGATTTAATTGATTTAGGTCGAAAGATTTCGAACGAGTGAAGTTCTCGCGCGATTATATTCGATTGAAGTTTCGATTATCAAACGATAAAAAATTAAATAATAAATCAGAGCGTAGCAGAATAAAGGCAAAATAAACAAACAACTTTCAAAGAGTCGAAATGCGTCAATGAAGCAACTGTGCTTGGCACAGGACTCGAGGGTGCCTAACACCTTCCCGAGAGTCAACCGAGATCCTTACCCGGGACTCTGACGCAGACCATTTACGAGTCATAGGTGTTCTAGGTACACCACTTTGGTGATTTGGCACACCTTTAACTTGTCAAGTGGCTACTCCGAAAATCTCTTAAATAATTAGTGTACCTATCAACACCTAGTCACAACCTTTTAAAATAAGAAGTTTTTCTTTTTTTCGTAAAAAAGGGTCGTGACAATAATTACAACCAAAAAAAAAAGTTGGAACAATTGAACCAGAAAAGGATAAAAAATGAAGAGTATAACAACAATGATATCTTTCAACCTTTAACTAGAAGTCTCGCATTCGTGTCATGACCCAATTACTTAAGGTAGTGGTTGGCACCTAACGATCTCCCGTGATCCAATTCTAGTATTGATTATAACTGGCGCAAAGATAATGGATTAAAAAATTACAGAACAATAGCCTAAATAAGTAAAACTGATATATGAAGAAGTCTATGTTGCTCGGATCTTCAGAAAATGATGTCGGGTGCATGTCAGATCTTCCAAAAGTAACACATTTTTGAAGAATCCAACACGGGTGCGGCGATATTTTGGAGGATGAGAGCAATATAGAAAGAAGTCATAAACTTAAGAGGTCCCGCGATACACTTATCTGAAACTCCTCTTGGAGTGAATTTGTGAAATATTCTATTGGGTACTTTCTGGAAAGATGAGAGTGGAATCTGTGATTTTTATTTTTCTCTGCCCATACTTCTTTTTAGGAATTTTTACATAAAAGTACAAGTTTTAGATGTTACTTACAAAACATAGCATATTTTAGCAAAGTTGCCTAATATAGAGGAAAGAAAAAGTTAATTACTCCTACAAAACATAGCAAAAACATAGCAAACCATTACATTCTTCCTTCTATTTCCCCCAATTTCACTTTCCTCCTCCCATTTCCCACAATTTCACTTTTCCTCCCACCATGTTCCCCCAGTTTCATTTTTACTCCTCCTATTTCTCCCAATTTTACTTTTCCTCCTCCCATCCTCAACCACCTCGTATCTCGTTGTATCTCACTGTATCTCGATGTTTCTCAACTACCAACCACCTCGTATCTCGATGTATCTTGTCGTATGTCGTTGTATCTGGATTGTTTTGTACCGTATCTAACTATTTCTAGGTTGTATCTAGCTGTTTCTAGACTGTTTCAGCATTGTTTCATCCCGTTTGTGCGTTGTTTCTCACTGTTTCTATACTATTTCACATTCTTTTTTTCACATTATTTTTTAGATTTTGTTTTAGACTTTTCACTAACTATTTCAGACTATTTCAGCGATGTATCTCGTTGTATCTGCACTATTTTGGCTCCGTATCAATATGTATCTACGTTGTTTCAGGTTGATTCAGCACTGTTTCAGGGTTGTTTCAGCACCGTTTCAGGTTGTTTTACACCGTATCTAACTACTTCTAGACTACATCTAGCTGTTTCTAGACTATTTCAACATTGTTTCATCCCATTTTTGTGTTGTTTCTCACAGTTTCTAAATTATTTCACCTTTTTTGCGTTACTTCACATTATTTTTACATTTTGTTTTAGATTTTTTCACTAGCTGTTTCAGACTGTTTCAACGCCGTTTCAGACTGTTTCAACAGCTGTTTTAGATTGTTTCAACACCGTTTCAGACTGTATCATAGTGTTTCAACGTCGTTTCAGACTGTATCAGACTGTTTCAATAGTTGTTTCAGATTGTTTCAATAATATTTCGGACTGTATCATACTGTTTAAACACCATTTCAGATTGTATCATACTGTTTCAACGCCATTTCAGACTGTATTAAAGCATAAAATGGTTCACCAACACTCTATTTACAAGCTAAGAAGTAAATTTTAAATATTAAGCATCTCTTAACCAATAAGAACAACACTCCCGAAAAGAAAAATAAAACTCAATATCACAGAACAACCAATCGACGGCTTAAAGGTGAGGCTTTGGCCATTATTGAATGAGACATAGATATTAGGCTAAAGCTTTACAGTTGTGACAATAAATTTGTTCTCTGATTTACCAAGCTGAGTATGAACTGTCATCGACAGCCTGAAACAAATATTGTTAAATTGGCACGATTGCGATTTTCATTGATGCATTGTCTTCTCTCTGATTTTTTCTCTTTGCTCGAAACAATAAGAGTGTTAAAAACACAATTATTGAAAAGAGAGGTTTTGGCCATTGTTGAAGGAGAAGCGAACCAGTCCACGGCTTAAAGGAAGAGCGACCACCAGCTGAACTTCGCGATGGATGAACAGCGGCACTGCTGCCACTCTGACGTCCCCTTGGTGTCGATGCTACTGGTGTTTTGCCCCGTTGTTCTGTTAATCTCTATTTCTGTTTGGATCGGTGGTGGATTGGATGGGCGGGTCCGGTGGTGTCGGGGTGGGATTGTATGTTTGGATCTAAGAGAAGGGAACAAGGGTGGTGGCTGGTTTGTTTGGGGGAAGTGGAGAAAGTGTTTTAGGATTTTTAAGAGAGTTGGGTGTAAGTGTAATTATCAAAAATGAAATGTCTTGATTATTGTAAAAATGTGTTAGGAAAATAATGCTGTGTATTGTAATTTGAGATATGTTGCTATTTTTTTTTTATAATATAAGGGTGTATGTTTGTATATATATATATATATATATATATAAAAAACCCTTCTTTTTATAGTGGGATTTTGATGCGTAGCCATTTTTGGACGCGTTAAGTGAGAATTATCCACCTATTTAAAATTAATTGAGGAATAGCCAAAGATCCGCATGCACACTTACGCTCTATTAACGTTGGCAAATACCTCAGACTGGTCTCAGTATTTTATAATGGGACTTTGAACTAACATGTTCAAAGTCTCATTATTTTATAATGGGATTCATGTTTATAGTACCCTGGAGCTTTATATATAAAGTCAGTCTCAGTATTTTATATTGGGACTTTGAATTAACATGTTCAAAATCCCATTATTTTATAATGAGATTTATATTTATAGTACCCTGGAGCTTTATATATATAATTCCAAGTATAAAATACTGGGACTTTGAACAAAGTCCCAGTATTTTATATTGGGATTAGTGTTTAAGTGATCCTAGCTTTTTATACTGGGACTTTGATCTTGTCCGGAGGTGACTAGTCTTCGAGTTGATTGCCTCTATGGTCACTCAACTTTGGGTAATAGGCCACCATGGTCACTTATTTTTGTTTTGTCTTTCTATGGTCACTCAACTTTAGGTAATAGGCCATCATGGTCACTTATCTTTATTTTGTCTTTCTATGGTCACTCAACTTTACTCAGTTAACTCCAATGGTCATCCAACACAAAACTCTACAAACTTCTGTTAAGTATATGTTGACACGTCAATTTTATTTTTTATGAAAATTACAGAAAAATAGAAAAAATAAAAATCATTTAGGACCAACTCATTTTAAACCCTATCCAGCCCCAAACCGATCCAAGAATTCAATTTAGCAGAACTTCCTTACTGCAAAACAACTTGCTTTTTTTTTTCTTTTGTCCTTTTCATATTTCATCCTATAAATTATATGTAACAGTTATCGTACCATTACGAAGTGAAAGGAATAAAATAAAGCATCAAACAAAAAGGGAGCATATATTATCTAAAGCAAAATGAAGACATCAAATCATTGTAAAATTATTTATCTTCTTCAATAGAAAACTTAACCATTTTAACCATATAATTAACTTCTTTACAACATATCCTATCAAACTGTTGTCTATGACTTCTTTCTTCCAAGGGAGCATAACCATTTTAACCAGCAAAACGATATGCTATAGCCAGTTCATTTGACATCAACTTGAAGCTATTATCATATCTGCTAAATTGATATCGATATCAACTATCAAAAACCTGCATATAAATAAAAGCAGTAATACTTAAACAAACTGTCAAATATCTTTATAATTAATCAAAAATCTAAGCCACTTAAATAAAAATTTCTGCTTATAAAAAGCATGAATGCAGCTAACTCGTCAAGGTCAGACGATCAAGTTTAACTCGTATTGGGGCTGAGTAGGGTCTAAAGTGGGTTGGTCCTAAATGATTTAAGTTTTTTTTTTATTTTTTATAATTTGCATAAAAAATAAAGTTGTCACGTCAGCATATACTTAATGGAAGTTTGTAGAGTTTTGTGTTGGATGACCATGAGAGTTAACTAGGTAAAGTTAAGTGACCACAGAAAGACAAAACAAAGATAAGTGATCATGGTGGCCTATTACCCAAAGTTGAGTGACCATAGAAAAACAAAACAAATATAAGTGACCACGGTAGCCTATTACCCAAAGTTGAGTGACCATAGAGGCAATCAACTCCTAGTCTTCAAACAGTTTTGTACCGCTGGCTAGTATTCATTTAGGGCGGTGCAAACAGGCTACGTGGCTAAATTTTTACAAGGAATTTTTACATAAAAGTACAAGTTTTAGCACTTAATTACCAAATATAACAACATTTTAGCAAAATAACCCTAAATAGAGAAAAACGCAAGTTAATTACAAATATAGCATATTATGTCAAAAAATATTGCTAGTTTTATTTATTTCTTTATTTTGGTTCTGTTTGGGGGCGTTTTTGTAATTTTGACAAAATTTGTGCTAATTTCCTTATTTTCTCAGTTTTCCCGTTTTTTCCACTGTTTCAGCTTTTTTTCTCTCCCCTGCCTTTGTAACATTCGTGTTTCTCAACCGTTTCTCCCTACTTTTTCTCTCCCATTTTCTTCCCCACTTTCTCCACTATCATATCTGTTTGTGAAGCATTTCGTAACTGATTTGCAGTGTTTAAATTTCGAATTTTTTCCATTTTTTAGGGTTTGATTTTAGGGTTTCATTTCAATGTCTAATTCTAGTTCGTCTTCTAGTTCTAGGGAACTTAGGAGTAAAACGAAACATGATACAAATGTAAATAAAATTGGGTCGAAATCAGTTTTAAAGGTAAAAGTTCCTGTGTTTAAGCCGAAAGAAACCCCGCAACAATTGAAGCGTGTGACGCGGTCGTCTACCTCTCCTGCTACGGGTAAAGGTAAAGCTAAAGTTTTGGTTGATGCTGATGATGATTTTGAAGAAGATGCTCGACCGTTGAAGAAAAGTCGGATTTCTGTGTTGGCTGATGTGGCATTACAGGTAATTTTATTTCTATTTCTGTTTTTTGTATCAAATTATTAATTTGTTGTTTGTTGTTGCATTTTTTGTAATTTAGTGTTTCTAAAGTGTATTCATTGTTTCTGTAGTTTTTTCTGTTTCTGCTGTGTGTTTCATTGTTTCTGTAGTTTTTTCTGTTTCTGCTGTGTGTTTTATTGTTTCTGTATGTTACTATTATTGTTTCTGTAGTTTTTTACTTGTTTGTTTAGTGCATTTAGTATTTGTTTAGTGTATTTAAGCGCTGATAATAATTTATTAATTACCTGAAAAATCTTGGGAAATCTTTTCCTGAAGCATCCCAGATTGATAGCCAAAAAGGATTTTCTGTTTCTGCTGTGTGTTTTATTGTTTCTGTATGTTATTACCTGTTTCTGTAGTTTTTTACTTGTTTGTTTAGTGTATTTAGTATTTGTTTAGTGTATTTATTGTTTCTTTAGCATATTTACTGTATCTGTGTTGTATTGCTTTGGTAGGCTTTTCGTTGTTCTTTAGCATATATTGTTGTATCTGTGTGTTTTACTGTTTCTGAATTGCATTTTACTGTTGCTGTAGTTTATTTATTGTTGCTGTAGCTTTTTTTACTGGTTCGGTAGGCTTTTTGTTGTTCCTGTATCTGTGTCTTTTACTGTTTTTGACTTCCATTTTCCTGTTGCTGTAGTTTATTTACTGTTGCTGTTGTTTTTGTACTGGTTCTGTATGTTTTTTTACTGTTTCTGTCTTTTCTTGTTTGTTGATTGTATCATTGTATGTTACTTTTGCTTATTGTGTGCTGTAGTGTTTTTTATTGTGTCTTTTCTTGTTTCTGCATTGATTTTTAATGTTTCTGTATTGTACTTACTGTTTTTTAACTGAGTTTGTTTTTCCCTTTATAGGCTGTATCGTTTTATATTCCGCAGAATTTTTATTGGAAAGAGTTTCATCTACGTCTAATTACGGATGGTGATATTGGAACGAATTTGAAGGATGTGTTAAGCCCTGTGCAGTTGGGAATGTTCAAAAAGACCTGTTTTGGTTATTTGTTACAGTTAGAAAGTTTGCCCGTTCAAAATCAGTTGCTGCGGTCTTTGCTGGTGCGTGAGATTGCGTCCTCCACGCCTTGTACGTTTGAGGTTTGTGTCAATGGTTCACGTTTGCAATTTGGATTGCGTGAGTTTGCAGTAGTGTCTGGTTTAAAGTGCTCTGGCGATACTCTAAGTTCTCTTGAGTGGTCCAAATCGGTTGATGAGTAGTTACTTCCCGACTGTGGAGAAGGTGTCTCATGTAGATATTAAGAATGTTTTTATTCAACGGAAGTGGATTGGTGATGAGGATGCTGTTAAGATTGCAGTTCTATATGTTATTGTGAATTTTGTGATGTCGGTATCTGATGTTCAAACTGTATCTAAGAAATACTTCGATTTGGTTGAGTCTGGTCTTTACAATGACTATCCATGGGGTATTGATTCGTTCAAAGAATTGTTTGATAGTATTCACAAGAAGGTTAAAACTACTAGTACATATTTTCCGGTGGTAGGTTTGGCTTCTGCGTTGCAAGTATGGTTTTATGAGTGTTGGACAAACATTCCGTCATCAGTAGCTATGCGCGTTAGGAGTCGAAGTCCTCGTATCTTGAACTGGAAAGTGACGAGTAGTCTTTCAAAGTATAAGACAATTTGTAAGATTTTAGAGGACCCAGTGAACAAGGTATACTTTCATTGTTTTGTATCTGTTTTCATTTCTATTGTATCTGTTTCATTTCTATTGTATCTGTTTCATTCTTCATTTTTCTGTTTTGCATATTTTTGTATCTGTTTTTGTATCTGTTTTCATTGATTTGTGTACTGTTATGTATGGTGCAGCCTGTTTTCCGGCCTATGCAGCCAACTGTTGCTGAGTTGGCCAGATTTGAGTTGATGGATGATACGGTCGCACCTATTGCGGATGCTATGCAAGATTCTAGTGAGGATGATATTTTGCTCCACCGTGTAGCGTCTGGTCCCTCCTTTTCTGCCGCTTTTGTCGACATTCCTCCTGAAACTGTTGCAAAGCAGGCACAGTCGAAACCTGCGCCGCTGTTTGAAAATGATGCTAAGATTGACATATTGACTCACTCAGTTGAGAAGGTATGTTTAGTTTTTAATATTGAGTCATTCAGTCACTTGAATATTTGTGATATTGTTTTTTGGCACATTCTGATACAGTTTTTGTTTTTTGTTTCAGCTTAGCAATGATTTGGAGTTATTAAAGGGTCATGTGAGGATTATTTGTGTTTATGTGCTTTTACTTTGTTTAAACAGTTAGAATTATTGTCATATTGTTTTTCCTTTGTTTCTTTTGAAGGTTGATGATCAGTTTAATAATATCAAGGAATTCTTTGGTGAGGAGCTTAGAAAAGTTGTTGATGCAATTAAGCTACTTGCGCAAGGACAGGTATTAATTGTTGAAGAAACTGTTTATTGTTTCTTGTCGATGTAATGTTCGTTTCAATTACCTTTTTTTTTTTTTATACAGGGTACTCAAAGTGGTGCAGATAATCGTCAAGGTTCACCACGGACACCACCTGCTAGTGGTGATACAGAGAAGCTCAATTCTGATGATGTTGATGCTACAGAAAATTTTCAATCCGATGTTGGTGATACAGACAGTTTAAATGTTGGTACGGCTAATGTTACGGTATGTAGCTTATTTCATTTATGTTAAAACAACTAGATACTTTTAGATACAAACAGCTACAGATAGTTTCAACTCGAAACAGTTTAACAAGCCAATGAATTTGTACATCTACCAATTATTTTTCGTTTTATTTTTTTAGCCATGTGCTACTGGTGGAGCGACTAATGTAGCAAGCGGCAGCGGAAAAGATGTTACTGTGTTGTCTGTTGATGGTGGAGGCAGTCATGTTGAAAGAGTTGTTATTAGAGAACGTGTTCCAATGGCTGCAACAGTTTCAACCAAGGTTCCTTTGACCCCTTCATTGCAATTCCCAAACTTCGACCTTGGTTTGAATTTCAGCCAAGATTTTCTAAAGACTCCTAAACCTGATGAGGTGCGTGCATTTACCTTTTTTTTTTTCTCTATGTTATTTAAGCCTTTTGTTTCTCCCTTGTTTGTAAACTGTATTATATATTTGTACATTGTTTCTGACGTTAATTTTTTTTTTTTTTTTATATTAGTTTATTAAAGGTTATTCTGTTGATGGTGCTTCATTTTCTAAGAAAGATATTGCCGGACCTTCTTTTATATCGGATGATTTCTTTGATAATTGGACGCCCGAGCAGTTTGCAGAGATGGACCGTAACATTGCCGACACCATTAAGAATGTGAAGAAACAATTTGAAATCAACCCTGTTGCTGGACAACCTGGTGCCACTGTTTCTGAAGCAGCCACTGATACTGTTGCTGCAGATCCTAGTCCCAGTATTGCTGAAGATGCTTATGATACTGTTGCTGCAGAGCACGGTGCTAGGGTTGCTGAAATGCCTGCTGATACTGTTGCTGCAGATCCTAGTCCCAGTGTTGCTGAAGATGCTTCTGATACTGTTGCTGCAGAGCATGGTGCTCGGGTTGCTGAAATGCCTCATGATACTGTTGCTGATGAAGAGCTCATTGAGCACGATGCTGATGTTTCTGATATTATGTTGGTTAGTGACCATGAGAACAAGGATGCTAGCCCACGTGCGGATACTAGTACACCACCACAGGCGTTGGTAAGGGTGAAGCGTCCTGGTAAATATGATGTTTCACCTTTTCTGCGTGAGTTTGCTTCTGGTGCTAGTGCCAATTATGTTTCGCCCAAATCTTTGATGTTGCAAAGGCATCCATTTTGTGTTCCCGTCACAGAGGATGTTGATGAAGAATTATTAAATCAGTTTGTATCATTTGTTGATGATCTTGCTAAGCGGAAAAAATGAAGGTTTGTTCCCCTTCAATGCTTGTTTATTGTATCATTTATCATGTTAATATTTTTTTAATTTATTTTTGTTTTGGTTTTTATTTTTAGGATTTGTGCCTATTCCAAAACTGACAATATACTTCCATATGAGTTTCAATTCGGAGTTGAAACTGTGTCAACTCGAATGTGGTTCTATATTCTGTTGCATGGTGGTCATGCGTTGCAGGATTCAGTAAGTTTATTTTGTTTTTCTTTTTAGTCTTTGTGTGTTTTGTATCTTTACTGTATCTTTTCTGTTTCTTCTACTGTGTGAGGGTGTGTTTCTGTTTCTTTTATATTTGTGTGTGTGCATATGCCCCTATACTGTTTCTTTTTCTTTCTCGGTGTATCTGTTACTGTAATTTTGTTTGTTTCTTCATTGTTTCTGTAATGTATCATCTATTTATATCATTAATATTTTTTTCAATGTTACAGCATCTTAATGTTGTTTTCTACTACTTGCGTAAGCAAGGAAAGTATCGACCGAAGACTGAATTATCCTTCACTACTACTGATTGTTGGTTTAAAACGATGATCGAGATTGTCTATGACAAGTATGTGAATAGTGGCAAGGATGTTTCAGCGCTTTCTGATGTTGATTCTGTTGCTGGCTACATTAGAGGCTGCAAGATCCTTGGAAATGTGCCTTGGGTAGAGGTTGACTATATTCTGCTCCCGATTAACATAAAGTCTCTGTGTCATTGGGTGTTGGGTGTAGTATCATTCAAGGATAGGTCCATTGGGATATACAATTCAATGAGTGGTGCGGGTACTCGTCATAATGCAGCTGTTGTTGAAGTTGTTGAAAAGATTGCCGAGTTGTTGCCACGGTATCTTGTACTGACCGAATTTTACCAGTCAAGGCCCGACATTGATATTCTTACAAGTGAAGCATATGCTGATGCAGATCTAGATGATCCTTTTGGGTTTTTCTTTGTTCCAGACCTTCCGCAACAGAGTCATGGTTCCCTGTATGTTTCTTTTCCCTTTCTTTTCCCTGTATCTGAATCACATCTGTTTCAGAATTACTAATTGTATCTTTTCTCATATTTTTGTCACTGTTTCAGGGATTGTGGAATGTTTGTCATGGCGTATGCGGAGTACTTTATTTCTGAGACTGATATCACAAGTGTGCCTGATTTTGATATAGATCTTTACCGTGGCCGTCTTGCAACGCTGCTTTGGGATTATGGCAAAAGGAAGATTGATTTAGATGCAGTGAGCGCATGTGAAAATCCTGGGCGTCTTGCTAAGAGAAAAGGCGCCATAAAGCGTCGTTTACGAGTTGCCAATCCCAACCATTAGTTCTGTTTCTTTTGTGATGTTTCTATATTTATGTTTGAAGTAGTAACCGTGTCTACTTTAGTATGTTGTTTGTTCTGGATGTTGTTTGTTCTAGATGTTGTTTGTTGTACTCACTATCTATGTAATGACAGTTTCGGAAGGTTTAAATTTTACAGCAACTCTCTTTTATTTTTGTCCCTTTTTGAAGTGTGAAACAGTTTCATACAATTATTAACTGTATCAGATAGCTAAGTTGACATAAAAACAGTTGAAATTATCTTCACTACCTCAGCAACCACGTGTGAAACTGTATCACTTCTAACTAGTCAGATTCAATAACAAAGAAACAGTAAAACACAATTGTGAAACAGTTTGACACAATTATTAACTGTATCACATAGCTAACTTAACACAGAAACAGTTGAAATTATCTTGACTATCTCAGCAACCACTTGTGAAACTGTATCACTTTTAGCCATTCAGATCCAATTTGGAAAAAAAAAATAAAACATAAAGGTGAAACAGTTTCATACAATCATGAAACAGTTTTCATACAGTCATGAGACATTCTGCTACAGACAGCTAAATTTATTAAAAGTTCACGCAGCAATTGTCAAACTGTATCACTTCTAACACTTCAGATTCAATGACAAAGAAAGAACTAAAAAAAGTTCTATTTGGGCTTCGGAGGATGTGTGCAAGTTTTTCTGTTGTGTCCTTCGCGACCACAATTTGCACACGTAATATTTATCCTTTTTGCATGTACTTCCCATTGTGGTTTGTATCTAGTAGTTTTTGGCCTTCCTGGTGGCCGTCTAGCAACTGGCGGGAGTAGTTTAATTTCTGAAACAAATGCTGGAATCTCCCATCTGCTTTCATCTGGTATCGGATTAACATGGAACTCGTATGTCTTTACCAGGGACTTTGTTGAGTAGTAGTTACAGCTGTAATCTTCTTCTTCCAGGCCTTTGTACTTTAGAATAGCCAAAGCATGCACACAGGGCAGTTCTTCCATTTGAAATTTTCCACAACAGCATGTCCGTTCATTCAGATTAACAATGAATTTTTTTTCACCGTCATAGATAGCTGCTTCATTTCCTGTTGAATGTATCTACAACACACAGGATGATACATTTTTGAAACAGAAAATACAAGCAAGATACAAGATGAAACAACTTAGATACAGTAGAAATGAAACAGTTTCTATTCTACCTTTAGCTGCATAGCTTTGCTTCTGTATCCATCTAATATTTTGTTGTACTTGAATCCAAGAGGTGTGAATGTCTCATGTGATTTCTTTCTGTTATCATCAGTCCAAGTTCCAATCAGTGAGCGCATGTACTCCATAAATGCGACTACAGGCATATCACGCGCATCTCTGTTGACTGCATTCAAAGATTCTGCAATGTTTGATGTCATTGTAAACCCCCTATTTACTGTTGAATGCGCCCTTGACCATTTCTGGTATCCAGCATTTAGCAAGTATGCTTTGATACGTTTATCCATTTTTTCCACACTGTTCATGTATGTGTCAAATTCATGTATGGTGTATGCCTTTGCCATACTGAAGAATGTTTCATGGAGCTTGTCTTCACATTTCTTGAACTTAGTCTTGAGGTTGTTCCACAAGTGCCATATGCATGCATAGTGTGGGACCTGAGGATATATGATTGTAATAGCCTTAATTATGCTTTCATTACGGTCTGACACAACGCACATGTTTTCTCTCTCACCGTAAGCATGTTTGAACTTTTCAAAGAACCATTGCCATAAGGCATCGTTCTCTGAATCAACAATTGCATACGCAAGCGGCAATATGCTACCTATGGACAGAAACAGTATGATAAATATTTGAAATAGTGCCACACAAGTAGAAATTGTAACAGTCTGATTCAAATAGAAAGCTTAAAGTTCTCAAAGAAACTGATAGCAAAAATCTGTTAATATTTTTGATACAAAGTGAAACACTGTGGTACAGATAAAACATGATTTAATAGAGAGAAATAGATGGCTTTAAAAAGTCTGTGGCAGAGTTCAAACGGTTTGATACAAAGGTGATACAAAAATTGAAGCAGTCTGATACAAATAAACCATGTGTCTGAAAAACCCTGATACCAAAGCTGGAAATAGTTTGATACAAAAGTGAACCAGTCTGATACAAATAAAAGATGATGAAACAGATAATATATGGTCTTAAAAATCTTGATAACAAAGTTCAAACAGTCTGATACAAAGCTGAAACAGTATGAAACAAATAAGAGATGCTGAAATATTACGACACAAACAGTTGAAACAGTATGATACAACAGGTACTGTTAGAAATCAATTTACCTGCTGCATCTAATGTACTTGCTGCTAGGAATGTTCCTTTGTGCGCTGCTTTTAGGAAGCTACCATCAACAACTACGATTGGTTTGCAATGTTGAAATCCCTTTATTGAAGCATTCAAAGCAACAAAAGCGTACTTGAACAAATGGTCCTCACTTGCATGTAAAGCAACAACTGACCCTGGGTTTCTCTGCTCTAACATATAAAGGTAACTTGGCAGCTTCTTGTAAGATTCAGTTGGGTCTCCTCGTATCATTGCAATGGCCATTTCTTTTGCTCTCCAAGCCTTCATATAATCTATGTGTATACCGTAACACCTCTGCATTTCATCCATTATCTCTTTAGGCTTGTAGGTCGACTTTGGGTCATCAACCCTGTCCTTGACAATCATACCAATCATTCGTGATGTAAGCTGCGCTTGCCCATAAACTCTTTCTTTGTATGGACATGTGTGTTCATTGGTGAATTCTCTAACTTTGAACAAACTTGATGAATTCAAGCTTGACGCCCTAAATTTCCATTTGCAATTTTCACCTTTGCATATCAGGCAGTAGCTGCAGATACAGTATGATACAGAAAGTGTTACATGATACAGAAAGCTTCAGAAATTAAGTAACAGATACAAAATTGTACGGTATTATACAAATACAATTTACTTAATTTCTAACAGCCATGTATGATATAATCAGAGATGGTAGAGTTATAAATCAGATACAATGTGATACATAATTCACACATTGTATCTTACATATAAATTGTTATTGCTTGAAACAAAATACACATTTCAGATACAATATAGAAACTGTTTGTTCATGAAACAAACTCATGATACAGGTACACAGAAACAGATACAATGATAGAATGTGAAATAAATTGATACAAAACAAAAATACTGATATCAAGAACATTTCTTAGAGTACTTATGATACAGTTACACAGAAACAGATACAATGATACAATTTGAAATAAATTGATACTAAACAAAAATACTGATATCAAGAACATTTCTTAGAGTACTTAAGATACAGTTATACAGAAACAGATACAATGATACAATGTGAAATAAATTGATACAAAACAAAAATACTGATATCAAGAACATTTCTTAGAGTACTTATGATACAGTTACACAGAAACAGATACAATGATACAATGTGAAATAAATTGATACAAAACAAAAATACTGAGATATAATACCTTGTTGCGCTTGATCTCTCAACCTTAAACTGAACCTTTTCTGTTATTGCAAATCGTTTCATGGCCATTACTACAGTGTTTTTGTTAATGTACACTTGGCCCTCTACTATCTCGTTTTGCAAGCTATTGGTAATTACTGCAACTTCTTCTACCTCGTGCTCATCAGAAGTTCCTTTAATCAGTAGTTCTACCGTTTCAGCACTACTCTGTCAGTATCAACACAGTCTCCCACTGTATCACGACTCCTTATGCTTTGTCTATCACTCCAGAACCCTTGATCCTCAACAATATCTTCCAGTGTGATACAAAGTGGATAGATTTCTATTCCTTTTTTCTCTATTTTCAATCCTGTATACACTAAAACACCCATGTCATTGTGTATTTCTAAACCCGGACTTTTTTTCATTACCTTATACTTTATTTTAACAATTTTTCTCGTCAGATCAATGTTCAGTTGCTTCGCAACTGTATCACGAAGCATCTGAAAGTTTGAATCTGGATTTATCGCGATTGCATCAACTACAAAATCAATATAATTGTCGAATTTGTCCCATCTTCCACTTTGTTTTAGTAGAATTTTTATTTGTGCCATATCTATTGTAAAGTTTCGATTTTGATATGTTTAAATTATACAACACTCGTAACAGCAACCAGAAACAGAGGCTCGACAGCTGCAACACAGAGCAGAAACAGACGCGAAACAGAGCAGAAACAGACGCGACACAGTGGAGAAACGGTAGCAGCTTTGTAGAATTGTTGATCGAAAACAGAGTACGTTGTGTAGAAATAAATAGAAACAGAAAAGTAACGATTTTTAATAGAAACAGAAAAGTAACGCGACACAGTGGAGGCAGAGCTAGAGAGAGAAAAAACAGAGAGAAAACAAGAAGGGTTTTAGTTTCTGTAAATAGAGTTGGAATAAAGTATTTATACATTGCTATTTTGCAAGGAAAAATATTGCCATGCATTGTAATTAGAAAAGTATTGCTATTTTTATGTAATTAAGGGTGAAAATTTGTATATTTGTGTAAAAATCCCTTTTTACAATTCCTACTCATTGTTTGTGGATGGGAAATTTTGATCGCTAGCCATTTTTGGACGCGCTCATTGGGGACTATCTACCGTTTCAAAATTCATTGAAGAATAGCCAAAAATTCGCGCGCACACTTAAGCTCTATTAGCGTTGGAAAAACACCCCAGACTAGTCCCATAACAAAATACTGGGGCTTTGAATAAAACTTGTTGAAAGACCAAGTATTTTATTATGGGACTTTATATATAAAACTTCAGTCCCATAACAAAATGTTGGGGCTTTGAACAAGTTTTGTTCACAGCCCCAGCATTTTGTTATGGGTTATGGGACTTTATATATAAAGCTTCAGTCCCATAACAAAATGCTGGGGCTTTGAACAAGTTTTGTTCACAGCCCCAGCATTTTGTTATGGGACTGAAGCTTTATACAAAGTCCCATAACAAAATGTTGGGGCTTTGAACAAAACTTGTTCAAAGCCCCAGTATTTTATACTGGGGTTAGTTTTGAAGCTTCCCAGTATAAATTTATACTGGAATTTGTCCGGAGGTGGCTATTTCTCAGCGAATTTATTTTTGACGGCTACAAATCAACTAACGCGCGCCAAACCGGCCCCTGCACGAAATTTTTACTTTGTGGATGTACTTATGGGCCAAACCACGTAAATAGGGTAAAAATTTAGTGTAGGGGCCTGTTTGGAGCGCGTTAATTGATTTGTAGCCGTCAAAAATAAATTCGCTGAGAAATAGCCACCTCCGGACAAATCCCAGTATAAATACTGGGACTTTGAACAAAACTTGTTCAAGGCCCCAGTATTTGTACTGGGGAAGCTTCAGTAAACTAACCCTAGTATAAATACTGGAGCTTTGAACAAGTTTTGTTCAAGGCCCCAGCATTTTGTTATGGGACTATGTATAAAGCTTCAGTCCCATAACAAAATGCTGGGGCTGTGAACAAAACTTGTTCAAAGCCCCAGCATTATTATGGGACTGAAGCTTTATATATAAAGTCTCATAACCCATAACAAAATGCTGGGGCTGTGAACAAAACTTGTTCAAAGCCCCATCATTTTGTTATGGGACTCAGCTTTATATATAAAGTCCCATAACAAAATACTTGGGCTTTGAACAAGTTTTGTTCAAAGCCCCAGTTTTTTGTTATGGGGCTAGTCTGGGGTGTTTTTCCAACGCTAATGGAGCTTAAGTGTGCGCGCGAATTTTTGGCTATTCTTCAATGAATTTTGAAACGGTGGATAGTCCCCATTGAGCGCGTCCAAAAATGGCTAGTGATCAAAATTTCCCGTAAATAGGTGACTATTTTTTTTTATGAGATTTCCACATTAGCCCCTAATATACTATATCAATAATTTACCTTGCACCAACCTAATCTATCCACAATATTTATATTTAAAATTTAATTTATAATTACAATATGGCATATAATTAGATTGATATTTTTATATATAGCTTCTATATACATATACACACATATATTTGTCTTATATATTTTTAAATATTTATATCATTAAATTATATCTAATAAATATGTTAGGAAAAGAAAAAAAAGATAAAATATGATTACAAAAAGTGAATAAGGATTGAAAATTGTTGTGTGGGGATAATAATCCTTTTTTTTATTGTTGTTATTATCATATTTTGTTTTCAACCAAAAATACATGTCAATCTTGTCCACGACGTAACACACAAGTTATCATCTTTGATTGTACCACCTGATGTCTTATATTTGGTTTGAGGCCTCAGTAGTTCGAATTTATGCCAAGACATCCCATAGGGATAAAACCTCTGTATTAAAGATAACTGTACCCAGGGCTTGAACTCGCGATCTCTGGTTAAGAATGATGAAGCTTTGGTGGTAAAGTGAAATTTCTTGACTTCACCAAAATAGCTAGCTTTTGCTCCTCTTAAGATTCACATAAAATTGCTACTCCTACTAGAGAGGGGGTTACTGCTCCGATTGTTTTCGGCCAGTCCATCACAATGTTTGATTGCATGAGATTTCTGTCGAAAGGTGTAACGAAAGTGAAACTCAGCATGGAAGCACGTTCGATATTTGCCTAATTAGTTTCTAAAGAGGAAATCTAGCAAATAGTCTTGGCATAGACATGCTGCTGCTGGATGTATGGTAGATGACTTTGCACAAAAGTAGGGCAGCCCTAGTACACCAGGACGTCAGTTGAATAACTTTAACATAGAAATATTCAAAAAGTTAGATGTATATTAAAACCTCGACCATTGTCCCGAAAGAATAGTGGGCACGGTGAGCATCACCGAGACTCTTGATCCCTTTCTAGTTTTGAAAAGAAAAGAGGTGTCCAGTTTCAGTGGGCAGCTGGGGCAGAGGGTGTTGGTCGAAGGCGTTCAAAGAAAAGAGGAGCTAACAAAATTCTATTATGCAGCCAAATGGCGCATGAATATGTTTCCACTGTTCTACATTGATATTGTGTTAACATCTACCGCTGAGCAAGTGTAAGATCTCTTATCATGACTTTTGAACCCGTGATTGACTGGAGACCAGACTCCTGAAAGCATGGCACAGAAAAACATTCCATCAAAACATTGGGTTCAACTCTCTATAAGCTCTACAATACAAGTTACTATCTCTCCACTTTATAATTTGCAGATTTCTGGTCTGTGTAGGTGATCACAACTCATCATGATCTGATTCATGGTCTTCCGACTGGGCATCAGCTTTTTCATAGGTGGGTGGTTTCTCTGCATCTGCAGATTTTTGTTCTTTCTGGGAGGTACCCTCCTCAGAAGAGGAACTTTTAGCATCTGCGTTCTCCCCGCTGCTTTCAGTTTCATTTTTCACAGGCTTCTCAATCTTTGGCTTCGGTTTCGGTATTTTATTTACCTTGTTAACCTGATTCACAGAGAAGAGAAAGGGAGATTCAAACAGTGAAAACTTCGTATCTTGAATGAGTCGACTACCAAATTCCTAGTAACTCTTATCACTAGAACAAACTAACATGATTTAGTTTGCGTACCTTGTCTTGAAGATCAAAAACCTTTTCATATACTTCTTGCGAAGTAAATGCAGGCTTGCTGGATCCAGGAGTGCTGTAGGAAAAGTAAAAGGCATTAAACACACAATGTATGAGAAAGGGGATAAAACGCTAGAAAGAACTAGATTTTCTCAGAAGTGCTTATAAAGAGAGATGTGACTTCCTCAAACTGGCAAGTCGGACTACTGGGATATGTAAGACATAGTTTTTGTGGAGAACAAGCACGGTCGAATGATATTTTATACTATATTTTTCCAGCAGAAATTAGGTACTATTGTTTAACCCATTAACTAAATTGTTTAATTTAAACATTTTCCGACAAACCCAAGAACAGACCAAGTCACATAGTTTTAACCTTTGCCCTCAAAACTCAAAAACTGACTCAAAGCACATATGAAATTCAGGGAGTAAGGAGAATAATCTTGTTGCAATCTTTTACTACTTCTTTGTTTTGTTTTTATGTTTTTTATATCAAAGAGAACCAACGTGACCTTCTGACCCAACTCCGATTGTGACGCACAGGTTCAAACCTGGAGGGTGTATGGGCCCGCTATCTACCCTCTTTCCAACTTAACTTTGTCCGGGGAAGGTTCAGAACCTGTGACGTGTGTCTAACCCGTACATCACATGATGGGTCGTTGTCACTGAACAAATGCCCAGGGTGCAAATATCATTATAGCACCCACTTTCTTATCTTTCCTAGTCTCCCAGTACAACCCTCTTCCTGTCCCAATTGAATATGGGCGCAATGATGGGTCCTTGTCACTGAACCAATGCCCAGGGTGCAAACATCATTACAGCACCCACTTTCTTCTCTTTTCTAGTCTCCCAGTACAACCCTCCTCCGGTCCCAATTGAATAAGGGCAAATGAAGATTACAGAGTTCCACCTTTTCCCCTCCTAATTTTGAGGAAAGATACGCAAATAAATAATCACATAAAATAGTATTAGCGGGAAGTAGTCCATTTCCACATTCAGGAGTTCAAAGCTCAATAGTTTAATGAACAAAATCTTACTCCCACATTGTTTGACTGGGCAAAAGTTTAAGAGAAAAAAAAGACTTTTGAAACTTGTGATCTAAAATACGCTATAGATATTTGTCTAGATATAAATCATCTCATTTAGGGTAAAAAGGTAGGTTTGAAGCTAAATTGTTTCTAAATATTAAAAAAGTGTCAATTCGTTTTTAGCCATATTAAAAAGGAAGGTGTGTCACATAAATTTTTAATGGCGAGACTACTATGGAAAATAGGCATCCTATGTTCACATACCAAATCAAAAGGGGTAAAGGAAACAGCAGCAGAGGATGGAAAGAAGAGGGGGAGAGGCAAAACTAGAGTGGAGAGAGTAAACCCACCACTGTATGAAAATAGGAAAGAGAAAATTTGAAAGAGATGAGCAGGACAAAGCAAACTTACTCTTTCTGTTCAGCCTCCTTTTGATTTAACCAATTCTTCACTTTCTCAGCTTCATTTAGAACCTGCAAACATGACCCTTTTCAGTTTCCCAGGTGTGAAAGAAGAGATTTCTTAGCTTCTATAGTATCAACAACAGAAAGATGCCAAGCAGATCAGCTGGAAAGAGCACCTCCTCTATTCTCCCCTTAGGAAGCCACGATTTGTCTGTTTCCCAACCACGCACAATCTGAAGGTCAATAAAGAAATAAAAGGTAAATAGCAGGAGTCAAAGGCAGTAAAAGATGCAAAACTTCCCAGCTGGCTCACAGCTTTGAAATTCACAGGGTATTGCAACGGAAGCTAGACAGAGTAAGGTCAACATAATGTAAATGAATCTTTCTACTGATACCTAGATTACAGCTATGTTACCAAATGTGAGATATTGAAATGCAGATGCAGGTCATATTAATTTCATTGGTATGTCTTCTACAATTCAGATCTAGAAGATACCCATAGCTATAATCACCCCAAACAGTTCCTCGAAGTATACAGGTTATTTTCCCACATCCCACAAGGAAAACTGCAGTAACGATTTTCAGACTGATGCGCTCGTATAACCTAGTCATTTTTCTAAGCTACTAATTCCTCCATTAGCCTTTAGAAAATAAATAGGTACTATTCCTTGTCCTACTAAATATAGATGCTACCATAACACACTTGCTCTTTCAAACTTACATTACACACTTTTTTATGCAAAGAATTTACCAAACAGAACAGAAGAGTATGAATGGAGTAAGAAATCAAATTCCCTACCTGTTGCACTTCATTAAGGTACTTCCGAGCTTGGTTAGATGCAGCAGGACGTGCAGTAAGTTCACTACGTCTGCACCAAAAATTTACATTCAGCATGGCTACCTAACATGGTACTAAAAGAAATATTTGTTAGTGATTGACAGTTAATACTAGGAGCAGACCTAAAAAATATGGGGTCACCAATAGCTTTCAACTTATCTAAACGTTCTTGAAACTGGGTGGCAGAAGCATCTTCGCCATCAGTGTACAACCATTCTTGTACCTGAAAAATGTGCAGTAACTTCATTTAGTAATTATGATATATACACATATGCAAACATGGAAAAAGGAAACAGGCAAACCTCATCAAGTTTCTCAACAAAGGATTGACGCTCTTCACTGGTCGAAATCTTTGCAACCTCTTCAGACTCGAGCTGGTAAATCAGCACATCCAAGCATAATAAGAAGAGGGGTAAATGAGCACATCCAACATAATAAGAAGAGGTGTATTATTAATCAGTTTCATGTGATCAACGAATAAAATTTTTGGCACAAATCCTAGGCGATAAAAGGCCACTCGAATCCAGCTGATAAGAAGTGCATTGCTAAGAAAAAAGCTGAGAAGCTAACAGCGATCAACAAGGTGACACATATAGGAAAACAAGATCAAAACGCACACCAGAGAAATAGTGTGTGAGTGTGTCTGTGTTTGGGTTCTGCGTCTGAGTATAAGTTTCATTTGAGGGCAAAAAAGCAGACCAGTGTTACAAAAGGATGGTTCTGCAGGATCCTAAACAATGGGTATATCCTTGAACTATTGCAAAATATTAACTGAGCTGTGATGCCTTTACCAAGTTAGAGGAGAAAGCTTCTATTAATAAATCAATGTGGAGAACAAGGGAATACACTTGGAATGTGAAATGGGAAAATCCAGAATACATAAAAGGCATTCAAGTTCCCAAAGCTGAATAGATCGTCTGAAATGATTAAAAGCATCCATAGGCGTCAAAAATATTAAAAAGATAATCCCTCAAACCTTGTCTCTTGTATCATATATGTATCCTTCCAAGCTGTTCTTCAATTCTGCGGTTCTTCTTCTTTCTTCATCTTTTTTGTCCAGTGCTTCCAATTTGCTTTTAGCTTCATTAAAAGATTCTTTCGAAAGAGGTGCTCCTGGCCCAGCAGTCTTCTCATTAATCTACACAAATAAAGAAGTCTCCAGGATAAGATTAGTCATCATCATAACATAAATGTATTTATTATAAAAGGAAATTTTCCTCAGCGCCCAATGGGAAAACATGAAGGCACCCAATGGAAATCAATGAAGAAGTTGTGAAATAGAGGCCCAGCAAATGGACAAGTTTAGACAACCTTAAGTGGAACTCGAAAAGTCCGTTTCTTCAGCTTCTTCTCCGTACCAAGACTTATTGTGCTAGTATCATTTTCACTAGCATCAGAGCTATTATTGTTACCACTGTCTGCATTCAACTTTTCATTGCTTTCCTCAGCATTACTGGGGCTACTTTCAGTTGACGTATTCGCTGAAGCAGAGGTTGAGTTGTCCACGGTGAGATTCTTTCGTGGAACTTCTACCCATTCAGTTATTTCAATAACAGCATCTGCTCGATCTAATGAAAATATTCCACTTCTACTAAGGGAGAAATGTAAATTAGCCTTGATAGGGGCAGAAAGATTCCGTGATGCATACCTAGAAAAAGAAAAGCACAATGTTCAGAACAATATATATCACCGATACCATTTGATCGAGTATTGCTGATTCTTACTTCTCGCTGGCATCAGTAAGACCTGACACTGCATACTGAGCAAACGTGACTGAAGGAGTCCCAGGGGGCAAAAGGTCATCGCTTTCATATGCTAGTGAAACTTCAAAATCCTTGTTGTGAACAATGGATCTGAACATCTGCAGTTAGATCACACAGAGGGCATAAAACTGTCATGCATTATGCTCGCCATTTCCCCAACAGTATACAGTCTAAAAAATATTTCTGAAATACCTTGCTGGGTAGTTTCTTCATACGTGGTATGATCAGCTGTTTGGTGCTTTCATCTTTAGGAAGATCCGGACCATTAACTTCAATCACATATCCATATGGAGAACCATCAATCATCCCCAATTTACGATTCAGTTTGATTCCATCACTTATATTTGCAGCATGCAATGAGGCCCCAAGAGCAATTGCTTCATCAGAGTCCAAGTGTCTGTCCAGTTCTTTCCTTCCAAGAAATTCCTGGAGCTTAGCCTGCATTAAAAGCATGTAAATTAATTTTCAAGAAAACAATCAGTATTTTGACAAATCCATAAATCGAGAATGTTAGACACACTAATATCTTGATCGAGCATGTTACAAGCAATGATATCTATATCAACATGACTACTACACACTGACTCGGCCTCAGATAAAGATGTTCAGTGGCAAGAAACTCCAACAGCCAGCAATACAACATTAAATTCATGTTATATATAAGTCATATGCAATGAAAACACTTTCATGGATTTACTAGTAGATGATGACTGCCAATATGAGTATCAATAAATGTAGTTGGTAGATCTCAACTTATAGTTTAGAAAAGAGTAGTGACACAGACCTGCAACTTTGGCACCCTGGTTGCACCTCCAATCAACTCCACTGCATAAATATCATCTACTTTCAGACCAGAATGTGTGAGAACTTCCTTTAAAGGTATGAGAGCTTTTTCCCACAAATCTTCGCACAACTCTTCAAACTTCTCACGAGTTATTGAGCTCCTGTGACAAAAATAAGTCCTGATGAGTGAATAATTAAAAACAAGTGAAAAATACTAGTCGGATATCCCTCTTCCTCCTCTTCCAAATGTATAAGCATCCCAGCACGTTCACATAATTCACAGAAGAAAAAAAGGGTGGGCTGGCTCCTATATGAATTTATTAGACAGAAACGATATCCATGGGGGAGCAGAACTTCTTTATCTAAGACGGAATTGAGCATTTGATCATGGCAACTAGAGATGTGCATAATCTGCTGTCCTGTTAACTAAAAACTATGAAGAAAAAACATGCAAACACACAAAATGTGAAGAGGAACAAACAACTTATAATACACTAAGTTAATCTGTTTACCTATAGAATAAGTTTTAGATTAATCAAATAAGCTCTGTAGCACAATTATAGCGAGTGCGATTGTATTTTATCAAAAGAAAGTATGTTTTTCATTTTGCTCTCCTTTTCAACTTCTTTCTCTCATTAGCTGAACAACTGATCCTCACCTCAACAATGTATGTCAATCGATTACTACTTGTATGTCATGTTAAACTTCGAGGCATAAACTTTTTTTGTTTTTTTGAGGAAAAAAAGATAGAAACATTTACAATGACAAAAACAAAAATAAAACAAGTAAAGTTGGATTTGTTTAATCCCATAGCAAGGTCAGCTTAAAAGCAAGTGTTTGACCAGACCGTATCCTATCGAGTTGAATCCCTTACAGGGTTCATCACAAGCAGTACTATAGCCAGCGCATGGGCATACGATACTAAGTTTTACCCTGAAGCACAACAAGTTTCTCCAAGCCTTTCATATCATAGACAGGACTTATTGACCATTTTTCTCAAGATAATGTGACATCTTTCACTTATAAACAGCGCACTGGAGAACTGAAAACCGAAATTTAAGAACTAAAATTTCCAGCAATAGATGAACAACAAGAAAGTAGGTAAATTCATGTGGACTAAAATAAACAACAACAAACTCACCTAAAATCCCGATCATCATAAATAGATTCAACTGAAATTGAAGCAGCTGTATTTGCACTAAGAATTTCCTTTGTTCGCTTAACTTGTTTCTTTAGCTTTGCCATTGCCTTCGGAGACTTCCTTATGTCAACCCCATTTCCAAGCTGTTTATTGAACTCATCTGCAAAGTACTCCACCATTCTTAATTCCATATGTTCCCCTCCCAGGTCAGCGTCCCATCTAACATCCTTGACCTGCAATACTCATCTGTCAAACTATCTAAATTCAAGAAAGAAGATTGTCAAAAGAACCTATTACAATGATAAAACAGTTTTGTATACAGACACACTACAATCTTTTGCTAAGTTACTTGGACTCTTCAAAATTACCGCCGTACCCGTGTCGGATAGGATCCGTGTCGGATAGGACACGGGATTCACACCGGATGTGGTCAAATAAAAATGGATACTTTGACCAAAATCCACAGAAAATTAAAGATTGTTTTTTGATAAATAGACTCTCAAGATAGACATTGGAAATGAGATACCTTCCAAATTATGCAGAAATTTATAGTTTTTTTGTCTCTTTTTCATCTTTTGTCGACCTTCTCGAATTTCTGATTTTATGTTTTGAGGGTAACTTTTGGGAAGACGACTTAATAGAGAAAAGCAGAGATGTTGGGAAAGAGGACTTCTCTAGGAGGAATCGAAATTAAGGATTATGACTTTATTTTTAGAATTTAGAAAATTTTTAGACAGATCCCGCACCCGTATCCGTGTGCGGATCCATACCCCCAAATCTCTAAAATTAGATTTTGCCGAATCCGACCTCTAGATCCGTACCCGTGTCGGATACCCATACCCGAGTCCGAGTAACTTAGATCTTTTGTACTGACGTAATAAACCTAGCACGGAAACATTTTTTTATATAACCAAGAAATCCCCGAGAACCACTAGCTCACACGGAACTCGGTGAATAATGGGTCCGCTCTTCTACCCGCTTCGGTTCGAACTTGTGACGTACACTTGACCCACACATCACAAGTTGCACTCTAACCACTAGATCGAAGCCCCATGCTACCTATACAATGGAAGTATTCCCCACAACACCTATACAATATATATTGCATCGATATATCTAGCATAGAAATTCACAAATGATGTTCTGAGCTCAATATAAATGTATAGCAAGCATATTCCGATATTATAGCAATCTTTTAAGAAATGTAACACAAAAAAAGCTTATAAGGAGTACCTGAAACTGGTTAGCAGATACAGTCTTCCCAAACTCCTTAGTATTATAAGCAGAGAAATACACCAACGCAGCATACGTACTACCCGCACCCATATCATAAAATATCACGTGCCTCGACCCATTTGAAAAATCCTTATCAATCCCATACTGCAATGCAGCACCAGAATGTTCATTCACAAGCGCCAGAACATTAATCCCCGCCAATTCAGCTGCATTCAACAACCCTTTCCTCTCTGCCACTCCCATATAAGGCGGCACAGTCACAACCGCATCCTTAACTGGCGTCCCTCTGGTATGTGCCTCGGCCAATCCAACCGCATACTTCAACAACATCGCCACCAATTCCTCCGCAGTAAACTCCCCATTCTCGGTCCTAAACACGGCCACATTCCTCGATTCCTCAGGGGCAATATCGTAATTCAAGTAAAGCGAATCCAGGATTTTAACACTATGAGGGTAGGGTTTTGAAATGAGGTCACGGAGATGGGAGTAGACTTTATTAGGGTAACGAGCGACGATTCCAGAAGCTTCTTCGCCGATTAAGCGACTGCCGGAATGGAAGGCAACGAGAGATGGGGTTTTACGTTTGGACATTTCGTTAATGGCTATTGAAATAGGGGGTTGTCCTGGTTTTAAATTAACCACAGCTACTTTAAACCATTCTGATCCTAGATCTATACTTGATACTGCTGATTCACATGGAATTGAATTTATCAACAATAATAATAAGGATATGAAGATACCTATTCGCAATAATAACATTTTCGTCGCCGGCATCGGAAATTAGAATCTCCGGTGAAGTTTATTTATTTATAGTAGTAAGTAAGAGGAAATCTTTTCTGTAACAGAAGAGAGTGGAGGTTTATATATACAGTTGGGGTACAGGTGGAAAGTGCAGGATTGACCAATAAGGATTTGACATGTGGAATAATGTACACGTGGCATGTTATGTGACGCCCGGTGTGTTGGTTTTGCTGTTGGCATAGATCTCACTTCTCCACACTGTTCAGACTTCAGCCCCCTCGTCGTTGGATTTTGAAGTTTCTAGCGACCTTCACATTTTAATAATCATTCTTTAGCTCCTACTACTATTTGTTTATAATTAAAATTTTCGTTTGTTTATAGAATTTTGTCCAAATTAATTAGTTGAGACAAATTTTAGGAAATTTTGGGGGAAAAAGGTCTATTTCATTTATAAAATTTTAATTTTTTTCAAGTGAAATAAATATAACTTTAAGTTCAAAAAACTATCTTTCAATACAAATTCACAAACTCATATTTTCATGTTTCAACCAATTCTCCGTCCAAATGGTAGGTTATTTTCTTTGGCAAATTTTGCTTCTTTCTTAACAAAAACAATAACAGATCCAGTATATTATCACAAGTATGGTCTGTAAGTTCGATAAAATACACATGATATTTTAAAAAAAAATGCTATTTTAAAAAAAATTATACGTTACAGTTCTTTCTGATTTTTTAAATTTCAAATGTATCACTTGATTTGTGTTTTACCTTGATGATTTAACTATAATTGGAAGCTGATGATTAATTGGTATAATAGCAGCCTCATTAATCACTTAAAAATGTTATCAGCGTTTGCGAAGTTTATTGGTTGCATTTAGAGTACAATAGATTGAAAAATATGTCATGAAGGATATGGCATTTCTCTTTTCGACAAACAGGACATCTGTGCTTGGTTGACGTTAATGCAAAAGAATCGGCCATTGATTACTCAATTTAATTCATCACCACCATTCACAAGTAGAGATTTTGAACTGACTTGGCAGATGGTTGCCACTAATTGTTTTATAACTCTACATAATATTCTCTCTAATTCATATGAACCTCGTTGATATGGCACATAGTTTATCTTTTTTGACACAATACAATTTTTTTTTACATTTTCCATGCATTATAAAAACTTTTTGAAGAAAAAAAAATTGAAAGTTGTGATACTATATATCATGACAACTTTTGTGTGGATAGAAGATTTTTTACATTTGTGATTTTAAACATATCATGAAATTTATGTGCGTATAAATAATTTTACTTTAAGGATAAATGAGAAGACTAGATTCAATAATTTCCAAATGTTGAAATAGAGTATTTTTATTTTTAACAGATTAAAAAAAAAAGCCATACTACATAAACTAACACGGAGAAAGTAAGTTGTATAAATAACTTGGACAAGAGATAAATATCTCTCTCATTTTCTTCTAAAAGAAGGATTACTTCCTAATTTTCAAATTTCATCTCACAGTTTCTTTCCCTTGTGAAAAGAGAAAGTTTTAGGGTGTGTTTCGTATAAACAAAAATATACATTGCATTTTGACTTATTTATACATAAATGCGGTTGAATTGTCTTTATTTTATGTTTTCATATGAATCTATGTGGATGAGCGAAGTGAGTACAATTTTACCGTATTTATTTGCAAATGAACATTGTCATTTGCTCATTATATGAATATTATAACCAGATTGTCATTACTTCCAAATATTTTCACTTGATGATATATTTTTGTGGATGTCCGAGGTGAGACTGATTTTGTTACACCCCGTACGTCTAAATTGACGTATATCAGATTTAAGTTGCGGAAAGTTTGGGAATATAAATTTTATATATTGTCCGAGGTCAGTACATATATGATGTTTATATGTTGAATATAAAGTTTGGGAAAAATCAGATTTAAGTTGCGGAAAAACCGACAAAGGAATTGCCTTGTAACAGAGCTTTTTCAGCAATTAATTTCATGTGTTATATGAAGTCTTTTGGGGACATAACATATACCAAATTGAAGGTCTTGGAGTGTAGTTTCCAACACTTTTAATGGTTTGCTCATACAACTTATAGATAAAAAGATATGAGCGTCAGAAGTCAGACCAGAAAAGGGACATAAGCGCAAAAGAGGGCTAGAAATGAAATATTTTTATTATAAAAGAGAAATCATTCTCTCTCTTTCGACATTTTCCAGTAAAACCATGATATAAATAGAGCTTTTTCAGTTTGAATCCATTTTTTTATGATTTTGAAGATAGAACATCAATTTTGACACGAAACGGAAGATGGATTGCATCAAAACGCTCTACGCGATTAGGGTAACATTATGCTACCTTCAATTTCGTCTATAGTTTGAGTTTTAGAATTACTTCATAGCTAAGTAAAGTATCTAAATTCTATTTTATAGCTTGTTTAAGCTTTAGAAGGTGTGGAATTCAAAGGAAACGAAGTTTAGAAGCTAGAAACATCAAAGGTATGTAAGGCTAAACCTTTCTTTTGGCAAGGCATGTATCTTTTAGCTTTTGAAGCTTTTCTTAGTTCTAATCTTAGTGTTTCTTGTGAGAAACTTGTATGGTACTAAGGAAACCTTGTATATACTTAATTTGGTACTAAAATCCAAGGTGAAAGACGTCCAAATCAACAAGACAAAACGTTTCAAAATCTGGAAAATTGTTTTGATCTTTGGACAGCTTTTAGTATATTGATCATAACTCCTTGTACAAAATTGATATTATGATGATTTAAGAATCCACAGAATCCTAAGACATATACCTACATCTTTCATTCAGACCATGAAGTCTATATCTTTGATCTACACTCTGAAAATTAGGTTGAAAGTCAGGACAGTGGTGCTGTCCAGACATTCTATCTGCGGATGAGTTATGTCATCCAGTTGTCTCATCTTGTTATCCGTTTAACATGTTTATGTTATCAGTTTATCCGGGATTCATTCCCGTGTATAGTACAGTGTTGGTTCTATTTTGCGGATCATCCAGTTTCAGAGGAAACTCTGCCAAAATTTCTATAAAAGTCAAAGAGTTAGACAAATTCTAAGTTTCAGGTTGTGTCTATAATTCAATCCAGAGTATTCTTATCATTCCTTCGAGTCCATATATATTGTTGCCACATGTGTTATGCCTCATACATGCTTATGCTTATATTGTGATCATGTTATGTGTGATTTGGAGTCCCCCATAGAGGCTGGACATTGGACACACAGTCCGATCACGTGTGATACTACCCCGTCTGGGGGATACAGCCCCTCTGGTTCAGGCGGGAGTTGAAACACCTAGTGTGACCGGGTGTCATTCACACACTCTGACCAGAGAGACTAGATATTACTGGCTGGGGGGGATATAGCCCATAACACCCACCAGGTTTGTTATATACGCGTATATAGCCACATTATGCACTGCATGATTATACATGAGGCTAGTTCAGTTTTTCAGTTACCTGATTTGGGGAGATACAGCCCATAACGCCAAACAGGTACTAGTTCAGATGTTCAGTTACCTGATTTGGGGGGATATAGCCCATAACACCAGACAGGTACCAGTCCAGATAACAGTTCAGCTTTAGCTCGGTACCAGTTATCAGTTCTCAGTTATCAGCTACCAGTTCTTAGCGTCAGTATCAGTTGACAGTTATCAGTTCTCAGTTATCAGCCACCAGTTCTTAGCGTCAGTATCAGTTGACAGTTATCAGTTCTCAGTTATCAGCCACCAGTTCTTAGCGTCAGTATCAGTTGACAGTTATCAGTTCCAGTTCTAGTAACCAGCTATCAGTCATATTACAGTTATTTATCAGTATAGTTCAGCTCAGTCTTCAGTTCCAGATTCAGCTAGACTTCAGTTTATATTCAGATCATGTTTAGTACGTTCTTCAGATTTCCAGCTATATTGCTATGCTCCAGCTCATATTTACATAGTTATATTCCAGCCTTACAGTTTCATTCAGCTATAATATATTATATGCTCATGCTTACATACTTGGTACATATCGTACTCACGCCCTTTTCTGGGGCGCTGCGTTTCATGCCGCGTAGGTGCAGATTGATCAATGCTTGGACCATGTTAGTAGGCCATCTATCAGCTATTGGAGTCACTCCGCTTACTCCCGGAGTTACTTATCTTTTGGTATGTGTACAGTCAGCCAGCTTGGGTATGGAGGGGCCTTATCTCGTCCTTTGTATATTGAGTTCATCACTCTTAGAGGCCTGTAGATATGTCCCTGTGGGGTGCAGTCAGTATGTTATGTAGGTCAGCTTATATTAGCCTTGTCAGCTTTTTGCATTGCATACTCCTTATCAGCTAGGTTTATGCTTATTCTGTTTATCAGTTATAATGGTTAGCAGATTATCAGTAGGATTAGTGATGATCGATACTTAGTGTTGGTCATCCGTCGCGGCCCTAAGTTGGGTCGTGACAGATTTGGCCTCATTTATTTACAAAATAGATATAATTTTTGTTTCACTGTATAGATAATACGAATGAATTAGTCTTTGTCTTTTTTATTTTATTTTGTTGGGAGTGGTGATATATTTATAATTAAAGATTCATTAAAGATAAGGGTGCGACTATATTTTTGTAGTTACAGTTTCATTAAATATAAAAGATTCGATGACATTTTGATAATTATGGGTTCATTAAATATAAAATGTTTGGCGTATTTTTGTAATTACAAAAAAAACTTATTTTTAAAGACAATCTATAAAGATCCCAACTCTAAAGACTGGGCTCTTTTTTGGGGGGATTTACAAAACTTTGACACCTTAGGCAATAGTTTGCCTTATTGACATTGTTTAATGTGGTTTTACAATAATAACCTCACTAACTTGACAAGTGCACCTACGGAGACAGCACTTGACCTTGCAGGCAGCACTTCAATTTATACTTGAAGTGTTTCCCCCAAAGTAACACTTGTAAATTTATAATGTCAAGTGTTGCCTACCGAGACCATTTTGCTAAATCATTTTTAAGTGGGGGCAAAAAACCATAACCAAGGATAAGGGGGGTACATGTACTGAAATTCTGACACGACCCGGAATCCGGTTAGGCCGTGCGGGCACCCGATATCCTCCCCCAGACCTGTCGGGCGAACCCTTACCAATTAAATTAGGAAAATAATTATAATAATTCATAAATAAGGACAAGACTTAAAAAAAAAAATACAGAGATACTAATACCTCTAAGCTGTACAAAAGAAATTACAGCTGACTACCCAACATACAAGGTTTAGGGCTATCCAGACCAGACATCTAAGAGTACAAAAGAAGACAGATACCTCCTGAAGGGAGCAAAATGCAGCTGAAATAATTAACAATAAACTGGTGGCCATCCGGAATAAAAGCTGGCTCACCCTGACAGCTGAAGTCGTCTTCGCTCCTACACAACGTGGCGAACTCAATCCTGGAGCGAACCTGCCGAAACGAAATAGATAGACAAGAAACAAACAACAAACAAGGGTGAGTCAAAAGGACTCAATAAGTGGGGCAGACTAGTCACCTCAAAGAATAGGATAGCTAGCCAGGGAGAAGAAACAGATAAACAAAATTCCTCTTATTTAAATTATAAAAACGCAAAGCCAGATAATAACTAGAAACACATATGGAATGACAAACTCATTAACAACCAGGAACGTAAGATAACCAAAACATATAGGTATCCCGAACACATCAACAATCAGAACTATATCCTGTTGCGGCGTGCAACCCGATCCATATATTCATCCTGTTGCGGCGTGCAAACCGATCCATAGATTTATACCATTGCGGCGTGCAATCCGATCCATATATTCATCCTGTTGCGGCGTGCAACCCGATCCATATATTTATACCGTTACGGCGTGCAACTCAATTCCCGCAACCCGAGATACGAGCCAGAAATATATAGGCAAACTGAGATATGTCCACGTCATAGTATACATACCGCATACATAAAACACAACACAGTACACATAATAGTCAGTATGCGGTGCAATGGGATGGGATGAATGCGGTATGATGCAATGCAGTCACATATGCCTGATACCCATCTCCGGCGCGTGACTCTCATCGTCTACCAGGAGATATATGCAATAATGACCCTTCACCGGCTCGGGACTCTCATCGATTACCGGGAAGTATATACAATAATGACCCTTCACCGGTGCGGGACTCTCATCGCCAACCGGGAAGCATATGCAATAATGACCCTTCACCGGTGCGGGACTCTCATCGCCAACCGGGAAGTATGTGCAATAAGTACCCTTCACCGGTGCGGGACTCTCATCGTCAACCGGGAAGTATATGCAATGCTCAAAACCAGAGTGCAATGCTCATATGCTCAATGCAGTACCAACAACAGGGCATAACAAATAATATACAATGTAAATTCAAAGCTAAGGCATAATGAGTACGCCTATTGGCAGCTACACACGTAAGGAAACACGTGGTAGAACATCCACGAGGCCAGGTGCCTCCAAAGAAATAGATATAAATACTTACCTCTTCCAAAAGTTAGCTCTGCTAATCAATAACCACTTTATCCTTTGGTTTCATTGCCAAACGATCCCACTCTATTCAATAAGCAGAAAAATATATCAAATTAGGCTAAAGGCTTCATTCCTCACATTTTAGGGCAATCCGGTTAGGAGCCTGATACCCTATTCGCATACGCAATACGCAGGCCAGGCCTATGTACAGGGTTTATGGCCAAATAACCAAACCCTAAATAAATTACATTTATAATTTGCCCATAACTCACTGAGTATGGATATATAATCAATTTTATTATCGGGGTCCATTTGACCCTTTAAACTATCAATTTACGTCATTAGGGGATGTCTAATATCCCTATTTTTACTGTAAAAATATATTCAAACATATGTAATAAAATCAGATAATATATTAGGATCATTACCTGAATATTTCAGGGTGAAAATTCTACTTTTCTCCGGCCCCTTTTCTCATTTTCTGGCATTTTTTCTGAAAATTTTCTCTGCTTCGTTCTAATATTTTCTGTGCTTCCGTATTTTTCTCTGCCGTTTCTTGAATCTGTTCCATCCTAATCTTATATAGATTAGGACTATAAGAACCCCACCGACTTTTACTTTTTTTAATTTTGTCTTTTTCTCTTTTTTTTTTGTTTTATTTTATTGTATTTTCTTTTCTTAACGAAAATTAAAATAGTACCCTACGATATTCGAAATAATTCCAACTTTTGCATACATGTTATACAAAATATATGTAACATACTCGCGAATGCGGATCTCAAATTGGACTCCCGAAACTCAAGATGTGAATTTAAATGAAAAGAAGTCAAATTATTTAACTTTCGGCATTTTAGCGGAAACTAGCCGAACAACATCGAAATTCACTTTCGAAAGTTTATAAAAGTCACAAATAATCATACGAACCCAACGGCGCTTTCGGATTTCGAATCGGAGCTCATTCGGCAAAACCGAGCTCTAAAATCTCTTTAATATTTATCGCCAATAAAAACTGAAACCTTCTTCCGATGCCTACCAAACGATGTCTGATTTAGCTCAAATTTTACGGACATGTCCTAATGGATATTACGAACATTTTAAAATTATCGATACGCCAATCGGAATCCTAACTTCCGAAACGACTGACCGAGGTCGTTTCAAATTCTTTGCTTTTTTTTTGCATATTTATGTCATTAGCCTATCCTCAATGCAATTACTCGTAGGTTTCAACGGCTAAGATTAGTAAAAATTTCACGCACAGGTCACTTTTATCAGTGGTCTTTTATTTGAGATCACTCTTTTTATTGGTTTTGCATGAGAGACCACTTTTTGAAACTTCAATCCTTGTGGGCTGAACTTCACACAAGTTCAGCCACCATAAGGGTTGAAGTTCAACTTCAGCCTACAAGGGTTGAAGTTACGCATATATGCCTAAAAGTTCAGCCCTTACGGGCTGAAGTTGAACTTCATACCTTAGGCATGCAAGAATTTCACTATATGTACCCATTATCCTTGGTTATGATTTTTTGCCCCCACTTAAGAATGGTTTAGCAAAATGGTCTCGGTAGGCAACATTTCACGTTATAAATTTACAAGTGTTCCCTCAGGGGAATCACTTCAAGTATAAATTGCAAGTGTTGCCTGCAAGGCGGCACTTCAAGTTATCTGAGAAGAATGTTGACAGAGATAAAAGTTCAAATGCTGCCCCCATGGGTGCACTTATCAAGTTAGTGAGGTCATTCTTGTAAAATCACTTTAAGCGAGATCAATAAGGCAAATTATTGCCTAAGGTGTCATAGTTTTGTAAATTCCCCTTAGGCATGAAGTTCAGCCCACAAGGATTGAAGTTTCAAAAAGTGGTCTCTCATGCAAAACTAATAAAAAAAATGGCCTCAAATCAAAGACCACTGATAAAAGTGGCTATTCGTGCACTTTGCCCGTAAGATTTGGAAAATAATAACTTAAAAGGCTAATATTCGACTTCAATACAATTATTATGTGTTTTAAAAAAAAAATCAACTTCCCTTTGATCTTAATTCTCTATTAAAGTTGGCCATATTTAAAACTATTTTGTTTTAAATACATAATACAATAAGAGGAATGTGGTAACAGAAAATAATTAAAGACTGATGATTCTCAAATTAATCATATTATCATAGTTCAATACTCCTAATATATATCTAAATCATTTAGCACAGTTTACTTTGGACAGTGACGCATATACACCTTTTTTTTTATAATAATAAGATCATAATTGACCCAAACTAGCTCTACTTTGGACATAAAATTTGGAAGCTTTTTTTTCAATACAAAAATTTTAAATTTGTTTGTCTATCGAATCTATCCAATTGTGGTAGATTTCGAAAATCAAATTTTCAAATTTTTAAAAGTACTTTTTTTCATCCATAAAATTTTAATTTTTTTTCAATTGAAATACATATGCAAACACAACATCAAGTTCCATAACTATTTTTCAACCAACTTAGAAAACAAGTTTCAACCAAATCTATGTCCAAACATTGGCTAACAAATAGTAGTACTACAGTACATTTTTCACTTCATGTGGTTGGAAGCTTTGGGATTCAAATAGCCAATAACCATACAAGGTTTATATAGACGTGTAGAAACTAAAGCCCTCCGAATATTTTCAGTTGATGTCGTGCTTCTTTTGTGAAAGAAAACATAACCCAACACAAAGAGGAAGTTCATCATCATACTTCTTAAGTTTTCTTGAAAAGTAGAAAAACAAGAATCAAGCAATGGCATTGCATTTCAGCAGTGCATGTTTGTGTTCTTTGAGCCAAAGGAAGGCGCGGCCAATTAGAGCTGTAGCTTCTGAGAGCAGTAGTGTTACAGAAGAAGATAAGGTGAAGCTTGGAGGGTCTGATCTGAAGGTGACAAAGCTTGGAATTGGAGCTTGGTCTTGGGGTGATACCAGCTATTGGAACAACTTTGAGTGGGATGGTGAGTTGCTATTAAAAGTAGATACATGTAATGGAATTTAAAAAGTTCTTGAATATTACTAGCAATTATGTCTTTCTCATTATTATCTTGGGGGGGGGGGGGGGGGTACTATCTGAATACTGCTTTGGTTTTTTGTAAGGCTGTCAATCATGTTGCATATTGGTTTTCCTGATTACATTGTGGGGTGAACTGATTGTGTACTGAGCTTAGGTGTGGAAATGTATTTTCTACTCTCTTTTTTTTTGTCATATTAAATGAGTGTTATGTCTCTTTTTTCCTAATATCGTAGTAACTTTTTGTTAACATTTTGGAAATCTAAGAGGGAGTAAGTAGGAAACTGGATACTCTTGGTAGGTTGGCCTTGTGGCTAGAAGGAAGTGTACTATTTGATCATTTTTTTGAAACAAGGAAACCAGGTTGAGGCCTAATAGCATCATTGTTGTACCAGTTACAAGTGCATTATTATGATACACTCACCACAATATTAACTGAAGTGAGGCCAAAGTCTCCCTTATTGGTCGATTCCCTATGCAGAATGTGCATTTTTTCATTCACATCATCCGAGGCTAGCTTTTGATCAAACAACTGAGAGTTTGTTTCACACCAATCAGGAGAAACCTTGTAATATGATGCAAAGTGGTATTTTCTATCCTTAACTAGAGAGTTACACATGAAGAATATGAATCTGCCTATGAAAGAGGGGGGCGGAGGAGATCTTTACTTGCAATCAAGAGGTTATAGTCGATCACATAGCTTGGGCTTCTAGAATGTGGCGTCGTAGAGGCATTTTATTGGATCCAACGAACGGAGTAGCTTTTTGTTCTGATTGATGTTGGAGTAAGGGAGTTGAAATATTCTGCAATGAAGAAAAATTAGAACTGTCATCTCACTTAAGGACTTGGGCCATCTCTACGCATTACATCTACTTTGGGAAAACATATTTCTACAAGTTACTGTTACTACTGAGATTACTGCTGTTAGATATTATATTTCCTTTCTAACTCAATTGAAGTTCTTATAGATATTTGTAGCTACTTCAGACACATCAAAGGTTATTTTGAACTACTTTAGCTTCTAGGAAGCAGTTCTTATTAAAAAGCTCTATATCTTTATTTTTTGGAGCAAAATAAGAACCAGTGAAACATATTTTGGTTTCCCTATCAGATTGATGTTATATCCCGAGGCGTGTCCTAATGGCACAAATTACCCTTCTTCCGGTTGTGACGCCATAGTCATTTTCAAGTGTTTAATCAAATACTGCTTGTTCCATCGTGTCTCTTTCAGTATATCTAGAAAGTCTTCTCCCCTCTTTTCACGGGCATAACAATTTCCTGTAAAATCAGAGGATTTAGCATTTCTACTGTCAGATTTTTCTTTCCCTTTCTGCATGTAGTAAGGACTGTTCAGTTTATTACCCTCTTTGTTTGTCGAAGTTTAGATAATAAAAAGGTTCTTAAAAGATCTTTGGCCTGAGTCTGCATATGCTAAAGAAAAAACAGTACACTTTTATTCTGGCTAATAAGCGGAAGTTTCATTTTTTATATGTCTTCAAAATTCAAGTTTGATCCCGATTAGATCGTTAGCGCAAGCTTAAAACAATGATAGAGAAAGCTCAGTTTTCCGACGGCTACTCTTGTGATTCTCCTCTAGCAAGGTGCAAGGGCATGTGCTGTGAGGTATTAGATAAGAAATGGACTAAACAATGGTGCTTGCTTAGCTATGGTGGTTCAAGGACCAGCATCAAGTTGCATTGGATTGAATAACTGTTAGTCAATGTTGTCAATACTTATTAGTGATGAGTCTCACAGTCATTTATTTGTACAGTACTTGCCTGGTTTTCTTAACACAGAAACCTCTTTTCCAACCAACTCTGATTGTTTTCTTTAAAGGAATGAAAGCCAGCCATGATTTTTCATTTCTTAATAGAAGGAAATGAAAAGCTGGAAATACTGTTTAACCAAACAGGATATAACATTTTCCTTTTGTCTTGTGTTGAGGATCTTGGTATTAATATTAGCATCTGAAAGGTCAGTCGCTTTTTTGGTTTTTCCTGGCTTAGTTAATTTATTTGGGTTGATATCTAGCTTGCTGAGCATCTCCGATATCATTACCAATATTATCAATTCTTTTATCTTAACTGGAATGATGACAGATAGGAAGATGAAGGCTGCAAAGACTGCTTTTGATACCAGCATCGATTGTGGAATAACATTCATTGATACTGCTGAGGTTTATGGTTCAAGGGTGAGGAATGTTTTTATTTTGGATATTCTCTTAATTAGTCCTCTAAATTATGAGGAAAAGATAGAGAATCACAAGAAAACCACTATTTCCTATACTTGCAGTTCTCATTTGGTGCAATAAATTCTGAAACACTGCTAGGAAGGTGAGCTCTGAGTTCTTCTAAATGTTCATTATCTTTACTTGTGGCCAAAAGAACATCAATTTTCAGGTTCTTCACAGTTTTTGTTTCTCCCGTTAGTGTTACTCTTCTTGTTTCAGATTCATCAAAGAAAGAAAACAAAGAGATCCAGATGCGGAGGTTGCTGTTGCAACTAAATTTGCTGCTTTACCATGGAGGCTTGGCCGCCAAAGTGTCCTAGCGGCCCTCAAGGATTCACTTGCACGTCTGGAACTTTCTTCAGTTGATCTTTATCAACTTCACTGGTAGCTTCTTGAGCCCTCTCCTTTAGGATAATTTTCTGTAATTCTCTTAAGCAAAAAGGCAATAGTTGATCAAAGTTTTTTGTCTAATTCTCAGGGCAGGAATATGGGGAAATGAAGGTTTGTCATGACTGAATCATAGTTCAATTCTTCTAATCAACTGCTTTTTTAAGTCAGATCTTTAATTTATATTTCACATGTGAAAATAGACAAAGCTTAGTCACAATATTTCTTCAGGTTATATTGATGGTTTAGGAGATGCGGTGGAGCAGGGCCTTGTAAAAGCTGTGGGAGTATCCAACTATAGTGGTACACCTGTTGTTTCAAATCACTCAATTGTTGTGACAATACTTTTTTGGATGACTACTTTTACTTCCTTCCCCACCCAGTAATGCTTCAGATTATACATCCTATAAAGGGTGTGACGAGAATATGGCTCTTTGTCAAATTAACCAAGGAGTTTCCCCTTTTTGTTTAAAAAAAAAAAAATTAAAAAAAGAATTTGCTTGATACATCAATATTTGGCCGATGAAAGTAGTTCTTTGTTTTCAGAAAAGCGTCTTCGCAATGCATACGAGCAGTTGAAGAGGAGAGGTATCCCGCTAGCTTCAAATCAAGTCAATTATAGTCTGATATACAGGAAGCCAGAGCAAAATGGTGTAAAGGCTGCCTGTGATGAACTGGGAGTCACATTGATTGCATATTCACCCATAGCTCAAGGTAAACCGTGTTTTAAAAAAAAAAAAAAAAAATTTGTGACAAGCACCTGATTGTGCATTTGATTTTCCTATTTTTGTTAATTTCGGCGCACAACTGTTTTCTTGTGAAGATGTGATGTATAAAGACCTGATTATGGCCTTGATGCAAAGAACAGAGGGGAGCTAAGCCCTTCCAGCCCCGTTACATATTCTTAAAACATCTCATTACTCTTAGAGTATGCCATACCAGATTTTTCTATTGAATACATTAAACATGGACGTGCAAAATTGTGACCGTCATTGCTGACAACTCTGAATTGCATTAAACCTGCTGAAGCATACTAGTGTATGTAATGAAGTAACACTAAGTTGTGGTACCACTTCTGCTTTTTCATCTACATGCATGTTCCACTAAGGCCAACTGGAGCATAGATTATTTTTAACGCAGTTAATTAATTACGAAAACTCATGTTTCTCCAAGTTGCACACCCAATTTGGTTTGTTGAAGCTACTGATATACCAGAGTTTGTCCTCTCTTTGCTACCCTTTGTTGTCTTTGGAGGAGATAGTATGTTACCTCTATGTTAATGTAGTTCGCTTCAAAGAACGAACTATTGTTTCAGCATCTCAACTGTCTATCAAGTTAGAAGTAAGAAGATTCATCAGCTTTGCTTGGAAATTATTTGGACCAAACTCATTGCTTTTCAAACTTATGCAGGGGCTCTTACTGGGAAATATACTCCACAAAATCCCCCCACCGGCCCCCGAGGACAGATCTATACTCCTGAATTTCTGACCAAAGTAAGGCCTTTAATATAATGAATTACAGATTAATAAGAATATCAGTTTTTATAGCTCAAGAACTTTCGCGCTCCGCAGTTGCAGCCACTTATAAATAGAATAAAGGAGATAGGAGAAAGCTATAGCAAGACACCAACCCAGGTATCTTCCTTGTATGCAGAAAATTTCATGGTTAAGCTAGCTTTACTCCTCTGTTTAGCTTGTTACGAATGCTATGCAGCTAGTCAATGTAAAAGTTGTAGGTACTTTGGATATATCACATTATCGCGAAAATTGTCTTTTAGCAGGCAAAACTGATGTAAAAGATAAGACAGTTCACTGCTAGCCCTTTGAAGGAAAGTGACATTGGACGGTCAGAGTGAAGCCGACTAACTGTAGTATATGATGATTTTCTCAAAATGATATTCTTTGCTTCAAAAGTTGTGGTTCTTTCTTATTTAGATGAAAGCATTAGAAAAATCCAAGTTCATATTTAAGTTTCACGGGTCGGTACATTTTAGGTTCATTATGAATGACTTCAGGAATGTGGTAGTCATTACTTGGGCAATCCTTGGAAAATCTTAAAGAGGAAAGGCTAAAGGAAGTAATGATTTTCAACAACTGGAAGATATTATTGCACTCATTTTCTGTTGACTTGTTGCACTTAACAGGTGGTCCTCAATTGGTTGATAGCACAAGAGAATGTTGTTCCTATCCCAGGAGCCAAAAATGCAGAGCAAGCTAAAGAATTTGCTGGTGCATTGGGTTGGAGACTCACTCAACAAGAAGTTGACGAACTTCGGTCTTTGGCATCAGATTTAAAACCTGTTACAGGTTTCCCAGTCGAAAATCTATAAACTGACAAGATTAAGTTTACATGTATATGTATTTTTTATTTTAAGGTTATATGTACGTCAGTTCACAATGATTGTTTCTAGAGAAAGTGTAAGTTAGTAAGTCCTGAAAATATATGTCCTTTCACATGTACTTTACGGTGATTATTTTTTCAGAATACATAATTTAGAAAGTCTTGAAAATGTTTGAATATTGAATTGTATATTATATTTTAGGCATAAGAATTGGTTCTTTTGACGAACTTGATGTCATTTCGACTTTTTGAATCAAATATTTTACTCAGTCTATTCTATTTTATTTTAATTCACTAAAATAATTTTCTAGCCGAGGGTCTATCGGAAATAATCTCTCCATTTTGGGTGGGGGTAAGGTCTGCGTACATCTCACTCTCCTCAGACCCCACGTGTGGAATAAATTGGGCATGTTGTTGTTGTTGTATTTTATTTTAATTCACAATTATAGACAATTATAGCATATCTCTGTAAGGTGAGTGAAATTTATCCTTTTTTTGTCCTTTCCATTTAGTCGGATGTTTTATTTTATGTTGAATGAAAGTGTGAAGTCCTTTATGTCAGGCTTGCTAAAAGAGCTAACGGTTCAAGGATTAAACAAAAGAGAAATGAAAGAGAATTGAACCTTTATTCATTCTATTGCTGAAAGAGGAGGAATAGAAGGGGGGAAAATCTCATTATTTTGAAAATAACTTGTCTTCTATAAAGCACAATAATAATAGGCTTAGAAGAGGAAAAGTTATTTGTCGATTTCTACTTGTTTTATTGTTTCATTTAACCTTGTGAGTTTCGAGAACATTGCCTTTTACTGAGAGTGATGGCAGACCTGGGGTTTCCCTTTAAATTCATACAATGGGTAAAGGAGCGCATCTCAACAGTGTCCTACTCTCTTGTACTAAATGGGGGACTGGTCAGACCTTTCAAAGGCAAAAGAGGTATTAGACAGAGTGACCCCATGTCACCCTACCTGTTTGTCATTGCCATGGAATACCTCCAAAGAGAAATGAACCAACTGCAACTAAATGGCAACTTCAACTTCCACCCAAGGTGTAGGAAACTAGGAGCCACACATATCTGCTTTGCAGATGATTTATTGATGTTCTGCAGGGGTGATTTGGAGTCAGTGAAGCTATTAAATGACACATTCCTTAAGTTCTCAAGGGCATCAGGGTTGCAAGCAAACATTGATAAAAGCTGCATATATATGGCTGGAGTAGCGCAAAAGCAAAGCAGGAAATACTGGTGACTGGGGTTTACTGAGGGAACAATGCCATTTAGGTACCTGGGGATACCTCCATCCTCCAAAAAACTGAATATTAACCAGTATGCACCACTTATTGAGAAGATTACAGGCAAGATGAATTGCTGGGCTGCAAAACTACTTTCATATGCTGGAAGAATCCAAATGATAAAGGCTGTGGTGTTTAGAATGCAAACATACTGGGCACAGATTTTTATTATCCCAAAGAAAATGATCAAAGTGATAGAGACACTATGCAGGACATTCCTATGGACAGGCAACATAACTGTGTCAAAAAAGGCACTAGTTGCTTGGGAAAGAGTATGTCAACCTCAAGTAGCTGGAGGACTCGATATAATAAATTTGCAGCTTTGGAATAGGGCAGCAATCATCAAACAATTATGGGCAATAGGAAGCAAAAAGGATTGCCTCTGGATAAAGTGGGTACATGCTTACTACATAAAAGGTGACTGTGCTGAACATTGTACCATCCCTAGAAATGCATCCTGGGTGGTAAGGAAGGTGCTAGAGTCCAGAGAGATAGTTCTCCAAGACACAAAGCTACAAGGGGGATTACGCATGAGACTAATGCAAATGCAAGACAATGCAGGAAAGTTTTCTATAAAAAAGATGTACCAGCACATGCTTCCTCAGATTCCAAACGTACACTGGAAACACTTGATTATGTAGCACCCAATTCACCTTAGATTTAAGTTCATTTTGTGGCTAGCAATTCAGCAAAGATTAGCTACTGTCGACAGATTGATGAAGTTTGGTATCCAAGTGCCAATGGAATGTGTATATTGTAAGGGTGGCATGGAAACTATTGAACACCTATACTTCCAATGCTCTGTAACAAATGCACTATGGATGCGGCTGAAGAAGTGGCTGGGTATAACAAGAAGTACAGCTGACTGGCAAAGTGAAATAAGCTGGGTAAGTCAGATAGCGAGAGGAAAATCAGGAAAGAGACAGATTATATGTGCTGTGTTTGCTATGCTGATCTATGTGATATGGAGGGAAAGGAACAGGATCAGATTTCAGCAAGGAGCATATGATATGGAGAGGATCTGCAGAGAACTAGCGATACACATTCACATGCGAGGCAGGGACTTCAAGAAGTGGCAACAGATACTTGCAGGATTAGCAGTGGGTCCTTAGAGAAACTTCTCATCTGATTCTTGCATTGTATGAACTTATAAAATTTTTACTTAACCAAAAAAAAAAAAAACAAAAAGAACATTGCCTTTTCATTACAATATATGTATGTGTATGTATAGTCTAATTATTTGAAAGTAATTAATTGATTTTTTTTTTCAAACAACAATGAATATGTTAATTATTTTGTCATACGTGACAAGGTGTGAGTCAAACAACAATATACATGTTAATTATTTTGTCATACGCGACAAGGTGGGAGTGATATCAGTAGTGAAAAAGATGCGTAAAATGAGGCTGCGATGATTCAGACATGTGAAGAAAAGGAGCACAGATGATCCAGTGAGGAGGTACGAGTGGTTAACAGTGTTGGGTCTACGAAGAAGTAGAAGTAGACTGAAGAAGAAATGTGGTGAGGTTATTAGATAGGACATGACTCACCTCCAGATCGCCGAAGACATGACCTTAGATAGGAAAGCGTGGAGATCGAGGATTAAGTTAAAAGGTTAGAAAGTAGTCCAGAGATGTATGTTGTATTGGCATTAGTGTAATTCGTGTGTATATATATAATATTATTCGACTATATCGCTATTAGTATTAGTCTGCTCACTTTGGATATCTCTTGTTTTTATGCCAGTGATTGCTTTATTATGATATTTTCATCCTGTTTTCTCTTTTCAAAGCATGTTTTAAAATATTTTTCTTTAGCCAAAGGTCTATCGGAAACAACTTCTCCACCTTGGTGGGGTAAAACCTGCGCACATCCCACCCTCTATAGACCCACTTGTGGAATAAGATTGGATATGTTGTTATTGTTGTAATGTACTACATGTTAATTGTTTTGATTATGGGTGATATGAACATAATGTTAAAATATTTGAACTACTGAAATCTATGGAGAAAGTTAAATGAGTGCTCTATCTTATTCAAACAATGAGCTCATATTTTTGAAGAAATGATCTCCTATGCTCATGTTGAAAGAACAAAATCTCCAATTCCCATTTTTATTCAACATTAAAATGTTAAAATAGTTAACTAAGCTTATCCTAAAATAAGCAGGTATTTATGCAACGTTGACATTAGTCTCTTAAATTAATGGCAGAATAATGTAACAATCATTAAAAACGTGGAACTTAACAGCCAATCAAGAGCAAGACACTCTTCATTAGTACCTACTCATTATTCTAATAATTGACTTCATCACTTAATAGTTGAACATAAACAAATTCAAGAACTTATAATTGTACACATTGGGAAATGATTCATTGATTGGTTACCATATCGAGAAAGTAGAAAAAAGACACAAGGACTGTACTACTTCAATCACAATATAATAATGACCCAATCTTCTTGTCTCCTTAATCAACATCATTAATTCCTGAACACAATAATTAAAATATGAACAACTGAATAAATTATTCAATAAAAAAAAGTAGAAAACAAGAAGATAACTGCAAACGTGGCTACAGGGAATTAGCAGTATTAGATCCACATGGTGAAAGGGTCCATAGGAAAAGAGGAGAAGATTTCATACAGCTAAGCTATGTGGGGAGGGACCCTATTATAATTGACAGCTCAAACCACTAGCTTGTTTTTGGTGTCCACCTAATGTCTGCTACTCACATTACAGCCCGACTAATTTAATTGTGTGCCGCAAAAGGTTCATTTTTGAATAAACCGCTCAATATCAGGACTTTTTTTATTCTGGTGCTTGAACTCGGACGCTTCTAATTAATGATGAAGCGATCATATCCATCACACCACAACCCTTGGTGGTATCGACTATATTTTTTTAATTTTTTCGTATCCAAAGATAATGCAGACGTCATTTTCTTTCTCAAGTAATTAATAATGACTAATTGAAAACAATGATGCTTCTTATACTGCTGTCTGTTTCTTTCTTTCTTTATTACGCACATTTGATTCTTGAATGAGTGAAACACAGACCACATAAAAGATTGATTTTTTTAGCTACTTTTTTCTGTGTTTGTTCCATTTCTAAAGGTATGGTCTTTGTGTTCAGTTCCTTTTCTGGTCATTTTATGTTATTACATGAAAAAAGATTGAATTTTTAGCCATTTTCAATATTGTTGTGTTTTTGTTCTGTGCAGGTTGGGTACCAGGTAATTTAACTTGTCAGAGAAACTGTTCACTAGTCATCTTTTCCTTCTTTTTTCAGGTAAAATTCAGAATAACTCTTTCCATACTTTCTTCTTCTGAGGGGGGAGTTGTAAGAAGTAGAAGAACTAGCAGTGTTATGTCATACTTGTCTATTTTGACTACTTTTAGTTATCTTAGCATGCTTTTAGAGATGTGCACTAATCTCCTTTTTGCTAAATTTTGCGTTTTCTTTTGGTTCTCTTTTTTAACCTTGTTTTATTTATGATCCTTTGGAACTTGGAAGATTAGATTCTACTTTTTCTTGATATCAAAAACACAATTCTTTTTCCCTTTGTCCAACTAGAAGTAATACATTGAGCAATCAATTCTCTTGTCACTTTTCCTTATCATGATTGATGATTTTAAAACTACCCTTTTACTATGTCTAAAAACTGTTTATTTCATTTGCATGCAGTAGTTTAAGCCATGAACCCTTGTCTTCCTGAATGGAATATGGATGCTGAACTCCCTGTACCACACCAAAAGAAGCCCATGGGGTAAATGATCTCTCTTTATTACATTACAACAAGTGAAATGAATTTTATCTAAAATCTTGAATTGGCTTAAACTGGATGGCCTTTTCTACAGCTTTGATCATGAGCTAGTAGAGCTGTTGTGGAGAAATGGAGAGGTAGTATTACACAGCCAAACCCATAAAAAGCAAGGCTATGATCCTAATGATTGCAGACAGGTGAACAAACATGATCAATCAACAATAAGAACTTCTGTCTCCTGTGGAAATCAGGCTAACTTAATTCAAGATGATGAGACTATCTCATGGCTCAACTGCCCCATCGATGATCCGTTTGACAAAGAATTTTGTTCCCCTTTCTTATCTGAAATTTCAACAAATCCAATTGAGGCTGATAAGATAACAAGGCAATCAGAGGACAATAAGGTTTTCAAGTTTGATCCATTCGAAGTCAACCATGTTCTTCCACATTCACATCATTCTGGTTTTGATCCAAATCCTATGCCCCCTCCAAAATATCACAACAGTGGATCAGCACAGCAGCAGCATGTAGGGGGACTTCAGAAAGGTGTTAACTTTCCTACACCTGTAAGGTCTTCCAATGTGCAGCTTGGGGGAAAAGAAGTTAGCAATATGATGCTGCATGATGTTAAGGAGGGATCTGTGATGACAGTTGGTTCAAGCCACTGTGGCAGCAATCAAGTTGCCAATGACATCGATACTAGCAGGTTTTCAAGTAGTACAAACCGAGGGTTGTCTACAGCAATGATCACTGACTATACTGGTAAAGTCAGTCCCCAAAGTGATACAATGGACAGAGACACATTTGAACCAGCTAATACATCATCATCAGGCGGATCAGGTAGCAGTTATGCAAGAACATGCAACCAATCTACGGCAACCAATAGCCACAGCCACAAAAGGAAAAGCAGAGAGGGTGAAGAACCAGAATGCCAAAGTAAAGTAAGTTACATGTCTCTTCTAAGGCCTCTTGGCTAAAACCTATCTTTTTCATGAAGTGTGTATTGAAGTTGTATAGTTTTCTATTTAGTCTGGTGATCTAGACTCAGCTGGAGGAAACAAGTCAGCCCAAAAATCTGGAACTGCCCGAAGGAGCCGTGCTGCAGAAGTGCATAACCTTTCTGAAAGGGTAGAATTTGTGGGCCTTACTGTAAGCTATATACATGTTATGGCTTCTTTCAAAGAAAAACACCTTAATCATCAAATGGCTTTATCTTTGCAGAGACGGAGAGACAGAATCAATGAGAAGATGAAGGCCTTGCAAGAGCTTCTTCCTCACTCTACTAAGGTATGGCGCTGAGGAACCTGGGGCAGCTTGGGGATAATTGTACTTTTTATCTGATTATGAAACTGTTATGATAAAAAGGTAGCCGCGAAGGTAGAACGGTGTCCAGTAGAACTTGGAATAACACAGTAAATATACAAAATTTGTATTGATATGCGAGTAGCATCTGGGTTGTCACTAGAAAAGCATTAGCAAACCATGTGAAGTTAGCTCACATGTTTAAGCTAAGCACAGGCAAAAGGTTGATCATGACATAGATACATGGGATATTATTCAACATTAGAGCTGGCTTAGTTAACTCTCCATGCCTACTGCAAAAGCTAGTGTATTAAAGTAATGATTGGGACTATTTGATACTTGTTTTACACCTGCTCAGTTTGCTATTTTCATGAATCTCTGACTTGTTTCCTGGCTTTCTTTTTCAGACAGATAAAGCATCAATGCTAGATGAGGCTATTGAATACTTGAAGTCACTTCAGATGCAACTTCAGGTATGAACTTCTGGAACTCATATAATCATATGGGGTGAGTTGGTGAATCATTTGTCCATGACCCAAATGTTTCTTTCCAGATGATGTGGATGGGAGGTGGCATGGCATCAATGATGTTCCCTGGTGTCCAACATTACATGTCAAGAATGGGAATAGGGATGGGTCCACCCACTGTGTCTTCCATTCACAATGCTATGAATTTAGCTAGGCTTCCTTTGGTTGATCCAGCAATCCCTTTGACTCAAGCGGCCCCTAATCAAGCTGCAATGTGCCAGACTTCGATCTTGAATGCGGTTAACTATCAACGACAGTTGCAGAATCCCAACTTTTCAGACCAATATGCTAGTTACATGGGGTTCCATCCTCTTCAAGGTGCTTCTCAGGTTTGATCTACTACCTACCATTTGAATTTTTCTATAATGTATCCCTGTTTCCTAATTCTCTTTCTATTTATTTTATTGCAGCCCATAAACATTTTTAGCTTAGGTTCACATTCAGCACAGCAAAGTCAGCAGATTCCACCACCTACAAATAGCAATGCACCAACCACTTGAAGAGTTATCAATGTGCATGCTATTAATGGAAAGTTAGGTAAGGGACTTTCTACTTTACTTCCTTTTTTCCCCTTAAATCATATCTGGAAGTACATCGAAAATTGGTGATAGTCAAGTAACCAATTTAATCTCCTTTTCTCGTACTATATTATCTGAAGTTTCAACTATGAGATCTTAGTATTTTGAGTGGCAATCTCTGATTATTATGAGTAACATGGCTTCTCATCTCTGTTGAAGACATTTTCAGTCAGCTAATGTTCATATTCGTTTGATTATGCTTAAGACATAAGGAAAAGTTACCTAAATTTAGAAATTACTCTATTTTCATCCACAAGTAGTAGTGGTTGTGTAGAACACAAATACTAATAAACATGTTCCACCCAGGAGTTTAGCATCTTATAAAGTTCTCTGAATTTGTAGTACTTATCTTCCATCATTCCGTGTTGACAGGTCAACGAGATTTCCTCATTCGGTCCATGTTTATCATGGTATTAGATTCGCTGCAGACAGATCTTAAGGATTTTTTAAGCCAATATTCCAAAGAGAGCGGCACCATATTTATGAAATACATGAATTTCTTTGTATGAGTGTGCCAGATTCATGAAGACTTCCTCGTATATGTGGGAGAAAAGCAGGTACAGCAAAGCTATGAATTATTAAGTTTTATTCTATAAAAGCATATTTCTCATATTATCAACTTCTATGCCGTCAAATGACTGGATTAGTAGTTGGCATCTGTCTTGGATCTAACGTGTAATTGGAATTGTAAGCTACTGTATATATAAAACTGAAGTTACTGAGAAATAAGAAATCATTTGGCCTTCAAATTTTCTGATTAGTTGGTTCATCTCACTCTTACTGTACTCGCTATATATTCCAGCGGCAAGCCATGGGTCATCATTCTACTTCAGCTTCTTTACTTTCAATTCTCCGTCTTAAATCATTTCAACTGGCATATCATTTGTAGTAGTGCCTACCCCGTACCTCCAAAGATTAGTTAGACTAACATGAACTTCAAACAACTAGAAAATGATTCAATGCTCAGTTGCCTGCTCGTAAAATAAAGGTGAAAATGTTCAAGATATACAGCAGAGTGGCAAAATCCATCTGGTGTTGAAATGGTTACTGCAAGGTTAGGAAAAAGAACTTGGCATTTATTTTGAAAATCAGCTGTTTCTTGAATGGCCAAAACCTAAAAATAATAGTAACCCATATGGAGAGGAGACCATCGTCTCGTTATAAGAACCTTCATAGCACCAAAAAAGAAGAAAGAAAGACAGAAAGAAGCCTTCCATCAAGACAAAAATAACTTTGAGCATTGTTTAACTGAATATCTTCTATGACTATATTTTCCTCAGAAAAGCTAATGATAAAACAGGTGCAAGATTCTTTCTTGATGTTTCAAATTCATGCTCCCTTCACATTCATAAGGCAGGCATCTCCTCAAGTCCTTGTAAACACATAGTATTCCTTGGTCAAGAAGATGTGGTCTCTTTTGTCTGCAATATTCAGATTTTTCATGTCTTGGTTCCAGTGGCGTAGCCAAGAATTTCGGTAAGGTTGTTCAAACTTTGAAGAAGGAAAAAAAAAAATTTCGATAAATAGACGTACCTCATGTTTTTTATTTGATGTATATTTGATTCGACCACCTTTTTTTCTTGGTTCAGCTAGTTTTTGAGACGCCTAACTTGTTTTTACCAGTTTATAAAAATATTTCTCCATAAAAACTATAGAGGTCATACGAGACACTCATATCAATTTCCGTTTAATGTATTTCTTATTCCTTCAATAAAATTTCTCATGTTTTACAATTAGAATTACTAAAGAAAAGTAAACTTACAAGAAGAAAAATAAATAACTAGCACCAATAGTAAAAACATATTAGAATTAATAAACAAAACTAGATTAAAAAAAAAGGAGCACTAATTATTGTAAATGTAATTAATATTAAAATGAATTAGAAAAGATAAAGCTAACAAAGAAAATAAAATGAATTGGATTAAGTAGTAAGACTAACTAATGCTAACAAACACAAAATCTGAAAGAGAATGATTGATCTGGATTTTGTTTTGGTAAAAAGAGTACAGAATTGTTGGAGGCGAGAATGGAACCCATGACCTCTGTAACCACAAGACCTCCCAAGACCACTGGGCTGATGGCGTCATAGTTTCCAAGGTTGTTCAAGATATTGTATTTATTCGTTTAAACTGGTATTTGATCTATATACACGATATAATTTTCCGGCGAAGGTTGTTCGCCTGACCACCCTTGGTCTCACCTAGCTCCGCCCCTGCTTGGTTCTCAAAGTTGTCTCTTACTGTCCCATCAGAGGGAAGGCAGATTCTGGGATCTTCATCTACTCAATTTCACAACCAGAATAACTATGAATGGATGACTAAATTTAATTAATTCAATAGGAAAATCACAAGTCCGTACAAGATTACTACCAAAATGCGTGCACATATTGTGCCCACATTCATCCTTTTTTTTTCCTGGTAGAAACAAGACATGAATTAATAGATAATTATGGCGGGTTACATATAGTGTTCATAAAGATTCCATCGGAATCCATCACATGATAACTAGAGACATTAGAGTTAAATACAGATGTGCCAATGATGGCATTAAGATTTCCTAATGACGATAAATTAAAACAAGAACTGTCCAATATGGTGGTAGCAAAAACTGTGCCCGCATTCATCTATTACTGTTAGATGTAAAGATTCGATCTCAAATATCACGTACGTGGTAATTTGGTAAATTGAATTTGTTTCACAAATTTGATATTTTAGAAATATAAGAAGCCATTTATTAATTTTTCTTTTTCAAATTTAATCCTACTGCTCTAGTTATAAGTGAATACTAATTATTGAGATAAGGCTATCAAATATCCTTCTTAAGAGGGGTGCTAAAAGACAGATATTTTAGACTGGAGGTAGTAAAAATCAACTTCAATTTCGATAAGTACATTAACTGCACTTATTTTTGGTGTAATTGAAGCATCAGTAACTTCTCATTCCTTACCAATATGGTGGTATTCCTTTAAATATTTGTCACATGATTTTTACATTTAACAATTACCCGAACAATGCATTTCCTTAATTATTAGCCAGCAACTTGAATAATAAATTGACTAGTTGTGTACATGCAAGTTGTGCTTCAATACCAACACTTTAGAGGGGTGGAGGGAATAAGATTTGAATTTCAAAAACAGATCTGAAGTCAGAAGAAGACAGATATGGATAATATATAGAGCTAATAAAAACCACTCAAAAGATGGTGGTCTGGACAAGTTGATGTTTATCTCTTTGCTATCTTTTTCTTGATGTTCACAGTTGGAAAAGATTTATGCCTCAATAATGGGATCCACCACCTCCCAAAAATTGATGTTATCTTTGTTTAGCTTTTGTCCATAAGTTCTCTCATATTTGCCAGTTAGATCTCAAAGTTGCTGTCAGGTCATGTTCACAACAATTCCCCCAGCTGCTACTTGGTCAAGATTGAAGAAAGAATACAAGGTGAAACTCTAAACATCATTATATGCGTCTCTCTCTTCCTTGTCAATGGCTTCCCTCCTTTACATACTTGAGGAATTTTTTCTATTATTATTAAGAGCCATATGAATTTTTACAAACAAAAGATTCTAAGATTTTGAGCTTCACCAAATTAAAGTTGCTACGAGAAAAGTTATGGGGGCCGGGGGCCTCTGTAAATTAATGATGATCATTTGGTCAGATTGGTTTCAGGGTCTCACTTGATAAGGAAGTAGTAATAATTAGAGATTTTTAAGTTAATTGACATACTAAACCACTTAATTGCAGAAAATATCAATATTTTTAAATAATTACCCTACATAACAACACTTTTCACATTTTATAAAATATATAATTTTTTTTATTTCCTTTCCCTCTCTCTATCCAAAACCTTAATTTCTCCCTCTCTCTTTCTCTCCTCTCCTCCATCCACCCACTCACCCTCCCACCGTCACCCCCTCCCCCGTGCCTCTGCTCCACCGTCAATGTCGCTGCACCGCGAGCATCTACCGATCTGCTACTCTACTGCTCCATTTTGCTTTGATTTGCTTTGATCTACCACCATTTTTGTTGTAGTTTTGTTGATGCGTGGCGGTGGCTGCTGCTGCGCTGTAGTAGTTGTTGTTGAGTGACTACTACGGCTACCCCTTGCCGGAGCTCCGATCTGCTTCTTCTCCTTTTTTTTTTTTGTTTTTTTTTTTGTTTAGATTCGTGTATACTTTTGTATGCTCGTGTATTTGTATGTTTGGGGTGATTGTTGGTGATTGTTGGTGGTTGTTTGAAGGTGGAAGCAAGTGTATGTTTGGTTTTGCGCAGGTGTATGTATATGTATGTATATGAATATCTTTTACAAGTGCAGAGTGTATGTATGTGTATATCATTGTATGAATGTGTATTTCTGAGTATATAATGTATATTTTTGTATGTTTTATGTGTGTGTATGTAAGTCCAAGCTTGGCTCACATAAATTTGTATGTATAATTCATAGATATGTAGATCCATGTATGTATATGATTGTTTCGTGTATGTATAACATTTTTTTTTTGTATGTGTATGTATATTTTGTTTAAATGTATTTAGCAACTGTTATTTAAAAAAAAAAAAACAATGTATATATGTGTATTTAGTATTTTCCATCTTTTAGATCAAAAAAAAAAAAAAAAATTCCGATGGGTGGCCGGCGGTGACTGGGCTGCGCCGCCACCTGGAGCGGTAGCAGTGGGAGAGGGCAGTAGGAAGAAGGAGGACTAAGCCCTAATTTGTTAGTTTTGTATATAATGTGTAAAAAAATATTAGTATTTTTTGTAAAATGAAATAATGTTGTTGTTTTTTGTAATTTTGGTGTTAGGATTGTATATATTTGTAATTAGCCCTAATAATTAGCGAAAAAGTGGAATTTGCTTAAACTAAAGTGAGAAAACAGTAACGTGACATTACTTAGAGAAAGGAGAAGCAGAAACTCGGGGCTTTTTACTCCTTGACCTCCCCCAAGTCTTCAATTAAAAAAATGACCTCCAAGTTTTAAGAATTGGCTACATGACCTCCTCTTTTTTAATCAGGATTAGGACTTAATTACACAAAAAAAAGCCTACACGTCCCAACCCTCCAAGTTCCAAATATTACACTTTGGCTCATTACCAAAAAAGGAAAATTTCCTCCCCCCTCCAAAATTTGATGCGCTATTCCCCCCCTCGTTCCAGCCGCCTCCATTGCCCTCTTCTTCAGCTGAACCTCATTTTAGGGCCTAAATCCAACCATTTTGTTCCATAGTTATTAGAAATCCAATTCACATCTTCAGTTTGCTCTTATTTCTTGATTTATGTTGTGGGAAGCTTTTAAAATTTCAATTTCAAAAGGTTCTAATCCGTCTATCGTGATGGGTGCAATTACTTCGAATTGAGTTGATATCAACTTCATCGTACTATACGAAGTGTTTTATTGAGCTGGTAAGCTGCTTTATCATATCCGCCATTATTTTTGTTCCATTAGAACAACTATGCTTCAGTTCCATTAGAACTCTGTTTTTGTTCATTGACCTGTTTCAGTATATTATTGACTTGTTCATATATCAGTAAATAGAGCCGTTATGGGGTGCTATGCAATACTGGGTGCTGATTACAATGGGCAATGGGTAGAGACACCTAAGTGCTGGTCTTGGCGTTCCAATACTAGTTCAACGGTACTTATTGCATTGAAATTGGAGGGTACATTTGACGAGTTGATTGACAGCGTCGTTGAACGCGGATAATTAACTTGTGATCGCGGCGACGTATCCATTAATTATATGCTTAGTGTTGCGCCTGCTAGGGGGAAAATAGCTCCATCTTTCATTAGGAATGACAGTGATCTGCGCATATACCTCCTAGATGTAGATGGTAATGGTAGTAGGCCTATTCTTTATATTTCGCGGGTCGAGAGGTCTGCCGCAGCTTCAAATGCTGTTGCGGCATCTCCCATAGCAGCTGATGATCAAATAGTTGAGTCCAGCAATATTATTGGAGATGGTACTGGCAAATCACTCTTGTACAAGAATGATGAGAAGGCTACGAGCCACCTTCGTAGTGCCTTCGTGGGAGATAAAAGAACCTTACATGTAAGACATTTGTCAAAAGGGGCATGAAAAGAGTTCAGCACATTCCATTCATCGGTGTATCATTTACGTCTAAGAAGAGAAGGAATAAATGTTCAAATTGTAAGCGACCCGGCCATAAAAAAAAACTTGCCCTCTGGCTCAAAATAGACGGTGATTTATTATTTATTATTTTTTTCCTTATGAGTGTAATACTTTATTTTTATGAACATTTGTAATAACTTGTGAACTAAATAATTTCTGTATCTCTGCAAAATTAGCTAGTGTTTAATCTTGTTGTTTATTAGAATTAGATATGTTGATAATAGACCCTTTTTTGCTGCGGTTGAGGTTCTTAACTCTCGATTTTAACAAGTTGACAAATAATCTTAACTAGCTTCATTGATATTTGTAGTAATTACTGTTGATTGTACACTTTTTGAACACAGACCAACTCAGTATAGACTGAAGACATCATTTCCAATAGTTAGCTTGCTAGTGGATTGTGTGGTTGATAATCGGCCAGTTTAAATGCGTGCTAGGTTCTTTAAAGGGTGCACTGCCCAAAGTTATGAACTATCCTATCTGATACAATGGCTCCAATAACTCTTGTCTTTCGACCTTCCTCCCCTATAGAGTATAAATAGGGCCATTATTTCCTAATTTTTTAACACCCATCAATAAGTTAGTTCATCTACCCCTATTTTTTACACCTCTTTGATCTCCTCACAAGCCTCTTAAAATATGCCAGAAGATGCAGGGGATGCAAGTAATGACTATGTCTGGCCACATAGAATGTACATCATTGCAAGGAACCGTCAATGCTTCACTCTTACTGTGAATAATTATTCATGTATAAATGATGATCTAGTAAGGTTCGTACCTCATTCTTTAATATTTGGATTTGACTAAATAATGATCTAGTAGTTATTTGATTTTTAACACATTAAACGCTCTACTCTTTAATTATAGATTTTTCCATGGAACATAGCATATCTTTTACCCGACTACACGATGCAAGCTGTTATCTACAGTGGTGATGTTAGATATTTCATGGAATTCTGTGTGACGACAACTCGCAAAACGCTTCAGCAAGGTTGGTTAAGGTTTATTAATGATCCTCATATCACTCAAGGCCAAGTTCTCCACTTTCAAATAATGCGCCGACATCCTGAATATGGTCTTTGTTTTCGTGTGCATATGTTTCCACGAACAAGAGGACCTCTTTAACCGTTTAGTAAAGAAAGCTCGTTTTTTTAATTAATGTATTTATTAAAGATATTATGGAAATGGGTGATATTTTGTCAGCGTATTAATTTTGGTATTCCTACTGTTAAGTTTGTTATAAGTTATTATTTTTAGGCGAAGTAAACAGTATTTGACGATCTTCCAATTTAACGTTATTTACTGTCTTATTGTTCATATACTTAGCAAAGTTGATAATGAACTCTTGATGCATAAGAAATTAGTATTTGTTGGCCATGTATGCGTAGTTGACAATCGATCTTCCGTTGGTGATACTATACTTTAAATGGGTTTTATTCATCTGTAGTTGAAAACTTTTTTCTAGACTAGGAATAAAATACTGTGTAAACTACTATACATGGTCCTCACTAAATAAATATTGGATTTAAACTAAATTGAATGTTTGTAGTTCAAGTTGGCTATTCGATCATATACTAAAATCGCATAGACTAAAGACAAATACATATTCAAATAATAATAACTAGTTGTCGTGTATTAATAGACAACAAACTTAATGAGTAAGCTAAGTATATTGATAGGTAGATAATAGTTGAGTGGAAAACGTGTCATATTTAAAGTAGTGCACTGTTCAAGCTTGTCATGTCCCGTCGGATTTAATGGAGTGGGAAAAGTCTCACCGGGAAATGGATTTAATCATGACTGTTAGACCCCTCCCCCACCCCTATCAGTTTCACCTTATTCTTCTTCTTCTATAAATAGGACCATTATTTACACTTTCTTTCACACAATTCCAACTGTAAAATCTCAACCTTTTGTAAGGCTTTTTCCTGCACAACAATATCTTCTTCCCAAGATGCACTGCTAATCCGTCAAGCTCTAGATATCCTCATACGAAGAATTAATGAGGACAGGCAGCGCCAAGAGATGAACATTCGGCGCATTGCACGTATTCTTCGTGCAATGTGTCGTCGCGTCGGTATCAACCCCGACAACCTCATCACCCCCCAAAGTTCCCCTTAATTTTTATATTTTTTTAAGTATGTTAAATGTTTTAAGTTAGTTTAAGTATGTTCAATGTTTTAAGTTAGTTTAAGTATGTATATGCATTTTGTTTTTTGTTATTTTGTAAAGAGGTTTCTGATTAAAGAAAGCTTTTTAATATGTAATTATTAAAAAATGTGAATGGAATTGGGGAATTTTGCTGCCAGCGTACTAATTTTGGTGTTGCTATTAAATTAATACTTGTATCTACTTTGTTTTCATCGAAGTAGATGACTGGATCTATTCAACATAATAATAGACCGAGTGAAATTGATAAACGACTTAACATGGAGACCAGGAAAAATTTATAACATGGACCTGATGAACTTGATAATAAACGAATTCAAGTTTATGAACAACTAACATAAAATCATGGAAAAGGGTTGTTGGTTTTTAAAATGTCTGTACTGAGATAGAAATTTCCGCGTATAAACTGATAACTCACGTCAAGTATACAAGCAACCAAAATAAATATTCAATGTGGCATAACATAGTACGGTACACTTTCTAAAATTAATATTTCTATTAAAGTTGATGATCAACTATTTAGGATTGACAATCATCACTGCTAAACTTGATTTAATATGACTGAGACAACACATTTTTTAATAAAATAATTATAACATCATATTCATCTCCAAAATCATCCGGATTGTAGTTTGGGGTATAGGGTTAAGGTAGACCATTTAGGCATTTACAAACTAGTTTAACTGGAAGATATGCATCAACCTTAGTTCGGTCTATTATACACTTATTGAAAAGCTGAGCGTTGAAGTTCTACCGTTCAGGATTTTATCAAGCGTGTGTTTGGTATTTAGGGATTAATGTTTAGGGTTTAGGGTCTACGCGCTTGGGGTTTGGGGTTTGGGCTCTAGGGTATAAGTAGATCATTTTGGCTTGTGGGTATATTATCAACGATTCGAAATTATACTGTGTTTGATTGTCAACGTTGATCTGGTTGATAATATACGCTCATGATTTTGCTTAAAATAATATAAAATTCCTATATTAAATACTAGTAAGGGGTAATTTTGTAATCTACGAACTAGGAAACCACTCGAGTGACAACTTTGTTGCATAATGTACCTTAATGATGGTAAATAGCATTGATAAGGACTACATTGGATAACAAACATAACATAATGTATACTAATATTAAGGTTCTGAGAAAGCAAGACATCTTTCTCTAAGCATGGAAGAAGATCTTCTTGCTTGGGAATAAGATTATGATCATGTATCGCAAGCAATATGAGTGATACATGATCATAATCTTCTTCCCAAGCAATGTGAAACTAATATTTCCAACTGAAGCAACATTACATTAGTAAAAGGTCTGGACCATTAAAACATATAAACAACAAAAACCAGACCATTTAAACATAAACAACAAAAAAAAAAAGACCACTAAAACATAAACAACAAGTGACAAACGACTAGTTCGGTTCATTGGGTGAACTTGGTGGGGATTCTTCAACAATATCTAGTGGTCCATCTGGTGAAGCCGGTGCATTTGGTGAATTTGGTGGGGATGCATCTGGTGAACCTGGTGGACTTGCATCTTCCTATATGACGTTTGCCTCTGGTGCTGGTGGTGCATGAATTGCATCTAAGTCTTGCGTTGATCGCTCTGACCTGATCATCCGTCGCCTGCGCCTCTGCTCATATTCTATTTTCAAGCCTCTTCAAATACTCCCATAGTTCGGTAACCTTTGATTGCAGAATGGATAACTCCCAGTAGATATCACGCTTCTTGGATGTCCGACCATTTTGGAATGTTCTTTTGATAGTTTAAATTCAGAAAAATTTGTATTGAAAATGGAGTGGAAAAAGCACACAATGTTGAGGGATTTATATAGAAATAATATTGAAGAGTTGCAAAGGTTAGTGAAGAGACACAAATTAAATGCAATGATGACTTCTTAATTAATGATTACAAAGCAAATGGACACCTTTAATCAAGTCTTATAGTTTCAAAAAAAAAAAAAAAAACGGCTCTGACTTGACAGTACTTGCTTTGGGCAGTACATTACCAACTGCTCTGCCACACTTCACAACACTTATTATCTACCGCACAATCTGCTTTGCATATTGGCTAAGATACGCGTCTATCAATATATGTCATCTATTTTTTAATTGGTTGAAATATTGTTTTGTCTTTAGTCTATGCACATTTGATCTATGTTCGAAAAGCTTCCAACTTAAACCAAAATATTTTTGATAGTACAAGTATAAATCCAGCAACTGTCTACTGTCGACCATGTAAAGTAGTTTATAGTTTTATTCCTAGTTGTCCAAAAAAATAGTATTGCCACTACAAATATTTATTTCTGTATCGATAATCGACCTAATTCAGTATGCATTCAACAACTATAGTTTACAATTTAATAAATTATTTAGTTATCAGCGATCATTTATGTGCAAGATTATTTTAAACAGTAGCAAAATGTATTGTCAACTCTTTTAATACCCGAACAGATTCAAATAAAATTTCTCATCTACAATTGTTTAACACTCAAACAAAATTTAAAAAATAGTCGTCAACTACAATTGTTTAACACTCAAACAAGATTACAATAAATATAGTACAATAAACATTTAAAGATTGACAAATCAAACTTTATTCTCATCTTTTTTAATACAGTCTTTGTCATGACTCTCTAATACACCCGACATAATTTCTTCGGGATCTTGACCAACTTCTCCATTCAAGTTCAATTCCGATTCGACATGTGATGCATCCTCCGCTTCATAAAACTGTTCCTCATCGTTCTTCCCATTTTTCATCAGCAGTTTATTATCACTCACATTGGTGGCATCAACTGCATTGGCATCGGCATCAGTTGCATTGGCATTGGCATTGGCATCGACATCAACTACCTTGGCATCAACTGCATTGGCATTGGTGGCACTGGCATCAACTGCATTGGCACTGGCATTAACTGCGTTGACATTGTTGGCATTGACATCAACTGCATTGGCATTGGTGGTACTGACACTGGTGGCACTGACAGTAGCAACCAGTTCATCAAATCTACGCTTCTTTCTCAGGAATGTAGTTGTCTTTCCAGCGGTACTATGGTCCATTGCCTTCCTCTTCGTGTGTCTCATCAACTATGCAGAAGGACAGTACAAGCATTTGCATACTGTCCTCTTTGGTTGTTCCGCTAGCATCTTAGCAACATCAATCAATTTGTGCTCCATTGTTGTCAGTCTATGGAGCACCATATGCAAAAAAAAAAAGACTTGCAGCAGTGACACCACCACTTGAAAGACTTGCACCTTCACAAAAAATTCCTGTACGATTTCTACCAACATCTTCATCGCCTTTTGCATCTTCTTCACCATCTTCATCCATATCACCTTCACCAGCAGGATTAAGAGCAGTCTTCTTGATTGCAGTGGCCCCCTCAAGTTCAGTCCTAAGGGCATCCACCGGTCCATTCTTAACTTCATCTGCATAGGGCACATATGAATCCTCCCACCTCGATCTCACTTCTTGATCAGTAGGGAATAGGTAAGGGTGCACGATCTGGATAGAATTCAAGCAAATTAGTTTCTTAGTTTGAATAAAAATATTAAATGACATGAAAATAGTGCAACGTTACCTTAATTTTATTTTCTCTTTCAATAAATGGATCGAAGGATTTAGGCACCCTTTTACTATACCATTTAAGCATCTGAGGGCACGGCATAGGAGACTGATCTGTCAGTGCATCTCTCCTTCCAATGGCAGGAAATGCTTCATTAACCCAGGCCTAAGATAAAAGATTTAATAGGACTACGAAAAATGAAAACTTCACAATCAACTAACTATTGATTTATTGTAGACTTATCAAAAATGCCCAGGGGAAGCCAAAAAGAGCATATCCAGGCGGTTTTCCTTTCTCACTAAAGGTTTTATAACGCTTGGCCATGTCAAGCTTGGGCTTCAAATATTCAATTGTAAGCTCGAAGAACAACCTGCCCCATGGATACTTGGAGAAGAACTCCAGATCATCAACCATACAAACTCATTTATTCTCAATAGACTTTGAAGTATCCTTTGCCATCAACATCGTGTGGAGAAACCACAAAAGGCAAATCTTCAGCTGTTCCTCTTTGTCAAATCTTCTGCTAGTTTTCAACAACCTCCACAGCCTCGACGATGTCACTTTAACATTCGCCTCACTAGATGGTTTCCAAGTTACTTTTTCATAAAATTCCTCACCTTTTTTCACAACCTTATTCTTTGCTTTATCGTTGGGTGTTTTTCCACACACCAAACCAGTCATTAGAACAAACTCCCTAAGCCCAAAACAAGCTGGCTTCCCATCAACCAAGAACCAAACCTCCCGATGTTTTTTATCCTTTATTCTATGAAGAAGTAGGGAGTGGACCATCTGCCATTGAATTGCCAAAATTTGGACATTTCAAGGAACTTTCCAAATACAGTCTCCTTAAATTTCTTTTGTAATTTTAAGGTTTTCAACAACTTTTTAAATAAATACAATTTTTTAATGCTAGATCGAACAGATATCTTCGCCGGGAATGATGGAATTTCATCAAGCCAAGTTTTAAATCGATATCTTTGAATGTTGATTTCCTTGATGCATCGAGGAACTGATAAACGGTCCAACTCACACTCAGGTTCCCTTGCTTCATCCCCTTCTTGATCAGTTTCTTCATCAATTTCTTCTTCAATTGCTTCTTCTTCTTCTTCACCACTTTCATCTTCTCCTGATTCCTCTCTATTTCCTTCATCACGAGCAGCAAAACTTTGTCCATCATCACCACCACTATCATCTATGCTTTCCTTACCTTTCCCTGCATCAGAGAGTTCATCCGCTTGAAAAGCGTCGATTTCAGCCAAAAGATCCTCAGTTTGGGGTTCCACTTGGGCCTCTTCCACCACAGTATCTTTTGCAGAGTGATCCTTTACGGTCTTTTGAATCTGGGGTTCTAGTACACCAACTTCAGCATCCACTAAACAAATTTCAACGAGTGGAGATTCATTATCATCTACTGCTGGATTATTAGCACTTACAGGAACTCCACCACTTGTGGGTTGATTTTCATCTGCTTCTAGATATTTATCAAGTTCAGCAACTTCAGTTTTATCTCCTCCATCACTTGGAGGTTGATTGTCACCTACTGCTGAATGTTTATCCAATTCAGGAATATTAGTTTCAGGAATTTGTCTAATAGCGTCATCTTCTTCAGATTTCTTACTAGCCTCTTTCATTTTAGATTTACCGCTTCGAGCAGTCGTATTGATTTGATTCAGTCCTGCCATTACTTTATCTACATACAGAAGCAATCGACACAAAGTAAACAACAATATAAAATAAAAAAGAGAAAAATTGGAAAGAACAGTAAACAAAAAATTAAAATTTCTTCAAAAAACACCATTGACGTTTCTTCATAAGTTCTAAGATTTGTATGATAACTAGAACAAAAATGCAACGATATTAAGGTTGCTCACCTGCAGAAATCGGGATTTCTGGAAATTCTTCAACAACTACTTCAAATCTTCGAAATAATTGTTAAATAGCTAGATGAGAGACAAAAATCATTTAGGAGAACTTATGAAGGGACATGAAATCAGTTCGAAAAATTGGAGGAGGTGCGAGCAAAGAAGAACCCTTTTCTTATTGCCCGTTTTTTATTTTTAACGCGCTAAAATGACCCGGTTTTGTTAAGTTTATATACTTTTATGTAATATATACTTTTACCCACAAGTTTCTCTATTTCTAATCTAGCCCCCGACACCACTTAAGCATACTTAACATTTTCCCCCCAAAAAAATAAGTCAAAAAGAAAAGGAGGAGGTCATTTTGTTAAGTCAAGTTTTTTGGAGGTCTTTTAGTTAAATCTTCTCCAAAAACTCTTTCTTTGTCATTATCTGCTATTTGTTTTTGTTGTTGTTATTATGGAGGAAAAAGCTAGAGAGGCCAACTATAACAATATGGCAATATTTATCTTGTATCTTTTAACCATTCAATGACTTAAAACCAGTGATAACAAGGCTACATCAGTTCTTTGCACGGCACGCTATACACAAGTGTATTATGCAAGTCTCTTACTGTTGTGGGACATGCAAGATTCACACTAGTAGAGTATCATATATGCCTATTTTCATAATTTGGCTTATAAATTAGGTTTGGGTGTGAGAATGTGGTTCTTAAGGCTTTACTTTATGTTCTGACTTGATATTTACTCACTTTATACATGGATGGAGACAGGATTTCCAACAAGGGGTTCAAAATTTTAAAAATAAAATTTAGACTTGTGTCAAGGGGGTTCAACATATGGTAGGTATGTAATAAAAAATCGATTTTACCCGATATACGCCGTACAATTTTTCGGCAAGGATGGCTCCACCCTTGGCTTTACGTGTGTGTGTGTGTGTGTATATATATATATATATATATATATATATATATATATATATATTGAAACGACCTCGGCCAGTCGCTTCGGGAGATAGAACTCCAATTTGCGTGACAATAATTTTAAAATCTTCGTAAGGTCCATTGGGACTTATCTGTAAAATTTGAGCTAAATCAGGCTTCGTTTGGTAGGCATCAGAAGAAGGTTTCAGTTTTTATTGTCGATAAATATTAAAACGAGATTTTCGAGCTCGGTTTTGGCGAACGAGCTCCGATTCGAAATCTAAAAGCTCCGTTAGGTTTGTATGATTATTTGTGACTTTTGTGATTTTTCGAAAGTGAATTTCGAGGTTGTTCGGCTAGTTTCCGCTAAAATGCCGAAAGTTAAATAATTTGACCTTTTTCAATTTAAATTCGCATCTTGAGTTTCAGGAACTCGATTTGAGATCCGCCTTAGCGAGTATGCTACATATATTTTGTATAACTTGTATGCAAAAGTTGGAGTTATTTCAAATATCGTAGGGTACCGTTTTAATTTTCGTCGCGAAAAGAAAAGTAAAACAAAATAAAATAATAGAAAAAGGAAAAGACAAATGAAAGAAAAGAAAAGAGAAAGAAATGAGGCGGTGGTCCTTAGCTTTAGACGAGCTAGTACTATGCAGAAACAGAAGCATCAACAATACGAAACAGAGAAATGGAAACATAGGAAATATCAGAAAATTGGAAAAAGGAAAAGGAGTAGGAAAAAAATAGGATTTTCACCCCGAAACATTCAGGTAATGATCTTAATATATTATTTGAGTTTATTACGTGTGTTTGAATATATTTTGACGGTAAAAATTGGGATATTAGACATCGTTTTAATAAGTTCAACTGATAGTTTAAAGGGTCAATTGGACCCCGATAATGGAATTAATTATATATTCGTACTCAGTGAATTATAGGCAATAAATAAATATAATTTATTTAGGGCTTGGTTATGTGACCATAAACCCAGTACGTAGGCCTGGCCTGCGTATTGCGTATGCGAATAGGGTATCAGGTTCCTAACCGGATTGCCCTAAGATGTAAGGAATAAAGCTTTTAGCTTAATTTGATATATTTTTCTGCTTACTGAATAGAGTGGGATCGGTTGGCAAGGAAACCAAAGGATAAAGCGGTTGTTGATTAGCCGTACTAACTTTTGGAAGAGGTAAGTGTTTATATCCATTTCTTTGGAGGCACCTGGCCTCGTGGATTTTCTACCACGAGTTCCTTACGTGTGTAGCTGCCGATAGACGTACTCATTACGCTTGAGTATATGTTATGTCCTGTTGTTGGTATTGCATTGAGGATCTGAGCATAGTAATCCGACTGTGAGATGGCATCTACTTCCCGACTGTCGATGAGAGTCCCACGCCGGCAAAGGGTTATTATTGCATCACATTGCATTCATATGCATTATATGCCATTCATATGCATTACATTGCATATCATATTAGGTGCAGGAGTATTCCGCCCCAGGAGCAGGAGGATTCCGCTCCATTGTATCATATTGAGGGTAGGATGATTCCGTCCTAGGAGCAGGAGTATTCCGTTCTTATGTCAGATATTGAGTGCAGGAGTATTCCGCCTCAGCTTTACATTATATCGGGTGCAGGAGTATTCCGCCCCAGGAGAGTGCAACAGTATTCCGCCTCTGGTTTATATTATATCGGGTGCAGGAGTATTCCGCCCCAGGAGCAGGAGTATTCCGCTCCAGTTGGTTATCAGATTGGATTCCCCTCGAATGCAGGAGTATTCTGCTTCGAGATGGGATTATGGGCACATGTGACCCTTTGCATCATATTTCATTTCATCTCATTTTATTTTATTTCATTTCATTTCATATCATTGTGAAAGACTTGTGGTACATAACTACGGTTCTGCTTCTACGTGCATTGCTTATTTTCCTATCTATTTCTGGCTCGTATTCTGGGTTGCGGGGATCGGTTTGTACGCCGCAACAGGATGAATACATGGATCGGGTTGCACGCCGCAACTGGATGTATTTCTGATTGTTGATGGGTTCGGGATACCTATATGTTTTGGTTATCTTACGTTCCTGATTGTTGATGAGTTTGTCATCCCATACATGTTTCTAATTATTATCTGGCTCTGCCTTTTTATAATTTAAATAAGAGGAATTTCGTCTATCTGTTTCTCCTCCCTGGCTAGCTATCCTATTCTTTGAGGTGGCTAGTCTGCCTCACTTATTGAGTCCTTTTGACTCACCCTTGTTTGTTGGTTGTTCTTGTCTATTTATTTCGTTTCGGCAGGTTCGCTCCAGGATTGAGTTCGCCACGTTGTTCAGGAGCGAAGACGACTTCAGCTGTCAGGGTGAGCCAGCTTTTATTCCGGATGGCTACCAGTTTATTGTTTATTATTTCAGCTGAATTTTGCTCCCTTCAGGAGGTATCTGTCTTTTTTTTATACTCTTAGATGTCTAGTTTGGACAGCCCTAAACCTGGTATTTAGGTAGTCAGCTGTAATTTCTTTTTTTACAAGCTTAGAGGTATCATTATGTTTGTACTTTTTCTAAGTCTTGCTTTTATTTATAAATTGAATTACATTTATTTTCATAATTTAATTGATAAGGGTTCGCCCGACGGGTCTAGGGAAGGATGTCGGGTGCGCGCACGGCCTAACCGAATTTTGGGTCGTGTCAGTTGGTATCAGAGCCCGGTTTAGAGTCTATCCAGACTAAGACAGTGTCTAGTAGAGTCTCGCTGATGGGTACGTAGACGTCCGTACTTATCTACGAGGGGCTATGATGGCATTTAGGAAGTGTCACTTCCTTCTTTTCTGATCGTGCGTCGATCTAGGATGCAAAAGTATTTTCGTTAATTCCTTCGTGGTAATTGTGAAACCCTAGTGCAACAAATCAGCAAACGGTATGAGTTCAAGACGAAGCAGTCTGGCCTGGGGTTAGTACTGACGAAGCCCCGAGTGTTCTGATCATGCTGACGATCTAGTTACAGAGGTCCCAGTTGTACGAGCTCGCGATAGGGAAGGGAGCAGTGCCTTGTGGTTCCCTTGGTTCTCTACGATGCTTTTACGAGAATCTTGGCGACGCAGATACCGCAAGAATCTATTATTCGCTAGGCAGCTTATCAGTTTGCCGCATATGCAGATGTTCAGACTTAGAGAGTTCCTATTTCAGTTCTTAATATTGCCGCAGTAAAGTATGTTCCGGAGGCAGCATGTGTTGTGCCTCCAGTTGTTCTGGCTAGTTAGGTAACTGAGGTAATTATTAGGTCCGAGTGCTCAAAGAGGTTGCATTATTTTGCGCGGTTGAACATCTCGAGCGATATGGTGTTGATTATTCTGCTTTCCGGTTTCAGTGTCCAACCTTGAATTAGTGGACCGCTCTCTTATTAGCTAACTTGGTTAGGTTTTTCTTCTAGATTCGTGGGAAAAATTCCTTTCGAGTAGCGAGCGAGATGAAAAGTGTTGCCAGTTTAGTGGATTAGACAGGGTAGCCTGTCAGTTAGTCTGTTGGTTTCAGAATATGAGATTGAATTCTATAGAATGGCTGAATATGCATTAGAACTAGTCCATGAGCTTTTCGAGAGATTCAAAGATTTATTGATGACCTTTCTCCCTCCTTGAGATCCCAGATGGCTCTAGAAATTGAGGTTGGGAATTCATTTGATGACATTGTTGATATTGCTCAAAGGTATTAGGCATACCATAAGTTAGAGGGGGAAGAGTTAGAGCGGGAGAGCAAGAAATCCTGTGGCCCTAGTGGGCAACCGTGGTACCTCATTTGGAGGTAAGAGTTCTGATTATTTTGGGAGGTCACCTTCCAGGTTATCTCAGCTTGTGTTAAGTGATTCTTAAAGTGCGCCAGTAGTTCGTCAATATCAGAACCAATTTTTCTCTTTATAGGTATCAACAATATGTCCAGCTTCTATTTTCACTGAAAAAGGTGTTATCATTGTCGTGAGTTTGGTTATCCTTTGAGGAGTTTTCCCTTAATTCAGCAAGTAGACAGTCGCCATTCTTCTTGCCCACAGGCACCTGCCCAGTCGCAGGGGATTTTTTTTAGATCTCAATCAGCAAAAGAAATGCCACGATCTAGTAGAGGTCGAGAGTGTGGTGGCAGTGGGTTTTTTCAGAAGATGATTATCAGGGTAGTGCCTCAGCTCAGAACTGTCAGTCTGGCAGGATGCTGAGGTATCCGACTTAGTACACCCATGTATTTTTTCTTCCATTATATGTGAGTAAAATTCGATTCTTCCGATCGGTTTGGACTTCGTTTATATTTCCATGTTACCATGGCTTACTTGGATATTGTTTCTATTAAGAATCAGTTGCAGTAGATGGGCGAGCTTCTGGTATGATTTAGTCCTGGTATTTGTGAAACCCTACTAATTTATCTGGCCTAAATATGAGAGATTTGACAGTGAGTGTCGCTATTGTTTGCCTGGCATCTTGTCGTGCCACCTTCTATTATTATATCAAATTAGTTTACCTCTTTTTTCGAAATTCCGTGTTGGTTGGATTATAGGATTCTAGTTCATCACCATAAGGAAGTGTCATGGTTTCTTCCGGTGTAAAGTGATTAGTAAGTAATATTTGATCTACGTATCCCCTGTTGGTTCAAAACGCTAGTAATGTCATGTTATCCCATAAGCTTATCTGGGTTATAAAATGGTTTTCTGGTAAATTGCCAGAGTTTCCTTCTTATTGGGAGGTTAAATTGGCATGGATGTTGTTCCATAGAGCTTATTTAATATCTATTTCTTCAATTGCGATTCTTTGGCTAACTTGACTCGTAAGTAGTCTAGCTCAAGTAACCAAGTAAATAAGAAAATGAGCTTCCTAAAGCTCTAATTATTTCTATCCTCACTCCGTTGCCATCTCTTCTTTGTTCGGCACTGGTGAGCTTAGGCGGTCAGTAGCCTCTTGTGATGTTCCCTGTGTTGAGCCAGAGTGCGTGTCAAAGTAGCCGGGTAAGCACATTGTTATTTTTCAAGGCTACTAAGGGTAATGAGAGGCGTCATTTGACCTTTGATTTGATCCATTAGGCGGTGGTGCTTATAGAAAATGTATGGAGTTGTGACTCGAGAGTTGCAGCTGTTTGGCAACTCGAGAGAGTAATTTGGTAGCTCAGGCCTGAGCCGCGTTCTCTATTTAGCTAATGCTTCCTTAATCCAGCAGGTTGTGCGAGGATGACTATTTTTATTCAACTTAGCTGTATGAGCTGAAGCTCTAAGTAGAGGAGTCTTCCTCCAATAATAAATATAAATATATAATCTCCAAGGCGTTGTGAGAGCGTAAGCTAATTCTTAGTTTCATTAACCTATTCTATATCGAAAAGTATATCGAGGAGGCGATTCATCATCGAAATTATATTAATCCATCCAGAGCCTCGTATATCTTTGTTCCGACAATGTAAGACTCTCCTCTCATGATCAAGAAAGGTGAGCTTAGTCAGAAATAGTGTTATGATATTATCCAGATATATTTTATTCCAAGAGTTCGATATACGTGTTATAATTCTGATCCTGTAATAAGAAGATAATGCCCGTGGAGTAGTTTATGAAGGTCGTGCAAGTTCTTTTGTGATCTGCGTGAATGTTGCTTTAGATGGAAGCTCGTTCGAGGACGAACGAGAGTCTAAGTGGAGGAGAATGAAACGACCTCGGCCAGTTGTTTCGGGAGATAGAATTCCGATTTGCGTGCCAATAATTTAAAATCTTCGTAAGGTCTACTGGGACTTATCTATAAAATTTGAGCTAAATCAGACTTCGTTTGGTAGGCATCGGAGGAAGGTTTCAGTTTTTATTGTCGATAAATATTAAAAAGAGATTTTCGAGCTCGATTTTGGAGAACGAGCTCCGATTCGAAATCCAAAAGCGCTGTTAGGTTCGTATGATTATTTGTGACTTTTGTAATTTTTCGAAAGTAAATTTCGAGGTTGTTCGGCTAGTTTCCGCTAAAATGCCGAAAGTTAAATAATTTGACCTTTTTCAATTTAAATTCGCATCTTGAGTTTCAGGAACTCGATTTGAGATCCGCCTTAGTCAGTATGCTACATATATTTTGTATAACTTGTATCCAAAAGTTGGAGTTATTTCAAATATCGTAGGGTACCGTTTTAATTTTCGTCGCGAAAAGAAAAGTAAAACAAAATAAAATAATAGAAAAAGGAAAAGACAAATGAAAGAAAAGAAAAGAGAAAGAAATGAGGCGGTGGTCCTTACTAAGGACGAGCTAGTACTATACAGAAACAGAAGCATCAACAATACGAAACAGAGAAATGGAAACATAAGAAATATCAGAAAATTGGAAAAAGGAAAGGAAAAGGAGTAGGAAAAAAAATAGAATTTTCACCTCGAAACATCAGGTAATGATCTTAATATATTATTTGAGTTTATTACGTATGTTTGAATATATTTTGACGGTAAAAATTGGGATATTAGACATCGTTTTAATAAGTTCAACTGATAGTTTAAAGGGTCAATTGGACCCCGATAATGGAATTAATTATATATTCGTACTCAGTGAGTTATGGGCAACATATAAATATAATTTATTTAGGGTTTGGTTATGTGACCATAAACCCTATACATAGGCCTGGCCTGCGTATTGCGTATGCGAATAGCGTATCAGGTTCCTAACCAGATTGCCCTAAGATGTAAGGAATAAAGCCTTTAGCCTAATTTGATATATTTTTCTGTTTACTGAATAGAGTGGGATCAATTGGCAAGGAAACCAAAGGATAAGCGGTTGTTGATTAGTTGTACTAACTTTTGGAAGAGGTAAGTGTTTATATCCATTTCTTTGGAGGCACCTGGCCTCGTGGATTTTCTACCACGTGTTCCTTACGTGTGTAGCTGCCGATAGACGTACTCATTACGCCTTAGCTTTGGATTTACATTATATATTATATGTTATGTCCTGTTATTGCATTGAGGATCTGAGCATAGTACTCCGGCTGTGAGATGGCATCTACTTCCCGGCTGTCGATGAGAGTCCCACACCGGCAAAGGGTTATTATTACATCACATTGCATTCATATGCATTATATGTCATTCATATACATTACATTGTATATCATATTGGGTGCGGGAGTATTCCGCCCCAAGAGCAGGAGGATTCCGCCCCATTGTATCATATTGAGGGTAGGAAGATTCCGCCCTAGCAGCAGGAGTATTCCACTCTTATGTCAGATATTGAGTGCAAGAGTATTCCGCCTCAGCTTTACATTATATCGGGTGCAGGAGTATTCCGCCCTAGGAGGGTGCAGGAGTATTCCACCTCTGGTTTATATTATATTGGGTGCAGGAGTATTCCGCTCCAGGAGAGTGCAGGAGTATTCCGCCTTTGGTTTATATTATATCGGGTGCATGAGTATTCCGCCCCATAAGCATTCTGCCCCATGAGCAGGAGTATTCCGCTCCAGTTGGTTATCAGATTGGATTCCCCTCGAATGCAGGAGTATTCCGCTTCGAGATGGGATTACGGGCACATGTGACCTTTTGCATCATATTTCATTTCATTTCATCTCATTTTATTTCATTTCATTTCATTTCATACCATTGTGTAGACTTGTGGTACATAACTACGGTTCTGCTTCTACGTGCATTGCTTATTTGCTTATATATTTCTAGCTCGTATTCTGGGTTGCGGGGATCGGGTTGCACGCCGCAACAGGATGAATATATGGATCGGGTTGCACGCTGCAACGGAATGTATTTCGATTGTTGATGGGTTCAGGATACCTATATGTTTTGGTTATCTTACATTCCTGGTTGTTGATGAGTTTGTCATCCCATACGTGTTTCTAGTTATTATCTGGCTCTGTCTTTTTATAATTTAAATAAGAAGAATTTTGTTTATCTGTTTCACCTCCCTGGCTAGCTATCCTATTCTTTGAGGTGGCTAGTCTGCCCCACTTATTGTGTCCTTTTGACTCACCCTTGTTTGTTGTTTGTTCTTGTTTATTTATTTCGTTTCGGCAGGTTCGCTCCAGGATTGAGTTCGCCACGTTGTCCAGGAGCGAAGACGACTTCAGCTGTCAGGGTGAGCCAGCTTTTATTCCGGATGGCCACCAGTTTATTGTTTATTATTTCAGCTGAATTTTGCTCCCTTCAGGAGGTATCTATCTTCTTTTATACTCTTAGATGTCTAGTCTGGATAGCCCTAAACCTAGTATTTGGGTAGTCAGCTGTAATTTCTTTTTTTACAAGCTTAGAGGTATCATTATGTTTGTACTTTTTCTAAGTCTTGCTTTTATTTATAAATTGAATTACATTTATTTTCATAATTTAATTGATAAGGGTTTGCCCGACGGGTCTAGAGAAGGATGTCGGGTGCGCGCACGGCCTAACCGAATTCCGGGTCGTATATATTAGACAATAATTTTTTAAGGGCAAACTTCATCATTTGATGCAGGATACCACCCGTTAAGGTGTCTCCGCCAGTCTTATTGAATTGCTTTATGTTTTTCCAAGTTTGTATAGAGATAATAAGCAAGAAAGAATACATATAACATAATCTCTTTTTGGTTATGTAAGCTAGCAAACGCTCCTTCAGCTGGGGCCGGGGGGAATGTTAATGCAGCTGGTTCAGTTACCATCTGCGTCATTTTATTAACCCTCAATTTTGTTAATATCTCAAAATCTGAAGCATATGAATGAAAAAGGTATGTTGCCTTGGATGATGTCCATCTTGATGGACAAGAGATCCATGTAATGGCTAAGGTAAATTTTTTAGCTACACCTTTTCTTTTTTTTTCTGCAATCTATGCTAGTAATGATTTTAATAATCGTGTTAAATTATGGCAAAATCTTGTTGATATTTCTCACTGTCACAATATTCCTTGACTCATGAGTAGTGATTTTAAAGAAATTCTTACTTCTAATGACAAATGGGGAGGAACATTAATAATAATAGATCTAGTCATTTTTTGTGATTGCATTAATTAATGCTTGTAATCTTGAAGATCTAAGGTTTAAAGGTGCCAAATACACTTGGATTAATAAACATATAGCACACGCCTTATTTTGGAACGCTTGGATTGTTGTTTTGTTACAGTAAGTGGCTTGAATATATCCAAACTCTATTATCTCCCCTCTCTCCAAAGTCTACTCGGATCATAGCCCCTTACTAATCCTCCTTAGACGAGAGAATGCCAACAATTTTACTTCCAAACCCTTTCGATTTAAAAAATGTGGTGTAATTATCCTGACCTGATAAATTTTGTGAGAGATGCCTGGCATAATACCCCAACTCTTTCTGATGCTAGTTAGACATTTAAGGATAAAGAACACTTTTTGGCAACATATTTGACCAGGAGAAAAAGATCTCAGCAAGACTTACTGGCATCCAAAAATCAATCCATTACTCGACGAGTCTTTTCTTCAAAATCTTGAGAAAAATATTCAAATGGAATCAATGATATTTTATGAAGTATAACAAATTGAAAAATGAAGTCTAGAATAAACTGACTTTGTGATGGAGATGCTAATACAATTTTTTTTCATATAGTTACTTTGAATCATCGCAGAGTCAACAAAGTTGTTTCTTTTAAAGATGAATTTGAAAATCATATCTTTGACCAAAATAAAAATGAAGAACACGCCCTTCATTATTTTGAAAACCTTTTCACAACTAATCACATAACTACTCATATAGATTATGTTACTACTTCGTTGGCCACTCTCTCCAATATTAAAAGAGATATTCTTGGCAAACCTCTTCAAAATCTAGAAGTTATTCAAACTATGAAATAATTTAAACATATTAAATATTCTGATCCTGACGGTTTACAACCATTTTTTTCACTAAATATTGGAATATTATTGGTTCCACTATCTTGTCTCAATGCCATGACATTTTTTCAGTAGTAAAGACCCTTTCGATCTTAATAAAACCTAGTTTTGCTAAATTTCTAAGTTTGATAATGCAAATAGTGTTAAAATATTCCTCCTATTGGTTTGTGCAACACTCTATAAACTTGTCGCCAAAATAGTTGTTAACATTATAAAACCTTTTCTAGATAACATATTAACATTATTAGTCCCAACCAATCTAGTATTATCCAACAAAGGAGGACTAGTGATAGTGTCATTATCATCCAGGAAACTATGAAGCTTTTTCAAAAGAAGAAAGATAACATTGTTTATATGGCCCTTAAACTTGATTTGGAAAAATTCTTTGATAGGCCTTTTATTCGCAAATGTCATCATTGCATAGATTTTTGTACAAATATCATTTATCTTATTATGTCTTGGATTAACACCTCTACTATTTTTATTCTTATTAGTGGAAATAAAACTAAATTTTTCAGTCTGAGTCATGGTGCTAGGCAGGGAAAGAACCTTTTTCCTCTTATCTTTTTATCATTTGCTTCGAAATTCTTTCAAGAGATAACTAAGCAAGTTGAGCCAGGTAATTGGAATCCCATTAAGATTTCTAGGAATGGCCCCCTTTATCCCATCTATTTTTTGTTGATGACTTAACAATACTTTCTCATACTACCACAAAAATTGTGATGCTATTAAAGCCACGCTGCATAATTTTTGTAAGTTTCAGGTGAATATATAAATTTGACCAAGTCACGAGTAATCTTGGCAAGAAACACTCATTGGACTTTAGAAAATATCCTGGCTTCCCCATCCTAACCAATATGCACAAATCTTCTAACTTCGAAATCATCATTGACAAAATGAATATGAGGCTTACTAGCTGAAAAATTAAGTGCCTTAATATGTCGAGGAGAGTCACTCTTGCCAACTCTACTCTTAATAGCATTTCAAACCATGTCATGCAAATTCACAAATTACCAAGAAAAACTATAACGAAATAGATAAAATCTAGATATGATTTTAAATGGGTTCGGTTACTGATAGAAAGAGAATCTATCCTATCAATTAAAATAATGTTACCACTCTTAAATCATGTGGTGGCCTGGGGGTTGTAGATGTTGAACCCAAAAATATTTGCCTTCATACAGGTTTGGCCTGGTAAATTACTCTCCTCTCCATGTACGTTTTGGAACCAAGTCTTTTACAAAAATATCTTCACTCAAACCACATTAAATCCAACATTAAGGGTAGTAGTACTTGGAGGAATATTACTGGTGTTTGGAATTTTTATAATATAAGGTATAGATTGTGTATTGGCAATGGTAATGTTGACACCCAATTTCGTCCCAGAATTTAATTAGCGGCTAAATTATTTAAATGAGAATCAATTATGAAAATAAAATTAAAATTAGATTTAGATAATTAAAATTATTTGAATTGAGTTCAAATTAATCAAATTTAATTAAAGTAAATTAACTAATTTCAAAAGAAGGTTAATTTCGTTCAAAGTCCTAGAGATTTTCCTACCCGTGCAACATCCCTATCTTAATTCAATTTAACTTAAAAAGGGGCTAAATGTGCAAGCCCATGCAATCTCAGCCTACCCCTGCAAGCAATATATATAACATATAATACATTATACGTATATCAGTTCCCTTTTCAGCTCCCAACCCCGCGACCCGATTCTCAAACTTTTCGACCCGCGAATCAGAACCAGAAAACCGACCCAAACACTCATCTTCTCCGTACAGCTGATGTGCTGGATGAGTTGCACTTTTCCAGCTGTGTTTTTGGAGTTTTCTCACTTGTTTTTCTAGCAAACGGTCATTTAATCCGATCCATCCATTTCAAATTGAAGCAATCCGAGCCCTTGATCTCTTTCTTGGAGATAAGGATGAGAGATGTGTAGTTTTACCCTTCTCACCCTTATCTCACAAGGGATTGATCGAATAAGGAGGGAGTAGGTTGGAATTTCGTTCGAAGGTAAACCCTAAATTTTTCTAGTATAAATTCGTGGGTTCAGTTCATGTTTGAGGGAGGAAAAAAATTGAAAAAAAAAGGGCAGCATACACACTTTAAACATTTTCTTTAGTTTTTTTAGTTCAGGAATCAGTGTCACTATTATTGTTGTTTCGGATTTGTGTCGTCGCTTCGCTTTTTCAAATCGACGACTCCATTCGCGTCGCTTAGTCGAGTCGCGTTTACTTCGAACCCTCGCTCTGGTTTGTTGCCCCGAAATAGGTAAAATTTCATCCTTTTGCATCGTCTCCATTTTGCTTAGGTGCTGAAGCAGGAATTGTTTTCGCTTTGTTGTTTGCTTATACATTATGATTAAGCCACAGTTATGAAGTTAAAAAGAAAGTGATTTCATTTTAGTTGTTACTTGAATAAGTATCACGTCTTGGTGTAGTTTAAGTTTGTTTTTGCCTATCTTAGGTATGGGGATTCAAATATTGAGTTTATGTTACAATGCAAGTATTCCCTGAAAGTGTTAAGTTTTTCTGAGTTATGATCTATTGTTGTCTAATTTTCTGTAGAATTGCATTATCATGTTCAGGGGTGTTGTTTGGCTCTCTGTTTCTAAAATCAGGGAGGTGGTTTCTGTTTATTTGAGAGAGCAGGTTGAGATGTAGAGGGTTTGGTAGTTCAGGCAGCAGGTTTTTGGGGGAGTGTAGGTATGCTGAAGGTGTTCCAGAGTTTAGAGGGAAGTCTTGCTATGGTGTATTGATGGTTCTAGCTGATTTCTAGTTGTAGCAGGTAGTAGGAGGTAAGTTGATTTTAGAGGTATGTTCAGGTAGGCTATAGAAGCTTCAGGTGCTTGGGAGGCAGGAGTGCTTGGTTTCTGTGATGTTCTAGTTTTTCTTTCAGGAGTTTTGGAGATGTTCCTAGTAGCTGGTTAAGTGAGTAGGAGTGCAGGTTGTTTCCAGGTTCCTGGATGTTTGTAGGAGTTCCGGGGTCTGTGAGGAGCTGTAGGTGCTGGAAAGGTTTGATGTGTGCAAAATTAAGTGGGTTCAGGTGTGAGGATGTGAGAGTTTGCAGGGTTTAGTTGTTGTCGAGGGGTCTATGAAGTAAAATCAGTGCAGAGGTGTGGTTTGTAGTCCATGTTATGGTATCTCTTTGATTTTCTAGCAGTTTTTCAATGCTTGTACACCTACTTTCAGGTTGTCTTCCTAGAACCTATTTCCTCTCCTGCCCCTGTATCTGCCTAGTCCTTGATTTTCCTGAGACTTGTTGACTTTCTGAAACTTTTTTTTTTTAGCTTCAATTCCAGCGTGATCCTGAATGTGACTAGCATTAGTTAGCTGCTTCAACGTCTGTAGTGTCTATACCCAGTTAGCATTTGTCTGTGATATGTTCACGTGTGCTGCTTGGTTCATTCGTATAAAATCCAACTTGAAAACATAGGGTATGAACCTCGAAATTTGCGTTTAAAATATAGCTTGGAGATTTAAGTTGAAAAGTTTGAATCTTTACTTATTGATGTTTTGCTCGTTAGTGGGTCTGTCTAGTTTAAGCTCAACCTCTTGTCTCAGTTTTGTAGCAGTGAATCTTTGTCTTTCTTTTAAAGATTTCATCCTTACAGTTATCCACCTATTTCTACTGCCACTTTGGGTTAAATTTTGATTTCATCTCTAATCTTTTAAACGTGTTATCAGGTTAACGTGCATAGAATTGTTTAGCTCATTTTATATGTGCTATATTGCAAGTTATGTTAGGTTAGCAATATCGGGTGATTGTGTTAAACAAATGTGAGAGGTAGGTTTAATATAGATGCTAAATGAGCATTTCCTATCTAGAGGGAAGTTCCTAAGAATGTGCTGAACTTGATAAGATATTTGCCTAAGCTGTATATTTGATTCATGGAATTTCATAGTGTGTGATTAAACTAAATCTCAAGTCTTCTCTTTTGTGATGCCATAACATGCTAGTTGAATCCGAAGATATAAGTTCCTTCTGATCATGACGCTGCTTAAGGCAAAATCTTGAGAATATCTTGCTTGTCTAAAGAAGCTAAGCATCCCACCTTACTTTTCCAAGTGCCTGGTACCTCAGTAGTCTCACTAGCAAAATACCAGGTGCAGGGAATTACCTTTTGATATGTCGAAAATCTTTGCTAGTAAGGTGTTGCCTGATTAAAATCACCAGACTATTCAAATGGATCCTTTAGCAACACTTGCTCAGGCTATCTGGTCCCTAGAGAAGTAGTTTTCTAATGTCACCATAATCATCTGAAGTTGATATTTTTCCACCATCTTCATTTTATCTCAAGAAATCTTAATACCCAAATAAATATTAATTTGTTTTGATACATACATGCCTGTCTATTTTCATTCTTTCTTAATTCACGAAGTTACAAGGTAATGTTGGACTTTTCCTAATCCTTGTCTTCCTTTATTTTTTCTTGCCATGTACATTCTCTTGGGATCGAGTTGAGCGAAACTCGCGAACCGGGGATGGCATGCATTGGGAGTTATTTTGATCCGCTCCGCATTTTCGGGACTTGATATCCCCGAAAATGTAAAAGAAAGAAAAAATGAAAATCATAATGTCCAAGGCTCAGTGATTGAGTTCGCGCTTCCGTGTTCTATCTTCTAAACTCCATCCTTCCCTGCTCCTTTAGAAAATGCATGTTGTATAGGACTTCCCCATAGACCGGATTAGGAGCTCTGTAGGATAGAAATGATATTTAAATTTTGAATAATTATTGTAAATTACTTAAATTATTTTTATATGAATGCTTTGTATCATTTCTTTGTGAATGGCCAATTAATTTATGGATGTTTAGAATCATTTGTCAATTAATGAGTGCAAATAAAATTCGACTAAAATCTTACCCTCGTCATAATTCGCATTTGAATTGCTTCTTTATTTATTTTATTAAATATTCAATTATTTATTTATCTAATCTAATTTATTTATTTAGTTAATCAATTGAATTTTAATCCTTTATTTATTTATTTGCTTAGTCTAATTTATTTAATTTCAATTAATCATTTATTTAATCAATTAAATATTTATTTATTTATTTATTTAATCAATTATTATTTATTTACTCCTTTATTCAGTTAAAATTGATAAGTATTCATTTATTTAATTAAGTTTGCTTATTTATTTATCTATTTATTCAATTAATTAATTAATCCTTTATTATTATCCAATTATTTATCTAATGTGTTTTTATTTAATCATCTAACTTCATTTAACCTTTGCGCATTCTATTAATTAATCAATTGATCATTATTTCATTATCCATTTAATTAACCTTAAATTTGGTCATTTATCTGTATAAGTATCGGCATAATTAAAATCTTATCTTATTTATATTTATTCCTCTCATCTTTATTTAAAATTAATTTTATATACTTACTATCCTTAACAAATTCGTGAAAATCGCCGGATCAACCGCATTTAGCGGATTTTCGAAAGTGCTCCCGCAAGGGACCTTCTTTCGGAAATAAAAGAACCACTTACCTAAGAATCTCTGATTTTAATTTAATTTCTTTTAAATAAAGAATAAATTGCACTCTTTAATTAACTTAGGTTCCTAATAATCCTTAAATTAGGTGGCGACTCCAAAGAAAACCCTTTGGAGTCCCATTTTGTTGAAATATACCCGAAATCTATCTTTTCTTAAAGAAAGGGTAATTTTTGGGGTTCAACAGCGTGGCGACTCCGCTGGGGATACGCAAATGGTTCTAACCAAAAGATTTTCACGAATTTGCTTTCTTTATATATGTGTTGATTGTATGTATGTGTAGCTTAACTCTTTGTTTGTTTGCATGCGTAGAATTAATTGTTGGAAATGAATGTATTGAAGCATTTTTTTATTTGTGGATAGTCTGCATTCCGTTCATATTTCCTCCCTCATGGAGCCTGTCAATTCTCTTTCACCTCCTCGATTTCATCACGGGGCACCCGCTTGACGGGTAGTTATGCAGGAAGGGCATTGCCCTTACCTCACTCTTTGAAACTTCTTTCGTGTCACCAAAAGTTAGTTCGGGATATTGAGATTGCCTGGTTTTGTCATGGCCAGTTTTACTGCGTTGTGAGGCAAAGTCTATCCCGCATAGGTCGAGTCAGCCTTAACCGTTAGCACACTCTTAGATGGAGCTTTTAGGAGCATGCATGCATTTACACCTTAGTTTGGACCCGGTCCTTGATACCGTTTCCAGGAATTAAGAAACCGCCCTTTTATCAACGGGTTCTTGCACCCAACGACAATGCATATTATGTGTTGTGTGATAACGAATCCTCAGTCCTAACCATGTTTTGAGCGAAATCAGATTTAGAATTTTGTCTCCTATGTTGTCTTTTAGGTCAGAAAATGGAAGAATTGAGCAGAATTGAGATCATAATGCAGATTTTTTGTGAACAAGGTAGAATTGTAGTCGGGGGGAAAGTTAGGCGGATTTGGTTGGCTTGTGTTTTGGAGATGGTCTGGTGTAGTGAGATCTAAGAGGCGAAGCCCCTGGTGTCTTTAAAAGATCAGTGGGGTCCCTCTCGTGAATGGCTTTGCGTGTGTGCAAGCTCATGTTGACTAACCAGCTACAAATTCTTATGGAATGAAGTATGCTTGTCGCATACTAGGAGAGTGAAGCCCCTATGTCTATAAACGACCAATGGGGTCCCTCCTTGAAGACCAGTGCGCTCTTGGCTACCTAGGAAACTGAGAGGTTTGATTAAAGCCGAGGACCAGTGAGGAGCCCTATGAACAAGGTCTGTGAGCCTTGCAAAACCTAGGAAGCTGAGAGGCTTGACTAAAGCCGAGGACCAGTGAGGTTTTATTTTTTTTGAAAGGCCAATTGGCGTCTTTCATGATTTGCAGCCTGGTATTGTGAAGGCAATTGGAAATCTCACCCCTGGAGGTTGTGAAATAATTGGGAGTTGTGCTTGGTGGAGCGTTGATGTTTGCGAAAGGTATAGAGGTTTGTTTCAGGTTTTAGGCATTTGAGTTCAGAAATTTGGTGCAGATGTTGTGGAGAGCATGAGCTGTGTTAGAATTTCGAGTTGACACCAGCTTTTTGGAAGTTAGCTGGGATAATGGAATTGCAATGTCGAGGCGGAGAGCCGATTGTTATCGATTATTGTTGTTATTTATCGCTTACTCTAAATCTGAATTGCTCAAAACTGGCATGAACTATTTTTCGTTATTACTTGTTTGCGCGTCTTAGGCCCACCTCTGGCACAAAGAGGCACCTTACAGGGTAGGAAGCGTTTGCATTTTATTTACGCTCAATTACTTGTGTTTGCCACATGTCAAATTGTCTGTCTAATATGCGATTACTTGCTAAATATGTGCATCTTGCTTGAAATTTGTTGGCACTGATTGCGCAGTGATTGAATTTGTTCAGCGGTATGGTAAGATTAACGTTATGTTACTTCAACCTATCTTTTGTAAAAGTTAACCGCTTTTTGAAGTCATTCATCTATCATCTGAATTCATGCATACCATTATTTAAAACGTTTTTTAAATGTTATTTTGTTTATCTTAACCCCATTCTTGTCATTTTGCAAAATATTGTTTAGCGTCATATTTAAAGTATTCGCTAGTATGTTTTTCTTTTGAAAATAACTTCAGAATTAAACAAGTGTTTTCGCATCTGGTTTGCTTTAACAAAATGAGTGCCTTGCTCTAAATTTTGGGTCTTTTCAGTACGGTCTCAATTTATCCATTTTGGAATAAGTTGAACCGTCAGTTTGATATTTAATAAATCTTTATTAAATTCGGTATGCGTTGCTAAAGGGTTAATTATTTGAACATCAAGATCAGGACCTATGGCTCGTCAAATTGCTGTGATTGACTTGACTGGAAATGATGGATCCCACCAAGACAAGGTTAACAAGCTTGAAGCAACTGTAGCAAGTTTGGAGAAGAGACTTGATAGCCTTACTGAATTGGTTGTCACGCTCATGGATGCTCGCAACCCAGTGCGTAATGCGCCAAGTCCAGGACCAAGCGCTCCTGTTGCTCCTATCTATACCGTTGCACCTCCTACAATGCAAGTAGCTCCAGCATTTGAGTGTGATGCTCAACAGTTCCCTAATTTGCATGCATTCCTGTTGGAAAAGGAATTTGGTGGCTTCTCAAACACGAGCAATGAGAAAAGCAATGGGGAAGGGCTTCCTAGGGTTGAAGAGAGCAATGTCACAATGATAGATGAGAATGCTCTAACATCTCAAGCAGACTTAGGTGAAGCAGAAAAAGAAAATGTGAATGTTCTTGACGTGGTTGATCCACCAGTGTATGATGGGATAATAAATCCTCATGATCATTTGAAAGCATTCACTGATTGGGTGGCAATATTTGGAAAAAGCAATGGAATCAAGTTGAGGTTATTTGTTAAGACGCTCGCGGGGCCGGCTTTAACGTGGTTTGCACTACAAGACCTTGGAAAGCGATTCACATGGGATGACTTAGCTCGTAACTTTGTCAAGCAGTACGAACTCCCGAACCTAACCTTTGCAAGGGGCAATCCACTGAAAAGAAAATCTGTAGAGCTTCAAGAAGAGCCGGTTGCAATAATTTCTGACAAGAGAAAGTGTGAATTGGTTGAGGCACAGTCCAAAGACAAAGGAAAAGCTGTCATGTCAAACCCTTTGCCAGCCATAGTAGGGGAACCTAGTGCACACAGGCAAGTAATTGTCAATCCAAGTTCACAGTCAAACCGCGCCAAAAGATCTGCATACACACGGCTCCTAGAATCTTACACAAGATTGTTTGAGAGGCTCAAGGGATTCAATTTGGTACATCCTATAGAATCAAAGCCGTATTGGTCACATAAGCCTGACAATTTGGGAAAATTTTGTGCTTACCATTCAGGGATGCAGGGGCATATTATTGAAGAATGCACTTTATTTAAGCAGAAAGTTGAAACCTTGATTAACTCTGGCCAGGTCAAAATTCTACCTACAAATGGCACTGGCGAACCTTTTGTAGCAATCTTTCCATATGCAATGGGAGTTTTCTCGAAAAAGGGCATTTAGGCACCTATCAAGTTCCAGAAAAGCAGTAGAGTTGCAGAAGCAGAAGCTAGTTTATTTGCATTATTAAGAAGTAACTATTGTAATTTTCTTTTGTTAGTTTTGTTGAAAGAAAAGAAAGAATATCAAGTTATGAATGTCTGAATCTATTTCTATGTAAGCAAACTACTGTAACCGGTTTCCCAAGGCGGGAAGCGTAGGCTCATATCGAGTTTCGGTTACACCAGCATTTGAAAATTCTCTTTTGTGTAAGCAGAACTACGCACGGTCTGATTCCCAAGGAGGGATACGTAGGCTCCTCCATCGGGCTCGACCCTTTAGTATTTAAATTTTAATTTTACCAAAGATAGAAACTGGGGCAAATTTTGCAAAGCAAGTAGAAGACGTGAAAGATTGCAACTGGGGCAGCTTTTGCAAAACCGTTTGAAGTGTTGAAAGTCATAACTGGGGCAGTTTTACAAAGCAAATTGAAATGTTGAAGTCATAACTGGGGCAGAATTTTGCAAAAAGTAAGTTGAAGGCATTGCGTTGGTTTGGTTGTTATTAGAAGCAGTTTTCAAGGATTGGTGCAGACTGTCATTTTGCAAGGAAGAATTGATAGTCGAGCAAAGCATTGATGTTCAAAATAAGCCGACCATTTTAGCAACTTGTGTCAAAATGGTCTAGCACGCATACTAATTTAGTAAAAACTTTCAAAGTTGTTTTCTCAATTCGCGTCTTGAAAAATCAAATTTTATTGATCATTGAGTTTCGAACTCTTAAATATTTTACTCATGTGCTGAGTCGGGATTTTGATCCCATCCATTCGGCCTAATGGCCTATTTTACGTTTGAAATTTTATGCATGCATTATCATTTTATATATTAACTTGCTTTTGTTCAATGTAGAGAATTCATTTGTTAAAGGTTGGCTAGCATTGAACACTGAAATGGCCGAGAATCTGCATCAAGGACAAAACAACATGGCAAAGCAGCTTCGGCCAACCAGTTCTGGTATGGGTATCTTGCAAGCGCAGAATGATGATGTTGAAGAACATGTGGTCCAGAGGAATAGGATTGTCAACTTTGTCAATACTAGCAAACCTTTACCAAATACAAACTTTACCTCCAATCCACCTTACTTAACAATGCCTAATTACCAAATGCCTATACATACTATATATCCACAATGTTGAACCCCAAAAATTACCCTTTCTTTAAGAAAGGATACGTTTCGGGTATATGTCAACAAAATGGGATTCCAAAGGGTTTCTTTGGAGTCGCCACCTAATTTAAGGATTATTAGGAACCTAAGTTAACTAAAGAGTGCAATTTTATTCCTTACTTAAAGGAAAATAATTCAGAGATTCTTAGGTAAGTGGTTCTATTAAATTCGAAAGAAGGTCCCTTGCGGGAGCACTTTCGAAAATCCGCTAAAAGCGGTTAATCCGGCGATTTTCACGAATTCTACTTAAAGATAATTAATTTAAGAAGATAAAATTGAGTATGACAATACTTGAACAAAACTTACAATTAATTGAATGAATAATGAGATAAGGGTTGATTGATTGATTAAATAAATAAGGGCTAAGTAAATAAATTAATAAATAATTAAATAAAAATAATAATTGATTAATTAATTAATTAGATAAGTAAATAAATAGATAAATATCTTAATTAGATAAATGAATATTAATATGATTCCAGTTAGATAAGGGGTGAACAATAATAATTGACTAGTTAAATATAATTTGATTAAGCAAATAAATGATTAATTAGAATTAATTAATTAAATAAATAAAATAGAATAAATAAATGAAATAATAAATAAATACCACTTAAATAACTTTGTAGATAAATGAATAAATAAGTAAATAAATAATTATAATTGATTAGGTAGATAAATGATTAATAAAAATTAAACAGATAAATTAATAATAAATGCAACTTAATTAATTTAATTAATGAATAAATAAGTAAATTTAATAAATGGATAAATAATTGACTAAATATAAATAATGAATAAACAGGTACAATTTTAACTTTATTCCTTTTGCACTCGAAAATTAACTAAAGGTTTCTACTATCTTAAATTAACCGGCGAGTCCCAAAGGGACGGGATATGCAATTTATAAACAATCAAAACAATAAGATAACAATTCAGTTAAAGCGACTAATCTACCAGGCTTCTAATCATACAAAAGTCCTAAAACATGCTTTCTAAAAGGGGACGGGAGAGAAGGAGTTTCAGAAAATAGAACCCGGGATAGCGAACTTAAGTCGAGCCCGGTATTTCACAAGGCTTTTTCATTTATTCAATTTTCTTTTGTTTTACATTTTCGGGGATATCAAGTCCCGAAAATGCGGAGCGATTCAAGTAACTTCCAAATGCAAGCCGTTCCCATTTGCGAGTTTAGCAACTCGAACTCGACCCAAGTGCATGCAAAGAAAAATAGAAGAGAGAAGGAATTAGGATTTTTACGGAAGCAATAAAAAGGATAAAATGATGACAAGTAAGTGATGGCAGACAAATATGTATTTGAGAAAAAGTGGTTTTAGCCGATGTTAAGAAAAAATGAGTACGAAGTTTTCTTTGCTTAAAACTAAACGACTATCAAATTATTGATGCCTAAAGTTGTATTCAATTCTTCAAGCAAGACTAGTTTCATCTATCATATTACATGCTCATAGCGAATAAAAGAAAGCTTTTGCCTTCACGCCTCATGTATGAAAAAGCTAGTTGAGATACCACATAATACAGGGAATTTTCGCACTTGAAAAAGATAATATGCAAGCTGAAATTAAAATGACAAATTCCCTTTTCTAAGACGGGATAACAATATCAAAGTTTAGACGCCAACAGTAAGATATCTAGGATCATGCGCCTAGGATCATGCAGACAACAAAATTCAGCTTGCTAACACCTTCTCGCAGTGGTGAAACAGTACTACTTTATATTTCATTTTAAAGAAAAGATTTTCTTAACTAAATTATTGTTGCAACAAGGCATACAGATCACAAACATGAAAGCTACTTCTCAATTCTGATGCCAAGGTCAGCCTACATTAATTGGCTTATGCCAAAGCAATACACTTAACTAGCTGACTTGGATAAACAACTTGAATGGCTTACCATTATTTCAAGGATCCACACTCTGGACCACAATGAAGCCACTATAAGAGACAACTTCCATGACAAATTCATTTCATAAACTCATGACTACAGCCACCAAATGGACCAGGGCAGACCTAGGCTAAGGAAGAAGCTGAGCTGAGCTTCTAACTTAAGACTAACATCAGGTTATAGAACAGCCATTACACATACCCATAACCTGAAGAAATCCAACCCTGCATATACTCAGGCCCCTTTCTACTCCCTGCAACATCACAGAAATCAAAGGAACTCCCTCACAGCCTACAGACTCCATCAAGCCCCTGCACATACACTTTAACTCATTTTCAACTCCCAAGAACAAACCTTCTTCCTCCTTTGAAACAGACAGAAAAACACCCTGAACCACCCCCTCTTGGACCTCACTAACCAAAACAACCTTGCAACCCCTAACAAAAAGCCTGCAGCCGTTGGAATAGCCTCTAATCTACCCTCCCTCGACCAATACACCTCCTGGACACCCTGCAGCAGCTGAACAACTATCAGCTGCACTCCCTGACTCTTCATACTCACTTCACAAACAACCTGGAATCAACCTAGGACCCTACTCCGGGGCACCCTCAAACCTGCTATACTCTTGAACCTCTACAAACACCTGCACTTCCTCAATCCTTGAACCAGGACACTCCAACTTAATCAAACCAAAACTCAAGCAGAACAGAGCATATTTTGCAAGTTAGAATGCAGGAAGTCAAACTAAACTAATAACTACTTTGACTGCAAATGAAACCAAAAGGATAAACAATACAAGAGAACCAACCTACTTCACATAAGTTGCACTATGAGAGACTAAAATGAAACTTCAGAATTGATTTTCAAGGCTTCTTTAAAGCTTAAAACTGACTCCCTTCAGGCGAAAACAAACTGTCCAACCTATTATCAATCCTCTAAATGCCAAGAATAATTCTAGGTTGCCATTTTTTAGGACCAAAACAAGTTATCACAACTTCCTACAACCTCAATCTCTGAAATAACTTTAAGTTCATGGATAGGACAACATACTTGTGACAAAAAAAATCAAGCTTTTTACATAAAATGGATTCATTTTGTCATTTCAGGTGAGGATCCATCAAACAAGAACTGAATATTGACATGGTTTTAATTGCTAGCAAAAATCAAAATTTTGTATTAAAGCGCCAGTCCTAGTATCAACAGAAGCACTACCAGAACTTCATGTTATTCTTTAGATTCAAACTCAAAACAAGTAAACAATGTAACATATAAAGCTTGAAGTTTACATATCAACATTCAGACAAAAATAGAACTAAGAAAATTAGATAAAAGGAAGTAAACATTACCTGTTGCTGCGCAGTAAACTAAAGCAAAGAACTGAAGAAAGCGACTCGAACACAAGCGACGACGACGACTGGTGAAGCGACGACACAACTAATGAAACGATGACACAAAGTTGAAAGCGATGCTCGACTCGAAACTAGAAACTAAAACACTATGAGTATATATTTTTTAACTGAGAGAAAAATCTGAATATATATCAATGCTGCCGTTTTTGTGTGTTCAAAATCCAGAACCCCCTTAAACCCTACAAAAATGTTAAATATATAGGAGAATTTAGGGTTTACCTTGGACTTTGCAAAATCTGAATTACCCTTGCCATTTTCGATCTAATTCCTTTAGGATAAGGGTCTAAAGTGTCCATTCCTTTCGGATTGTACACTTTGGATCCTTATCTCCAAGGAAAGATCCAAAGGCTGGGATTTACTTCAATTCAAAATGAGTGGACCAGATTTTGTGACCGTTTGTTTGGAGAGAGAGTGAGGAGATACTAGCTGGAACTGAATGACTCGTCCAGCACATCGAGCTGTACGGAAGGGACAACAATGGTGCGGGTTTTTGGTGCGGGTCGCGAGGGAAAACGGGTTGGGGAATTGGGAATTCGGGTCGCGGGTGAGGGGGTTGGGTTTGAAAGAACTGATTTAGGGATTTCAAACTTACGCATTTTGTTTTAAAAGGGGTTTGCAAGGGTGGTCAGGTATGAGGTTATGTTTTGCGCTTTTGGCCCTTTTTTACACAAAATTATCAATTTGACTATTTAAAATTTATAAAATTTCCCTTTCTGACAAACCTTTTGATTAAATATACTTTATTATTTAATATTAACTTAAAATCGGGGAAAAAATTGGGTGTCAACACACAAATCCCACAAGAATATCTTACCAATCCAAATGCTTGGCCAGCTGCAGCTTTATACCAACCACCTTTTATCACTATACCTGTTGTGGAGAGTCAATCAAATCAATTGATAGTGCGTTCACCAGAATTGCCTAAAAAAGAAATTGAGACAACTTATCCTCACCATGTGGATGAACAGATTTTGAGAAAGATCATAGGAAAAGAATTGCGCTCTAGGAACATTCAGAGTTTATGTTATGAAGACTTGTGCATTCATCCGAATATTGAGCTTCCACGTGGGTACAACATACCAAAGCTCAACACTTTCGATGGAAAGGGAAATCCCTACATTCATTTGAAAGATTATTGCGGCAGATTGATCGGAATTGGGAAGAACGAAGCTTTGCTAATGAGACTATTTAGTCAGAGTTTATCAGGAATGGCACTTGCATGGTATACTAAACAGGATTTTACCAAATGGAACACATGGGAAGACATGGCTCGAGACTTTGTGGAACAATACAAGTTCAACAAAGTAAGAGATCCTTATCTAATTGATATGCGCAAAATCAAGAAGATGCCACATGAGTCTGTTGCAGAATTTGCTGTGAGATTGAGGCTAGAGGCTTCTAAGATGCATCCTCCATTGCCTGAAGATGAGCTGATAGCAACTTTCATTGACCTTCAAGAAGGCATATTTTACGAAAAGCTACTTTTTGCCAATTTAAAGGATTTTCCCAGTTTAATTCGGCATGCAAAGATTTTGGAAGGAAAATTTCAAACCGGAAGTTTGATTGACTATGACACTACAATGCCAGTTTTCAATTGTTCTGATGCACCTGAAAATATTCAAGACTCTCAGCCTTCGCAAGTGCACTACAATCATGATATGCAAAATTCAAGTCGCCAGCATCGATCTTATCAGGCACCATCTGGTCATCAAAGCACGAAGAAGTTTAGACCTCATACATTCACTCCTCTAGAAGAGTCTGTGAGTAGCATATTTGAAAAATTGCAAGCTGAAGGACTTTTGCAACCAAGGAAAGGAACAATTCCCAAGCACTTGCCTCCACATTTTGATCCATTAAAGCATTTGACACGACCCGGAATCCGGTTAGGCCGTGCGGGCACCCGACATCCTCCCCTAGACCGGTCGGGCGAACCCTTACCAATTAAATCAGGAAAATAAATATAACTATTTACAAATAAGGACAAGAGTTAAAATAAAAACACAGACATACTGATACCTCTAAGCTGTACAAAAGAAATTACAGCTGACTACCCAACATGCAAGGTTTAGGGCTATCCAGACCAGACATCTAAGAGTACAAAAGAAGACAGATACCTCCTGAAGGGAGCAAAATGCAACTGAAATAATGAACAATAAACTGGTGGCCATCCGGAATAAATCTGGCTCACCCTGACAGCTGAAGTCGTCTTCGCTCCTGAACAACGCGGCGAACTCAATCCTGGAGCGAACCTGCCGAAACGAAATAGATAGACAAGAAACAAACAACAAACAAGGGTGAGTCAAAAGGACTCAATAAGTGGGGCAGACTAGCCACCTCAAAGAATAAGGTAGCTAGCCAGGGAGAAGAAACAGATGCACCAAATTCCTTTTATTTAAATTACAAAAAGGCAGAGCCAGATAATAACTAGAAGCACGTATGAAACCTTAAACTCAGCCAGGACTACGAGCTAGAAACATATCAACAATTAAGCAATGCACGTATGAGCAGAACAGTAGTTATGTACCACAAGTCTACGCAATGGTATGAAAATGAAATGAAATGAGATGAAATGAAATGAAATGAAATCTGATGCAAAGGGTCACATGTGCCCATCCTCCCATCTCGAAGCGGAATACTCCTGCATTCGAGGGGAATCCAATCTGATAACCAACTGGAGCGGAATACTCCTGCTCCTGGGGCGGAATACTCCTGCACCCGATATAATATAAACCAGAGGCGGAATACTCCTGCACTCTCTTGGGGCGGAATACTCCTGCACCCGATATAATACAATGGAGCGGAATACTCCTGCTCCTGGGGCGGAATACTCCTGCCCTCAATATGATACAATGGAGCGGAATACTCCTGCTCCTGGGGCGGAATACTCCTGCACCCAATATGATATGCAATGTAATGCATATGAATGCAAGGTGATGTAATAATAACCCTTCACCGGCGCGGGACTCTCATCGACAGCCGGGAAGTAGATGCCAACTCACAGCCAGAGTACAATGCTCAGTTCCTCAATGCAATACCAACAACAGGACATAACATATAATACACAATGTAAATCGAAAGCTAAGGCGTAATGAGTACGCCTATCGGCAGCTACATACGTAAGGAATACGTGGTAGAAAATCCACGAGGCCAGGTGCCTCCAAAGAAATGGATATAAACACTTACCTTGTTACAAAGTTAGTACAGCCACTCAATAACCGCTTTGTCCTTTGGTTTTCTTGCCAAACGATCCCACTGTGTTCAATAACCAGAAAAATATATCAAATTAGGCTAAAGGCTTCATTCCTCACATCTTAGGGCAATCCAGGTAGGAACCTGATACCCTATTCGCATACGCAATACGCAGGCCAGGCCTATATACAGGGTTTAAAGTCACGTAACCAAACCCCAAATAATTTACATTTATATGTTGCCCATAACTCACTGAGTACGAATATATAATCAATTTCATTATCGGGGTCCATTTGACCCTTCAAACTATCAATTTACGTCATTAGGGCGATGTCTAATATTCCTATTTTTACCGCAAAAATATATTTAAACACACGTAATAAACTCAAATACTACATTAGGATCATTACCTGAATGTTTCAGGGTGAAAATTCTACTTTTTCCCGGCCCCTTTTCTTATTTTCTGGCATTTTTCCACTGCGTATTTTTTTGTTTCGCGTCTCTGCTATTTTTGCTCAATTGCTCATGTGCGTGTTGCTACTGCTAAGCTAAGGGATTAAATCCCTTAGCTTGACCGACATACATAATTAATTTTTAATTATTATTATTATTATTATTTTTTTATATTTTCTTTTCTTAACGAAAATTAAAATAGTACCCTACGATATTCGAAATAATTCCAACTTTGGCATACAAGTTATACAAAATATATGTAACATACTCGCGAAGGCGGATCTCAAATTGGACTCCCGAAACTCAAGATGCGAATTTAAATGAAAAGAAGTCAAATTATTTAACTTTCGGCATTTTAGCGGAAACTAGCCGAACAACATCGAAATTCACTTTCGAAAGTTCACAAAAGTCATAAATAATCATACGAACCCAACGGCGCTTTCGGATTTCGAATCGGAGCTTCGGCAAAAATCGAGCTCGAAAATCTCCTTTTAATATTAATCGCCAATAAAAACTGAAACCTTCTTCCGATGCCTACAAAACGAGGTCTAATTTAGCTCAAATTTTTGCAGACATATCCTAATGGACATTACGAATATTTTAAAATTATCGGCACGCCAATCGGAGTCCTAGCTTCCGAAACGACTGACCGAGGTCGTTTCAGCATTGTGCTTATCATTCAAATATCCAAGGTCATGATACTGAAGAATGCAGTGGCTTGAAATACAAAATTCAAAGCTTTATTGATAATGGCAAAATAATAGTGCAAGAAGATCCATTAAGTGGCTATTGCAGCATTCCTCCCGCAGGCACAATTTTTGTTAAAGGCGAGGCATCAGCCCCAAGATATTCAAAGAAGAGGCGGTTTGCAAGCTAAGAAGACTGCAAAGACCGTATTTTGCAGCTTGAAATAACATTTCATTGCCCAACTATCTTATGTTTTAACTACTCTGTTGCAACTTTATTCATCCTGGTTGTAATGAACTACATTATGTTTTGCTACCTTTATTGGGCTTAGTCCCAAAATCAATGAAATTTCGTTTATTCCCAAATAACCCAAGCCAAAGCAGTTATAGATGGTTTATCTTGTGCAAAGAGAAGAGTTTCAAGAATGTCAGATTTTTCGCAACAAGAACACATTTGATCGCCATGCAAGCAAAATGCATATTCGAACCAAATTAGGTGTTCAATCAAGTCAACCGTTATTTGATAAAAAACTAACAATTGTTCTTTGATTAAACAGGGGCAAATTTTGCATTTACCGCAAAGTTCAGCATCAAGGTGAAAGAAGCAATGCAGAGTGTCGCAACTTCCCAAAAATTTTATAGTATTTACAATTTTTCTTTGAATGCAGAAATCTCAAGCAGCGAAACGACAAGAACTCGCAACTATTAGTTCCTTGAAGAGTATTTGCCTTATTGCATATGCAGAACAACTCTATTTAAGCTTTTGATCGATTATCGCATCACCAGCACAGGCCAGGCGATTTCAGATTTTGCAAGATACAGGGTTTATCCACCCACAAATAGGATATCTTGGGTTCTTCCACCCACAAATAGGATATCCTGTCCTTCCACCCACAAATAGGATATCTGGGTCCTTCCACCCACAAATAGGATATTTAGGTTCTTCCACCCACAAATAGGATATCTGGGTCCTTCCACCCACAAATAGGATATCTGGGGTTCTTCCTCCCACAAATAGGATATCTGGGTCCTTCCACCCACAAATAGGATATCTGGGGTTCTTCCACCCACAAATAGGATATCTGGGTCCTTCCACCCACAAATAGGATATCTGGGTCTTTCCACCCACAAATAGGATATGCAGATTTCTTTCAAGTAGATGATAGTTTAAGACAAGTCGGCTGGAACACCGCTTTCGGAGTGTTTCGCGATGTCGGTTGTCGTGCAATATTGGCATTTACTGATAGTTTAAGACAAGTCGGCTGGAACACCACTTTCGGAGTGTTTCGCGATGTCGGTTGTCTTGCAATATTGGCATTTATTAATAGTTTGAGACAAGTCGGCTGGAACACCGCTTTCGGAGTGTTTCGCGATGTCGGTTGTCTTGCAATATTGGCATATTATGTTTAAAGTAGATTGATAGTTTAAGGCAAGTCGGCTGGAGCACCACTTTCGGAGTGCTTCGCAATGTCGGTTGTCTTGCAATATTGACATATTGTATTTAAAATACATGATTCGGCTTGAGACATCATGTCTCATTAGTTAGCTTATCTTATGAAAGCCTTGCATTTTACAATTCATTTTCTCTTTACTTATTGTCTTACTTTACTGTTTCAGAATAATGATCAGCCGAGAGGTTCTCCGGGCAGAGCATCTCGTCAGTTGGTCGAAGGAAGAACTTGTTGATAGCATCACAACCAGCATTTACAACTTATATTATCATTTTTATTTACTTCCTTATTCCAAGATTATCAAAGTTTGTTAGCAGTTGCTCGCTTACCGTTTGTTAAGTCTTTACAGAATTTTAGCGGCATCGCAGCAGCATTTGGAGCATAATGTGGAACCCTTTCTTGGCAGTGAACTGGGGTAATTTTTGATATGAGCTAGACTCGTCAACAAGGATCTGAAGAATCGCACTCGAACAAGCAAGTTTTACCATCTTTCATTTCGGATTAGGCGTCAGTTTGAATTCTTTCCTATTCATGTGTCCTTTCTTTTGTCAAGCGTGCGAGTCTTCGTGTCTAAGTGTCGTTGAACTGCATATGGCCTGATTCTTTTTAGCCCGAGATATGTAGGAAACTCGGCAACCGGAGTTCGGCCATACCCATAAGCCTCGCCGTTTGGTCCATGGAATCAGAAGTCCTTGGCTTTATCGTGACAAAATTGGCTTTATGTCAACTTCTTTACCCTGAAAACTCTTTCATCCTTTTCCGGGTAAAGAGGGGCAGCTGTTGACACCCAATTTCATCCCAAGATTTAATTAGCGGCTAAATTATTTAAATGAGAATTAATTATGAAAATAAAATTAAAATTAGATTTAGATAATTAAAATTATTTGAATTGAGTTCAAATTAATCAAATTTAATTAAAGTAAATTAACTAATTTCAAAAGAAGGTTAATTTCGTTCAAAGTCCTAGAGAATTTCCTACCCGTGCAACATCCCTATCTTAATTCAATTTAACTTAAAAAGGGGCTAAATGTGCAAGCCCATGCAATCTCAGCCTACCCATGCAAGCAATATATATAACATATAATACATTATACGTATATCAGTTCCCTTTTCAGCTCCCAACCCCGCGACCCGATTCTCAAACTTTTCGACCCGCGAATCAGAACCAGAAAACCGACCCAAACACTCATCTTCTCCGTACAGCTGATGTGCTGGACGAGTTGCACTTTTCCAGCTGTGTTTTTGGAGTTTTCTCACTTGTTTTTCTAGCAAACGGTCATTTAATCCGATCCATCCATTTCAAATTGAAGCAATCCGAGCCCTTGATCTCTTTCTTGGAGATAAGGATGAGAGAGGTGTAGTTTTACCCTTCTCACCCTTATCTCACAAGGGATTGATCGAATAAGGAGGGAGTAGGTTGGAATTTCGTTTGAAGGTAAACCCTAAATTTTTCTAGTATAAATTCGTGGGTTCAGTTCATGTTTGAGGGAGGAAAAAAATTGAAAAAAAAAGGGCAGCATACACACTTTAAACATTTTCTTTAGTTTTTTTAGTTCAGGAATCAGTGTCACTCTTATTGTTGTTTTGGATTTGTGTCGTCGCTTCGCTTTTTCAAATCGACGACTCCATTCGCGTCGCTTAGTCGAGTCGCGTTTATTTCAAACCCTCGCTCTGGTTCGCTGCCCCGAAATAGGTAAAATTTCATCCTTTTGCATCGTCTCCATTTTGCTTAGGTGCTGAAGCACGAATTGTTTTCGCTTTGTTGTTTGCTTATACATTATGATTAAGCCACAGTTATGAAGTTAAAAAGAAAGTGATTTCATTTTAGTTGTTACTTGAATAAGTATCACGTCTTGGTGTAGTTTAAGTTTGTTTTTGCCTATCTTAGGTATGGGGATTTAAATATTGAGTTTATGTTACAATGCAAGTATTCCCTGAAAGTGTTAAGTTTTTCTGAGTTATGATCTATTGTTGTCTAATTTTCTGTAGAATTGCATTATCATGTTCAGGGGTGTTGTTTGGCTCTCTGTTTCTAAAATCAGGGAGGTGGTTTCTGTTTATTTGAGAGAGCAGGTTGAGATGTAGAGGGTTTGGTAGTTCAGGCAGCAGGTTTTGGGGGGAGTGTAGGTATGTTGAAGGTGTTCCAGAGTTTAGAGGGAAGTCTTGCTATGGTGTATTGATGGTTCTAGCTGATTTCTAGTCGTAGCAGGTAGTAGGAGGTAAGTTGATTTTAGAGGTATGTTCAGGTAGGCTATAGAAGCTTCAGGTGCTTGGGAGGCAGGAGTGCTTGGTTTCTGTGATGTTCTAGTTTTTCTTTCAGGAGTTTTGGAGATGTTCCTAGTAGCTGGTTAAGTGAGTAGGAGTGCAGGTTGTTTCCAGGTTCCTGGATGTTTGTAGGAGTTCCGGGGTCTGTGAGGAGTTGTAGGTGCTGGAAAGGTTTGATGTGTGCAAAATTAAGTGGGTTCAGGTGTGAGGATGTGAGAGTTTGCAGGGTTTAGTTGTTGTCGAGGGGTCTATGAAGTAAAATCAGTGCAGAGGTGTGGTTTGTAGTCCATGTTATGGTATCTCTTTGATTTTCTAGCAGTTTTTCAATGCTTGTACACCTACTTTCAGGTTGTCTTCCTAGAACCTATTTCCTCTCCTGCCCCTGTATCTGCCTAGTCCTTGATTTTCCTGAGACTTGTTGACTTTCTGAAACTTTTTTTTTTAACTTCAATTCCAGCGTGATCCTGAATGTGACTAGCATTAGTTAGCTGCTTCAACGTCTGTAGTGTCTATACCCAGTTAGCATTTGTCTGTGATATGTTCACGTGTGCTGCTTGGTTCATTCGTATAAAATCCAACTTGAAAACATAGGGTATGAACCTCAAAATTTGCGTTTAAAATATAGCTTGGAGATTTAAGTTGAAAAGTTTGAATCTTTACTTATTGATGTTTTGCTCGTTAGTGGGTCTGTCTAGTTTAAGCTCAACCTCTTGTCTCAGTTTTGTAGCAGTGAATCTTTGTCTTTCTTTTAAAGATTTCATCCTTACAGTTATCCACCTATTTCTACTGCCACTCTGGGTTAAATTTTGATTTCATCTCTAATCTTTTAAACGTGTTATCAGGTTAACGTGTATAGAATTGTTTAGCTCATTTTATATGTGCTATATTGCAAGTTATGTTAGGTTAGCAAAATCCGGTGATTGTGTTAAACAAATGTGAGAGGTAGGTTTAATATAGATGCTAAATGAGCATTTCCTATCTCGAGGGAAGTTCCTAAGAATGTGCTGAACTTGATAAGATATTTGCGTAAGCTGTATATTTGATTCCTGGAATTTCATAGTGTGTGATTAAACTAAATCTCAAGTCTTCTCTTTTGTGATGCCATAACATGCTAGTTGAATCCGAAGATATAAGTTCCTTCTGATCATGACGCTGCTTAAGGCAAAATCTTGAGAATATCTTGCTTGTCTAAAGAAGCTAAGCATCCCACCTTACTTTTCCAAGTGCCTGGTACCTCAGTAGTCTCACTAGCAAAATACCAGGTGCAGGGAATTACCTTTTGATATGTCGAAAATCTTTGCTAGTAAGGTGTTGCCTGATTAAAATCACCAGACTACTCAAATGGATCCTTTAGCAACACTTGCTCAGGCTATCTGGTCCCTAGAGAAGTAGTTTTCTAATGTCACCATAATCATCTGAAGTTGATATTTTTCCACCATCTTCATTTTATCTCAAGAAATCTTAATACCCAAAAAAATATTAATTTGTTTTGATACATACATGCCTGTCTATTTTCATTCTTTCTTAATTCACGAAGTTACAAGGTAATGTTGGACTTTTCCTAATCCTTGTCTTCCTTTATTTTTTCTTGCCATGTACACTCTCTTGGGATCGAGTTGAGCGAAACTCGCGAACCGGGGATGGCATGCATTGGGAGTTATTTTGATCCGCTCCGCATTTTCGGGACTTAATATCCCCGAAAATGTAAAAGAAAGAAAAAATAAAAATCATAATGTCCAAGGCTCAGTGATTGAGTTCGCGCTTCCGGGTTCTATCTTCTAAACTCCATCCTTCCCCGCTCCTTTAGAAAATGCATGTTGTATAGGACTTCCCCATAGACCGGATTAGGAGCTCTGTAGGATAGAAATGATATTTAAATTTTGAATAATTATTGTAAATTACTTAAATTGTTTTTTTATGAATGCTTTGTATCATTTCTTTGTGAATGGCCAATTAATTTATGGATATTTAGAATCATTTGTCAATTAATGAGTGCAAATAAAATTCGACTAAAATCTTACCCTCGTCATAATTCGCATTTTGAATTGCTTCTTTATTTATTTTATTAAATATTCAATTATTTATTTATCTAATCTAATTTATTTATTTAGTTAATCAATTGAATTTTAATCCTTTATTTATTTATTTGCTTAGTCTAATTTATTTAATTTCAATTAATCATTTATTTAATCAATTAAATATTTATTTATTTATTTAATCAATTATTATTTATTTACTCCTTTATTCCGTTAAAATTGATAAGTATTCATTTATTTAATTAAGTTTGCTTATTTATTTATCTATTTATTCAATTAATTAATCCTTTATTATTATCCAATTATTTATCTAATGTGTTTTTATTTAATCATCTAACTTCATTTAACCTTTGCGCATTCTATTAATTAATCAATTGATCATTAGTCCATTTAATTAACCTTAAATTTGGTCATTTATCTGTATAAGTATCGGCATAATTAAAATCTTATCTTATTTATATTTATTCCTCTCATCATTATTTAAAATTAATTTTATATACTTACTATCCTTAACAAATTCGTGAAAATCGCAGGATTAACCACATTTAGCGAATTTTCGAAAGTGCTCCCGCAAGGGACCTTCTTTCGGAAATAAAAGAACCACTTACCTAAGAATCTCTGATTTTAATTTAATTTCTTTTAAATAAAGAATAAATTGCACTCTTTAATTAACTTAGGTTCCTAATAATCCTTAAATTAGGTGGCGACTCCAAAGAAAACCCTTTGGAGTCCCATTTTGTTTAAATATACCCGAAATCTATCTTTTCTTAAAGAAAGGGTAATTTTTGGAGTTCAACAGGTAACACTACTTCTTTTGGTTCAAAAAATTGTCCTCCAACACTTCAATCATTAGAAGCTAAATCCAAGGCCCTCTAAATGAATCCGACCTTAATTTGAAAGTTTATATCATGTTTAACCGTATATAGTTGGAATCTTGGCAATATTTCTTTTATTCTTCTAAAAGAAGTCATTGAAGAGATCAAAAGCACCTACATTCCTTTCGATAGATACATTGAGGATAACCCAATCTAGTACCTTAACCATACTGGTATTTTCACTTGTAAATCCATCAGATGAAGCGATTAAACCTCCTCCTCAAACTACTAAAGACTTCTCTTAGATTTGGAAGCTGAAAACTCTAAACAAAATAAAATACTTTCTATGGATCCTTTACCATAATTGTTTACCTACTCGTGCTTATCTCAATCACATAGGTATTAATATTCTCCTCATTGTCCTTCATGTCGCAACATGGTTGAAACTGCTGACTATATCTTCCTCCAATGTACTCTTGTTAGTGATACGTGGTAATCCATGGGCCTTTAAAGTTCAGCTACCAATCTAAGCTCCAACCAACAAGAACATTTCCTAGATCATCTCAAAAACTTTAAGGTATCTGTTATGCCATCCCATTATAATTGGAAAAACTTCTTTCCCCATATGCTAGTGGCAATGGTACTTTTACAACTAGAAATATTTCCTTTTTGGGTTGTAATATGTCAGCCGACTATGGAAATGTTGTGGCTCTACACAGCTCCTAGCATATCAAACTCTATTGTAGTATTAATATAATCTTCCTTTGTACAAAAAAATAAAAAAATAATAATAGGAGTTCCTCCCACTTTTAAATCCAAAAACTTCTATTGTTAGATATAGAACTTCTATGTTACCTACCATTAGCTTGAATTGACATAGAATTCAAGAAGAAAGTAAAACTTTTAAGACTTGTGAATTCTAAGTAAGTCATAGATATTTGTGTGGTTATAAACTATTTTCATTAAGAGTAAAGTAAAAAATTTGAAGGTAAAATATTTTCAAATTTAGAAAGTTGACATTCTTTCTTAAATAGACTAATAGAAAAATGTTGTCACATAAACCGGAAAGGATGGAGCATATGATTAGCATACTAATTGAACAATATGGTATATTAATATTACAAATATATATATGGGTGAAAATAATTTACATCCCAGACTTTGTTTTAAAATCAATTCCCCTTCAACTACGAACAATAGTCATTCTCCCTCTTTCGTCGTATACAATATCTATTTTGCCCTTAAAGTTATAGTTCACTAATTATGTTATATATATTTTTAGTTATTATATAATTTTTTTTATCCAAGATGTTCTAACTATAATTTAAATAATATCATATTACATTATATTAATTTAAATTCATCAATATTATAAATAGTATATCTTTTTAATGAAATTATTATAAGTTCTTGTAACATCATTTTTTATGATTTTTGTTTTAGTATTAAGTGCACTAAGTATGTAGCTATACGTATAGTGTATATCTCTCTTGGTGTTTAAGTGTATATTTATTAAAATATCACTTTCTATCATATTCTCTATTTTGTATATGAATTTTCGAGATTTGATTACCATACACAAAATTATAATTTAAAATTCATTTAAGTGTAAATATGGTATTTGAAATTTATTTTGAAATGTACCGGTATTTAAGAAAAAAATCATTTTTTTTAATGAATTGCATGCATTAAGTATATGGTTTTGAGGTACACTTTATTTTTTAAACTTTGATAATCTAGAGGGTAACGTAGATATTTGAAAAAATTATTTGAGTAAAATAGGAGAGAATGAGTATTGTTCATAATTGATTAGGGAGTTTGATTTTACAGCAAAGTTGGGAGTGTAATTATATGATTTTCACTCATATATACATACACACACATACATACACGCACATATATATAGACACACACTTATTATAGCATCTACCTCTAATGCCTCCTCATTCGCAATACTAGAACTAGCTAATACATGTTCATCTCCGTCAAATTCGGGTGATTTTGATGCGTAGCCTTTTTTGAACGCGTTAAATGAGAATTATCCATCATTTCAGAATTAATTGAGGAATAGTCACTGCGTGCACATACACTCCATTAGTATTGGCAAACAACTCGGACTATTCCCAGGCTTTTATGCTGGGACTTTGAACTACACATGTTAAAGTCTCATTATTTTAAATGGGATAGTCCCCTGGTGCTTTATATATATAAAGTCCCAGGTTTTTATGCTGGGACTTTGAACTACACATGTTCAAAGCCCCATTATTTTATAATGGGATAGTCCTCTGGTGCTTTATATATATAAAGTCTCAGTCCCAAGTTTTTATACTGAGACTCTGAACTACACATGTTCAAAGTCCCAGTATTTTTATACTAGAACTTGTCCGAAAATATCTATTTCTCAACGAATTTATTTTTAGTGGCTACGGATCAATTAACGCGCGCCAAACAGGCCCTACGCGAAATTTTTAGTCAGATTCCGTCCATAGCCTTTTGATTAGGGACACTTACAAAAATACCTATGCAAGACAAAGATATTACACAACCCTACCCATAACTATTCTAATTACCTGATCTACCCATATAATATTTACACACACTACCCATGTATTCCACCCTGTTAAACCACACTCAGAAATGGCAGCTCATCTCCACTTCATTCTGCTCATCAGTACAATCACCAACGCCGGCCAATTCATTTTTCTCCGACGAAAACTCTGACCTATCACCGTGGTCAAATTTTGGCAGTAATCAACTTCCTTCTCCGTCGCCTCTACCGCAACCTGCGCCACCACATCACCGCCATCAGTATCTACTTCTCCGCCGGGCATTTTACGAGATTCTTGAAATTTCGAATGAACACAATGAGCGCGAGATCAAGGCGAAGTATAGGAGATTAGCTAGAGTTTATTTCCCATTACTGAAAACTTTCATTTACGAATCGGCGTTGGTGCCTATATTGTTACTAATGAATCTGCCTTAGCACTTGCTATTGATTTGTAGTTGTTGTACCAGTTCACGTTTTTAAATTTCTTTTTCATTTATCTTTTTTTATTTTTTAGCTAGCACTTAATTTCTTTTCCACTTAATTTATTCCTATAAGATGTATATTGTATATCATAAAGGTATACAATAAAAAATAAATTATAACACAAAATATATATACAGTGTAAATGTACCCCTTTGAATAAAAGTATACTATAAAGGTATACAGTAAAAATAGAGTATACCATAAAGGTATGTAATGAAATTGTAACATCACTCCACCTAATTCATGGATGTATACTTTTGGATAGAAGTATAGCATAAAAATATATATTAAAAAAAGAGAGTATACTATAAAGGTATACAGTGAAACTCCACCTAATTCATGCATGTATACTTTTGGATAGAAGTATAGCATAAAAATATATATTAAAAAAAGAGAGTATACTATAAAGGTATACAGTGAAACTCCACCTAATTCATGCATGTATACTTTTGGATAGAAGTATACCATAAAGGTATACAGTAAATAAGAGAGTATGAAAAAGAGTACGCCATAAAGGTATACAGTGAAACCCCCACCTAAATCATGCATGCATACTTTTGGATAGAAGTATGCCATAAAGGTATACAGTAAAAAAGATAGTATGAAAAGAGAGTAAGCCATAAGGGTATACTGTGAAACCCCACCTAATTCATGCATGTATACTTTTGGATAGAATTATACCATAAAGGTATGCAGTAAATACGAGAGTATAAAAAAGAGTATATAATAAAGGTATACGATGATTTTGTAACATACCCCTAATTTATGCATGTATAATTTTTTATATAAGTATACTATAAAGGTATATAGTGGAAAATAGAGTGTACCATAAAGGTATACAGGGAAGTTGTAACCCAACTCCTAATTTATGCATGTACAATTTTGGATATAAGTGTACCATGAAGGTATACAATGGAAAAGAGAGTATACTATAAAAGTATACAGTGAAACTGTAACCCCACTCCACCTAATTTATGCAAGTATAATTTTAGAGAGAAGTATACCATAAAGGTATACATTAGAGTAAAGATATACAATAAAGGTATATTATGGAACTGTTATTGAACTTTCACTTTAACAGTGGAAGTTTACCAGGAGTGAAAGCTTTAAAAATGAGTATGCGGGTAATTAAATATTTTTATTTTTGTATGTTAAAATAAAAAATTTAGATGATAATTACAAAAGTGTATTACGGGGATAATACAAACTTGAGATCAAACAATAAAAAAACACAAAGAAAGAAAAATAACACCAAATAAATAAATAAAAGTAAACAATACCAAATAAATAAATAATAAATAAACAAATCAACCAAATTACATAATAAAAAATACTAATTAATAGATTTACTGAATTGTATTGATAAAAAAGCATAAATACTTGTAATATTTTATTTTATAATATAATTAATGAAATAATACTAAAAATAAAAGAGAAGTAACAGATACGAAATATGAAGAAGTGGGCTTCCTAGCCTGATCAAGGCCATATACCCCAAATGGGTAGCATGGGTAATTAGTTTTACTTATATAGGTATGGACTTTTCAAATGGGTATCATGGGTAAATAGTTTGGGGTGCATGGGTATAGAGTGTAAAATTCTCTTTTGATTACTTAAAATGGGCTTGGAAATCTTAATGAACATTCATGATGAAGGTTTGATAAGAGGCTTCTTACAAAAATATCAAGGAAAAATTACGCCATATAGCCGTTGAGAAAGAATAATTATTATTTTTGTCCATCTTTTGTTGTTTCTTTTTTTTTCATAACTATTTTTTCTTTTAAAAATATATCTAAAATATTTTGGATATATATTTAGTATTATGTATTTCAGATATATATTTAATATATTTTAAATATTTCGAATATATATATTTTTAAAAAAGTTATGGACAACTAAAAAAATAAATATTTGTTGATGGACAGATATTTATGTAAATTTCCAAAATATCAATAACAGAGAATAGTTTTCAAAAAATATTAATATTGTCTCACTTTACAAAACATACCAATATTTATTTTTACAAAATAGATACAATCCACTAGCTATATATTCAATTTTATCTATTATTATATGTACTTATATGTCATGTCTATTTTATTATATATATACATAAATATACATGTATATACAAGTATCTGCTGTTTGTGTAAATTTTTCCTAAAAGTGCTATGTACTTTTTGTAATAAATTTAAAAATGTTATTATATTCTGTACATTTTTCAAAGTGTCTGTATTGTACTGCATAAAGATCCATAGAGTATCAATCAGCATAAATACTCTTTGATAGCTAAGTAATTCAAGTTGTTGCACCTAGTAGATATTTTTGGCTTTGTTGTCACATTTTCTAACCCCATATGAAAACTCTTGATTTTTACCCTAATTGCGGGCCTCACCAGAGAATTCGCAGACACATGCCAAATTTTATTTCAAAATTTTACGGCGAATGCTATGATCCCAAGAGATATTTGCACTAATATCCGGCTTAGGCAAAAAGATTAAGGGATAATTACATTGAGAGACACCCCACTCATGAAAATTATCGAAAAAAATTTCTATTTTGCTACCTTACCCGACATAGCACCCCCTCCCCTTTTTTAAAATTTTCTTTTATTCTACAGCACCCCCTATTTAAAGAAAAAAAAAATCCTAGCCCCCAGTTTTTCTCTCTTCTCCTTCTCCCTTTGCATTTTTCTCTTCTCTTCCCCATTACACCTAACCCCGCCGCCGCCACCCCCAACCCTTCCACCACTGCCCCACCGTCATCTCCTCTCCTCCAAGCCACTGATTCCGTCGCCGCCGTGGTTACCACAACAACCGCTGCTGCTGCTTCTTCTTCTTCTTCTTTTCGTTTTTTTTTTTTTTTTTTTTTTGACTTTTTGAATAACAATATTGATTTTCGTTGTGTATTCCGATCAAAACTCCGGTGAGGAGTTTATTTATCGAGTTTCTTCGTTTTCTTCACTTTTTTCATAAAAATTCGTTGAGATCTACTAGTTTTTTATTAAAACTTTTGTTTAATGTTTAGATCTAGTGTTTTTCTTGTATAAAACTGTATAGATCTTGGATATTTTTTAAGCTATTGTGTAAAATCTGCTTGGGGCAGTGTTTAAAATTATTTTTGTGAGTTTATACACTTTTATACATTTTTATACAAGTTTATACTACACTGTCAATACGTACACATACAGATTTATACATTTTTATACAATTATATAAACGTGTATAAAAATGTATAAATCTGTATGTGTACGTATTGACAGTGTATAAAACACATTCTTTGCATTGTAAAATTGTATAAAGCTGTATATGCGTGTATGAACAATGAATAAAATTGTATAAATTTCAGATTTGTGCACTTTTTTGGATGTTTTGTATAAAACTTATGTTTTTTTGTGTATATTTTTGTATTTCTCTTCTTGCATACACATTTTTTTTTATGTATTTACATGTATAATTTATTATTTTGATAGATTAGGTGTATAAAATTATCAAAAAATAATTATTTAAATAAATCCACATATAAAATAAGCAAATCCGGCGAGATCCGGTGAATTTTTCATTTTCAGGCCACGGCCGGCCGGCGGCGGCAGCTCGATTTTTGGTGGCGGGGCAGTGGTGGGGGAGGGTGAGGTAGTGGATCCTAGGATTTTTAGTTTAAATGGGTGCTATGTTATGTAAACTTTTGTTCCTAGGAGGTAGTGGCTCCTAGGAATTTTCAAAACTAGGCAGCCCACAACATAAAATTACAAATGAGGGGCCACATTTCATCCATAGCACCTCTTTATTTTTACATTACACAACATAACACTCCCTTATTTTCAAATTTTACATAACATAGCACCCATTTAAACTAAAAACCCTAGGAGCCACTCCGTCACAGTCCCCCACCACTGCCCCGCCTCCAGAAACTGAGCTGCCACCGGTGCTGCCGCCGGCCGGCGGTGGCCGGTTGCCGGAAAACCAAAAATTCACCGGATTTGCTTATTTATTTGTGGATTTATTTAAATAATTATTTTTTGATAATTTTATACACCTAAATCTATCAAAATAATAAATTATACATGTAAATACATAGAAAATTGTGTATGCAAGAAGGAAAATACAAAAATATACACAAAAAATATAAATTTTATACGAAACATCCATAAAAAATGCACAAATCTGAAATTTATACAATTTATTGTTCATACACGCATATACAGCTTTATACAAATTTTACAATACATAGAATGTGTTTTATACACTGTCAATACGTAATTATACAGATTTATACATTTTTATACACGTTTACATAATCGTATATACTTGTATAAAAATGTATAAAAGTGTATAAACTCACAAAAATAATGTTAAACAGTCTCGGGCAGATTTTGCACAAAAGCTTAACAAATATCCAAGATCTATACAGTTTTATACAAGAAAAACACTAGATCTAAATATTAAACAAAAGTTTTAACAAAAAACTAGTAGATCTCAATAAATTTTTATGAAAAAAGTGAAGAAAAAGAAGAAACTTGATAAATAAACTCCTCACCGGAGTTTTAATCGGAATATACAACGAAAATCAATATTGTTATTCGAAAAGCCAAAAAAAACGAAAAGAAGAATAAACAACAGCGGCGGCGACGTTGATGACGGCGGTGGCGGCGGCAGCTTGGATGAGGGGGAGTGAAGGTGAGACAGTGGTGGAAAGGGGCGGTGGTGATGTTATTAGGGTGAAGAGAAGAGAGGAAAAGTAGGAAAGAGTATAAGAGATGAGGGGAAAGAATGGGGGCTAGGGTTTTTTTTTCTTTAAATAGGGGGTGCTATGGAGTGAAAGAAAAAAATGAAAAAGGTAGGGGGTGCTAGGTCAGGTAAAGAAGAAAAATATGGGTCTTTTTTGGTAATTTTCACAAGTGGAATGTCTCTCCATGTAATTGTCCCAAGAATTTTCTTCTGATGGCAGAAAATATGGTGAATTACACAATTGAGCAGAAATGCACATGGTCTTGAAAACATAAGCAATTTTTTGGTGGTCTTGAAAATATAAGCACTTAAATAGAGCTCAAAGTACATATACCCTTACTAATAGAGAACTTTCCGAAACTACAAAAATGCTACCGACCCTTTTTTGAAGTCATTATTATAAAAATGCCGCCGCACCTTTTTACATTTGAAATTACAAAAAACGCCACTGCTTCCTACACAACAGAAAACGATGCCAACCTGGTTGTGTTTCACGTTCATTTTGTGAATAAATAACGTCAAATCGTCATCGTTTCGCTCATATATAAGGCAGTCAATCCGTCTATGTTTCACGTCTATTTTGTGAATAAATAAAGTCAAATCGGCATCGTTTCGCCATATACAAAAATCAAAGCAAAATAAAATATAAGACTAATCCGGTGTCATTTCTTCATATTATGTTTGTTTTGTGAAGAAATAATGCCAAATCGGCTTTACTTTATTCATTACCTTCAAGTGCTTAAATATTTCGAATAACGATAATCCATCATCATTTATTCATAATGTGAGCTAAAAAGTAAGTACATTTTTCAAACAAATGAGTGTAACTCATCTTCACTTTATTCCTCCATAAAAATAGATATGACAATATAAAATGAAGACATTGCGGTCGTATTTATTCATAACTAAGCAAAAAGACTATTTCTATTTTACAATAAAATGACACCAAATTGTCATCACTTTGCCCATATACAAAAACCCAACGTAAAAATAAAATAAGGCCAATTCAGTATCATTTATTTGCAAAGTGAGACAAATATTACATACATTTTATAAAGAATTGAAGAAAAATTGTCATCGCTTTTCATACTCAAAATAAAAATAAAACAAGGCCAATTCGGCATAATATGTCCATTCTATTTTACAAATACATTAATCAAAAGCGTCAATCACTTTCGTTAATTCATGATTAACTCCTCATCTTGTCCAAATTAAATTTATTCCCAAAAGTTTTATTGGAATCACGAGTATCAAACAACTTGGACAAATAGAATAACAATTTTCCAAGAGAACTTATCAAATCCCAGGACGTTTATTCCATTCTTTCCTTTTTACTCTCAGAGATGAATTGCCTTTCATGCATTAGAATATTAAAGAAGATATCAACGTAAAGAAGAAATTCTATTTTGTCAAACATTCTCGGAAGTAAGATATGAACAACTAAGTTGAATTTCATTTTGTTAATATCAATGAAAGAAAGTGAATTTGGCAGAGAAGGGCGCAGTGGTAGACATGCAACGTCCAAGGTAACATGAAGAAATCCCTTATCCTTCTTTTAAAGAAGATCATCATCTTAGAGAGCACACCCCAACTCATTATTCCATGGGTCTAGTCAGCAACCAAATCTAGATGGCGTCAACAAGAACATTATTCCTATGACAGTGAAGTTCGAAAGAAGATATAGTTCCAACATGTTCTTCTTCCGTGGACTTTAGTACTAGTAGCTAATAGTTTCTTAAGCACAGTCATGTAAAAATCGTCGGAAAAAAGTTTGTTCTAATTTTTAAACTCAGATCTATGCTATAGTAGTGTGATTTTCAGAAAATCAATGGTAGAAATATAAAGAGGAGGCCAAGGCGAAATTAGGAATGTAATTTTTGCAACATTTTGGCGGCGGCCAGTGGTTGTCTGGCAGCGGTAACTAAAGAGAAGAAGGAGGAGTGGGAGATAAGTTTTCTAGAGAGAGTAAATGTGAATGTTAAATAATTGTAGATAAGTGCTTAAAGGGTAGAATTAGAAATATCTTTAAAAGATCTCATGCTTTAAAGACCACAAAAAAAAATAGCTCACCAAATAAAGGCCAGGCACTAAAAAGTGCTCATTTCACATTAAAAAAAATGCAGAAAATATGAAAGCATCGTGAGGACATCCTATTTTTGTACATTTCCCAAAGTAATTTACAAGTTTTTGGGTGAAATTGACAGATTTGACACCGTTGTTATAGTTTTGACCCTCTTAAAAAAATTCTTACAAAAAATGACTCTTGTCTGGGAAAGTTGTTGGTGAGCGCTCGAGGGAAACTTTTGAAAATCGTCAGGTCTTTGCTCAAAAAAAGTATCTTGTGATCGCTAAAATTTTTCTTACGGAAAAAGGCCAAATATACCCCTGTACTATCGAGTATTGTTTCAGCTTAACTCCCATCCATGTATTCGGTTATATATACCCCTCCCGTTAATGTTTGGGTTGCATCTACCCCTCACACTAACGGGATATATACGTGGAACACATATATACCTACGTGGCACACATAATACACAAAATTAAATCAAAATCCCAACCCCCCTTTAATTTTACCCGATTCCAAACCCGCCCCATCCTTTTTTAACCCGCGACCCCCATATTCCCTCAAATAATACCCACCCCAACCATCAGAACCCTTTCATTTCCCCCATTATTTTGTTAAAAATAAAGAGGCAAAGAAGATGAAACATATTTCATGAAAACCCTAAGGAAAATCGCTAAGATAACAAAAGGTATTTCTGTTTTTTTTTTTTTTTTTGCTTTGATTATCTTGCTTTTGTTACTTTAACTTATTGTTTCTGTCGATTATATGTTTTAGGTTTTTGTCGAGTTTAGGGTTTGTGAGTGTCAGTCGATTGCTTTTGTTACTTTAATTTTTTATTGTTCAGTTATACCTAGGGTTCTGTTTGTTTGCTTGAAATCGACATATGCCTACCTTGAAAATAATTTTATATGGTAGGGTTTTCGATTGCATGTATTATTAGTTTGTGGTCCCTTAAAATTCATTGTTAGGGTTTGGGTATACGATATCCTGTTCCCTTAATTTAGGACCAGTTTTGTTGTTGTGGTCCCTTGTGATGTTCTACACTATCTGACATAAAGGGGTTATAAAATTGGCCAGCCTACATAATTTTCTGGTCCCTTGTGATTCTGTTTTTATTTTTTAATCTTATACATTCTTATATGTTAGTTTATTCATGATAATGTTGGACATTGGCCCAGTTTTTTATTGAACCCCATGGTTATTATTCTTTTTGATGTTCTTTATTGATAGTGGTCCCCTATGGCCACTAATATCATAACCTGTGGTCAATGTTATTTTTTTTCTTGTACAGTTTTTGACTTGTTTTTGTCCCATCTTTGTAGGTAACCATGGTTAACATTGACCTCTTATTCAATCATAGTGGTAGCTGGATTTATGAACCTCATGTTCTTTATAAGAAGGAGTTGGTGCACTATTGGAAAGGTTATGATTCTGATCTCCTATCTTTTATAGATATAGTAAATGAGTATCAAAATTTGTTAGGATATGATGGGATTCAACAGTTAATTATAGATTCTCCTTCCGAAAAATACTATGAAATAGAAGGGGATGATGGGATTAGGAAGTTGCTATCTTTTGTTTCTGAACAGTACCATGTCATTAACTTATATGCTGTTGAAAAATGTGACTTGCCTGTGGATGTTAACAATATTGTACTTAACAGTGAGGAATTTTTCCCACTAGAGACTGAAGTAGGTACTGTTTGTAGTGAGGGTGAGAGTGAACCTGAGCCTGACATTCCAGAATATGATCATGAACAGTTAGATAGAATTTCCACCCAAAAGAAAAGGAACATTGTTGAAGGTTTGCATGACTACAAAGACATGTACCTGGGTATGTCCTTTTTTGACATACCAGATGCTAGAAAATTTATTAAACCGTATGCTCTAGCTAATAAAAAACAGTTAAAAGTCATTAAAAGTGATAGAAAGAGGCTGATTTATAAATGCGATGATGATAATTGTTCATTCAAAGTTCATATTTCTGGTGATGGTGGTACTCCAGGGGTGAGAATAAAAACTCTACACTCTGAGCATGATTGTGGTACAGCTTATGATAACACTAGTGTGGATTACATTACCATAGCTCACTATTTTAAGAGAAGGTTGCAAGGTACTCCAAAATTTAAGGTTAGGGAAATGAGGACAGACCTTAAAGTTGCTTTTGAGTTGAACAGTAGTGAGGGTAAGTGCAAGAGGGCCAAAAAAATGGTGCTGGAAACTCTAGAAGGGAGTTTTGTAGATGGGTACAAGAAAATTGAGGCTTATGCTAATGAACTAAGGGAATCAAACCCAGGCAGTGATATTGTAGTTAATTTGTCTAAGGATGCACTAGTTGAAGGAAAAAGAAGATTCCTTAGAATGTACATCTGTTTCCATGCACTAAAGATGGGTTTTAAGGAAGGTTTGAGACCATTCATAGGCTTAGATGAGACTTTTCTTAAGGGCAAGGTGACGGGAAAAATATTAGTTGATGTTGGTCAAGACTGCATGAACAGTTTCTACCCATTAGCTTGGGCAGTTGTGGATAAAGAAACCAAGAGGACCTAGGAGTGGTTCTTGGAATTGCTGCAGAATTCATTGGAGCTGCAGAATGGAGAAGAAATTACCTTCATGTCTGACATGCAGAAGGTAATCCTTAATTTAAATTCAGAATATTAATTTATACTTTTAACTGTTTATTATGTTATATTGACTTTTATTTTTCATATATATGGTTTACAAGTTGCAATTGGTAATGTTTAGCCTGAAGCACATCACAGGTTTTGTGTGAGACATATAGAAGCAAACTGGTGTAAGAGATGGAAGACAAGTGAACTATTGAAAAAGCTTCTGTGGTAGAGTGCATGGAGCAGCTATGAGGAAGACTTCCATGATCAGTTGAAGTTGTTGAAACAAGCTGATGAATCTGCTGCCTCTGTTTTGCTGAATTATCCTCCAAAGAGTTGGTGCAGATCATACTTTGACACTGTATGCAAGAGTCAATCAGTTGACAACAACATCACAGAGAGTTTCAATGCCTGGATACTTGATGCAAGGTACATGCCCATTATTTAGATGTTAGAAGACATTAGGATCAAAGTGATGAACCTGTTAAGACAGAAAGAAGAATCAGCCATGAAATGGCCAACTGACATCAGTCCTAAAAGTAAGAAGCTTTATGATGAGTACATGAAGATTGGCCAAGCTTGTAGGGTTGAAAGTAATGGAGACAATGGATATGAGGTGTCTGAAGGAGATGACAGGCACACTGTCAATTTGAAGACCAAGAAGTGCACTTGCAGGACATGGGATCTTACTGGGATTCCCTGTCCACATGCAATTAAAGCACTCTTGCACAAGAAGATCAACCCTCTAACCCAAATTCATTGGGTTCATACCAATGAAGCATTCTTGTTAACTTACAAGCATAAATTGCAACCTGTCAGGGGTGAGAAATTCTGGAAGATTCAACCTGAACAAGAAATGGAGCCACCAGGACTTGTGAATCAAGCTGGAAGACCTAGGGTCAAGAGAGTTAGAGAGAAGGATGAGGCAATACATAGGCAAGCAGGGTGGGCAGTTACAAGAAAAGGTAGAGTTATGACATGTAGAAACTGTGGAGAACAAGATCACAATGCTAGGACTTGTGAGAAGGTAAACTATTACTTGTAATAATCTGTTTTAAGTTTTATTGTGTAAGTTACTGATGTTACAATTTTGTCTATGTTACAGCCAAGAAACAGAAACAATAGAGAAGGAAGTAAGTCAAGGAAGAGGGGTCTAGTAGATGAAGAGGAGAGGCACCCTCAAACTGAGGAAGAGATTAACTTATCAGCCCCACAATGGACTCAAGACAGTCAAGGAAGCCAAGAAAGTTCCTATGTGTTCATGCCTACTCCTGGATTTCAATTTCAGGCCACTCCAGATGGATATCAATCTGATGAACCTGACCAAGGGCCTGAGCCAATGCCAAAGGTGATTTCTGAAAGAAAAACTAGACTTCAGAAGAGGCAAAAACAACAAGTGCCAACTGAAAGAAGAAAAATAGGATTCAAAGGTGACCATAATGGTGTAAGTGATCCATCCAACCTTCCAGTGGCACCATGAAACTTAACTTGGAACGGGAGAGCTGCTATTAGTACAAACCAGCTGGAAGTGCAAGCTCAAAAAAAGATGCAAAAGCTGAAGCCAAGAAGGGGTCAATATCAGTTTGAGTAGTGCTTGGTTGCTGCAGTTCTTTCTTTTTTTGTTTGTCTGTTTGGTGGTGATGTTACTGCACTTAAGACAGTACTTTGAACATCTTTTCTTTCAATTTCAGTGATGCAAAATGGTATGGCTGTCACATTATTACTTGAGTTGTATAAGTTTTTGGGGTTATAGTGTGACAGCTATTTATCTATTTGAATGTATAGCCAACTGCTACAATTATGCTTTAATATAATTTAGGTGCCTGACTATTAAGTATTTGGTTTGTTATGTTGTTTGCATAAGTTTAGGTGTGAATGTGTTAACATTTGTTTTTAAGTACTGGTTTTGGTATGCATTTTGAACTGGTTTAGATCTTCTAGTTTTAAGTATTTGATTTGGTTTGCATATTTGAACAGGTTTAATGTTTGCTTTGGTCTGCAATTTCAGTCCTATTGTGCAGCAAATGAGATCAATTTACACATTTTAATGGTTACTGTTGGACTGCACATTTAACATGTTTAATGTTGTTAGGTATGGACTGTATATTGTGCTGCAAATGACTTAATTTGCACTGTTTATTTACCATCATTGGGACTACAATTGCAGTTCATAGTACTACTATTCCAACTATAAACTCAGTTCATAGCAGTTCAAATCAAACCGAATTACTAATACCATAACAAAATAAGGAAGTTCAAACCGAATTACTAATACAATAACAAAAGCAGTTCATAGTAAAAACATTAAGATCCAACCGAATTACTAATACAATAACAAAATAAGGAACTTCCTTCTAACACTTCCTCTAGCTAGAAATTGGATACAATTAGTTCATCAATATTGCAGAAACATATCCAATAACAAGGCAACATGAAATCAAGATGAAAATTTTCATCTTCAACACCATTTTTTCAAGTTTTCTTGATTTGTGCAATTCCTTCTTGTTTATTTCCTCCAAAACATCCACTTTTTCCTTCAAGTTGTCTCTTTCAATCTTAACCACATCCAACGGCTTATTCATAGTTTCTAATTGAAGCTTCAAGTTGCTTATCACGAACATTGCTCTATCCGAAAATTCTTCATCAAGCCACTCCCAATAACCATAAGAATTTGTCTATAAAAAAAATTAGTTTTATATATCAAGTTAACATTATAACTAAATTTAATTTATAAGTAAGCATTAAATAATACATCACTTACTTTAGGTTTGGCACACTTATAAAATCTCCTTTCCGGGTTAAATTGTGTGTGTGACGTGAAGAGGCTTGCATTTTTACCGCAATGACACTTTCTCTTGGATGAAATACTTGTTTTAAACATTATAAAATCAAACACTAAGGAATTGGAGTAGTAATACACGTTGGAGCATAAGTGTAAGAACCCTAATCTTTAAAATGGGGTTCTGATGGTTGGGGTGGGTATTATTTGAGGGAATATGGGAGTCGCGGATTAAAAAAGGATGGGGCGGGTTTGGAATCGGGTAAAATTAAAGGGGGGTTGGGATTTTGATTTAATTTTGTGTATTATGTGTGCCACGTATATATCCCATTAGTGTGAGGGGTAGATGCAACTCAAACATTAACGGGAGAGGTATATATAACCGAATACATGGATGGGTGTTAAGCTGAAACAATACTCGATAGTACAGGGGTATATTTGGCTTTTTTCCATTTTTCTTATGGGGACAAATTTGTAAGAATTTTCTTCTTATGGACAAATCTGTGATGGGACCGATGAATATGGCGAGCTAGTATGTTTTTCGAGAAAAGGGTGTAGGTCATTAATTTGGATTCTTATCTTACTGAAATTGATGAGTTTTATGTGGGTTATGAAACTACATGGGGATTGAACATAAGATACTATCGCAATATTAGGAACTTATCAAAATGGATGAATAGTTAAAATAGAAAAGGGTTTTAAATGGTGTAGAACTTAGAAAAAGTGGTAGCTATTTAGAGGTCAAAAGAACTAACCATAATCTTTATAAATTATTCTTTAAAACTTGTATATTGAGTAGATTTTTCAGTTTCTTTCATGACATAAAGTTTACAAATAATGTTCTTTGAATGAGGCATATCTTGGGCCCTCTGCAGTAGCCATTTTAGGGATATTTATACGGTAATGCCCATAAAAATAATTTATTTCTGTTTTTATACCCATTAAAAGTAACTTTTTCCTCACTACCCATTCAGCCCAACTTATTTACATTCTATGCCCACACACCCAACTTTATTAGTAACAGATATACCCACCCGACCTATTTCATCTCCTTTCCCTAATTCTCACTCAAATCACCAGACACAAAGCCAAAATCTCCTCTTGCACCGTCGGAAACCGTCGCTGCCAGAGGCTATACATCATTGGATTCCTCACAACATCCTCTTCTCCGATCTCGCCTTAGTTTTCCCAAATAACCAACGAATCAGCGTAGATCGAAGGTTGAAAAAATGGTCAGAACCCTAACTTCGGCACGGTGAGTTTTCGGTCAACCCATTCATCTAATTTTATTAAACGGACTGTCATCCAGTGTGACTCAATGATGCAGCGGAGATGTCTTAGCGGTGGTGATGGCTTTGAGGCAGCGGTGGTATATCATTTGTGGGGTGGGGGGAGAGCTGTTATGGCATTGTTGCAGCTGGTGTGGTAGCTGCAACAGGAGGCAATGATGACTGTTTTTGGCGATGTTGTGGCGTTGATGGCTTTGTTATAATGGTATTCGTCGATAGGCTGTGATGAGATAACGGAGACGCTGTGGTGGATAGTGGCAGTGAGGCAAAGTGGTGGTTATGGCTATGGTGACCATGTTGTGATGGAGACGCGAAGCTGTAGCAGCGATGTGGTGCAGCGTTGGTAATGTATCGATGAGGCAGTAACATTGGCATGGACATGGTTACGAAGCTGCTGAAAATGGCTTTGGATTTGCAGTGATGTTACAATGATTGTTTCAATAGTTTAGGCAAGATAACTTTACATCCTTTTCCTTTTCTTTTTCTATGTTAGTAGATTAGTAGAAAAAAAATGAATGCATAGTTTTAATATATGTTCGATATATAAAAGAATTCTGTATAAATGCATATGTTGTTTCTAATAATGGAATTAGACATATGAGGGGAAGGAGTTTATGTTGTATATGAACGCTGTTGTACACTTGATGTTCATGGATTAGGTGTTGGAAATTTAATTGGGAACGGTACTCTACCCTTTTGGTATACCTTTTTGTGTTTTGACTCGAAGTGTGAGATGTTATCGAGCAAATAAATATTTTAGTTTTTATTTTTTTGAACAAAGTATACATTTTTAGTATAATTTATACTCTTCTGGTATACCTATTTATGTTTAGATCGAAGTGTGAGATGTTATTTGACAAATAAATTTACATTTTATAAAGAAAGTATACATTTTTGGTATACCACATACCCATGAGATGCTATCAAACAAATAAATTTTTTAATTTTTGTTATTTTGAACAAAGTATACATTTTTGGTGTAATGTATACTCTTTTGGTATACCTATGTATATATAGATCGAAGTATGAGATATTAAAGAATAAATATGTATTTCTATTTTTATTGTTAACAAAGTATACCTGTATCGTATATTGTATATTGTTTAAGTATACCATTTTGCATTAGGATCAAAGTGTGCGACGCTATCGAGCAAATAAATATTTCAGTTTTATTTGTTTTGAACAAAGTATACCTTTTTGATATACTGTGTACTCTTTTAGTGTACCTTGTTATGTTCGGATCGAAGTGCAAAATGTTTCAGAACACATAGATATTTTAATTTTTATTATTTATGATGAAGTATACCTTTTTGGTATTTGTATACTCTTTTGGTATACCCTTTTGTGTCTGGATAAAAGTGTGCGATGCAATCGAGCAAATAAATATTTTAATTTTTGTTGTTTTGAATAAAGTATACCTTTTTGGTATACTGTATACTCTTTTGATACACTTTGTTATGTTCGGATCGAAGTGCAAGATGTTACAGAACACATAGATATATTAATTTTTATTATTTTTGATGAAGTATACCTTTTTGGTATATTGTATATCTTTTAGTATACCCCTTTGTGTTTGATCAAAGCGTGTGATACTATTGAGCAAATAAACATTTCAATTTTTATTGTTTTGAACAAAGTATACCTCTTTGGTATACTGAATACTCTTTTGGTATATCCTTTTGTGTTTGGATCAATGTGTGTGATTCTATCGAGTAAATAAATATTTTAGTTTTTATTGTTATGAATCAAAGTATACCCTTTTGGTATACTGTATACTCTTCTGGTATACCCTTTTGTAATTGGATCAAAATGTGCGATATTACCGAGCAAATAAATATTTTAATTTTTTTTTTGAACAAAGTATACCCTTTTGGTATACTCTTTTGGTATACCCTTTTGTGTTTGGATCAAAGTGTGTGATGCTATCGAGGAAATAAATATTTCAGTTTTTGTTATTTTGAACAAAGTATACCCTTTTGTGTTTGGATCAAAGTGTACGACCCTATCGAGCAAATAAATGTTTCAATTTTTGTTGTTTTGGACAAAGTATACCCCTTTGGTATATTATATACTCTTTTGGTATACTAAATACTCTTTTGGTATAACTTGTTATCTTCGGATCGAAGTGCGAGATGTTTTAGAACACATATATATTTTAATTTTTATTATTTTTAAATAAGTGTACCTTTTTGATATACTGTATACTTTTTTGGTATATCTTTTTATGTTTGGACCAATGTGTGTGATGCTATCGAATAAATAAATATTTTAGTTTTTGTGTTTTTGAACAAAGTAACCTTTTTGGAGAAAGGAAAAAAAAAAGCAAAAAAATAATAATTTGAGTGTGATAAGATTAAGCAGAAAGAAAATAAATAAATAAATAAATAAATAAATAAATAATTGGGGACATAAATAGTGCTAGAATAGGAGAAAAAAAGAGTTAAAATGGAGAAGGAGAAAAGAATAATAAAAAATGACAAAAGAAAATGACAGAAAAAATAATAAAAGATATTAGGAGAGATAGAGATTTGAATTCCTTGTTTTATGCTTCAAAATAAAGCTAATGGGAGATTTGCAAAAATACACATACATTCTATTTTAGTTACATGGCTTACCCATTACATTAATATCCATAACTTATTTATATGTTATACCCATTAGCTAGGCATAAAATAAGAAACTCAAGTCCCTCACACCCATCTTTTATTATTTTTTCTCTCATTTTCTTTTGTCATTCTTTTAATATTCTTCTCTCCTCCTCTATTTTCACGGTACTTTTTTTTTCTCCCATTCTAGGATTATTCATGTCTCCTATTTTTTTTCTTTCCGTAATCTTATTATATCAATATTTTTTTCTTTCTTTTTTTTTCTCTAAAAAAGTATATTGTATTCAAAAACACAAAAACTGAGATATTTATTTGCTCAATAACATCTCACACTTTGATCCAAGCACAAAAAGGTATATCGAAAAAGTATATGATATCCAAAAAGGTATACTTCAATTAAAATAACAAAAATTGAAATATTTATGTGTTATGTAACATTTCGAACTTCTATTCAAACATAACAATGTATACCAAAAGAGTATACTGTATTTCAAAAAAGTACTTTGTTCAAAATAACAAAAACCGAAATATTTATTAGCATGAAAAAATTGATAACTAGCCAATTTTGGACGCCCTAAGTAAGTTTTATACATTGTTTCAAAATTAATTGAGAAATAGCCAAATTTCCCACGCGCGAATACTTACAGTCCATTAGCGTTGACCTACACCCAGATTAGTCCCAATATTTTTTACTGTGATTCATGTTCAAAGTCCCGGAGCTTCATATATAAAGTTTCAGTATTTTGTACCTGACTTTGAACTAACATGTTCAAAATTCCAGTATTTTGTACTGAGATTCATGTTTAAGTGATCCCAGAATAAAATATTTGAATTTTGAAATTTTGTTCATAAATCCCAGTATAACATGCTGAGATTTTTCCGGATCTGGCTAGTTTTCAAGTAATTTTGCACCGCTGGCAGATTTTCATTTAATGCGGTGCAAACAGGCTACGAGGCCAAATTTTTTACTTTATTTGCTTGATAGCATCATATATTTTGATCCAAACACAAAAAGGTATACTAAAAAAAGTATATGATATACCAAAAGGTATATTTGTAAAAAATAATAAAAAGTGAAATATCTATGTGTAACATCTCGCACTTCGATCCAAACATAACAAGACATACCAAAAGAGTATATAGTATACCAAAGAGATATACTTTGTTCAAAACAACAAAAACTCAAATATTTATTTCCTCGATAGCATCATACACTTTGATCCGAACACAAAAAAGTATACAAGAAAAGTATATAATATACCATAAAAGTATACTTCTTTAAAAATAATAAAAATCAAAATATCTGTGTGTTCTGAAACATCTTGTATTTCGATCCGAACATAACAAGATATACCAAAAGAGTAATATACCAAAAAAAAATATTTTGTTCAAAACAATAAAATTTGAAATATTTATTTGCTCGATAGCATCGCACACTTTGATCCAAACGCAAAAGGGTACACCAAAAGAATATACAATATACCAAAAAGGTATACTTCATAAAAAATAATAAAAATTAAAATATCTATGTGTCCTGTAACATCTCGCACTTCAATCCGGATATAACAAGGTATACCAAAAGAGTATACAATATACCAAAAAGGTATACTTTGTTCAAAACAAAAACACTGAAATATTTATTTGCTCGATAGCTACCACACTTAGATCCAACCACAAAAGGGTATACCAAAGACAATATACCAAAAAAGTATATTTCATTAAAAATAATAAAAATTAAAATATCTATGTGTTCTGTAACATCTCGCACTACGATCCGAACATAACAAGGTATACGAAAAGAGTATACAGTATACCAAAAAGGTATACTTTGTTCAAAACAACAAAAATTGAAATATTTATTTGCTCGATAGCATCGCACACTTTAACCAAAATGGAAAAGGATATATCAAAAGAGTATACAATATACCAAAAAGATATACTTTCTCAAAAACAATAAAAATTAAAATATTTATGTGTAACATCTCGCACTTCGATTCAAACATAACAAGACATACCAAAAGAGTATATAGTATACCAAAAAGATATACTTTGTTCAAAACAACAAAAACTCAAATATTTATTTCCTCAATAGCGTCACACACTTTGATCAAAACACAAAAAAGTATACAAGAAGAGTATATAATATACCAAAAATGTATACTTCTTTAAAAACAATAAAAATTTAAATATATTTGTGTTCTGAAACATCTTGTATTTCGATCTGAACATAACAAGGTATACAAAAAGAGTATACAATATACAAAAAAAGATATACTTTGTTCAAGACAACAAAAATTGAAATATTTATTTGCTCGATAGCATCGCACACTTTGATCCAAACGCAAAAGGGTATACCAAAAGAGTATACAATATACCAAAAAGGTATACTTCATCAAAAATAATAAAAATGGAAATATCTATGTGTTCTGAAACATCTCGCACTTCGATCCGAACATACCAAGGTATACCAAAAAAGTATACAGTATACCAAAAAGGTATACTTTGATCAAAATAATAAAATTAAAATATTTATTTGCTCGATAGCATCGTACACTTTGACGCAAACACAAAAGGGTATACCAAAAGAGTATATAATATACCAAAAAGGTATACTTTTTTAAAAATAATAAAAATTAAAATATCTATGCGTTCTGTAACATCTCACACTTCGATCGGAATATAACAAGGTATACCAAAAGAGTATACAGTATACAAAAAAGGTATACATTGTTCAAAACAACAAAAACTGAAATATTTATTTGCTCAATTGCAATGCGCACTTTGATCCAAACACAAAAAGGTACACCAAAAGAGTATACAATATATCAAAAAGGTATACTTCATTAAAAATAATAAAAATTAAAATATCTATATGTTCTATACATCTCGCACTTCGATCGGAACATAACAAGGTATACCAAAAGAGTATACAAATACTAAAAAAGTATACTTTATTAAAAAAAACTCAAATTGAAATATTTATTTGCTCGATAGCATCACACACTTAGATCTAAACACAAAAGGGTATACAATATACCAAAAATATATACTTCTTGAAAACATCTCGCACTTCGATCCGAACATAACAAGATATACCAAAAGAGTATATAATATACCAAGAAGGTATACTTTGTTTAAAACTATAAAAACTTAAATATTTATTTGCTCGATAGCATCGAACACTTTGACCAAAACACAAAAATGGTATATCAAAAGATTATATAATATATCAAAAAGGTATACTTCCTGAAAGACAATAAAATTGAAATATTTATGTGTTTTGTAACATCTCATACTTTCCATCCAAACATAACAAGGTATACCAAAATAGTATATAGTATACCAAAAAGGTATACTTTGTTCAAAACAACAAAATTGAAATATTTATTTGCTCGATAGCATCGCAAACTTTGATCCAAACATAAAAAAATATACCAAAATAATATACAATATACCAATCTTTAAAACAATAAAAATTGATATAATCATATATTTATATAGCATCTCACGCTTCGATTACAACACAAAAATGTATACTTAAAGAGTATACGATATAACAAAAATGTGTAATGTACTTGAAACAACAACAAATGAAACAACCATTTATTATATAGCATCTCACACTTCGACGCAAATAAAATAAATTATATCAAAAGAGTATACGACATACAAAAAAGGTATACTTTATTTTAACTAATAAAAAAATCCAATTATTTGATAACATCGCAAAAAGGTATACCAAAAAAGTATACGACATACCAAAAAGGTATACTCTATTTAAAATAATACAAGTTGAAACGTCCACATGTTTGATAGGAACTCACATCAATCCAAACACAAAAAAAATCCTAAAGAGTACACGGTATATACAAAAAAGTATATTGTATTTAAAAAAAAAATAAATACTCATTTGTTCGATAGCATCCACACTTCAATCCAAACATAAAAGGGTATATTAATGTAGGACAGATGGATATGATGTAGGGCTAGGATTTTTCCTTTCTAGTTGTTTGTAACAACTTGTATATAAAAAATAATGATGTCTTTTGTAATATGAATAATATTGATATTTTTTTGTAATTGAGATTTCAAAATTGTATATAAGTATGATTAAATCGTGTCTAATATGTACAAATAGCTTATAATTGCATCTTTAAGATACCTTGATTATTATTATTAACATATATTTTTATATTTTGGGTCTTATTGTGTTATAGAATTTAGCAAATATCTCCCATTTAAATATCTAGCCACGGTTAAACAGTGACTAACAAAAAAGTAGTAAAATATAAAAATCAAATTAGCCACGGGTCTTACGTGGCAAATGTCAATTGAGTCTTGAAATCCACAGGTCGTTAGCCTCAGTTCCAATAGCTATGATTTTACCGTAGCTAAAGCAGTAGTTAGCTACCGGTTAAACTGGGGCTAAATGAGAATTAGCTGAACTTTTTGTAGTGTCAGCAGGTGTGTAAATATTTATATCTAAATGAGCATGGAGTGCAATGAAGTTTAAAATGTATAAAAATATGTAATATTTTATAAAATATGGACATGTAGTTTAAAAATCCACGCGGATAAAGCAATTGAAGCCTGCGTCATTTGCCCCTAAATCTTTTGGGCCCCATTTCTTGTGCTATAATTTTTATTTTTTAAAGAAATATAAAGTGGTTAAAGTAAAGAAGAACATTTTCATGAAAATCGAAAAATTATCTTTTAGATGACCCTGATCAACTCGTTAAGCCAGTTAAACGTGCAAAAGGCACAATTTTTGGAATTAATTGGCAACTTTATTTTCTCCTGGGAAATTTTGATGCGTAGTCATTTTTTGTTGCACTCAAAGAGCTTTATCCACCGTTTCAAAATTAATTGAGAATAGCCAAAAATTCGCGCGCACACTTACGCTCCATTAGCATTGAAAAAACACCCCAAACTAGTCCCATAACAAAATACTGTGGCTTTGAACAAAACCTGTTCACTTGTTCAAAGCCACAGTATTTTATTATGGGACTGAAGCTTTAATATAAAGTTCCATAATAAAATAATGGGACATTGAACTAACATGTTCAAAGGTCTTAATTCAAGGTCCCATTATTTTGTTATGAAACTTTATCCATAATAAAATAATGGGATTTATCCCATAACAAAGGTCTCATCAAAGAAAAAAATTCCATTATTTTATTATGGGACTTCATATATAAAGCTTCAGTCCCATAACAAAATATTGGAGCTTTGAACAAGTTTTGTCAAAGTCCCAATATTTCGTTATGGGACTGAAGCTTTATACAAAGTCCCATAACAAAAGAATGGGGCTTTCAAGGAAACTTGTTTAAAGCCCCAGTATTTTATACTGGGGTTAGTTTACTGAAGCTTTATATAAAGTCGCAGTATAAATAGTGGAGCTTTGAACAAGTTTTGTTCAGCAAATTTATTTTTGACGGCTACAAATCAATCAGCGCGCGCCAAACAGGCCTCTACGCGAAATTTTTACTATTTTCCTTTCTTATTCTTCAATAGTCAGTCTTTTATATTCTTTTTCGTTGTTACACTATAACTTTAGAAGTGTCTCTCATGATACTATTCTGAAAAATGAGAGCAAAAGAGCAGTGTTAAGTAAAAATGACCTGTTTTGTTTTCTCTCGAGTACTAAGCGCTGTAAGAAAGCTAAATATATTGAAGCACCAAACATTTATTTTCAACAAAAGTTATCAATAGTCAGTCTTAATCAGGTTCTATTATTCCAACTTTTTCATATTATTTTCTATCTTAAATTTTTTGTTCTTGACATTTGACGACAAAATGTATATATTTGTCTTATTAGTTGTTTATTAGATTTTAAATATATAAACTAGAAAATATGAATCTGGGTCTTTAAAATTCATGAAAAATGAGAAAAAATCATTCTTTAGTATAGCCCCAAAAATAGCTCTTGAAAAGTTTTAGCAAACATTAGAAAAAAAACAAAAGAAAAAAAATAATACAAGAGCATTTTCTCAAGATGAACAAGTCTCTAAGCTAGTTTTGTTAGAGAACAAGTGATAACACAGTCTAAGTAAAAGAAGAGGAGGAAGTTAGTGATATGGAGAAATCGATTACAAAATAATTATTCATAATTTTGCGTCTCATGCAGTAAGAAAAAAAAACTTAAAATAAAAAATATATGAAAGCTTTGTTTTAATTTTTTTTTTTTAAAAATAAAGAGGCCTTTGTTGAAGTTTGGCTTTAGGCCTCAAATACTATTGAGTTGTCCTGGCCCTCTAGCTTGGAGTTTAAAACAAGCATGTCAAACTCTAGTATTGTCTTGGAGCTACTTGTATAAATTTTAAACATTAGGACATCTCAAAACAGTATATTGAACTCCAAGACATGATCTTTGAGTTTTATTTGATAATTTTGAACTCCAAGACATTGGCTGTCTAACTTCAGGACGTGGCAATTGAGTTTCACTTGCATAGTTTTGAACTCTAGGATATGATCTTTGAGTTTCAAACTCTAGAACATGATCCTTGAGTTTTCACTTCAGCAATTAGAACTCTAGGACGCGGTCCTGAAGTGTCGGGTGCTTATTTTTCAACTACTATGCTATATTTTTATATATAAAATTTATGCTAATTGACAATCCTAATAGATAAATTACAAAAAATACTGATACATTTACAATATTTACAAAACATAGCAATAGTTTTCAATATTTACCCTATATACCATTTTTTCATTTCCACTCTCCCAACGACAAAACTTTAATTTCTTCTCCTCTCTTCCTCTCCCCTCCTCTACCCATTCACCCACCCCATCGTCGTCCCATTCCTCTCGCTGGCGAGCAGATCCATAAACCTTACTTGTGCTGCTGTTGCTCCGCCACCCGTCGTACTCCTCTCTAGCTAATTCCTAAATAGTAGTCATAAGAGTACATTTTATATTATAGCCCCAGTAGCTAGGGCCAGTAGAAATTCCTGGTGAGTCACAGATAACTCAGTACAAAGACTTTCTTGCAATGGTGGCGATTTGTCAGGAGTTCTGTCAAATTTTAAAAATTGGGGACAATTAAATAATTCTCTTTTAGGGACTGAAATTGTTAGAGTGACGCGTCAGAAGGCTACTGCTTGCAAAGCCTTGATTTTATTGGGCTAACTGTTTTCTCGTTCATCGCAATGGTTCTGAATGCACGTTTGAGAGAAGTACACAAATAGCTACTTTTGCACTTACCATTACGATTCCAGCTATCTATAGGCGCAGTTTTATAGAAGCTGGCCGCTTTGCCTGTTTTCACAATAGTAGGGTTGATGTCCCCAAAGTCTAGCCCAAGTTCTGACTAAAAGTCTCTCTATTAAAATAATACCTTTTTAGATGCAGAATATTTAAGAGGTGGGTTGGTTCATCCATTTTTGCCATTGGAGCGGCACTTAGCAGACAAATATGAGCACCATGGCTTTTAAGCCAAGTTAGCTAACTTTAGCCTCTTCGGCCGGAAAAGTGCACGAATAGCTATTTTTGCCAGTGGTCTTGGATTTGAGATCATTTTTTTTAGTAGTTTTACATGAGAAGCCACTTTTTGGAACTTCAATTTTTTTGGGCTGAAGTTCAAACCTTGTGGGCTGAAATTCATGCCTAAGGTATAAAGTTCAATTTCAACCAGCAAGAGCTGAATTTTTAGGCATAGATGCGTAAACTTCAACCCTTATGGGCTGAAGTTGAACTTCAACTCTTGCGGTATGAAGTTCGGCCCACAATGATTGAAGTTTCAAAAAGTGGTCTCTCATGCAAAACCAATAAAAAAAAGTGGCCTCAAAGCAAAGGCTAGTGGCAAAACTGGCCTCTGAGCGAAATTTTTATCCTTCGGCTAAAGTTGAAATATGTTTTTTTTTTTCTTTCTTTCTGTTTTGCTCAACTTCAACCAAAAGGTTTGCATTTCGTTTGAAATTGAGCCCGACTTCACACTTTCGGTATGAATTTTACTTATTTTGACACCAAAAAGTTAAACTTGAGTAAACTTTAAATCATATACTGAAGTTGAATAAATAACTGCAACCCTGATGATTTGATATTAGGTGGCTACACTTCTAAATAATTTTCAAAAATGACAAAAAATTAGATAGGACGGGGTAAAATAAAGGATTTTTTCAACAAATATATTTTGGACCCCTATATTACAAGAAAATAGCAATACTATATAAATTACAAGACCTAGCAATATTTTTTATTGCAATATTTAAAAAAATTTCAAATATCCCAATTTTCAATCAAATGAGACACTGAACAACACTTCCCACCGAAACCCTTTCAGCTCCAACATAAATTCTTCACAAAATGCTCCGATCAATTCTCCGGTCAGCAATACTACTCCTCTTATTTTAGGGTCATCATTTTCAATTTTCTGAACAACTCCACCATTGACGTCAACGCATATCGTATCGACGTAGCAACGGCAGTGGCCGACGGAATAAAATGGAACCTTGAGAGAATTAGTGGCCTTCTAAAACAAACATCTACTTACTAATAGAAGAAAGATGCACATAAAAATTAAGCAGAACTCATCGATCCATATACAAACGCAAAAAAAGAAAAATTTCTTAGATGAATCTAGAAGCCTAGCAGTAAAGGAGAGATCTGGAACAATTCCAGCAAAGTTCCAGAGAAGACATTGATGGAGAATGAAATTTGAAGGCAAAGTGATGGAATTGAGAGAAAGAGAATGAAATTAAAGAATTAATGGTTAAAGTGGGCGGTGGCTATTGAATTCATGGAGCAAATCATGGAGGAAAATGACATTGGTTTGTAGCTTTTCTATTTCAAGGCTGAAGACACGTGTATCAGACTTCTGCTACACTTTTTATTTATACGATTCCTATATAGTAAATTCACAATGACAGTAGCGTTTATATTTTTTTTTAAAGAACAAGGATTTTGCTTTAGATTCCTGTCTATTCTTTATTTTTTCATCTAAAACGGTGATGAAACAATCTGAAACAGTTGTGGAAACAATCTGATACAGTCCGAAACAACGTTGAAACAGTGCGATACACTTTGAAACAACAGTAAAAAGTCTGAAATAAAATATAAAAAATAATGTGAAACAATGCACAAAAGGTGAAAGAGTTTAGAAATAGTGAGAAACAGCGCACAAACGGGATGAAACAATGCTGAAACAGCTAAATATAGTATAGAAAATAGTTAGATACGGTGCAAAACAACCTGAAATGGTACTGAAACAACCTGAAACAATGCTGAAACAACCTGAAACAATGTAGATACACAGAGATAAAGTTTGATACGGAGCAAAAATAGTACAGATGCAACGAGATACAGCGGTAAAACAGTCTGAAACAACTAGTGAAAAAGTCTGAAGCAAAAGGTTAAAAATAGTGTGAAACAATGCATAAAAGATGAAATGCTTTAGAAATAGTGAGAAACAACGCACAAACGAGATGAATTAATGCTGAAACGGTCTAAAAACAGCTAGATACATTCTAGAAATAGTTAGATATGGTGCAAAACAATGTAGATACAGCGAGATACGACAAGATACAACGAGATACGAGGTGCCTCGTAGTTAAGATATAGTTAGATACGCCGTGGTTGGTAGTTGAGATACAATGAGATATGAGGTGGTTGGTAGATAAGATACAACGAGACACAGTTAGATACGAGGTGGTTGGTAGGCGAGATACAGTGAGATACAGTTAGATAAAGGTGGTTGGTAGTTGAGATACAATGAGATACGAGGTGGGTTGTAGGCGAGATACAACGAGGCACAGTTAGATACGATGTGGTTGGTAGGCGAGATACGGTTAGATAAAGGTGGTTGGTAGTTGAGATACAATGACATACGATGTGGTTGGTAGACAAGATACGGTTAGATATGAGGTGGTTGGTAGTTGAGATACAGTGAGATACAACGAGATACGATGTGATTGGTAGTTGAGATACAATGAGATACGATGTGGTTGGTAGGCGAGATACGGTTAGATAAAGGTGGTTGGTAGTTGAGATACAATGAGATACGGTGTGGTTGGTAGGCGAGATACGGTTAGATAAAGGTGGTTGGTAGTTGAGATACAATGAGATACGATGTGGTTGGTAGGCGAGATACGGTTGGATACGATGTGGTTGGTAGTTGAGATACAATGTGGTTAGTAGGCAAGATACGGTTAGATACGAGGTGGTTGGTAGTTGAGATACAATGAGATACAATAAGATACGATGTGGTTGGTAGGCAAGATTCGGTTAGATATGAGGTGTTGGCAGTTGAGATACGGTGAGATACAACGAAATACGATGTGGTTGGTTGTTGAGATACAATGAGATACGATGTGGTTGGTAGGCGAGATACGGTTAGATACGAGGTGGTTGGTAGTTGAGATACAACGAGATACGAGATAGTTGGTAGTTGAGAAACATCGAGATACAGTGAGATACAACGAGATACAGTGAGGAGGAGTAAAAGTGAAATTGGGAGAAATTGGAGGAGTAAAAGTGAAATTGGGGAAAATGGTGGGAGGAAAAGTGAAATAGGAGGAAATGAGAGGAGCAAAAGTGATAGTGGGGAAAATAGGAGGAATAATGTAAGGGTTTGGTATGTTATGAAAAAATATTGCTATATTTGTAATTAACTTGTGTTTTCCTCTATAAATAATTATTTTGCTAAAATGTTGCTATGTTTGGTAATTAAGTTCTAAAAATTGTACTTTTGTATAAAAATTCCTAAAATAAACTGTCCATTGAAGTGGTTGCGGACCTTGCGGTGCAAGTTGAAGCCCAAAGAATTTTTTTTTTTTTTTTTTATTTTTAATTTTTGGAGCCTCTAACATGCAAATGGACATCTTCAGATAAAAGCTTGCTTGATAATAGGAAGTATCTCCATTTTTTACTTATTTGTATACATCCTTAACAGACCTAATATTACTTCGTTTTATTATTCATATACTTTATGTTCCAAATTTATACATACTCTATGTTCAAGCACACATTAAAATTATCTTTATTTTTGTTCAAATTTTCACATATTTTGCTAGATGGACATGCCTTTTTTGCTTGTAGAATTGTTCTCAGAATTCTATCAAGTTAGCGTTGTACATTATATTCATTTTACTTATCATGTTAAATGGTTCACAAATCTTGCCGTAGTTCATATATACTTTCTGCTTGTTAAATTATTCTCAAATTCTGTCAAATTTGCATAACTTTATGCTATGTTATTCTACCTATTTTGTTAAATTGTTCTCAAATCTCACCAGATTACCATGACTTTTTGTATTATTCACAAAATCTTGCCATATTGGCAATGCCTTGTATTATCTGCATTCTACCTATTTTCTTATTTTAGAAATTATTCACATCACATTAGATTGGCATGATCTGCCTAAGTTGTTCAACAAGACGTTCTTTGAATTTGAAATTCCAAATTTGATCAAATCACCCCCCAAATCTGTTACAAACAATCTCAAACTAGAACCAAAACCTCCATACACCAACACAAAAAAACTTCAATCACCAATTTAATCAACACCACAAAACCAAGAAAATTCGTTTTATCTTTTTCTAACACTTGCTAAGGGCCAAGAATGCAGTTTGAGATTCTCCAAGCAACTCACTATATCAATATTTAAACTAAATATTTATGCGCAAATAATCAACAACCAAATGATTTTAACTATTATCAACCATCAACTTTTAATATGCACCCCCAAACAAGAATCTCAAGCTTAAAATTGAATATCGATTTCAATTCATTGCATTTGCACAACTGGTTAATCATAAATCTTATATAATTGAGATATCGAATCAAGGATTAAATGTGCAAGGGCAAAATTGGTATAAAATTGCATAAGCAAAAGATGGAATGTTAAAACGTCAACTACAGTGTACAAAAAATCAACGAAAAAAAAAACTTTTTGCGTAACCTTTTTAAAAATGGGGACATCAAAATCAAAAAAAAAAAAAAAATGGGGACAAAAGTTTTAGACCTGCCCCTCTAAGTGAGACCAAATTTGCGAATGAAAAAAAGGAATTCTTACTTTGAAATTTTGATGCGTAGCTATTTTTGGATGTGTTTAATGAATTTTATCCACTGTTTCAAAATTAATTGAGAAGTTGCCAAAAATTCGTGCACACTTACGCTCCATTAGCGTTGGAAAACACCCCCAGACTAGTCTCGATATTTTATACTGGGGTTGTTCAAAGCCCCATTATTTTGTTATGGGATAAATAATGAGATTTATCCCATAGCAAAGGTCTCATTATTTTGTTATAGGACTAAAGCTTTATATATAAAGTCCCATAACAAAATAATGGGACATTGAACAAGATTTGTTCAAAGCCCCCGTATTTTGTTATGGGATATTTTGTTATGGAAGCTTCAGTCCCATAACAAAATACGGGAGCTTTGAACAAATTCAAAGCCCCAGTATTTTATACTGGGGTTAGTTTACTGAAGCTTTATATAAAGTCTCATAGTAAAATACTGAAACTTGTCTGGAAGTGGCTATTTCTCAGCAAATTTATTTATGAAAGCTACAAATCAATTAGCACACGCCAAACGGACCCTACACGAAATTTTTACAATTCTTTCACTGATACGTACTTCTTTAGGATATTTACACTGTGTGCCCATAAAACCTAAAGAAATTACCCCACCTACCCATCTCAAACTAATGTACCCAATAAATCTATAATAATTACACACCTACCCATTGCACTCATTCCTTGAAAAAGTATAATTCGTTATTCTCTCCTCTATTTCTATTTCTTCCTTTACAAAACCCACTTACTTTTTGTTTCTCTCCCATTCTCATCTTTTGATTATTGCAAAAAATCATTGAAATTAATGACTATCTTCTCCTTCTTCCTTTACATAACCCAATTACTTTTTGTTTCTCTCAAATTCTCATCTTTTGATTATTGCATAATTTATTGAACTTGATGGAGATTTATGTATTTATAGTTGATGTGTGAGGGTTCTACTGATTGCTTACTGCATGTGTCGGAAGAATTCATTTCAAACCAAATTTTTTGTTTGATTTGAAGTGGGTGTCTCAAATTTGTTGTTTAATTTGAAGTGGGTGTCACAAAATATTATTTCTATTGCTTTGAACAAGTTCATACTAAATTTTTGTTGCATTTGGGGTTGATTTGAGGTGTTTGGAAGATGGTTTTCGAATATCCACCATTGTTGAGCTTGAAGCTCTTGAATATAAAATTTTAATTTTTTATTTATAGTTTGATTTGAAATGGGTGTTGTAAAATATTATTTTTAGTACATTTTGAAAAGTTCATGCCAATTTTTTTATCTCTTTTGGAGTTGAATTGAGGTGTTTGGGAGATGATTCATAAATACCCACCATTTTTTACTTGAAGCTCTTGAATATGAACTTTTTTATTCATTTGTTGTTTGATTCGAACTGGGTGCTGTAAAATATTGTCTCTAATATCTTTAAAAAGTTCATGCTAAAATTTGATCGAATTTGGAGCCGATTCGAGGTGCTTGAGATCGAATTTATGAGGTGAAAATCAAAGAAGAAAGTGTATAAACGGTATACTACAATAGTATACTGTTGTAGTAAATTGTGACAGTATACTATTATAGTATATAGTTTTTTACACTTATACTTCTATTGTATACTGCAATTGTATACTGCATTAATTTATTAAAATAGTATATTGATGTAGTATATAATTTACTATAACCGTATACCTTTCTAATATATTATATACTTTTACAGTATATAGTATTATTCTTTATTTTAAAATGTAAGTTTTTTGAAATAGTATACACCAATTTTTTGTTATCATTATACCCTTAGAGTATACTATATACCCTTGAGTTACTGTATAATTTTATAGTATACAATGCTATTTTTATCTTTGAAAAATGTATACTTTGAAATAGTATACTCACCCTTTTTGTTATAACTGTATACTTTTAGAGTATATTGTATGCTTTTACTGTATATAGTCTTTTTTTTTTTTTTTGAAGAATTCTATGCTTTTGCAGAGCACATTGTTGAGAGAATTGCCATTAAATCTGATGGTTTTGATACTCACCAATTTCGTTCAAGATTTGCTGCACTTTTGTGGGAATATGGTCATTATAAAATCGCACACAATGAATAAATTGATTCTGAATATCCTGGTAAATGCATGGCGATGGTTGTCAGAAAATAGTGGCTAGCAATTAGTGAAGAAATTTTAGGGCTTACTTTTTTTTTTTTTGTCATATGAAATGTATATGTTTACAGTTTAGGAAGTAATATTGTGCAACTAGCACCTTCACTGTTGAATTGCATTTAGTTTTTTGGCATTTATAATTGATGAATTTTGTTTCATTTACCGGATGTAACTCAAAGCAGATTGCGTTGTTGTTGGTGCAATTTATGGGTTTTTTTCTCATAGTATACCTTTCTAGTATACTGTTCACCTGGGGTATAGCTATACCGACATGGTATACAATAGAAAGAAAATTTATGTTACCCAAAAGCAAATTAGGTGGAACAAGGTAAAAAGGTATACCTTTTAGGTATACTGTTGAGTAGAAAGGTATATAATAACAACATAGTTCCTTATAATTGATAGGAAGTATCTTCTGACAAAACAAATTTGTATACCATTTGGGGTATCCTGTATACTACAAAGGTATACAACTGAACTATGGTTTTCTCTTAATACAAAAGTATACTGTGACAAATCAAAGTTGTATACCATTGTGGTATACCGTTTACTAGAAAAGTATATAATAGAAAATGGTATTCTTTTTTTCATTAGACACAAATATGTTGATGAAAAACAAAGCCTTATACCTTTGGAAAAATCTTATACCATTGGAGTAATATCATATATTAGAAAGGTATCAAACGGCGAGTTATATTTTTTTTAAGTTGTATAACATTGGATTTATATCGTATACTAGAAAGCTATACAATAGAAGCAAGATTCACTTAGGTAAATATATTGTGATATTTTCAAGTTGTATACCATTGGGGTATACCGTATACTGGAAAGGTATATAGCAGAACCATAATTTCCTTTTAGTTTAGGTGTAGACACATATATTTGTGACAAATTATATTTGTATACCATCGGAGTATACTGTATACTATAAAGGTATAAAATAGAAGCATGGTTCTATTTTAGTAGAAAGGTATACTATTTGCGTATACTGTATACTACAAAGATATACACAAGCAACATGTTGTAGAGTACTTTAGGTTATTAGATTCATAAGCTGCTTTTTCTTCACGATGAAAATGACTATAGGTATATGTTTAATCCTGGGAAAGAATTCTTTATGGATCAAATTATCCCGCTCATTGTCACTTAAAGTTCATCAAAACTGGAGTAACAATACCACTTACTTTCCTTTTCACTTTCACTACTACATCAATTTAAAGAAGCAACATAAAATCCATCCTTACCAATCAAGCCCAGTAGAAATATGAACGTAATCTCATCCTCTCCAACGGCTACTAGCTGATCTCCCCTAATTATATACTTATTTCCTTCTGCATTAATTATGTCTAAGTTAGCTGCCTAGCGATCATACTTTAATTTATCTTTAGTCTATTATTATATTCATACTCCTTCAGGATGTGGCTTCCAATGCTGATGATTTCTAGAGCCACGTATATCCTTTCTAGAGCCATGTATAGCCACTTCAAACATAATTTGTACACTGTACCCCGTGAGCATGCACAAGCGCTAATTAAATACATAATGCTGGTGTGAACTACAAGAATATAACTTTTCTTTAACAATGGACCTTAAATTGAGATAGGGATCCACGTGTATCTTGATACTCGCCTCAACAGCAGCCTTACCAGCCAGCTCAACTACATCAGCTTACTCAATCTTATGAAGCGGAAGTTTGAAGTGGGTATTTAGGTAATTAAATTAGTGGGTAGATTGGGTAATATTTAAAAGTTGTGGGTAGTGATTGTAATTACTTTAGGTTGTGTGGGTATTTTTGTAAGTGTCCCTACTTCTTTTGGTTAAGGCCCGAGAGAATGGTGATAACTTTTGAATTTTTGCAATGGTTTCTTTTATAAATACATAAAATTTGACCTCCAATTTTAAGAGTAATATTATCATTTCACGTTTTTAATGTAAAAAAAAAAATAAAAATTGTCAACATCTTTTAGGAGTTGCTAATACTCCTACCAAATACAACACTTTCTAAGCGTACCTAAAAATTTATAATTTCCCCCTATATAGGTAAATGATCGTAATTATTTTTTCCCCAAAAACGCGCGAAAATATATCTCCAATATACTCTTGTCTTTGCCTCCTCCGCTGCTTCACTCTTTCTTTTCTAGGTTACTTCAGGAGAAGTTAGGGTTTATATACGGAATTTGATTTTCTGGACGTGCGTTGACTGGAGTTTGTCTACTGCCGCTGCTTCACCTTCAAGCTCGAACCTTCTTCACCGTTGTCGTTTCACCCAATCTTTTAGGTCTTTTATTTCTCTATTCGTTCAATAAAATTGTTTCTCAATGGTTCTAATTTAGGTTTTTGAAAAGTTGGGGTTTATACAGATTGATTTGATCAATTGCCATAAGCATAGATTTCTCCAAGAAAGCGTTGTAATTTGTTAAGAGATTATTGAGATTTACATCCTTGGGTTGTAAGGTAACAATTCTACTAGGAAGTTATACGTATCGTGAATTTCTTTATTCTTAAAAGTATTCCCCAAAAAGTCTTTAATTTTAGTTAGTTTGAAAATTATCATGACGTCAAAGATTTGGGCAGATTCTTATTTATGCCTTGATATAAGTGTGCTCATATAAAGTTGTTTTACTTGTGTTAAACTTCATCATATTTATGTGAGACTCCTGAATTGCTATTTTTCACATATGAATTCTTATATATATTGATGTCCTGAGTTCGTCCCTAGTAAAGATCGAGAGGTTTTTCTTTGAATCTTGGAGTTATGATGATTGGGTTATTTCAAAATAGTGAACCAATATGTTGTTGCGAGTTTAATTAAGACCAACTCTATTGGGATACAATTTTGCATTTGTTAATGTCTACCGACTACATTTACTTTGTTTGATATGTTCAATGCCTTTCGTGATTCTATATGGTACTATGTATCTTTGCTATGTGTAGTTCTGGTTATATACTTATGGATGCGAACCTTTTAAAAGGACCCGTTTTAATAGCTACATGGATTTTATTTTAAATGGCTCAGATTTGCTCACATGTCCTCCGTACAGGATCAAATTAATTTTAGTACCCCAAGATGATTCTTGTAGTTATACATAGGATTTCCGTGGTAGTAGAGACACGGTTCGAAGTGTCAATTGGGGCTTAATTAAGTAATTTCATCATGTAAAGATACCACCAAACTTTATTTGTAAGAGATTGTTGTACTTTGGTTGGAGTCAATAGTTCTGTTGTTTAGTTTATGTCTTACTTTATCTTATTTTGTTACTTAACTAGGTAGCTTTCTGGATCGTTGGTGCTAAATTTTGCGGCAGGTAGAAAAAGAGGAATAACCAACGGAAGGAACGAATAAAAAGAAATAATAGTTTCATATATATGATTTCGTTTTAATTTTCCTTCTTTTTTGAGCTTACTTAGGCCATTAAAATTCATGTCTCTTTTTTCTTCTTAATAACAAGGAGAAAAGAAAAAGACAAAGAAGTCCGAAAGGGAAAAGTACTGGGATTGGGAGTCGACGAATGAGACAAAACCAATAGGGGTATATTACTACTTGATTTACCTCTGAATGGTATTATAGTGCAGTCACGTCTCTATTTCTATCAGCAAACATGACACCTTTTTATTGCCTTGTGAGTATTTGTGTGATAATCTGTATGTATCTTTTTAAATCGTAGATGCGGCAACCGAAAGAAGTTGAGAAGGAACAATACCAGGGTTATAAGTTTGAGAGTGATTGTGCAGGGCGAGATGGAGTTTATAAGCGTTCTACATATACCTAGAATGGCTTCTTAGAACAATGAAGATGCTACAAATCCCAAAGTAAAAATATCCGTTTGTATGTGAACTTGTCGTATTCATTTCTGATGATTTTGATGGGAAATTGGTGAGTTCAATTTCTAGCACTATTTTCAACTTCTGAATCATAAAATGATGGTGGAGAATTAAGAATTTTCTTTTTCGATAAGTATTGGTAAAATTTTGCCCTCCCTTGCAGCAAGTTGGTCATGATATGTATTGCAAACAAATCCTATCCTTTTCCGTTTGTTATGTTATTTCTCTTACTAGTTTGTATATTCTCTTTTTATTATCAATTTTTATGAATTAACTTGGGTCCTAATTTTTCTACAAACTATTGTGTCGGAGATATGACTGACGGTGAAAATATAAGCATTTTTTCAGTAGTTGTCTTTCTATTTTTTTTCAAGTACTTAAACGACTTTCTGATTTCTAAAGATTGCAAGGTGAAGTAGTTGTTCTGAAGTGAGGGGAAAGATTTTATGGTAATTCACGAGACCAACAGTCAATATTGCAGATCCAGTGTGCAGGATTTATTTTTCTTTGGTAACTTTTTTTCCATCTAGTTTTTTTAAAGTTTTCTGAAGATTAATTCTTTCCCATTGTTTTTTATAATGTCCTGCAAAAATAATTAGCTATGTGGTGTGAATTAGGAAAATATTTTCTTATTTTGTTGTCTTTATAGTTCATTATTAGCTATCCTACTTTCAGATTGAACCTTACTGAGAATACTTTGATTTTTGTCCTTCTCGATTGCAAGTATGGGAAGGTTAAGCTACTAAAGATAACAAACCTTCAAAAAATTGTCCTAATTTGAATAAAGAAATCTCACTTGCTGCTTATATTAATAGGGATCAGTTGCAGAGTCAGGAGATGATGTGAAGGGTACCTAACCAATCGCTATCAGAAATAAAACCTGTAGCTAGGGAGATAACAAATGGATGTTATTTATGGCTGTATTTATTGATTTGGCAAAATACATCGACAGTCCTTTAAAGTTGTCCAGACTTTTCACTTTCACACTTCAATTTAAGGCTGTTTCAGTTGAACACTTCAACCACGTCACAAATGTGTCATTTAGACACAAAATACATCAGTGGCACGAGAATGTGTTTTGCACTTGACGACCAGCTCGTGAAATATGACTATTTTTTTCTTTTTTCTTTTTCTTTTTTCTTTTTCCTTTTCTTTTCTCCTTATTTGTCCTTTCTTCTTCTTCCCATGGCACACCCTTTTTATCACTTAATATTTGAGAGAAGCAGATCGACGAAAAGGTTGCCGGAGCATGATTCTGACAAGGCCACCAGCGAAACTCGGTTCAAAATTGCTGCCTCATTTATCTTTCCTTTTTTCTCTCTTAATTTTTCTTCACATTTTCTCTTCTGCCCACTTTCCAAATCAACAAATTAATTCAATTAGTTGTTGAAGCTGTAATTAATTGCCTTGCTAATTTTTGGTAAAATAGATTTAAGAATAGAAATTCGATCACCTTATAAGTTGAATCAACTTCAGCTGGAGTTGTGAAAGAATCAAACTTAAAAAGGGTATGAATCTTGAGGATATTGAAAAGACATGGAAAGTTGGCTTGCGAAGGAGATTTCACCTCCCTTATAATTAATTACCTATGTTGTTTGTGCTTATACAGAACCGCCATGAAATTCTGCTACTGCGGTGCCGATACAACGATGGAGGAACTGTTTAAGGTTTAGTCTATGGCAACGATTCCATTAATTTTTTCATTCCGCGGATTTGAATTCGGAGTAGCTTATGTTAGGGATTAAAAATTTGGGATGCTTGTTCAGTTATGGTGTCATTGTAACCCCTCCCCCCCCCCCCCCCCAATCCCCTCCTGCTGCTCTTTCTTCTTTTTATCCAAAACAGAGAAGCATCACTACAAAACTTGATTTCCTTTTCCAAATTGTACTAAAGGCATTGAGTTATGCCGGTTATCAGTAGAAATGGATGTGGTGCTGCTGACGATCTGAATAGGAAAACTCATCATCCCTACGAATCGCTAAAGAGGAAGCTCTTTTTTTTTTTTAATTTAAAATTCTTATTCTTTTTTAATTAGTTTCTTTTTTACTTTGTATAAGTTAAATACACGTGTGCACGTCTCATTCGTTACTCTAACATGTGAAATACACGCACCTCCTGTGTTTGGGTACCTATTAATTTTGTGTCTGAATGACACATTTGAAATGTGGTTGGGGTGTTCAACTGGAACAGCCTTACATTGGAGTGTTAAAGTGAAAAGTCTAAACAACTTTAATGGGCTGTCGATATATTTTGCCTATTGGTTTCTAATGGATGCTAGCTTAAGCTCTTTGATATGTTTATTCTTGAATATATTCGATTGTGTGAAGTTTATTGCTATTACGCAAATTGATGTAGTAGATGATATGTATGTTTTGAGGTTCATTGGAAGTGTAGCAACACGATTTTTAGTTTGTTTGTAATTTATTACTATTAATTATTGTGCTTGAGATGTAATTTTTTAACAAATGCAATACTTTTATATGTAGCCTACCGATCGTAAAGTGGCATGTACATTATCAAGCTATGCTTCAAAACTCTCTTTAGAAGCAACACTTCAAAAGTGTGGCATATAATATAACAAATGCCACACTTTATAACTGTAGCGTTTGGATGTGAAAAATGTTGTCATATGGGGTACTAGAAGCATGGTTGTTGTACCTTATAGGCTACACTTTGGAAGCATTGCTTTTAAAGCAACGCTTGAAAAGCGTGGCCGATTTGACCACCCCTAGAAAAGTGTTGCCTAAAGTCAAAAAGTGTGGCCTTTGAAAAAATGTGGTCTTTGATCAAAGGCCACACTTTTTGATAGTTTATACGTACTTTTCTGATGTGGTTGAAGGCCGAAAATGTTGTGGTTTTAATTGCAATAAATGATGCTTGCGCTTAATTATGTATCTTTGACTTCTAGGAATGAAGTTTGGTTGAGACCAAATGGTATTGAAGCTAAATATGAATATAAATGGGGCTTTTAAGTATGAGTAGAAACTCATAAAATCAAAATAATCAAGTTTGGAGTTTGAAAAATGGATTGGACATAAGAAAAAGTGAAAAAAAATTAGTGGCACCTTAAGCCTACTATGCTGCCACGATAGCGCCTGGCGCAATGCGACAAGGCAAAGTCCATCAGTTGCGTTTTGGCATCACAAAATAAGTCTCATGAGATTTCTTTGATGTAGTACGCCGACCACCGAGCCCTAAGTCGCGTTAAACCATTTTCCGCCCAGTTTTGTGAATTCAACTACAATTGGAATTCTTGGTCCGTGTAGGTGTATGAGATCATTATAGAAACCTCTAAACACATCCCAATACATAAATTTTGACTAAGAAAAGATAAAAAAATATTTAAAAAGCAAGTTCAAGCTTGGAACATCCTCGAAATCAAATATAATTTCTCTATTTTTCTAGTATGGATCTTGTTATATTTACCATTAATACATTCATGAGTAGTTAAACTTCTCTGAATATTGATGGAACCTTTGATTGGTTGAATCAATTAATATTAATTTTCTATATTTGATTTATGCTCTATTAATATAGCTATTCAACAATATGTTTATTCAAAATTAGTTGAAGGGCCCTCAACTGATTGTGCTGGTATATTTTGCGTAACTTGGAAAAAATTACAAGATTAAGTAATTTTGAATAACGACACTTTTAAAAAATTAGTCAGAAAATAGTTGTGAGGATCTAAAACAGAAATTCAAAGTATTGGAGTATTCAATAGTGAGTCGTCTAATTCATCACCTAAGATTAACTCAAAAGAATAATTCTAGAAAATTATCACTTTTTTTTTTGGTAACTAACAAAATTTTATTAATCTCCAGTGATATTACAAAGCTGAGCTATATTTTTTACTCAAATAGCTACAAAATATGAAATTCTATGACTAAGCTACAGACTCTAAGCTATCCTTGCCTTTTAGCTATACTATCCGAGCCAAACAGCTATACCAAAAATTCATTCACTCTGCTATCTCCACATTTTCTAAAAGAAGAACTGTTATCTCTACATTTTCTAAAATAAGAACTGCTGCATTCTCTCCTTGAGTTTCCCTTGAGCTCTTACACTGCAGTTATATGCTACCTCTTTCATCATTTCTTGCCATCCTTTCTGATGTTGTTTAAAGATTTTATTGTTCCTTTTCATCCAAATTGCGTAGACATATTCAGTGTATAACAACTTGATCAGCTGCGCTTGTATGGATTTCGCCTTTGTTAGGTTAATAATCATCAGCTGATGGTAAAAACAACTTTCCTGTATGATCTTTGCCTATTGTATCAGTTTTCCCCAAACTTCAGTTGAGTATTGACACATGAAGAACAAGTGTTCATATGTTTCAGCTTGCTTTTGGCATAGAACACATTCATTATCTACCTGAATTCCCTATTTACTCAGCCTGTCAGTGGTCTGCAGCCTCCCATGAAGCTGAACCTAAAGAATAAACTGTGCCTAGTTCTGGTTTGATTCTGATACATCAGATTTTTCCAGCTAACTTTGGCAGCTTGCCCCTGCAGGTTCTTATAGATTTTGCCAATTAGGCTCCCTTGCTTTTGTACTGCCTACCTTGCCACTCCTATATCCTTCTTAGGTTCCATAATTTTCCTATTCATCCAGCTCATTTGCTGGGATAAAGGAACTTCTTCTAGAACTCTGTCTTTGATGTAGTATTTATAGATCCATTTGATCTACAACTTATCACTTTTATTTGCCAAGTCCCAGCAAGTTTTTAAGATAGCCGCCTTGTTCCATGTTTTCAGCTTGATCAAATCATATCCTCCTGCACTTCTTGGCAAGCACATTTGGTCCCATGATATCAATACTCTTTTTGTGATCTGATTAGCTCCAGACCAGATATAGGATCTGCAATATGCCTCTATCAATTTCATGACTTTTGCAGGCAATATGAACAACTGTGCCTAATATGCTTGAATCCCAAAGACAACTGTTTTGATAAGTTGAATCCTTCCTGCATAAGTTAACTATTTTGCAGTCCAGCTAGAAATTCTTGCCACTATCTTCTCAACAATTGGCTGCCATTGAGCTCCTGACAACTTTTTTGTGTCCAGAGGAATTCCTAGGTATTTAAAAGGTAGTACTTCTTGATAAAAACCTAAGAAATCCAGTAGTCTTGCTTTCTCCTGGCAGGGGTTCCTCCAACATAAATTGAGCTTTTGTTCACATTTGCCCTTAATCCAGAAGCTGCTGTAAATCTTTGGAATGCTCTGTGCACTTGTTGTACAGATTTGAAGTTTCCTCTAGCAAAAAGCAGGAGATCATATGCAAAGCATAAATGTGTAATCCCCATTATTGCATATTTAGGATGGTATTTGAATATTGGTTCATCTTTGAGTGCAGTCAAACATCTGCTCAGATACTCCATAACTATTGCAAACAGGAAGGGGGAAATTGGGTTACCTTGCCTCCGTGCTCTTGCTGCATCAAATGGTTTGATATGCTCTCCATTGACACTGATGGTGTAGTTAACTGTGGTAATGCAGCCTAGGATCCACTTCATGAACTGACTTGGGAATCCTAGTTCAACCATAACTTGTTCTAGAGAAGGCTATTCCACAGTTTCATATGCCTTTTGAAGATCAACTTTGATCATTGCTCTAGGAGAGATGTTCTTCTTAGAATAAACTCTCACAAGCTCATGAGCTGCAATAATGTTGTCAGCAATTTTCCTGCCTTGTATGAATCCTGATTGAGCCTCATTTATTATACAAGGCATTATCTTCTGCATCCTCATTGAGAGTACTTTAGCAATGATCTTATAGAGGACAGTACAACATATAATAGGTCTAAATTCTTTCACATTTGCTGGTTTTGCAGTTTTAGGGACATGTGTTACCGCTGTGTAGTTAATTGCTCTATACATGTTCCCAGTAATGAAAAAATCCTTCACAACATCACACACATCTTCTTTGATTATTGGCCATACTTTTTTTTTTTTTTTGTACAATAGAGCATTATAGCCATCCACACCTGGTGCTTTGTCATCTCCAATTGCCTGTAGTCCTTTCCAGATTTCCTCATCAGTTACCTCTCTATAGTTCTCTCTGTTGTTGCTGATTAAGCTTGGGACCTCTTCCCATTATTATTTTATCTATGGCAAGCAAACTGTTAGCAGCTGTTTCCATCAACTTTTGTAAAATTAAACAATTTCCTGTTTGATAGCTTCTGGATCATTTAGTGTAAAGCCCTCCAAAGAGTTCAATTCTAAGATACTCTTCTTTTGTGTTCTCTCTTTTAATACTGCAGCAAAAATATTTGTTGTTTGAATCCCCCAGTTTAATCTATGTAGCTCTTGACTTCTGGTGCAAAATATTTTTCTCAACCATAGACCATTTATTCCAGCTGGATTCTGGCTTCTTTTTCTTGCTCTAATATATTATCTGCATAATGATCCACTAGTTGTTGTTGCAGCTATTTCAGTTCTTCTCTTGCTTGAACTATCTTCTCAGCAACTCCTCTGTATTCTTCATTATTGAGATGCTTGAATCCAGTTCTAAGTGCTTTAAGCTTTTTCCATACATCTATTATTATTCAGCTAGCCTCATTGTTTCTCCACCCCTGCTCAACTAATGATAGGAATTTAGAGTGTGGCCCATATATTAAAGAATCTGAAGGGCACTAAAGCACTTTTATTGCTTTTTAGCCACTTGAACAACATAGGCGCATGGTCTGATATATGAGGCAATAAATAGTCCACAACTAAATGACGAAACCTCTTCATCCATTTTTGGTTTCCAAAAGCTCTATCAATTCTAGTTTTCACCCTGGCACCCCCCATCTTGTCTATTAGAGTATGTGTAATACTCACATCTCCAGGGCAATTCACTCAGTTCCAACTTGTCAACATATTTAGTAAAATCACTAATCTCAGCTTGAGTGACAGAGGTCCCATATTGTCTGTCTTGGAAATGTAGTGGTGTATTAAAATCACCCCATATTATCCAAGGGTCAGCATTAGTTGGGGCACAAGCTTCTAATTCTCTCCATAAACTTTCCCTTTGTTCAACAGTATTGAAACCATATATTACTGTCATAAAACTCTCTATGTTTAGCTTCTCACTTGATAGTAAATCATCTGTGCAGTTTTGCATATGAGTTTTACATCATACTGGCCCTCATCCCACACTATCCACACTCCACCATTCACAACATACTCATAATTGCTTGCATATTTCTACACAGGTACTATTGTTTTTGATTATTTTGTCAGCTTTATGATGTTTCACCCTTATTTCTACTAGCCCAGCCAACTTTATCTCTGTTCCTTAAGGTACTGTGTCAATTTCTTTTGCTTATACCTCTTATTAATTCCCCTCATATTCTAGCATAACCACTCCATTACTATTTTCGGTGGGAACCACCTTTATCAGGTGGCTTATCCTGTTCTCCTTCTTGTGTCTCCTCTTGCTTATCCTGTTGTAGCAGCTCAAAACCATTTGAAGTATTCAGTCTAGCTACTGTCAGATAACTCGTGTGTTGCCCTGAGCTATGTGTACTGACTATGCTCTTGTCAACCTCCACTGATGCTTGTGCTGCTGTTGTCAGCTTTGGTGTGGTTGCTTCCATGGCTTCTCCACTATGCACTTGCCCCCTCTGCTGCCTAGGCTCTATTTCCTTGGGCGGATCATTTTTCTTAGCCTGACTGTTCTGTGGTTCCAAGGTTTGTTTCTCCTTTGGATACCAGTGTGGGACTAGCCTCTTTTCTATTTGTTGGGGTAGCTGCTTCCTTGGTTTATTCCTTCTCTTTATCTCAGATTGCTTCTACATTTCTTCATCTTTAACACAGTCATGATCAATGCTCATACACTTGTTGCAATATGCAGCTGCCCACTCATAATTGACAACTTGTATTGTCTCTCTTCCTGATGGATCTCTTAAATTCACTTCTCTGATCAGTGGTTTGGTAACATTTACTTCTATCAGCATACGTGCATATGAAATTCTGGTTTGTTTAGCATTGCATTCATCAGCATAGAGAGGAACCCCTATTGTACTTACTATGCGACTTAATGTGTCACACCTCCAATAGCTCATAGGCAGCTTGGGGAAGGTTACACAAAGTGGTACCTCTGTGAGAAATTTAGCATTATAATCATAGTCAGGGCTCCATTGCTTCAGTATGATAGGTCTGTCATTGATGCTATAGGGCCCTGAATATAGAATCTCACTCATATCATCTAATGAATGGAATTTGACAATGTAATAGCCATCTTCATGTAGGTATATGTCTGGTTTAGCTACTGATGTCCCGTTCAGATCTATGTATCTCTTCATTCTTGTAAACCTTGGTGTTTCACCAATTACATGAATGATTAAGACACATTTCCACCTCTCCATCAATTTCAGTCTTCTCTAGTTGTACTACCACATTCCCCTCAGCTATACCAAGTGCAATATAAGATAGTGACATTCCATTACATGCTTTTCTATTACCTGCAAATAGGTTTGCTCAATCTAGTGGTTCTGTGGTCTCATGTTCCCTCCCTTTCTCTTCATGTGTTTTTGCTGCTGAGCTGTGGATTAATGGTGGGAATTCCATCTGTAGTTGTCATTTTGCACCTCCTTTCTCTCCACTTGAGCTTGGTTTATTTAGATCTGCATCTTGTTTACTTAATATGCCTATCACTGATTCTCTACTGTTAACCCCTTTTTTTGTTGACTTTGATCTCCATTTGCACGTGCATTGTTCATCTGTTTCCCCGATCCATCTATAATAGCACTATTTGTAGTAGGGTTTCCAATTTGGGAGCTAGGAGTGTTCATGGTTCCAGTATGTATTTTATCTAGGATTGGTGTCAAAACTCTTTGTATTTTCTTAGGTCGTCTTCTACCTCGTTTGTTCTTCGTCCCTGTCATGGATTGCTCAGGCCGGCGTACGTTTAGCTAACGTGCACTGTATGCCATGAAACTATCACATTTAATCAATAGAGGAGATAAACGATGAGATTCTATGAAACATGTCAGTAATTCATCTCAATAATTAAGGAAATCATATGCTAGGCTTTTGACTCATTGAACACACATTTTATCTGTTTAATTAATAATCCTTTTGCTCTTAATTTTTGTTCATCATTTGTTTAATCAAAATCATATATTTACTATTTGAAAATTATTTGAACAAATCAACATAGCATACTAGTTAGCTATAATTGAACATTGAGATCTTTGTAGAATCTGACTCCGAACTTAACGGGATTATATTAGTAATCAATCACTAATACTTTTAAGGTCGAGTTTTGGGAGAGAGCATACATCTTTATATATATTTTTATACACATACATCCCTAATATACATGCCTTGTGTTTATGCTAAAATTGGACGTCTAGGTTAAATACTTAAATTTATGAATGGGTCACAAGCAATACAGTAAAATACGACGAAAAAGTAAATAAATAGAGAAGAAAATAATAGACAAGAAAGTAAAGAGTTTTATCTCTTGAGAATAGCCCGATTCAGTGATGAATTGTTTGATGCACAATACAACGTAAGGAGGGGTATTTATAGAAGTGATTATCCAATCCTAATTATGGTAAAATTCAAAGATTAGTGGGGCTCATGGGCCTATAAACTCAAGGCGGTGGTATATACAAAACTCTAACTAGGAGTTTGTAACCCTAAGGTGGCAGGATGTATACCTTGCATCCTACCCTCCTACCGCCTGAACGGACGTAACTCGTAGAACAGGCATGTATCTTTTAAGCCCGGTGACTTGTAGGATAAGTCTAGTCTCGCCAGCTGGACTCGCATCCCCATAATAATAGGTAATTTTTGCCCACACAATTATAATGTAGGGATAAGAAGTAATGCATGCATTGCAATGTGGGGATTCTTTCTTTTTGAATAATTGACAAATCACAAGTTAATATACAATGGAGAATTTAAAAAAATTATTTATTCGAAGAATAAATAAATTTTTTTGAGGGTTAGTTGTTTTCATTTTATTATTTTAATACTCGCATAAGTAATACCCACATTATTATATATTCCACCTTCTATCCCGCATAAAATAATATGTAGATTTTCTCCTTAAGTTATGCGTGAGATGTGGCGCTCCAGAACTCTACAAGTCTTTTTTGGAAGAAAAGGGTATCGCCTTTTCTTTTCCATTTTTTTTTTTTTTTTCTAAGTCTGATTAAGACTAATCATGGACCTAATTAACACTTTTAAAACTTGAGGATTTTTCTTAAAACATACATAATAATAATTTCAAACATTGGGAACAACATACATGACCTCCTCCCCCTGCGTGGCTTCTTCAACTTCTTCACTTCATCTCCTCTTGCACGCCAAATCTAAACCAAATACTCTCAACTTCTCTGTGGTTTTCAAGGAATCCGACCAGTAATACAAAAAATTATTAAATATCAAAGGTAAACAATGTCATGATTATTTAAACTGTGGTGTAAATCTCGAACCTAGGTTTTTTTTAATTTTTTTGTCGACCGTGATTAACGATGCTTTGGGTGTTTGTTTTTGTACAAAAGGTGTAATATTGTGTTGAAATTGAATGGCATTATGTATTTTAATGGGTAAAGTAGTTCCGAACTAGAAAGGGGATTTTCGATGAAATTTTTAGTCTTTTTATATTTTTTGGTTAAATTGTGACGATTTGTGGGTTTTCTATGAACTAACACTGCTTTATTTAGTTGTAAATTGAAGTTATTGCTGTTATGTGTCTTGATGTTCCGAACACCATAGTAGCTTCACAACAGTTCATATGAGGTTCTAAACATCTCATTGGATGTTCATGATTTTCTGTAACTAAATTTGTATGCCCTTATTTTGTTTTGCAGAAAAATGATAAATTTAAGACCGAGAAATTTAACATTGTAATATGAAGATGAGCAGAAGAAGAATCCTACAAAGACTCCCAAGAAGGCAATTTCTAAAAGAAAGGGCCCTTCGCCGAAGAAAAACCTGAGAAGCCTACTACTTCAGATTCGGAACGTACTCCTACAGATTTAGAACCTACTCCTAAACGACCAAGAACAACTAAAATAAAATTAGTTGTGGATGTATTGGATAAAAGCTGACTAGACTTGAAAAGGTGACACATGTCTTCCACGTGGCAGGGGCAGACATTTCAACGGACAGACATCCAACGGATAGACATTCATCACGAGCAGACCTAAAGGAGTTATGAAACACTTCAACAGTCAACACGGTCTAAATGAGCAGTTATTAACATGATCATCCACGATCAATCTATTAATGGTCATTAAGGCAATCATTACAACCCAGCGGTTATGACTCCAACGGATACGTGACCAACAGTTATTATCCAAACGGATCCATGCCCAGCGGTTACAAAACCCCAACGAGTGCCTACCAGGCTTATAAATAGCATTCGCCTTAATCGATTGTATAACAACTTTACTTCTTGTCTACAATATCAATAAGAATACTCTCTCGCTCTTGCTCAGATACTCTCTTTGCTCATATTTTAGTTACTACTTTAGTTCTTTGATCGTCTGAAGTGCGGCTGATATCGAAGAACTCTCTCTGAAGACGAGCGATACGATACGGTTACTTCTCCTTGTTTCCGTTTGTGCTTTGTTTTTATTAGTTGATATTCATATCTCGCTCTCATATTATCATCATATTAGCTCACCGTGTAAACTCTTAATCTCAACTATTGATCGTGACTCCACAAATACAAATTTAATTGTTAATTGGCCTAAAATCGGATCTAGGTTAAACAGTGGAGAGTGACGATAGCCAAAGAGAAGTAGTAGGTCCACGAAACAAAGGTGATAAACAAGAGGAAAGCCAAAGTCCATCACGAAGTTACGATCTAAGTAAAGATGGGGAAGATTTGGAGAGGGTTGCAGATGAGGGTGAAAGAAGGGTGGATTTAGATGATGCCGGTATTGATGAACTGTTAAAAAGTGATTTTTTGAGGACTAGAGAGGAAGATGGTGATCGTGAAAAGGAAGAGGAAGATGGTGGTAAAAAAAATGAAGAAGCTGATGATTTAAGTAGAGAAAAAGGAGAAGAAGTAGAGGGGGAAGCAGATAAGACAGAGGAGAGTCCAAGAAGCCATAAAAAAAGTAGAAGAGAGGCGGAGGATGTAATTTTAAAAAGCAACTTTCTGAAGGATCGTGTAAAAAGAGTTAAAATAGACGGGGAAGCTGTAAATAATGCAGGTGGAAATGTTGATGAGGAAGTAGGTGAAGAGAAGGAAACTGCTGAAGGAACATCTGGATCGAAATTGGAGGAAGACCAGGTGATAGTGTAATTGAAACTCATGATTGTTCGGAACGACTATGTTGATGTTTTACACGACATATATATGTTTCCAACATCAGCATTAAGGCTGGTAGCTTTCATTCTGAACACATTACGTGATGTTCCAAATGATTGCTACTGTCGTTCAGAACCTCAGCATAAACATGCTCCGAACATTTCTGTTTTTCCTTTAATGTGATTTACTATCATTGTGATTCATTTTAATTTTATGCTAAAATTATGTGCATTATGAATACGTTGGTCATGCTATTTTTAAGAGTAACGTTGAGGGTCTCTTCAAGACCTTCCTGACCAACAATGAACCTTTTAATGGGAAGATTACTGTTCGTTCTTCGTTGGCTAGGTGTATGATACAGTTCAAGAAGGTTTTGAAAAAATTGCAGGTGAGAAAGGGATTTTGCCATAGTTGTTTCGCTCCTTTCTTGCAATTACCGGAATATCCACTGTTTGCCACCAAGTTGGTGCATAACCTCCTAATGCGATGGATTATTTGCAAGAAGCAGAAAGAGGTTTGGATATCCTTCAATGGATTGCAAGCATATTTTGGCCTATCCGAGTTTGCACTAATGACAGGGCTAAACTGTGGTGCCTATCCAAGTAACAGTACATGGAAAAAATAAATGAAAAGGGGAAGGAATTGTGGAAGTTTGTTTTTGATTATTTCAAGGAGAAGAAGAGGAAGCAGAAGGAGAAAGAGAAAAAGGAAAAGGAGGAGAAGGAGAAGAAGGAAAAGGAGGAGAAGGGAGTGGGAAACGGAAGGGGAAGGGGGGGGGGGGGGGGAAGAAGAACGTGGCGGAGTCACCCTCACACTCACCCTCACCCTTACCCTTACCTTAACCTACAGAGAGGAAGTTCAAAAAGCCCATAAAACAAAAACAGTCGAAGAAAAAGCAAGCTGTGAAGTCTGGTGACTTGCTTGAGTTGGTATGCTCTGGAACCTGTCCCAAGAAGTGGTATTTAAATCTATGCATGCTTGGTTTGTTCATACTATTCTCTGTGCGAGGTATTCCAAATATAGAATAAAGAAATGGGTGGTGTGCTTGTCCGGCGATCTTGAGGCATTCCAACGTTATCCTTGGGGTAAGATGAGTTTTGAATTAACAATGGAATATCTGATCAAGCCAATGGAACCTCGTGCAGAAGGAAGCCAGACTTACAATCTTTATGGCTTTCCATGGGCATTCATGGCCTAGGCTCATAAAGCTATACCTGCCTTAAGGCCAAAGGATTTGCCAAAAGAAAAAACAATGCCAAGGATCATAAACAGGCTTACTGAAATTTGTGAAAAAGATACATACAGGTTATTTGAGCAACATAATGTTCTTGTAAGTATTCCTTTTTCCATATATGTCATAATGTTTGGAACAACTTCGTGTTTGCTAAGATATTTCTAATTGATGTTCGGAACATCTACATGAAGCACAATCAACTGCTTCAGTCATCGATGTTCGGAACATCACGACTTGATGTTTTCGAACAACATCACTTTGTTCCAAACAACTTGAAAAGCATTTTAAAATTTAGTTGATAGTTATTTAACGTTGTGGGGTATATTAACAGGTTATTCACCCTTTCCTCATTCCTACTGATGATGAGCTGGAGATGAATTTCTTTCTAGACCTTCTGCCATTTGAAGACTCTAAGGACGACATAATAGATCGTTTTTGTAAAGTGTTTGTGGATGCTTCGAGCGCTGGTCTTGTTGGTGGCACTACAATTTGTATCTTCAAGAACAATCCTGAAACTCCTCCAAGACAAGTGATAGAAATTAAAGCTATGGAAGGAGTAGAAGCGATGATGTTTGGAAGTGATGGTGAATATAATGAAGAGAGAATGGTAGCCTGCAAGATGTAAATATTGACATTGGAAACAAAACTGATGGTGATGAAGTTGCTGGTGAGTTTGAAGTTGCTGGTATCACTGAAGTTGGTACAGTGAAGAGGAGCTCCAATTGCAGAGGCTGCAAATGTGATGAATGCAGCGGATAAAAGGAAGCAATGGAGCAAAAGATTTTGGCTTATGAACAACAGATCGTAGATTATGAGCAACAGATCGTGCCTTATGAGACAAATATTGTGGCTTCTGAGCAAATCAAAGGTGATTTTTCTGGTGGAGATGGATTTGACATCTCCAAATGTAGTAGTTGCAATTGCAAAGATTGCAACGATTGGCGTAAAGGTATGGAGATGGAGATGGCGGCTATGCAGGAGATGATTGAGCAGTTGAAGAGCAAAACAATTATAAAACCTGCAAAGGCTTTGAAATCACCACAAACAAAAGATAAGAAGAAGCCAGAAGAAGTTGCTCCGAGGCTTCAAGTGGATATTTACAAGCCATTGAAGCGGAAAAAAGTGGAGGCTTTGAACGCATTTATCAGAAAGAGGAAGCAACAAAAAGATCTTTTTCTTGGATTGCCGATGAATTTCAAAGATTTCAAAGGGCTGATGAACAAGACTAAGTGGCTGTGGGACATTGTAAGTTTATTTTTGAATGATTTTTTGAACTTCACATCGTTGTAGGGAATATACTAACTGAGTTTGAAACATCGTTCTTATGCTTGGAACAACTCAAGCATTTTTAGCTTCTCATAGATTTATAGAACATCACACAGTCATTCCGAACATGGAGAGATGTTCGGAAAGAAAAACCTTTCCTTCACTCACTTATACCCCAATTTATTTTTGTCTCTTATATGTTCTGCAGTATGTTGAAGATGTGATGACAATGATGAGGGAGAGGCATTTGAATTACCCCTATCATTACAATCAAAGTGACCTCATTTTGGATATGGCATTCTTGACAAACATGAAAAACGCTACTACCAACTGAAAGTAGAAGCGCAAGATAATAAGGTACCGCTTGATCTAGCGTTGAAGTCGTATCAGTTTGATGATGATTATCTGAAGTATGCAGATGGAATGCTACCCTACCCAGGGGTTAGGTGTTGGGCTGGTGCTAAGAGGATCTTCGCCGTCTTTAACATCAACGACAATCACCACGTGATGGTGGTGTTTGAGATGGTTGAAGCGAAGGTTTGAGTTTATGATTGCAATCATGGTTGTAATGATGATGAACACTTCTTGCCAATAATTGTCCCCATTCTCTACATGTTCCCGATCTATATCAGAAATTCTAAGCTATTTAAAGACTTGGATCCGAAGTGTAAGGAAGGAGACATGTGGTCGTTTGAGAGAGTGCCAAGATCACTTTGTCACAAAATCTAATAGCAAAATCATGTGGAGTGTTCGCGTTGATGTACATTGAGCATCTTATTACAAACACCGCCATGGAAATTTTTTTTGACAATGTGGCTGATCAGTGGAGGCGATGTTTATCCATCAGTATTTTTGACGGCAAAATGAAGCCTTGATTTGGGTATATGTAATATTTGGATAATCTTTTAACTTTTATTTTGGTTATGTAATTAGGTATGGATGACTTTTATTTTCTTAGCCAAGTAATAGCTTTTGATGTGCTTAAAAGGATAGCTTAATTAGTCGCAATTAAAAAAAATATTCAAATATATTGGTCAGTTGTTCAGCATTCAACAGAAAATGACATAGTAAAATTTAGACGATTATTAAATAAGCTCCAGAACGACATATTATTGTTCGAGACACAAACGGCACAATAACATAATAGACATATAAAATTATAACTAAAAATAAACATAAGCAATCGAACTTAGGGTGCATGTTGCGAAGCTTGTGCTGGTGCTTCAGGTGGTGTTCCTGGTGGTGTGGAGTACAGGACATAATCAATTCCTTTTTCAGCAAGTAGCCCTTTAAGCATTCTGTTCATCCTTCTTATGTCCCTTCTATAATCATGGAAGAATTCTTCGAATTTGAATTTCCATTCCCACACTTCACACCTTAGTTGGTCCAAGCCATTGTTTGAATTTCTAGAATCTGAATGTGAACTCGAGGAAGGAACTCTAGGCCATCTTGAACTCGATGCTTCTCTTATCGGTGCTCCCCTTGTTCTTGGACGACGAGGCATTTTGAAATGTGTGGAATCAATGTGTGACTGTTGGGTATTTATAAGAGTAAAATGGCAATCGACGAGTCTGTTGGGAATGGTTTTATGGAAAGTGACTTTTGACGAAACTCGTAACTGTTATGTACTACTCAAATGAGTGCAACTGCTAATTGTAACTGTTGTGCCTTTTAGATTTTAATATGAAGTTCAGAACATTTAAATGGCGTTCGGTATATTGTGCTTATTTAATTATAGATGGATTAGTTTTTTAGAAAATGAATGGAGTCTATAAATTGTTCATCATTTCTTCAGAACGACAAACTAGTGTTCCGCGCATAACCTTGATGTTTCTAACATGAATATCTCATTGTATAAAGGTTGTTTATGTTCCAGAACAACAGAGTAACTTTCTGAACATAGGCAAGATGTTCTGAACATATAGATGTTCTTAACGGATTACACACTTATTTACAGGAACTAGGCAAACATATTTTTCATTGATCATCATTGTAGAGCTTTACAAAAAGAATGCTAGTTATATTAGCATTCAAATAGAGACACTGCACATTATTATCAGTGCTTTACAAAAGGAATGCTAGTTATAATAGCATTCTAACAAAAGAAAATAGATGATAAACATTCAAAAAGAAATTATATAATAAACATTAATTGGAACATCTAAATCTAGCGTGAAGGAGAGGAGTAGAAGTCAAGGTAATGCATCGCCTTATCAGCAAGTACCCCTTTGAGCATTATTTTCATCCTTCGTATTTCCTTCGTCATCTTTTTGACGTCCTTTTTGTAGCATTTCCTTCGTCATCTAAGTGGTCTTTGTGATGGAAGTTGATGAATTTATCACTCTTAAAAGTATAATTAGTAACTCACTTATAGTGATATAATCATCATAATTTGTCACTCTAACTACTCTAATTGTGAAAAGTATGATGAAGATAGAAACAATTGAACACAGCGCGCGGAACAACACATAACATGTGACAAACATCTATTTGATGTTCGAAAAAAGATTATATGTATGGATCATCATTTCTTCCTATAACAAGTATAATTGGTCATTTATAGTGATAGACTGATAATGATCATCATTTGTCACTCTAACATGTATAGTGGGTCATTTCTACTCATAATGATCATCATTTGTCGCTCTAACAAGTATAGTGGGTCATTTCTAGGTATAATGATCATCATTTGTCACTCTAACAAGTATAGTAGGTCATTTCTAGGTATAATGATCATCATTTGTCACTCTAACATGTATAGTAGGTCATTTCTACTCATAATGATCATCATTTCTCTTTATAACAAGTATAGTTAGTCATTTATAGTGATAGTGATCGTCATTTGTCACTCTAACATGTATAGTGGGTCATTTCTACTCATAATGACCATCATTTCTCCCTCTAACATGTATAGTGGGTCATTTCTACTCATAATGATCATCACTTGTTACTCTAACAACTCTAATTGGCCATTTCTAGGTATAATGATCATCATTTGTCACTCTAACATGTATAGTGGGTCATTTCTACTCATAATGATCATCATTTGTCAATCTAACAACTCTAATTGGCTATTTCTACTCATAATGATCATAATTTGTCACTCTAACAACTCTAATTGGCCATTTCTAGGTATAATGATCATCATTTGTCACTCTAACATGTATAGTGGGTCATTTCTACTCATAATGAGCATCATTTCTCCCTCTAACATGTATAGTGGGTCATTTATACTCATAATGATCATCATTTCTCCCTCTAACAACTCTAATTGGCTATTTCTACTCATAATGATCATCATTTGTCACTAAAACTACTCTAAGTGGTCTTTGTGATGAAAGCTGATGAATTTATCACTCTTACAAGTATAATTGGTCACTTATAGTCATATAATCATCATAATTTGTCATACTAACTACTCTAATTGTGAAAAAGTATGATGAAGCTAGAAACAATTGAACACCGCGCTCGGAACGACACATAAAATGTGACAAACATCTGTTTTATGTTCGAAACAAGACTATATGTATGGATCATCATTTCTCACTATAACAAGTATAATTGGTCATTTATAGTAATAGAGATCATCATTTGTCACTCTTACAAGTATAGTGGGTCATTTCTACTCATATTGATCATCATTTGTTACTCTAACAACTCTAATTGGCCATTTCTACTCATAATGATCATCATTTGTCACTCTAACAAGTATAGTGGGTCATTTCTAGGTATAATGATCATCATTTGTCACTCTAACAAGTATAGTGGGTCATTTCTAGGTATAATGATCATCATTTGTCACTCTAACATGTATAGTGGGTCATTTCTACTCTAATGATCATCATTTCTCCTTATAACAAGTATAATTGGTCATTTATAGTGATAGTGATCATCATTTGTCCTTTGTCACTCTAACATGTATAGTGGGTCATTTTTACTCATAATGATCATCATTTCTCCCTCTAACATGTATAGTGGGTCGTTTCTACACATAATGATCGTCATTTGTCACTCTAACAACCATAATTAGAAAACAATACGATGAAGATAGCAACATTAAAATTGTGCGTTCCGAACGACCGTGTAATGCGACGAACATCATTAGGTTGTTTGAAACAACCCTACGATAGATGATCATCATTTGTCACTCTTACAAGTATAATTGGTTATCACTACTGATAATTTGTCAACATTTATTACTCTAACAAGTATAATTGATCATTACTACTGATAATTGTCATCATCTCTCGGTTACCAACTATATTTGGTCTTTTTAAGCGAAATAAGCATCATTTGTCACTTTTACATGTATAGTGGGTCATTTCTAGTGAAAATCATCATCATTTGTCAATCTAACAAGTATAATTGGTCCTTTCTAGTTAAAATGAACATCATTTATCACTCTATTCGGGAAATTTGGTCAATGTTTAGTGATAATGAGCATCATTTATCCGTGGAACATACCAGTTCCGTTCTGAACATACAGTTTAGTGTTGGAACACACTGTATATGTTCCGAACTTACTGTATGAATTTATTAACTTTTCCAAAAATGGAGTAGAACAAGTTGTTGTGATATCTTAAACGACAATTGATGTGTTGCGAACTATAAGCAAATATGATGGTTTGGAGACAATTTAACAGTACTAATTAAAGACCTTCATAATAACATTAATTGAAAAGAGATAACAAAAGCATATTCATAAACAGTACAACTACTTAAACGATTAATATATAATAGCGTCTTCGTTATTATTTTGCCCTCCTCCGAAGTGACTTTGCAAAACCCTCTCAATCCGATCTAACTGCAATTGAATCTGCTCAAGTTTTGTCTCGAGTGCTTGAATGGACCTCTCACAATTATCTGCTACCTCCTTGATGTCAACAACTTCAAAATGCATGTCTAGCAGTCTTGTAGGAAGCGACTTGTTTGGAGGCTCTCGGACTCGGTGGTACATATTCCATGGATCGTTAAATGCATTATTGGCCATTTGCATGAAAAGTTGTTTAAAATGTAAAAAAGAATCAAAGTGGAGTTATGTTTAAGGAAGTATAAACAGATTAGATTTTGAAATTGTTATAGGAAAAACGTATAAAATATGGAAAAATTGAGTTCCTCAACTTGTTCTTCCTTGATATAGAAACTGGTGATCACTAGAAACTGAACGTAATACTTGGTAAATGCGAAGACTATGAATTGTGAATTTAGTTCACCAAGGAGGTATTTATAGATTTTTTTTGTGGCTTTTAATTTGTAGTGCACGCCTTTTCAATAGCCGAAGCAAATAAAGGGATACATATTTACAAGTGTGCATGTGTTTTGACGTGACTGTTGCAGCAACATGTATTTTAGCCGTGGTGTATTGGTATTTGGGCATCCCAACTGTTCATTGTAGCGGTTTGTGTCTTTTAAATTTTGAATGGCTAGTTCGGAACGTCACGTATAAAAGTATAATATAATATCCTTCACAAGATGTTCCGAACATCTTCTCGAATGTAGCACTTGGTAATGTTGGCACCCAATTTTATCCCTCTTTTTTCTAAAATTGGCCATAATTCAACTTAAGTGTGCAATGTGATCATTTGTGCAAATGTGCATTAGAAATCATGCGTTTACGTGCGTTATCCTCTATTTATACATTATATACTTAAGTGCGGCTATATTACGTAACTTTTACATTATTTAGGCTATTTGTCAAAACTGTGACTATTTGTGAAAATTAGTACATTTATAATATTAGTGGCTATATTATATAATTACGTCATTTTTAAGTTTGTTTCAATTTGTGATTATTTGTGCAAATTAGTAATTATTTGTGATTATATATATTTAAATAATTTTATTTGAGTTTATTTAATAATTATTTGTGCATTTTATAAAATACGTATATACATATTTTTATTTACACCGTTAAGTTGAATATTTACCAATTTAAAAGAAAATGTCCACTTCTTATTTTTGTTTGCTTATTTTCCTTCTCCTTTTGTTTAAATCTTTCCTACAAACCTGGACAATTGTCCGTCAAGGTACGCCCGTGCTATTAGGATTAATTGCCATTTTCTTCCAATTATTTTATATAAATTAAAAACTATTCAATTTCCCTTTTCCAAATTTCTACTAAATTCTCTATTTATTCCATTTTTATTATTATATTGAATCTAGACCCAAAACATAACCAAATACATTTTTTAAATTTCAAATTACTTCCATAATCTTTGCCAAATCTAAACTCCTAAATTATTTTCCCCAAAATCCTCTCCAATCCCTAAAATCTTTCCCTTAATCCCTCACCCCAAAATTGAGGCCAATCCCCAATAACCATTTTGGGAATTCCTTTTCTTTAAAATGAAGACCTTGGGTTTTCTCCTATCATGGACAGCGTACCCCACAATCGGCAAACCCTACTGGTCTCTCTCTTCCCAAAGCAATCACACACACAGTACCTTCTCCTCTTTCTTCTTCATACAATACACACAGACAAGGACAACCAGCTGACCGCCACGGCCTCTTGGGTTTTCTTCCCCACAAATCCAAAACACTAATCACACACACACCTCGCTTCAACACAGATGCAGCATACACAATTTACACACGATCCAGTACTACACAACTACATCAGCGAAGCACCATATACACAAACCCAAAATAATCTCCTCCTCTTTTCTCAATCTCAACACATAAACTCACACACATATCACCTCATCCCATCTCCTTTCTTCTCCTCGACAACACCACCATCGTCCCCATTTTTATTCACATAATGCCTTCACCTTTTTCGTTCAATTAACAAACACCATACGGCAACCATACACACAGAATGGGAACAGATCGAGATCGGGGACATGGGGATTACAAATCAATAACAGGGAAGTACAAAAGTGGTAAGCCCGTAGGCGGTTACCACGGGCAGACCCAGAGCAGTATCATAATGCTTCCCAGATCAGTACAATCTGAATGAGCAGTTACCAACATAATCATGTGCGATTGCTTAACGAATGGTCATAAAAGCAACGATTATACAATCCAGCGGTTACATATCCAACGGATACGTGCCCAGCGATTACAAACCCAACGGACGCCTATCAGAACTATAAATACCAATCGTTCCGAATCATTGTAACAGACAATTTATTCTCTATCTACAACATCAATAAGAATACTCTCTCACTCTCAATACTTTTCTTCATTTACATTTGCTGGATACTTTGCTCTCTAGTCTTCAAGTATAATCAGTGACGAGGAATCCTCATCGGGATCAAGCGATCCAATACGGTTACCTCTACCTACTTTATTCACGCTTTGACTTTATTTATTTTCGATTATCCCTTATTATTTCCATATCGTTAATTATCATCATTGGAAATCGTGCCTATATTGATAATCTAGTAATCAACGCTATTCTGTATTAAATTTGGTTAAACTTTTAATCAAAACTTTTGAACGTGACTCCACAAATACAAATTTAATTGTTAATTGGCCTAAAATTGGATCTAGGTTAAACAACAGCTATGGTGGAATTTTGAGCGGGAATGGAATGAGAAAAAAATGGAGGGAAAATGGGGGAGAGGAGAGAGAGAAAGCAGCATGTTCATCAAGGTATAATGGCCGAATTTGGCCAAAAAACTAGCTTTTATACATGGACTATTGTGTAACATACAAAACTTTAGGTTGTGAATGTTAGATAGTTAATGCCACTAATTAAATGAGGACCATAGATTTCATGTTTAAAACTTGAGACTTTTTCCATTTTAAAAAAACTTTACAAGTCCTGTCATGCCAAAGCCCCAAATTATGCGGGTATTATATATAAGAGTGCACCAAACATGGTACTAATTTTATGCCCAACATTAAAAATTCTCTAATCCAACCGAATATGGTACTAAATTTGTGCTGAATTTAATGCTGGTATCACTCCACTACACAGCGACCGGACGACCCCTTTGTGCCAATGAACCCGAGCGTAAATATCTCCAAAATTTTATTTGTCTATAATGAAGATGGCCTCTAAATTTTCTCCTTTAGTAATAACTGAGAATTTTTTTTATAGCACAATAATAGATGAGCATTCAGAAGAAATATTTTTCAAAATTATTTTACTTAACTTTAGGAAAAGAAGAAACATATAAGAATAGAATTTGTCAATCGAATTGTCAGTTGAAGATAAAAATTGGAATTGTCAATTCTATGACGACTTTTATGGAGCTCAAGGAAACGATTATGATATAAATGTCATATCATATTAACTTGTTGAGCTGACAAAAGAAAAAAATAATTGAAACATTGTACGGAGAACTATTATTTCCTCTGTGTCATTTTAAACGTTGTGTTTAGTTGAAAGTTTAAGTGGGCTCTGGCTATAGATATGAAAGATTTTTTGAAAAAGAACTTTTGAAGATGATCTGCAAAATTATATTTGAAAGTTAAAATTATATTTAGACATGAATTTTACTTAAAAAAAATAACTTTTTGCAAGTGAAGAAAATTATTTTTCTAGAAAACTTGAAAAAGTTGTGACAATCACCTTTTGAGTTTTCAAAAACTGTGTGTTAAAAAATCTCTAAAACTGTTCATTTTCTCGGACAGTTGAGGTTTTCAAAGAAAGAAAAAATTGAAAGAAAAAAATGTAAGAGGCTTTTCATTGCCAAACGGGTTCTGACTTTTTGACCCAGATACTGATTGTAGAAAAAGAATACTTTAATACTCACACAATCAACTCAGTACTTTTTTTTTTAATTTTATGGCGGAATAGACTAATTGACACTTCAACTTATCCTAATTTGCCACCCCGACAACTAAACTTATGAGGTTTTCATTTTAACACCTTAACTAAATAGAACAAGTAATAATAAATACATCTGACCGTTGACCATGCTTATGTGGCACAACGTGAGTGATGTGGTAATACTCTGTGCCAATCACACAAATAAGTCCCGTAAATCCACTTTTTTTATCGAACAAAAACTAAAAAAAGAAACTAAAAGAATTCACAAAAGAAAGACAAATAGTTAAAAATAAAAAACCCCTCTTTGGCAGAAGCCATGTGTCCATTCTTAATACATATTGTTTTCTTTTATTTTACTCTTTCCCCACGTGCCCCCTTTCCCTCCCACTTCATCATCTGATTTCTCTAGCACAAAAATGGAGCTTCTTCATTGGACAAAAATGGAGCAGCCTTTCTCTAAGCCAAAAAGGAAAAAGAGCCAACCTTCATCCTCTCCTTTTCTTTTCTTTACCCGCTTAGGTGCAACCACACCAGAAAATTATCCTCTTCAACCAATAATCAATGTCAATATAAAATCAAAAAAATAGTGGAGTAGTAGGTTTTCAGATCTGGTGACATCAGGTAGAGCTTTTGGTGGGTTTACGGCTTTGGTGGTGAAGAAAAGGTGGTGTTGTTGGACAGGTTTTGTAGTGGTGGTTCTGCCTTAATTTATGGTGGCTATTTTTCTGTCTTCTTTTCAAGATTTGAGATGAAGAATTTTTTAGAAGATTGACATTATGAACGATTGGTGGTTGTGTTGCAATCATTTTTCTGTTATGGTGGTTGTATAAAGACGAGTGGAGCAAGGAAGAAGAAAGGGTCCTGGTGGGGGAGATGAAAGAAGAAAAATAAAATTTGTGTGATTTTAATCTTTTTTTTTAAATAATTTAATAAGTAAAATTAACATAAAAGATGATGTCTACTAAATTTTATGACATGAATGCTGATGTGGGTGGCACCTCAGTGAAATTGAACCACACGCATGGTGAAAGTGTTTGTTTATATGCATTCAACCAAGTTAAAGTGTCAAAATGGAAAACTTGTAAGTTTGATGGTTGGGGTAACAAACTAGGACAAGTTAAAGTGTCGGTTAGGCTATTCCGCCTTTTTTTCTATTAGTCTGTTTCAAAAAATTATCATATTTTTATATTTAAAAATAATTCAGCTTTAACTTTCTTATTTTATTCATTTACAGTCACACAAATATTTCTTTATTAAAGTTTGCATCAAATCAAACTATGACAAATAAAATAGGACGGTGGAAGTATTAATAGTTTGGTAAATTTTTATTAGTCTATATAATAAAATACTAATATTTTATATCAGTTATTTTTTAAATAAAAAATCATATATAGATCATTCACATTATTTGTTGATTTAATAAAATAACTGACTGGATAGATAAGAAAAAATTAAGGGTGTGTTTGGTATAAAGAAAATATTTTTCATGAAAAATGTCTCCTAAAAATATGTATGAAATATCTTCTTGAAAATAAGTGAATTTCATATATATTGTTTGGTGTTTGATTGCAAAAAAATAAAATAATTTTCTAACAATCTAATAAAGGGTAAGATGGGGTGTTGGTGGGGGTGAGCATTAGGGGTGGCGAGATGGGGGAAGGATAGTAGTGGGTGGGTGGGTGGTTGGTAAGGGGGGTGGGTGTGGGGGTGTGGTTTTGGTAGGGGCAGGGGTGGGTTGTGGTGAGGGTAGTGGTAAGAGTTTGGGATAGAGGTAGGGAGTGAGGCCGTGGTGGAAGTAGACAATGAAGGTGAATTGCCACTTGAAATATGTTTTCTTACCATCACAAAAGTAATTTCTTCCAATTGAAAGAAAAGTAAGTTGTTATGGAAAAACATTTTCAATATTTATCCTGTTAAACATTTGAAAGATTCAAAAATATTTTTTGAAGATTATTTCCTTCATACCAAACAAACCCTGGAAGAAAATACAGATAGTTACAGCTGAAAAGAGCCAAATGGAAGGCGCACACTTGAGATACAAGTATGTCGAAACAATTAAACCGTGCGCATTTTTCTGTGGAATTTTTAGGTATGAAATGTCAATTTGTGATTCTGTGGTGCATTAAAATATGAAAACGACTCTGCGAGGTGACAGGTGACAAGCTCCTCCTACCTTTGTTGTCTTTTTCCTGTGAAATAGAGTATTACTCCTACCGTATTTTTGTATTTTTTGACCGAAGAAACTCGCACGTCTATTAATGATTAATTAAAGCCTCCATCTCATTCACATGGTCGGTGTCTAATCAACATTTTACCATGCTTCTTTCAACTACGGACCTAATTTCTATCGATTCTTTTTCTTTTTTAAAATCTCTTATATGCAACTAAAAGCTATACTCACTTTTTAATGCATATAGCAGCATTTGATTAGATTCAAACCAACCAGGATCTTAATTTAATCCACTCTGTATTTTATTTACACACTGAGTTCAAGGGTAAATTTAGACATTAAAAGTGCAGGATTAGCCAATCATTGCACTATTTAAAATTTAGCCAATAGTTATTTATCTTAGGACAATACAAAAATATACAACCCTAACATCTGTATTGGTGAAAATTTACCGAACCTCGACGCTAGGGCTCGAGGCATGGTTTGGTTGAATCCTTTGGAAACAATCCCTCGAAGAAGCTCGCTCTAGCCTCGAGCAAGAAATGGATCTTGGCTACAAGTTACCACTCAAAGCGATTAAGGGATAACCGTCACGAGGCATGTGGCTTATCCCTCGGTAGAGGTTCATTCTTCGGTGGATGGAGTTTCGCCTTTTGTAACTGTCGACCGTTACCTGCACATTTAATGGGGGTAATCATGAGCAAACCATGATGAGAACGTGGAGTAATGGCTATTGAATGTATTTATTGCTCTTCTTGCTCTCGTAGACTATAAATAGTCAGGGAGAAATTATGTAAAGGCATCCAAAAATATATCTAAACACTTATTTTTTTGTCTCTTAGCAATTGTTCAATTTTCTTTATCAAATTTCTTGCTATTTTACAGCTTTGATACAAATAGTTACTAGTTAACCCAAAACAAATTCGATTTATTGTCCTAATCAAATTTAGGCCAACACAAATTTGTGCCGTCTGTGGGGAATTAGCAATAATATTTGAATCCGAAGTCACGTTCTAAGCTTACACATTGTCTCTATCAATTTCATCCGATGACGGACAATACTTATCGTACAGGCACAACAGCAGGGCATAGTCTCCTAAAAGAGTTGTAAACGTCATAACTGGTGGACCGGAGGTGAATGGTGTCAATTTCGCTGCTACGAAGTAATTCGCCGAACTATCAGTCACCATGGAAAGGAGGACCCGAGCCAATGGGTCGGAGAATGAAACAATCTTCGACGAGGAAGATTGCGATGGGATGATGTTTCCCCATCATGATGCTCTAGTAATCATGTTGAGGATTAATGATTGTGATGTCAAGTGAGTCTTGATCGATCCTGGCAGCTCGGTAAATATCATCAATTATGGAGCTGTTAAGAAAATGTAGTTGGAGGATCTCGTCGACCCGAAGACAATCATACTGGCAGGGTTTAACAACTTCAGGGAACGAATGCTAGGGAAAATCACTCTCACAACAACTGCCGAATGAGTTAATAAGAAAATCATTTTTCAAGTGATGGTCAAGGATATGGCTTACAATGTTATCCTCGGGAGACCCTGGATTCATGAGATGGAAGTCGTTCCATCTACCTTGCATCAAGTTGTTAAATTCCCAACTCCATGCGGAATTCAAACCATCCGAGATGAGCAGCGAATAGCTTGGGAAACTTTTGCTCTATAAGAGGAATTCCCAGAAAGAAAGGCGTTGTAGGTTAGGAGCTAGATACCGAGTCAAAGAAAGCTCTCATTGAGTTGCTGAAAGCTAATGATGACTGCTTTGCCTGGTCTCACGTGGACATGGTAGGGATTGACCCAGAGATAATGACAGATAAGTTGAATGTGGATCCTAACCACCCCTTGGTGAAACAAAAGAAGAGGCCGCATGCTGGTGTGAAGAAGAAGGCAATTCAAGATGAGACAAATAGGCTGCTCGATAACGGCTTCATCAGGGAAGTGAAATATCTCGATTGGCTCGCCAATGTGGTGGTGCCGAAGAAAAATGTCAAGTGGAGGATGCGTGTTGATTACACCAACTTGAATAAGGCTTGTCCAAAGGATTCATATCCTTTACCTCAAATAGATAGGTTGATAGACTCCACGGCTGGACATAAATTGTTGACCTTTTTGGATGCATATTTGAAACGACATCAGTCAGTCGTTTCGGAAGTTAGGACTCCGCTTGGTGTGCCGATAATTTTAAAATATTTGTAATCTCCATTAGGACCTGTCTGTAAAATTTGAGCTAAATCAGACCTCGTTTGGTAGGCATCGGAAGAAGGTTTCAGTTTTTATTGGCGATAAATATTAAAAAGAGATTTTCGAGCTCGGTTTTGCCGAATGAGCTCCGATTTGAAATCCGAAAGCGCCGTTGGGTTCGTATGATTATTTATGACCTTTGTGAACTTTCGAAAGTGAATTTCGATGTTGTTCGGCTAGTTTTCGCTAAAATGCCGAAAGTTAAATAATTTGACTTTTTTCATTTAAATTCGCATCTTGAGTTTCGGGAGTCCGATTTGAAATCCGCCTTTGCGAGTATGTTACATATATTTTGTATAACTCATATGCAAAAGTTGGAATTATTTCGAATATCGCAGGGTACCGTTTTAATTTTCGTCGCGAAAAAAAATAAAATAAAAAGAAAAAGAGAAAAGGACAAAAAAAAAATAAAAAGAATGTGTTATGTCGGCTAAATGCTTATATCCTTAGCTTTTAGTAACAATTCCAGAGAACAAAACAGAAGCAGAAACCGAAAACAGAAAGAGGATATGCAAAAAAAATGCCAGAAAATAAGAAAAGGGGCCGGAGAAAAGTAGAATTTTTACCCCGAAACATTCAGGTAATGATCCTAATATATTATTTGAGTTTATTACGTGTGTTTGAATGTGTTTTAACGGTAAAACTTGGAATATTAGACATCGTTTTAATAAGTTCAACTTATAATTTGAAGGGTCAAATGGACCCCGATAATGAAATTGATTATATATTCGTACTCAGTGAGTTATGGGCAACATATAGATATAATTTATTTGGGGTTTGGTTATGTGGCTTTGAACCCTGTATATAGGCCTGGCCTGCGTATTGCGTATGCGAATATGGTATCAGGTTCCTACCTGGATTGCCCTAAGATGTGAGGAATGAAGCCTTTAGCCTAATCTGATATATTTTTCTACTTATTGATCACAGTGGGATCGTTTGGCAATGAATTCAAAAATTAACGCGGTTGTTGGTCGCAATGCTAACTTTTGAGAGAGGTAAGTGTTTATATCCATTTCTTTGGAGGCACCTGGCCTCGTGGATTTTCTACCACGTATTCCTTACGTGTGTAGCTGCCGATAGGCGTACTCATTACGCCTTAGCTTTGGATTTACATTGTATATTATCTGTTATGTCCTATTGTTGGTATTGCATTGAGGATTTGAGTATTGTACCCTGGCTGTAAGTTGGCATCTACTTCCCGGCTGTCGATGAGAGTCCCGCGCCGGTGAAGGGTTATTATTGCATCACATTGCATTCATATACATTATATGTCATTCATATGCATTATATTGCATATCACATTGGGTGCAGGAGTATTCCGCCCCAGGAGCAGGAGGATTCCGCTCCATTGTATCATATTGAGGGTAGGAGGATTCCGCCCCAAGAGCAGGAGTATTCCGCTCTTATGTCAGATATTGAGTGCAGGAGTATTCCACCTCAGCTTTACATTATATCGGGTGCAGGAGTATTCCGCCCCAGGAGAGTGCAGGAGTATTCCGCCTCTGGTTTATATTATATCGGGTGCAGGAGTATTCCGCCCCAGGAGCAGGAGTATTCCGCTCCAGTTGGTTATCAGATTGGATTCCCCTCGAATGCAGGAGTACTCCGCTTCGAGATGGGATTACGGGCACATGTGACCCTTCGCATCATATTTCATTTCATTTCATTTCATCTCACTTCATTTCATATCATCTCAATTCATACCATTGTGTAGACTTGCGGTACATGACTACTATTCTGCTTATATGTGCATTGCTTATTTGTTGATATGTTTCTGGCACGCATCCTTGGTTGAGTTTATAAGTTTCTTACGTGTTTCCGATTGTTATCTGGCTCTGCCTTTTTATAATTTAAATAAAAAGAATTCGGTCTATCTATTTCTTTTCTCCCTACCTAGCTATCCTATTCTTTGAGATAGCTAGTCTGCCCCACTTATTGAGTCCTTTTGACTCACCCTTGTTTGTTGTTTGTTTTTTTGTCTATCTATTTCGTTTCGGCAGGTTCGCTCCAGGATTGAGTTTGCCACGTTGTGAAGGAGCGAAGACGACTTCAGCTGTCAGGGTGAGCCAGCTTTTATTCCGGATGGCCACCAGTTTATTAGTTATTATTTCAGTTGCATTTTGCTCCCTTCAGGAGGTATCTGTTTTCTTTGTACTCTTAGATGTCTAGTCTGGATAACCCTAAACCTAGTATGTTGGGTAGTCAGCTGTAATTTCTTTTGTACAACATAGAGGTATCAGTATGTCTGTGTTTTGTTTTAAGTATTATCCTTATCTATGAATTGTTATATTTATTTTCCTTATTTAATTGGTAAGGGTTCGCCCGACGGGTCTAGGGGAGGATGTCGGGTGCCCGCACGACCTAACTGGATTTCGGGTCGTGTCAATATTCGGGGTATAATCAAATTCTAATGGAGCCAAGCGATGAAGAAAAAACTTCTTTCATCATGGATGAAAGAATGTAATGTTACAAGGTGATGCCCTTTGGTCTCAAAAATGCCGGGGCAACCTATCAAAGGTTGGTATGTCTAATGTTCAAAGATTACATCGGTAAAAAGATGGAGGCCTATATAAATGACATGCTAGTAAAATCAATTCGATTGGAGGATCAGTTGAACTATCTAAGGGAAGCTTTTGCAATTTTGAGGCAATATTGCATGAAGTTAAACCCTGAAAAGTGTGCTTTTGGGGTCGGCTCGGGTAAGTTCTTAGGGTTTATCATCTCTAAACGAGACATCGAAGCAAACCTTGATAAGATCAAGGCTATACAAGAGATCCCCGAGGAATTGACGAACCCAAAATAAGTTCAGCTTTTGGCCGTCCCGCTTGCCGCTCTAAGTAAATTTATCTCGAGATCATCTGACCGATGCCACAGGTTCTTTTCTGTTTTGAAAAAGAACACTACTTTCGAATGGACTTCCGAATATAGAGAAGCATTGAATGAGCTAAAATATTATTTGGCAAACACACCATTACTCACTAAACCAAAGGATGGGGAGACGCTGCTGGTGTATTCAGCTATCTCCGAGGTAGTAGTCAGTGCAGTTTTAGTTCGAGAAGAGGATGGGAAGCAGCAACCAATATATTATGTCAACAAGACTCTTCTCGATACTCAAACAAAGTATCCTTACTTAGAGAAATTAGAACTTGCATTAATTATGGCAGCTCGTAAGCTTCACCCTTATTTTCAATGTCACCCCATAGTTGTAGTCACAACCTTCCCCTTGAGAATAATACTACATAAGCCTGATTTGTCGGGAAGGTTATCTAAATTGGCAGTTGAGTTAAGTGAGTATGACATTGTATATCAGCCCCGAATTGCCATAAAATCTCAAGTGTTGGCAGACTTCGTAGCCGATTTCAGTGTTAGGATACTCCCCAAGGTAGAAAATGTAAATTTGCTTTGAAAGGGTCCAGCCCCCAGGTTGTGGAAACTTTTTACTAATGGAGCAACTAATTCCAACGGTTCGGGGCTCGGAATAGTACTCGTGACTCCAACTGGGGAAAGGCTGAGGCATTCAGTGAAATTTGGAAAGTTGACTAACAATGAAGCTGAGTATGAGGCTGCAATAGCGGGTTTAGAGTTGGCTAAGAAAATGGGGGCTGAGAAAATCGAGCTAAAGAGTGATTCACAGTTAGTTGTGAACCAGATCCTCAGTGACTTCTCGACTCGGGATCCCAGAATGAAGCAATTTATGATCCGAGCACAGCAAGCCCTCGGTGCGTTCAAAGAGTGGAAAATCCAGCATATCCCTCGAAAAGAAAACGCCGAAGCTGATGCATTGGCTAACTTGGCCTCGATTATCGAGGCTGGGGACTCGGAGACTGATACAGAATTACGGGTACTCACATCTTTAGTGGGAAAAATGAACTTAGAAGTACATGCAATAAATAGGCATTGGGAATGGGGGACCAAATTTATCTTCTATCTAGATTTGGGAATGCTACCGGTGGACAAGAGGGATGTTGAAAAACATCAAAGACAAGTTGTCCCATATACGCTTGTGCAAGGGCAATTATATAAAAAGCTCTACTGCGGCTCGATGGCCAAATTCTTGGGTCCGGGGGAGTGTAGCTTTGTGATGAGAGAAGTGCACGAGGACGAGTGTGGAAATCATTCTGGGGGGAAGGCCTTGGTACGAAAGCTCTTTCGAGCTGGCTACTACTGGCCCGAGATGAGTGAAGATTCTAAGGCATTTGTTAAAAAAGTGACAAGTGTCAGAAGCATGCTTTGATGATCCATCAACAAGCGGAGCCATTGCATTCAATCGCGTCACTGTGGCCATTTATGAAGTGGAGGATGGATATTGTAGGTCCATTTCCCAAGGCGAAGGGTGGTGTAAAACTTACTCTTTGTACTCACTGATTACTTTACCAAATGGGTCGAGGCAGGGTCTTTTGCTAAGGTTCACCAGAAAGAAGTTATCGACTTTATTTGGAAAAATATTATATGCATATTTGGAGTTCCGAAGGAGATAACGTGTGATAACGGCAAACAGTTCATAGGCTCAGAGGTAACCACTTTCTTTGCCAAATGGGGTATTAAAAGAGTGGTCTCAACACCTTATCTTCCCAGTGCTAATGGGAAGGCTGAATCCTCGATTATCATAATCTTGGACAATCTTAAGAAGAGGATGGATAAAGTTAAAGGCTCGTTGCCCGATGAGCTGCCCGGGGTGTTGTGGGCAATGAGAACGACTGAGAAAAATAGCACTGGAGAAACCCCATTTTCCCTCGCCTATGAGATGGACTCATTGATTCCTGTTGAGGTTGGTGAGCCCAGCCTTCATTATGCTCATGCATATGAGGAGTCGAATCAGCAAGCTATGCATGTGGAACTGGATTTTCTCGAAGGGCGAAGGGAAATGGCTTTAGTTTGGTTGGCTGCCCAAAAGCGACAGATTGAAGCCTACTTGAATAGAAAGGCTAAATTCAGAACCTTTAAGGTTGGTGATTACGTCTTGAGGGCTTCGAATCAAGCGACTAAAGAAATAAAGGCAGGAAAGGGCCTTATTGAACTAAGGCTATCGCATGAAAAAGATCTTATCAACTCGAAGATCTCCGAGGCAATCAAGACCCTTTAAATTGGAATATCTCCAATTTGAAGCGCAATTATTTTTGACATTGAGGTAAGTTACCCTTCGTCAAGCATAATCCTTCAGCCACGACATCGAGCTGTCAGTGCTCCAACACTTGGGTCGAATGATACTAACCCCTTGTTTTTCTTTGCTTAACCTTTTCAGGAAGCGAAGAGAACGATACACAATGCTCGGGTCTTCATTCTTCACACCGACCACTGGGGGCTGCAAGGGGAGTTAGTTCAGCCAGCCTTCGACTCACTCCATAACTGGGGACTTCGAACGAAACCCGAAGACTAGCTATCCATACATCGGGGACTGTTCCCTTAAGAGTTATTTCTTGTGATCGCCCGAAGTGGCTTTATAATAAGAATTTGCCTAAGTCTCAATACGACTAGTATTTATGTAAATCGGCTCAAAATTCATCAATTGTATAAAACTTGATTCAATTTCTTTTTTATCCAACGCACGAAGGCCAATTTTTATGCCTCGGCTCGTGAATGAGACGTCGTTCTAAAGCTAGCTTACACTTACATTTATCTAAGTCTTGCAAGCAAAAATTCAAGTGACATATCAAAGGATTTAAAAACAAAGCAAAAATTAACACTTAGAAGAATTCAAATTCATTAAAAAGGCTTAAAGGCCAACATGAAAATATTTACAACGGCTCAAGGCCTAAGCAAAGCAAAAATAGAAAATACACTGGCGAGATATCACTCCTCGGCTTCGGAAGTTGAAGCATCAGAACCCTTATTCTTTTCATCCTCGTCACTCGACACTCACTGCTCGAGAGGAGCTGTCACAATAGTTGTTGGGCTTTCACAGCGTCATTTTCAGCCTTGGCTATCTCTGCGTCCAGATCCGCCCCGGCTTGGCACAGTTTGAGGGTCTTTAACTTCGTTTGGATGATGGCTAAGTTCTTGACAACTTTGGCCTCTGTAGCTCTCATTTTCTTCCTCGACAAAGAAGAAGCTATTTTTCCCTGAAGGTCCACAAACTTAGCCTCAAGCCGCTCCTTCTCTTCGGTTAGCTCATTTATCTTGAGGGAGCTCTCGTTCATCTTAGAGTGATACTTCGCAGCATTTCTAGTAAGGGCAGCTTTGGCTCGGTTATCCTTTTCCGCTCAGCTGCGAGCTCAATCTTACAAGTCTCCTTCAAAGCAGACATTTTAGCCTCATTAGAAGAGGCAGCCTCATGAGCATCGGCATCCTCAAGGTCAGACTTGTCAGCAGCCATTCGAGCATCATCCAACTCAATCTTGGCGTTAAAAAGTCATTTCTCCAAGTCGACTATTCGAGATTCGAGGTCAGCTTTTATTCGGTCCACTCATCCTTGGTTTCTTTAAGAATGGAGAGTTGGTGGGTCTCAATCTCGGCAACCCTGATCAAGTATATGTACCTCTGCAAAGGATTAACTAAAGGGTTAAGGCAAGAAAGGGGAATGATAAAATCTAAAAAAAGGGCAAGTGAGGCAAAAATACTTGAATATCATGCTGAGCTGCATCGGACATCAACTCAGCTATGGGTGATCTTCTGAGGCTTTTTCCTCAGTATGAGGGGTCCCATCCACACTCTTCTCCTTGTTTGTTGATGAAGGGATTGCCTCTTCAATTTTATCAGTCGGTTGAGTCGACGCTTCAAGCTCGGTAGTTTTAATTTCTCTTTGAGCCTCTTCCTCTTTGGGCTCGTCGATCAAACCCCTATGAGGAGAAGTAACTACCTCGGAGTTGACATTTTCTTCCACTCTGGCCTGTTTGGCCCTGGTGGATTTCTTTGAAGACAGCCTTTTTCCTCTTTAGAGCTTCGAAAAAGGGAAAAAGGAAAGAAGAATCAGCGAAGAACAATGAGGTTGAATGTTAGAAAGAAAAGAGAAGATGTAAGTACCCTGGTCAGTTGGCCCCTCAGGAGTATTATTCTCTTCTTTCTTTTCATTCTTTTTCTTCTCGAGGTCTCCAACCAAATCCTCGAGCTCATCCAAAGCTTCCCCAGTTTCGGGGACTTTCTTCTTTTTGTTCTTCTTTTTTTTCCCTTCAGCGCGGTAACCGCCTTACTAAGGATACCTATAAAAAGCAGAAAATGAGGATTAATAAGGAAGAAACCATAAAAGGGCAGTTCAACAAAAGTAAGGTGCGACTAACCATGGCGCTTGCATGCCCATTGGTTTTTGCTTAGGGCAGCCTAGATCATCCACAATCTTTCTTCTCTTGGCTTCGCCTTGATAATAGCTTGCACCCAAGCAGTCAAATCATCTGGAGGAGTAACTGGGATTGACTCGGCTAAAGAGGTCAAAGCTAAAAAGTTAGAAAAATAATAAAGAGGGAAGCTTTTGAAAGTAACTGAGGTAAGTTTTTAGAAAATAATGAAGAGGAAAGCTGTTGAAAGTAACTGAGGCAAAAAATTACGTGTTCGGTTCCACCGCTCGGGGAAACTAAGCTTCGAGAATAGAAGGCTAGTAGGCAATAAATCAAAGCGTTCATTTCATCCTCGCTCTTGGGTGTCTTTACCTTTTGTGATCAATGAGAACTTGCCTTATTTATTGAGTTGAACAATCCCATCCTTATGCAGAGTGAGAGAAAAAAGGTAGATGAAGTGATCAAAAGTGAAAGAAATGCCTGCTCTTTTTCTCAAATAATCAAGACACTGAATTACCCTCCAGAATCCGGGTCCAATTTGAGCTAGGCACACATTATAAGTTCGGCATAACATGTCCACTACGTCATGAATAGGAAGATTAAATCTTATTGTGAAGGGGTAGGTATACACAAAAGAGCTCTCATCTACTACATCGCAGGTTTGGCTCTCCGGAGCGGGGACGCTGACTTAAACCTCGGGGCTCCACTCGCAATGCTCCCGAACCAAACGAATGTTGGCTTGTGTGATCAGCCTCGGAGTGTCTTCAACTGGAATATTTCTATTTCTCCTAATATCGGCCCTGGTCTGGACTTGCATCATGAAGTCGTTCGAGAGGTCAAGCTTCGAGAGGATGACGTCTTTTTGGGTTTTGGAGTGTCTGTTTCAACATCACCAACTTTTGTGGTGTCGTTTTCTTCTTCGCCGCCCATCTCATCAGCGTTGGCGCGGTTGGCTGTGGCTTTGCGCCGCCTCGGTGTTAAACTGCTAGGGTATGATGTTGTTTCTGTGTCGTCGTCCAGTGGTGGAAGGATGTTTAAAGGCACTGGGATGTTTACTAGTTCATCACCAACGATCATGGTGGCAATGTTGGGAATCCTCTCTTTAGAAGGACTTGAGGAGTTTTGAACAGAATGAGTAGCATGCATCTTTTGCTGAGTGATTGGTGGTGTTCTTAATCAAGAAGATAGGATTCAAGGTGCAATTTTGCTATGGAAAATCACTGTTGATAGAAAAATTGAAAGTGAAGAGGAAGGAAAGCAACTTGAGCTATTTATAGGGAAAAAAATCATCATTACGTTACATGGGGAAGGAGGAGAGAAAAGTCACGCCCAATCAACAGATGTCGTGTGTGATGGATGGGAATATGGAGAGACAACCATCATTTTCAAAATCCATGGTGCACGTATGGCCACGTCGATTTCCAAGCGCATTCATTCCACCCTTCGGATACAATTATCCGAAGGGTGGGGGGACTATCTGTATTGGGTGAAAATTTGTCGAGCCTCGACGCTAGGGCTCGAGGTATGATTTGGTTGAATCCTTTGGAAACGATCCCTCGAAGAAGCTAGCTCGATTCTCGAGGCTAGATTCCTCAGGCAAGAAATAGATTTTGGCTACATGTTACCACTCAAGGCGATTAAGGGATAACCGTTACGAGGCATGTGGTTTACCCCTCTGTAGAGGTTCATTCTTTGGTGGATGGAGTTTCGCCTTTTGTAACAGTCGACCATTACCTGCACATTTAATGGAGTAATTATGGGCTAGCCATGATGAGAACGTGGAGTAATAGCTATTGAATGTGTTTATTGCTCTTCTTGCTCTCGTAGACTATAAATAGTCAGGGAGAAATTATGTAAAAGCATCCAGAAATATATCTAAACACTTATTTTTTGTCTCTTAGTTGCTGTTCTATTTTCTTTATCAAATTTCTTGCTATTTTACGACTTTGATATAAATAGTTACTAGTTAACCCAAAACAAATTCGATTTATTGTCATAATAAAATTTAGGCCAACACAACACCATATTTACAAAATATAACAATACTATACCATTTTACAAATAGCAATACTTTTTTTACGTAGCACATACAAATCCAGTTAAACCATACAAATTAGGGTTTTACCATCTCCCTTCCCACCACTTCAGTCACAGCAGCAGTACTAGTGGCAGGAGGCCGGTCGCCGAAATTGGATTATCTTTTTCTTTTGTATGGTTTTTTATATCTACAAAATGAAACATACAAAAAATACACATATATACATTTGAAACTTTATAAGAATTATTGTTTTGAAATTACATATAGTCAAATGTACACAAATATATAAAAATATACTTAAATATGCAAAGATTTCAAAAAAAACATACAAATTATTTTATACATACACATACACAAAAATACAACAGCATACATATATATACACCAACATACACATACAAAAAGTAAAGATAGATATTTATATATAAAAAAATACAAGGAGATCAACAAAAAATATAAATACATACACACTATACACATATAAAAAGGAAAAAAAAGAAAAAGAAAAAGGGAGTAGATCAGAAAAACCAAACGGAAACCTATTGAAAAATACAAATCGGGGCAGCCCGCCGCTGCAATGCAGCAGTGCCGTTGCGAGGAGCAGCGCCACTGCACTATGGCGGCAGCAGCACCACAGCAGCGCCCGGGAGGAACAACAACAACGGAGGACACCAGTAGCGACGGGGCTGCTGGTCGTCGGCGAGGGGAAAGGGGACGGCGGCGGGTGGTTGGATGGGTGGAGGAGAGGAGAGAAGGAGAGATTGGAGAGAGGGAGGGGGAGATGAGAAAATGGTATGTTGAATAATTATGGGATTATAGTGTTATGTTTTGTAAATAATATAAAAGTAATGGTATTTTTTATAATTTATCTATTAGGATAGTCATACGGTGTAAATTTTCTTTTATCTTAAAGTATTGAATTAAAAAAAACATATGATTTTAAAATATAATATTCTGAAGTTTTAAATTGAAAAAATTAGCCTCATGACATATTGGCTAAAAATGTAAAAGGTTAAAGTGACTAGAGAAGATTGGGCAAAAAACCCAGTCAAGTCTTTTATTTTAAAGGGACAATCTTCTGCTTTCTCTTTCCTCTGAAACGCACACGCGTTTAACAATTAATGAGGGGCCAGATTAGAATAAATAAAACTTTTAGGACACAATTAAAAACTTTTGACCAAAAGTTTTAATCAAAAAGGTGCGAACTGACTGATCAATTCCCATCATTTCAAAACATCGAACATACCACCACTTTCTTCTCTTACACACTTCTCAAGTCTTCTTTTCAACTATTCTACTCAACTTTTTGAGCATCATCATCGCCGACCATCTACAGCATTCCGGTAACATCTAAAGGTAACTTTTGAACTATAATGATGTTTATAAAGTGAATCTGGGTTTATTTTTTGCTGTATTGCTTTTTTGATAAAGTTAGGAATTTTATGCCTTTTTACTGGTTCTTGACTGAAATTCTTGTGAAAATATCCGTTTTTGTTGATTTTTTCGTCAAATAGTGTGGTGTTGTTGTACAAATAGAGAAGCTTTTGCATGTTTATGTTATTACGATGTTAAGACCATACTCCTTCTGCTATGTCAAACATCTTCATACGGTGCTCTAAACGTGTGTTAGGATGTTTCAAGTTGCTGATGAAGTTTAGTTGTATTTTTTTAAAAGAAATTAGGATTTTTATAAAATATAAATGTTTTTCTTACACAAATAGTGAAGCTTTAGCATGTTTATGTTATTATACGATGTTAAGACCATACTCCTTCTGCTATGTCAAACATCTTGAGACAAAGGTCTGAACGTGTGAAACGATGTTTCAGGTTGTTGATGAATTTTAGTTGGATTTTGTTAAAAAAATATTTGCTTCTTAAAATTATATTTTTAAAATATAGCCTATGATGTTTCATACATCAATATTGCATGTTTGAACATCTTTAATTGATGAATATACTTGTGATTTGCAGCTACAATGGTGTCTACGCATGGAATGATTTCTTGTTCTCCAATTAAGAGGAAGGAGACTACTCATCCTCCTAGTAAACAGCCTCCTAGGAAGAGGAGAATTATATTGGAGGACGAAGAGGAGTTAGACTATGATGTAAATGTAGGGCCACGAGAAGCTGTCAGGGGGCAGGATGATGGTAATTTATCAGAGGAAATAGAAGCACTATTTTGTGATGATGAGTGGAATGAAGAGGAAAATAAAAAAGAGAGCCTTTTAAATATGGAAGAAGAAGAGGAGGTAGGAAGGCTTGTAAATAATCTTGCTGGAGAATTTGCAGGAGTTGCAAATATTCAAGAAGAAGTAGTACATACTGTAGATAATTGGGATGGTGGAGGAGAAGAAGAAGAAGTATTTTTTGAATGTGATAGTGGAGAACCTGTAGGTAGGAAAGAAGAAGTAGTAGAGGTTGTAGATAATCAAGGTGGAGAAGGAGTTAGGGATGGTAGGAATGAAGAAGAAGAAGAGGTTGTAGTTCGATTTGAAAGAAGTGAAGGAGAACGTCGGAGCAAGTTCTTACACGACGTGTCAGCTGACTCTGCAGAGCCACAAACCGAGGTAAAAGTGATGTCTAGAACATATCTGACTATGTTCTACATGTGACCGTATGATGTTCAATATTTTGTTATGTGATATGAGAACATTTGCTTACATGATCAGAACATCTTTAAAAATGTTCAAAGTATTTTTTTGTAGTTCCTTGGAACATCTCATGGGCTGTTTTATGCATCTGATATTATGTTCTTGGTACCGTGGTGATTCCTTAAACTAACAAATTTCAAAACATTGTGCAGCCGGAGTACGTTACCAGTGTCATTCCATCAATGATGCTGAAGACTTACTTGGATGATCATGAGCATTTTCAATCCAAAATAACTATCTGTTCGTCGCTTATTGGACAAATGCGTGATTTCAGGATTGTGTTGCATACTTGTGGTTTGTATGACAAGTTCAAAAATAGTATCTTTGGCCATTTCTTGGACTTGTCGGAGGAGGCATCATTTCCAACCAGGTTGCTGCAAAATCTTCTATTAAGAAGAGTTTTGTGCAATAAAGAAAAACAAGCTTGGTTCAATTTCAATGGAGTGCCTGTTCGTTTTGGCCACCAAGAGTTTTCTTTGATGACAAAGTTGAGATTGCAAGCCTATCCTAGTGTCCAATGGGAGGCTACAATGAAAGAGAGGGGCATGAAGATGTGGGAGTATATTTCAACGGCATGGGAGGATGGGAAAGCAAGGGCAGTTACTGGTCCCCGGTTGATGTGTTTGATAGAATCTGAGCTAGTTCCTGAATGGTACAAGTTTGGGCTTCCCATGGCTTGGTTTGTTCACTCAAATTTGTGTGCCAAGGACAAAAAAGCTGGTATTGAGGAACTAGTAGTCTGCCTTGCATATCTTTCAAATGAATTTGTAAAGTATCCTTGGGGGCGGAAAAGCTTTGAGGTAACTATTAAGTACTTGACGAAGCCCATAGGTGATCGTGCAGTTAGCAAGGTTAAGGATGGGCCAAATTACAATCTCTATAGGTTTCCTTGGGCATTTGTGGGTTGGGTATTTGAAGCAATACATGCGCTTCATCCCAGGGATTTTTTCAAGGAGAGGACCATGCAAAGGATGCCCAGGTGGATCACTGAAAAGAATGAAAGAGACTCCCGAAGGCTGTTTGAGAATGTTGCAAAGCTGGTAAGTACTTGACCTACAATTTTCTAAATGGTGGAACATCTGCAATGACGTGAAAATCATTGCTAGTAATGATAAGAACATCTTTTAAGATGTTCGATCACGTCAGATATGATGTTCCATTTATTTATTGATGTTAAATGTCGAACAGTAATAAGGATGTTCTGATTGTTCTTTGTGATGTGAAGGTTTATTTCTCTTCAACAATGTATTCTTAACAAATATTTATGGTATGTAGGTGGTGCACCCAAGCATTGACCCTATCGATGCAGATCTGGAAGATATTATCTTTTAGAATATTGAGCTGTTTGTTGATGGGTTCGATGAGGTAATTGATGAGCTTGTTGTGATGTTAGGGGGGTGGCTAGCTCGATAGTTGGTGGTGATCGAGTGACAGTTTTTAGGAATTTCCCTAGGACACCTCCAAGAGAGGTAATTGATGGTCCCAGAGAAGGACAAGTTGGTGAAGAATGTGGTAGTGGCGGAGTTGGTAGATGTGGAACACAAGTTGGTGATGACATTGGTGGTAGTGTTGGTCATTTTACTGGTGATCTTTTTAGTGGTAGGGGATTGTTTGAAGTTGGAGAAAGCTCAAGGAGGAGAGAACCTGAGAATGTGCAGCCTAGTGTCTACAGCTGCAAGTGCCATGACTGCCTTCAATAGCGACAGGGAGTGGATCAGAAGCTTGATGCGATCCAGCTGTCCCTTGCTAATTTTGTAGTGTCGTCGTCAAAGAAGGAAAAGCAGCAACAACGATCAAAGAGGCATATATTATTGTCCAGGAAGCTCCAGTCCCCTAAGAACCGAGGAAAGAAGAAAATGACTGCAGCCAGAATTACAAACATCAGTATGACGTTCTTCTATTAAATTTAGAGTTTTTCTTAAATCTTTTTTTTTCTGAAAATTTAGAGAGAGAACTCAAGCCAGACTCCAAGAGAGATTGCCAGTGACACTGTACAAGGCACTAGGCATTCACAAGAAAGCTGCATCTGACGCTTTCATGGAGGAGAAGAAGGAAGAAAAGACCTTGTTCCTGTGTCATGGGTTTAATTACTTGGATTTTCTGGACTTCATGGACATGAAAGAGTGGATTTTCTTTACTTCTATTGTTTTGTTATTGTTTGATTTTTATCGCAGAAAGAACATTTCGAGCGACGTTCTGAACCTGAGAGTTGTATGTTCGTTGAACATACGACTGACAGGTCCAAACGTCAATAGGATGTTTCGCTATGGTTTTATTCACAACTTCTAATTTGTTTTATTTTGCAGTTTATGGATGACTACTTGGCCTTGATGCGTCTGATGCATAAGGCTTACCCCCGTCATTACGATAGCTCTGATATTATCCTTGATCTTTCATTCTTGAACAATTTATGCCAACGATACAATGCGTTTGAAGAGGAAGCGAGGGGTTTTGATGTCAGCCCTGACAAATGGTTAGCACAATATAAGTTTGAGGATATATTCCTTGATTATTCCAGAGGTAAGTTGCCATATCCGGGTGGAAGGAAGTGGGATGGTGTAAAAAGACTCTTTGTCGTGTTTAACAATGAAAGCACGCATTATGTTACATGTCTATTCCTTTAAGAGGAGGCATGAATCAATGTCTACGACTGCAACATTGAGGAGTATGATGAAGACCGCTTTTATTCAATAATGGCCAGTAATGTACATGTTCCCATTATATATTCGGCAGTCGGGAAAATTCAACCACCTCCCTCTTGAAATCCTCAATTTGGAAATGTGGCCGTATGAGTGCATCCAAGGCCTTCCAAGGAATTTGACTGGCACTGCATATGGAGGGTATGCCATTACGTTCCTCGAGCATTTGTTGACCAACACCCCGATGAATTACCTGTGTGACAATGTGATAGAATATTGTCCAGTTCAATTTGCTGTAGAAATATTTCATGGAAAATTAGTCCCTTAGTATGGATTTTAATATTTAGATAATTATGTTTTTTTCTTTGATGGGTGTAATATTTGGATGATTTTCCTTTTGTTTTGTTTTTTTTTATGATATCTATGGAAAATTATGAATATTATTTTGTATTACACTGAACATCACGTTTACATTATTAAAACATCTGTATGATGATCAATTTGACTTATAAACTTCAAAAACAATAGATTCTTAGAACAACATTAGTCATTTTCGGAACATTAAGTTGCACGTTCAAATATTTCTTTAAAGATATTTATGGTTTAACTTAATGGATTTTTGATGTTGAATAACTAGTAAATAAAAATAGATGTTCTGAACACTAAAGTTTGTACACTGATAATCAAGAACCAGGAAAAAATATTCTTGATTGTTCAAAGATTCAACGCTTTACAAAAGTATGCTAATTATATTAGAATTTAAACAAAGACATTACTTAATAAACAGTTATATTAACATCCAACAGAAATCCAAAATAAGCATTTACGCTTCAATGTGATGCAGTCCCTTCTTGTTTCAAGGTTACTATCTGGAGCATGGTCTTTATCCTCTTTATTTCTTTGTTCATCTTTTTGACGTCCTTTTTGTTGTCATGGAAGAATTACTCAAATTTGAACTTCCAACCCCAAACTTCAGCCCGAAGTTGTTCCAAAATATCATTAGCCCGTTCTTGTTATGATGGATCTGGTGCTGCAGAAGTGCTTTGCCTTGATGGTCGACTTGTTCTTCCTCCTCTTGGCTTAGCTTCTCCTCTTGCCGTTCTTCCTCCTCTTGGGTTGGCTGCTCCTCTTCCCGTGGTTGCTCCCCTTGGCGTGGCTGCTCCTCTTGTCGTGGTTGCTCCGCTTGGCATGGATGCTCCTCTTGCCGTGGTTGCTCTTATATTGGTTGCTCATGTCCTTGCAGTGGTAGCAACTATTGAGGAGGAAGGTCGACGAGCCATTTTGTTATAGATTTATTTTTGATTGAAGATTATAGTTGTTGTATAATTTTTTCAATGGTTTGATCGAGTATTTATAGGAGTAAAAAGAGGTAACCGACTTAAGTGTATTGTAGCCATTTGCCAACACTAGCCGTTATGTGTTTTTTTTATTTTTTGAAGTGACGCATTCGTTGTTTGCTTCAGATTTGAATTATAAAATTAAAAAATAATAGACTATTAGAATGAAACTTGTTTGTAGCCATTAAGTGTATTGTAGGGGCTAGCCGTTAAGTGTATTATGATGATCAATTTGAAAAATAATAGACTATTGGAACGGCATAAGTAATTTTCAAATATTAATACTAGAACACCTATATGATGATCAATTTGAATTATAAACGTCAAAAATAAATAGACTACTGGACTGAGTTTACGATGATTCATATCACCATGAAGATGTTCTAACTTCCCCGTCAAGGATTAGGCACCTCCTGTAATCATCATTATTAAAACACGTGGACTAACCCCAATCATTCAATATGAATAGGCACCTCTTCAAATCATCACATATGCAAATGAAAAGGTACCAAGCCTATACAATAACATCTGCATAACAACAACAACGACGACGACAACAACAACAACAACAACAATGTCTCGCAGAGGAAGGCACCCAAGAGCACCAGAACACGATAGTAGAGTGCCAAGTTTCACTGAAATCGATCATCTCCATGAAGATATTGCATCCTTGACCTCAGATGTTGATCAGTTTGCAGTATATATTGGAAATGTGGAGTATCGAGTGATGCAATTAAGGACTAGGTTCGAAGAATTCCGTAAGAATATGAATCTTATCAAGCGTATGCTCCGTGGTATTCAAGTTGAACTCAAGATTGACCCCCAGAACTACCCTTCACCACCACATCCTCTAGTGGCACATACGTGAAATGAAGAAATAATATTGTTTGAATAATCTCCTTTTAAATCTAGTCATTTAATTTTCTATTTGTTTTGAGTGTCGTGTTTTGGCGTCTTGTCCTTTAATTTTCAGTACAATTTATGCATGTTTTGAATATTTATGAATATTGTTTTGCATTACACTGAACATCACGTTTACATTATTAAAACATTTGTATGATGATTAATTTGAATTATATACTACAAAAATAATAGACTTTTGGAACGCCATTAGTAAATGCTCGAAACATTAAGTTAAACGTTTAAATATAAAAATCTTAGCTACTATGAACAACAATTGATATCAAATAAACCTAGCTACTATGAAACCAAAAAATAAAACTGCCCAAAACAATAAGAAATACATCTTCGAACGTTTTAATTTAGCCTCTAACTTATTAATCTTCAATAAATTTCTAGTATTACAAGCCCCTAATTTGTCCACTTCCTTCACCAAATTGGCCCTTTCTTCACAAACTTCATCCAGTAAAATTTTTAACTTATTTATAATCAATGTAGTAGGCTGGAGATACTCCTCATCACACCATTCTCAAAATTCACAATTGCTAATACCCTTGTGGGGACACTTGCAAAATTTTCGTCCAGCATTCGACTGTGTGCTCGCCGTGAATTGAATCGCAGGTAAGCCACACCAACATCGACGTTGTTGAGAGGAGCTGCGAGAACAAGTTGATCCTTGATACATGGTCTGGTACTTTACTGGTTAAGTTGAGTTAAAAAGAAGAAGAAGAAGTAGAGAGGGTAGAAGACCTAATTTATATTTGAGAGATGGGTAAAAAGACCTAATTTATTGAATAGTTGGGGTTAGTCCACATATTTTAATTTTAATGTGTGGTGGGTCATTTAATTCTTTCCGGAGCGGGTTAATGGAATGTGTCGGATTAAGGCAAGTTGTGGAGCGGGCCGCTCCATGTATTTTTGAATTAGAAAACCATGTTTGGCACGTACAAGAGATCATTCTAATATCTCTAAAAAAATATATCCTCTGTATTAGAGCTAATGCATCCATAACAAACACCAAAAGACATGCTTGGAACAAGTAAGATTGATTTGTTTAAGATTGTGTGTATGGATTTCTAACAAAAATGTATGCATTTATAGATACGTTTTGAAACCGTCAGTTTATTTAAAATTTTCTAATATTAATGCAAAAACATCTAATTTACGTTACGAACATGAGTTTGTATGTTCAGTTCATAATAGGTGCCTAATTTAATATGTATTGTTTTAATCTTGAATATGATTGTAAAAAGAAACTATAGAACATGACTAGATTATTAAGGCTTTATAATGGTTAAATCATCAAAATATAAATTATTCACTTAGTTAAAACAACATATAATGAAATCCTCAATAAATGAGTAATCGCTTTCATTAGATATAAATAAGTAATCACTTTCAATAGATATAAATGAGTGGTCACTCTAATAGACATAAATGAGTAAACACTTTCAATAGACATATTATTAAGTAATCACTTTGAATACACATAAATGATGCATCACAATCAATACTTGTATGATTTAAAGTCTTAGTTGTGGTAGATACACGAATAATGTGTGTAATTTGTGAATGAAATTGTATATTTGTTCAAATCGATTAGTAATGTGTCTAACTAGTGGATAGAACGTCTAATCTATACTACAATTTGTTAGAATATACTTCTTAATGATTAAAAGTGTTACTTTTAATTGAAGTAAAATCAAAACTAAACTCCTAATCCAAATAACTTAATAATTATATTTTGGTATAATTAACAACATATATTTGGTTTTACTTACACATAGCATGTCTTGGAATCTTAATAAACTACTAACCCATTGTTTAACCAGGTCAATGATCCTTATATTAGTATTTCTTAACTAATCCTTAATGGGGCAGTAAGAACATCGTCATGGTGATATAGAACATCGTAAACACATTCGGGAACTTACCAAAGTCGGTCCAGAACAGGCTATTGGATGTTCTTAATATGTTTGACATTTTTGCAGTTTGGGGTTAGGGATCGGGGTTCAGGGTTAGGGTTAGGGTTGAAACACCCTTTCTAATGTTCCGACCGCCAAAAAAATACTTTTTTTTAGAGGAAATGCGTTTCATTTTGAATGAACGAATTAATAGATAACTATGTTTGAAACGTACAAAAGAACGTTCTAATATCTCAAAAAAATATATCCGCTCTATTTTATATAAAAAGGGACGCGCGTGGAACAAATAAAAAGGTGGGGCTTTTATGACAACCCCAAAAGTTTTAATTAAAAAGGCGGTTGATCAGTCTTACCAATTCCATCATTTCAAACATCGAACACCCGCCCCTTTCTTCTCTTACACACTTCTCAAGTCTTCTTCTCGAGTCTTCTACACAATATTTTCGTCTACATCGTTGCCGGCCATCTATATTTTTCCGGTAACATGTAAAGGTAAATTTTGAACTATATTGATGTTCATAAAGTGGATCGGGGTTTTTTTTGCTATTTTTCTATTTCGATAAAGCTAGGGTTTTTACGCCTTCTTACTGGTTGTGGACTGAAATTCTCTGCTTTTGTTGATTTTTTCGTCAAATAGTGTTTTGTTGTTGTACAAATAGAAGCTTTTTCATGTTTATGTTATTACGATGTAAAGACCATACTCTTTCTGCTATGTCAAACATCTTCATACGATGCTCTGAACGTGTGTTAGGATGTTTCAAGTTGCTGATGAAGTTTAGTTGTATTTTGTTAAAAGAAATTAGGCGTTCAACAATATGTAATGGAAGTATGATCAAGTTAACACATAATCTGATAATTTTCATTCATAAATAAGGAAACAAAATACATATGTACTTGATATAATGCTTAAACAAAAGTACTAGATATAATACTTAAACAAAAGTACTACATATGATGCTTCATAGTATGTAATAGAACAAGATATATAACTAATTGTCAGCATTGGGAGAATTTGGAGGAGTATCAAACTGCTCCGGATTCATCCCTTGTTGGAAAAGGAGTGCAAAAAGCATTCTTTCAATACGCTCTGTGCGTTGAATTAACACTTGCCTTATACTCCATATATCAGCAGACAAGCGGTCCATATTATGGTTGATTGCAGTGATGTCAGTTTGTATACCGGCGATATCCCAGCCTATGTTTCCATAATATTCGTTATGGTCAGGTTGCGCTGGGGCATAGTGGCCATTAGCAACAACCTTGTTTTGGTGGTTTTCCATTTGTGTTTGTGGTTTATGAAGTAATTTTGATAATTCAAGGAAGAGGATAATTGTGTGTATGGCGGAACAAGAAAATGTATGTTTTTATAGATGAATTTTGCACCCGTCAGAAATTTACAATTCTTTAACATAAAAAACACCAAAAGACGTGCTTGGAACATTGAAAAGACTTTCACTATTCTCTAGACAATGTATCTGAATTATGAATTAATGCCTCATTTTGTATGCAGGTTTTGATGCTTTCACTCCTTTTAATTACACAAGCCAACCCTTCGTTTGAATCAGCATGACTCTTGGGAAGAAGACTCACTCTATAAATAGGTTATATATTTCACAGGTTTTTAATCTCATAGAACTCTAACAAAAAAAAATCAACATTGTGCGCAAACCACACTACAAGACTAAGGATCTGCAAAGTGACATTGACGAGATAAGAAAGCGCCTTCGTGAAGTATGCAGACGTCAATAAGCTGACCTCTGCAGAATAGCTAGGGTTCTGCGCATTCTTCTGCAGGTGTATAGCAAGAACCTGGATGACTACATAACCTCCCCCCCACCAATTCCCCAGCATCACCACCACCACCACCACCCGCTGGTCCTGAAATGTAATCTTTTTGTTTTTATTTTTATTTTTATGAATTTTAATGAAAGGCCATTATTTTAAAAGCATATCGTAGCATATTTCTGATAGCTTAAAAAATAGGGCTTAAAATAATAAGATGTTACATGATAAAAAAATTAAATTGTTCAAGATTAAAATTCAAAAAGCAACACTTTGGGAGAATTGCCCACTATCCACTCGTCTTGGGCAAGTAGTTCTTTTGTGGCCTGACCTTTTGCAGATGCTATATTTCTTTCTCCTACTTGAAAATACTTCACCAACTAATGATATCCACTTTTTCGTTCGTCTACCCTTACCCACGTCGATGAAAGGATGTAATATTTTTCTCTCAAGCAGCTCAGGAGGAACATTCTAAAATTCTTCCGAGGGAATAGCATTGATCGGTTCTGCATAGGCAAGCATATATGACTCTAACTTGTAATATGGAGAAGTGAAGTTATAGACGCACGCTCCATAATCTTCTGGACGCAGCATTCTGATAGATGCCATAGCATGTTTACAGGGTATTAAGTCAATTTGATACTCTCTACGCGTACAAATTCTGTTGTGTAAATCGACTTCTGCTCCCAGGCCTGGACTGATGATGGTGAAATCATACGTACCTTTACGACTAATTACGAGCTTACCCCTTCCTCCATGTTGAATCTTATTTTTCCTTCAATTGAAAGGACACATATGGTTGAAACCTCGAGGAACTCCGTAGCTCTCACATGAAATTTTTCACTAAATGTTCGATTGATATGATTTAATAGGGCAACAATAGGATATTCTCTTTCATCCCTCAGCATTGCACTTATGGACTCATCAATGTTCGAGGTCATCACTGCAAACCTGAAATTGTAACAAACAAACGAAGACTTTAATGCTAAATACTTCTAATCCAAATGCAAACATTAAGCATGCGATCTGAACATCAATTAGAATGTTCTCGGCATAATTGCCATGTAAACATAGAACATTCCAAAGTAAGGTTCAGAACATTGGTATGAATGTTCATAGTCGTGTACCGGTGCCCAAGGAAAAAGCATATGCTTCATTTATGGAACCCCACGTCATCTTGAAGATATCTGGCAACCCTTGGATCGTTGTCTTCGATTTGCTTAAAGTGTGTTCTGAAATCCTCCACACGATATGCATCTGTTGCCAAGTAATAGGACCCTAGGTGGTCTCCAAACTGAAACTTTGTACGGATATTTTTAGCAAGGTGCCTCGTGAAAACTCCGTAGTGAGCTTGGGGAAACCACTTGGAAACTTATTTTTCTATGCTTTTATGCCTATATGAAATGAAGCTCAACTCATCATTGTACTGAGCTATGTCAACCAATTGTTCGAAAAAAAATCATAAGAAGCATCACATTCTTTGTCCATAACACAGAATGCAACATGGAATATGTGCTTCTCTGCATCCTGGGCAACGGCAGACAACAATACGCCGCCATACTTGCGTGACAAATGAGTCCCATCAATAGCTAGGACTTTCCTCTTATATACAAAACTACTAATCCAAGATCCTTAAGATATAAAAAAAAATACTTAAACCTCCCACAACTATCAACCTTCAAAGCAGTCTTGCTTCTAATATTTTGGGACCTTACCATATAACTGTATGCCTCCAAAATTTCATAACTGTGTTCATGTGTCCCTCTTGCTATTGCCTTTACAATCTCACACCCCTTCAAACTTTTTCAATAACTAATGTTGCATCTCAACTCTCTGTTAAATGCAACTCTGATGTCTTTTGGTGTTATTCATTTCCCCTCAATGTACCTATCTTTCATGTATTCACCAACAACATCAGACGTGGCATGTGTATAGTGGCTTTGCAGGTGCTGCACACCACACGTGTTCTCGCCATTGTAGATTGTGATATAAAACGTATCACTACTATGATACCTTAATGCTCGAAGTCACCACTTGCAATTTGCATCAACACATTGGGCATAAAACAACTTTTTTGTATTCTTCACAGCTTTGAAAGAAAAAGGCTTCCTTACTGCAGTAAGCCTCAACTTCACCACTTATTCTCGCTTGTTCTTGAAAGTCATACCCTTTACAAAACCTGTGCCATCTTCTCTAAAAAAATTGTTGCGACTTCTCTGTGATTGTACTCTTCCTGAAGGATTACCAACTACTTCTCCACCTTCTTCAACACCTTTTCCATCACCACATTCTTCATCTTCTTCATCTGCTTCTCCACCTTGTTTTAATTCATCTTCATCCATCTCAACATGCATATCTTGTTCATTTGAACTTGAAATTCCTTCAGGCCTTAGAATCATACTAACCCTTAGTGTTGGCCTAGCACCAGATGGGTCAACATCGGCCATATATAGCTGAATATCATCATCGGTCCTAATTTTAGATGGAGCAGTCTTTTCTTTTGCGGCAATACTCAGCATATATGAAATTCAAAGATCTCTAGGATCATCACTTACCTCCCCAACTGCGTATGATTTTGTTGACAAGTTTATCATATGTAACATTCCTACTCACAAGGATAGGTCTTGTCTCTTTCACCTTAGGAATCCAAGCATAACATTTCGAGCGCTCCACCCATTCACCGAGATAATCAACTCCTAGTAGTATGTCCCTTATTACTTTAATAATATCTGCAAGATAGGATAAATATTCATCAAATGTGGTCCACACAGCAAAAGATACCGGAACATTCAAAAACAGATCCAAACATATTAAAGGATGTTTAAGAACACAAGCATACCAATGTGGAACATCTATACATCAGTTCCGACCATCTATAAAATGTTCCAACATTATGAATAGCATTTATTGAACATGCTTTAAGATGTTTCGGGCAACTAATATTATGTTCCGTAACTCTGACTAAATCGTACGAGCATTGTAGAATATTTTATAGGATGTTTCGATTGTGAATTTAAGATGTTTCAAAACAACAACATTCTAATTTGAAAACCTGGGTTTTTATAAAAAATAGATAAAAATGAGGAAGACGAAGGTTTACACTTACAGGAGCTGTCAAGCTTTCCAATTTGAACAACTGCTCAATCAGTAAATGTTATTAAAATAGATTTATGTAAATAAAAAAACTTGAGGGGCTTTTAAAATATTAGTCATTAGTACTAATCTTAAAAGTGTCCCTCTCACCTATTTTTTGAGACGAGTCTCTTATAACTATACAAAGACTTGAGAGTCCTTCTTACCCAAAAACCTCGACTAATATCCCACCCGAAAGAATATTATATTTTATTTCATTTCATTTGTACGAATTTTTTTAAAAAATACGAATACTTTTAAAATAGTGATAAGAATTGAAGGATTCATGTATACATATACAAAATCTATACTAATATATAGATTAACTAAAACATAAATTTAAGAACTTACTTGTTCTCCTTATAAAGAAAGCGGAAGGATCTTGAATCGTGGCTGAAATTACTGACCGTCGGTGGTTGTCACAGTAACGGAGCAACCCCCTTATCCGCAGTCTAAACACACAATATTTGGTAGAGAGGAGTAGTAGGAAGAGCAGTAGAAAAATACTATCTTTTCTCGGTGTTTTACTAAAAGTACTATCTTTTCTCTATGTATTACTGTGTATTTATTAGCTTATATAAAATAGTCGTCCTTTTATATGACTCTACTAGATAATTAATATAAGTTACCTGGATAGACTTTAAGAGCACTCATTTATGTGTGGACTCTTAAACAGATAAATCCAACAAGAATCTATTATATTTGCATGATTATAAAAATTCTTATTATATATAAAATATAAAGTTTAAATTAAATTATTTAAAAATTATAATCCTTTGAAGAACGGACTAAAAAAATGAATGGTCACATGACTGAAAGATAAAGGTTACATAGTTTCCCCCGGATGAAATACCAGTTTCCACCACCAATTTTAAGAGAAGATTTTCCCATTAGTGCTATTGCTTCAACAACTCGTGCAAAACACATTGTGCTTCTGGAACAAAAAGTAATCCCTTACTTCAGTTCTTTTGGTTTGAAGTTGAGCCCAATTTCAAATGAGAAGTATAAAATTGAGCCCAACTTTACATCAAAAGTTTGAAATTGAGCGAACTTTAAACTCAGTTTGAAGTTGGCTATACTTTGCAAAAAAAATTAAAAGAAGTAACACTTTAATGGTGCTGAGAAATGCCTAATAAGTTGTGTATTTGCCTAAATCAGATGAGGAATACAATTGAATTTGTTAAGGGGTTTAGAAGCGGCTGTATCAAAGTTGGTAAAAGCAAGAAAGTAACAAGTAATGACGAATAATAAGGACACAAAATGAGCAATTTCACTGTGAAGCTTTGAGATTACAATTGGGCAGAGTTTTGCCTATATTTCTGAATGCTTTTACAAGATAAAATAAGTGCTATTTATAGATAATGAATTAGAGACAATTAAGGGCATTAGTTAGCCCATTTTCCTTGTACGGATCATGGAGTGACCCACGATCTCTTCCATTAATATTGAGATCGTGGAAGGAGATCGTGAGCATTAACTACTCTGAGATCGAATCTTTTGTCCCGATGCTAGCCTTTGCCTGCCTCGGGGCCTCGAACCATTTATTTACCCGAGGCGATTATACTCTGCGAGGAGAATATCATTTGGCCTCGGAGCTTAGCCTCGGTTGTCTTTGCATCAATTCTGCGAATGACTCATAACTTCTATACAAAGTATCCCAAACCCTACATTGGATGCCACATGTGCAAGCTATGTTTTCATCAATACAAGTTGTCCAGCTAAAGTTTTACCATTTCTCTGACCATTTATTCAAATTTTAAAGAAATATGTTGCTTCTAAATCAGATTTGGTGGAAAACATGTGATGTTTGGCATTTTATGCCTATATTTCCTTAATATTTCCGCATATTTGAGCTTGTTTTGCACTCGTTTTATAGTTTGTGAATGTGGTTTTACACTGAGTTTATGTTGTGCGTGTGTAGGTTGTTACGCGGTGCATTTGGAGCTTTTTGGAGCTTGGTTGAGCATGAGTTGATTGGAGGATGATTGAGGATTGGATTGAGCACGCGAGGACACGACACGAGCACGAATTCGGAGCGAGAAAAGGAGCAGTGATGCTGGCTGTGGGGCACGTGGGGCGCCAGTTATAGCGCCCAGTGCCCCAGCGCTATAACCCACGTGGGGCGCCCCTAAAAGCGCCCAAAATCTGACGTTACTGGTTGTCCCAGCGCTTTCCGAGGCACGGGCGCCCGTTATAGCGCCCCGTGTGCGGTTTTTCACTTCCTATTTCGTCTAGGATTGGGTCTAACTTATTACTAGGTGTTTGTAAACTCTATAAATAGTCATTTACTTAGTTTTTGAAAGGAGTTCAGACTTTGGAGCAAATTGGAGAGCTCATAACATCAAGAACAAGGGTTTTTCCTCCTTTCATTAATCTATTACATCATTATTTCATAATTACATCAATTCTTTGTGTTGTTATTATGAGTATGCGTAGCTAAATCTATCGTTCTAGGGTTAGAGTATTACATGAAAGTTGATGTTTGAAGATTGATTCCCATTAATTGAATCCCATAACGGGTTGCTTATTCTTTCTTGATTTCACTTGTCTAATTGTCAGGGCCCGATTATTACGCATTATCTATGGTTTTTAGATTGAACTCGAAAGAGGGAATTTAATTACGTAATAAGAAAGAGTGGACTAGTTTGTGAACCCGGGCATCGGGGAACCAATTTGTGAGTAGGATAGACATATACTTGCTCGCCTAGTTTAACTCATTACAGAATTCGTTAATGCGTGCACGTGATTCAACCCATAGACATATAGGGATTGGAGTAGCCTGCATAGACCGTGAAGAATCGAAAGGTTTTCACGGGTACATTTAATCTGTTAGTTAGTAACCCGGGATTTAAGAAGTGGAATCAATTGGAAAACTCAACTGGATTATTCGTAACTCTGACCCTGGACCGTCTCCTTATTACTGATAACAACCAAGTTTTGCTCCATTGCTTGAATTCACTTCTACCATTTTAATTACTGTTCTTTAGTTAATAAAATCCTCACTATTGGAAAAAGATCCCTGAATAGTTTATAAAAATTGTTTGCTAGAATTCAGTCTGAATAGTCCTCGTGGGAACGATACTCGATTTATCACTTTTTTACTTATCGACCGCGCATACTTGCGTGTGCATTGGGAGCAACAAGTTTTTGGCGCCGTTGCCGGGGACTAAACAATTGACTGATTTCTTTTTGAACAGTTTATTACTTTCTATTCAGGTTTAATTTTTGTTTTGAGTTTTGTGATGTTTCAGGTATTAGGTCCTGCTTGATCTTTACCTACAGGAATGGCAGAAGAACAAGCTTTAGCTGTGCGAAATGTTGCTCTCCCCAGCCTGGAGGGGGTAGCGTCTAGCATAGTTAAGCCCGCTATCACCGGGCACTTTGAGATTAAGTCCAGCATGATTCAGTTGCTGCATGTGACTGGACAATATGGTGGATTACTTCATGAGGATCCGCAGCAACACATTCAGAACTTTCTGGAGATCAGTGATACTTATACACCAGCGGGTGTTCCTACTGATTATGTTCGCTTGACGTTGTTCCCGTTTTCACTGATTGGGGCAGCAAGGAAGTGGTTAAAGGCTGAAAAGTCTGGGTCTATCACTACTTGGGAGGATTTGGCTAAGAAGTTCTTGGCTAAATTTTATCCGTCTGCCAAGACAGCCCGGCTGAGGAGCGAAATTATGTCCTTCAGACAGTTAGAAGGAGAATCCTTGTATTCAGCCTGGGAGCGATTCAAAGCTCTATTGAGAGATTGTCCACACCACAACCAATCTAATGAGGTTGTTGCACACACTTTTGTTGAGGGGTTGAACCAACACACTAAGATCGTGGTTGATGCTGCTGCTGGAGGCCAAGTACTGGCCTTAAATTTTGATCAAATTTATGATTTGCTAGATAAGTTTTCGCAGAGCAATCCTGATTGGCAGGGAGATGGTAGAGCTATTACACAGAAACCTGCAGGGGTACTTCAGTTAGATGCAGTTTCAGAGCTAAGGGCGAGGATGGATGCTATTTCCAACCAAATTAGCAAGTTAGCTCTGCCAAAGCCTCTGCAACCAGTGGCTCCAGTGCAACAACTCCAGAGCTTTTGTGAGGTTTTTGGTCAAGACCATGCTACAGAGGTTTGCTCCTCTAATCCAGAGTCAGTTTATTACGTGGGTAATCAAAACAGGCTGTAGGGTCAAAATCAGTTTGGTAATGGTTATTATCAAGGTAATACGAGAGCCCCGAATAATTACCACCCACTTCCACCTCCACCACAGCAGGTTAGCTATTCAGTTGAAGAGATGTTGAAGCAGTTAATGGCGGGCCAGCAGAGAATGATAGCTGACATTGCAGCCCATGCACAGGCCATACAAGATATTACCAATGCTCACAAGAACCTGGAGCACCAGTTGGGGCAGTTGGTGGGAGAGATAACCACTGTTAAAAAAGAGCCTGAACAATGTCTTGCAATGACTTTAATTGAAGGTGGAGAGCTGATGGCCAAGTCCGAGGAGAGAGCTGAAATAGAAAAAGTTGAAAAAGTGGAGAAGGTAAAGAAGAAAGAAGAGAGAAAGGAGGCACCTCTGCCACCTCCACCATTCCCGCTGAGACTATTACCATCGAAGGATATGGCCCAGTATCAAAAATTTGTGAGTATGTTTAAAGAACTTCAAGTTAATATTCCTTTGACTGATGTGTTTGAATTGATGCCATCCTTTGTGAAGTTCTTAAAAGAAATTTTAGTGAAGAAGAAAAAGCCTCAAGAGATAGATACAGTTGAGTTAGTTGAGGAGTGTAGCACAATCTTGAGCAAGCTACCTCCAAAACTTCAAGATCCTGGGAGGTTTACTATTCCTTGCACCATTGGAGGGCATAATATCACTGGTGCCTTGTGTGATTTGGGTGCGAGCATAAATCTCATGCCTCTGTCCGTTTGCAAAAGGTTAGGGCTAGGAGCAATCAAGCCCTCTTCAGTTACTCTTAAGATGGCGGATGGATCACTCACTCACCCTGATGGTAAGTTGGAGGATGTGTTGCTAAAAGTTGGTAAGTTTACATTCTCTGCTGATTTTGTAGTCCTAGATTATGAAGAGGACCGAGAAGCTCCAATCATTTTGGGGAGACCATTCTTAGTCACCTCGAAGGCAATTATTGACATGGAGCTGGGTGAGATGACTGTTAGAGCGCATGGAGAAAAGGTTACTTTCAAGGTTTATAATGGGAAGGAGCACATAGCTAAGGTTGAAGAGTGTTCTATGATTGAATGTGTCAGACAAGAAGATGGAAGTAAACCACATGTGAAGTTGAAGATGGGTTCTCTAAAAGAAGGGAAGAAAGCAAAAGTTCGGCATAAGAAGAGAAGACATAAAGGCTGGAAGTGAGCTAAAAGTGTCGTCGTGCCACAACGTTAACTAAGGCGCTTCTCGGGAGGCAACCCGAGTTTGTACTTGTATTATTTTATTTATAGTGTCACGTAGTTGTTGTTTTTCCTTGGATTGCAGGTTCATGTAATGTCGAGGCTAAGTGTGGGGTGTCCTCACCCTTGCCTAATATTGATGACCTGATGAGGGAAGTCTGAGTACCTCATACGATATGGAAGCTTGGAGGATGCTAGCACCAAGGACTAGAATCTTCAGGGAAGTTTTCTTTACCTTGCACTTTCTTATTTTTAGCACTGAGGACAGTGCTTAGTTTAAGTGTGGGGTGGGGAACTACCCTTTTATTTATTTTTGAGATTAGGGATGCATGTACCGTCGGATTTTTCTTTTATCACTTGACTTTGTTTTGATTTGTTTCTTGCTTTAATATATGAAAAAAAAATTAGAAAACCAATGAAAAATTCCAAAAAGATTTTCCTTTTAGTCTTTATTAGTGGTACATGTCATCCACCCCGTGGTTTTTCTTATGGTTCTTTTCCACGGGGAGACCTTTGAACCGGTTAGTTTTTATTTTTATTAGGATTAGAGTAGTTAGTTATAGGTGGCCCTAGACGAAGGAATAGGTGGAATGCTAGGTGCCTTTGATTTGTTTGATACCGGTGGACTTGAATTGATTGCATGTGCTATATCCTTGGGTTTTAATGTGATACATGCCTAGGAAAAATTGGAACGACCCCCTTGAGATGCTTGAGTCCGCTTGCTTGACTTGATTGTTAACCTTTGTGCATGAGTGCTTAAATTTCCACAAGTTGCATTCTAGATGCTTAGTTGAGAGTTGTTGATGGAATCTTTTTGTGTGGACCATGTGCAATGTGTGTTGTGAGGCATGTTCTTGTTTACTCCATGTTGCATATTAATGTCTAGAACTTGCCCCGTGTGTGTGCAAAGCGAAATCCTAGGTTCGCTCTAGTCGGGAAATGATACAAGGCTTTCTTTTACATGCCTACCCTTACATATATACCTTGAAAAAAAATTATTGTTGTGATTTCTTTGATCCTTTTTGTTGGCACCCACACCCCGAGCCTACCCATTTGTTCTTAATTGACTCTTTTGGCCCTTACTCCTTAAGCACTTTATTGATTTTGTGTTGATTGGAGTTGTGGTTGGAATTGGGAGGGTTTTTTGAGTGGAGCTAAAGAAGGGGAATAATTGAAAAATTGTGAAGTAGTGAAAAGCATTAGCAAGGTTTGATGAAATTGAAAAAGAAAAGGAAAAAATAGCAAAGTTGAAAAGAAAGAAAAAAAATTGTGAAAAGGAAAAAAAAAAGAGGAAATAAAAGAGAAAAAGAATATCCATTCCTTGCTAGTGTGTGCTTAAAAGAAAAATGCTACTTGTTGAGAAGGTGTATGTGTGGAAGTGTTGATTGGGTGGCTTGATGAGAATTGTGCTTAATTTGATTGTGATGTATTAAAGTGCGTAGGGAGGTAGTCACTATTACCATATGTATCCTACCCGCCCCTTAGCCTACATTACGACCTTTCTAAAGTTCTAGTTAATCCCGATTGGAGTGAGCTTACATTAGTGGAGTCCTACACTACGGGCAAGCCTATGGTACATCGTGTGTGACATGTGAGACTTTCATGAGAGTGAGTGAATTCATTTGTATTGCCCCCGTTCTATTCATGTTGTTGATTGTTGTGTGTGATTTTGGGGGGGGGGGGGGGGGGCACTCTTTTGCTTCATATTGGTGTGGGCACATGGTTTGCATGAAATAGGTGAAGTTGGTGGCTTCTTGGTTGAGTAGATAGGTGTGATTTTGTGGGAGCATGGTTGCATTAAGTTGAGTTTGTGCATTTAAGCTATTTTGGGGTGGTTGTTCTCATATTTTTGGTTTTGATAAATTGTTGGCAGGTTTGTGGATCCATAGTAGTCATGTGTGCATTGGTTCAATGGTCGGTATCAACCATAGTCATAGGCAGACCTGTTTTACCTAGGTTGGGAAGTTAGTTGTGACTTGCTCGAGGGCGAGCAAGGTTTCAAGTGTGGGGTGGTGATGTTTGGCATTTTATGCCTATATTTCCTTAATATTTCCGCATATTTGAGCTTGTTTTGCACTCGTTTTATAGTTTGTGAATGTGGTTTTACACTGAATTTATGTTGTGCGTGTGTAGGTTGTTACGCGGTGCATTTGGAGCTTTTTGGAGCTTGGTTGAGCATGAGTTGATTGGAGGATGATTGAGGATTGGATTGAGCACGCGAGGACACGACACGAGCACGAATTCGGAGCGAGAAAAGGAGCAGTGATGCTGGCTGTGGGGCACGTGGGGCGCCAGTTATAGCGCCCAGTGCCCCAGCGCTATAACCCACGTGGGGCGCCCCCAAAAGCGCCCAAAATCTGACGTTACTGGTTGTCCCAGCGCTTTCCGAGGCACGGGGCGCCCGTTATAGCGCCCCGTGTGCGGTTTTTCACTTCCTATTTCGTCTAGGATTGGGTCTAACTTATTACTAGGTGTTTGTAAACTCTATAAATAGTCTTTTACTTAGTTTTTGAAAGGAGTTCAGACTTTGGAGCAAATTGGAGAGCTCATAACATCAAGAACAAGGGTTTTTCTTCCTTTCATTAATCTATTACATCATTATTTCATTATTACATCAATTCTTTGTGTTGTTATTATGAGTATGCGTGGCTAAGTCTATCGTTCTAGGGTTAGAGTATTACATGAAAGTTGATGTTTGAAGATTGATTCCCATTAATTGAATCCCATAACGGGTTGCTTATTCTTTCTTGATTTCACTTGTCTAATTGTCAGGGCCCGATTATTACGCATTATCTATGGTTTTTAGATTGAACTCGAAAGAGGGAATTTAATTACGTAATAAGAAAGAGTAGGACTAGTTTGTGAACCCGGGCATCGGGGAACCAATTTGTGAGTAGGATAGACATATACTTGCTCGCCTAGTTTAACTCATTACAGAATTCGTTAATGCGTGCACGTGATTCAACCCATAGACATATAGGGATTGGAGTAGCCTGCATAGACCGTGAAGAATCGAAAGGTTTTCACGGGTACATTTAATCTGTTAGTTAGTAACCCGGGATTTAAGAAGTGGAATCAATTGGAAAACTCAACTGGATTATTCGTAACTCTGACCCTGGACCGTCTCCTTATTACTGATAACAACCAAGTTTTGCTCCATTGCTTGAATTCACTTCTACCATTTTAATTACTGTTCTTTAGTTAATAAAATCCTCACTATTGGAAAAAGATCCCTGAATAGTTTATAAAAATTGTTTGCTAGAATTCAGTCTGAATAGTCCTCGTGGGAACGATACTCGATTTATCACTTTATTACTTGTCGACCGCGTATACTTGCGTGTGCGTTGGGAGCAACAAGTTTTTGGCGCCGTTGCCGGGGACTAAACAATTGACTGATTTCTTTTTGAACAGTTTATTACTTTCTATTCAGGTTTAATTTTTGTTTTGAGTTTTGTGATGTTTCAGGTATTAGGTCCTGCTTGATCTTTACCTACAGGAATGGCAGAAGAACAAGCTTTAGCTGTGCGAAATGTTGCCCTTCCCAGCCTGGAGGGGGTAGCGTCTAGCATAGTTAAGCCTGCTATCACCGGGCACTTTGAGATTAAGTCCAGCATGATTCAGTTGCTGCATGTGACTGGACAATATGGTGGATTACTTCATGAGGATCCGCAGCAACACATTCAGAACTTTCTGGAAATCAGTGATACTTATACACCAGCGGGTGTTCCTACTGATTATGTTCGCTTGACGTTGTTCCCATTTTCACTGATTGGGGCAGCAAGGAAGTGGTTAAAGGCTGAAAAGTCTGGGTCTATCACTACTTGGGAGGATTTGGCTAAGAAGTTCTTGGCTAAATTTTATCCGTCTGCCAAGACAGCCCGGCTGAGGAGCGAAATTATGTCCTTCAGACAGTTAGAAGGAGAATCCTTGTATTCAGCCTGGGAGCGATTCAAAGCTCTATTGAGAGATTGTCCACACCACAACCAATCTAATGAGGTTGTTGCACACACTTTTGTTGAGGGGTTGAACCAACACACTAAGATCGTGGTTGATGCTGCTGCTGGAGGCCAAGTACTGGCCTTAAATTTTGATCAATCGCAGAGCAATCCTGATTGGCAGGGAGATGGTAGAGCTATTACGCAGAAACCTGCAGGGGTACTTCAGTTAGATGCAGTTTCAAAGCTAAGGGCGAGGATGGATGCTATTTCCAATCAAATTAGCAAGTTAGCTCTGCCAAAGCCTCAGCAACCAGTGGCTCCAGTGCAACAACTCCAGAGCTTTTGTGAGGTTTTTGGTCAAGACCATGCTACAGAGGTTTGCTCCTCTAATCCAGAGTCAGTTTATTACGTGGGTAATCAAAACAGGCTGCAGGGTCAAAATCAGTTTGGTAATGGTTATTATCAAGGTAATACGAGAGCCCCGAATAATTACCGCCCACTTCCACCTCCACCACAGCAGGTTAGCTATTCAGTTGAAGAGATGTTGAAGCAGTTAATGGCGGTCCAGCAGAGAATGATAGCTGACATTGCAGCCCATGCACAGGCCATACAAGATATTGCCAATGCTCACAAGAACCTGGAGCACCAGTTGGGGCAGTTGGTGGGAGAGATAACCACTGTTAAAAAAGAGCCTGAACAATGTCTTGCAGTGACTTTAATTGAAGGTGGAGAGCTGATGGCCAAGTCCGAGGAGAGAGCTGAAATACAAAACAACACTTCATTGGGCAACTTTCCAAATGTCGACTAACTGCATGGACATATTCTTTACAAGTTTAAACTTCTCAATGATCCCTAATCATTTTTTTAATTTAAACCGTTAGGTTAAAACAAGTATTCCAAGACTAAATAAATAAATAAATACAGACAAAAATCGAAGCCGTTTGGTTTAGTAAACATCCTTTATTACTCAAGTATCAAAAGTGTATGTTCTGGAAATCGGAAACATTCCGAAGGATTTAATACAAGTTAACTTAACATACATAATATTTACTCAAATTTAATCCAAACAAACAACTTTCCTAGTATAAGTCTTCCAAATAATAACTTTTCAAAAGCTAAACCGAAAACAAATCCAAATGCTTTCTAATAAGTTTTAACATTCAAAATTTAATGGCGCCAAGAATAAATAACTCAGAAGCAAGCATTTCAAACCTATTAATTTTTTTATTTTTCCTGAGATAGTTTTCAATAGAGCACTATACGAGTTACGACTCAATGAACCATATGGTTTTGCTTTCTAAATAGGCAAAAATCAGTTCCGCCAAACTACGTACTTTAGAAAAATATTCTAGGAATTAGAAAAATATTCTAGGAATTCTATGTAACACGTACGGTGTTTCGTGGATATTGTTTATGCCTAAAACTTACCTTCTAGGTTAAATAGATAAATTTATAAGAAGTCACAAGTAATGATTTAAATTATGAAGAATAATGGAATTAAAGCAAGAATAGTATGAGTTGCATACCTTGAATAAGAAAGGATTCGTGATTGAATCTCGATGATGATTTACAATGAGAGGGAGAGGGGCATATATATATATATATCTTTCTTTATTTTACAGATATGGATTTTATCGAATTTTATCGATCAGTAATAATAATATAATGCCAGTAATTTGAACGTGATATATAGATTTCCCTCCTACAATTCTTTATTCTTTGAGAAAAGAACCTACGGGAAGGGCTGATTTGCGGATGAGGAATTAGCATACTGGCTCGCTTCGGGGCGGAGTGGAAGAAGGGGGGATTCTCGAACGCGGAAAAGGATCCAATGAATTCGAAAGAATTGAACGAGGAGCCGTATGAGGTGAAAATATCTCCGTTTCCAGAGTGGGGTCTGCAGCTCAAATAAAAGCCATGAAACAAGTAGCTGGTAAATTAAAATTAGAACTAGCACAATTCGCAGAATTAGAAGTGTGACTCGATTGGTGAAATAGTATCTCTCCCCCAAAAAGCATGTTTTTTTTTACCGACGCACAAAGAAAACACCAACCTCGCTACCTACCCTAGCTACACTGGCCCGACCATAGTATATATATATATATATATATATATATATATATATATATATATATATATATATATATATATATATATATATATATATATATATATATATATATATATATATATATATATATATATATATGCATGCATGCATGTATAGGCTTAGATTTTTCCAATATTAATTTGGTAAAATACTAACTTTATAGACCTTGGGCCTGTTATAAGATGCGGTTATACGAAGTAAAACCTAACTAGGAGACTAATTCCCTCAAGGCGACTAGGGATGTGCCCTTCTAATCTGGATCCGTGCCTGATGAGTGGTCGTGGCTATGGAGCAGATTTATATCCTTAGCGCCTATGATCTTGTAAGACAAGTTTAGTCTTCGCCAGCTGGAGTGGTATCCCCCTAATTATAGGTGACTTATTTTTACCCACACATTCAGTCCCCCCACTTTCTGAGTGCTGCCGCAAGCAGTCAGGAAGTGAAAAGAAATGTGAAAAAGGAGAGGAAAAGACCCTGAGAAGGTACATTTCACGCTCCTTGACGCACTATCTTCGGTGCATATCAGATCTTACTCAAGTACGCCTATGTATCATCTTATTATGAGTGGCTGGTTGCGCTCGCATCCTCCCAACTTATGGATATAGTTATTCATGTAAGAACTAGTCTTTTCAAATAAAAGCCTTAGAGTTGGAAGGGACTATCCTAAACTTTTATTAATAATCTTCTTTTGGCCCTTAATTGGACTTAGAGTTAGGGATAGAAAACCTGCCGCTTTACCTTGAAATTGGAATCAGAAATAGCATAATCGAAGAAATTTCAATCAAATATTTCAATTTGGAGACTGATTCATGTATTCTATCTTTATATGTCGCTACGCCCTGGAAAAGCAGTGAAACTTCTAAAGCTTATTAGCACAGAAAAAGGCTTTGAATACCCTAGTTTATAAAGGAATCACCAATCCCTCTACATAAGCTATTGTTTGAAACTACATTCGTCAGCTGTCCAAGGAGGCAAATATGAAATGGAGATTGAAAGATTCAGTAGATTTATCCCTGTGGATCGGTCTATGCACCTATAGTTGAGTTGAGTTGGTTGATTCAATCCACAACACCCCCAACCAGAGAGGAATCAAACTCGCTTAGCAAAGTGCACTCTATCTCTTTCTTCAAAGCCTCATTTGAAGCCTTTCAGTCTTACATACAGTATATTACCCACAAGTTCATCTTCTTTGATCCAAGTTCCAGCTGGTTCTCAAACTTCAGAGGTAGCCTATTATCGCATTTTCTAACAAATATTGCAAGAAAAAAAATAGATAGAAAAAAAAAAGAAAAGAAGCTAAAAGTCAAAGGAAAAAATGCATAGGGAACAACTTCATCTGTAAATATGAGATACTACACAAAAGAAGAAGGAATTTTTCTCCCAAAGGCTACCATGAGAAATTTCTAAATTACCACCATGAGAAATTCATAAAAAATTGCCAAACGCCTCCATGAGATTTTCCAAGACTTTTGCGAACTTTCACCAAGTCTTCCGTAGGATATTTTCTATAAATAACACATATTGAATAACGGAGATCATCTAGTTTTTCATTCACTTTCTATCTAGCAACTGATTGTCCAGCGCAGAGAGAGGAAATAGTGTTGCTGCAAAGACAATTGTCTTTCTCTCATCTTGTTGTAGTAATATTATTACTTTTTTAAAACTTTTTTTTTAGTTCTTGTTATTCCATAATGGAGTAATCTCTTTTTGTTGGTATAGTTGATGAAGCTTAATATATTTATAATATTATCTCAGTTTAAATATGTTCTTGGCTTGATACTTTCTATTTACATTTTACATTGTGCATGAATGATAATATTTTATTAATTATTATGATCACATCTACATATTTTATCTCTAGGCTATTTTTATATTAATTTTGTAATTCTCACGGAGCAAAATTAATATATTATGGTTAAAGGATAAAATAGTAGAGTGGGAGTAATTTTTGGTATACTATTATTCCAAGTCCGTAATCTTGCTTGCCTCAGTTTTAATTCTCACGAAGGATTTGTTGTAGGCAAGATTATTGATTTTTAGTAAAAATATTTTCACGATGTTTCTACTATCTTTAGCACAATTCAAGCAAGAAAATATTTTGGTTTAACTGTCACTAGTTATAACTCAATTAATTTACATAAGCCCACGGAGTGTTATTAATTGATTATTTCTTAGTGAGCAAAATATAATTAAATTAGTAGTTAGCAATTATTCTTAAGAGAAATACATGTAAAAGCTGAGATTTTATTATAATATTATCAAGTGAATTCAATGATTCCCAACTCTTTTTTAATTATAAATCTTCTGGAAGTTTGTTTTATTTAAGGTAGACTAAAAGTTCAAAAACTCACTTTTTACCAGTTTGATTCCTCAAATAGTATTCGAAATATTACATGTCTGTAGCATAGATTTCCCATCTCTGTGGGACGATATCTTAAAATATACTAGAATTTGATAAAGTATGAGCAGGAAAATTCTATATACTTTGGACTCGTCACCGACACTACTATTTCTCTGTCATATCCCACGTCTATCATAATCATCATGATCTCACATGTGCTAATTAATACATCTGCCTTTTCGAGTTACCTGTGCTATATTTATTCACTTTGTTACTTCTGATCATCATCCTCGTCTGTTTATTATCCTTTCAATCTTACTTACTAAAAGCAACTTCGCTTTTCTTCCATAAAATACACTTACTCGCAATCCAACATCCTAAGCTTTCTTCCAGATGACTTTCGGGTTCAAGATTATATTCCTCTGAACCCTAATTTTAATAATGATGGCAGGTTACTTATGCAAATAGAAAAACAACGGGATACCAGCAACCTGACTATTGAAGCTTACTCTTCCACCATTCAAGAAAGATACTTTCAGCATGTCAGATTCAATTACAGCTGGGGTCCAGACGTGGGTATCGTTATCCTGAACGCAAGAGAGAGGGAGTATAGATACCACCAAGGCTATTCCTTTGTTTCACACATGCTTTTTTACCATCGGGCTAGGGCTTTTGGTACACCTGATTGTGGAAGAGGTCTGCCACAAATATAACATCTATCTGGGCCAAGTTAGTCCCTCTATATGGCGCCTAATCGCTGTCCAGGATCACCTAGACAAAAGGATCGTCCTTAAATTCACTTTATGGCACCTCTATGCTTTCTACTCTCCCTGACTAATCAAGTCGGGTATTTTAAACTTCCAGAGATGAGGCACGAAGGCCATTGTCTCCAATAACAAAGATGTTAACAACTACGGCTGGTGCTACCGCTACTTGGCCTTGCGTACGTTCGATTGAGTTGTGTCTGTTCCTTTTCCCGAAGTGTTCAATAGAAAATGTAAGTTGTTTCTACCACTTTAATTCCTTATTCATGCTCGTTGTCGAACATTTTGCTGACCCTTTATTTTTGATTCCCACGGTGCTTCATGTAACTCATTTCTCCCCTTTCCCATAGAGACATGGCCGAATGGGTCACGAGACTCTTTATAGCAAACCTTTGCTCACGATTAAGTTCCATTTTGTAGCGGCCATGAAGCATTGGCGAGCAAAAGATCACGGTACGTTGTGTTTACATCACAATGGATAGTCTGTGTTTCTCTATTGCCTGACATTTTTCTTCTTTCGTCAGGTTTCTCCAACAATGAAATTATGCCCAATCTCCTGGAGATCAAGATTGTCAAACCATATATGGAGGATATGCTTGACTTATTGGTGTCTGCTAAATGAATTTTTGGGCAGGCTAACAGTTCTCTGTCCTCGGAGATGAAGAGGATGACATGGTCTTTAGGGGCCAGTCGCTCCCATCCCTACCATTCTGCGGGGTGTTGCAGGTCCCTGAGTGCCTGAGTCACAGACCAGCGAATTCTCTTTTGCGGATGCTTCACTTAAACCTGCTAGTACCCCTTCTTCTGCTCTCACTTCGCGTAGGAAAGGACATATTATAGAAGTGAGTTCTAAAACCGAAGAATAAATTGGCGTAGAAGATGCCAATGTTTATACCTCCATTCCTACCTTAGGTTTGATGTATTTACCTGACAGATGATTTCCATATTTATACATTTCCTTTGCAAATTGATCATCCTTCTTAACAGACCAAACTCCTGCCTCCGTGGTCCAGGATCCTGTGCCTCTCAGTTTCCCATTTCGACGTCGCCCTGGGAAGGAAGTAATTAGGTCCAGCTCTTCCATTGTTGGCTGCGAGGCCGCTGACCAAGAAGATGGTGTTGTTGTAGCTGAAGAAGCCACACATAGAGATGCTCATGAGATGGTGATACCCATCCTGGAGGAGGAAAATGTGTTTCAAAACCCTGATTGTTGTTGAAAGTCTCGAATGTCTAGTTGGGTTGGCTGAGCGGCGTCATTTTGCAGATTACAATTATCGGGAGCAGCTGGTTAGCTCTGCTGATTATTCTATGATGGTATACATCTCGTCTTCTGTGCCTTTTTCTAATAACTCCGGTCATTTAATTTCATTTGTTTACTCTCTTTCTCGTATTACCCACACGGTCATTTCTTTGGAGGCCTTCCACCGCTATGACCATCCTAAGGAGGCAGAAAGACGTATTCAGGAGGAGAACGATGTATTAAAAGGCATGATAGAGATTCTGCGACCCTTGGTTGAGGAAGTCCAATGACTAAGGAGAAAAAGGAAAACCTTGGAGGTTGACTATCATCGGAACATGCTCCATAAGGAGAAACTGGAGAAAGCGACGAATGAATTGATCCAGAAGCATAGAGAGAAGGTTGACGAGCTCATGATGTCCCTCCAGCAGAAGAAGGCTATCGAAGCCTAGGCTAGGGCCAGGATTGCTCACTTAGAGGCTTCACTAGCAGTCTTGGATCAACGTGTTTCGTTTGCTGAAGGAAAGGTTGCCAAGACTGGGCGAGAGTCAGCTGAGCTTCAAAGTATTTCTCATCATCTCTAAGATGAAAACGATCTGTTGCGGGGCAGACTCAAATATCTTGAACGGATCCATGATGATCTTTGCAACCAACTTTATTCCATGACCACGAAGCATAAGGCCGTGTCCGCGAAGTAGAAGATCGTGCTAGATCGCACAACCTTGGCCATTGGACTCGCAGCTTTCTAGAGGGTACATGATACTCCTAACTTGGACTTAGCAGTCAAGATTATAAGTTGTGCGCTCTCTGGTGACAAATGCTCAATTGGTCTCTGATACCGAAGAGGCTAATTCTGTTAAAGTCGAGGATACCCTGCCTGAGGGCCCGGTTGAAGAGGAGGGTGGAACATCGGGGGGTGTTGTTGAAGCTAGTCCCTCTTATCAAAATTGGTATCCCTAGATGGCTAGATCTTTGCCTCCCGTTATGAATGTTGCTTGTAGGCTTTGGGCTTTAAAATAATATAATGTATCATCTTCTGTCTTTAATGCTATCGTCTGCTCTTGTTTTGAACAATCTGCTCAAATTATTTTTTTAAAGTTAAATTTTCATATAACTTGTGAATTTGTTCTTAGCGTTGTTGGTGCCAATCCAAGCCACCATGATTTGGCCTGCTCTGGGCCTTGTTTGTGCTTGAAGAAAATCACTTCTTCCTTCGCGTAACACAGGCGTACTTTTGTGCCCGTGAGGCGCCTTCTATAATTTTTCCTGACGGAGGCGCAATTTTCATTCGCAAGGGACATCTCTTTATTTTAAGTAGGGTATAGCTCGCACATGCAAAGGGACGTCTTTCATCTATTGTTTGTAACAAGATATTTTTGCGCCATCGTGTGGGTGATGTAAAAGTTTTCCGCCTCTAATGTTGGGAAGTTGAATTTCAAATGACAAATTCTCATATGTAGGTTGAGTCAAAACATTAAGAGCCATATCCTATGCCATCTTGAATTCTTCGGTATCTGAACGTTCAAGTGTTAAAACCAAAGAAACGAGATCAAAATGACAAAAGTAAAGTTAATTGTTAAAAAATTCAGATATTTTAACAACTAAGAATACACTGCGTGCCCGAGCAGCAACACCAAAATTTGATTACGCCTAACTATGCCCTATAAAAGGGACTAAGCAGTCACAATAAATATAGTTTGGTACGTAAGGTTTGGGGCCGAATCCCACAGAGAACACATTTTTTAGCAGTCATCTAACTAAATTATCTATCCAATTAACTTCAAGGTTTATATCTTTGATGTGGTTTTAAATCAACAACTACTTAACAAGTAATAAAATAACAAGTAAATAAAGATAGTTTTGATTCAAGAGAAGTGAAGCTTATGATTGATTTCCCCAACAAATAACTACTGCTAATGTATTATGTTATTAATGCCCCTAGAATCTTTCAAATGAACAAATGCTTTAGGTTTATAACTACCTATTTCCATTAACACTTTGTTTGAAATATTGTTATCCATTGTATCGTATTGTATTGTTTTTATGATTATAATGTTTGTTTTGGTTGTTACTTTAATTTTGTTATATTGTATTGTTAAGTTCTATTGTTATGTAATAATGAAAAGATCCACTTTTTGTTACAACCGATTTGGTGGTGTTGGTTGTTACGCTTTTTCACTTTTCCATCATGTCCTTAGTTATAACTTTATAATCTTATTCTACTCTCTACCCTATTTTCTTATTTACATACACCCAAGTAGCTACTTTGACCTCGCTGCCTTCTTTTCCTATTTTGGTACGTTCCATAGCCTTTCTTTGTTTACGTTTTTTTTATTATTTCTTTTCTTGCAGTTTTTTTAAATTCTTTCTTCACTTTTTAAAAGAACTCATATTTATTACTTAGAAAATATTATCTTATGCATTTTATGTTGGATAATATGATTGCTTGCATGTCAGTATGAAATATTATTTTTAATCTTTATTATTAATGGTGTGAATTTATTGTTATGTTTAATATTATTAATTTATTTTTTTAATTATTTTCACTATGATTTTCATGAATTTCATAGCTAATATATTTACAATGTATAGTTGGTGATAAATTAGTAAATATAAATTATCTTAAATTATTTTAAAGAAAATTTGTTACTTAATCTAATATTTAGAACAACTAAGGGTATATTAGTAAACTTATTAGTTACAGTACGATACAATACAATCAAAACAAACAATTAGAATGTTATTAAACAACGAAAAATAATACAATCGATTCAAACATCGTATTTATAATACAATACGGTACAATACAATACAAAATAATACATTATGAAACAATAAGTAACAATAATACAAATAAAGTATAAGTAATTCTAACTTTCACTAATTAATTCTCATAATTTGTGGGGTTTGGAGAGGGTGAGATGTAGGCATACCTTACCCCTACCAAAATGGGGAGACTGTTTCCGATAAACCCTCTACTAAAGCAAAAATAAATTTTGCAAACACGTCTAATATTGAAGCTATTTAAAAAAAAAACTTTAAATAATATTCGATGGGATACCAAGTAATCAACAGCTAACCAGAAAGATTATGAACCAAAAACTTCTAACCCAAAAAAAAAAAAAAAAAAAAAAGAAAAAAAAGAAAAAAGAGAAAAAGTAGAGTTTGGAGTAAACGTTGTTCTCCCAAGTCCCACCTAATTTGTGCTTGCTTTTTTAAGAGCTCTTCCGTTGGATTTATGTGAAATTAGTATATTTCTGAACTTCAGAACAGATAGGACAAATTTGCATCTAAAAAGAATTGGAATTTGACTATATCCTTGCTGAGGAAGAAAATAAATTGGAGTTAGAAGGCTCTCTAAATTCGTTGCTTTTCAAGTATTATTATCCAATTTAGCATTACAATTTCATACTCAGTAAAATATTTATTATTAGAGAATAATGTTAAAATAATGATAATTACTATCTTATCCAACATAAATTGGACTTATGGGAGGTAAAAAAGGTAAATGACATTTCACTAAATCCTTCCTACTTTAGTATAATAATATAGCTATTTTTGCACAAAAATTAGTGAAAATTAAATTCTCTTATCGATATATTAGATCTTCATTCAATAAGAATACTCTTATTTTTTAATTTGCTTACTTTTATTGTTTTACTCTTTTGATTAAGCTCTTGGCATTTGATTGAACTCACGGTCTTGTATTAATTTTGATCTAGATTTAGAGTCTGTTCGGCCAAGCTGTCGGAATCAGTTTATTTTGAGAAGTGCTTTTAAGCAAAATGCTTTTGCGAAAAGTGCTTTAGAAGAATAACAGTTTGTATTTGGCCAAATCATGTGAGAAGTACTTTTTTTATTTATTTGTATTTTACAAATATTTAAAAATTTATTTTAAATGTCAAATTAAGAAAAAGGATATGCATATAAGTTGTTTCCTATTCTTTTTACATGTCTATTTTTGTCCTTAAAAATCAAAAACACTTATTTTTTAGAGAAACTACTTTTTTCAGCTTCAGCTTAAAAGCTAAAAAACAGCTTCTGCTTCTACTGAAAAGCACTTATTTTATACCAAAAGCTTGACCAAACACGTTCATTATTTAAAATAAGTGTTTTTATAAAAAATAAGCACTTTTGGCCTGCCATAAGCTTGGCCAGATAGGCTCCCAAAGGTAGTTATAACTCTTGAGATTACACATTAATTTCTTATCATTAAGTTTAAAATATATTGTTATCAGCTAAAGTTGATTCTAGCTCATAAGTTGACATGAATTATCTCAACTATTAAGGGGGAAAATATTATATATTGCATAGTTCATGGGCAATCTAGACCTTTTTCCCCGTTAAAAGTTAATGATTGCAGTACGTCATCACTGGGTAAACATATATACTCCCTTCGTCCCATTGTAAGTCTCTGCGTCTAAGTAGACACGAGATTTAAGAAAAGAATAAAGACTTTTATATTTTGTGGTTCAAAATTAAAAGTATGTGTAATATGAATCAGTGTCTTTAAGTTTCATGGTCTAAAAATTTCTTGAAATTGAAGAGTTACCAAATATGGAAAAAGACACTATTTTTTTAACGGATTAAAAAGAAAAGTTATACACTTAAATTGGGTCGAACGAAATAGTACTTATTAATGAAAAAAGAAGGAAGACTTTTGCTTTATTAAAAAATGAAAAAAATAGATACACATGGCAAAATTATTCACAAACCATACTTTTTTTTTTTTTCCTTTTCCCCTTTCTCTAGAATATTCCCCACAATTTACAAACGTCCTTTCTCAATTTTTTTCTCTCTGGACATCCGAAAAGAAAAAAAAAGTATTTGTCCGATCAGGAGAGAAAAAAAATATCGTCGAATTTTGTATACGTATGATCTGCTTTATTAATTCCATAACTAATGATTCTTCAATTAGTTATGTTGTTTTTAGATTATTAAGATTATTAACGTTAATTTTATTAAATTTTAGTTGTTAAAATAATAATATTTAATCTATCATTTTTCACCTTAAAAGATATGAATAAAATGTGTCTTGTCCTAAAAAAATTTCTATGAAGAAATAAAAATGGTTTTAACAACATAAACACAGATGATTCACAAATTAATTTAACAACATCCACTTATAAACACAACCATAACATAAGATAAACCCCTACTAAACAACCCTCCCCAACAAAAAGCAAAATAAACTACATGCACTTCATAACAACCTAACAGAAGTTTGAGGGAATAAGGGGTTTCAACAACAAACTAACTAAACTAGAAAACGGGTGAGAATGGAGGAGTGACCAGTAACACATCAAGGCCGCTACCACCAACAGCTTCTCAACCCTCTCCAAGGTTTGCATAATCTTGGCCTGGTTGCTCTCAATCAACGAAATCTTCTCTTCAATGTCCTCAAGTTTGCACAACATGTCTATAATACGTTCGAATACATTTTTTTATACATAATACGTTGTCATACTTGCAAGTCATTGGCCACGTGTTCTTATGGTCCTCTATGTCAATAAAAATAAATCACAATAAATTATATTGTACAATCATATAAACTCTAAACGAAAACTACAAAAAACTCAAACAAATGAAGAAGAAATAAATCACACTAAATTATATTATACAATAACCTAAACCCTAAATGAAAACCACAAAAAAATCTAATAAATGAAGAAGAAATGTAGCAAATCTGACTTTTGATGTTAAATGGCGGTTTTTTATCTCTACAAAATAACCGAACGCTTTAAAGATGAAGTTTAGTAATAATAAGGATATGAAGCACTAATTATCATCTTATATGGACAAACAAACCGGTTCACAAATGGTGTTTGTTTAAAATTGATCATTAATATGTGCATAATTTATTTATTGCCCACTTAATGATATGAAATTATAAACATAAACATTAATAAGACTGTTTGTTTAGAATAATGACTCCTATTTGCATATTTTGGATTGTTATTAGAGTGTAATTTAATTAATGACTTGATATATATTACATTTAATAAATATTTTTTCAAATATTTTATGAGATAATTAATAACACATGAACACAATTATATTATGGTCACTTTTATACAATAGCATGACGTACAATACGATATTATATCGGCGACTGTTAACTTACCACATTGAGTAATAAGGGAGAACTAGTGAGTAAATAGCTATGATCACTCACTTCAATTGCATCATGTAGGCACAACAACATAATTATATGGAGTCACTTGTATACAATAGTATGATGTATAATACAACATTATTCCGGTGATTGTTAACTCGCCACATTGACCAATAAGAGAGATTTAGGGGGGGTCAATAACTATGATCACTCACTTCAATTGCATGTAGGCACAAGAACACAATTATATGGGATCGCTTGTACACAATAACATGATGTACAGTACGACATTATATCAGTGATTGTTAACTCACCACATTGACCAATAAGGGAGATATAGGGGGTCCAGTAGTTATGATCACTCACTTCAATTGCATCATGTAGGCACAAGAAGACAATTATATAGGGTCACTTATATACAATAGCATGATGTACAGTACGACATTATACCGATGATTGTTAGCTCACCACATTGACCAATAAAGGGTGTAACACCCCGATATTTTATAATAATAACTTTATTTTATTTAAATTTGAATTGGAGAAAAAAAAAATAAGAAAATTAATTAGATAACTTTTGAACTAAATTGATATCTTGTTATACTAGTTGGACCTTAAAATATAAAAAGGAGAAAGTGGTGGGTTAGGCCCACATCTCTTTTGCTAACCCATAACATTAGAGCATATATAAACTCATCATCTTATCCCTTAGGGTTGAAATAAATTGAAGAACCAATGGGGTAAAGCGGGGCGTCTGCCGTAGCATTCAAGTTGAAATACCGTCGATCAGGTACTAATTTATCCTTATCCTGAAGAGAAGTTTTTGGAATGATCTTATATATGCAAACTCTTAGAATTAGTGATTGGTGGCAAGGTATTTTCATGTGAAAGTGATTAAATAATGCTTGCCCAGCATAGTGGTGTCAATGAATGGGTGGGTAATAATGATTAGATGATGATGGCTTTTGGCTAACTGGTGTGGATTTCAAATTGTTAACAAAATTTGCTCCTGTGTCGTTTAACCAATTGCGAGAAGCACTGTTTTGGTTGGCGTCATTAATTATTCATTTGGTATTAAATTCCTAGCAATCTATTACTATATTAGCAATTTAAATGGTTAATTTGCTGAATATATATAGCTAATTATCGGGTAAATTGAAGTACTTTCTTACCCTTTGATAATATATTTTTTTGAGAGATAGAAAGTGTTGTGGAACACTAAGTTATATATTTATTAAATATGAGATTTTGACACTCAAATTTGTATTTAAATTAGGAGACTTTTTCATAAATTTAGACTCGTGTGATTATGAGTAATATGATTGCGAGTTCAATTTCAAAGTTTGACTAGGTAGGCCAGGGGTTCACTTTTAAGTTGATTTCATAATCTCTTTAGCTTAAGGTTGGTAATGTTTAACCATTAGACTTAGTATTGATGGTATTACGTTCTTTAATAGAGTGAGAACGTTGGGAAGAGATTCGAAAGGGATCGTTGACTAACTAGTGAGCTTCGGACCGAGGTAAGTGTATTTATCTTTCTTGGTGGACTTGCTCCACACCCTATGTATAATATATCCTTCTATACATCTTATTGTGGTACGATGTAGTTCCGTACATATCATTGAGGCACGATGTAGTTCCGTGCATATTATTGTGGTACGATGTAGTTCCGTACATATTATTGACGTACGATGTAGTTCCGTACGTATTATCATAGCACGATGTAGTTCCGTGCATATAGTTGTAATATGACGTAGTTATGTGTTTATCCCCGAGTTACAATGAAAGTGTCGTGGTACTTGATGATGGAATATGAACATTACTTGATAGTTAATTGAACGGTTTCTCTTTACTCTCGATTATTTGAGTTATTTTGCCTTGCTTGCTAATTTACTTGGAGCCCCGTCCCCGCTTATTGAGTCACTCGACTCACCCCTCTCCTTTCTTTGTTGGTTTATTTATGTCTTGCAGATTCGACACCATCTATTAGTGAGCATCGTGGTTGACCGAGGTGGAGCATTCCTTTATTAGCGGTGAGCCAACCCTTCGTCCGTGGTGGCCACCTATATAGTTTATATTTCCCTTTGATATATTCCCAATACTTTGGAGTTGTATAACTTATTCGGCACTCTTAGATGTTCATGATTCGGGAAGTACTTAAACCTTTCTTTGTTGGTGTTATTTCTACTTTATTCTACGGTATTGAGATATCTATATTTTTCATTGAGAAGCTTATATTATTCATTCATAATCAAGTGGGTTCGCCCGACAGGGTTAGTTGGGTGCCCTCACGACCTATTCGGATTTTGGGTCGTGACAAATTGGTATCAGAGCCATAGGTTTAGAGTGCTTACGAATCATGAACAGTGCCTAATAGAGTCTCGCTGATCGGGCGGAGACGTCCGTACCTATCTACGAGAGGCTATGGTGACATTTAGGAAACTTCCCTTCTTTTCCTCCTTATCGTGCGTAGTATTTCAATATCAAGACTAATCTTTTTCCACTGTCTAACGCGCAAATAGTGAGGCTTCGTTCTTCAGCTCGAGGAGCACATTTGTAACTCATCATGAGCAGACTCGATTATCTCAGCCTTCTTTTTCAGACCAATCTATTTCACGTCCTCAGCAGCACACATCATGCAGAACCAACATCGGGTGCTATCATTATCGTGATCTTGATGATCATATGAAGGATTATCCTAGACTACTGCAGGAAGGTAGTCACTCTTTTCCTCGACCCCAGACATCTGTGCAGTCAACCAGTTAGGAGTGCACCACCGCCAGGCAGAGGCTGTGGGTATGGTGGTAGTGTTCTTCAAGGGTGGTCATTATAGTAGCAGTTCAGCTCAGCCTCAGAGACAGTTTTATGCTTTGCCAGCACGACACGATGTCGTGGCATCCAACGTAGTGGTTAAAAGTTTTAGTATTGATTATATGTGCATTCGTGATCCCTTTTGTATTTCTACTCCTGTTGGAGAGTCTATTGTGGTGGAGCGGGTATATCCTGGTTGTACTGTATCTTTTGGGGGGCGTGAGACCATGGTTGATTTATTAGTTCTGGACATGGTGGATTTTGATGTGATTATCGGTATGGATTGGTTGGCATCATGTTATGCTACTCTCGATTGTCATGCCAAGATTATTCGGCTTTCTTTTCCTGGCTCAGTACCGGTAGTGTGTCACGGTTCTTGTTTGCCACCTACGGGACGTGTTATCTCTTTTATGAAAGCAAGGAGGATGGTGAATAAGGGGTGTTATGCTTATCTTGCCATGATTCGAGATACTAGTATAGAGTTTCCGTCTCTTGACTCTGTTCCCGTTGTGAGGGAGTTTACTGATGTGTTTCCCGATGATTTGCCTGGACTTCCTCTAGATAGGGATATTGAGTTCGGTATTGATTTGGTGCCCGGAACTCAGCCTATATCTATTCCTCCGTATCGTATGGCTCCAGCCGAGTTGAAGGAGTTAAAGGATCAATTGCAAGACTTATTGGATAAGGGGTTCATTCGACCTAGTGTGTCGCCTTGGGGAGCTCCAGTGTTGTTCGTTAAGAAAAAAAGATGGCTCTATGCATATGTGCATTGATTATAGACAGTTGAACAAGGTCACTATCAAGAATAAGTATTCTTTGCCTTGTATAGATGACTTGTTCGATCAGTTGCAAGGAGCTAAGTTCTTTTCCAAGATTGACTCGAGGTCTGGGTATCATCAATTGAAGATTCGGGAGTCCGATATCCCGAAGACAGCATTCAGGACTCGTTATGGTCATTATGAATTCTTGGTTATGTCTTTTGGGCTTACGAATGCTCCAGCAGCTTTTATGGATATGATGAACCGTGTGTTCAAGCCTTATCTAGACTCGTTTGTCATTGTCTTTATTGATGACATCTTGGTCTATTCGCATAACCGTGAGGAGCATGAGCATCATTTGAGATTGGTTCTTCAGACACTTCGGGAACGTAAGCTTTATGCCAAGTTCTCAAAGTGTGAGTTCTGGTTGGACTCTGTGGATTTCTTGGGTCATGTAGTGTCTAGTGAGGGTATTAAAGTCGATCCTAAGAAGATTGAGGCTGTTCAGAATTGGCCACGACCTACTTCGCCGACAGAGATTCGTAGTTTTCTTGGTTTGGCTGGATATTATCGGCGATTTGTGGAGAAGTTTTCATCTATCACTGCTCCATTGACCCGCCTGACTCAGAAAGCGGTTCAATTTCGTTGGTCAGAAGAGTGTGAGGCGAGCTTTCAGAAGCTCAAGTCATTGTTGACTAGCGCTCCAGTGTTATCTCTTCCTTCTGGAGCTGGAGGGTTTGTAGTTTATTGTGATGCTTCTCGTGTTGGGTTGGGATGTGTCTTGATGCAACATGGTAAAGTCATTGCCTATGCTTCTAGGCAGTTGAAGGTGAATGAGAAGAACTATCCGACTCATGATTTGGAGTTAGCAGCTGTGGTATTTGCTTTAAAGATTTGGAGACATTACCTGTATGGCGAGCCTTGTGAGATCTTCACCGATCACAAGAGCTTGCAGTACTTGCTTACTCAGAAGGACCCGAATGGTAGGCAACGTAGATGGCTTGAGTTGATCAAAGATTATGATCTTACTATTCATTATCATCCGGGGAAAGCAAATGTGGTGGCCGATGCATTGAGTAGGAAGTCTATGGGTAGTCTTGCATTTCTTGATATTGAGATGAGACCTTTAGCTCGAGAGTTGCTGACTCTATATAATTCAAAGGTGAGATTTGATAGTTCGGACTCGAATCGGGTATTTGCTTGTATGGTCGCTCAGTCTTCCTTAGTTAGCCAGATTAAGGAAAGACAATTCGAGGATCCTTACTTTGTTGAGTTGCGAGGGCGCATTCAAAGTGGAGGAGCCCCTCCTTTTGAGTTGGATAGTGATGGTATTCTTCGGGTTGGGGGTCGTCTTTGTGTTCCGAATGTTGGTGATTTGAGGCGGTTGATTCTTGATGAGGCTCATAGTTCGCGGTATTCCATTCATCCCGGTATCACCAAGATGTACCAGGACCTTCGGGAGTTGTATTGGTGGAGGGGGATGAAGAAAGATGTCTTTGATCATGTATCTCGGTGCTTGAACTGTCAGCAAGTCAAGTACGAGCATAGGAGACCCGCAGGTTTAGCCCAGACATTACCCATTCCTGAGTGGAAGTGGGAGAGGATTACCATGGATTTTGTAGTTGGCTTGCCGAAGACATTGCGGCATCATGATTCAGTTTGGGTAATTGTTGATAGACTTACCAAGTCGGCCCATTTTATTCCGGTAAAGACAACTGATACATCAAAGAAGTTGGCTCAGATCTTTATTGAGCAGATTGTTCGGCTGCATGGTACTCCATTATCTATTATCTCTGATCGAGGCTCTCAGTTCACTTCTCAGTTTTGGCAGGCTTTTCAGCGAGAGTTGGGTACTCAGGTCCAGCTTAGTACCGCATTTCATCCGCAGACTGATGGACAGTCTGAGCGGACTATTCAGATCTTGGAGGATATGTTGAGAGCATGTGCCTTGGATTTTGGCGGGCATTGGGATGATCATTTGGCTCTTGCAGAGTTTGCTTATAATAACAGTTATCAGTCTTCCATTCAGATGGCGCCATTCGAGGCATTATATGGTCGCCGATGTCGATCTCTAGTTGGTTGGTTCGAGACTCGAGATGTTGAGGTGTTGGGTCCTGATATTGTTCGTCAAACTTTGGATACGGTTCGTATCATTCAGGATCGTCTTCGAACTGCTCAGAGTAGGCAAATATCATACTCGAACAAGAGAAGCCGAGAGTTGGTATTTGAGGAAGGTGATATGGTTTTCTTAAAAGTATCACCAATGTGGGGTGTGAAGAGATTTGGGAAGAAGGGCAAGTTGAGCCCTAGGTTCATTGGTCCTTTTAAGATTGTGAAGCATATTGGTGAGGTTGCTTATCGACTTGCATTACCAGAGTCTATGCCTGTTCATCCCGTTTTTCATGTTTCTATGCTCCGGAAGTGTGTTTGAGATCCCACTCATATCATAGAGGTGGACCCTGTTCAATTGGATGTGAACTTAGCTTATGAAGAAGTTCCAGTTGCTATTGTAGGAAGAGATACCCGAAAGTTGAGGTGTAAAGAGATTCCGTTAGTAAAAGTGCGATGGCATAACCGTCCGCATGATGAGGATACTTGGGTGATTGAGTCGAGCATGCGGGATAGATATCCCCACTTGTTTGAAGCATCAGGTAAGTAGATTTTAAAGTCCTTGCATTTAAATTCCTCTTATTAATGGTGAGTTATAGCATGTTTACCTCCTTGTCGGAGTTTTTATATTCATTAAAGTAATTTATCTCCTTTCCGGAGTATTTGATTCATTAGAGTGATTTAGCTCCTTGCCGGAGTGTTTTTGATTTATTATTGAGATTTACCTCCTTGTCGGAGCGGTTGAGATTATCTTGAGCTTTGTTTGGTGCCTATGCATGGCTTAATATATTGTATATGGTGGTTGTTGGTATTTGAGACAGGAATTATTTTTGGATAGTCCAATTTACAAAGGAAACTCTGGCGAAATTTTTGTAAATCTTGGGACTTAGCCAAATTTGAGAATATATTAAGTTTGGTTGTGAGTGGTAAATGTTTTGGTGTTGGATGCATTGTCTATCAATAGATGATTGGTATTGGGTGGATTAAGTTCGAGGACGAACTTGTGTTTAAGTGGAGGAGAATGTAACACCCCGATATTTTATAATAATAACTTTATTTTATTTAAATTTGAATTGGAGAAAAAAAAAATAAGAAAATTAATTAGATAACTTTTGAACTAAATTGATATCTTGTTATACTAGTTGGACCTTAAAATATAAAAAGGAGAAAGTGGTGGGTTAGGCCCACATCTCTTTTGCTAACCCATAACATTAGAGCATATATAAACTCATCATCTTATCCCTTAGGGTTGAAATAAATTGAAGAACCAATGGGGTAAAGCGGGGCGTCTGCCGTAGCATTCAAGTTGAAATACCGTCGATCAGGTACTAATTTATCCTTATCCTGAAGAGAAGTTTTTGGAATGATCTTATATATGCAAACTCTTAGAATTAGTGATTGGTGGCAAGGTATTTTCATGTGAAAGTGATTAAATAATGCTTGCCCAGCATAGTGGTGTCAATGAATGGGTGGGTAATAATGATTAGATGATGATGGCTTTTGGCTAACTGGTGTGGATTTCAAATTGTTAACAAAATTTGCTCCTGTGTCGTTTAACCAATTGCGAGAAGCACTGTTTTGGTTGGCGTCATTAATTATTCATTTGGTATTAAATTCCTAGCAATCTATTACTATATTAGCAATTTAAATGGTTAATTTGCTGAATATATATAGCTAATTATCGGGTAAATTGAAGTACTTTCTTACCCTTTGATAATATATTTTTTTGAGAGATAGAAAGTGTTGTGGAACACTAAGTTATATATTTATTAAATATGAGATTTTGACACTCAAATTTGTATTTAAATTAGGAGACTTTTTCATAAATTTAGACTCGTGTGATTATGAGTAATATGATTGCGAGTTCAATTTCAAAGTTTGACTAGGTAGGCCAGGGGTTCACTTTTAAGTTGATTTCATAATCTCTTTAGCTTAAGGTTGGTAATGTTTAACCATTAGACTTAGTATTGATGGTATTACGTTCTTTAATAGAGTGAGAACGTTGGGAAGAGATTCGAAAGGGATCGTTGACTAACTAGTGAGCTTCGGACCGAGGTAAGTGTATTTATCTTTCTTGGTGGACTTGCTCCACACCCTATGTATAATATATCCTTCTATACATCTTATTGTGGTACGATGTAGTTCCGTACATATCATTGAGGCACGATGTAGTTCCGTGCATATTATTGTGGTACGATGTAGTTCCGTACATATTATTGACGTACGATGTAGTTCCGTACGTATTATCATAGCACGATGTAGTTCCGTGCATATAGTTGTAATATGACGTAGTTATGTGTTTATCCCCGAGTTACAATGAAAGTGTCGTGGTACTTGATGATGGAATATGAACATTACTTGATAGTTAATTGAACGGTTTCTCTTTACTCTCGATTATTTGAGTTATTTTGCCTTGCTTGCTAATTTACTTGGAGCCCCGTCCCCGCTTATTGAGTCACTCGACTCACCCCTCTCCTTTCTTTGTTGGTTTATTTATGTCTTGCAGATTCGACACCATCTATTAGTGAGCATCGTGGTTGACCGAGGTGGAGCATTCCTTTATTAGCGGTGAGCCAACCCTTCGTCCGTGGTGGCCACCTATATAGTTTATATTTCCCTTTGATATATTCCCAATACTTTGGAGTTGTATAACTTATTCGGCACTCTTAGATGTTCATGATTCGGGAAGTACTTAAACCTTTCTTTGTTGGTGTTATTTCTACTTTATTCTACGGTATTGAGATATCTATATTTTTCATTGAGAAGCTTATATTATTCATTCATAATCAAGTGGGTTCGCCCGACAGGGTTAGTTGGGTGCCCTCACGACCTATTCGGATTTTGGGTCGTGACAAATAAAGGGAGATCTAGGGGGTCAATAGCTATGATCATTCACTTCAATTGTATTATGTAGGCAAAAGAACACAATATATAGTGCCACTTGTATACAATAGTATGTGAGCAAAAATACGCCACCTACTTTACGTGGATACGTGTCCAGCTGGCGAGATTAGACTTAGCCTATAAGTCACCGGGCACAGAGGATACACGCCTGCTCCTTGAGCCATTGCCGTTCAAGCGGCGCAGGCATAGGACAAAGGGTCTACATCCCACCGCTTTAGGGTTCACAGTCTCCTAGCGGTGGTATATACAAAATCCTAGCTAGGGGACTGTGAACCCTAAGGCGGTGGGATGTATACCCTGCGTCCTATGCCTGTGCCGCTTGAACGACTGTGGCTCAAGGAGCGGGCATGTATCCTCTGTGCCGGTGACTTATAGGCTAAGTCTGATCTCGCCAGCTGGACTTATATCCCCATAATAGTAGGTGGTGTATTTTTGCCCATAAAGTCAGTCCCCCCACTTGCTGAATGTTGTCGTAAGCAGTTAGAAAGTGAAAGAAGCATGATTGAAGATGTAAGGATTTTTCGAAGCATGATACTAATCCCCTGTCTCTTCGCATTCAACGCATTGAATGCGAGTACTCAAGTATAATGACGCGTAATCTTATGATTGGAGGCGTTTTGTGCGTGTCTTTCTTATACTGCAACAGCTCTATTATATCCATAATTATTGGGATGTATCACGCAAGCTACGATAATTACGATCCCACGTTTCAAAAACGATCTGCTTCACATCCGAGACTCCTCTTTAGTGTGTATAAATACACCATAATTACAGAGGCTTTTATTCACCTTCAAACTATCCCAAGATTTCCTTTCAATAGCAGCTCTTTTCCTAGTCTTTTCAAAAGCTTCTTTTCTTCAACATGGCCAAAAGAGCAAATTTTCCTCCCGCAAACTTCAAAGTCTCTAACTATCTTCCTACAACCTTAAATTTTGAAGGTGATGGCCGAATGTCGGGCTAAACATAAAAAAAAGGCGAGAATAACAACATTTCCATCGAGTTCTACCCAACTGTTGTCGTGAAATACGACATAACCCACCTCAGGCTTGAGTGCAAATGGACTCAACTTGTTGATATTATTATCCCTACTGTTGACGAAAGAATTTCCTCTCATCGTGCTGATGTTTGGCAATATTTCCTATTTTACCTTAATTATTCTCATATTTTAGTACTTTATGCGCTCGTTATATGTGATAAATGTATTTCTTGTGCTCACTTATCGTATTTGTGATGTTAGAAATGGTGCGGATGAATTAGAGGCAAGAACAAGCAAATTAGAGCTAATGGACGCGTTGGAAGCTATATTGGAGCAAGGCTTCAAGAAAGTCCTGGAGCGTTGGAAGCTATACTGGAGCAAGGCTTCAAGAAAGCCCTGAAAAGTTGGAGGCCATGGTGGAGGCGTGGCTCCAAGACAGCCTTGAGGCTGACGAGACAAAAGTTCTCCCAACTAGATTAGGCTTTGGTTTAACTTATCCTAGCACTTTGTAAACAATATAAAACCTCTTTTATTTCATGCTAGAGGTGGAGGTCGAATTTCTAAGAGAAAATTTGGAGTTCATACACTTGGAACCAAGTATTTAATTCCTTTTCATCATCTATTACAATATTTCATCTTTCTTACATGAATTATTGTGTTGTGATTATGAGTATGTGTAACTAAACCTACCGTTCTGGGGTTAGAGTATTTCATGAAAGTTGTTGTTTGAAGATTGATTTCCATTAATTGAATCCCATAACGGATTATTTATTCTTTCTTGATTTCACTTGTGTAATTATTAGAGCTCGATAATTATGCACTATCTATGGTTTTTAGATTGAACTCGAAAGAGGGAATTTATTAACGCAATAAGAAAGAGTAGGGCTAGTTTGTGAACCCGGGCATCGGGGAACCAATTTGTGAGTAGGATAGACATATACTTGCTCGCCTAGTTTAACTAATCACAGAATTCGTTAATGCATGCACGTGATTCAACCCATAGACATATATGGATTGAAGTAGCCTGCATAGACTGTGAAGAATCGAAGGGTTTTCACAGGTACATTTACTCTGTTAGTTAGTAATCCGGAATTTAAGAAGTGGAATCAATTGGAAAACTCAACGGGATTGTTCGTAACTGACCCTGGACCGTCTCCTTAATATTGTTTACAACCAAAGTTTGCTCCATTGTTTGACTGAATTTACATCATATTAATTACTGCTCTTTAGTCACTAAAATTCTCACTATTGGAAAAGATCCCTGAATAGTTGTTAGAAATTGTTTGTTAAGCGTCAGTCTGAATAGTCCTCGTGGGAACGATACTCTACTTATCATTTTATTACTTGTCGACCACGTATACTTGTGTGTGCGTTGGGAGCAACAAGTTTTTGGCGCCGTTGCCGGGGACTAATTATTGACTGATTTCTTTTTGAACGATTACTTATTATCTATTCAGGTTTAATTTTTTGTTGAGTTTCTTGTGCAGTTTCAGGCAACAGGTTTTGCATGCAAAGGAATAGAAAGGACGAACCACTCGCACCTTTTGATCCCGAGCCTGAAAGGACTTTGAGAAGGGTAAGAAGAGAAGCGAGAGACCGAAAAGCACTAGCAATTTTACTTGCTTCCTTACCCACTGAAATGGCAGAAGAACGAGCAGTAGCAATGCGAGATGTTGCTCTTCCCAGCCTGGGGGAGTAGCGTCTAGTATTGTGAAGCCCGCTATCACCGGGCACTTTGAGATTAAGCCCGACATGATTCAGTTGCTGCATGTGACTGGGCAATATGCTGGATTACTTCATGAAGATCCGCAGCAACACATTCAGAATTTCCTGGAGATCAGTGATACTTATACACCATCGGGAGTTCCTACTGATTATGTTCGCTTGACGTTGTTCCCGTTTTCACTGATTGGGGCAGCAAGGTAGTGGTTAAAGGCTGAAAAGCCTAGGTCTATCACTACTTGGGAGGATTTGGCTAAGAAGTTCTTGGCTAAATTTTATCCATCTGCCAAGACAGCCCGGCTGATGAGTGAAATTATGTCCCTTAAACAGATAGAAGGAGAGTCTTTGTATTCAGCCTGGGAGCGATTTAAAGCTCTATTGAGAGATTGTCCGCACCACAACCAATCCAATGAGGTTACTGCACACACTTTTGTTGAGGGGTTGAATGCGCACACTAAGATCGTGGTAGATGCTGCTGCAGGAGGCCAAGTACTGGCGTTAAATTTTGACCAGATCTATGATTTACTTGACAAGTTTTCGCAGAGCAATCCTGATTGGCAGGGAGTTGGTAGAGCTACTGCACAGAAATCTGCTGGGGTACTTCAATTAGCTGCAGTTTCAGAGCTGAGGCCGAAAATGGATGCTATTTCCAATCAAATCAGCAAGCTAGCTCTGGCGCAGACTCAACAACCAGCAGCTCCAGTGCAACAACTTCAAGTTTTTTGTGAGGTTTGTGGAGAGGATCTTGCTACTGAGGTCTGTCCATCTAATCCAGAGTCAGTGTATTATGTAGGTAATCAGAACAGATCATAGGTCAGAATCGCAATCAATATGGTAATAGCTATAACACCAATTGGCGTAATCACCCTAATTTTTCTTGGAGGGATAATCGTGAGCAGCTACAAGGCAATGAGAGACCCCAAAATAATCTTCAAAATGTACCACAGCAGGTGTCACAGTCGCAGACTCGGCCACAGCAGTCTAATTCAGTTAAGGATATGCATAGAAAAATTCTTGCAGGGCAACAAAAACTCATGGATGATTCAGCAGCTCAGGCACAAACAATAAAAGATTTGAGCAATGCTCAGAAAGATCTTGAGAGACAAATGGGGCAGCTCGCTGGAGCACAGAATAATAGGCCTCGGGGTGCTTTGCCAAGTGATACAGAGATAAATCCTAAAGAATTTGTGCAAGCAGTTACTTTGAGGAATGGAAGAGCTCTAGAAGAAGTTCCCCCAAGGCCAAAGAAGCCTGTTGGTGAGTTAGAGCCTAATGCTGATAGAGAGATGGAGAAAGAAGCTGAGAAAGTGATAGAAAAGCAACCCGAGCCTGCTATTGTGAGACCACCACCACCTTTTCCTCAGAGACTTCAGAAGCAGAAAGTTGATGCAGCATGCAAGAAATTTTTGGAGATTTTGAGTCAGATTCAGGTAAATATTCCTTTGGTGGAGCTTTTGAGGGATGTTCCCAAATATGCTAAATACATCAAGGATATTGTCGCTAACAAGAGAAGACTGACTGAGTTCGAGACAGTTGCACTCACTGAGGAGTGTAGTTCTAGAGTTAGAAGCAAGCTTCCTCAGAAATTGAAGGATCCTGGCAGTTTTACCATTCCCTTGAAAATTGGGGAACATGAGGTTGGACGAGCTTTGTGTGATTTGGGTGCCAGTGTGAATTTAATGCCTTCATCAGTTTTCAGGAAGCTAGGCCTGGGTGAACCACGACCAACTACTGTGACTCTGCAACTGGCTGATAGATCTTTGACATGCCCCGAGGGGATTATTGAGGATGTTCTTGTACAAGTGAGTCAGTTTATATTGCCTATTGATTTCATTATTCTTGACTATGAAGCTGATCCTGAGGTTCCTCTCATATTGGCAAGAGGATTTTTGGCTACTGCTGATGCTGTCATTAGAGTTAGAGCTGGAAAGATGATCATTAAGGTAAATGGGGAAGAAGCTGTGTTTAATGTGTTCATAGCTACCCTGCTTCCTTCTCATTATGAAGAGTTGTCCATAGTAAAAGTGATAGATTATGAGTTTACTGCTGATGAGAGGTCATTCTTGGCCTCTAATGTTGATTCTCTAGAAAAGGCACTCTTATGTGATGATGATGATATCCTGAAGGATGATGACATTGAAGAATATTAGGAGATTCTTAATATGCAGAGTAAATTCATCCCAGGGTGGAAGAAATTTGAGGAGCTTGATAGACCGTTGACCTTAACTCCTGCTAAACCGTCTATTGAGAAGGCTCCTACTCTTGAGCTCAAACCTTTACCTGCGCATTTGCGTTATGCTTATTTGGGTGAGGGTAATACCTTGCCCGTGATCCTTTCTTCTTTTTTGTCTGATGTGCATGTTGAAAAAGTGTTGAGGGTGCTGCGAGAGCGCAAGAGAGCTATTGGCTGGACCATTGCTGATATTAGGGGGATTAGTCCTTCTTTCTGCATGTACAAAATTCTTTTGGAAGAAGGCCATAAGCCATCTATGGAGCAGCAGAGGAGACTAAATCCAATTATGAAGGAGGTGGTGAAGAAGGAAATTATCAAGTGGCTGGATGCTGGCATTATTTTTCCCATCGCTGACAGCAAGTAGGTGAGTCCAGTGCAATGTGTTCCAAAGAAGGGGGCATGACAGTGGTGAAGAATGAGCATAATGAGTTGATTCCTACAAGAACAGTCACAGGGTGGCGAATTTGCATTGATTATAGGAAGCTGAACAAGGCCACCAGGAAAGATCACTTCCAACTTCCCTTTATTGATCAAATGCTGGACAGACTTGCTGGGCATGAGTATTATTATTTCTTGGATGGATATTCGGGCTACAATCAGATTGTGATAGCTCCTGAAGATCAAGAGAAGACTACATTTACTTGTCCATATGGCACCTATGCATTTAGGAGGATGCCGTTTGGGTTATGTAATGCCCCGGGGACTTTTCAGCGGTGCATGATGGCTATTTTCACCGACATGGTGGAAAAATTTGTGGAGGTGTTCATGGATGATTTCTCAGTGGTTGGTGATTCCTTTGATGATTGCTTGAAAAATTTAGATGCTGTGCTGAACCGTTGTGAAGAAACAAATCTGGTGGTGAATTTGGAAAAATGTCACTTTATGTTTCAAGAAGGCATAGTACTTAGGCACAAGGTGTCAAAGCAAGGGATCGAGGTTGATAAAGTGAAGATTGAGGCTATTGAGAAATTACCACCGCCTATCTCTGTGAAGGGGGTGCGTAGTTTCTTGGGACATGCAGGTTTCTATAGGTGTTTCATAAAGGACTTCTCCAAAATTTCTAATCCCATGTGTAAGTTGTGGGAGAAAGATGTGAAATTTGAGTTTAATCATGCTTGTCTCAAGGCATTTGAAGAGTTGAAAAAAAGATTGGTGACTGCACCAATCATCATTGCTCCTGACTGGTCTTTCCCATTTGAATTGATGTGTGATGCGAGTGACAATGCTATTGAGGCTGTTCTAGGCCAGAGAATTGGAAGAATCTTTCACTCCATCTATTATGCAAGCAAGGCTCTTGATTCAGCCCAGTCTAATTATACCACCACTGAGAAGGAGTTGCTAGCCGTAGTATATGCTTTTGATAAATTCAGATCTTATTTGGTTGGCACTCGTGTTGTTGTCTACACTGATCATGCCGCAATCCGGTATTTGTATGAGAAGAAGGATTCCAAGCCTAGGCTTATTCTATGGGTTCTCCTATTGCAAGAGTTTGATGTTGAAATTCGAGATTGCAAGGGGACTGAGAATCAAGTAGCTGATCATTTGTCAAGGCTGGAGAATAGAGATCATGTAGATGAAGGGCCTGAGATTAAAGAGGTATTCCCTGATGAGCAGCTTTTTGCTTTAGCTGCAGCCGAGGTGCCATGGTATGCTGATATGGTGAACTTCATTGTGAGTAATGTGTATCCTCCTGGGGCTACAACTCAGCAAAGACGCAAACTCCTTCATGAGAGCAGATTTTATGTGTGGGATGAGCCTTATTTGTACAAGACAGGCCCTGACCAATTAGCTAGGAGATGCATTCCAAGGGAAGAAGTTGAGCCGATCCTGCAGAGCTGCCATTCCTCTCCTTATGGTGGCCATCTTGTTGGAGATCGAACAGCTGCAAAGGTACTTCAGTCTGGTTTTTTTTTTTGCCTACTTTGTTTAAAGATGCTTATGCTTTGGTTAAGCAGTGTGATCGTTGCCAAAGAACTGGTACTATTTCTAGGCATCACGAGATGCCTTTGAACAATATTCTGGAGATTGAGTTGTTTAATTGTTGGGGGATTGACTTTATGGGTCCGTTCCCACCTTCCATGAGTCATAAATACATTCTCGTGGCGGTTGATTATGTGTCTAAATGGGTGGAGGTTGTGGTACTTCCAACAAATGATGCGAGTGTAGTGCTGAAATTCTTGAAGAAAAATATTTTCACTCGTTTTGGGACACCGCGGGCTATAATCAGTGATGAAGGTACGCATTTTTGCAACCGGTTGTTCAATAAATTGTTGGCCAAGTATGGGGTTCGCCACAAGGTGGCAACTGCGTATCATCCCCAAACTAGTGGCCAAGTGGAAGTGTCTAATAGAGAGATCAAGCAAATCCTTGAGAAGACTGTGAATGCCTCGAGGAAGGACTGGGCTATGAAGTTAGATGATGCTCTCTGTGCCTATCGGACTGTATTTTAAAACGCCTATTGGAACTTCTCCATATAGGCTTGTTTATGGTAAGGTTTGTCACTTGCCCGTTGAGCTAGAGCATAAAACATATTGGGCAATTCAAAAGCTCAATCTTGATATGGCCATGGCGGGTGAGAAGAGAATGCTTCAATTGCATGAGCTTGAAGAGTTCTGTTTCCATGCGTATGAAAATGCAAAATTGTATAAGGAACGGACAAAGCGATGGCATGACAAGCACATTGAGCACCGTCAATTTGAGCCCGACCAGTTGGTATTGTTGTTCAATTCTAGGTTGAAACTATTTCCTGGAAAGTTGAAGTCTAGATGGTCGGGCCCCTTTGAGGCAGTTCGCGTTACGTCACATGGAGCGGTTGAATTACGAGCCCCGGATTTCGAGAAGTCATTTTTAGTGAACGGGCAAAGAATTAAGCGATATTGGGGAGGTTTGGTGGATAATCGTACCTCTGTTTCATTGCGAGAACCGTAAATTGTAACCGTCATGCCACGACGTAAACCAAGGCGCTTCTCGGGAGGCAACCCGAGCTTTGTATGTAGACACAAAAATAAAAGAAAAGAAAAAAAATAATAGAAAAAGAATAAAAATACAAAAAGAGTCGTGCCGCGACGTTAAATCAAGCGCTAGTTGGGAGGCAACCCAATTTTTATTGTTTTCGTCATTTTATTTCATTAAGTGTTACGTAGTCTCATTGTTTTTGCAGGGCTCGGGACAGTGGGAAGGTGGATTATTTTCGGAGAGTGCGAAATGATGGTGAGGAAAGACAAAGCATCGCTTCCACATGGCTTTGACTCATACAATGAGCTCCAAAAAGCTCGAAGATTTACGCAAGCATCGCCCCAGGAAAGCTTCAAATTGCATCCAAGCAAAGTCAAGCGAGCAAAGCCAAAGCAAAGCCAAAGTGTCGCTCTCACGATCGCATGGCGTACACCAGTGACCCACATAAGCAGTGCTGCGATCGTGAGGCGTCGCCCTGCCAAAGCCTCCAATTGGATTGCCAAAAGTCTCAAAGCGTCGCCCCATCGATCACTCTTGGTTGATCAGTGAGCTTCAAAAAGCTCGAAGCTTTACCCATGTGTCGCTTCAGGTGAGCTTTCACTACACAAGGAGCAAAGGCACAGCGTCCCTCCATCCATCGCCTCGGCTTAGGCAGGGAGATCGCGTCACTCAAGGCTTTCACGAGGCGTCGCTTCAGGTAAGTGATACTGGAAATTTTTGCGGGTCAACCCAAGATTGACCCGTTGACCCGCGAGAGTTTATACATAAAACACATAATTCTTTCCCTCTCCCAAACACTTTCACGCTCAAACAACAGGCAAACACCAAAATACTCACTTAGGGCATAACACAACATCCTACCAACATCAATTCGGACTCTAATTCTTCTTGCGTTAATTCGAAGATTGCTCAGGTATGCTCCCCGCTTCTTGTTCCCTTCCACAGTTTAATTCCCTGCTCCAATGTTCTTTAAGACACGGCTGAATTCATGTTTAATGTAAAGTGGGCAGCGTAGTTCGATTGTTTTAATTGGAATTAGTGTTGAGATGTGCTTGGATTTTAAAAGTGATCTCCCAAAAATTTGGGAGGGTTCAACACTTTTAAACATCAATGAACCTTAAAATTAATCCCAGAGCACACCACGTGTTTGATAAATTGCCTAAGTGACTAAACGCTTAAATTATGTGAAGTCTGAGTAACATAAAGCTTTGTAGGCATAACTGGAACTACTTGATGCTCTAAAAGTGCAGAATTGATCGCGATTGTATGGGATTTGAATTGCTCAAAGCACGCACTAAGCTATACACCATTGTTACACTTGCTATGAGTTGATACCGGCTTACTCCCCGTACCGCTGCCCCGTGAACTTTTAACTTGGTTAAGTTGTTGTGTTAGTGTCGTCAAGTAGCTTTATTTATTTTCATATAGTTAGGTGTAAGTGTGGGGTGCCTGCTCACCGGTTGCGCACATTGCCTAGGCATATACTAGCTATGGATTGAATTGTTTTATGAGTATCCCTGGGAAGTCTGAGTACCAGGACACTAACATGCTACCTCAAGGCGCTTAAAGCGCCTATGTGTATTGACTTCTAACGATAGAACTTTATGGTGCAGGCGCTATGGCGAAAACAACACAAAAGGCCTCTTCCTCCTCTGCGACACCGGCTGCACCAAGGCAAAAGCTAGGAGTCGCCTCGACTAGTAAAGCCCCCAAGGGCAAGGCTAAGCCCAAAGCAAAGAGCAAGGCTAAACCAAAGATGCCAAAGGGCGCGGTCACTATTCCACGACCCGGGGGAAAATACAGTTTGGATTGCCGTTTGTGAAGAAAGGGGAGAGCGTGGATTGGTATAAAAATTTCAAGCTGGCCGGCTACATTCCCGAACTCGCCATTGATGAAACTAAATTGATGAGGCGGTTTAGAGGTATAAGAGATGCTATTCACACCATGAAATGGGGATCTGTTTTTTAGAGTCCGGGGGATGCCAATCTTGATCTCGTGATGGAATTATATGCAAATTGGGACGTGGAACAACCAGAGGAACTAGTGAAAGTTCGAGGGAAATCTGTGAGGCTAGATGCATCGGCCCTTTGCACCTTCTTAGGTGTGGAGGATCATGACCTTGACGACTTGCGGGACTTCATTCGCAAGCCGGATTACAAGGCATTGTGGCAGACCTTATGTGGTGGGGATGAGAGCCATAGGTGGGGCAGAAAGAAGCAAACGGGCCGGCACAAATCTATGCAATTTTGCAGATTTCTAAAGGAAGCCCGAGTTTGGCTCAAAGTGATCAATGCACGAATGTTTCCTTCTGACCACTTCACTAATGTGACTAAAATGAAGGCGTGCATAATCTACTTCTTCATGACGGAGAAACCTGTCAACATTGGGTATTATATGCTCAAGGCTATGAAGGAGACACGCACGAACAAGTCAAAGAGGTTGCCGTTTGCTGGTGTACTCACACAGCATTTGATGAAAGAAAGTGTCCCTGTTGATACCGTTGGTGATAGGATTGTCCCGGCCTAGGAGAGAAAGTCAGATATCTCTTCAGTGATGAACCCGAGTGCAAATGTTTACAAAATATCCAATGATGAGCAGTGCGATGTGTACGATAACTTGGAGGGCCGCAAATACTTAATGATAGAATATTTGGCAAAGCATGCGGGCATGGATATTGCAGCCCTTGATCACCAGCTTCCATTGTTGGAGTCATCCAACAGGCTATTGCGCATGACGCAGACCGTAGAGTTCCCACCCGAGGAGGATGAGAATACGGATTCTGACGTGGTTGAGGCAGATCCTGGGAGTGACGAGGGAGAGTGGACTGAAGAAGAAGATGGTGAAGAAGAGGAAGAGGAGGAGGATGCGCGCCCTCCACCACATAGGCCTAGCGGTTCTTCGAGGGCTCAGGCAGTTGCCCCTACCACTACTTCTCCAGTAGCTGCTGATGTTGACACTCCCGCACATGCTGAGCGGGAGGACTCTGATGATGCAAATGATGAGACCTAGGCCAATGGGCCCTCAGGGAAGTTCTTTTCACTCTTGCACTTTAGTTTTGTTTGCACTGAGGACATTGCTTGCTTTTAAGTGTGGGGTGGGGAACTACCCGTTATTTTTTAGGTTAGGGATGCATGTACCGTAGGATTTTCTTTTGTCACTTGACTTTATTTTGATTTGTTTCTTGCTTTAATATATGAGAAAAATTGAAAAAAAAAATTAGAAAACCAATGAAAAATTCCAAAAAGATTTTCCTTTTAGTCTTTATTAGTGGTACATGTCATCCACCCGTGGTTTTTCTTATGGCCTCGGTTCTTTTACACGGGTAGACCTTTGAACCGGGTGATTCTTATTTTTAGGAGTAGTTTAGTAGTAGTAGTTAGTAGAATAGTTTAGGAAAAATTGATAGAATGCTAGGTGCCCTTGGTTTGTTTGATACCGGTGGACCTGAACTTGTTGTATGTGCTATTTGTGGTGTCCGTTGGTTTTAAATTGTGATGCATGCCTAGAGAAAAAAATGGAACGACACCGTTGAGATGCTTGAGTCCACTTGCTTAACTGTGTTGTGAGCCTTTGTGCATTAGTGCTTAATTTTCTACAAGTTGCACTCTATTTGCTTGATTGAGGGTTGTGATGGAGCCTTTTTGTGTGGATCGTGTGCAATGTGTGTTGTGAGGCATATTCTTATTATACTCCATGTTTGCATATTGGTGTCTAGAACTTGCCCCGTGTGTGTGTAAAGCGAAATCCTAGGTTTGCTCTAGTCGGGAAATGATACAGGCCTTCTTTTGATTTGCATATCCTTACATATACACCTTGGACTTGATTGTTGTGATTTCTTTGACCTTCTTGTTGACACCCACACCCCGAGCCTACCCACTTGTTTTAAATTGTTCTCTTTTGGCCCTTTACTCCTTAAGCACTTTAATTGATAATGTGATATTATTGTGGAGTTGTGGTTGAAATATTGGGAGGTTTTTGAGTGGAACCAATGAGGGGAATATGTAATGAATTGTGTAGTAGTTGATTATGAGCATTGAAAAGGGTGGGAAGAAGTGAATAGAAAAAGAAAACAAATGAAAAAGAAGAGCAAAGAAACAAATTTGGAAAAAGAAATAATGAGAGAAGAATGTCCATCCTTGCTAGTGTGTGCTTAAAATAAACAATTTGCTACTTGTTGAGAAGGTGTGTGTGAAAGTTGGTGATTGGGTGGCTTTGATGAGATTTGTGCTTAAAATTAATTGTGATGTATTAAAGTGCTTAGGGAGTTAGTCACTATTACCCATATGTATCCTACCATCCCCTTAGCCTACATTACAACCTTTTTAAAGTCCTAGTTAATCCCGATTGGAGTGAGCCTACATTAGTGGCGTCCTACACTACGGGCAAGCCTATGGTACATCGTGTGTGACATGTGAGATTTTCATGAGAGTGGTTGAATTCTTTCTATGTTATTGTCCCCGTTCTATTCTTGATATTCATTGTTGTGTGTGATATTTGGGGGACACTCTCTTGCTTCATTTTGGTGAGGTCACATAGTTTGCATGAAATAGGTGAAGTCGTGGCTTCTTGGTTGAGTAGATAGGTGTGATTTTGTGGGAGCATGGTTGCAATGAGTCGAGTTTGTGCATTTGAGTTGTCTTGGGGTGGTTGTTCTCATGTTTTTCAGTTTGATAAATTGTTGGCATGTCGGTTGGACCCATAGTAGTCATATATGCATTTGTTCAATCGTCGGTATCAACCATAATCATAGGTAGACCTGTTCTATCGAGTGTTAGGATCTAGTTGGGAATTAGTCTTTGATGATTGCTCGAGGGCGAGCAAAGATCTACGTGTGGGATGGTGATGTTTGGCAATATTTACCTATTTTATCTTAATTATTCTCACATTATAGTATTTTATGCGCTCGTTATATGTGATAAATGTGTTTCTTGTGCTCACTTATCGTATTTATGATGTTAGGAATGGTGCGGATGAATTCGAGGCAAGAACAAGAAAATTAGAGCTAATGGACGCGTTGGAAGCTATATTGGAGCAAGGCTTCAAGAAAGCCCTGAAGCTTTGGAAGCTATACTGGAGCAAGGCTTCAAGAAAGCCCTGAAAAGTTGGAGGCTATGGTGGAGGCGTGGCTCAGAGAAAGCCTTGAGGCTGACGAGACAAAAGTTCTCCCAACTAGATTAGGCTTTGGTTTAACTTATCCTAGCACTTTGTAAACAATATAAAACCTCTTTTATTTCATGCTAGAGGTGGAGGTCGAATTTCTAAGAGCAACTTTGGAGTTCGTACACTTGGAACCAAGGGTTTAATTCCTTTTCATCATCTATTATAATATTTCATCTTTCTTACATGAATTCTTGTGTTGTGATTATGAGTATGTGTAACTAAACCTACCGTTCTAGGGTTAGAGTATTTCATGAAAGTTGATGTTTGAAGATTGATTTCCATTAATTGAATCTCATAACGGATTATTTATTCTTTCTTGATTTCACTTGTGCAATTATTAGAGCTTGATAATTATGCACTATCTATGGTTTTTAGATTGAACTCGAAAGAGGGAATTTATTAACGCAATAAGAAAGAGTAGGGCTAGTTTGTGAACCCGGGCATCGGGGAACCAATTTGTGAGTAGGATAGACATATACTTGCTCGCCTAGTTTAACTAATCACAGAATTCGTTAATGCATGCACGTGATTCAACCCATAGACATATATGGATTGAAGTAGCCTGCATAGACTGTGAAGAATCGAAGGGTTTTCACAGGTACATTTACTCTGTTAGTTAGTAATCCGGAATTTAAGAAGTGGAATCAATTGGAAAACTCAACGGGATTGTTCGTAACTGACCCTGGACCGTCTCCTTAATATTGTTTACAACCAACGTTTGCTCCATTGTTTGACTGAATTTCCATCATATTAATTACTGCTCTTTAGCCACTAAAATTCTCACTATTGGAAAAGATCCCTGAATAGTTGTTAGATTTTGTTTGTTAAGCGTCAGTCTGAATAGTCCTCGTGGGAACGATACTCTACTTATCATTTTATTACTTGTCGACCACGTATACTTGCGTGTGTGGTTGGAGCAACAAGTGCCGATTAAACGAAGGTTCACATGTACCCCTTCACTCTGCATCTCAACGAATGCATTCACTCAATCATTGAAGAGATATGCCGCCAGTACAATATCTACTTGGGTCAAGTCGGGCCCTCTGTTAGGCACTTAGTAGCCGTGCTGGATCATCTGGCAAATCATGCTAGAGTGAAATTCTCCTTCTGGCATCTTCGTGCTTTATATTCACCCCGTCTTCATAAAGCGGGTATGTTGATGTTTATCAAGCGGGAGAAGAAAGGCATAGTTCTCAATAGTGAGGATTCCAAATATCGTGGTTGGGTCTACCAATATGTGGCGGTATGGATGATGGCCATAGTATCATCTTGCCTCTTTCCAAAAGTCTTTAACAGGAAGTGTGAGTTACTGCATTCCTATCTTTGTATGTGTTACGTCCGTTGTTTCTTCGAACTGAATTCCCTTTTCTTCAGTGAACTCTGTGACAGCCATTTCGTTAACTCATGAGGAGTTAACCATGTGGGTCACTCTGCTCTTCGCGAGAAATCTTGCCAGCTCAATGACTTTTACAGCCCTGGCTGGTATGAATTCCTGACGAGTGAAAGACCATGGTAAGCCATTCATTTCGTTTTCCATTTTATGTTTCCTGCTTCAATTGTTTTTATTGACTGCTATTCAACTCTTAGGATTCTCCTGTCGTGAGATGCCCCCGTTGAAGGAAATAAAAATTGCTGCCACATACATTAGGGTTGTTCATTTTTCGGTTTAAATCGATAAATCGAACCGATAAAAAGTTATTGGGTTGGTATTGGGTTATCGAGTTATCGTTTACAAAAAAAGAAATTTATTGGGTTATCTATTTTGCACATTTTCTTATTGGTTAAACAGATAACCCAATAAGATTTTTAAATTTACTATGCTGTGCTTATGTATACAAAAGTAATATACTTATTTATTCTTAGTCGCAACTTGGAAACTTCAAATTCTAGTCTTCTTTTACTTGTGTAGCTTTTAGTTCACCTCCTCCATTTCAAATATCAATTTACTATTTCAATCCTCACTTCCTCCATTTCAAACATCGATTTACTATTTCAATCCTCACTTCCTCCATTAGTTTATAGAACAATGAAGCAGATTTGAATCTATTGTTAGTTTCTTCTTTGAATATGGCGAATGCTTTAAGAGGCTTTTGAATCTGCCATGAAAATAAAACCGATTATGTATTGGAAACAATCGTTTAAGGGGTGATTATTTTTACAATTGTTAGGCCTAAGTTTCTTAATGGTTGAACCAAAAACCGAACCGATAAGAAACTAAAACAATATACCAAAAATCGATAATCGATACCTTATTGGTTCGGTTATATATTTAGCACTTTTAAAAATTGAAAATCGATAGTCTAAACCGATAAAGTCCAAAACCGAATCGAACCAACCGATAAACACCCCTACCATACATTGCCCCTTGCCTGACGTACTGGCGTCAGGAGGTAGGGTTGCTGAGAGAGCTAGTGGCTCCCGTTCTTCAAAGAGGAAAAGACATGTCAAGCCTGACAACGTGGAAGTCGTCAGTGAGCCCGTGTTGATTTCTGATGGCGAGGGAGAAGTCCCCCCAGTCCCTAAGACTGAGGTCGTCGCTACCTCCTCCATTGTCACTCCGCCTGAGACTAGTCTATCTTAGCGAAACCGTAGGCTTTTGATTGATAAACCATATGAAGAAGAAGAAAACACTGCAGGATGATGAAGTGGTTCTACCATCCGTCCATTTTGAGCCATGATCATCAGGTCAGTTCTCCACTTCGTACTTTACTAACGTCATTCCTTCATGCATTCCACAAGTGAATGTCCCTCGTATGCCTGTAGAGTCCACCATACCAAAATCTGCCCCCAAGTTGACCATCTTTTTTTAGCGCCGTCCTGGCAAGGAGGTGGCAGTAGATGCAGCCACTGCTACAGAACCCGTAGATGAGGCCCACGAGGTTTCCATTCCCATTGATGTGGAAGCTAACCTGTTCAAGAGCCCGGGGGTTGTGGCAGACTATACTGCCGAATTGATTGGGCCTTGTAAGCAAAGACACCTTGCTGGTTACGGCCATCGAAAGCTGCTTGAGGTCGTTGTGGGATGTTCTCTTCGGGTAAGCTTTTCTTCCCTGTTTCCAGTATCGCTAATAGAATCCTTGCTCTCCTCCTTCGAATATTCATTTTGATGTCCATCTAGGGGCTGATGGTTTATTATGAGATCCTTCACCAAGGAAACATGGGTGAGAGTCTGAAGGAGGAGAATGATGCCCTGCGATGTCAAATTGCTAGTCTGCAACCTTTCATGGAGGAGGTTGAGCAGCAGAATGGGGTGCATCTAACCACGCACAAAGCTTATCACCTAGAGTTCCTGAAGAATAAGAATCTCGATGAGGCGATGAATAATGAGATTCGTAGGTGTAGGCAGGTTGTGGAGACCCTTCAATCTTCCCTTTGGGAGGCCTAACTTTCAGAGCAACTTCATCTTTCTAATGTGACCCGCGTGGAGTCGACAGTAGAGGCTCTGCGACATAAGCTTTTAGAGTGGACGAGAGAATCAAAGCTGCTGCGAAGAGTGTCTCCGATGCTAGTGGTCTCTCGGTCTTATCGCGACAAGCTTTGCAATGAGGCCCATTACAAGGAGAGAAGGATAAATGCTCTGAATGTTCGTCACATAGCCTAGGTGGACCATACAAATTTGGCAGCCACTCTTGCTACCGTGCACCGGGTTCGTGACAACCCTAGCTTGGACCTAGTAGCTTAGATTTCTTTGATGACAGAGCTTGTAGCTGAAGCAGATGCTCAGGTGGGGTCCGACATTGAGAAAGGCTCCAAAGAGGCTAGTGGTGAAGGAGAAAATATCGTGACGGCTGGGGAATCTGAAGTTGGTGAAGCAAGACCTTCGCGGAGTGTTGCCACAGAAAGAAGTCCTCTGAGAGAGAGTTAGAACCCCCCTCCCCTCATGCAAGAATTTTTTTTTTTTTTGCTTTAGATTTCAACATTCGCCCGTGGGTGTAACTAATATATTCTAGCCCATTTTGAGGCTTTTTGACTTGAATTGCTCATTACTTTACTTGTGATAATTTTATTTTCGTCGTAAACAGTTTGTTAGATAATGATCTTGCAAAGTCGTGCCTTTATGGGCGTATGCGCTGATGACTTAGGCGGCTTTCCATTTAGTTATAGATGTCCTGTTTATTCTAGTGTATAGAATGTTTATCAGTGAGCCTGCTTGGGCCATTACGTCCAATGCATGTGCGCCCGCAGTAGACGGCCTATGTTGTGTCTGTAATAGGCAGCTGTTTTGTGCCCACAATGGGACGACTTTAGCCCGTGATATAAAACAGGGCATTTTGCATCCAAACATGAATGTTGTTGCTTGTTTACTCGAGTATTTTAAGACTTTCTGCCACTATGCGGGAGGGTGTCCCCACCAGCATGTTGGTGCAATTTTGTTGAATTGTCGATTTCAACTTACGAGGAAATGCCTGGTGGGTGTACTAGAAGTGATCTAGATTTAACCGAGTAGTTTACCCTACTTTTGTCACGAAAAGTGAGCGTATTACTTTAACTTAAGTTGTGCTAGGGCTATGAATAGTTTAATCGCAGATGTATCTGATTGTAAAACTAACTAAATAAAATAATAGTCTTATTGATAAAAGATAGGTGTTGGGCCTAAATTATTGTGGGTGAATACCCGTAACATGATTGATAAGTATGGAAAATACTGTAAAAATACTAAAGACTTAAATAAAGTAAATGCTGGAAATAATTGTACTTTCAAGTGTCCTAGTCCTTCTCCTCCCAAACTTTCAATCAAAACAGTCAGAGTCATCATCCTGGTTGATTTAAGTTTCGAGGTTTTCATCGTCTTCAAGGAGGTTTTCCTCTGGCGCCATTTCGGGGAAAGATTCTCCTAGGATCACTGCGTGTAGCATTCTCTTGCCGCCTCTTGGTCTCCGCTGATTTTCTTCACCCCCAATCAGTAAGGTACTTGAGCTTCTGATGCAAGGTGAAAGGTACCGCTTTGACTTGATGAATCCATGGTCGTCCGATGATTGCGTTATACGGGACCCCTTATTTGATTACCTGAAAAGATGAAACGTCGGAATGCGTGTAGTGAGGTTAATCTCTCCAACAGAACTTTTTTAAGAGTTGTTAAAGACGACCAGTGTGTAAACACTTGGGGTCATTTTGTCTTCAACCCCATCGCTTGCAGGGTATCCTATTTAATAAGATTTACGGTGCTACTAGCGTCGACCAAGACACGTTTGTCATCCGTATCCCCTATTCTGAGCGTTATGACCAAAGCATCGTAGTGAGGAGTATTGAAACCAGTATTTTCCTCATCACTGAACAAAATCATCTCTTCTCGGGCGTGACCCTCTTCAGACGCTACCTCGTTTGGTCTTGAATCGCCGAGTAGCATTGGTCGACCAACTATCATGTTGATGGACCTTTTGGGTTCTGGCAGATCTGGCAGGCCTTCTGAACCTCTGTTCTTGGCAAATGTTTGCTTTCCCCTGCCGGTCAGCAAATCCTTCAAGTATCTTTTATTTAGTAAGCTCATAACTTCTAGGATCAGAGCCCTGCAGCCGGCAGTCTCGTGCCTGTAATCTCTATGAAAATTACAGTAGAGGTTTGCGTTCCTTTTGCCAGGTTTCGCCCTCATCTTACTGGACCAACGTACCTAGGAATCCTTCAGATGATCCTTACAAACTCTACGACATTGACACACAGTCCTAGCTCCTCAAACCTGTCAGGTATGTTGTTTATAGAGAGGGACCCCTTGTGAGAAGGTGTCGCTGTCTTTCTATTGTCCTCTCATTTTTCGACTGGCCTTGGGGAATCTGCCCGGTAATCTCTTCTACCCCATTTTTCTCTATCCTTGGCTCGAGGTTCCTCGGTATATTCTCGCTTCTACCTACGATGGCTAGCGTCTTCGACGATTGAGCAGATTCTACCGTCGAAGGTCGAGGATTGTTCAGGTTTCAGACGGAGCTTCTCCGTTATCTCTGGTGTAAAGAACTCCATGTCGTCACGGGATGTTGAGTTAAACTCCACTACAATTGCCTAGTGGTTAACGAACCCCTAGAGTTCAGGATTTTTCCAAAGGCTACCACGGCTATGTTATCGGGAACTGGAGGGAGCTCCATGCATTCCCTCTAGAATCTGTCCAGGTAGTCCTTCAGCAACTTATTGTCCCACTGCAGGATCTCGAAGATATCTTCCATGTGTTTCTCCCACTTGCGAACTCCGGAGTGTACCTTCTTGAATAGATCATGCATCTGGGTGAATGACTCAATCGAACCCACATGTAGCTGAGTGTACCATGCGAGGGCTCCTTTAGTCAAGGTCGAACCGAATCTATTCACCAGAGCGGATTGAGTTTCTTTTTAAAAATCTCTTTTCTATTAATGGATGTATAGTATGCAGCAATATGCTCGTCCGAATTAGTAGTTCCGTCGTACTTAATGTTATCCGACAGGCGAAAATACTTTGTTACACGGGCCGGTACGTTACCGATTTGATCGTGGATGGCCTTAATCTCCTTTAGGATGTCCTGAATGACAATTGTTCCTTTGAGGTCTTGATTATTGACTGTTGTCGAGCCTCCAGGATGCGACATCCATGTTGAGCCAGTGATTAGGAACGAATGTTGGTGAATCATTCACGGGCACCGGTCCTCGTGGGGATGCTGGCTTCTGAGACGATCTAGTGAACATTGCTTCTAATTTTTGGGTCATGCCCTCGACCATGTTGACCGAGTTCTGCTCTGCCCATTCTGACAGGGTTTGATGAGATCAACGAGGAAACCTCTAAACTCAAAATTTCTTTCGCGTAGTTGATTGCCCTCGCTGGCTACATGGATTGGTTCCTTGGCAGGATCCTTTGATTGATCGCTAGGATCACTAAGGTCTTGTGTGGAGTCTTCTGCCGCGTTGGTGGTGTCTTTTGGGACGTTGTCGTTGTAAATAAATATTGAGAGAAAAGTAATAAATAGGAAAGTAATAATCTTATTCCTTGAGAATAGTCGAATTCTGTGTGAATCACTTGATGTTCAATACAATGAGAGGAGGGATATTTATAGTAGAGATTTGTCTAGTCCTAATTATGGTAAAATACAAAGACTAATACACTCAAGGTAGTGGTATATACGAAACCCTAGCTAGGAGACTGTGAACTCTAAGGCAGTGGGATGTATACTCTACGTCCTATGCCTGCGCTGCCTAAACGGTCGTGGCTCAAGAAGCGGGCATGTATTATCTTTGCCCGGTGACTTATAGGCTAAGTCTAATCTCGCCGGCTGGACTCATATCCCCATAATAGTAGGTGGTAAATTTTTTTCCACACATACATTATCATTTTTTTTCTTTAACGGTATGATATAATCCAACATCAAATGACTAAACTCATGGGTACACAAATCATAAGTAGTTTTTTTCGAACTAATTTAATATTCCAAGATTATCTAACTTCATGAACTTTAATGAATTTCTATGTATGACACAATTCACTCCATATTGAACTTTGTTATACCTAATATTAAAGCGTAAGTGATAGTCATGGGTTTTATTGCAAGTTGGGAATACTTTATAAAAAATCGAGTGATATGATATGCCTTATTCATTTAGAACTAAACTTTTCATTAATGATTAACAATAAAACCTAAACAGTCATTTCATGATTGAATAAATATTTTTACAATCAACTTGATAAACTTCCTGATAACTCAATCCCTACAAACATTCCAGCTAATAAAACAGAAGAAATAACATTTGAATCATTGTCACCCTCAACCACTACGACACTTTTATCTATAAACGAGCTTGAAGAAGGATCTTTATGGCCACTAATAATTTTTTGATATTCGTGTAAAGCTTCTTGGCTTCATCATACAACTTGAAAGCTTGGAAGATGCTACCTTTAAAACCTGCAACCATTGGAGTACACTCACGCCAAGAGTTGTACAATCCGGATTTCTTACCACGAAATACAACATACACATTAGATTTGGACATCTTCTTAACTTGATCATTCTTTTGGAAGTCGTTGAACGCGTCATCATAAGATTTGAAAGCTTGGAAGATGCTACACTTGACTCCATTAAACATAGGGGCACAGTCACACCAAGAGTTGTAAAATCCAGACCTCTTACCATGAAATACCACATAGATTTTTGAAGCATTATTCTCTTTCACATTGACCATTATTCAATTGTACTCCTTACTCTATTGAGGTGAAGATAGGAAGAAAGTAGATATGGAACAACTTTAAGTGCGACAATCAACATTTAAAAATGGCTAATCAACAATAAGAATTGGAGTATATACATGATAAGTTTAGTATAATATACTAGTAGTATGTATTTCATATGGTATTATTATGCTATACAAATCATTATTGATTACTCTATAAGAAAAAATGAAGTGCACGAGTATATACATGTGAAATAAGCATTGAGAATGCAAACACTAAGGGCCTGTTTGGAAAGCCACTGTGTAATTGGATTTGGGTGTAATTGGGTGTAATTACTCAGTTTGGCGTGTTTGGCTGACCAAGTAATTACTTGGTCAGCATGTAATTGGGTGTAATTGAGGCTATGTAATTACACTCTTCAATTCTTAGGGGGGAGCTGAGAATTGCTGGTAATTACACTGTGTAATTACAGGGTTACTTTTTAATTTCTATTATCTTTGTTTTTATTTTAAATTTATTTTCTTTTTAATTTCTTATTCTTTTTTTATTTTAAAATTCTTAATTTTATATTAAATATATAATTTCTTTAAAATCATTTCTCTTTTATTTTTTTCTTCTTATTTTCTTATCTTTACTTTTTGCTTCTTGGTAACCTTTCTCCTTTTTTATTTCTTTACTTTGAACTTATTTTGTTTTTGACTATATCATATATTTGTTCATTGTTTTTCTTTCGTACCTCCCTATCATTTTGACGACATTTACTTCTTGCAATTTCTTATCTTCCTTGGTAATTACAACGTTATCTTTTTTTCTTTTTTATTTTTTAATTTCTTGTTTTAAGTATATTATTTATTTTACATATTTTTCTTTCAGCTCTTTTTTTTTTCTCACTTTCTAAGTATCTTTACTTTTTGTGGTACCATATAACTTCTCAAATTTTATTTCTTCGTTACTTTCTTTATTTTATCTTCTTTATTTCTCTTAGATGAGTTACTACTCTAGTTTTTTTGAAACTTTGTCTCTTGATCTTAGAAAGACGAATATTAATAAAAATGATAGGTAAATTTCAGAAAAATAATTGAACAATAATTTGGTATAATAGGTTTTTTTTTTTTTAATTTAAAAAGATCTAACAGTATAATTACACTTGTGCAACCAAACGGTACGCTTGTAATTACATTGTAATTACACTATGACAGACAAACAGGACTTCGTAATTACTTTATTGTGTAATTACTAGGCTGTGTAATTACTACCCTAGTAATTACACCAAATCCAATTACGAGGTGGTTTCCAAACAGACCCTAATTTAATATAACGAGAGAGAGTTCAACGAACTATTCAAAATTAAAATAATATTGTGGTGAGGGGTATGGATATAATAAAAATAAGGAATCAATTAAAAACACATGTGTAGTTCGGAGAATGACCCCATTTGGGTGGTTCGGGCCATTATGAGTGTATTAAAAAAATGAAAAAGAAAGATACACATGGCAAAATCGTGGTAATACCAGTAAAGTGGGGGAGCTGCTGGCTGCTGTCATCAGGTCTCTCCTATAAATCCTAAACCAAAACCCCTTAGGCCTTAAAACCAATTTGTACTCTCCCCTACCATATTCAATCAATCACCAACCATACACTTTTTCTCCCTTTCCCTTTTCTCTAGAATATTCCCCACTATTTACCCTTTTTTTCAATTTCTTTTCTCTCCGATCATCCCCAAAACAAAGCAAAAAAACATTAGTTTGATTCGGAGAGAGGAAATTCCTTTGAATTTTGTATACGTATGAGCTGCTTTATTAATTCTACAACTAATAATTCTTCTATTAATTCTCTTGTTCTTAGATTGTTAAGATTATTAACCTTAATTTTATTTAATAACCCCTTCTCATCTGTTAATAATAAGAATAATAATCATGGATTCTCAAGACAAGAGTAATCGTCAACTCCACAGAGGTTCGTCTCTTTTATACTCGAAAAGTTCAATTTTTTTGTCGGTTACTCTTTTTTCAGTACTTTTTAATCAAAATTGTACTATTATTTAAGCTGAGTGGGTTATTTTCTACGCTTTTACTGAGATTTACTTGATTTGTTAATTTGATTCTGCAGTGTTTTTTAGTATAAAACTCATTTTGCTGGATTTTTTTTTTGGGTTGGGGGGGGGGGGGTGGGGGTGGAGAAAGATAAATGACTTTTGGTAGATGAGCTTATTAAATGTGTGAATGTTGAACTATGATAAAGAAACCCTTTGATTTTCATAATATTAAATAGTACTAGTAAGTTTTGGAGTTTGCAAAGAGTATGCTTTTGTAACATATCTGTAGTTTGTGACGTGGGCCGACTTTTTAAAATGTTGACTGATTGGTATTTGGAAGATTCTTTCAGAGGCTACTTTTGATTTTGCATACACCTTGCTAGGTTTTGAGTTACATCTATAAATTTGCTTTGCTTAGATAGTTTAAGGACTAGACAAAGAAACCGCTTAAATGGATATACATGAAACAATTGGACCATTGGTAGTATTTCTTCACTGAGAATTGGCGAATGATCGATAAATTGCATTGATCTGCTTCCGTTTCGATCTTAATGGATCATTATTTGTCCTTCAAGTTCTTTTTATTCGTTAACTAGAACTAAATCTGTACTTTTGAGGATGTGAAAGGTGAGACACTATCTAAAACTTGATTCCCTGAGTAGCTTATTATTGCAAAATTTGCTTCTTTAGTTTTTTATCTTTAGAATAGTAATGAGATTTGTGCTGTTGCTATGCCACTTCAGTTTAGTAACAGATCATATATATATGGAAGAGAATTTTTAAAATTATTAGTAGTATTGATTCTTGATTAAAAGGACAGGATACCAAATTGTTATGCTTCATCCATTGATTTGAATCAGAAGCTCGCTAATACAGTTAGAGCTTATAACAGTAGATATTGCCGTAAGTTTAGTGAGTTAGTATAACGCGGTCAGCTTAAGAGCCATTTTCTGTCTAATCAATTGTGTGTCTTGGGTAATGACTGGTAACTTGTCTTTTTTTTTTTCCTGTTAACGATCTGACTGAGTATTTGGTTTTATTATCTAGCTCCTTGCTTCTCAAGTTCTGGACAGAGAGCTGGGGCTTCACCTTCTGTCATTGTGATTGGTGGTGGAATTGCTGGCCTTGCAGCTGCTCGGGCTCTTTATGATGCATCATTTCAGGTATGCACGTAAATAAGCATATCCTCACTTGGTAATGGTGATGACCGTGTTTAACAAAGAAACTTTTCTGTAGGTGGTTGTTTTGGAATCACGAGATAGAATTGGAGGCCGAGTTCACACTGATTACTCTTTTGGTTTTCCTGTTGACTTGGGTGCATCATGGTAACATGTCCACCCTTGCTTTTGCATTACAAGCAAGACTTTTTTTTAAAAAAAAAAAATGACCCTGATTTATTACAACCTCTTTGCTTGCAATTTGGTAATTAATTAGCTGACTGGTTTAGGTTACATGGTGTCTGCAAAGAGAATCCTCTAGCACCTCTCATCGGAAGACTAGGACTGCCTCTCTATCGTACAAGTGGTGACAATTCTGTTTTGTACGACCATGATCTGGAGAGGTTTGTATTTCAAGCCTTTCTTATGTCTCACATGCCAGTATTTCTTAATGTCATCAAATTTGTGCATAATACTTCCATTAATCTTTTGATATTGCATTGCTATTTCCCTGGCTTTCTTAAGTAATATATATTCATCTGACCTAGTTTTGTTTCTCAGTTATGCATTATTTGACATGGAGGGAAATCAAGTTCCCCAGGACTTAGTCTCTAAGGTCGGCGAAACATTTGAGAGCATTTTGAAGGAGGCATGTTCTCTCTCTCCACCTTAATTTCTGTGAACTCTGAATAGTGGATTGTCTATTTCTTTCTTCTAATGATTCTTACATGTCTATAAAATATGTGGTGCTTTGGATGTTATCTGACTGAGATTTGTTTCGCTTCTGCTGCAGACTGATAGCATTAGACAAGAATTTAGTGAAGACATGTCTATTAGCCGTGCTATATCTATGGTTTTTGAAAGGAGACCCGACTTAAGGTACCATTTTGTTCTTGTGTTATTTACATACTGACCTCCTGCCCCAAACCAAACAGAAAAAGTAAGGAAATACCACTTGAGCTAAGTGAAATTTTTTGTTACAGGCTGGACGGCATTGCTCATAAGGTGTTGCAGTGGTACCTTTGCAGAATGGAAGGCTGGTTCGCTGCAGATGCTGATACCATATCACTCAAGTGCTGGGATCAGGTTGATTTCTTTGCCTCCTTTATAAGAATGCACCTGTTGGCAGAAAGCTTATAATTCATTGACCACTCTCTTGCACATACAACTGGACTACTAGGTTAACATATAGAAATGCACTTGCAGTAAAAAAAATAAAAACACTCTTGTTCAGACAGTCTGCAGTTTCTCTCCTTTTTTGCATATTTGGTTGGGGGGTGGGGGTGGTGGGGGTGGTGGTCTGTGACATCTGTTGCGAAGCTCATTAGAAATGGTATGAGTGGATGAAGAAAGAAACACCTTGATGATGATATAGGAAAAAAGTTGGATTTTGATATTAGTGAGCATGATGCTTGGCCATGATTGAATAGCATAAGGGTAGATAAGTGCCTTGGTTAACCATTGTTCCACGTTCAATTCTGGTTGTGAAATATTATGTGTAGCATGTTGATATTGCTAGTTCTACTGTTTTCACAAGATTTCAGCTCAAAAAGTTTGTTATATTTGCTTGTCTAATATCTTAAGTTCTTGTTCATTAGTAGGGAGACAATATAAGTGGGGGTTATCCTTCTTGGTGTAAAGCCTAGCACCCATTGTCTCACATCTTAACCCAAAAAGATATGTTGTGTGTCCCAGCATGCTACCTTGTATGCCCTACACCTCTTTAGGTTATTACGCTTCCAATCTGGTAACCCTTGCAGACACCGACTGACCAAAGAACTATTATCCATTTGTTCAAATAAGGATCGGTGTACTTAAAGATTAACTTGTGCCAATGGGTTCATTACTACCTACCTACCTACCTATTGGAAAAAGAGGTCCCTTGGTACCTCAACTATGGTTGGTACATGCTTGTGTGATGTAACCATTTTAAAATCTTGCTGCCAGTCTTTCCCTTTGCTTAAGTCCACTATATGAAACCTATGAGGAGAACGAGAATGATATATAATCAAGTTCAAGTTTATGTATCTGTTGTCATGAGAGGTTTGACCTTTTATTTTTATTTATATGGTTGAATCTTTCGTCCATGCAAGTGCGTGGTAATGTAGTCTTGTAATTGATAGGTAAAAAATGCAAAGCCTATGTGTTAGAATGAATCATCCTAATTCTATAGATACTAAGCAAGCTTAGATCTTGTAACCTGTTTCTATGTCGAAGTATTGATTGTATAAGATGTCCGAGGGTCTGGAAGATAAAAATGTTCCTGCTTGAAATATGGATATCACTGTAGTTTTATGCTTTATCAGTAGATGTTAAAGGGAAAAGGTCATACAACCCCGTGTACATTTTTTAGATAAGGCTTACACATTCATTTTTCTCATATACAGGAAGAATTGCTTCCTGGTGGGCATGGTCTTATGGTCCGGGGATATCGTCCTGTCATCAATACACTAGCAAAAGGGCTTGATATTCGCTTAGGTCACAGGTAAAGAGAAACCTACGCCTGACATCTCTGAGTCCTGCACCCTCCTCTCTTCCCAAACCACCCCCCCCCCCCCCCCCCCCCCCCCCCCAAAAAAAAAAAAAATCCAAATCAATAATTTTCTGTTTTTGGAATCTTTCCCAGGGTTACACAAGTTGTAAGACGTTATAATGGAGTGAAAGTGACAGTTGAGGATGGGAGAACTTTTGTAGCTGATGCTGCTGTTGTCGCTGTTCCTCTTGGTGTTTTAAAATCGAACCGGATCAAGTTTGAACCCAGATTACCTGAGTGGAAGGAGTCTGCCATCAATGAACTAGGTGTAGGGATTGAGAACAAGATCATTCTGCACTTTGAGAAGGTGTTTTGGCCAAATGTTGAGTTCTTGGGTGTGGTTGCAGAGAGCTCATATGAATGTAGTTACTTTTTGAATCTTCACAAGGCCACTGGCCATCCTGTCCTGGTTTATATGCCTGCAGGGCAGCTGGCCCGTGACGTTGAGAAACTGTCCGATCAGGATGCTGCTAATTTTGCTTTTAAGCAACTTCAGAGGATTCTTCCCGATGCGACTACTCCGGTAGGTCACAATTCTTCCTGCTCCTGTGATCATTATTTAGGTTTTACAATTCACATGTTTCTAACGATTTTATGTTAAGATTTCATATTATGTAACGAGATTGACATGCTTTTTCTCCTGGTCTTGTTGCAGATTCAATATCTTGTTTCTCATTGGGGTACAGATATTAACTCACTTGGATCCTACAGCTATGATACAGTAGGGAAGCCCCATGAGTTTTATGAAAGGCTGAGAATCCCGGTGGATAATCTATTCTTTGCTGGGGAGGCAACGAGTATGGATTACCCAGGTTCTGTGCATGGCGCATATTCAACAGGATTAATGGCTGCTGAGGACTGCAGGATGCGTGTCCTAGAGCGCTATGGAGAGTTGGATCTGTTCCAGCCAGTCATGGGTGAGGACACCCCTGTTGCTGTCCCCTTATTGATCTCTCGTATGTAACTACTTTAGTTCCCTATTCTATGTGTATAGACACAGTATTTAAGTGTCATATAGTATTGGCTAACACAGCACATGCTGACTGCTTAGTGAAAAATTGGGGAAAACCACAAGGTTCCTCAATGAATGATCAAGCATCAGCCAATGTGTATAGTCATCTATATGCAGTATTTTATGGCATCTCTAAGTGAAGTAGCTGACGGACAATGTCACTACGTAGTTTATGTGGTAAAGTGGTGCAGTTGTGGAAGTGGCCCTGTGGAGACTGGGTCGACTGTCTTGGTAATAATAGCTGTGTAACATGAACTATACTATAAGATGTGTTCATTCTTGAAGAACTTATTGGCATTTGTTGCGCATTTTGCTATGGTAAGTGAAAATACATCTGTATGCTCGACATTTCAGGGATGTCTCTGTTAATATCTCCAGTGTTTGCTTTGGCAATGATATTTTGGTGTGCTGTATCATTTTTCCTTTTCGGATTATCCCATTTCCCTTTTCTAGGCCGCTTAGTTATTACTGCAGCTATCTGGGTTTCGTTCAGTATCATTGCGTGGTCAATATTTTATAGCTATAAACCTACATTACTAGACCGTTTCCACTTATTTGAGCAGTAGTTTGCTTTACCAGTTTACTGTTGTTTTGGTCCAAGAAAATGCAAAAATGCCTTGCGTAAACACTGTTGAAGCACATATACTGGGGCAGGAATAAGGGGTGCTAATGGTTACTGAAAATCTCTGAACTAACCAAACTGCATTAAACTGAATGTTAGGTTATTACTATGATTAAAAAGCTTGATTCTCCCGTGAAGCAAGGTCTAATATACAATTTTCTTCTTGATGATAGCAAGTAGTTAGGTAGGTTTTTATTTTATAAAATACCGATTATCGAATAAAATTATTTAATTATATATAAGTATAATATTTTTCATATCAAGTTTATAATAACAAAGCATTAAACACGGTGGAGACTACTACATGGGTAATTAATTCTCAAAAGTTCCCAACTCACAAACCTATTTTACTACTTTCATTTAATTGAAATGGAATTTTATTGTACATAAATATAGAAATAAATCTTGTAGTAAATATTGCTAAAGGAAAAAACTAATGTTTATGATTTATTAAGAAAACTTGCATGCATAACAATGTCTTAAAAGGAGGGCATGAGGTGGACAATTTCATTTGCTGTGAGGCGAAGCTCAAGTCACATGAATCTTTAAGTTTTACTATTTATAAGATAATACATAAAAATTATGTTAAAAATACAATTATAACCTCAGAAATATAACAAATTTATAATATTGAATGAAGTAAGTTTGAGTATTAAAATTTAACAAAATCTAATGCTATTTAAGTTTAAGCAATGGAATAGTATTAAGATATGAATCAATTATAACATATAAACCTTCCAACTACATATTGTACTTTCAAGCAAGCATATGATCGAGAAACATTTTTAGTACAACTTAAAGCATCACTCGTAGTCTCATTTCAATGTTAAATTCTTAATTTGGAATGCCTTCAAACTGTTAGATAATTATTTTGAGGTTGTTACTCGCTAAAAACCAAAAAGACAACATTGTTTCCAAATAGAAGTTAATATACAAAACAAAATCTTGAGAAGTAAGAAATGAAGACCGAAAGAGTAACATAGTAAGTTAAAGGTCTAAATGAAGCTCACCTTTATGATAATCTCAGTGGTACTATAACTTTCAGTTTGAATTGCAATATTATCAAGCTTACTATTTGAGATAAATGATGAGCACTTTTGAAAAGCCAAAGGCTTGTTAAGAATTTTGGAATGATTGATGGTAAGTATGATCGTTGTAAAAGTTGTAAGGCGAGTTATAGGCGCTGGCCCACTGCGCACATAAGGTGCATTGTCGGATACCTAAGGTGTAAGCCTCCGGAAAATAAGAATCTGCTACTTAAGTTTTGGATCGATTTTCAAGTATCGTGCCTCAAGACAAGTTTCGAGGCGGACCGTAGTAAAAACACTTCGGAGTGACTTTGAGAGGTGAAGATATCAAAATGTATAAGCCCTATAATTTGGAGTCTATGGGCGTACGCTTAGACATTGACGAGACGAATTTTGGAGGCAAGTCCCAATATCCCAAATTAAAATAAAAATTGTTCATAAATCCTTAATTTGAAGCTTTCACTCAGAGCTTTAAAGTTTAATCCAAGATCTAATTTTAATTAATTCTTTATCTTATATGGTTGTAAAAAGTGAAATGAAACTCTGCTCTTTTTCTATAAATTATGATGCCGAAAGAGAAGGCAAACGTGCTTGAGATGAAACAATTATAAAATTTCAACCTATTTTGTATTTTTTCTTTTTTTGAATTTTCTAAAATTTATAGGTAATCTCACATCTTTCTTTTTTTTTTTGTGATTTATATTTATTTAAATGATTATTTCAACTATATCAATATATAAAATATTAAATAATAAAATTTCATAGAGCATAAGCCCGCTATCCAAAAGTTTTCGCAACTCAATCATAGATGATGTACTCCCTCCATTCCAAAATAGATGACACTATTTTCTTATTAGTCCGTTCCAAAAAAAATGACACAATTCTAAATTTGGGAACATTTTTGAGTTGAAACTACTATTTTATCCTTAATGAAATTATTTATTGCCACATATTTATGTAGGGCTTATTTTGGACCACAAGTTTAAAAAGTCTTACCACATTTATTAAACTACACTCCAAGTCAAACTAAGACAATCATTTTGGAACGGAGGGAGTAATAATCAAAGATTTGAGCTCAGCATGTCTGAGAGCAGAGGAGAACGTTCATGCTTCAAGATTTACACCTCTTCATGTATATGAAGTAAAACGGCTCACTTAAGCTCCCGTTTGTCCATAATGTTTGGACACTTTTTTTCAAATTATTTTTTAAAAATAGTATTTATAAAATTTGACAATATTGAACGATTTTTTAAGATGAGATTTTCAAATTTCAAAAAGTGGCTTGGACCAATTTTTGAAAATTTTGAAGTTTTCACCACAAAACTTTAATTTTTTTTCAAGTAATATGCATGTCTAAATACAACTTCAATTTTCAAAAATTATTTTTCTAACTTATTGACACGACCCGGACTCCGGTTAGGCCGTGCGGGCACCCGACATCCTCCCCTAGACCCGTCGGGCGAACCTTACCAATTAAATTAGGAAAATAAATATAATTCAATTCATAAATAAGAACAAGACTAAAAAAACACTGACATACTGATACCTCTAAGCTGTACAAAAGAAATTACAGCTGACTACCCAATATACTAGGTTTAGGGCTATCCAGACTAGACATCTAAGAGTACAAAAGAAGACAGATACCTCCTAAAGGGAGCAAATTGCAACTGAAATAATACACATAAAACTGGTGGCCATCCTGAATAAAAGCTGGCTCACCCTGACAGCTGAAGTCGTCTTCGCTCTTGAACAACGTGGCGAACTCAATCCTGGAGCGAACCTGCCGTAACGAAATAAATAGACAAGAAACAAAAAAAACAAACAAGGGTGAGTCAAAAGGACTCAATAAGTGGGGCAGACTATCCACCTCAAAGAATAGGATAGCTAGCCAGGGAGAAAAGAAATAGATAGACCAAATTCCTTTTACTTAAATTATAAAAAGGCAGAGCCAGATAACAACCGGAAAGACGTAAGAAACTTATAAACTCAACCAAGGATGCGTGTCAAAAATATATCAACAAATATGCAATGCACATATAAGCAGAACAGTAATCATGTACCGTAAGTCTACACAATAGTATGAATTGAGATGGAATGAAATGAAGTGAGATGAAATGAAATGAAATGAAATATGATGCGATGGGTCACATGTGCCCGTAGTCCCATCCCGAAGCGGAATACTCCTGCATTCGAGGGGAATCCAATCTGATAACCAACTGGAGCGGAATACTCCTGCACCCGATATAATATAAACCAGAGGCAGAATACTCCTGCACTCTCCTGGGACGGAATACTCCTGCACCCGATATAATGTAAAGCTGAGGCGGAATACTCCTGCACTCTCCTAGGGCGGAATCCTCCTACCCTCAATATGATACAATGGAGCGGAATACTCCGACCCTCAATATGATACAATGGAGCGGAATACTCCTGCTTCTGGGCGGAATACTCCTGCACCCAATATGATATGCAATGTAATGTATATGAATGACATATAATGCATATGAATGCAATGTGATGCAATAATAACCCTTCACCGGCGCGGGACTCTCATCGACAGCCGGGAAGTAGGTGCCAACTCAGAGCCAAAGTACAATACTCAGATTCTCAATGCAATACCAATAATAGGACATAACACATAATATAGAATATAAATCCAAAGCTAAGGCGTAATGAGTACGCCTATCGGCAGCTACACACATAAGGAACACGTGGTAGAAAATCCACGAGGCCAGGTGCCTCCAAAGAAATGGATATAAACACTTACCTTGTTACAAAGTTAGCACAATTACTCAACAACCGCTTTGTCCTTTGAATTCATTGCCAAATGATTCCACTCTATTCAATAAGCAGAAAAATATATCAAATTAGGCTAAAGACTTCATTCCTCACATTTTAGGGCAATCCAGGTAGGAACCTGATACCCTATTCGCATACGCAATACGCAGGCCAGGCCTATGTACAGGGTTTATGGTCACATAACCAAACCCCAAATAAATTACATTTATAAGTTGCCCATAACTCACTAAGTACGAATATATAATCAATTTCATTATCGGGGTCCATTTGACCCTTTAAAATATTAATTGAACTTATTAAAACGATGTATAATATTCCAAGTTTTACCGTTAAAACCTATTCAAACACACGTAATAAACTCAAATAATATATTAGGATCATTACCTGAATGTTTCAGGGTGAAAATTCTACTTTTTTCCGGCCCCTTTTCTCATTTTCTGGCATTTTTCCACTGCGTATTTTCCATTTTTGGTTTCTCTGTTTCTCGCTTCTCTGTTTCTTTTGATGTTCTAATCTCGTTGATCTTATAAGCTCACCTTAACCACCTAACTCTTCTTCATTTTCTTTCTTTTAATTTTTTGTCCTTTTCTCTTTTTCTTTTATTATTATTATTTTTTAATTCCTTTTCTTTTCATTTTCGCGACGGAAATTAAAATGGTACCCTACGATATTCGAAATAATTCTAACTTTTGCATACAAGTTATATAAAATATATGTAACATACTCGCGAAGGCGGATCTCAAATCGGGTTCCCGAAACTCAAGATGCGAATTTAAATGAAAAGAACTCAAATTATTTAACTTTCGGCATTTTAGCGGAAACTAGCCGAACAGCATCGAAATTCACTTTCGAAAAATCACAAAAGTCACAAATAATCATACGAACCTAATGGCACTTTCGGATTTCGATTCGGAGCTCGTTCGCCAAAACCGAGCTCGAAAATCCCTTTTTAATATTTATTGACAATAAAAACTGAAACCTTCTTCCGATGCCTACCAAACGATGTCTGATTTAGCTCAAATTTTACAGATAAGTCCCAATGGATATTACGAACATTTTAAAATTATCGGCATGCCAATCGGAGTCCTAACTTCCGAAACGACTAACCGAGGTCGTTTCATTCTCCTCCACTTAAACTCTCGTTCGTCCTCGAACGAGCTTAAGTCTAAAGAAAAATTCCCGCAGATAGGAAAAGAACTTGCACGACCTTCATAAGCTGTTCCACGGGTATTATTTCCTGATTGCAGGATCAGAATTATAACATGCATATCGAACTTTTGGAATAAAATATATCTGGATAATATGATAACACCATTGCCCAACTTATTTTGACTAAACTGACCCTTCCTCGATCACGAGAGGAGAGTTTTACTTTTTCGAAACAAAGATACATGAAACCTTGAATGGGTTAACATGATTCAGCCGATAATCACCCCTTCGATATACCTTTTGATATAGAACAGGTCGATAGAACTAAAAATTAGCTCACGCTTGATGCAATAGGGGAAGCTTTTGAAGTACCTTGTTACTACACACTATAGAAGATTTGATGCAAGCTATATTATTTTTACGAACGCACCATGCAACACCTCAGTTGATGTTAGGGTTGTTCCGCAAGCTCCTTCTGGAAATGTAGTTACTCATATCCTAATGTATGTCAAAGGTTCATCTGGACAGGGTCTATCATATAAGGATAAGGATCATGCAAATACTACTGGATAGTATGATACAGACCAGGAATGATCTTCAGACTGAACATCTATTTCAAGGTATTGTCTCTGAATTGGAATTATTATGACTTGAAAAAGTAAATATAAAAGAGACATGTAGTTGGACCTTCAGCTGAGGCAGAATACCAGCAACAGCGTTGATTACATGTGCACTTATAACGCTAAAGTAACTTCTCAAAGAGTTGAGGTGTGAAAGAGATATATGATGGATTGTCGATAAGCTGCACTAGACCTTTAACTCTAAATTTCCATGAAGTAAAACAGCGTTAGTATGAGGATCCAGTTCTAGTTGAATACAGACAGATAGCCAGAAGAAAACTGGAGTAGCCATACAGGGATACTACTGATGGTGTTCTCATGTATAAAGATAGACTTTGTGCTCCTGATGTTGAAAATTTACGTGGACAGATTATGATAGAGGCACATTGTTCTAAATACACTGTTCATCCAGGTTCGACTAAGATGTACCATGATCTTGAGCAGATTTATTAGTGGGATGGAATGAAGTGTGACATAGCAGAATTTGTGGCTCAATGTTCTAATTGCCAGCAAGTTAAAGTCGTGTCATTTTTCCAGACTTTATGTTTTCAGCAGATATGTACGTATATATAATCAGGTTGCCAGCTTATCTCTGTCATTAATAGATTATTAGTGGGTTTAGCAATGATCGATACTCATTGTAGATTTCTGTCGTGGCCTTACTTTGGGTCGTGAGAAAAGTGGTATCAACACCTCAGAGATTTAATATTACCATTCAGTATTTGGAGGAAGACTCCTCCACTTAAAGCACAAACTCAGGCAGCCATTTGAATAGGAATAACCATCCTCGCATAGTCTGCTGGACTAAAGAAGATTTAGCTAAAAGTTGAACGTAGGCAGACCTAAGCTACCAACTACCCTTTCGAGTTGCCAAACAGCTGCAACTCTCAAGTTCACAACTCCATACCTTTGCGATAAATACCACCGCCTAATGGATGGTACTTCTATATAAAAATTTCGGCAGAGTTATCCCTGAAACTGGATGATCCGCAAAAACAGAACCAGCACTATACTATACATGGGAATGGATACCCGGATAAACTGATATCCAAAACAATAATATGCTTACCCGGCTACAATAACACGTACTCTGGCTCAACACAGGGAACATCACAAGCGGCTACCAATCGCCCAAGCTCACTAGTGCCGGACGAAGAAGAAATGGAAATGGACCGAGGATAGAAATAATTAGAGCTTCAGGAAGCTCATCCTTTTATTTGCTTGGCTCCCAGAGCTACACTACTTCCGAATCAGGCTAACCAAAGAATCACAATTGAAGAGATAGACATTAAATAAGCTTTATAGAATGACATCTATGCCAATTTAACCTCTCAATAAGAAGGAAACTCTGACAATTTACTAGAAAATCCTTTTATAATCCAGATAAGCTCATGGGATAACATGACTTTACTAGCGTTTTGAACCAAGAGGAGATACGTAGATCGAATATTACTTACTAACCACTTTACACCGGAAGAAATGACAATACTTTCTGATGGTGACGAATTAGGATCTCATTATCCTATCAACACGGAATTCCGAGAAGAAGATATACTAATTTGATATAATAATAGAAGGTGGCATAACAAGATGCCAAGCAGACCATACAGATATTCACTCAAAATATCTCACCTTTAGACCAGATAAACTAATAGGGTCATCACAAATGCCATGAATAAATCATACCAGAAGCTCACCCCTCTACCGCAACTAATTCTTAATAGAAATAATATCCAAGGAAACCATGGAAACATAATATGACAAACCATTTCCAGATTGACCGGAAGAATCAAATCTTACTCACATTTTAAGAGAAGAAGAAATACTCGGGTCTACTACATCGGATGCCTCAGCATCCTGCCAGACTGGCAGTTCATAAAACTGCCTCTACAGCTGAGCTGAGCCACTACCCCGGGTAATCACCTTCTGAAGAACCACTGCCACCACGCTCTCGACCTCTACTGGATGGTGGAATTTCTCTGGCTGATTGAGATCTAAATGAAATCCCCTGCGACTGTGCAGATGCCTGATGATGAGAGAAAAGACGACTGCCTACTTGTCGGAGTAAGGGAAAACTCCTCAAAGGATATCAGACTCACGACAATGATAACACCATTTTCGCTAAAAATGGAAACTGGACAGATTATTGATAGCTACAAAGAGAAAACTGACTCTGATCTTGACGAACTACCTGCGCACTTTGAGAATTACACTCTACAAGCTGAGATAACCGGCAGGTGACCTCCCAAAATAATCAGAACTCTTACCTCCAAATGAGGTACCATGGTTGCCCACTAGGGCCACGGGATCACTTGCTCTCCCGCTCTAACTTTTCCTACTCTAATTTATGGTATGCCTCGTACCTTCGAACAATATCAACAACGACATCAAATGAAGTCCCGACCTCCATCTCTCGGGCCATCTGGGATCTCAAGGAAAAAGAAAGGTCATCAATAAATCTTTGAATCTCTCGAAAGGCTCATAGACTAGTTCAACTGCATATTCAGCCATTTTATAGAATTCAATCTCATATTCTGAAAGCAACAGGCTAACCGACAGGCTACCTTGTCTAATCCACTCAAACTGGAAACACTCTTCATCTCACTCGTTACTCGAAAGGAACTTTTCCACGAATCTAGAAGAAAAATCGAACCAAGTTAGCTAATAAGAGAGCGGCCCACCAATTCAAGGCTGGACGCTGAAACCGGAAAGCAAAATAATCAACACCATACCGCTCGATATACGCTGACATCATTTTATTTTAAAAAATTTACGCAAGGATTATCTGATGTATGGCTTAAGAATATCTGAAGATTCAATTTGGTAAAATAATGCAGCCTTTTCAGATACTCGGACCGAGCCATTACTCGGGCTAGCTAACCAGCCAGAATAACTAGAGGCACAACACATGCTGCCTCCGGAACATACTTTACTGCGGCAATATTAAGAACTGGAATAGAAGCTCCCTGAGACTGAACATCTGCATCTACGACAACCTGATAAGCTTCCTAGCAAATAATAGGTTCTTACGGTATCTACATCGCCAAGATTCTCGTGAAAGTATCGTAGAGGGCCAAGGGAACCACAAGCCCTGCTCCCTTTCCCATCGCTAGCTCGTACAGCTGGGACCTCCGTAACTAGGTCGTCAGCATGATCAAAAACTCTCGGGGCTTCGTCAGTGCTAACCCCAGGCCAGACTGCTTCGTCCTGAATGTTGACACCCAATTTTGTCCCTCCTATTTCACATTTTATCATACAAAGCTTTGAAAAAATGCAATATTAATTTTCAGACAAAATTGCGTCAGTTATCGTGCATTTATCCATGTTGCCAACGTCCTATCTATATACATACATACTCAAAAGCGATCATATTACATTTAAGTCATTTTTCGAAGTGATAGTACAGTTTTGTAATCATTTATGCAATTTACGTACTTAAATATCCATTTTTTACAATTATTTACATTCGTTTAATGTTACATAAATTCATTTATAATTATTTAGAGTCAATTATTATTTTTTAAGTCTACAATATTACTCATCATATTTTTCTTTTATGTCGTTAGCACTTTTAAGCCAAATTATTGGCTAATTATACCCAAATATACATTCTTTGCAATTATTTACATTCAATTGATATTACATAAAATTATTTCAAATCAATTATTATGTTTTCTAGACCTATAATATTGCTCCTTATATTTTCATCAATTTTCTCTTATTCTGGGGTATTTTTAAAGCTAATTATAGACCAAATATACCCCCATACACTCGAAATATACAGCATATATACGCATAAATATATATAAAACCCATACTACATATACACATCACTCTCTCAGGGACCCACGCGCACACACCTCAGCCTACACGCGCACACGTGGCGTGTTCCTGGCCAATCACGCCTCCACATAGGCTCCACCTCATTTATTTTTGATTTTCTCCCCTTTAACCAAACACCCCCTTTACCAAAATAAACCCTAATACCCATTTCTCCCATTCCCCTCTCCCCCATTCAGCCGACGCCCCCTCCCCTTCTCCCCTTTCACCTGAAAAACTGACCCGATACATCCCCCCAAAATCCCGCCGTAGGCCCGACACCACCACCGCTAGTCACGCCGCCGATTAGGGCATTCTTCTCTCTCCGCTGTTCCGTTTTTGACAAAGAAAGCAAGAAGAAATCGAACATATGGTGCAAATCCGAGCTAATCATGGCAAGAGATCGTGATAATCATCAACATCTACATGCATAGAAGGAAAAAATCGAAGTCCAAGCGAGTGGGTCAAAGGAAATCGACCCGTTTGACCCGTGACCCGTGACCCGACCCGAGTACGTTTTCTTTTATTTTTTTATTATTTATTTCTCACTTCTATGATTTATTTGTTTGAATCCCTGCCTACATGATGTAGTTATATACTTATTACATGATTAAAGTATATCAAGTCGCATTAGTTTGCATCGCGTAATCTGAATGAAGGTGACTAGTTTAAATATAGAATCCGAGTGAGAATATGTTGATGAAAGCTTGTTCATACACCATTTGTTTGCTCTGAAATTTTTCAGACTTGCGAGTTGCATTGGTTTTGTTCGGACTTTAGAAAATCATACGCGCTTTGTCCCCTATAAAAATGGTAGATGTTCTTATTATGATTGTGCTATGTAGTTAGTTAATAATCGAACAAAATTCTGAATAATTTGGCTGATTCGAATTACCATTTGTAAATACCATAAAGACTGAAAAAAGGTGTATCTTGATTTAAAGTTTCAAACTTTGAAGTCATATATGCTGTATATATTCGCCCTTTTTAATTTTGGAACCAGAAATCCCCTCTTGATTGGTATACAACCTGTCCAAATACATAATTTGATACATAATATATTTTTGTTCCTTAGAATCTGAAATAGATTCTTGACTAGAGTTTTATTAGCCTAGAAAAATCAGTATCTTTCATTAAAATATATTCGGATGCCCAAACTTTGAAAAGAATATACATATGTCAGGAAAAACAGATTTCCCCTTCTTTTTTAGTAGTTTTTTTTTAATTCCGAAAATCAATTAATTAGGCTTTATTTATGGTAGTAAACTCTTTTGATTGAAAAACTGAATTCCTTGATTATTTCTTGCCTTATATTCTTTTTACTAATTTTCTTTTACTCCTTTTCACACTTAGAAATTAAATTGTAAACCCCTACTCTAAAACTATAAAAGGGGCAGCCTTTCTCTCAGTCTGACACACCGACAGGCTGAAAAAGATACAAAACAAAAGCAATAACAACTCTCTTCTAAAAGGAGTACTTTTACTGTACTTTGTTCACTAGCTTTAGTTTCTCTATTGTCTGTTGCTCCGCTCCATCTTGCTGCCTACGTTTTTTCAATCAATTGCTGAGGTAATATGTCTGAGGCAGAATGACGGATCTCCTATAATAATTTGCCTTAGTTCCCTGTAATGCATGACTTAGTTTCATCAAGCCTTGTTTGCTGTTTTGCATGTCTGCTTGGCCCTTTCTTTTGGCCATCACTAACCAATGTTGCAGGTTCTGTTGGATAGTCCCTAAGGACTATACCAGTGTCTTTATTACAGGTTTACAAAGCCATACAAGTAAAGGTCGAAGGGCCTCACAATACTAACAAGTTTGTGTGCAGGGAATAAAGTCGTTATGGCCAAGTATAAGGTCATAAAGAACCTAAACTGTAGGAATCTGAATGGTGTACTCAGGACACCCATGCTCACCTTTCTTCCAATGTATCTATGTTTTAACTTTCCCATTGATTGTGTTTATTGGATTCATTCCTCTTGTGTAATAATATCATGCGAATAATGTTTGGAAGAGATGGAATTTATGAAGTATGTTTGGTTGAAACGATTTGTGAAACATTGCAATAGGTAGTGCTACAGGTGCGGCAGTAAGCTGCTTTATTTTTGGGTTACCCAGGGACCCTACTATCTCTTCTTCTCACTTTTATGGCTCAAAATTACAAGTTAATTTATTTATGCAATTCATAAGTTGAAATAAGCATTTAGGAGCATTTTAAATTGCATAGCAAGTGGTGTTGTAAATTCTGGAATTTGCAGGGCTTCTTTAACTAAATAAAGGGCGGAATTTTTGATTTTTATTTAAAACAGAGGCTATTTTCGCAAACTGCTTCAATTGAGGTTTATTTCCGCAAAAATGAGAATTAGTCAATAAGCAGCAGTTCTGAAAATGAAAGTTACCGGTTCTGATTTTTTTAAAAAAGAAGGTAGAGACTGTTTTCGCAAAACAGCCTCAATTGAAGCTTATTTCTGCAAAAGCGTAGTATCCGGTCAATAAATATATTTCTTGGTCTATAATCTGAATTTTTCTTGAAGCAGATGGCTATTTTCGCAAAACTGTTTTAACAGAAAATTAGTCTTTGAAGTTTAAGACTTATTTCTGAAAAAATTGGGTGCTTGCAAAATTTTAAATTCTGGCCAGTTTTTCTCTTTAAAAGTTTAAAACTTATTTTTAATGTAAAGCTAATATATATATTTCTTTTACACTAACTAATAGTGTATAAGGAAGAAGATATGAGCTTTGGGGTCAAGCTAATATATTATACAACTATTTTGGGGGTATAATTATGCAATTTAACCACATATACGTTTTTTTCCTTAAAAAATTGAAGTCACTTTATTAGAACACCCAACATGTATTGCATGAATATAATATTAATATATATATATATTTACGTGCGCGTCCCTTTATATGCATTTGACTTGCTTTGTGTATTCATTTTTTTCATCAAAAAACCTTCCTATATACTTAGATATTTTTTTTATGACCCCAAAAAGTAAAAAGTTGTCTACGAAATGGTGCTTGACGATTAATGTCAAAACACCTCCGAAGGACGACTGATATCCCATATACACAATGATCTCTATTTTGTCCCTTCTGTTAAGTTATTGTGTATTTTTTGGGAAATTCCGTCAAAAAACGTTTTCATGCTACGGTTTCTGTTGTAAAACTCATAAATTTGCGGGAATGTTTCAAGTAATGGATGCTGCTACATTTTTAGCCTCGTTAAAAAACAAGATATTACATCAATAGGGCTATATTCGCAATCCAGCAGTGGGCCGATATCATGAATGCAAAATCCTGAAGTATTTGGAATATACTGAAACTGTTAGCTTTTGTGTATTGCATGTGGTGTCCTTTTAACGTCTGTCTTGGTCTTTTAGCTTTATTTTCGTTAACTTGAGTGTTTTAAACCCGAATTATATTTTCTAGCCCTTATTATAATATATGATTATATTCGACCTTGATGAATATTTGAAATCTCTTTAGAAAGTATATCCGTACATTTAGCCTAAATCCCGAAAATTCAAACTCGGTCGGGAACCACTTTTAGTGGGACTCAGGAAGTGCCTAATACCTTCTTCTCGAGTCATAAGGGTTTCTTACCTTAGAATCTCTGTTAGTACGACCTACGTGGAGTTAACTTTAGACACTTAAAATCTTAGGTGACCTGATACGCCTGTTATACAAATTTATTAGGTGGCGACTCCAATTTTGACTCAACCGAGTCACCTAGTCAAACCCAACCTTTTGAACTCGCTCCGAGCTTCGAAAAATGGGGTGCGACAGAATGGCGACTCCGCTGGGGATTTATAGTCCTAACCACAACGGGTTTTTCTTTTTGGGATATTTTAATTGCTTTATTTTGCTTATTATTTTGCTTATTATTTTACTAACTCGTTTTCTTTTTTGTTTTCTTTCTTTATTTTATTATTTGTATGGAATATCTTTGTTTTCTTTATTTTTTTTTTATTATTATTTGATTGTATTGAAATATTCTTTGTAATATTTATAAGCATTTTCACTCATATTCTTCCACTTCTGGAAACGACACTTTGCACACACACGAGCGATTACGTGGATCTCACGGTCGTTCCACCTCAAAAAAAAAAACCCTTTAGGGGGGACGGTTGGGATAAGTTGGTCCGTGGTACAACCAACAATTCCAAACGTTCCCACCCCTTGGTTGTCCACCTCGGGGAACCATGTCTAGAATTACACCACTCTTGAAATGTAATATGCATGCATCATGCCGTAGGAAGGGCTTCCCGTAAGCTGACTAGTCTTCAACTTGTTCAGACAACTTGACGGGTTTTTGTAACCCCGAAAAGACGTTTGGACATGCTTACGTGCAAAAAAAAAAAAAAAAAAAAAAAAAAAGTGAGATGAAAATAAATACACATTTTGATCGTCCAATTGTTCTCAAAAAAGGGGTTAGGAATTTTCTTTTAATCATTTGCCTTTTCTTTTCTTTTTTAGGACATCATGAGTCAAAAAATTTATCGTTTTGGAATGGCTTTGGGTGCACCTCCTATGTTGACCAACTGGTGGAACAACTTATCACTAGGTGAACAAACGGAAGTTCGTAAACACTTAGGGCATTTGGTGTCTTTGCTAGAAATGGAACCGTGTAGAGAAATGATTGAAGCATCAGTGACGTTCTGGGATGAAGAATCAAATGTGTTTAGATTTGGAGACGTCGAGTTGACACCTTTGCTAGAAGAAATAGGGGGGTTCATATCACATTCGGGCTTAGACAAACATCGGTGGCAAGGAGGTCGCATTTTGGCTCCCAGCGTTCCTACACCACAGGAGTTCCGTGATAAATTGGGGATGGTAGCGGACGTTGATGTGGGGTTTTTGCAACAAAAGAAAGTACCTTTTTCCTATCTTTATAATAAATTCGGGTACTTGACCGCTTTTGACAACCATAGAGGAGAATTCACATCCTATAGTGATTGGAGGAGAGCTAGACCATTTGCATTTGCTGTTTGTTTCCTAGGGGTAATGGTATTTCCTGAAAGCTCGGATCACAACATATGTTCGAGGCTTATCATGGTTACCGACGCGGTGTTCAACGGGATTGGTGGTTATCGGCACACTATAGTCCCTATGATTGTAGCGGACATCTATCGGGCTTTGGGTCGTTGTAAAAGGGGAGCGAAATATTTTCAAGGATGTAATCTTCTGTTGCAAGCATGGTTCAAGGAGCATTTAAGGAAGGTGAACGGTGTGCAAGATTTGTTCAAACCAACTGGTTCGAATTACTTGATTGGAGATCGGTACGGGGTTCCAAAATTCAAGCAGCTGAGCAGCACGGAGAAATGGGTAAAACTGTTTGAAAACATAACGGAGGATTCAATCCAATGGATGTTCACTTGGTTTCCTTCACCAGACTTTATCATCAGCTCTGAGAAAGCATCTTTTGTGATACTTATGGGATTACGCGGCCTCCAACCCTATCAACCGTTAAGGGTGATGAGGCAAGCAGGAAGGAAGCAAATCATCCCAATTATACCAGACACGAAGGCCTACCAAGTCGATTATGCTGGAGACCTAGTCCCACATTTCAAAAGCATTAGGAAATCCTGGTTAGGGAGGCAAGTCATGGAAGAGTCGACATTAGCACCAGACAGATACAATGCAGGATGTGAACCAAATTACATCAGTTGGTTGCGTTCTAGCATAAAGGGGAATGTGGTAGTAGGACCAAGCCGAGGGAATGACATCAGAGACAGGGAGGCAGAGGCTCAAATTCGATACCGTGAGTTCATGCTGAAAGCCATTAAAATAGACAAAGAAAACAAAGAAGAGATCGAGACGTGGAAGAACCGTGCATTGGATTTGGAAGGAAAAGTAGAAGTGTTAGGAGCAAAGCTTGAACAATGGAATTCGGAATGTGCCGAAATAGATATCTTGCACTTAATTACGGCCAAGGGGTATTTGACCAAAGCTATGGAGGAGATAAAGGAGGTCGCCCGAGAAGCAAAGAGAGCCAGGCTGGAGAAGGAGCATGTTGATTAGTTTAAGTGTCATTTTTGTATTTTTTTTTTTCAAAAGAGTCTTCTTGTATTGAATTCTAAAGATTATTTAGAAATTGTGAGAACAATTGGCAACAAAGTGTGTATTTATTTTCTTTTTACATCATGACAAACCTAGGAAGGCTAGACGTCCTTGGCACGTCATAGTCCATTAATATACCTCGTCCAAAATGTCAGAAGGTCCACGACCCGAAAGTGACAAATATTCATACGCATAAAGTGGTTGCGCCAAATGTTGATTGTCTGCTTGAGAATTAATCAAAATGAATAGGATTATTTTTAACCTTTGTTTTGTTTTCAGACTATGGCTGCGAAAGGATCACTTCAGTTCGACTCATTGGCTCAAGTTCCCTATGTGCTCAAACTTTGGTGGGAGGATTTGACCAAAGCCAGCAAAGAAAGAGTTCGATCGCTATTAGGCGATTTGCTGTCTCTTATGTGGTACGAGACAGTTCCTGGTTTGGTTGAGGCAGCTGCTCATTTTTGGGATTACAAGAGGGCAGTTTTCCACTTCAATGGCATAGATTTAGCACCAATGATAGAAGAGATTGCAGGTTTATCCGGCTTGGCACCGGACCCAGAAACTTTGATTTGTCCCCGAAGGGTGGAACCCGAAGAATTCTTCAACTTTCTGGAGGTTCCCCAGGAACCATACTATAACGGTGTTCAAAATGCAAGGGTAACTTTAGAGTTTTTGTACTCTAGATTCGGAGACACTACCCTTCGGTATGACTTCCCAGGAGCATCCGAAGTTGAAGATTGGCCACGAACCGAGTCCGTTGCTTTCACCATTGCCTTCTTAGGAGCTGTGATTTTCCCTGAAAAAGGAGGAAAAATCCACACAGGGATAGCGTTGGTGGTCGAGATATTGCGTAGGGACATTAACAGGCGTCGAGTGGGTTTGATTCCAATGATCGTGGGAGATATTTATCGAGCTCTGACTAAATGTAAGAAAGGGGCAGATTACTTCGAGGGTTGCAATCTCTTATTGCAAATATGGTTGATCGAGCATCTCCAAAAGCTCGAGGCGCCCCCATCTGCGCCAATAGCCCATACACCTGATGGTATCATGACACACTCACTTCGCATGACTGGCACTCTGCAATGGGAGAAGCCCTTAGATATGAGTGGATGGTTTGACAAGCTTAATCAATTGCGAGAGGAAGACGTACAGTGGGTGCTAAAACATTGCGTCTGTTTTGTAGTTTCCATTCAAAGCCAAGACGTTACTTTTCTGACATTGATCGGGCTGCGAGGGACTCATCACTACATCCCTTTGAGGATTCTCAGGCAAGTAGGAACGATGCAATCAACCCCCAGACTAGCAGAAGGGAGGAACCTCAACACCGAAATAGGCAACATGGATGGAGTTACCCGAGAAATGATTCTAACCATATGGGAAAAAAGGAAGACCAGACAATTCTGTCATCACCAAGATGATAGGGTTAAACCCCAGGCTGCCTTAGCTTATCCTCACTGGCTTGAGTTCGACAAACAGAGGTTCCTATCTAATAAACCCACACTCAAAAGAAGAATCGAAGCCACCAACTTTGAAGAAAAGTACAAAAAGTTGAGAACAAGATATGATCAGAAGAAGGTGGAGCTGAAAGAAACCCAGAATCGAGAAATGAGAAGGCAATACCAAGGGAAGGCTAAAGAAGAAGAAACCAGGTTTTGGATGAACCAGACAGTGCAACTCCGACATATCGCAGGGAGCCTTAAGGACATCTTGAATTCCTGGAAAGGACATTTCCAGTCCACACCACTGGAGGATAAAGAAGTGCTAGGAATGCAAATTCTCTCTGCTTGTGCGAAATCTTTGGATGACATACAGTCTGGGAAAGATCTTCTTGAGTCAGACTTGATGCACTTGGAACCCTTCATAGAAGAAGACCCATCAGAGGAAGAATATGAAGAGGATGCTGATGATGATGTCGAGGACAAACCAAACGCTTGATCAGAGCGCATCTTTGCTTGGCCTTAGTTTGAATTGCAGTCGAGTCATTTCCCTTTTCAGTCGAGTCATTTCCTTTTCAGTCAAGTTGTTTTCGTCGAGACATTTCCTTTCCAGTCAAGTTGTTTTTCTTTCTGCAAGATTAGAGATTGTAATAAAGCCAAGCAATTCTATCAATAAAATTTCTCGTTTTGGAGTTTATAAAGTTGTTTTGATTATTCTCAAGCAAACGAAATGAGACAATTGGCGCAGACATTACCTTTAAAAAATCGTCGGTAGGCCTACCTCTGGCATAAAAGAGGTCCCCCGCATAGTAGGACGCGATTGCATGACATTAACTTGTATATTAAGCTCTCTAAATACTTCACTCACATTTATCTTTGGCTATTCATTTTTCAAGGTTATTTCGCTCCCAATCCCCGAAGGTTGGTTTGTGCATTCTGGCCGAACAGCATTACCGTTTAAGATCCAGAGGATCGATTTCAACACCTCCACCTTTACCTACAAAGACAAGGACGAGACGAAATATCATGGCTGAGTTTGACAAAGTTGACGGAACTACCGCAAATTCTGGTGTTGGAGGGACCCCTGGAAAGAAGGGTATGGTTGCATACGAAGATTATGAAAAGCTGCAACAAAGGATGTTTGAACTGGAAAACCGAATCTACGCTGATGGAGCTACTGACCCAAGCAAACCCGCACGCCCTCATGGCAAAGATCCTGTTATGCCTGAAAAAGACCACCCATACCCCACTTATGTCGCACCACCAAAAGTACCCCAAAACAACCCCACCGCTCAATTTCACACCTTCACTGTCGAAACCAAACCCACTTCATCACCTACCAAAGAGCAAGACGTGTATGCATGGGTAGGAGAAGAGACGGACGACACCAAGGAGCAAGTTAAGTGGTTGGTAGAAAAGGTTAAACAATTTCAGGTGACTAAGGAGACAAGAGGATTAGCTTATGAAGACCTCTGCCTTTATCCCAATTTGAAGTTGCCTGACGGTTACAAGATACCTAAGTTCAACCTGTTCGATGGTAGTGGTGACCCGATGGCTCACTTAAGGTCTTACTGTGACAAGCTGATCGGAGTAGGGCATGATGAGAAGATCAGGATGCAGTTGTTTAACCGCAGTCTGACAGGGGATGCACTGACCTGGTACTCCAAGCAGCAGCTGAAAAAGTGGACTAGTTGGGAAGCAATGGCTGGGGATTTTGTCGACAGTTTTGGGCACAATACCGATGCCATGCCTGATCGCTTTTATCTGGAGAAGCTAAAGAAAAGGCCTAATGAAACTTTCAGGGAATATGCAACGAGGTGGAGGGCTGAAGCCGCAAAGGTCCAACCACCCATGAACGACACAGAAATCGTAGCAACCTTTATCCGCATACAGGAAGATGTATACTTTGATAAGATGTTGAACATGCAGGATAAGAAATTCGGAGAGCTGATCAAGATTGGAGATATCGTTGAAGATGGTTTGAAATCCGGAAGAATCATTAGCTTGGCTGCACTGCAAGCCGCCAATAAGGCCCTACAGTCTGGTAGCACTAGTATCACTAAGAAGAAAAAAGACGAAGTCTCTTTCATCGCTACTTCTCTTGACCACACCCCCACCCACAATCACTACTACCAAACACCCCTCCCACCATACCCATATGCTCCATCACCACACGCTTATCCCGTATATAACACACAACCCGCTCGCCAAGGTCCACACACACCACGGCCAGCATATCCACAAAGCTCAAACTACAGAAACACCAACACATACCATCCTAGACCCCGTCCAGACAATAACCAAAGACCCCGAAGAAACTACACCCCGCTTGCTGAATCCCGAACCCAGCTGTTCGAAAGACTCAAAGCGGCAGGACATATCCAACCCGTCCCATTCAAAATGCCTGAAACAATTACACCATTCTTCGACCCTTCCAAAACTTGTGCTTACCATTCTGGAGGACCTGGCCATGACACCGAAAAATACTTCGCTTTGAGGGATAAGATACAGGATTTGATTGATCAGAGAGTGATACATTTGAAGGCACCCAATGTGCACAACAACCCTTTGCCCGATCACGGAGATAACAGGGTGAATTTGATCGAGTTAGAGTCGGAATGCAATCTAGAAGGAACCATCGTCAGAGCAAAGGAAGTTACACCAGTGCTCGCTTCTGTTGCACAGGCTGCTAAAGCACCAGCTCCCATTGAGGTGGAAATGGCCCCCAAATTCTATGTGGACGTGATCCCACCTTATGACGACAAAGCAGTGCCATGGGATTATGAAATGGAGAAGAGAAGAAAAGGGAAGACAGTAGTTGAGACGGTTGCGGCGCAAGGGATGACTAGAAGTGGAAGGTTCTATATTCCCGAGAATTTTGCTCATGGCAAGGAGCATTGCAGAAAAGGAATCAGTGAAGAAGAGTCTGAAGAGCTTTGGAAGAAAGTGCAAGCAAAGAACTACTCTATGGTCGACCACTTGGGCAAAACCCCAGCCCAAATCTCTATTCTATCCTTACTAATAAATTCAGAAAGGCATAGGAATGCACTGATGAAGGTTCTGGACGAGGCACACGTACCTGCAGACACCACTGTCGAGAATCTGGCCAGCATGGTTGGACAAATCATGGAATCTAATCGAATTACTTTCTATGAAGATGAACTACCACCAGAAGGGCTCGGGCATAACAAGGCTTTGCATGTTACTGTAAAATGCAAAGAATGGTTTGTAGGTAGAGTTTTGATCGATGGGGGTTCTGGTTTGAACATATGCCCGTTCATCACTTTGAAAAGAATGGGAATTGACCAAAACAAGATCAAGGAGAGTGATATGAAGGTGAAGGCATTTGATGGGTCACAAAGGAGCACCATTGGAGAGATCAACCTAACCATCATGGTGGGACCAGTCGAGTTCACTACTGAATTCCATGTCATGGATATCTCAGCATCATATAACCTACTATTGGGAAGACCTTGGATACACATGGCTGGGGCAGTCCCATCTACCTTGCATCAGACGGTGAAGTTTGAATGGGACAACAAAGAAGTTGTGGTGTTTGGCGAAGGGAGCAACTCTATATACAATGAGCAGACCATACCAGTGATTGAAGGAAATGTTCTGGATGGACAAACCTTTTACACGGTAGAGCTCGTAGGAGCAGTGCATGGTAGTCAGGGTGGTTACCGCAAGAGCTACGATGAGAAATATGGAGGTTGGAACCACAATAGCCACAGAAGAAGCACCAGTACAACACAAGGAGGATATTCTGCACACTTCGCTCCCAAACTTGTCAATGCCCCGCGAGTAACCGAGAGGAAGAGGAACTTCTACAGCACTTATTGGGACGGCCAAGGTAAAGGTTATGAAGGAAGAGATCTGGTTTGGGAACCTGTAATGTCTGATTGGGGGGTGCCTGCACGTGAGTTCCGTGAAACAACACCTGCCAAGACAGAGAAGCAGTCAGTATACCCGCCCAATGCCCGTCCTGACTGGAAGCGCATCTCTAGAGAGACAAGAGGAAGGCAAGTGTGGATACCTAGAGTGCTTGAACCCGAACCTGAAGAAGTTCAGATTGAAGAACCATACATACTCCCGCAGCCTGCAAGATGGCCTGGAGATTGGGTAATGGGTATTATGTTGAGGCAAGGCTATGAACCTGGGAAAGGTTTAGGTAAAAATCTGGATGGTCTTTTGGAACCCGTTCACATTATGACGAGAGGCGACAAAGATAGGTCAGGCATAGGCTATTTTGGGGGTTACGAAGGAAGTTTGGAGGAAGCCTCTTTGGATTTCAAGTACTACAAAAGAACTGTCAAACCTCTGCTACATGTTTTCGTCTCGTCTGGTCTTTTGGATGGTCACAAAGGGGAGGTACTCGCAATGCAAGAGGATAAATCAGAGGTTGTTGATGCCGAGGAAGACCTGCTGACAGGCATACAGAAGTTGTTTTTATCTGATGAAGATTGTTGTGTAATTCTGGAAGAGCACACCGAATCTCTTAATCTTGCAAAAGTGGAACCTGGAACTGCGCTGAACAATTGGACCAGCAACTTGACTCGAGCATACCGCGGACCTTGGTAGAGCTAGGGGGTTTTTGTTTTCCTTTTATGCTTTCAAAATAAAATACGACTCCGAGTCGTTAGAATTGCATTTCTTTCCCGTTTTCAGTTGTCATGTCCGAATGTTTCCCTACGAACATTGTTTTGCGAGAATTCATGAATAAAAGCATTGCTCTTTTTCTCTCATTTTTTTTCCTTTGTTAATTCCTTTAATTATGCGTCGCTTTACCTTTTCAGCATTCCAACTAATAATTCCATCGAATCGACAACCGCAATGTGTAACGAAACAACTGTGTTTGAAGAATCTGATCCCGATTATGAAGAGTTTGATGAGGCAACACAAGAGGAAATTAAGAGATTCGAGAACAAGCCTAAACCAAATTTGGATGAAACAGAGGTGGTTAATTTAGGAAACAACGAAACCGTGAAAGAAACGAGGATTAGTGCACACTTAACCCCTGAAGTTAGAAAACAATACATCGAATTCTTAAAAGAGTATGAAGATGTATTCGCATGGTCATATGATGATATGACAGGCATAAGCACAGACGTTGTTGCGCACAAACTGCCTATTAATCCAGGTTTCCCGCCGGTCAAGCAAAAAGCCCGAACTTTCAAATCATCAACCTTAGTACAAATCAGGGAGGAGGTGACCAAGCAGCTCAATGCGGGAATCTTGAAAACGGTCGAATATCCAACTTGGTTGGCCAACATCGTACCAGTGCCGAAAAAAGATGGGAAGATCAGAGTTTGTGTGGATTACAGAGACTTGAACAAGGCAAGCCCGAAAGATGACTTCCCTCTACCAAATATACACATCCTGATCGATAATTGTGCGAAACACGAACTACAATCTTTCGTAGATTGTTTCGCCGGTTATCATCAAGTGCTTATGGATGAAGAAGATGCAGAAAAGACGGCTTTCACTACCTCTTGGGGAACATACTGCTACAAAGTAATGCCTTTTGGTTTGAAGAATGCTGGAGCTACCTACATGAGAGCAATGACCACAATGTTCCATGACTTAATGCACAAGGAGATCGAGGTGTATGTGGATGATGTGATCATCAAATCAAAGAAAAGCTCCGAACATTTGGACAATTTGCGCAAGTTCTTCAATCGTTTGCGCAAGTACAACTTGAAGTTGAACCCGGCAAAGTGTGCTTTCGGTGTTCCATCCGGAAAGTTATTGGGCTTTATCGTCAGCAGAAGAGGTATTGAGTTGGATCCAGCCAAAATCAAAGCCATCAAAGAATTGCCACCACCGAAGAGCAAGAAAGAAGTCATGAGTTTCCTAGGACGACTCAATTACATTAGTCGTTTCATAGCCCAGTCTACTGTCATATGCGAACCCATCATCAAATTGTTGAGGAAAGATGTCGTCATCGAATGGACAGAGGATTGCCAGAAAGCATTTGACCGGATAAAAGAGTACTTGTCCAGCCCGCCCGTGTTGGTTCCGCCCGAACCAGGGCGACCTTTGATACTGTACCTGTCTGTGGTAGATTCAGCATTCGGATGTGTATTGGGACAGCACGATTTGACAGGAAGGAAAGAGCAGGCAATATATTATCTGAGTAAGAAGTTCACTCCGTATGAAGCCAAGTACACACTACTGGAACGCACCTGTTGCGCATTGACTTGGGTAGCACAGAAATTGAGGCATTATTTGACATCATATGCAACCATACTGATCTCAAGAATGGATCCTCTTAAATACATCTTTCAGAAGCCGATGCCTACCGGAAAGCTAGCCAAATGGCAAATGTTACTCAGTGAGTTTGACATCACCTTTGTCACTCAGAAAGCCATGAAAGCTCAAGCTTTGGCCGATCACATGGCCGAGAACCCTGTGGACGATGACTACGAGCCTTTACACACTTACTTCCCAGATGAGGAGGTCATGTTCGTCGGAGAAGACATCACCAAAGAATACGATGGTTGGAGACTGTTCTTCGACGGAGCGGTAAACTTCAGAGGAGTCGGCATTGGAGCGGTGTTGATTTCTGAAACTGGCCAACATTACCCGGCCACTGCTAAGCTCAGATTCCCTTGCACCAACAACATGGCAGAATACGAAGCTTGCATCTTAGGACTCAGGATGGCCATAGACATGAACGTGCAAGAACTGTTGGCAATTGGAGATTCAGATCTGCTGATACATCAAGTACGAGGGGAATGGGCAGCAAAGAATTCTAGAATATTGCCGTATTTGGAGTGCATAAAAGAATTGAGCAAGAGGTTTATCAAGATAGAATTTCGACATGTACCCAGACTGCAGAATGAGTTCGCCGACGCCTTGGCCATAATATCTTCCATGATTCAGCACCCAGACAAGAATTATATCGATGCAATACCCATAGCAGTGAAAGAGCAACCAGCATATTGCTTTCAGGTGGAAGAAGAATCGGACGGAGAGCCATGGTTCCATGACATTAAGAAATTCATCAAAGAAAGCCTTTATCCTGAGAATGCTACAAGCCTTCAGAAGAAGACATTGAGGAGATTGGCAAATGGTTTCTTCCTAAACGGTGAAATCCTATACCGGAGGACGCCTGACCTAGGTTTACTGAGATGTGTGGATGCTAAAGAAGCCGCCAGGCTGCTAGAAGAAGTGCATGCTGGAACTTGTGGTCCGCATATGAATGGTTTTGTGCTTGCAAAGAAGATACTGAGGGCAGGATACTTTTGGATGACTATGGAGCATGATTGCATAAAATACGTGAAGAAATGCCATCAATGCCAAGTGCACGGAGACATGATTCGGGTACCCCCGAATGAGCTTAACGTTATGGGATCACCTTGGCCATTCGCTGCTTGGGGAATGGACGTCATAGGGCCAATTGAACCTGCCGCATCAAATGGACATAGGTTCATATTGGTAGCCATTGATTATTTCACCAAATGGGTGGAGGCCGCGTCCTACAAGTCGGTGACGAAGAAGGTAGTGGCTGATTTCGTCCAAGACAAGATGATATGCCGATTTGGAATCCCCGAGTCTATTATCACTGACAATGGATCCAATCTCAACAGTGACTTGATGAGAGCAACTTGTGATACTTTCAAAATCAATCACCGCAACTCTACTGCATACAGGCCTCAGATGAACGGAGCAGTTGAGGCAGCTAACAAGAATATCAAGAAAATACTACGCAAGATGATCGACAACTCAAGACAGTGGCACGAAAATCTTCCCTATGCTCTGTTAGGATACCGCACCACAATGAGAACATCGACAGGAGCTACTCCTTATCTCCTAGTCTATGGCACCGAAGCAGTAATACCAGCAGAAGTGGAAATTCCCTCTCTAAGGGTCATTCAAGAAGCAGAACTAACAGACGCAGAATGGATTAAGAGGAGAATGGAACAACTGGCACTCATTGACGGCAAGAGGATGAACGCAATATGCCATGGACAATTGTATCAGCAAAGAATGGCAAAAGCATTCAACAAAAAGGTCCGTGCAAGGTCATTTGAACCAGGACAGTTGGTTCTGAAGAAGATTTTCCCTAATCAGGAAGAAGCAAAGGGAAAGTTTGCGCCAAACTGGCAGGGACCCTACATGGTTCATAGGGTTTTGACCGGAGGAGCATTGATACTGGCAGAAATGGATGGTGAAGTTTGGCCGAAACCTATCAACGGAGACGCCGTCAAAAGATATTACATCTGAGAACCTGCACTTGCTAATAGCTTTATTCTTTATGCAATATCTCATGTAATCTGGAACTACGTTACGACCTGATTCCCCAAGTGGGATACGTAGGCAACCTACCCAAGGTTTGGTCGCATTAATACAAAAATTTTATTTTCCCCGCGAAATGGACACTAGGGCAGAATTTTTGAGGACCTCTCAAAAATTCGAAAGGACAAACTAAGATCAATACTGGAGCAGAAATTTTTGAAATTCTCTCAAAAATTTCAGGAGAAAGCTAAGTGCAGAAACTGGGGCAGAAATTTTTGAGATTCTCTCAAAAATTTCAGAGGAAAGCTAAGTGCAAGAACTGGGGCAGAATTTTGAGGTCTTTACCTCAAAATTCCTCAAGGATGTCTTACTACAACCTGAAAGACAATAGTTGCAACATTGTGCTTGTATTACACAACGCGGTCTATTGACTCGATGGAATAAAACGCATTTTTTCACAAACTTTTAAAAACGCATGTCTACTTTCTCTTTGTTCTTTTTCTGTCACTCCCCGTAGTTTGACCAAGGTCCAGCATTCGTAAAGGAAGACACCACAAAGGAAAGGCGCAAGACAGGCATAGAATGCACAAACGAAACCTTCCTCCCCCAAAACTTACAAAATTTTCTTTGAGTGCAGGCCATCAAAAGACAAACGATATCATAATCAGCATAACAACATCTCGGGCAGTCCTGTCGACAAGGTAGTATCTCTATATTTATCACCTCATGTTACTCGTTGCATGTAGGGTATACGACTCAACACAAGGAGGCAAAATAGCTCTCGACGAGCAGACAGACAGCTCCTAGCAAGTAGAATAGCTCTTGACGCGGAGGCAAAATAGCTCTTGACGAGCAGGCAACAGCTCCGGAGAAGGCAAAATAGCTCATGACGAGCAGGCAAAGTAGCTTTTTACAAGGAGGCAAAATAGCTCTCGACGAGCAGACAGACAGCTCCTGACAAGTAGGCAGAATAGCTCTTGACGCGGAGGCAAAATAGCTCTTGACGAGCAGGCAACAGGTCCGGCAAGAAGGCAAAATAGCTCGTGACGAGCAGGCAAAGTAGTTTTTTACAAGGAGGCAAAATAGCTCTTGACGAGCAGGCAACAGCTCCGACAAGAAGACAAAATAGCTCGTGACGAGCAGGCAGATTAGCTCACGACGAGCAGACAAAATGGCTCCTGACGAGCATGCAAACATCTCACGACAAAGGACCACGACGCCTTGACGGTTGATACTCAAAATGACAGGAAAGTACATTTATGCACTTATATATATATATATATATATATATATATATATATATATATATATATATATATATATATATATATTATTCGCAAAAACTCACTCTTATCGCAGGGCACACAAACTGGCATTGCAACGACACTACAATTTGGCACCCTATACGACCACCCATAACCTCCAAATACATCCTTCTAAAGTCACGACAAAATTGGCCGCACTGTCAACATCTTTGCCCGAAGACTCTTTCATCATCCCCGGGCAAAGAGGGGCAGCTGTTGACACCCAATTTTGTCCCTCCTATTTCACATTTTATCATACAAAGCTTTGAAAAAATGCAATATTAATTTTCAGACAAAATTGCGTCAGTTATCGTGCATTTATCCATGTTGCCAACGTCCTATCTATATACATACATACTCAAAAGCGATCATATTACATTTAAGTCATTTTTCGAAGTGATAGTACAGTTTTGTAATCATTTATGCAATTTACGTACTTAAATATCCATTTTTTACAATTATTTACATTCGTTTAATGTTACATAAATTCATTTATAATTATTTAGAGTCAATTATTATTTTTTAAGTCTACAATATTACTCATCATGTTTTTCTTTTATGTCGTTAGCACTTTTAAGCCAAATTATTGGCTAATTATACCCAAATATACATTCTTTGCAATTATTTACATTCAATTGATATTACATAAAATTATTTCAAATCAATTATTATGTTTTCTAGACCTATAATATTGCTCCTTATATTTTCATCAATTTTCTCTTATTCTGGGGTATTTTTAAAGCTAATTATAGACCAAATATACCCCCATACACTCGAAATATACAGCATATATACGCATAAATATATATAAAACCCATACTACATATACACATCACTCTCTCAGGGACCCACGCGCGCACACCTCAGCCTACACGCGCACACGTGGCGTGTTCCTGGCCAATCACGCCTCCACATAGGCTCCACCTCATTTATTTTTGATTTTCTCCCCTTTAACCAAACACCCCCTTTACCAAAATAAACCCTAATACCCATTTCTCCCATTCCCCTCTCCCCCATTCAGCCGACGCCCCCTCCCCTTCTCCCCTTTCACCCGAAAAACTGACCCGATACATCCCCCCAAAATCCCGCCGTAGGCCGACACCACCACCGCTAGTCACGCCGCCGATTAGGGCATTCTTCTCTCTCCGCTGTTCCGTTTTTGACAAAGAAAGCAAGAAGAAATCGAACATATGGTGCAAATCCGAGCTAATCATGGCAAGAGATCGTGATAATCATCAACATCTACATGCATAGAAGGAAAAAATCGAAGTCCAAGCGAGTGGGTCAAAGGAAATCGACCCGTTTGACCCGTGACCCGTGACCCGACCCGGGTACGTTTTCTTTTATTTTTTTATTATTTATTTCTCACTTCTATGATTTATTTGTTTGAATCCCTGCCTACATGATGTAGTTATATACTTATTACATGATTAAAGTATATCAAGTCGCATTAGTTTGCATCGCGTAATCTGAATGAAGGTGACTAGTTTAAATATAGAATCCGAGTGAGAATATGTTGATGAAAGCTTGTTCATACACCATTTGTTTGCTCTGAAATTTTTCAGACTTGCGAGTTGCATTGGTTTTGTTCGGACTTTAGAAAATCATACGCGCTTTGTCCCCTATAAAAATGGTAGATGTTCTTATTATGATTGTGCTATGTAGTTAGTTAATAATCGAACAAAATTCTGAATAATTTGGCTGATTCGAATTACCATTTGTAAATACCATAAAGACTGAAAAAAGGTGTATCTTGATTTAAAGTTTCAAACTTTGAAGTCATATATGCTGTATATATTCGCCCTTTTTAATTTTGGAACCAGAAATCCCCTCTTGATTGGTATACAACCTGTCCAAATACATAATTTGATACATAATATATTTTTGTTCCTTAGAATCTGAAATAGATTCTTGACTAGAGTTTTATTAGCCTAGAAAAATCAGTATCTTTCATTAAAATATATTCGGATGCCCAAACTTTGAAAAGAATATACATATGTCAGGAAAAACAGATTTCCCCTTCTTTTTTAGTAGTTTTTTTTTAATTCCGAAAATCAATTAATTAGGCTTTATTTATGGTAGTAAACTCTTTTGATTGAAAAACTGAATTCCTTGATTATTTCTTGCCTTATATTCTTTTTACTAATTTTCTTTTACTCCTTTTCACACTTAGAAATTAAATTGTAAACCCCTACTCTAAAACTATAAAAGGGGCAGCCTTTCTCTCAGTCTGACACACTGACAGGCTGAAAAAGATACAAAACAAAAGCAATAACAACTCTCTTCTAAAAGGAGTACTTTTACTGTACTTTGTTCACTAGCTTTAGTTTCTCTATTGTCTGTTGCTCCGCTCCATCTTGCTGCCTACGTTTTTTCAATCAATTGCTGAGGTAATATGTCTGAGGCAGAATGACGGATCTCCTATAATAATTTGCCTTAGTTCCCTGTAATGCATGACTTAGTTTCATCAAGCCTTGTTTGCTGTTTTGCATGTCTGCTTGGCCCTTTCTTTTGGCCATCACTAACCAATGTTGCAGGTTCTGTTGGATAGTCCCTAAGGACTATACCAGTGTCTTTATTACAGGTTTACAAAGCCATACAAGTAAAGGTCGAAGGGCCTCACAATACTAACAAGTTTGTGTGCAGGGAATAAAGTCGTTATGGCCAAGTATAAGGTCATAAAGAACCTAAACTGTAGGAATCTGAATGGTGTACTCAGGACACCCATGCTCACCTTTCTTCCAATGTATCTATGTTTTAACTTTCCCATTGATTGTGTTTATTGGATTCATTCCTCTTGTGTAATAATATCATGCGAATAATGTTTGGAAGAGATGGAATTTATGAAGTATGTTTGGTTGAAACGATTTGTGAAACATTGCAATAGGTAGTGCTACAGGTGCGGCAGTAAGCTGCTTTATTTTTGGGTTACCCAGGGACCCTACTATCTCTTCTTCTCACTTTTGTGGCTCAAAATTACAAGTTAATTTATTTATGCAATTCATAAGTTGAAATAAGCATTTAGGAGCATTTTAAATTGCATAGCAAGTGGTGTTGTAAATTCTGGAATTTGCAGGCTTCTTTAACTAAATAAAGGGCGGAATTTTTGATTTTTATTTAAAACAGAGGCTATTTTCGCAAACTGCTTCAATTGAGGTTTATTTCCGCAAAAATGAGAATTAGTCAATAAGCAGCAGTTCTGAAAATGAAAGTTACAGGTTCTGATTTTTTTAAAAAAGAAGGTAGAGACTATTTTCGCAAAACAGCCTCAATTGAAGCTTATTTCTGCAAAAGCGTAGTATCCGGTCAATAAATATATTTCTTGGTCTATAATCTGAATTTTTCTTGAAGCAGATGGCTATTTTCGCAAAACTGTTTTAACAGAAAATTAGTCTTTGAAGTTTAAGACTTATTTCTGAAAAAATTGGGTGCTTGCAAAATTTTAAATTCTGGCCAGTTTTTCTCTTTAAAAGTTTAAAACTTATTTTTAATGTAAAGCTAATATATATATTTCTTTTACACTAACTAATAGTGTATAAGGAAGAAGATATGAGCTTTGGGGTCAAGCTAATATATTATACAACTATTTTGGGGGTATAATTATGCAATTTAACCACATATACGTTTTTTTCCTTAAAAAATTGAAGTCACTTTATTAGAACACCCAACATGTATTGCATGAATATAACATTAATATATATATATATTTACGTGCGCGTCCCTTTATATGCATTTGACTTGCTTTGTGTATTCATTTTTTTCATCAAAAAACCTTCCTATATACGTAGATATTTTTTTTATGACCCCAAAAAGTAAAAAGTTGTCTACGAAATGGTGCTTGACGATTAATGTCAAAACACCTCCGAAGGACGACTGATATCCCATATACACAATGATCTCTATTTTGTCCCTTCTGTTAAGTTATTGTGTATTTTTTGGGAAATTCCGTCAAAAAACGTTTTCATGCTACGGTTTCTGTTGTAAAACTCATAAATTTGCGGGAATGTTTCAAGTAATGGATGCTGCTACATTTTTAGCCTCGTTAAAAAACAAGATATTACATCAATAGGGCTATATTCGCAATCCAGCAGTGGGCCGATATCATGAATGCAAAATCCTGAAGTATTTGGAATATACTGAAACTGTTAGCTTTTGTGTATTGCATGTGGTGTCCTTTTAACGTCTGTCTTGGTCTTTTAGCTTTATTTTCGTTAACTTGAGTGTTTTAAACCCGAATTATATTTTCTAGCCCTTATTATAATATATGATTATATTCGACCTTGATGAATATTTGAAATCTCTTTAGAAAGTATATCCGTACATTTAGCCTAAATCCCGAAAATTCAAACTCGGTCGGGAACCACTTTTAGTGGGACTCAGGAAGTGCCTAATACCTTCTTCTCGAGTCATAAGGGTTTCTTACCTTAGAATCTCTGTTAGTACGACCTACGTGGAGTTAACTTTAGACACTTAAAATCTTAGGTGACCTGATACGCCTGTTATACAAATTTATTAGGTGGCGACTCCAATTTTGACTCAACCGAGTCACCTAGTCAAACCCAACCTTTTGAACTCGCTCCGAGCTTCGAAAAATGGGGTGCGACAGAATGGCGACTCCGCTGGGGATTTATAGTCCTAACCACAACGGGTTTTTCTTTTTGGGATATTTTAATTGCTTTATTTTGTTTATTATTTTACTTATTATTTTACTAACTCGTTTTCTTTTTTGTTTTCTTTCTTTATTTTATTATTTGTATGGAATATCTTTGTTTTCTTTATTTTTTTTTTACTATTATTTGATTGTATTGAAATATTCTTTGTAATATTTATAAGCATTTTCACTCATATTCTTCCACTTCTGGAAACGACACTTTGCACACACACGAGCGATTACGTGTATCTCACGGTCGTTCCACCTCAAAAAAAAAAAAACCCTTTAGGGGGGACGGTTGGGATAAGTTGGTCCGTGGTACAACCAACAATTCCAAACGTTCCCACCCCTTGGTTGTCCACCTCGGGGAACCATGTCTAGAATTACACCACTCTTGAAATGTAATATGCATGCATCATGCCGTAGGAAGGGCTTCCCGTAAGCTGACTAGTCTTCAACTTGTTCAGACAACTTGACGGGTTTTTGTAACCCCGAAAAGACGTTTGGACATGCTTACGTGCAAAAAAAAAAAAAAAAAAAAAAAAAAAAAAAAGTGAGATGAAAATAAATACACATTTTGATCGTCCAATTGTTCTCAAAAAAGGGGTTAGGAATTTTCTTTTAATCATTTGCCTTTTCTTTTCTTTTTTAGGACATCATGAGTCAAAAAATTTATCGTTTTGGAATGGCTTTGGGTGCACCTCCTATGTTGACCAACTGGTGGAACAACTTATCACTAGGTGAACAAACGGAAGTTCGTAAACACTTAGGGCATTTGGTGTCTTTGCTAGAAATGGAACCGTGTAGAGAAATGATTGAAGCATCAGTGACGTTCTGGGATGAAGAATCAAATGTGTTTAGATTTGGAGACGTCGAGTTGACACCTTTGCTAGAAGAAATAGGGGGGTTCATATCACATTCGGGCTTAGACAAACATCGGTGGCAAGGAGGTCGCATTTTGGCTCCCAGCGTTCCTACACCACAGGAGTTCCGTGATAAATTGGGGATGGTAGCGGACGTTGATGTGGGGTTTTTGCAACAAAAGAAAATACCTTTTTCCTATCTTTATAATAAATTCGGGTACTTGACCGCTTTTGACAACCATAGAGGAGAATTCACATCCTATAGTGATTGGAGGAGAGCTAGACCATTTGCATTTGCTGTTTGTTTCCTAGGGGTAATGGTATTTCCTGAAAGCTCGGATCACAACATATGTTCGAGGCTTATCATGGTTACCGACGCGGTGTTCAACGGGATTGGTGGTTATCGGCACACTATAGTCCCTATGATTGTAGCGGACATCTATCGGGCTTTGGGTCGTTGTAAAAGGGGAGCGAAATATTTTCAAGGATGTAATCTTCTGTTGCAAGCATGGTTCAAGGAGCATTTAAGGAAGGTGAACGGTGTGCAAGATTTGTTCAAACCAACTGGTTCGAATTACTTGATTGGAGATCGGTACGGGGTTCCAAAATTCAAGCAGCTGAGCAGCACGGAGAAATGGGTAAAACTGTTTGAAAACATAACGGAGGATTCAATCCAATGGATGTTCACTTGGTTTCCTTCACCAGACTTTATCATCAGCTCTGAGAAAGCATCTTTTGTGATACTTATGGGATTACGCGGCCTCCAACCCTATCAACCGTTAAGGGTGATGAGGCAAGCAGGAAGGAAGCAAATCATCCCAATTATACCAGACACGAAGGCCTACCAAGTCGATTATGCTGGAGACCTAGTCCCACATTTCAAAAGCATTAGGAAATCCTGGTTAGGGAGGCAAGTCATGGAAGAGTCGACATTAGCACCAGACAGATACAATGCAGGATGTGAACCAAATTACATCAGTTGGTTGCGTTCTAGCATAAAGGGGAATGTGGTAGTAGGACCAAGCCGAGGGAATGACATCAGAGACAGGGAGGCAGAGGCTCAAATTCGATACCGTGAGTTCATGCTGAAAGCCATTAAAATAGACAAAGAAAACAAAGAAGAGATCGAGACGTGGAAGAACCGTGCATTGGATTTGGAAGGAAAAGTAGAAGTGTTAGGAGCAAAGCTTGAACAATGGAATTCGGAATGTGCCGAAATAGATATCTTGCACTTAATTACGGCCAAGGGGTATTTGACCAAAGCTATGGAGGAGATAAAGGAGGTCGCCCGAGAAGCAAAGAGAGCCAGGCTGGAGAAGGAGCATGTTGATTAGTTTAAGTGTCATTTTTGTATTTTTTTTTTCAAAAGAGTCTTCTTGTATTGAATTCTAAAGATTATTTAGAAATTGTGAGAACAATTGGCAACAAAGTGTGTATTTATTTTCTTTTTACATCATGACAAACCTAGGAAGGCTAGACGTCCTTGGCACGTCATAGTCCATTAATATACCTCGTCCAAAATGTCAGAAGGTCCACGACCCGAAAGTGACAAATATTCATACGCATAAAGTGGTTGCGCCAAATGTTGATTGTCTGCTTGAGAATTAATCAAAATGAATAGGATTATTTTTAACCTTTGTTTTGTTTTCAGACTATGGCTGCGAAAGGATCACTTCAGTTCGACTCATTGGCTCAAGTTCCCTATGTGCTCAAACTTTGGTGGGAGGATTTGACCAAAGCCAGCAAAGAAAGAGTTCGATCGCTATTAGGCGATTTGCTGTCTCTTATGTGGTACGAGACAGTTCCTGGTTTGGTTGAGGCAGCTGCTCATTTTTGGGATTACAAGAGGGCAGTTTTCCACTTCAATGGCATAGATTTAGCACCAATGATAGAAGAGATTGCAGGTTTATCCGGCTTGGCACCGGACCCAGAAACTTTGATTTGTCCCCGAAGGGTGGAACCCGAAGAATTCTTCAACTTTCTGGAGGTTCCCCAGGAACCATACTATAACGGTGTTCAAAATGCAAGGGTAACTTTAGAGTTTTTGTACTCTAGATTCGGAGACACTACCCTTCGGTATGACTTCCCAGGAGCATCCGAAGTTGAAGATTGGCCACGAACCGAGTCCGTTGCTTTCACCATTGCCTTCTTAGGAGCTGTGATTTTCCCTGAAAAAGGAGGAAAAATCCACACAGGGATAGCGTTGGTGGTCGAGATATTGCGTAGGGACATTAACAGGCGTCGAGTGGGTTTGATTCCAATGATCGTGGGAGATATTTATCGAGCTCTGACTAAATGTAAGAAAGGGGCAGATTACTTCGAGGGTTGCAATCTCTTATTGCAAATATGGTTGATCGAGCATCTCCAAAAGCTCGAGGCGCCCCCATCTGCGCCAATAGCCCATACACCTGATGGTATCATGACACACTCACTTCGCATGACTGGCACTCTGCAATGGGAGAAGCCCTTAGATATGAGTGGATGGTTTGACAAGCTTAATCAATTGCGAGAGGAAGACGTACAGTGGGTGCTAAAACATTGCGTCTGTTTTGTAGTTTCCATTCAAAGCCAAGACGTTACTTTTCTGACATTGATCGGGCTGCGAGGGACTCATCACTACATCCCTTTGAGGATTCTCAGGCAAGTAGGAACGATGCAATCAACCCCCAGACTAGCAGAAGGGAGGAACCTCAACACCGAAATAGGCAACATGGATGGAGTTACCCGAGAAATGATTCTAACCATATGGGAAAAAAGGAAGACCAGACAATTCTGTCATCACCAAGATGATAGGGTTAAACCCCAGGCTGCCTTAGCTTATCCTCACTGGCTTGAGTTCGACAAACAGAGGTTCCTATCTAATAAACCCACACTCAAAAGAAGAATCGAAGCCACCAACTTTGAAGAAAAGTACAAAAAGTTGAGAACAAGATATGATCAGAAGAAGGTGGAGCTGAAAGAAACCCAGAATCGAGAAATGAGAAGGCAATACCAAGGGAAGGCTAAAGAAGAAGAAACCAGGTTTTGGATGAACCAGACAGTGCAACTCCGACATATCGCAGGGAGCCTTAAGGACATCTTGAATTCCTGGAAAGGACATTTCCAGTCCACACCACTGGAGGATAAAGAAGTGCTAGGAATGCAAATTCTCTCTGCTTGTGCGAAATCTTTGGATGACATACAGTCTGGGAAAGATCTTCTTGAGTCAGACTTGATGCACTTGGAACCCTTCATAGAAGAAGACCCATCAGAGGAAGAATATGAAGAGGATGCTGATGATGATGTCGAGGACAAACCAAACGCTTGATCAGAGCGCATCTTTGCTTGGCCTTAGTTTGAATTGCAGTCGAGTCATTTCCCTTTTCAGTCGAGTCATTTCCTTTTCAGTCAAGTTGTTTTCGTCGAGACATTTCCTTTCCAGTCAAGTTGTTTTTCTTTCTGCAAGATTAGAGATTGTAATAAAGCCAAGCAATTCTATCAATAAAATTTCTCGTTTTGGAGTTTATAAAGTTGTTTTGATTATTCTCAAGCAAACGAAATGAGACAATTGGCGCAGACATTACCTTTAAAAAATCGTCGGTAGGCCTACCTCTGGCATAAAAGAGGTCCCCCGCATAGTAGGACGCGATTGCATGACATTAACTTGTATATTAAGCTCTCTAAATACTTCACTCACATTTATCTTTGGCTATTCATTTTTCAAGGTTATTTCGCTCCCAATCCCCGAAGGTTGGTTTGTGCATTCTGGCCGAACAGCATTACCGTTTAAGATCCAGAGGATCGATTTCAACACCTCCACCTTTACCTACAAAGACAAGGACGAGACGAAATATCATGGCTGAGTTTGACAAAGTTGACGGAACTACCGCAAATTCTGGTGTTGGAGGGACCCCTGGAAAGAAGGGTATGGTTGCATACGAAGATTATGAAAAGCTGCAACAAAGGATGTTTGAACTGGAAAACCGAATCTACGCTGATGGAGCTACTGACCCAAGCAAACCCGCACGCCCTCATGGCAAAGATCCTGTTATGCCTGAAAAAGACCACCCATACCCCACTTATGTCGCACCACCAAAAGTACCCCAAAACAACCCCACCGCTCAATTTCACACCTTCACTGTCGAAACCAAACCCACTTCATCACCTACCAAAGAGCAAGACGTGTATGCATGGGTAGGAGAAGAGACGGACGACACCAAGGAGCAAGTTAAGTGGTTGGTAGAAAAGGTTAAACAATTTCAGGTGACTAAGGAGACAAGAGGATTAGCTTATGAAGACCTCTGCCTTTATCCCAATTTGAAGTTGCCTGACGGTTACAAGATACCTAAGTTCAACCTGTTCGATGGTAGTGGTGACCCGATGGCTCACTTAAGGTCTTACTGTGACAAGCTGATCGGAGTAGGGCATGATGAGAAGATCAGGATGCAGTTGTTTAACCGCAGTCTGACAGGGGATGCACTGACCTGGTACTCCAAGCAGCAGCTGAAAAAGTGGACTAGTTGGGAAGCAATGGCTGGGGATTTTGTCGACAGTTTTGGGCACAATACCGATGCCATGCCTGATCGCTTTTATCTGGAGAAGCTAAAGAAAAGGCCTAATGAAACTTTCAGGGAATATGCAACGAGGTGGAGGGCTGAAGCCGCAAAGGTCCAACCACCCATGAACGACACAGAAATCGTAGCAACCTTTATCCGCATACAGGAAGATGTATACTTTGATAAGATGTTGAACATGCAGGATAAGAAATTCGGAGAGCTGATCAAGATTGGAGATATCGTTGAAGATGGTTTGAAATCCGGAAGAATCATTAGCTTGGCTGCACTGCAAGCCGCCAATAAGGCCCTACAGTCTGGTAGCACTAGTATCACTAAGAAGAAAAAAGACGAAGTCTCTTTCATCGCTACTTCTCTTGACCACACCCCCACCCACAATCACTACTACCAAACACCCCTCCCACCATACCCATATGCTCCATCACCACACGCTTATCCCGTATATAACACACAACCCGCTCGCCAAGGTCCACACACACCACGGCCAGCATATCCACAAAGCTCAAACTACAGAAACACCAACACATACCATCCTAGACCCCGTCCAGACAATAACCAAAGACCCCGAAGAAACTACACCCCGCTTGCTGAATCCCGAACCCAGCTGTTCGAAAGACTCAAAGCGGCAGGACATATCCAACCCGTCCCATTCAAAATGCCTGAAACAATTACACCATTCTTCGACCCTTCCAAAACTTGTGCTTACCATTCTGGAGGACCTGGCCATGACACCGAAAAATGCTTCGCTTTGAGGGATAAGATACAGGATTTGATTGATCAGAGAGTGATACATTTGAAGGCACCCAATGTGCACAACAACCCTTTGCCCGATCACGGAGATAACAGGGTGAATTTGATCGAGTTAGAGTCGGAATGCAATCTAGAAGGAACCATCGTCAGAGCAAAGGAAGTTACACCAGTGCTCGCTTCTGTTGCACAGGCTGCTAAAGCACCAGCTCCCATTGAGGTGGAAATGGCCCCCAAATTCTATGTGGACGTGATCCCACCTTATGACGACAAAGCAGTGCCATGGGATTATGAAATGGAGAAGAGAAGAAAAGGGAAGACAGTAGTTGAGACGGTTGCGGCGCAAGGGATGACTAGAAGTGGAAGGTTCTATATTCCCGAGAATTTTGCTCATGGCAAGGAGCATTGCAGAAAAGGAATCAGTGAAGAAGAGTCTGAAGAGCTTTGGAAGAAAGTGCAAGCAAAGAACTACTCTATGGTCGACCACTTGGGCAAAACCCCAGCCCAAATCTCTATTCTATCCTTACTAATAAATTCAGAAAGGCATAGGAATGCACTGATGAAGGTTCTGGACGAGGCACACGTACCTGCAGACACCACTGTCGAGAATCTGGCCAGCATGGTTGGACAAATCATGGAATCTAATCGAATTACTTTCTATGAAGATGAACTACCACCAGAAGGGCTCGGGCATAACAAGGCTTTGCATGTTACTGTAAAATGCAAAGAATGGTTTGTAGGTAGAGTTTTGATCGATGGGGGTTCTGGTTTGAACATATGCCCGTTCATCACTTTGAAAAGAATGGGAATTGACCAAAACAAGATCAAGGAGAGTGATATGAAGGTGAAGGCATTTGATGGGTCACAAAGGAGCACCATTGGAGAGATCAACCTAACCATCATGGTGGGACCAGTCGAGTTCACTACTGAATTCCATGTCATGGATATCTCAGCATCATATAACCTACTATTGGGAAGACCTTGGATACACATGGCTGGGGCAGTCCCATCTACCTTGCATCAGACGGTGAAGTTTGAATGGGACAACAAAGAAGTTGTGGTGTTTGGCGAAGGGAGCAACTCTATATACAATGAGCAGACCATACCAGTGATTGAAGGAAATGTTCTGGATGGACAAACCTTTTACACGGTAGAGCTCGTAGGAGCAGTGCATGGTAGTCAGGGTGGTTACCGCAAGAGCTACGATGAGAAATATGGAGGTTGGAACCACAATAGCCACAGAAGAAGCACCAGTACAACACAAGGAGGATATTCTGCACACTTCGCTCCCAAACTTGTCAATGCCCCGCGAGTAACCGAGAGGAAGAGGAACTTCTACAGCACTTATTGGGACGGCCAAGGTAAAGGTTATGAAGGAAGAGATCTGGTTTGGGAACCTGTAATGTCTGATTGGGGGGTGCCTGCACGTGAGTTCCGTGAAACAACACCTGCCAAGACAGAGAAGCAGTCAGTATACCCGCCCAATGCCCGTCCTGACTGGAAGCGCATCTCTAGAGAGACAAGAGGAAGGCAAGTGTGGATACCTAGAGTGCTTGAACCCGAACCTGAAGAAGTTCAGATTGAAGAACCATACATACTCCCGCAGCCTGCAAGATGGCCTGGAGATTGGGTAATGGGTATTATGTTGAGGCAAGGCTATGAACCTGGGAAAGGTTTAGGTAAAAATCTGGATGGTCTTTTGGAACCCGTTCACATTATGACGAGAGGCGACAAAGATAGGTCAGGCATAGGCTATTTTGGGGGTTACGAAGGAAGTTTGGAGGAAGCCTCTTTGGATTTCAAGTACTACAAAAGAACTGTCAAACCTCTCCTACATGTTTTCGTCTCGTCTGGTCTTTTGGATGGTCACAAAGGGGAGGTACTCGCAATGCAAGAGGATAAATCAGAGGTTGTTGATGCCGAGGAAGACCTGCTGACAGGCATACAGAAGTTGTTTTTATCTGATGAAGATTGTTGTGTAATTCTGGAAGAGCACACCGAATCTCTTAATCTTGCAAAAGTGGAACCTGGAACTGCGCTGAACAATTGGACCAGCAACTTGACTCGAGCATACCGCGGACCTTGGTAGAGCTAGGGGGTTTTTGTTTTCCTTTTATGCTTTCAAAATAAAACACGACTCCGAGTCGTTAGAATTGCATTTCTTTCCCGTTTTCAGTTGTCATGTCCGAATGTTTCCCTACGAACATTGTTTTGCGAGAATTCATGAATAAAAGCATTGCTCTTTTTCTCTCATTTTTTTTCCTTTGTTAATTCCTTTAATTATGCGTCGCTTTACCTTTTCAGCATTCCAACTAATAATTCCATCGAATCGACAACCGCAATGTGTAACGAAACAACTGTGTTTGAAGAATCTGATCCCGATTATGAAGAGTTTGATGAGGCAACACAAGAGGAAATTAAGAGATTCGAGAACAAGCCTAAACCAAATTTGGATGAAACAGAGGTGGTTAATTTAGGAAACAACGAAACCGTGAAAGAAACGAGGATTAGTGCACACTTAACCCCTGAAGTTAGAAAACAATACATCGAATTCTTAAAAGAGTATGAAGATGTATTCGCATGGTCATATGATGATATGACAGGCATAAGCACAGACGTTGTTGCGCACAAACTGCCTATTAATCCAGGTTTCCCGCCGGTCAAGCAAAAAGCCCGAACTTTCAAATCATCAACCTTAGTACAAATCAGGGAGGAGGTGACCAAGCAGCTCAATGCGGGAATCTTGAAAACGGTCGAATATCCGACTTGGTTGGCCAACATCGTACCAGTGCCGAAAAAAGATGGGAAGATCAGAGTTTGTGTGGATTACAGAGACTTGAACAAGGCAAGCCCGAAAGATGACTTCCCTCTACCAAATATACACATCCTGATCGATAATTGTGCGAAACACGAACTACAATCTTTCGTAGATTGTTTTGCCGGTTATCATCAAGTGCTTATGGATGAAGAAGATGCAGAAAAGACGGCTTTCACTACCTCTTGGGGAACATACTGCTACAAAGTAATGCCTTTTGGTTTGAAGAATGCTGGAGCTACCTACATGAGAGCAATGACCACAATGTTCCATGACTTAATGCACAAGGAGATCGAGGTGTATGTGGATGATGTGATCATCAAATCAAAGAAAAGCTCCGAACATTTGGACAATTTGCGCAAGTTCTTCAATCGTTTGCGCAAGTACAACTTGAAGTTGAACCCGGCAAAGTGTGCTTTCGGTGTTCCATCCGGAAAGTTATTGGGCTTTATCGTCAGCAGAAGAGGTATTGAGTTGGATCCAGCCAAAATCAAAGCCATCAAAGAATTGCCACCACCGAAGAGCAAGAAAGAAGTCATGAGTTTCCTAGGACGACTCAATTACATTAGTCGTTTCATAGCCCAGTCTACTGTCATATGCGAACCCATCATCAAATTGTTGAGGAAAGATGTCGTCATCGAATGGACAGAGGATTGCCAGAAAGCATTTGACCGGATAAAAGAGTACTTGTCCAGCCCGCCCGTGTTGGTTCCGCCCGAACCAGGGCGACCTTTGATACTGTACCTGTCTGTGGTAGATTCAGCATTCGGATGTGTATTGGGACAGCACGATTTGACAGGAAGGAAAGAGCAGGCAATATATTATCTGAGTAAGAAGTTCACTCCGTATGAAGCCAAGTACACACTACTGGAACGCACCTGTTGCGCATTGACTTGGGTAGCACAGAAATTGAGGCATTATTTGACATCATATGCAACCATACTGATCTCAAGAATGGATCCTCTTAAATACATCTTTCAGAAGCCGATGCCTACCGGAAAGCTAGCCAAATGGCAAATGTTACTCAGTGAGTTTGACATCACCTTTGTCACTCAGAAAGCCATGAAAGCTCAAGCTTTGGCCGATCACATGGCCGAGAACCCTGTGGACGATGACTACGAGCCTTTACACACTTACTTCCCAGATGAGGAGGTCATGTTCGTCGGAGAAGACATCACCAAAGAATACGATGGTTGGAGACTGTTCTTCGACGGAGCGGTAAACTTCAGAGGAGTCGGCATTGGAGCGGTGTTGATTTCTGAAACTGGCCAACATTACCCGGCCACTGCTAAGCTCAGATTCCCTTGCACCAACAACATGGCAGAATACGAAGCTTGCATCTTAGGACTCAGGATGGCCATAGACATGAACGTGCAAGAACTGTTGGCAATTGGAGATTCAGATCTGCTGATACATCAAGTACGAGGGGAATGGGCAGCAAAGAATTCTAGAATATTGCCGTATTTGGAGTGCATAAAAGAATTGAGCAAGAGGTTTATCAAGATAGAATTTCGACATGTACCCAGACTGCAGAATGAGTTCGCCGACGCCTTGGCCATAATATCTTCCATGATTCAGCACCCAGACAAGAATTATATCGATGCAATACCCATAGCAGTGAAAGAGCAACCAGCATATTGCTTTCAGGTGGAAGAAGAATCGGACGGAGAGCCATGGTTCCATGACATTAAGAAATTCATCAAAGAAAGCCTTTATCCTGAGAATGCTACAAGCCTTCAGAAGAAGACATTGAGGAGATTGGCAAATGGTTTCTTCCTAAACGGTGAAATCCTATACCGGAGGACGCCTGACCTAGGTTTACTGAGATGTGTGGATGCTAAAGAAGCCGCCAGGCTGCTAGAAGAAGTGCATGCTGGAACTTGTGGTCCGCATATGAATGGTTTTGTGCTTGCAAAGAAGATACTGAGGGCAGGATACTTTTGGATGACTATGGAGCATGATTGCATAAAATACGTGAAGAAATGCCATCAATACCAAGTGCACGGAGACATGATTCGGGTACCCCCGAATGAGCTTAACGTTATGGGATCACCTTGGCCATTCGCTGCTTGGGGAATGGACGTCATAGGGCCAATTGAACCTGCCGCATCAAATGGACATAGGTTCATATTGGTAGCCATTGATTATTTCACCAAATGGGTGGAGGCCGCATCCTACAAGTCGGTGACGAAGAAGGTAGTGGCTGATTTCGTCCAAGACAAGATGATATGCCGATTTGGAATCCCCGAGTCTATTATCACTGACAATGGATCCAATCTCAACAGTGACTTGATGAGAGCAACTTGTGATACTTTCAAAATCAATCACCGCAACTCTACTGCATACAGGCCTCAGATGAACGGAGCAGTTGAGGCAGCTAACAAGAATATCAAGAAAATACTACGCAAGATGATCGACAACTCAAGACAGTGGCACGAAAATCTTCCCTATGCTCTGTTAGGATACCGCACCACAATGAGAACATCGACAGGAGCTACTCCTTATCTCCTAGTCTATGGCACCGAAGCAGTAATACCAGCAGAAGTGGAAATTCCCTCTCTAAGGGTCATTCAAGAAGCAGAACTAACAGACGCAGAATGGATTAAGAGGAGAATGGAACAACTGGCACTCATTGACGGCAAGAGGATGAACGCAATATGCCATGGACAATTGTATCAGCAAAGAATGGCAAAAGCATTCAACAAAAAGGTCCGTGCAAGGTCATTTGAACCAGGACAGTTGGTTCTGAAGAAGATTTTCCCTAATCAGGAAGAAGCAAAGGGAAAGTTTGCGCCAAACTGGCAGGGACCCTACATGGTTCATAGGGTTTTGACCGGAGGAGCATTGATACTGGCAGAAATGGATGGTGAAGTTTGGCCGAAACCTATCAACGGAGACGCCGTCAAAAGATATTACATCTGAGAACCTGCACTTGCTAATAGCTTTATTCTTTATGCAATATCTCATGTAATCTGGAACTACGTTACGACCTGATTCCCCAAGTAGGATACGTAGGCAACCTACCCAAGGTTTGGTCGCATTAATACAAAAATTTTATTTTCCCCGCGAAATGGACACTAGGGCAGAATTTTTGAGGACCTCTCAAAAATTCGAAAGGACAAACTAAGATCAATACTGGAGCAGAAATTTTTGAAATTCTCTCAAAAATTTCAGGAGAAAGCTAAGTGCAGAAACTGGGGCAGAAATTTTTGAGATTCTCTCAAAAATTTCAGAGGAAAGCTAAGTGCAAGAACTGGGGCAGAATTTTGAGGTCTTTACCTCAAAATTCCTCAAGGATGTCTTACTACAACCTGAAAGACAATAGTTGCAACATTGTGCTTGTATTACACAACGCGGTCTATTGACTCGATGGAATAAAACGCATTTTTTCACAAACTTTTAAAAACGCATGTCTACTTTCTCTTTGTTCTTTTTCTGTCACTCCCCGTAGTTTGACCAAGGTCCAGCATTCGTAAAGGAAGACACCACAAAGGAAAGGCGCAAGACAGGCAGAGAATGCACAAACGAAACCTTCCTCCCCCAAAACTTACAAAATTTTCTTTGAGTGCAGGCCATCAAAAGACAAACGATATCATAATCAGCATAACAACATCTCGGGCAGTCCTGTCGACAAGGTAGTATCTCTATATTTATCACCTCATGTTACTCGTTGCATGTAGGGTATACGACTCAACACAAGGAGGCAAAATAGCTCTCGACGAGCAGACAGACAGCTCCTAGCAAGTAGAATAGCTCTTGACGCGGAGGCAAAATAGCTCTTGACGAGCAGGCAACAGCTCCGGAGAAGGCAAAATAGCTCATGACGAGCAGGCAAAGTAGCTTTTTACAAGGAGGCAAAATAGCTCTCGACGAGCAGACAGACAGCTCCTGACAAGTAGGCAGAATAGCTCTTGACGCGGAGGCAAAATAGCTCTTGACGAGCAGGCAACAGGTCCGGCAAGAAGGCAAAATAGCTCGTGACGAGCAGGCAAAGTAGTTTTTTACAAGGAGGCAAAATAGCTCTTGACGAGCAGGCAACAGCTCCGACAAGAAGACAAAATAGCTCGTGACGAGCAGGCAGATTAGCTCACGACGAGCAGACAAAATGGCTCCTGACGAGCATGCAAACATCTCACGACAAAGGACCACGACGCCTTGACGGTTGATACTCAAAATGACAGGAAAGTACATTTATGCACTTATATATATATATATATATATATATATATATATATATATATATATATATATATATATATATATATATATATATATTATTCGCAAAAACTCACTCTTATCGCAGGGCACACAAACTGGCATTGCAACGACACTACAATTTGGCACCCTATACGACCACCCATAACCTCCAAATACATCCTTCTAAAGTCACGACAAAATTGGCCGCACTGTCAACATCTTTGCCCGAAGACTCTTTCATCATCCCCGGGCAAAGAGGGGCAGCTGTTGACACCCAATTTTGTCCCTCCTATTTCACATTTTATCATACAAAGCTTTGAAAAAATGCAATATTAATTTTCAGACAAAATTGCGTCAGTTATCGTGCATTTATCCATGTTGCCAACGTCCTATCTATATACATACATACTCAAAAGCGATCATATTACATTTAAGTCATTTTTCGAAGTGATAGTACAGTTTTGTAATCATTTATGCAATTTACGTACTTAAATATCCATTTTTTACAATTATTTACATTCGTTTAATGTTACATAAATTCATTTATAATTATTTAGAGTCAATTATTATTTTTTAAGTCTACAATATTACTCATCATGTTTTTCTTTTATGTCGTTAGCACTTTTAAGCCAAATTATTGGCTAATTATACCCAAATATACATTCTTTGCAATTATTTACATTCAATTGATATTACATAAAATTATTTCAAATCAATTATTATGTTTTCTAGACCTATAATATTGCTCCTTATATTTTCATCAATTTTCTCTTATTCTGGGGTATTTTTAAAGCTAATTATAGACCAAATATACCCCCATACACTCGAAATATACAGCATATATACGCATAAATATATATAAAACCCATACTACATATACACATCACTCTCTCAGGGACCCACGCGCGCACACCTCAGCCTACACGCGCACACGTGGCGTGTTCCTGGCCAATCACGCCTCCACATAGGCTCCACCTCATTTATTTTTGATTTTCTCCCCTTTAACCAAACACCCCCTTTACCAAAATAAACCCTAATACCCATTTCTCCCATTCCCCTCTCCCCCATTCAGCCGACGCCCCCTCCCCTTCTCCCCTTTCACCCGAAAAACTGACCCGATACATCCCCCCAAAATCCCGCCGTAGGCCGACACCACCACCGCTAGTCACGCCGCCGATTAGGGCATTCTTCTCTCTCCGCTGTTCCGTTTTTGACAAAGAAAGCAAGAAGAAATCGAACATATGGTGCAAATCCGAGCTAATCATGGCAAGAGATCGTGATAATCATCAACATCTACATGCATAGAAGGAAAAAATCGAAGTCCAAGCGAGTGGGTCAAAGGAAATCGACCCGTTTGACCCGTGACCCGTGACCCGACCCGGGTACGTTTTCTTTTATTTTTTTATTATTTATTTCTCACTTCTATGATTTATTTGTTTGAATCCCTGCCTACATGATGTAGTTATATACTTATTACATGATTAAAGTATATCAAGTCGCATTAGTTTGCATCGCGTAATCTGAATGAAGGTGACTAGTTTAAATATAGAATCCGAGTGAGAATATGTTAATGAAAGCTTGTTCATACACCATTTGTTTGCTCTGAAATTTTTCAGACTTGCGAGTTGCATTGGTTTTGTTCGGACTTTAGAAAATCATACGCGCTTTGTCCCCTATAAAAATGGTAGATGTTCTTATTATGATTGTGCTATGTAGTTAGTTAATAATCGAACAAAATTCTGAATAATTTGGCTGATTCGAATTACCATTTGTAAATACCATAAAGACTGAAAAAAGGTGTATCTTGATTTAAAGTTTCAAACTTTGAAGTCATATATGCTGTATATATTCGCCCTTTTTAATTTTGGAACCAGAAATCCCCTCTTGATTGGTATACAACCTGTCCAAATACATAATTTGATACATAATATATTTTTGTTCCTTAGAATCTGAAATAGATTCTTGACTAGAGTTTTATTAGCCTAGAAAAATCAGTATCTTTCATTAAAATATATTCGGATGCCCAAACTTTGAAAAGAATATACATATGTCAGGAAAAACAGATTTCCCCTTCTTTTTTAGTAGTTTTTTTTTAATTCCGAAAATCAATTAATTAGGCTTTATTTATGGTAGTAAACTCTTTTGATTGAAAAACTGAATTCCTTGATTATTTCTTGCCTTATATTCTTTTTACTAATTTTCTTTTACTCCTTTTCACACTTAGAAATTAAATTGTAAACCCCTACTCTAAAACTATAAAAGGGGCAGCCTTTCTCTCAGTCTGACACACTGACAGGCTGAAAAAGATACAAAACAAAAGCAATAACAACTCTCTTCTAAAAGGAGTACTTTTACTGTACTTTGTTCACTAGCTTTAGTTTCTCTATTGTCTGTTGCTCCGCTCCATCTTGCTGCCTACGTTTTTTCAATCAATTGCTGAGGTAATATGTCTGAGGCAGAATGACGGATCTCCTATAATAATTTGCCTTAGTTCCCTGTAATGCATGACTTAGTTTCATCAAGCCTTGTTTGCTGTTTTGCATGTCTGCTTGGCCCTTTCTTTTGGCCATCACTAACCAATGTTGCAGGTTCTGTTGGATAGTCCCTAAGGACTATACCAGTGTCTTTATTACAGGTTTACAAAGCCATACAAGTAAAGGTCGAAGGGCCTCACAATACTAACAAGTTTGTGTGCAGGGAATAAAGTCGTTATGGCCAAGTATAAGGTCATAAAGAACCTAAACTGTAGGAATCTGAATGGTGTACTCAGGACACCCATGCTCACCTTTCTTCCAATGTATCTATGTTTTAACTTTCCCATTGATTGTGTTTATTGGATTCATTCCTCTTGTGTAATAATATCATGCGAATAATGTTTGGAAGAGATGGAATTTATGAAGTATGTTTGGTTGAAACGATTTGTGAAACATTGCAATAGGTAGTGCTACAGGTGCGGCAGTAAGCTGCTTTATTTTTGGGTTACCCAGGGACCCTACTATCTCTTCTTCTCACTTTTATGGCTCAAAATTACAAGTTAATTTACTTATGCAATTCATAAGTTGAAATAAGCATTTAGGAGCATTTTAAATTGCATAGCAAGTGGTGTTGTAAATTCTGGAATTTGCAGGGCTTCTTTAACTAAATAAAGGGCGGAATTTTTTATTTTTATTTAAAACAGAGGCTATTTTCGCAAACTGCTTCAATTGAGGTTTATTTCCGCAAAAACGAGAATTAGTCAATAAGCAGCAGTTCTGAAAATGAAAGTTACAGGTTCTGATTTTTTTTAAAAAGAAGGTAGAGACTGTTTTTGCAAAACAGCCTCAATTGAAGCTTATTTCTGCAAAAGCGTAGTATCCGGTCAATAAATATATTTCTTGCTCTATAATCTGAATTTTTCTTGAAGCAGATGGCTATTTTTGCAAAACTGTTTTAACAGAAAATTAGTCTTTGAAGTTTAAGACTTATTTCTGAAAAAATTGGGTGCTTGCAAAATTTTAAATTCTGGCCAGTTTTTCTCTTTAAAAGTTTAAAACTTATTTTTAATGTAAAGCTAATATATATATTTCTTTTACACTAACTAATAGTGTATAAGGAAGAAGATATGAGCTTTGGGGTCAAGCTAATATATTATACAACTATTTTGGGGGTATAATTATGCAATTTAACCACATATACGTTTTTTTCCTTAAAAAATTGAAGTCACTTTATTAGAACACCCAACATGTATTGCATGAATATAACATTAATATATATATATATTTACGTGCGCGTCCCTTTATATGCATTTGACTTGCTTTGTGTATTCATTTTTTTCATCAAAAAACCTTCCTATATACGTAGATATTTTTTTTATGACCCCAAAAAGTAAAAAGTTGTCTACGAAATGGTGCTTGACGATTAATGTCAAAACACCTCCGAAGGACGACTGATATCCCATATACACAATGATCTCTATTTTGTCCCTTCTGTTAAGTTATTGTGTATTTTTTGGGAAATTCCGTCAAAAAACGTTTTCATGCTACGGTTTCTGTTGTAAAACTCATAAATTTGCGGGAATGTTTCAAGTAATGGATGCTGCTACATTTTTAGCCTCGTTAAAAAACAAGATATTACATCAATAGGGCTATATTCGCAATCCAGCAGTGGGCCGATATCATGAATGCAAAATCCTGAAGTATTTGGAATAGGGACACTTACAAAAATACCCACAAAACCTAAAATAATTACAGCCACTACCCACTACTTTCAAATATTACCGAACCTACCCACTAAATTATTTACCCACTCTACCCACCTAGACTTGTATACCATAGTTTATGAAGTATACCATAAAGGTATGTACCTATAAAGCATAACAAAGGTATACAGTAATAAATGTCCCTCCAAACTTGTATACCATAATTTATGCAGTATACTTTAAAGGTATACACCTGTAAGACATAACAAAAGTATACAATAATAAATGGGTAGGTTGGGTAAATACTTTTAGTTTTATGGGTAGTATAATTTGTAATGGATATGACTTGTAAATACTTTAAATTTTATGGGTATAGAGTGTAAAAATCCCTTTGGAATATACTGAAACTGTTAGCTTTTGTGTATTGCATGTGGTGTCCTTTTAACGTCTGTCTTGGTCTTTTAGCTTTATTTTCGTTAACTTGAGTGTTTTAAACCCGAATTATATTTTCTAGCCCTTATTATAATATATGATTATATTCGACCTTGATGAATATTTGAAATCTCTTTAGAAAGTATATCCGTACATTTAGCCTAAATCCCGAAAATTCAAACTCGGTCGGGAACCACTTTTAGTGGGACTCAGGAAGTGCCTAATACCTTCTTCTCGAGTCATAAGGGTTTCTTACCTTAGAATCTCTGTTAGTACGACCTACCTGGAGTTAACTTTAGACACTTAGAAATCTTAGGTGACCTGATACGCCTGTTATACAAATTTATTAGGTGGCGACTCCAATTTTGACTCAACCGAGTCACCTAGTCAAACCCAACCTTTTGAACTTGCTCCGAGCTTCAAAAAATGGGGTGCGACACTGAACTCATACCATTTGCTGATTTATGGCACGAGGGTTTAACAATTACCACGAAGGAATTAACGAAAATACTTTTATATCCTAGACTGACGCACGATCAGAAAAGAAGGAAGTGAAACTTCCTAGATGCCATCATAGCCTCTCGTAGATAAGTACGGACGTCTACGTACCCATCAGCGAAACTCTACTAGACACTGTCTAAGTCTGGATAGACTCTAAATCGGGCTGTGATACCAACTGACACGACCCGGAATCCGGTTAGGCCGTGCGGGCACCCGACATCCTCCCCTAGACCCGTCGGGCGAACCCTTACCAATTAAATTAGGAAAATAAATATAATTCAATTCATAAATAAGAACAAGACTAAAAAAAATACTGACATACTGATACCTCTAAGCTGTACAAAAGAAATTACAGCTGACTACCCAATATACTAGGTTTAGGGCTATCCAGACTAGACATCTAAGAGTACAAAAGAAGACAGATACCTCCTGAAGGGAGCAAATTGCAACTGAAATAATACATATAAAACTGGTGGTCATCCTGAATAAAAGCTGGCTCACCCTGACAGCTGAAGTCGTCTTCGCTCCTGAACAACGTGGCGAACTCAATCGTGGAGCGAACCTGCCGAAACGAAATAAATAGACAAGAAATAAAAAAAAAACAAACAAGGGTAAGTCAAAAGGACTCAATAAGTGGGGCAGACTATCCACCTCAAAGAATAGGATAGCTAGCCAGGGAGAAAAGAAATAGATAGACCAAATTCCTTTTATTTAAATTATAAAAAGGCAGAGCCAGATAACAACCGGAAAGACGTAAGAAACTTATAAGCTCAACCAAGGATGCGTGCCAAAAACATATCAACAAATATGCAATGCACATATAAGCATAACAGTAATCATGTACCGTAAGTCTACACAATGGTATGAATTGAGATGGAATGAGATGAAGTGAGATGAAATGAAATGAAATGAAATATGATGCGATGGGTCACATGTGCCCGTAGTCCCATCCCGAAGCGGAATACTCCTGCATTCGAGGGGAATCCAATCTGATAACCAACTGGAGCGGAATACTCCTGCTCCTGGAGCGGAATACTCCTGCACCCGATATAATATAACCAGAGGCAGAATACTCCTGCACTCTCCTGGGACGGAATACTCCTGCACCCGATATAATGTAAAGCTGAGGCGGAATACTCCTGCACTCTCCTAGGGCGGAATCCTCCTACCCTCAATATGATACAATGGAGCGGAATACTCCTGCTCCTGGGGCGGAATACTCCTGCTCTCAATATGATACAATGGAGCGGAATACTCCTGCTCCTTGGGCGGAATACTCCGACCCTCAATATGATACAATGGAGCGGAATACTCCTGCTTCTGGGCGGAATACTCCTGCACCCAATATGATATGCAATGTAATGTATATGAATGACATATAATGCATATGAATGCAATGTGATGCAATAATAACCCTTCACCGGCGCGGGACTCTCATCGACAGCCGGGAAGTAGGTGTCAACTCAGAGCCAAAGTACAATACTCAGATTCTCAATGCAATACCAATAATAGGACACAACATATAATATAGAATATAAATCCGAAGTTAAGGCGTAATGAGTACGCCTATCGGCAGCTACACACATAAGGAACACGTGGTAGAAAATCCACGAGGCCAGGTGCCTCCAAAGAAATGGATATAAACACTTACCTTGTTACAAAGTTAGCACAATTACTCAACAACCGCTTTGTCCTTTGAATTCATTGCCAAATGATCCCACTCTATTCAATAAGCAGAAAAATATATCAAATTAGGCTAAAGGCTTCATTCCTCACATCTTAGGGCAATCCAGGTAGGAACCTGATACCCTATTCGCATACGCAATACGCAGGCCAGGCCTATGTACAGGGTTTATGGTCACATAACCAAACCCTAAATAAATTACATTTATAAGTTGCCCATAACTTATATATAATCAATTTCATTATCGGGGTCCATTTGACCCTTTAAAATATTAATTGAACTTATTAAAACGATGTATAATATTCCAAGTTTTACCGTTAAACCCTATTCAAACACACGTAATAAACTCAAATAATATATTAGGATCATTACCTGAATGTTTCAGGGTGAAAATTCTACTTTTTTCCGTCCCCTTTTCTCATTTTCTGGCATTTTTCCACTGCGTGTTTTCCATTTTTGGTTTTTCTGTTTCTCGCTTCTCTGTTTCTTTTGATGTTCTAATCTCGTTGATCTTATAAGCTCACCTTAACCACCTAACTCTTCTTCATTTTCTTTCTTTTAATTTTTTGTCCTTTTCTCTTTTTCTTTTATTATTATTATTTTTTAATTCCTTTTCTTTTTATTTTCGCGACGAAAATTAAAACGGTACCCTACGATATTCGAAATAATTCTAACTTTTGCATACAAGTTATATAAAATATATGTAACATACTCGCGAAGGCGGATCTCAAATCGGGTTCCCGAAACTCAAGATGCGAATTTAAATGAAAAGAAGTCAAATTATTTAACTTTCGGCATTTTAGCGGAAACTAGCCGAACAACATCGAAATTCACTTTCGAAAAATCACAAAAGTCACAAATAATCATACGAACCTAATGGCACTTTCGGATTTCGATTCGGAGCTCGTTCGCCAAAACCGAGCTCGAAAATCCCTTTTTAATATTTATTGACAATAAAAACTGAAACCTTCTTCCGATGCCTACCAAACGATGTCTGATTTAGCTCACATTTTACAGATAAGTCCCAATGGATATTACGAATATTTTAAAATTATTAGCATGTCAATCGGAGTCCTAACTTTCGAAACGACTAACCGAGGTCGTTTCACTTATCCACAAGTTTCGACCAAATCTATGTCTCACCATTTCGGTTAAAAGTGGGAATTATGCCCACAACTTAAAAAATGAAGACAGAGTAGTAGATTACGCAACATTTGGAAAATGAGGTACCAAAAAAGCAATATAGGCAAGAAGAAAATATCTTAATAAAAGATTATTGAATATCCTTTCCGACTCCATGAACATTGCAGAGCCAAGCAGAAGCAGTGGGAAATGCCTCAAACAATGATGATTTTCCTCAAACCATTCATTTCTGCTCCTTCTTCTTCACTTTGGAGGTGCGGTCTTCCCTCTTCCTTTCCTCAAACCATTCATTTCTTGTTATCTTATCTCTTGTGGGGTTTCTTCATATTCTACAAAATTAACATCTTTTTTGAAATGGGTTCTTGCTAGGTGTAGAAAATACTTATATATGTCCTCGTATTGTTTTCTTTGTGTTTCTTGTTTATAAGGTACTATATTCTATGACTTGTTTTGCCGAGGGTCTTTCCTCTCTAGCTCACTCAAGGTAGGAGTAAGGTGCACATACACCCCACCATCCCCAGACCCCACTAGCGGGATTACACTGGGTATGTTGTTGTTGTTGTTGTATGTTCTCTGGGACTTGTTTGCTGTTTAGAATTGGATTGGTAGAGTTATAGTTGAGAAATGTTAAATAGGCCAAAATGTTATCTTTGAAGATTTTATAAGTTTCAGTGATATAAACGTTTCATGCTTTTAGCTGTTCAGTGTTCACAGTGTGGTGTTTAACTAAGTTCCCTATCCAACCTCTGCCTGCCTGGAAATAGTAAAAAAAATTGGACTAAGGGGAATGCCAAGGTATATAGCTTTATTGAATCAGAATAGCTGTGTTAAGTGGTTCTTGAGTCTTCTACCTGATTTTAGCTGTTAGCTTTGCACTTTTAATGCAAAGAAGTACCACAAAAAGAGAAGAAAAAACATAACAAGTAAAAAATAAAGAACAAGAAGAAGAAATAACGAGATGTAAGATTATTCCCCAGCGAAGGCAAAAAACACTAGGTGACTTCTTCCCATCTGTCTAAGCCTTGGTGGGCAGACATAACCAGTACCTATGTTGATGGGAGGTAGTAGGTACTCAGTGGAATAGTCGAGGTGGCATGGACACCACGTCATTAAGAAAAAGAAGAAAGAAAACACTGCAGTTCTGCTACTTTGATATATGTACGACTTGTTACCATTTGCAACTATATTGAGTTTGAAGGTTTGCCTTTGGTGGTTCATTTTCAATTTCTTGGATTTTGTTTAATTTCTTGTCGTGCTTAGTAAAACGGTCATTTTCTTGCAGTAAATCAGTTAGTGGCGGGAATTCATTGGATGCAAATGTTAAAATATGCAAAAGAGCAGAAGTGGTGTGTCAAGGCATGTTGGCGCCGAGAAAGTTCATGCAAAAGCGGAAGAAAGTAGAGATTTTTAAGAGTCCTGAGGATGAAGCAGACCAGAAAAACTGGAGAAAAATGATGAATGAAATTGAAGAAACTGGTTCTGCTGTTCCCGTGCTGAGAAGCCAGAGGGCCAAGAATCAGGGTCTTCCCAAGGACCTTGTTCTTGGAAGCTTGGTTAGATTTAAGCAGCTTAAGAAGTGGAACATTGTTAGTGAGGTATGCAGTGTTCACCCTGCATGTCACTTTTTGCCAGAAACAGTCTTTTTCCTTTTATATGGTGTAGATTCTGGGAGTTAGGTTCAAAATGGTGCTACTGAGTTGGGTTTCTGATTTGTGTAGTGCAGGGGATTCAGAACTCTCTTTTCTTCTAGAGTAAGAAGAAGTTGGAGTTTCATCTTGTTTCACCAAATAGATTCGACATCTAAATTCAGTTGCCCAATTCTTATATTGCATCTCAAGGATATATGTGTTCTTATAGTCTGTTGATTTGTTTTTTCTGATCCTATTTTTTGAAAAGGTTAACAGTATATTCATCAACATTAAGGCAATGTTGGCCACCAGATGTACATAATCCTTGAGCAAATCAGAAAATGCAAAAAAAAAAAAAAAAAGAGGTCCCTGATCCTAGCTACAAGGAATCCAATAAATGTAACAGTGCATCAGCTTCTCCTATATAGCTTTTCTTGCACCAAAAATATAAGAGCAAAATACAATTGGACTTAATCTTCTGAATATGGCTTTCCCTATTCTCAAAGCATCTTCAATTTCTTTCTGCCCATATAGTCCACCAAATACACTGAGGGATTGATCTCCACCACTTCTTCTGCAATTTATTTTCACCTGGTCTATGCCAAGTGTTAATGGCCTCCCTTGTAGATCTGGCATAGACCAACTCAAACCTATTACATTCAGAAAGATCTCCCATAATTGACTTGTCACCTTACAATGCAAAAAAATGTGATTTATATCTTCCTCACTTTGTTTACATAAGAAGCACCTGGAACTCAGTTACACACCCCTTTTTTGAAGATTTTCAAGTGTCAAACAAGCTTTCCTGGCCACTAGCCAAGTAAAGCAAGCTACCTTAAGGGATGCAATAGTCTTCCATATACTTCTCCATGTCCAAGGAGATTGTACTTGTCCTTCACCCATAAGAAAATTGTAAGCCGATTTAACTGTGAAGATGCCCCTTGTGTCTATCCTCCATCTCAGTGTATCTACTATGTTGTTGGTACCTTTAAACTGTTCAATTTCACCTAGTAAAGATGCAACCCTACCAATTTCCCAGTCATTTAGTGACCTTCTAAAAGATAAATCCCAACCGTGATGAGACCATAACTGATTAATGGTGGCTTCAGGTAGCAAAACTATGTTAAACAAATCAGCAAATCTTTCTTTAAGAGGGTCGTGTCCCAGCCAGCTATATCCTATTAAATGGGTTTAAAAATCAGATACTTAGAATTATTTTGTACGTCAGCTATCGTCCTTTTGGACGTACTTTAGACAATACTATCTACTCTTTGCATCATGATTCTTTTGGTCTAATCTGTTGTTTCCATTCTAGATTCTTGAATGGCTTCAAACTCAGCATTGGTGGGATTTTAATGAAATGGATTTTCTGATGCTTATTACGGCTTATGGGAAGCAAGGGGACTTCAGTAAAGCTGAAATGGTTTTAGGCTACATGAATAAGAAGGGTTATCCCCCAAACGTGATATCTCACACAGCTCTGATGGAAGCATATGGAAAAGGAGGTCAGTACAATAAGGCGGAAGCAATATTTCAGAGAATGCAAACTTCAGGCCCTGAACCTTCTGCTATTACATACCAAATCATTCTGAAAATCTTTGTTGAGGTAATTTAGGATACTATATAATGGAAGCAGATTGAGTTAGGAGCTCAATTGTATAATGGTATATACGAAGGTGATAATTATGGCTGAACACAATTATGAAACTTTCTGTGTACCACTGTAAACTGACATTTTATTGCCTTGAATTGAGCATGTAGTGTGACTGCGTTAGTAGGCCATTATAGTTTTATTTATTGTTTCGTTCATCTTTTAAGACAAATGATTTGGAGAAGTTGATTTTGAGTGTGAAGTTGCAACGTAAGAATTTGATCAGAGAGTTTTCTTTTAAACCTTGATGACTTGCTATGGTGGAAAAGAGCATATTTATCGTACAATGTTCTGGTACGATCCTTTGCTTTGGAATGACAGAATCATGAAAAAGATAGGAGGTCCAGTATCTCACATTAATCGTTGCCAAAACTAGGTAAAGAAGTCAAATTGATATGATTCCTGTAATTCGAAAATTACAATTTGCTTGATAATTGTTTAATAGGTCTTCCACTCCATAAATTCTTTGACCATTATGTATTAGAAGAAAAAATTGATAAAATGAAAAAACAGTGAGATAATTGCCGACTGATCAGGTGGTATGTGTTATATACAAAACATCTTGTTTGATGAGTATGCTGCCTGATAATGATTCTGACCTAATATCTGTGCATTTAGCTGATCCATGTATTTCTTTATGAATCTTTAGACAGTAAATGTTTTGAACCGGACATTGTTTTTATACCAAGTAGACTGATCCGAAGGAATGATGTATCAGTTCAAAGAGCCACTTCAAGATGCAAAGGCTGACTAGATTTTTTTTTTTTTTTTTTTTTTGGGTCTCTTGTGCTTCTTCAAATCCACAATTAATGATGTATTATAGTGAGAATATTAATTAGAGAAGAAAGAAATAAAAGGTAGTACTTGTATTATGGAGCATCTTTGCAGAGTCTGTTGTTTACTTCCTCTGAGATCTGCTTTTAAAAAAATACTCCCTTTTCTTAAAAGTATCTTAAGATTTGGTTTTTCTAAATATGTTGCTTTTGTTTTCTTCGACTCTTGTTATTTGTTCTGTTACTAAAACTTGCTTTATCTGATTTCCTTTGCCTAGTTACTAGAGTCATGCAAATAGAATTGGTCCATAGGTGCGACAATATGATGATTGAAAGTCATAGCGGATGAGGTAGACCTTGTAACATATTCCATACATCACCTACTTTTATAGCAAACCAAATGCCTGAAATTGATTCAGTAAATGATTTTCCAGGTAAACATTTTTCAAAGATAACACCGTCCATATAAAACAACTTAAAAACTTAATTTGTTTCTCCAATTATTTTAAGTTACTTGTATTTTTCTTGATAGAACCCTTTTTCCTATAGTATAAAAGCTTCTTGCTGTATTGGTATTTGTCTTGGCTATTTGAAGCTAGTTGGATATTTTTTTAGGTTGAATTTTTAAGTTTAAACTTTAATAGTGTCAATATGAAAACCTTTTTTGTTTTTCTTAAACTGGTAATTTTGTATTAATAAAGCACTTCAAAAGTGATGCAAAGTATGTACATAGTGATCAGAAATCCCGAAAAAATATTACAGCTTGTACCCCATCCTATACCTGTAAAAATTCTCGTAAAGAACAAGAAGTTGAGAGCATATAATAGTCTAATGATGTTCTTTGAGAACTATACACTCTTATTCTGCTCTCGATCTACCTATTGTTGTGGTTTTAAAGTGTTTTGTATTTGAAGGAACCATGTCTGCAAATGTCAAAGGATTATTAACTGGTAATAAAAGCAGGCAATGATGTATAGAAAGCAATAATTTTACATGCAGTGCTTATGTGGGATAAAAAATGTTTGAGACTAACTCAAGAATCCAAGAAAAGAGTTCGGTCCCCTAGACAATCTTTTAGTCATCCACATACGTTCCTCTTATATCCCTGTGTGGATCGCTGTGCCTAGACTGGTGTCTGAAAAGTTTAAACATCTATCTAACGAAGGGATTAATTGCAGGGCGACAAATTTAATGAAGCTCAAGAAGTTTTTGAAGCCCTTATGGATATGGAGGCACCACCTCTGAAACCTGACCAAAAAATGTTCCACATGATGATCTATATGTATAAGAAAGCAGGAAAATATGAGAAAGCACGCCATCTATTTTCTTTGATGGCCGAGCGAGGAGTTCCACAAAATACAGTTACTTACAACAGTTTGATGTCCTTTGAGACGAACTACAAGGTGGTTGCAAACATTTATGATCAGGTAACTTGAAAATTATTTATTAGGCTCCAATTTGTTTTTTAAATCATAATTTGGTGTGCTGGAACGACTCCTTAAGTGCTTGTTGTATCTAGTCCAATTGAAATAAATCTTTATGCTATCATAGATTTCTTTCCCTCAGCGTTGAAAACTATTTCTCTGTATTACTCCTGATGCAATAGTATTACTTTCCATTTTAAATTTGAGCTAGTAGTGGTCTTTCGATATCCTTCTATTCTTGCTAATCTCTTTATGGGTTTTTGACACCTTCTTTCGACTGTGTCACAAATAGTTCGCTGTAATTTATTTGATCCAAGAAATTATTGAAAATGAAATTAATCTGCAGGGACTTGAGCCTTTTAGAAACATAGTTTTAACCAGAAAGGTACCCTATTATAAACATAGTTAATTGACGATTCCTGTGTTTCTGGATTTGAGATCTTTATTTGCAAGAGTTGTAGCATTAGATTTGTCTGCTTTAGTTATAGTTTCGCGCTTTTTCCTTGAAAGTAACAGGTGCTCAGAATGACTTCATAAATTTGCACATCGGTTAAATTTTGTAGACTCATGCAGTTGTACATTTGGTTAATCACTTATGTGCTTTTAACTTTGTATTTGACGTCATATTTATAATGACATGATTAGCATTTTGAAACAAATCCTAATTTTAGATGCAAAGGGCTCGTCTTCGACCTGATGTTGTTAGCTACGCCCTGCTCATTAGTGCCTATGGAAAGGCTAGAAGAGAAGAGGAGGCACTAGCTGTTTTTGAGGAAATGCTTGATGCTGGTGTCAGGTACTGAGTTCCTAATTCCACTGGTTATCCAAGCATTTAACATTGTTTTCATTTCCTGCAGCTTCCTTCTCTCTCTTGTTTTCTCTCAATTTTGTTGGGTGACAGAAGACAGTGGTGCATGCAGTTAACTTGGACCTTCACTTTATTTTGATCTTTCAATCATCTAGAACTAATTGAACGTTATCAGTTACTTTCAAATGTGTCATTTTATCAACAAGCAGAAGCATGTTTAACATGTCCTTACATTTGCCTTGTCATGATGTTTGGAAATAAACCAAATTGATTATTGTTGAACATTGAAAGATGAGACACATTCTATCTCCAGAGTGGGAGATCCATGTTTCAGAAAAAAGACAACAAATTAATTTTCTCATTAGCATTTGTGCGCGACTGAAACATAATCATCTAGGTTGGGATTTCTTGTTTCAATGGAATTGGCATTTATTCTCTTCAAAGAGATTGCCTGATGCTAGTTTCCGCTAGAAACCATCAAAATCTGGTAGAAGAGATGTGCTTCAGCCAGGGTTTTACTGAGTTAGCAAGAGTAGCTTAAGTTCAGAGATGTATATGTTCTGTCTTCATGCCAGATGAGTGATGACATTGCTGATGCTTTGAAGCTAGTCACTCATTCTCTTATCCCTAATTACAAGGATTACATGAATACACCTCTTTTTTCAGGCCAACGCAGAAAGTTTACAACATCTTGTTAGATGCATTTGCAATTTCAGGAATGGTGGATCAAGCCCGGATTGTCTTCAAAAGCATGCGAAGAGACAGGTGACCTTTTGTTTGTGTTTCCGTGAAGACTTCTTTTTACAATTATTTTTATTAACTCAGAACTTTTATCCACTGTTTGTCAGCACCAGAAGATCTCACTTGATTTACCTATTCTTTTCTCCACTTACTTTATGGTCCAACAATACTCACCCCTCGTTGAACCGTATTTTCGGTCCTCCATAGCCACAAAATACTAGGATGCTTAGGCATAAACAAGGCTTCTGATGAATCTTGCATCCACATTGAAAATTCCTCATGCTCCCGCTGTTTTCTAAAATAACTCAGATGTTTTCTAAGCACGTTATTAAAATAACTCATACAGAAAATTTTCTAGCACGCTTGTGAGGACAAGCAGATTTGCAGCTTGAGGGGCCCTCATGTAAAGTGAAGTTCTTGCTAAAAGCTAACAGTGTCTGAGATTGATTTGGTTTGTTTATTGTTCAACCATGAAATTTGTGTATGACGTAGATTTTTATCTTTTGCTCTAAAAGTGTCTGGTTCAATGCTAATTGGCCATAAATGTGGAGGATAATATAAGTTATCCTCCATCCATCCCAGATCCTGAAGTTGACCCGACTCTCTGCACCTTCACCCATTACCTAAAAAAAGTTACAAACATGGTGGAATAAATTTCCGACTCAATTACTTGGGAAATGACTTGATATTCCGTCTTTCCCTGCAGATGTAGTCCTGACCTTTGCTCATACACAACAATGCTATCAGCTTATATTAATGCACCAGATATGGAGAGTGCTGAGAAATTTTTTAGAAGAATAAAGCAAGATGGCCTGGAACCCAATGTTGTCACATATGGCACACTGATTAAGGGATATGCAAAACTAAATGACCTTGAAAAGATGATGGAGAAATATGAAGAAATGCGGGTTCATGGTATCAAAGCTAACCAAACTATTTTCACTACAATCATGGATGCGTATGGTAGGAACAAGGATTTTGGAAGTGCCGTTGCTTGGTACAATGAGATGGGATCTTGCGGGGTGTCTCCTGATCAAAAAGCAAAGAACATTCTTATGTCTTTGGCAAAAACTTCAGAAGAACGTATGGAAGCTAAGCAGCTCACAGGTTGTGCGGATGAGCTGATAGTTGACAGAATTCCCAAATACATCAACAATAATGATGAAGACGAGTATGATGATCATGATAACGATGATAATGAAGATGGTAGTAGTGATGATGAAGACTATGATGATGACAATAATGAAAAAAGAAGCATTTTGTTAGGAGAAAAACTGGATGAACTAATAATGAGGTAGCGCATCTGAGACTTAAGAAAGTAATGCAAAATAAACCTATAAATTTTGTAAATCTTGGTATTCATCCTAGTTTTTACTATTCTTCCCCTCTTTTTTGTATCTTAAAGCAAAGATGAGACTCCACGAAAATGAACTTTTAACTTTGGAAAGCAAGATTTAGCTGAAGGTTTTCGATGTCACTGCTGTGGGCTCATGTTCTTGATATCATGCATCTGTTTGCTAGTGTTCTTGCCTATGATTAACATTTATCTAGTCTATAGAACTCTCTCAGTTTTCTCTTTCCCTCTTTCATGGCAGATAATATTTAATCCTTATATCCCATTTACAATGAAAGTTGTAAAGATTCAATACCATTACTTCAAAACGACGAGAGACTCGAACACAGCAAAGATGCAATCCTCATTCACAAAAACTATCAATTTATTTACTCTGTGCTTCACCGTTTCGGCTTGGTAATGTTGGATTTGAACCAAAACTTTACTTTTTATTAATTGTTTGTCGTTTTGTTTACTCCTTTATACAAAACGGAAAAAGGGAAAGAGCAAGTATTTGTTAGTGAAGAAAGATTTTGATGATACTGATCTCGGTCATGCCGAAGTTAGCCTAAATCAACGACCCAAATTTACATGGGCGATGCCCAACATTGTCGTATGAAAATCGAGCTCAGCGTATTTTTGAGACTCTATTGGGCTAAGAAAAATTAGTACACTCAAGTTTACTCAATACTGCATTTGAATCATCATTTTCTCTGTTATATAAGTCTTCTTATATTATATATAATCATGGAATATAAGTTGGAAATTTCATAAATAATATGTCAAGTTGAGTTGGACAATGAATATCCATTGTTTAGCACATCTTAACCTATGTAAACTTTGGGCATGGTTGGACTTTGACAAACTTGTAGATCCAATTTATCTTGACCCGACCAGTTTCAGCCCATCCAGTCATTCGTCACTCCTAATTTTAACCTATAAACTTCACCAATTCCTTGATATATAACTAGAATTTAAAAAGCAATAGCCGTTAATAACTAATTGCACTTAGGAGTAAACGACGACGTTTAGTGATTAGTTGGTTATAAACATAAAGGAACGACGTCGTTTTAGTTAGTGACTTTAAGTAACAGAATAGCGAGTAGGATACGGCGTCGTTTTGCACCGTCAGCAAGTTAGTTATGATGTTAGTTAAGGTGGATGAGTCGGTTACGGTTAGTTAGGGGATAAATTGGGGGTTTTCTTCTTCATTTCATTTTATCCAGAAATTGATGTATGAATTGTGTATTTTTCTCTCTCTAGTTCTTGAATAACACTTCATCTCTCTTAGCCAAATTCAGTTCTTGTTCAGCGATTCACGAGTGATTTCTCTTAGGAAATTGATTCTTACCCCATTTTTCTTAGCTCAATTAATTAGCTGTATCATTTGGTATTAGAACCAATCAATCCTTGGCAACGTTAACAATGACAGAAAGCACACATTATTCAGATCTCAGGTGTGAGGTTGATGGATTGAAAGGGTCACTTGATGACTTCAAGTCCAGCATGGAAAGGGTTCTTGAAGAACAACAGAAAGCATTTGAGGAGAAACAGGCACAGTCAATGGATGAGGTGAAGAAAATGCTAGCCTCATTTTTTCCAGGCGCAACTGAATGTAATGGAGAGATTCCAGGCAGAGAGGTCTAAAGGAATGAGGAATTTTTAGTGCCTGAGCAGAATCACCAAGTGGAGTTTCTAAGAGTTGATGGGAATAAGTTGAAAGATTGGATTTACAAGAGTAAACAATACTTTGATGTGATGGGCACTCCAGAAATGGGATACATTAAAGAACTGAAACAAACTGGTACAGTACAAGACTATGTAGATGTTTATGATGAATTATTAACTAGGGTGGAATTGGTTGAAGAGTATGTTATTAGCTGCTTTGTGAGGGGTTTGAAGGCCAACATAGGCATTATACCAGTGAAGATGCATAACCCTAAATCATTACAAGAAGCTAATAGTTTGGCCAAGATTCAAGAAAGAACCAATGCCCTGAATAAGCAACCTTCCCTAGGTTATTCTACAAATTTTTTTAACTAATTTTTCTAATGCAAGGCCTAGTTCTGGTAATAGATCTTCTTCATCATACAATTTACAACCATCTAGATTACCAATCAGAAATACTAGGATGTTGACACCTGCTGAGTTAGAAGAAAAGAGGAGCAAGAATTTATGCTTCTACTATGATGAGAAGTATGGGCCTGGGCCTGGGCATGTATGTGCTAAAAAATGCAATTATTCTGTATGGAAGCTGAGGATGTAGGTGAACCATCTGGGGAGTGGGTGTATAGTAATGAAGCAGATGAGGAGTGGTCTCAGGAATAAGGCAAGGAGGAACCACTCATCACACCTCAGGTGTCTGTACATGCTATGACAAGCATGTTTGACTATAGCACTATGAAAGTGACTGGATCAGTAGGGGGTAAGGCTGTCCACATCCTGATTGATTCAGGTAGTACTCATAATTTTTTAGACCTAGAGATTGCAAGAAGACTGGGTTGTGAGTTGAAAACAGTGCCACCATTTTCAGTGGCTATAGCTGATGGCAAGAGGGTTTACAGTACTAGTATGTGTGAGAAGTTCACTTGGAAAATGCAAGGGGCGACTTTCTCTTCTGACATATTAATATTGCCTCTAGGAGGATGCAATCTGGTGTTAGGCATTCAGTGGCTGGCGACTTTAGGTGATATTAAATGGAACTTCAGACAGCTGAAAATAGAGTTTGGGGTGTAGGAGAATAAGGTAGCATTAAGAGGCATGATGCCTGCAAATGTGAAGATGGTGGATCAGGAACAGATGAACAAGTTACTCTCCCAAACAGCTTCTCTATATATGTTGTCTGTGGGGATGCTAAAAGGCTATGCTAATCTTGAAGAACAATCTACTGTTTGCCAGTTACAACAGTTGCAAGGAGAGCAGGTTCAGCCTGCGCAAGCTGAGATGCAGTTATTGTTAAACAAGTACAAAAATCTCTTTGAGGAACCTAAGATCTTCCCACCTCAAAGATCTCATGATCACATAATTCAATTGAAAGAAGGCACTTCTCTTGTCAGTGTGAAACCTTATAGATATCCTGTTGTGCAGAAAGAAGAGATAGAAAAGATAGTGCAAGAGTTACTAGATTCTGGGGTAGTGAGACATAGCACTAGCCCTTACTCTTCTCCAATTGTCTTAGTCAAGAAGAAGGATGGTTCATGGAGGATGTGTGTAGACTATAGAGAACTAAACAAAAACACTGTCAAAGACAAATTTCCCATACCTGTGATAGAGGAACTCCTGGATGAACTATAGGATATTAAGTTTTTTCCTAAGTTGGATTTGAGAGCTGGTTACCATCAAATTAGAATGAGTGAGGTAGATATTTGTAGGACAGTTTTTAGAACTCACCATAGGCATTTTGAGTTCTTAGTAATGCCTTTTGGCCTCACTAATGCACCATCTACATTTCAAAGCCTGATGAATGTTGTATTTGCTAAGCAGCTGAGGAAGTTCATTCTGGTTTTTATGACATCTTTGTATATAGCATGAGCTAGGAACAACACCTACACCACTTGGAGGCTGCATTTGAGTTATTGAGAGAGCATAAGTTGTTTGTCAAGCAAATCAAGTGTAACTTTGGGGTTACAGAGGTGGAATATCTTGGACACATCATTTCTCAACAAGGTGTGTCTATGGATCCTCAAAAGGTGGTTGCTGTAGTTAACTGGCCACTACCTAAAACTGTTAAGGAGTTGAGAGGTTTCCTTGGGCTCACTGGCTACTATAGAAGGTTTGTGCAGGGCTATGGATGATTCCCGGACCTCTAACTGATATGCTGAGGAAAGATTCATTCAAATGGAGTGATGCAGCTCGACTAGTATTTTCCAATTTAAAGCAGGCCCTCACATCTGCTCCAGTTTTAGCTCTTCTTGATTTCTCACATGACTTTGTTATAGAGTCTGATGCATCTGGAGGGGGCATTGGAGATGTGCTTAGGCAACAAGGTAAGCCAATTGCATTTTTCAGCAAGGCTTTGTGCCCTAGAAACCAAGCTTTATCTGTTTATGAGAGGGAACTGTTGGCTATAATAGCAGTTGTGCAGAAGTGGAGGCCATACTTAATTGGTCGATATTTTGTGATACTCACTGATCATCACAGCTTGAAATATTTGCTAGAACAGAGAATTACTACTCCTAGCCAACAAAAGTGGTTAGTTAAATTTCTTGGATATGACTATACTATACAGTGCAAGAAAGGGAAGGATAACACTGCAGCTGATGCATTATCAAGGTCTCACAGTGAAGAGGTCACACTACAGTGCCATAGCTTGACAAGCATTATTTCCTCTATGTGGAGCGGAATCCATGGGTCTTGGATGGAAGATGAGAGGCTACACAAAATTGTGACTGCATTGCAGCAAGATCCCACAGCAAAACCTCACTATCATCTTAAAGGTGGGGTACTTACTAGAAAATGGAAGATTGTAGTAGGGAATAATGCAGAAGTAAGACAGGAACTGCTTTCACTTCATCACAGCAGTTCCCTAGGAGGTCATTCTGGAATGCAAGCCACACTAATGAGACCGAAACATTATTTCTATTGGAAGGGGATGAAACCAGATGTTTACACCTTCATTAGAAGTTGTCCAGTTTGTCAAAGTTACAAGAATGAAAATGTGGCTTCTCCTAGGTTGTTACAGCCTCTTCCTATACCTGATAGGATATGGCAATATATCTTAATGGATTTCATAGAAGGCCTTCCTAACTCAGGTGGTAAAACTACTATCTTAGTAGTGGGTGATAGGTTGAGCAAGTATGCTCATTTCTTGTGCCTTAAACACCCCTATACAGCTATGGAGGTAGCTCAACTGTTCTTAGATCAGATCTTCGAATTATATGGGTGGCCACAATCCATTGTGTCTGATAGAGATCCTATCTTTATCAGTAAGTTCTGGCAGAAATTTTTCAAGTTGCAGAAGGTGAAGCTGAACATCTCTACTGCTTATCACCCTCAAAGTGATGGCCAAACTGGGGTGTTAAACAGGTGCCTTGAGTGATATCTCAGATGTATGGTAGCTGATAGACCCAAAGAGTAGTGTAGATGGATTCCTCTTGCTGAATGGTGGTACAACACCTCTTATCATTCTGCCTTACACACTACTCCCTATGAAGTCTTGTATGGGCAACCACCACCACCCTTAATTCCTTATCAACCCTTTGAGCCACAACTGGATCTAGTTGACAGGATTTCAAGCTAGAGAGTCTACACTAAGATGCATTAAATTCCATTTGTCACAAGCTCAGGACAGAATGAGGGTTCAAGCTAACAAGAGGAGATCTGAAAGGGTGTTAGTGGTAGGAGACTGGGTTTATGTCAGATTGCATCCTTATAGACAGGTGTCCCTCAAATCTCACAAGCATCACAAGCTACTTCCTAAGTATTTTGGGCCTTTCCGGATCATTCAAGCCATTGGTTTAGTAGCTTACAAGCTGGATTTGCCATCAGGGTCCAAGATACACCCTACATTCCATGTGTCACCGCTCAAGAAACACATTGGCTCCACCCCAGTTTTTCTTCAGTGCTGCCTCTACGTATCACCGATCATGGGGTCACATTACTAGCCCCTGAATCAGTTGTTGACAGGAGATTGGTCCCTAGGAATGGTGTAGGTGTGGCCCAGGTGTTGGTCAAGTGGTTTAATGTTGCAGCTGAAGACAGCTCGTGGATGGATTATTTAGTCTTCAAAGATCAATTTTCATACTTCGATCCTTGAGGACAAGGATCATTTGAAGAAGGGGGTAGTTGATATATAACTAGAATTAAAATGCAATAGCCATTAATAACTAATTGCACTTAGGAGTAAACGACGACGTTTAGTGATTAGTTGGTTATAAACATAAAGGAACGACGTCGTTTTAGTTAGTGACTTTAAGTAACAGAATAGCGAGTAGGATAGCATTGTTTTGCATTGTCAGCAAGTTAGTTATGTTGTTAGCTGAGGTGGACGAGTCGGTTAGAGTTAGTTAGGGGATAAATTGGGGGTTTTCTTCTTCATTTCATTTTATCCAGAAATTGATATATGAATTGTGTATTTTTCTCTCTCTAGTTCTTGAATAACGCTTCATCTCTTTTAGCCAAATTCTGTTCTTGTTCAGAGATTCACGAGTGATTTCTCTTAGGGAATTGATTCTTACCCCATTTTTCTTAGCTCAATTAATTAGTTGTATCATTCCTCCATTTCCATAATCTGCCTGGTTGTCACAAAGAAGCACGAGATGATCCTCTTACGTAAAAGGTATCTTGAGTGCTCTGCTGGGTACAAGCTAATTAATCAAGTGAGTCTGCAGACGATATTATAGTGGAGTAACCATCCTTCCAACTTTAGTCAGTTCCGGAGTTAGGACTGAAGTAATACTGTATAACATTTACAGCTGGGCAACAAGTGGACAATACCCCTTGTTTTGTGTGTAACCTCTGGCAATTTTATAGCTTTAGTTGGAGTCATCATGCACTTCATTTCCCCGTCAGTTGTGGTTATATAGCCAATACAATAGCTGTAATTGTGAGTTATGATTTTATTCTATTTTTTAATTTAATTTTTATTTAGAGATATCATTATATCAATAAGAAAGTTGAGAAGTAAGCCTGACAAATTGGCCTATAATAGTTGAAACGTTTCACCTAACATGTCTTACCTTTAAACGGCGTTATGCAACTCATCCTGTGGTATCTAATTGCTTTAAGAGTTGTTCCTTATAGATGATAAATAATAACCAGTAAGTACCTACCTGGGAAAAAACTACTCGCACAAAATATTTACACTAAATCAATAAATGCATAATGCGTACTCTTTAGTTTTTATACGAATTCATAATTTAACCATAGTTAAGTTTTAAGTATTTTTAATTTATTTTTAACTATTAAAATTAATCGCAGTGGTCCGGTGTAAACAATATCATTCCTGCAATTGAGAGATCGCAGTGTTTACAAAATTATTTTGTTTATCTCAAGTTTGTAATCCGGAGAGTACCTGAAGAATTTAAGAAATTAACCGAGGCTCATAATATCTTTCTTGTTTGAATAGATAATTCATTAACATTTTTGTAGTCCACGAGGGGCTGTTTTTGGTTCACGAGGGGTTGTTTTGCCCAGGCGCCTGTTTTCCTCTTGCCATTGCCACCGTAGTCACTCATCTAGTTGAGGCCAACTTCAGATTTGGTTTGAAGTTGAACAAAGCTTTAGTCCTTCAGGTCCTGGACACTGAAGTAGAACCAACACAGACGAGTAGTTGCGACCCAACAGTTCATCAAAAACTTAACAGAGTAGTTGCAATGTAAACCCCTGCGTTACCAAAGTCCAAGTAAAAAACTTTTTTAAGTTCTCAAAATAGCAGGGGCTCCAAAAGTTTTTCTCACATTCTTATACTTCGTACGCTCCCTTGGTTAAAGAAGACGACCACTGAAAGACACCTAGGAGTAGCATGTGATGAACATATCGTGAAAGCAGCACACTGGATGGGCGTGCTTCAACCATGTCTCCAGGACACAGTAAACATAAATATCCATGAACACAAGGTGCAAGATACCAGACCGAGAAACCAATGCAACCAGTTTCCTATGTGCTAAATGCTACTCCATAGCTAGGAGCCGGAGGGCATAACTACTGTGGTAGACCCCTCAGCTTACAAAGGATTATAAAGGAACTGCCTCCTTGAAAGGAAAATTTGCCAAAATTGCTAAAGGTGCCAGGAATTTGTGAACCACTGGGGTTCAGAGTTCAAACTAAAACCACCATGAGACTCAATCAACCTCGTCAACCCTCCCGAGTACAGGTATAAAAGGGCATTTAATCTGAAAAAGGATATCAAAAACTACTATTTATGCAGAGCAAAGAAGATGCATACAACAAAGTCCAACCATTGCTCCAGCTAATATCAACATTTCTGCAGTTGGTCTCTGGAAGGTAGTAAGCTTATCAATGAAAATATTATAATTTACAGTGTACTTATCTGGGATACAAGCTTTGAATGAGACTTGACCTTTGGTCTTTAGGTAGAAAGATACATGACATTCTGACAGAACAGGGTACAAAAAATTTGCAGACATTAACAAAGGGCAACATCAACTATATGGTACAATTACCTTAGGCAGGTCCCTAATGGTCATTAGTAGTCGAGTGATCCCAAGGGTATCCCATTCATAGTATTTCGGGAGCCCTTCTGGTTCATATAATCATCACATCCGTTGCCATTGCTAGGAAGCCTCTGCGTTTGGACAGTGTTTGGAAGATCAAGGCCCTCTTTCCCCATCTGTTGCACTTCAAGTGGAGAAAGTATCTTGATGTACCAAACATTATTCACAAACTCCCTGAAGCAAGATAGATAAAATAAAGTAAAATAAAATGATGCTTGTAGTAAAATTCAACATGTAATCGCACATATTACTCGATGTGGTAGATACCAAAAAAAAATTAAAAAATACAGCAGACTTCAGCAGGTCTATATTCTCGGTTAAAGCAGATTGCAGGCATAGATAAGTGAAATAAATAGTGCACCAGACAGAATGTCATCAATTTGCCCCAAATGCAGGTAAATTTTTTGAAGAAAACCAAATGCAAATGCAGGTAAATTAAGAATAGTAAAATCTCATAGTGGTCATAGACCAAAAACTACTCAAATGAAGTACTGTAATGCAAATTTTTGAATGTCCAACAGGATCCATGAAAGGGCAAAAAGCTGAAGCACAGCAAAAAAGTAGCTAACAGCACAAAATTATTTGAGAAGTCAACAAGAAATAAGGAATTCCAAAATCAAGCGAAGTGGACAGAAGCATTTAAATAGCAGCCCAAACTAGCTTGGGACTGAGCTGTAATTTCCACTGCTGTACCACAAATAATTCAGTTGACCAGCCTAATTTTTTGGTCGCAACTGTGATGTCTGGACCAACTTGTAAACACCTCGACTAATTCATTGATTACCCACTATCCCATACCAGCACAAATATTGGCAAGCTCTGCTTTGATGGTAAGAAATCGTTTTAACTTTTTCGCCTCTGCTGGCATTTGAGCCCTGATTTCCCATAGTCCTATCCAACTTCATCGACTACTAGGCCACACTCTTGGTTGCACCAGCTTGAAAAGGTAATCATCCAAAATCTCCCCCCCACCCCTCCCCCAAAAAAAACAAGGAAAAAGATACTCACACTCTTGGGGGGTTTAAGGGGGGGGGGGGGGGGTGTGGAAGAGAAAAAGGTTGTAGTAGCAAGCCTGCAAAAGAAAAGAAGTGATTAGAGTCTTACTGCCACGGATCGTCGCCGAGGAGGAGGACATCATTCTCTCGGTCAACAAATACAAGCTGCCAGCCTGATCTCTCAGGGTCCTCCAAGCAGCCTTCTAGCCCAAACATGCGAGCAAGCTCGCTCCGAAGTTCGTGATAGCTGCTAAATTTGGAGATATCAAGTGACCGTCCAAAGGACCCTGATTTGTGAACCTGAATAAATTAAACAGGGTGTTAGCCCATGCAATTCAGAGAACGAAAGGTCGCATATCAGACAGCTCATAAACTCACCTTCACAAAGGTTCTATTAGTTGGGTTTTCTTGGTCCCCATTTTCGGAGGACTGCAAGAAACCTGATTCATCTACACAACTAGAAGTTGTCATGTCTGAGTTTAGGGGATACTCGTTACCCAAATTACTTGTGAAGGTAGAGGTAGCATAAGGTATAGATAAAGATGCATTATCGCCAGTACTACCCTTCATGTTGGACATATCTGTCTGAAGTATGTTGTTCAAGGAGTCGCTATTAAATCCATACAGTGCATTGCTTTGGCTATCTGGTACTCCTCTATAATCAGAAAATTCTCGGCCAGGAAAAGGCGGCAACAAAGAGGAAAGATCAGAGACCTTAGTATTATGCGCTATCACATCCTCAGCCTGTGGCACAGCGAATGGAGTAACCCGAGAAGGGACTTGAGATTCTAGAGCAATTCGCTTTGATGAAGAAGAAGAAGAAGACACTTGAGGGTGAGTTTCATGCATGCTCAGGACTGCAGATGCTCCATCACGGGAAAATGAACTCAACAGACTTTGCATAGTAGAATTAGCAGAGGCGTTACTATGGTTACCAAGTATATCAGAAAATGTTTGCTGGGAACCAGATGAACCTAAGACTTGCAAATGAGAAAGCTGGGGCTGCGCAGCTGGAGCCATCTGAGAGAGATTGGAGAAGGCTTTGGTTTGCTGTTGATGTTGAAACTGCGAGTTCACTTGTTGGTGCTGCTGAAGTTGTGGCTGCAGCAGTTGCTGTTGGTCATTATAAGATTGGCACCGCTGCAATTGTTGCTGAAGCATCTGGGCCTGAGATATTAACTGGTTTTCCGAGAAGCATTGGAGCAGATTTTGCTGTGACTGCAACATCTGACTCTGGCTCAAAGACGCTGAACTGCTAGGAATACTTTGGAACTGCATAAGGGATTGATTTGCAAGTTTCGACGGATCTAGTGCTGCCATTGTTTGCAGAATGTCAGGTTGCAAACCTAACATAGAAGCATCCATTCTTGGCTGCATAAATGGAGCGACACCGAATCCCTGGAAATTAAGTGACTGAATCCCCTGATCTCCCATGTCACCACGCAGCCATGAGAGTGGAGAATTCATAGTCATATCACCATTAGGGAAACCTAAGTGAAGTAGAGAAACACACTAAATTTAGGACTCAAAATCAAATATCATGTTTCCCCAAGGCAACAATAGCAAAAACAAACCATACCAGGTAGAGAAGGTAGTCCAGATGGCCAAGGCCGCTTTAGCCTAAGGGAAAAAGGAGAGGGGTACATAGGAAAAGTTGTCAGAGGTTCAATTTCCCACAGCGAAACTCTGGGCTGCCTCTCCCCTGCAGTTGATTCATCCCACCCAACCTGCAACAGGACCAGTTACAATAAATTATACACCGAAGGCGCCAGCAGGCAGAAGAGAGTCAAGAGACATTATAAAAACAAGGCAAAATTTCAAAGATCTCCTCCAAGTTGGTCTTTGTAGGATTAACCCTCCTCAGCAGTTTGAGGTATTACATTTACCTCCCTTATTTTGATTTTCTTGCAAGGAGACAAGTTTTAATAATAAAGTTTTGATTTTCCAAAACAGCCCTTCATGAATTATTTCTGGATGTTGAATTTGAAACCCAAATCTCCTCCCAAAGTAATGTTATCGTGGTGCATTAATTTGGATAGAAGTCCAAAGTTATTCTTATTTCTATGTAGAGTGGAAAAAACAAAATTGTGAGAAAAGAAAAGGATGAAAAAAGCTTGAATGTTGTGGAGAGAAAAAGAAGCTTTGATATTCATGGAGACCAATGTCATAACAAGAAAAAAGGAGACAAAGTAATTCACTTAACTTAAATCTGATTTTTTTTCCGCGCACGACTTTACCTATTATCAAGAATCTAATTTTGTTTCTACTTACCAAGACCTCTCCTTTTTTTTTCCCTGATCGTTAACAAGATCTCTTATTTTTATAAGTAGCTTTAGTTGATCTATTACTTTATAGCATATATAATTGACCACCTGTTATAAAACTAACCTTCACAGACCGCCAATGTGAATTTGGCCAACGAACAGAGTCTAAATCACTGATGCCAGTAATTGTGCCCATGTACCTGAATCCAAAGATATTTACATGATTAAAGAGTGCAGCATCAATTGAGCAAAAACACTGAGGGTCAAGATTGATATTCCACACTGGCAGCAGTGAAAAATTTGAGATACGAATTTTTTTCACAAAATTTGGTAAACGATTGGTTCCCAAGTCAAAGAGTTCAGTCATCGAACATAATAGCCAGTATGTCTCCGCACTTCAAATGTCTCCCTTCATAATGAACTCAAAATCAGAGTGCTTAATTGGGGAACGTTCTCCTTCAGAACTCCAAATAAGTGCACTTATGACCGGAGAATCATACATTCCTGTAAGTATCTGGTGGCCTTATTAAAAAAGTGGCAATATATTAAACTTTTCCACTTCAGGGATACTTTCTTTTTACAAAGAAAGGCCAGGAAATATAACTGAGTTAGGCATATGTTTAGGGGTAGCCCCTAAAATTTCCTTTCACCTATTCCTTCTACAGATTAAGATGATCAATCAAGACTGAATTGTGCTCATTAACAAAGAACAACGTTTGGAAGTTCCACTAGTCATCATGGACATTGATATATTCAATTCCCATTATAAGAGATGAGATTATAACGGCCTTTTTTTCTATAACTAGAAGAATTCTTCCAAAACCATATCCAAGCAGATCCATTGTTTTCCAGAAAACAAAACAGAAAAAGAAAAGAACATTGTTATTTAATCCAAACGCCACCTAATCAATGCAGTCTAGGTCTTACATGTCAACATATGAACATTAAAGTAATAGGATATTCTTGGTTTGAAGGAGAGGTAGCAGTAGCTCAAATATATTTTTGATCCTCTAACTTTCTTTTCTCTTCCTACTAGAACTTCCCCTGCCTCTACTCAAAGCTTCTCAACTACAATATGGAGTGACTTCTAATCCAAGCTCTAGCAAAATATTTTTTAACAGCCCGCGTCAGCAAAGTCAGCCCCTTTTCACATAGATGTCCTTCTACTTATCAAGAGACCAGGCTCTGTACTCATCATTCAAAACACTATAAATAACATAACAAAGTTTAGGAAGGTATGACCTACCTCCGGACACTCGATTCTTCTGTTTCAAACAGCATCCGGAACCTCATACCAACAGAAATTCGAGTATGATACACTGCTTTAGCATACTTGGCAAGAGGTATGACAAATTCTGATGGACTAGCCCTGAAATTGTGAAGCTAAAAAGTTAAATGTGACTCAAGTTTTTTGGCAAATGTAAAAGAACTCTTACCTTGGATTAAAAAAAATTGTAAAGCGGCTATTAGTTGCAGCTGCATGAGCCGCTGCAGCTAGAAGACCAATGTGCATGCTATCACTTGACAAAACTGAAGACGGCATAACAGTTTGAGGACGATTAGCACGCCGAATCCCCAAAAGCAGTTGATTGTTTTCATTCCTGATAGAAGGTGATAGTAATTTAGCATAGATTAAAGATTTCATTGAACTGAGGGTGAAATGAAAAAGAGTTCCTGAAATTGCAAAATGAATATCCAACTATATCACTGCCCAATGAATGATGCAGGTTAGCGATTACCTTATCCCAAAGAGGAAAATGGTGCAGGTTACAGTTTAAAACAATAATAAAAAAAGATAGGAATCAATTCTAGTTCAGGAAGATTCTCAGTAAAAAGATTGAAAGTAATCCTAAATTAGTGAAGATTCTCAATATGGTATACACTGACACAAGTTTTGCAGCAACCAATGTTTAGCTTTCTGCAACTGCATAATGCTGGCATAGAAAAGTTAAATATTTTCTTATGTTCCGTTGTGAGAATACATGGATGGATAAGCACTATAAACACCACCAGAACAACATTCCTGATGCAGGCCAATCAGAGAAGACAAAGCATATAAATTATCCCAGCAGCTGACTAACTTGAAATAGGAAATGACAAGCAAACAACATGGGTAAACATGATTCTGCACCTGAAATACATACAATTTATCTGAGACTACATAAATCATTCAAAAGTTTTGAAAGGTGGAATGGAATCTTATGAAATAATAACAACAGAAATAATTTCTACCAGATAAAGATGACTGCATCTCCTGCAACAAGTCTTTTTGCACTTACAAACACACTCCATCCTGTTGTCAATAGATGCCTCTTTGGTTGGCCTAAACATGAGTAACCAATTAGTGTGATGGTAATGATCATGCCCATTTCATAAATCAACATGGCAAGCAACCAGAAAGTTTACAATGTTATACAATCATTTGCTCCACCTAAAAAATAAGAGACATAAACGTTGGAACAGACAAAGTAGATTCCTCAAGCAGCTAGCAGTCAGGGGAAAGCAGCAACTTATTTATGCTAGTTCAGTGTTTTTATAAACTTATAAATTTCATAAACCCTTCTGCTCTTTCCCCAGCACTTGATAATAAATCTATTTCACCTGTCCAATTTTGGCAAAATGACCATAACCTTTACGCATGGAAGTTCAAGCATGATATTAAAAAAAACCTATTAACCTACACACAATTCATCCCTCAGTTCACCAATTGATGGTCATGATTATCAGATTCAATATATCTAATTAATACGATTCTGAAAGCTTAGATTAACTAACATCTTTAGTTGATTTTACCAGAGTAAGTTCCATCTCCATAACTTCAGGGCAACGGCATTGTTGAGTCCCACATCGGATGTGGATGAGGAATTTGGTCTCCTTATATGGCTTGGGCAATCCTCCTCCCTTTGAGCTAGCTTTTGGGGTTGAGTTAGGCCCAAGGTCCATTTTCTTTAACAGGAATAATGGACGGTAAACTTTAACAGATGTAATGCATGAAACTAGGCTCTGTTTTATTCATCATGCCCTAGTTTTCGGGTCTTTAAGGCTTTGGAAGCTAAAACGAAAGGCAAAAGAATTAGCCTCAGCACGAGGTGTCCTACTGTCAACCTCACTTGTCTAAATTCTGCTTCTCCAGCACTAAGTCACTCACCCGTTAGTCTAGTCATTGCATCTATGTTACTCCGGTCAACTTTTTTTGGGGTGTGTGTGTGTGTTTTTTTTTTTTTTTTTTGTGTTGAATTGGAAGGATGAGTCAGTAAATATGATGATGATAAACATCTCAGCATAATACTTATCAAAAAAAAAATTTAAAAAAAAAACAACAACATTTCATCATAATGTTATGACTTTCACATTAAAATATTGCAGTAGACAAAAACCCTTGTCTCAAGTTCGAATTTTATGTTCTTCAGGTGCACCTGAATCATAGCACCAACTGCCAAAACAGTAACTCCCTCTAAACTCGGCCTGACAGAAACTCACCACGAAAAATATGACGGAATTTCCATTCATTCCCATGAAGATCTTTTGCAATCAACTCTTGACAAGGGGGCTGCTGAGAGTAATCCTGCAAGAGTAAGACACATTCGTCATGAGTTGGTTAAACAGCATTGACCACTCGAAGGATATTAAAGAATCATGCGCTGATGAGACATTACAAAGAAAAAAGACCAAAAGGAAAGAGAAAAGAAAACCACAATGCTGATGGTTTCTGTTGAAGGGACCTACAAGAGGGGGAAAAACTTTTTCTGCTGCTCGTCGAGGGACAGAGAATCCACCATGAGTACTGGTGTCACTTGCCGTCAAGGTTTTGCAGAAATAGTTAGTTGGTTGTTTACTCGGGATGCCAAGTTCTGCTGGTAGCAGGCACACATCTTTTTGCTCTTGCTACATAGAGAGTGAGTCCATTAACATATTATAACCAGTAAAACCGAATTGAAAAGATAGGAAGTAACATACTGCACTTAGTGGCTGTAATGTCATTTGAGCGTATACTTCATCAGTCTCAACATCTGCCTGTAATTTAAGAATACTTTAGCCTACAACCACCATTGACTGAAAGGCACATACATATCACATCACACCTCAAAAACAAACAAACTTACATGCATTGTCAGGTTGTGAAGCTGACAAATTAATTGAGGTGGTAAACCAGGATAGTTAGGGATATGAGCATCCACTTCCTTGTTTGTTGAGGCCGCAACCTGTAAGACCTAAATCAGATTAAAGCTGTCTAAAACTCAAGTTCATGCTTCACACGAGACACTCCGGGAGCTACTTAAAGCTAAAACAGTTTGACAATAAGTATATAAAAGAAAAGTTTTAAAGAGAATACAATGGCTAACTGCATTAACATTTACAAGTATGCTACATATTCTATTTTAACAACCCACCTTAACAAACATGTATAACTTTAATGAGCTACATTGTGAAACATAATGTTAACTATTACTAACCTGCTCACTATGTCCTTGAGGAAAATACACCACTCTGCTTCCAACAGGCGGAAGCGAAACTAGTGGCCCCGCGCACGCGTGCCACAACTCTGAATTCAAGCATTTCTTCTCCCCTGCAGCTATAATTAAACATAGAAATACTAATTAATCACTACATATAATGCTTCACTTCAACAAGGAATAACAACAAAACGAATGAACAAACCTTCCTCAGACTGAGAATTGAACCCAGATGAAGATACCCTCATTCCAGCAAATCTAACTAAACTTCCTACTTTTTTACTAAGTTAAGCCTAAAATCCAAAAAGGGTAAGTCTCAAAAAACTATAAAAATGAAAACTTTAGTACTTAGTGCAACCCCCACCCCCCACCCAAAGCAAAAACCAAGAACCAACAAAACATTACTTTTCACCCAAACCCACTTCCACAACTAAACACCAGCTGCTTCATACTTGTTACACAGATCTTACAAATTAGTCACTAAGTAAAAAAATCAAGAACTAAAAGGAAACCCTAAACACCCTTTTCTTGAAAGAAGCAAGTAAGCCAAACAGATCTTGAAGTAAAACTAAGTAGAAAAGAAGTAAACTTTATGGCTAGTCCAAGAAGATCTTAGTAGAAGCTGAAGTAGGCTAGTATTTCAGTAGATCTTATTCAAGCTCTACTTTATTTTTGTATTTTTACTTTACTTTATGAAGTGATTTTCTTTTACACATATTGAAAGCTACAGAAGAAAGAAGGAAAGAGAAAAAGGGGACCCCAAGAATTTAAGGAAGCTTATGCAAGTGAAGATGCGAAATGCTCCTATTTTTGGGAACTGCTCTTTTGGATTGACACTATGTAAGCAAAAAATTTATTAGTACCGACTTCACTACTCCAATGGTAACATAAATACTAATGCATTTTCTTCTCTTATATTTCATTCACTGTCCGAAAGTTGTATGGGAATTTCGATTAATTTTTGAGAAAGAGTTCTCTATAAAAAAAAAAATTCATTTTAATTACTCAAATTTGAAACGTATAATTAAGGGTGGAAGAATCTTATTCATCCATTAAAGTCATTGGTGATGCATTTTGTTATTAATAGAGCATCTTGTTTGTTGTGAAAATAATTACTATATAATTTTAAAGAAAAATTTGTGGTTATTTTAGTCATATGGAATAAACCAATAAACTTTAGAAAAAAAATACTACTCTTAGATTACAAAAGCACTCCTAAAATAGGATGCTTATTTTCCTCTGTACGTTAAAATAAACTGTCTTGCGCCTCATTTGTTTGGACTTAATGGGCATCTGAATATGAATGATTCAGATGTTAACCCATTAAGTGTGTTTGATTTTTTTGTTTAAAATGACTTAATAGAGCTGAATGGCTATTAATTAAATAGATCTGTAATTGAGTTTGTAAACTATTCAGAGGTATCGTGGCTCACGTCTTCATCTAGCGAATATCTCGGTAATTAATGTTCAACCAACAACTAAGCTTTTTCTCAACAAATCAACAGTTTCCATTAGCTCCATGAATCCAACATCTTATCACGCATATATAATCAATGCACACATAAGAATAATTCCTTGCAAACATATAATCAATGAACACACAAATCAGATTACATTTGTTTCAAAATTATTTCAATAATTTATTTTGGAGTTGATATATTCAAACAAATTCAAATAGATATCCATTGATATCTTTGTGAAATGCAAATTTTCATCAAGTCATGACTTTATTTTTTAAAATTTAGATTTCTCTAATATTTTACTAATATAATATAGGAAAAATTACACAGAGTATAACTTTATGTACATTTATTACAAAATATATAAATATTTTCAAATCTTACAAAATATAGCAACATTCTTGTTTTTTGCTACAAAAAATAGCAGAATGTATTTAAAAAGAAAAGAAAATGTAATTAAAAAAAGATAAATCTAATCTTATATTTATGCACCCAAATCATGTTTAGATAGGTTTAAATCTTTTTACATTTAAGACCCATTTTCTCTCTCACCTCAAAACCATCTATTAAAAATTGACAATAGGCATACGTAAGAAATAATAGCCATACAATACACATACAATAGCCATACAATACACATACAATAGTCATACAATATACATACTATACACATACACCATACGATAGACATACAATAGAATTAGTAATTGGGTAGTTGTAATCCCAAAAAAGTAGGAACAGATGAAAAGACATGCCTATAATTATGGGCGATTTTGGTGCAGGGTGTATTTTCAATTTTATTGAGTAAATCTTTTTTTTAATAACTTGTATATATAATGTTAAGAAAGTATTGCTATTCTTGAAAAGTGACATAATGTTGTTATTTTATTGTAAACTTGCTACTATGTTTGTATATTTGTATAATTTAGCCTATAATATATGACTATTTCTTTTAAATTGAATTACTATATTTGTTAAGTTTTAAGATTAATAAATTACAGCCATTCAGATGTTAAAAAAACAAACAGTCTTAAAAATTTAGTGTTCAGATCTAAAAACTACATCTTAATATTCAGGTGTGTATTCAGATTCAGGCCTCTTAATCTTAATAAAAACAAATGGCCCCTTGGTTGAATAAATAAATTTAAGACTTTTAATAACAGTAAGTTTATGACATTATGATATAATAAGAACTTGATAATTTTGAATATAAAGTTCTTGAGTCATGTGTAATTAATAAGGTGACTTCGATATCCACATGAGCATTCTTGAATTGTTATTCATCGGATAAATGTTTAACATTTTGCTAAACTAATCTCAGAGTGAAACAACATTCTTGTATAGTTATTACGATCAATATTGTTTGCCTTTTCAGTTAATTTTTATATTTTGAATTGAATTTGTTTGTTTTAAATTCTACCAGCTTTCTTGTTAGAATCTTTATCAATTCATTTAACAAATTGATTCTACTCGATCTATCTAAAAGAATAAGTAAACATATTAGTATTGAAAATTCATCCAATTATAACAATATAAACATTATTATTCATAGACTTTTGTGTAATTTCACAAATTCAATGCAATAACTAACGAATTCCGAATGTTATTATTTTCTAAAAGGATGGAGTAATTTGTTACCTAATTGATCACTTATTCGACTATCAAAAGTTGAATAAAATTTCAAGCCGAACATAAGGTGAGTAGGGGGTGTGTGTGTATGTGGCGGGAAAGAGGGGCATCCCTTGGGGTTGGAAGAGAGAAGGGTTAGAACGTCCGTGTATCACTGAGCTCGGGGCGGCCCAAAGGTAAGGCTAGTAAAGTTAATCCTCATTTTTAAGGGCCCCCAAATTAGTAATGGTACATATATATACTACTCTATGAAATAATTATTTATTAAGTGATTATAATTATATATTTTTCTTAAATTTTTTGGAATTGGTAAGTCTATAAATTGTTGTACTTTTTTTATCTTATTAATTAGCCTCAATTAGTTTCCTCTATAATTCAATTTCATCGTTTATATTTTATTTGTTAAAAAAAAAAAGCACAATTTTCCTCATGAAAATATTTGAAAAAAGTTGATTAAACTTTTATTACTAGACAAATGTTATAACATATTTAAAATCATAAGTTTCAAAATCTTTATATCCACACAAGTATTATGACATATGTTGATAGAAATTTTAGAAGTCTTCATTTCATTTCTAAACTTTTTGCCCAGTTAAACGATGCCATATAAATTGAAAAGAATGGAGTATTATGTAAAATCATTCTTTTTTTTTTTTGCGGTGATTTTACAATTTAACTTAGGTTTTAAATACGTTATTTCGTTGTCTTGTTTAATTTATCCATATATAAATTAAAAAATTATTTTTTAATGTCTTGCCAGTATATAAATTTCGTGAAACAAATATAAAAGACTCTAAATATGATTTCGCTTTAATCCACAAATTTCATTGGCCGCCCCTTACTGAGCTTCCTTTATTGTTAATCATTGAAGGTTGATTACCAAGGGAAATGAAAATGGAAATGGCGAAAGATAATTACAAGCAAATATGTTGTAGTACCTACCATGTTCTTTAGAGAGTCGCTACTTTTTTTCTCGCACCAACTAAAATTACGTACCTTCCTGTTAGCCAAAAAACTTCAAGAGTTGATTGATTATGGTAATTTCATTCATCCTTGGAAGTTTGATCCCACTACTTTTGTGTTTACTAGTGTTATTTTACATGTCATTGATAAAATCCTTGGCAACAAACTGTTTGATTGAATGAAAATGAAAGGGATTGAAGAGGTGAAAGTAGAGTGAATGGTTAGAGTAACAAAAGAAAGTACGGAAAAAATAGATGGCGATACGCGAGGCAAAATCTGACTAGTCAAACCGGTAGGTATTGATTGCATATGAAATGAGTTAAAAAAAAAAACACACAAAAAAAAAAAAGAATAAAGTGAAATATATCATCTTTAGTAGTTTAGGTTTTGATATTCTTAAAAATTTTGGAAAGAGATTGGTGGGGAAACACCATCTGTAAGGGTAACATTAGTCATCCTTTCATCGAAAATATTCACTCAATATATATGTAGATAATAACTTGGGGTCAATTGGTTATTCGTCCCTTTACAAATAATATTTTTGCTTTAAGAAAATTTGTAATTGAATTTTAAGTCTGACCCTTGCGAGACCTACATGTTAATAAAGGATGGTCATTTGTGTTATCAAATTTGCAAAGAAGGTGTTAAGAACTAAGGGCTGCCATGCAAAAAAGAAAGGCTTCGTTCAATTAAAAGATTATTAAATAGCCTGCTGGCAAAATATGGGATAATCGTAGTTCTCGAACTTCTTGTAACGTCGAAACATCCAAAACAAAAAACTAACCTAAAAGAGCTTGAAATCTTCCCCATCTTCCTGCAACAAAACAATCGTAAACAAATTTTACAACATTCGCTTAATCAATTGAAAGTTTCATGAACTTTGATTCTTGCACTACTAGAAAAAAGGTGTTTTCCGACCGTCAATATGGTCGGACAACGGTCGGTTTTGGTGTCCGACCAAATGAGGCGGTCGGATAATGGGTGGTCGCACAAGGGTGTCCGACCGACTCGGTCCGATATTCCGACCGCAAATCGGTCGGACACCGGCCACACATTGTAATTTCTGAAATAAAATTTACTGAGCCAGGCAACCGAAGCGGTCCGAAGTTGCAAAATTCTGGAAAAAAAAATTCTTGAGCAAGGCGACCGAGGCGGTCGGATATTGTAATTTTTGGGCAAAAAAATACCCAGATTTCGGACCGATTCGGTCCGAAATCTGGGTAAAACCTGTAATTAGAGCTCTACCATCTGTAAAAACAGTAAAATATAGCACACAGTAAACAATAGGCTTCTACAAGCCTTAATTTTTTTCTAAACAAGGCTTATTGCCTTTAAACTAAAACTTTAATAATTTACATAACATCAATACTTCATAACGATTCAAACAAGTTAAACTTAACAACAACAAGTCTAACAATCAAAGAAGTTTATCAAAAACTAACCACAAGTCTAACACATGTCTAAAACATCAACAATCCATTATTACTACTCCGCTGCCTCAGAACTAGACTCAGACGACGAGCTGTATTGACGTTTGCTCTTGCCTTTCCCACTGCTCTTGCTCTTGCCCTTGCCCTTCTTCTTTTCCTTGTCCGCACTACCACACACAAAGTTCTGCATCATTTCCCGCATGACTCTCATATTTTCCTCATTGCACAAACGATCTTCTTCACCCTTTCTCTTAAGATCTTCGATTTCATTGTGCAACGAGACTTCCACCGAGGGATTAATTGAACTAGCATGAGTGTAAGTGCCAAACAAACCTGGATTTAGACGTTCCGAGGCATACTGCGATCCAAGGCCGTAAGCACTTCCCTTCTTTACCCCGCCATTCACCTCCAACCATAGTGTGGTTTCCTCCTCTAGTGTCATTTGAGCTGGGGTACTGCTACCATGCTCGGATGCCTGACTTGCCATCCTTTCTTCATAAGCCGCCATAGCCTTTTCCTGAAAAAAATTTAATAACAAGAATTAGATTTACAAATATTTACGGATTTAATAACTTTAAAAGATTGAATTTAATAACTTACATATAGCTCTCTAGCGCGCTCCTCGACAGACACTTCTTCTCCTTTTTTGTTTCTGTATATATGCCTCTTCTTAAAGATTTCAGGCACACGTACTGGCCGCCCTTCTTCCTTTTCCTACAAAATTAAAAAGATGATAAGTTAAATAGAAAATTAATACGAGTTACATAAAACAATACATATAATAATTAATAAGTTACCAATAGCATCCGCTGAGTCGCTGCGCTAACTGAGCCCCCGGTGTGCAGCGATCCACCCTTTTCGGAGGCTCGCGCGACTTTTCCTTGGGCGCTCCTCTTCTTAAATTCATCACTATCCCAATATTCCAGATATTTTACCCAAATGTGATCGTATATCCAATCGGGCTTCTTTCCTTTGGCCCGACTATCATACATGTTACCTTTGACTCTATCTGCACATTTTTCAAGGAAATTGCTTCGGACAACGCTATCAAAGGCAGGATGCCACTTGCACTTTGTCTGAAATAATTAAAAATATTAGATTTTTAAAAAAGTGACACTTAACTAAATTATTAAAAATAAAACATAGTTATTACCTTAAAATCGTCAAACATGGACAGCTTTACGAGGAAGGGTACCTTACCCCAGGATGGCCATGGCTCACTCCATCTAGATTTAATGCATAATGTGACTAAGGGAGTAGCCACGTGCGAGGGAGTAAAACTAGATAAAAATCACTAGTGTTAATAAATATACTAAAAAATTAAACTTTACAGTAGTATTAAATAGTTAAAAAATAACAAAAAATAATACTTACCCACGACTGCCCTCAGGATAAATCCTCACCCTCCCGTCATCATCATATGATCCTGGAGCACCAATGTAAAAAGGCGAGCTCGGATCATAATATGGTACAGTAGGTGGTACCGAAGCGCCCACCGAGCTCGGATAAGAAGGTGGTACAGTAGATCCAGAAGGGGTAGATGATGAAGGGGATGGTGATGGACTGGAAGATGGCGAAGGCATGGATGAGCTCATGCCATGCGGACGAACAACATAACCAGGAGACGTAGGAAGTAGCATGTCAGGGGGAAAGGTAGCGGGAGGAGTGAAAAAACCTGGAGCATATGTAGACTGAGGATATGTAGGAAGCATATGAGGTACATGAGCAGGAGCAGTAGTATGACATGAAGCAGGAGAGGTACTTTGAACCTTTCTTTTCCCCCTAGCCTTCTCCATAGATGTCATATCTGTAAAATAAGCACAATATAAGCAAATTATAAATTTATATGGAATACATTTAAAAAGTAGTGCAAATAATTGTAGTAAAGTAACAATAACAAACTACGAACATGTTAATCATCATCATTCGCGTCAAGGTCATCGGTTATTTCTTCTTCCTCGCTCGTCTCATCGTCATCAACAAATTCTTTCTCGCTTGTTTCAACGTCATCCATATATTCATCCTTCTTGTTTGCCCTAGATGTTCCTTCTCCAAAATTAGTCATTTTTTTCCATGTCTAACCACCGATAAATCAAACTCTTCATAGATGCCTTCACTATGTTGCACCTGATCGGCCAATTCAATATCCGCAATCAAGGGAACGGTTGAAACCTTATTTTGATATGCAACATCTAATACATCATCTACTTCCACTATTCCCACCAGCTTGCCTTTTAGAACAGCCCACCAATTAGCCTTGGCTTTGGATTTGGCTTTGGATTTGGCTTTGGATTTGTTCTTTGTCGGTGGATAAGGAACGTACCACACTTGCTTCACATTCTGGGCAATAATGAAAGGATCATAATGTCCATATGACGTTTTGTGATTAACTTCAACTATTTTAGAACATGGATCTACCCTCGTACCCTTGGGACTCGGATCAAACCACTTGCACCAAAAAAGTACCAATGTTTTACGAGGCCAACCTACTGTAAACTCTATTTCTACACAAAAATTGCAAGTTTGATATTCCATATCTACACAAAAATTACAAATTTTAGATACATATTAAATTGCACAGATTAAAAAAAATTACTTTGATACTCTACCAATTTTCATAAGATTAAGCAATTGTATAATTTTCTAAGTAAATTACTTTTAAAGATTATCATTTAGTAATTAATAACACTTCTCATTTGCAACTTATATCTATTTATTCAAAATGATAAAACTATTTACTTATCTATAGTTAGCTGGAGTAATTTAAAATCTAATATTTGAAGGATCAAATAAAATAGAATCAAAGATTACAAAATGTATATTTACAAATAATTTATTTCATTCAAATCAATTTACAAAATAAAATATTTTAAGTTACCGCTACTATATTATTTATAGCTAATGTCTCTTAAAATATAATATAAATAAATCATACATTATTAATGACTACATAAAATATTTATATTACTAATTACCCAAAAAGAAAATAATCTTAAAATTGTCATTCTTAATTATTTTCAATTTTTGAATTCTAGTTCTAGGCCTAATACTTATTTTTTAACTAGACTAGAGCATGTCTAACTTTTATGTCTAGTTCCAAACTAATTTATTCTCTAAGATTATCATTTAGTAATTAATTTTATTATTCAAATCAATTTACGAAAATAATTAAGATATTTTAAGTTGTGTAACTACTATATTACTTATAGCTAAGGCCTCGTAAATTATTGTTAAGTATGATAGTAACACACTTTAAGCTATGAAAGTAAAATATTTTTTCCCTAATTTGTAAAACAAGTATCCCATTCTAAACTAATGGTTAGAAAGATTCAAACTTAAGCAATTTAGGAGAAAACAAGAACCTAACTTTCTCCCTATGTTACTAACTCTCTAACTATTAGCTAATTCAATAAAGCACATCATAACAGCTATTATTCCTATTTTAATTTCTACATTATACTCTTCTTTGATACAACAACAAAGTTCATTATCACTACTACCAAAATAGGATCCACAAAAATGTTCATTTCCAACTTACAATTATTCAACAACAACAACAAAAATATTCAACAACAACCACAAAAAAATTCATTAACTCCATTGACAACTTTCAAATTTTCCAACAATAACAACTCCAATACCAAGACTACACGCTATATCTTTCAATTCAAAATCTAGTTTTTTATTTCAATTAAACAACAATATTAACCCCAACAATATCCCCATCATTCTTTTCTTTCTCGTTTTCAATTTTCGCCTATAAAATTAACAACTCAACTTTCCATAACAACTCCGAAGGCTAAATCCAAAACAAAACCCAAGTTTCAAAGTGTATCACCATTTTCTCAATTTTCTACCAAAATTCAAAACAACAATTTACAACTACTCCAACAAGTTACCATAGAAATTTACAATTTTTATATTTCAAATAACCCAACAATTTACAACTTTCATTACTCACATATGAATGTTCATTCCAACCATGACAACATCATCACCCAAACACCATAACAACTGCATAAGTTCTCATTTTTTATTTTTTATTTTTTTTTATATTTTTAAGCAAACTAGTTAACTTTCTAAACTAAACTAATAAATTAAACGAAGTAATACTACATAAAATGGACTAGTTTACTACTAATCTTCAACTAATAGTTAGCTTTCATAATCCCAGTTTCATATACCAATTCAAGATCATAGCCAAAAAAAAAAAAGGAACAAAAACACTTACCTAGGTGGCGGGATGCATGAGGTGGCGGGCTGCTGAGGTCCACCGGAGCTGTGGTGAGGAGGTGGCGCGCCGGATCTATGGAAGAAAGAAAAAAAATTGGGGGTTAGGGTTTGTAAAATTGAAGAAAAGAATGAAAAGAGATAGTGAAATTGAAGAAAACTTACCAAAGATAGAGTATTTGGGAGATTTTCGAAGAAATAATGAGTTGGGGGACAGATTTGTTTGAATTTGGGGAAGGGAAATAGTGGGTTTTGATATGAGAGAGAGAGTGAGTCGATGAAATGGGGAGGGAGTCGGGTTATAATTTTGGGGCGGTCCGACCGCTGCGGTCGGGCAAATTAAAAAAATAATATATTTAATTAATATCCGACCGCGGCGGTCGGATGATATAAAAAAAATTATTTAATTTAAATTTGCTAAACTGTTCGACTGCAGCGGTCAGATAAGGTGGTGCGACCGAATTTCGGTCTGAAATGTTCGGTGGGAAATCTCCTGATTTTTAATAATGTTGAAAAAGATTGTTATTTTGAGTTCACAATAGCTCCTTACAAAACATTCCTGCTTTAAGTTCATATATTTTTGGGTAAATAATACATTCTCTCAAGTTTTTTCTTTTATTTCCTTTGTGTGGTTGATCATTGAGGAGTTAGAGAAATCCATAGAATTAAGAGATGAACCAGAAAGGAAATATTATGGTTGGTGCAGGAGATCTAAGTTTTAAATCGCAAGAGATGTTAGTATAAAACGCGGAAGATCTTTACCAGTATATGCCAACAGTAGCTAATTCAGAAAGTCATAAGTTTTAGTGTCATTTTTGTTCCTTTAATTTTTTTTGTTAAAATTAGGCTGCCTCTTCGACATTCATTCGATGCTTAAACATCTAGATGGATAGACGTTATAGACCTAACTAACTAAAAAAACAGGTTTTTTCGACCGCCCAATCGGTCGAAATACGGTCGATGTGTCAACCGCATTTCGACCGATTGTGGTGGTCGACCCAATTATGGTCAAAAATCACCCTTCGATCGAACAAAATTTCGACCGAAATTCGGTCGAAAGGCTGGTAATTTTTTTTGACCAACTATCGACCGAAAGTCGGTCGAAAACCTGTAAAAACCTGCAACGTAAAAGCTGAAATTAGCCCTACACCACCTGTAAATTCAGCAACACGCAGAAAATCCAGACAAAACATATTCATAAACGATATTCAAACAAGGCTAACAAAGCCAAACAATAGAAAGGAGTCTTTCAACATTAGTTCTCTAGCACATTCATTGCACAAAAACTAGGCGGGTTAAATAGATTAAATAAACACATTCATTGCACAAAAATAAAAATACAAATATCTTCTTATGTTTATAATTATATAAGTACATTAAACTAGCCTATTAAAAAAACAAAACATCAAAGTACATATAAGGTCAATCCTCATCATCAGCCAATTCTTCTTCCTCATCCTCATCGTTAACGGCGTCGATTAATGTCCATATCTACACAAACATTGCAAGATTGAGAAACAATATGTATGATTTTTTATAATATTTTGCCACTTTTTTGTAATCACTATAGCAAGATTAATGTTGTCGGGTTTGTTAATGCTCGCAACTTGTTTGATGAATTGCCCCAAAGAAACAATATTGTCTAATAACACCCTATTAATTAATATTATCAAAGCAATTCAAGTTTATAATAGCTAACAACACCAAGGCAATAACACATTCCATACAACACTACCAAACAATTCCAACAATCACCAACAACTACAACAATATAATCCCAAACAACCCAAACCTAACTTTATAATAGCTAACAATTCCAAACAAGTTCTTCAACATCAACAATAACTACAATAAAGTTTGCTAACTAATAATTAACTACCTATGCATTAGAAAAGGCCAAATTTAAAAAATAATTAAAAACATAATTAAATTCGGATTTAATAAAAACAAAAAAAAAAACCTTACCTCGAGGTTGATTTATGCTCCAATAGCACCTACTAATGATTCCCCACTAGTTATATGCTTCAAAACTACAAAAAAATTGAGTTAAAAAGTTAGAGTTTAAGTTTTACAAAGTAATTAAAATAACCCTCAAATTAAGAATTTACCTTGAATTTCTTGTTATAGGTAGTGATTAGGAGGGTAGATTGTGTTTGATTGTTGATTTTGGAGGTGGGTTATGGTGGATTTCGAGTATGGTGCTTGGGGAGGGTTTAAAATGGTGTTTTATGATTTTTGGGGAAGAAACAAAATGAGCCGAAATGGTGTCTGCCTCAATTAAAAACGGGGCTTCCGACCGCACCATCGACCGAATTTCGGTCGACAGGCCCAACAAAATTTAACCTATCGACCGAAACTCGGTCGAACCAAAATTTCGACCGATTTTCGGTCGATAGGTAGTAGTCGAAAAAAGCAATTTTTTTAGTAGTGTGAATATTCAAGATTACTCAAGTAAAATACCATTCAAAGAAGGCAAGTGTAAGTTTAATACATGACGCAAGGTAACTTACATAATGTTGTTTACAAGGAATAAAAATCAGTTCTTAAAACTTAATAAGTTTCAGTTAGAAATCATAGAAATCTTGTAACATTTGAAGCACAAGACTTGTGTATTAAAGTTTATGAGATATTACTACAAGAAGTAGGAGATATTCTTGTTAATGATGCAGAAGCGAAGTTGTTCCATATGCAGGTATTAGACTGATTACTATAAAAGGAAGTGTACGAAAAGAGTAGCTGATGAATTCACATTAACAATTTTACCTTTTGGGTGATTTTTCTCGAATTGATATCTTGTTTCTTATGGATGATCTCTTGTTTCATGGATGTGACCTCATGTTTTATTGATTGATCACTTATTTTATGGATTAATCTCTTATTTATGTATTTGATCTCCTGTTGGTTATCATATGAGGATGAATTATCTAATTTTAAGTTTAGAATAACATAGTTATTCTTCTAGATAACCTTTGAGCAACCATATGAGTTTCCTGATGTAATATCTTTTCTATGAGATCATATTCACAATGATTGTACGAGAAAATTCTTGTAAGGACAATAACTTAAAGCCAAATCTCTAACAAACAAAAACTCAATGTCTCACGTTATATTTAGTTAATCTCTTACAAAGGTCAATAGTAACTCCTACTAATATTATTTGTGAATGTCGCCTAAGATGACTAATGGTCTCTCACGCTATATATAATTGTCTGCCACGATTAATTGGCTTGTATTTAAAATTCGCAAAATTATTCTAAATACTTCCAAGTTCCAACTCAAATAAACAAAGAGCGGGATCATATTTTGAGGGTAAACATTGACAAGAACTCTCGCTAACAAAATAATTATCTCTTGTGAAAGTTAATGTGATCTCTTGAATAAACTAAGTTACGATGAAAATGGTGGACTAAATTTTTTGAACGCTGCCTATGATGATTAATGGTCTTTCTCATTTTTTATGTGTTTCTAATCATCACTTAAGATGATTTATTCTCTCGCCTAAGATAAGTTACCATGAAAACTGTCTCTCTCGCTCTCATTTAGGTGATCTCCTAAGATATGTGTTAGATATCTCACACAGTATATAATTTTCCACCACGATTAATTGGCTCAGTTATAAAATTCACAAAGAGTTCTAAATACTTTCAACTCAATTAAACAACGATCGAGCATGATTGTATTTTGAGGGTAAAAATCGACAAGAATAATATCTCTTGCTAACAAGATAATTATCTATTGTGAAAGTGAATATGATCTCTAAACTAAAATAAGTTATGATGAAAATGGTCGACTAACATTTTTGAACGCCACTTAAGATAATTAAGAGTCTCTCACCTTTTTCATCTATTTCCAAACATTGCCTAAGATGATTAGCGTTCTCTCGCTTAAGATAAGTTACGATGGAAATTGTCTCTTTCACTTTTTTTAAAGTGATCTCCCAAGATATGTGTTGGATCTCTCACGTGGTATATAATCATACGCCACGATACATTGGCTCAATTTTAATTCACAAATTATTTTAAATATGTCCGACTCAATAAAACAGTGAGCAAGATCATATTTTGAGGGTAAAATTGACAAGAATACTACATCTCGCTAACAAAATAATTATCTCTTGTGAAACTAAATATGATCTCTTAAATAAAATAAGTTATGATGAAAATGGTCGACTAATAATTTTGGACGTCACCTAAGATGATTAATGGTCTCTCACATTTTTTATGTGTTTCTAAATGTCACCTAAGATGATCAATGTTCTCTCGCCTAAGATAAGTTATGATGAAATTTGTCTCTCTCGCTTTATATTTAAGTGATCTCCTAAGATATGTATTAGTGACAAACACCTCGAATGAGAGTAGGGTGTCAAGATAACCCGACGTGTAGTTAGGGTCGAACTCAAGGAGCTATGTTGAATCTCCGAAAAATTAATCCCGAAGGGCTAAAATTTAGGAATATCAACTGAATGTATTAACTCTTTTGGGGTATTTTGGAGTCGCCACCCAATTTAAGGAAAATAGGGAACCAAATAAACAAATGCGTGCAAAACTTCGTTTTTGGAAAAAGACGGTCTTTTCAGAGATTTTGAGTAAGAGGTTTTGTTAATTTCGAAATAAGGTTTTAAGGCACTTTCGAAATTCCGTTAACAAAGGTTAATCCGATAGGTTTCCAAATTAATTTGCAAGTGCTATTTATGCATTTTTTTCTAAAAATAATTAATTGAACTATTAATTAATTCAACTAATTAAATTTAGCAAGTTTTCAAAAGATTTACAATTTATTTAACAAGCTTTAGTTATTTTCAAAATAAAATAAAAAGCGCATTTTCTTTTGAAAAGGAACGATTTGATCGTCCTAATTTCTTTGCCAACTCATATGTGGTAACACATAAATGACACTTGCTTAATTTCAACTTCAAAACCCAAGTTTCCCACCATAAGATGGAGCTTTTCCCACCATAAGATGGAACTTTAGGTTTCAAGTCGCTTTTTGCAAAGTTGTTTCGGGACATTTAGAAGTTAATTAAAACTTCTTTATAAATTTTGACTTTTAAAAGAAACTACTTCGTATCAATAAGATAGAAGCCTTTTCTTATAGTCATTTATTATTCGTGGTTTTGAAAATTTGTGAAATTTTGCACGCATTTACTTAAATGGCCTGATTTGCAATAAATTAAATAACGACTTCAAAATAAAAGTATTGAACATAGAGTGAATCAAATAACCAAACAAACCATACATATATATTAATAAATAAACTGTTTATACAAAGTTTACATAAATATTCTAAAGGGAAAGGAAGGATAAGAGTTAAAAGATAAAACCCGGGAATCTGACAAACTCGCGGGAGCCTTAAATTTTCTAAAATTTCTAAAGCTTGGAAACTTGACCCCGAGCTTGACCCCAATGCAACTTTATGCCAATAATCCAATTCCAATTGGTGAGTTTAGCCAACTCGTTCCCGAAGAGTGTTCATGTAAAGAAAAAGAGAATAAAAATTAGTATCTATGCTAAACAACTAGAACAAATTTGTCAAATAGACTAGAAAGAAAACTAGCAAAGAACAAGCTATATATCAATGTATGCTAAACATCTGGAAGGAAAATTTTGGATATAAGATAAGCAACATTCTAAAATATAGTGAAGAGGTTCAGGTGTGCATTAACCAAGATACGATGACCATATTAGCTTTCATTGCTCAGCTTAGTAATCACAACATACTAAAGAAGGCAGTTTATATTATTGAAGCCAAAAACTCTACTGATGCAGGCAACGAACTCTATAATAGGAATTCAATTAAGCATCATCAATGACATATCTAAACGATAAGAAAAGTCTCATATTACTACCAAACTTGATCCAAAATTAGAACAACTCAACTCTGCTCCCTCTTTTCAAACATACCAGCAACAACACCTCATACATACCCCTGACTCTCCCTCCAAACTTGCACATCCCCTCTAACACTCCAGCTAGCACACTCTCACTTATGAACACACATACACAACTCTGGACATACTCACATTCCTCACACTCAATCCAACCAACAGGAGCAAAACTGAACACGCACACACTCTACCGGCACACACACACACCACTGCACACAAGCACAAACATTCTGCACACACACACCACTGCACACAAGTACAAACATTCTGCACACACACTAGGAGCCACTAAAGACTACCCTATACTCTTCTCATAAACGCCAGAACAACAGAACAGACCCCTCACACTTCTCACAGGCCTGCTGAAACAGCCTCTAATAATCTCACAAAGCTGCCTCTTCACCTCTGCACACACACACACCCCCCCCTCCTACAAGCTGCACCACTGAGCTAAACTCCCTAAGATAACTATAACAACCTACAAACTAGAGCCAAACTCCTAATCATCTCTACTCCTAAGCTTCAAAGCAAATTCCAGAAACAGGGAAACAGCTCCTCTCCACCCCTAACAACCTGAACCACACTCAAACCCAAACTAGCACCAGAATAAGATCCTAAGCCACCTGAAGCACTATAACTCCTCTATTACCTGCCTGAAACAGGATTCCAGGTCTCCCTTTTCTCCAGGGCACTTCACAACCACATAAACCAACTATCTACAAACAGAATTCCATTCAAACAACCAGAACTTGAGACAAACTCACTATGCTTCCAATAACACAAACCTGGACTCCCTTTGCTCAAAGCGTTCTCCAGAAAAACAAACTCACTCAACCAGATCTCCTCAAGCAAACAAAAGAACCAGACAAGGACAATGCAGGCAGGAAAAACCTGGAACTGAATCGAAAAAGGGAAAGATATTACTTGCTTTAAACTCAAGCATACAAACTGGACAAGACTTGAAAAAAAAGAACTTATCCGGGTTAAACAGGACTAGCCTGAGCTAAAAGAAAGGAATGATTTTCACATTGTAACATAAAGCTTCGATATTAAAACTTACAATTGATCAACTATTGATTCTGCTTAATTTTTGTAAAATTTTACTTCAATTTTCATAAGAATGAGGCTTCATTAAGCATACAGAAAGATGGTATCGATAGATTGAACTCAAAATGCCAAACAAAGAATTTTCAAGTTACACAGGTTAAAAAAGAACGAAACTCCTAAAAGATTGCATCTTTTGTAAAATCACAGTATCATAAGCCAAACTTAATATTAAACAAGCAGCTACTTAAATACTTCACATGGTATTAAACATAAGGATTCAAGTGCGAGGTTAAGATTTTACCTGCTGCGATGCAGTGAAAAGGGGCGAGGAATCTGAAGCGATGTCACTCGAACAAAAAGAGCGACGACGAATTTAAGACAAAGGACTAAAGCTTTTTATGTGCTGCTGCTATATGTTTTTTATGCCTAAAGTTGCTGCTACCAGAATCCCAATCTCCTTAAAATTTTGCCTGTTGTTTCCTCTATTCTCTCCTCCTTTTAGCTGCTTCCTCCCCTTGGCTCTCGAATGGAATTGAAAATACCAAAAATGACCCATAACAGATCTAAAGAGATAAGGTTGTACGAACAGGATGAGCTGGAGAAGAGGGGGACCAGTGGGGTCGATGGATTTGAGAGGGAAAATCAGATTTTTGGTTCGGGTAATTGGGGTTTAGGGATTTCGTTTGGATCGGGTCAGGGAAAGGCTGAAAAATTGGGTAATGTATGCGTGTGTATAGATATGTAGGGCTTTTGCAAAGGTAGGCTGGGTTTTAAGGTTATGAACGAAATTAGCCTTTTTTAGGATAAATTAAGGCAAGGAATGAGATTGCATGGGTGAGCTGGGATTGAGCTGCGCATTTGTAAAATTAGCCGCTTTCTTTGAAATTTCAATTGATTCACTTTTAAAATTTTGAAATTGACTTTTATTTTGATAATTAACATTAATTAAAATTTCGGGACAAAATTTGATGTCAACAAGCTAAACAATGTTCAATCTAAGTAGTTCAAATATTTTATTTCTAAATTTGGATAATATCCCTAACTATTAATTGAAATTTAGCTAAATTTATGTTAACACTTAGTAAAAGGGTTGTTTGTAAGTTTCTAAAATATTAGAGTTATAGCCTTCCCTTAATTGTACCCCTAATGAGTACTAACTACTAAGCTCGTTAGTTGATTGGGTCAGACCTTAGAACCTACTCTAATACACCTAATTTACCCCTTTCGATAATAAATGAGACTAATATACATTAATCTTTTCGATGTTAATTTGTATTGCATAAAGTGCAAGTAGTTGTTCTTGGGTTGGATCTTCTTCCTTTCAGTGTTCCGACGAATAGTTCAAAGGGCTGGCGCCTTCTCTTTGAGTTTCTACAATCATGCGGCCACACGATCATCATCTCTTATGATTATGCTCCAACTCATTTCTTTGGTGTGCCGCACTTAGAGATGTCTTGAGATTTGTCAACTTCAAGAACTTGTCATTGGGCGGTCGTGTCATGGTTGTGCGGCATCATCTTTTCCATGGTTGTGATGTAGCATAGTTGTTGCACGGTAGCATACTTTTGAGATCTCCATGATTTGGCAAAGCTTTTCAGCTTCAGAGATTATGTGGCTGCATCTCAGTAAGACTATCGCATCATATGCAAGATTGTGTGGCCGCCAAACTGTTGTGTTGCCACACTTTCACTGTTTTTACTACTTCATCCAGAATTTCTCCTAACTTAGGTTCTTTTCCTTCTTGTGGTTTCATTCACTCCTCTACATTTTTTAAAACCTGAAACCAAGCATAAACATATCATGTTCCTACTGATTGGTTGCTTTCAAAAACAAAAGTAAAAGTGAATCTTGTGTAGGCAAAATGCCCATACATCAACTCCCCCAAACAAACGTCTTTGCTTGTCCTCAAGAAAACCAAACTCTATCCAAAGTTAAGTAATTCACTTTCAAATTTTAGCATAAGATGAAACCAAGTTCCATGTTCAATCTTTCAAAAATCTTATGACCTTATTTGGCACCAACAACCTAACATACTCATGCATACTCAACAAGGGCATCATGTATTACTTCACAAGTTTCACAATGATCTAATGATGACATCAAAGCCTCAGAATTGACTTGGTTCATCAACCATACTTACTTAAGCATGAACCACATTTTAAGCTAGGACTTTCATCTCTCCATTCTCCAGTAAAACATCAAACCACCTTCAGAAATGCATTTTCATCTAAACGCTACTCCCTCTGTTCCAAAATGGATGACATGTTTCAGATTTCGAGAGTCAAACGAGTTCATTTTGACTGTGAATTTGAACATATAATTTTTAAATTTTTTCGAACGATATTTATATATTTGGAAACTACATAAAAAGTACTATAAGTTACAATAATTAATAATTCAAAATATTTAAAAAATATATGAAAATATTACGGTCAAAGATAAACTCGTTTGACTCTCGATATTCGAAATATTTCATCCATTGTGGTACGGAAGGAGTACTATTTACACTACTTGGTTCAACAAGCTACTTCAAGAAAGAACCAAGCAAAAAAAAAATCAAAAGCTTATTGTCATAAACAAAAATTGGAATTTACGCAGCATAATAAAGTGAAATAAGAAAGTAACATGTACTATGTACATCAAAGACGATTAAAATTCATACATGAATAGCAAGTTTCAAGAACATTCTCAAGTCATCAAAATCAAAACCCCATATAAAGTTACAACGATTATACAATCATTTGCTCAACCTAAAAAACAAGAGACGTAAATGTTGTAACATACAAAGTAGATTCATCAAGCAGCTAGCAGTCAGGGGAAAGCATCAACTTTTTTATGCTAGTTCAGTGCTTACAGCCTCTATAAACTTATATATTTCATAAATCCTTCTGCTCTTTCCCCAGAGTATTTGACAATAAATCCACTTCACATGTCCAATTTCGGCAAAATACCATAACCTTTAGTTCAAGCATGATATTCAATCAAACCTACATACGATTCATCCCTCAAGACACCATTGGCAATAATTAATCAGATTCCATATATATATTTATTTTACAAATTTGAAAGCTTAGATTAACTAACATCTTTAGTTGATTTTACCAGAGTAAGTCCCATCTCCATAACTTTCGGCAATGGCATAACGTACTGTAAACTTTCACAGATGTAATGCATGAAACTATGCTCCGTTAAATTTATCTTGCCTAGTTTCCGGGTCTTTAAGGCTTTGGAAGCTAAAAGGACAAAGCCAAACGAATTAGCCTCAGCACGAGGTGTCCTGCTAACAACCTCACTAGTCATTGCATTTATGTAACTGCGATCAACTTTTTTTGGTATGTGTCTGTTATCTTTAGGTTGAATTGGAAGGACAAGTCAGTAAATATGGTGATGATAAACCTCTCAGCATAATACTTATCAAAAAAAAAGAAAAACTCGGCATATTGTTATGACTTTCACATTAAAATATTGCAGTAGACAAAAACCCTCATCTCAAGTTCAATTTTTATGTTCTTCAGGTGCACCTGAATCATAGCACCAACTTCCAAAATAGTAACTCCCTCTAAACTCTGCCTAACAGAAACTCGAGAAGATTTAACTAAAAGACCTGCAAAAAAACTAGTGTGACTAAATGACCTCCTCCTTTTCTTTTTGACTTATTTTTATGTGGAAAAAATATTAAGTGTGCTTAAGTGGTGTCGGAGGCCAGATTAGAAATAGAAAAACTTGTGGGTAAAAGTGCATATTACAGAAAAGTATATAAACTTAACCAAACCGGGTCATTTTAGCGGTCAAAAATACAAAAACGGGTAATCAGAAAAGATTTCTTCTTGCTCGCACCTCTTCCAATTTTTCGAACAAATTTCGAACCGATTTCTGTCCCTTCATAAGTTTTCCTAAACGATTTTTGTCTCATGCATCTATTTAACAATTATTTCGAAGATTTGAAGTAGTTGTTGAAGAATTTATAAAAATCTCGATTTCTGCAGGTGAGCAACATTAATATCGTTGCATTTTTGTTCTGGTTCTCATATAAGTCTTAGAACTTATGAAGAAACGTCAATGGTATTTTTTGAAGAAATTTTGATTTTTTGCTTATTGTTCTTTCCAATTTTTCCCTTTTTAATTTTATATTGTTGTTTACTTTGTGTCTTGTACTTCTATATGTAGATAAAGTAATGGCAGGGCTGAATAATATCAGTACGACTGCTCGAAGCGGTAAATCTAAAACAAAAGAGGCTAGTAAGCAATCTGAAGAAGATGACAGTGTTAAACAAATTCCTGAAACTGATGTTGCTGAATTAGATAAACATTCAGCAGAAGGTGAAAATCAACCTCCAAGTGGTGGAGGAGATGAAACTGAAGTTTTTGATCTTTATAAACATCCAAAAGTAGATGACAATCAACCCACAAGTGGTAGAGTTCCTGTAAGTGCTAATAATCCAGCAGTGGATGACAATGAATCTCCACTCGTTGAAACTTGTTTAATGGATGCTGAAGTTGGTGTAAAGAACCCCAGATTCAAAAGACCGTAAAGGATCACTCTGTAAAAGATATTGTGGTGGAAGAGGCCCAAGTGGAACCCCAAACTGAGGATCTTTTGGCTAAAATCGATGCTTTTCAAGCGGATGAACTCTCCGATGCAGGAAAAGGTAAGGAAAGCATGGATGATAGTGGTGGAGATGATGGACAAAGTTCTGCTACTCGTGATGAAGGAAATAGAGAGGAATCAGGAGAAGAAGAAAGTGGTGAAGAAGAAGAAGAAGAAGGAGGAGAAGAAGGAGCAATTGAAGAAGAAATTGATGAAGAAACTGATCAAGAAGGGGATGAAGCAAGGGAGCCTAAGTGTGAGTTGGACCGTTTATCAGTTCCTCGATGCATAAAGGAAATCAACGTTCAAAGGTATCGATTTAAAACTTGGCTTGATGAAATTCCATCATTCCCGGCAAAGATATCTATTCGATTTAGCATTAAAAAATAGTATTTATTTAAAAAGTTGTTGAAAACATTAAAATTAGAAAAGAAATTTAAGGAGACTGTATTTGGGAAGTTCCTTGAAATGTCCAAATTTTGGCAATTCAATGGACAGATGGTCCACTCCCTACTTCTTCATAGAATAAAAGATAAAAAGCGTCGAGAGGTTTGGTTCTTGGTTGATGGAAAGCCAGCTTGTTTTGGGCTTAGGGAGTTTGCTCTAATGACTGGTTTGGTGTGTCGGAGAAAACCTAACGATAAAGCAAAGAATAAGGCTGTAAAGAAAGGTGATGAATTTAATGAAAAAGTAACTTGGAAACCATCCAGTGAGGCGAGTGTTAAATTTACATCGTCGAGGCTGTGGAGGTTGTTGAAAACTAGCAGAAGATTTGACAAAGAGGAATAGTTGAAGATTTGCCTTTTGTGGTTTCTCCACACGATGTTGATGGCAAAGGATACTTCAAAGTCTGTTGAGAAGAAATGGGTTTGTATGGTTGATGATCTGGAGTTCTTCTCCATGGGGCAGGTTGTGCTTCGAGCTTACGATTGAATATTTGAAGCCCAAGCTTGACATGGCCAAGCATTATAAAACCTTTAGTGAGAAAGGAAAACCGCCTGGATATGCTCTTTTTGGCTTCCCCTGTGCATTTTTGGTAAGTTTACAATAAACCAATAGTTAGTTGATTGTGAAGTTTTCATTTTTCGCAGTCCTATCAAATCTTTTATCTTAAGCCTGGGTCAATGAAGCATTTCCTGCCATTGGAAGGAGAGCTGCACTGACAGATCAATCTCCTATGCCGTGCCCTTGGATGCTTAAATGGTACAGTAAAAGGGTGCCTAAATCCTTTGATCCATTTGTGGAAGGAGAAAATAAAATTAAGGTAACGTTGCGCTATTTTCATGTCATTTAATATTTTTATTCAAACTAAGAAACTAATTTGCTCGGCTTCTATCCAGATCGTGCGCCCTTACCTATTCCCTACTGATCAAGAAGTGAGATCGAGGTGGGAGGATTCATATGTGCCCTATGCAGATGAAGTTAAGGATGGGTCGGTGGATGCCCTTAGGGCTGAACTTGAGGGGGCCACTGTAATCAAGAAGACTGCTCTTTATCCTGCTGGTGAAGGTGATATGGATGAAGATGATGCAAGAGGCGATGAAGATGTTGGTGGAGATCGTAAAGGAATTTTTGGTGAAGGTGCAGCTCTTTCAAGTGGTGGTGTCAGTGCTACAAGTCCTTTTTTGCATGTTGTGCTCGATAGGCTGACAACAATGTAGCACAAATTGGTTGATGTTGCTAAGATGCTAGCGGAACAACCAAAGAGGACAGTATGCAGCCGTCGTTCTGCGTTGTTGATGAGGCACAGGAAGAGGAAGGCAATGGAAAGTGGTACCGCTGCAAAGACCACTACAATTCTGAGAAAGAAGCATAGATTTGATGAAGTGGTTGCTACTGTCAGTGCCATCATTGTCAATGCCACCAATGCCAATGCAGTTGATGCCAATGCCAACAATGTCAATGCAGTTGATGCCAGTGCCAATGTAGTTGATGCCAATGCCACCAATGCCAATGCAGTTGATGGCAAGGTAGTTGATGTCGATGCCATTGCCAATGCCAATTCAACTGATGCCAATGCCAATGCCAATGCCAATGCTGTTGATGCAACCAATGTGAGTAATAGTAAACTGCTGATGAAAACTGAGGAGGATGATGAGGAACAGTTTTATGAAGCGGAGGATGCATCCCATGTCGAATCGGAATTGAACTTGAATGGAGAATTTGGTCAAGATCCCGAAGAAATTATGTCGGGTGTATTAGAGAGTCATGACAAAGAGTGTAGTGATAAAGATGAGAACAAAGTTTGATTTGTCAATCTTTAAAAGTTTGTTGTAATATATTTATTGTAATCTTGTTTGAGTGTTAAACAATTGTAGTTGACGATTATTTTTAAATCCTGTTTGAGTGTTAAACAATTGTTGCTGACGATTATTTTTTAAATCTTCTTTGAGTGTTGAACAATTGTAGATGAGGAATTTTATTTAAATCTTTTCGGGTGATAAAAGAGTTGACAATGCATTTTGCTACTGTTTAAAATAATTTTGCACATGACTGATCGCTGATAACCAAATAATTTATTAAATTGTGAACTATAGCTGTTGAATGCATACTGAATTAGGTCGATTATCGATACAGAAATAAATATGTGTAGTGGCAATTCTATTTTTTGGACAACAAGGAATAAAACTAAAAACTACTTTACATGGTCGACAGTAGACATTTGCTGGATTTATACTTGTACTACCGAAAATATTTTGGTATAAGTTGGAAACTTTTCGAGCATAGACCAAATGTCCATAGACTAAAGACAAAACAATATTTCAACCAATCAAAAAATAGATGACGTATATTAATAGACGTGTATCTTAGCTAATACGCAAAATAGATTGTGCGGTAGATAATAGGTGTCGTGAAGTGTGGCAGAGTAGTTGGTAATGCACTGCCCAAAGCAATTCTTGTCAAGTCAGAGCCGTTTTTTTTTTTTTTTTGAAACTAAAAGACTTGATTAAAGGTGCTCATTTGCTTTAAAATCATTAATTAAGAAGTGACCATTGCATTTAATTTGTGTCTCTTCACTAACCTTTGCAACTCTTCAACATTATTTCTATATAAACCCCTCAACATTGTGTACTTTTTCCACTCCATTTTCAATACATATTTTTCTGAATTTAAACTATCAAAAGAACATTCCAAAATGGCTGGACCATCCAAGAAGCGTGATATCTACTGGGAGTTAGCCATTCTGCAATAAGAAATTACTGAACTGTGGGAGTATTTGAAAAGGCTTGAAAACAGAGTATGGGCAGAGTTGCAGGCAAGGGAGGATCAGGTCAGAAGGATCAACGCATGACTTGATGCAATTAGAGCACCACCAGCGCCATAGGCAAACGTCATACAGGAAGATGCAAGTCCACCAGGTTCACCAGATGCATCCCTACCAAATTCACCATCCCCACCAGGTTCAGCAAATGCACCGGCTTCACCAGATGGACCACTAGATATGGTTGAAGAATCTCCAGCAAGTTCACCCAATGAACCGACTAGTCGTCTGTTACTTGTTGTTTATATTTTAGTTGTCGTTTTTTTTGTTGTTGCTGTTTATGTTTGAATGGTCTGGTTTTTGTTGTTAATATGTTTTAATGGTCCAGACCTTTTACTTATGTTATGTTGCTTCAGTTGGGAATATATATTAGTTTCAGTTGTGTTTTGATTATCCACCGGTGCGGTCTATTGATGTTGTTATTATCCGTGTTAAAGTCTGTTGTAATTTTGATTGTCTACCAAGTATATTCTATTTGTGGAAACATATGAAAAGTTATGATGGTTAACACTTAACATTAATCAAACCAATAAAATAACTAAATTAGTAAATTACTAGAGAAAATTGCTATCACATTGACAAAATTAGCTGGAAGATACGCATCAACCTAAGTTCGGTCTATTATACACTTATTGAAAAGCTGAGCGTTGAAGTTCTACCGTTCAGGATATTATCGCGCTCGTGTTTGGCATTTAGGGATTGATGTTGGGGTTTAGGGTCTAGGGTCCACGCGCTTGGGGTTTGGGGTTTGGGTTCTAGGGTATTAGTATATCATTTTGGCTTGTGGGTATATTATCAACGATCCGAAATTACACTGTGTTTGATTGTCAACGTTGCGTGGTTAATAATATACGATTATGATCTTGCTTAAAATAATATCAAATTCCTATGTTAAATACTAGTAAGGGGTAATCTTGTAATCTACGAACTAGGAAACCACTCACGTGACAACTTTGTTGCATAATGTACCTTAATGATGGTCGATAGCATTGATAAGGACTACTAACATAATGTATACTAATGTTAAGGTTCTGAGAAAGCAAGTCATCTTTCTCTAAGCATGGAAGAAGATCACATTGCTTGGGAAGAAGATTGTGTTTCTGATCGCAAGCTAAGCAATGAGAAACCTCTTTACAAAATAACAAAAAACAAAATGCATATATACTTAAACTAACTTAAAATATTGAACATACTTTAACTAACTTAAAACATTGAACATACTTAAACTAACTTGAAATATTGAACATACTTTAAAAAAACATAAAAATTAAGGGGAACTTAGGGGGGGAGGGGGGTGACGAGGTCGTCGGGGTTGATACCGACGCGACGACACATTGCATGAAGAATACGTGCAATGCGCCGAACGTTCATTTCTTGGTGCTGCCTGTCCTGGTCTAGTCTTCGTATGAGGATGTCTAGAGCTTGATGAATTAGTAGTGCATCTTGGAAGCAGACATTGTTGTGCAGGGAAAAATCCTTACAAAAGTTGAGATTTTACAGTTGAAATTGTGTGAAAGAAAGTGTAAACAATGGTCCTATTTATAGAAGAAGAAGAAGGTGAAACGGATAGGGGTGGGGGGGTGTAACGGGGGTCTCGTCTAACAGTCATGATTAAATCCATTTCCCAGTGAGACTTTTCCCACACCATTAAATCCGACGGGACATGACAAGCTTGGGCAGTGCACTCCTTTAAATATGACACATTTCCCAGTCACCTATTATCTACCTATCAATATACTTAGCTTACTCATTAAGTGTTGTCTATTAATATACGGCAACTAGTTCTTATTATTTGAATATGTATTTGTCTTTAGTCTATGCGATTTTAGTATATGATCGAATAGCCAACTTGAACAACAAACATTCAATTTAGTTTAAATCCAACATTTATTTAGTGAAGACCATGTATAGTAGTTTACACAGTATTTTATTCCTACTCCAGAAAAAAATTTCAACTACACATGAATAAAACCCATTTAAAGTATAGTATCACCAACGTAAGATCGATTGTCAACTACGCATACATGGCCAACAAATACCAATTCCTTATGCATCAAGAGTTTATTATCAACTTTTATAAGTATATGAACAATAAGACAGTAAATAAAGGTAAATTGGAAGATCGTCAAATATTGTTTACTTCGTCTAAAAATAATAACAAATAACAAACTTAACAATAAGAACACCAAAACTAATACGCCGACAAAATATCACCCATTTCCATTGATAATATTTTTAACAAATATATTAATAAAATAAAAGAGCTTTCTTTACTAAAGGGTTAAAGAGGTCCTCTTATTCGTGGCAACATATGCACACGAAAACAAAGACCATATTCAGGATGGCGGCGCATTATTTGAAAGTGGAGAACTTGGCCTTGAGTGATATGACGATCATTAATAAACCTTAACCAACCTCGCTGAAGCGTTTTACGACTTGGTGTCACACAGAATTCCATGAAGTATCTAACATCACCGCTGTAGATAACAACTCGCATCGTGTAGTCGGGTAAAAGATAGGCTATGTTCCATGGAAAAATCTATAATCAAAGAGTAGAGCGTTTAATGTGTTAAAAATCAAATAACCACTAGATCATTATTTAGTCAAAGAGAAATATTAAAGAACGAGGTACGAAACTTACTAGATCATCGTTTATACATGAATAACTATTCACAGTAAGAGTGAAGCATTGACGGTTCCTTGTAATGATGTACATTCCATTCAGCCAGACATGGTCATTACTTGCATCCCCTGCATCTTCTGGCATGTTTTAATAGGCTTGGGATGAGATCAAAGAGGTGTAAAAAATAGGGGTAGATGAACTAACTTGTTGATGGGTGTTAAAAAAATTTGAAAATGATGGCCTTATTTATACTCTATATGGGAGGAAAAGAGTTATTGGAGCCATTGTATCAGATAGGATAGTTCATAACTTTGGGCAGTGCACCCTTTAAAGAACCTGACACGCGTTTAAACTGGCCGATTATCAACCACAAAATCCGCTAGCAAGCTACCTGTTGGAAATGATGTCTTCAGTCTATGCTGAGTTGGTCTATGTTCAAATAGTTTACAACCAACAGTAATTACTATAGATATCAATAAAGCTAGTTAAGATTTTTTGTCAGCTTCTTAAAATCGAGAGTTAAGAACCTCAACCGCAGCAAAAAAGGGTCTATTATCAACATATCTAATTCTAATAAACAACAAGACTAAACACTAGCTAATTTTGCAAAGATACAGAAATTATTCAGTTCACAAAGTTATTACAAATGTTCATAAAAATAAATTATTACACTCATAAGGGAAAAAGCAATAAATAATAAATCACTGTCTATTTTGAGCCAGAGGGCAAGTTGTTTTTTTATGGCCGGATCGCTTACAATTTGAACATTTATTCCTTCTCTTCTTGGACGTAAATGATACACCGATAGATGGAATGTGCTGAACTCTTTTCCTGCCCCTTTTGATAAATGTCTTACATGTACAGGTTCTTTTATCTCCCATGAAGGAACTACGAAGGTGGCTCGTAGCCTTCTCATCATTCTTGTACAAGAGTGATTTGCCAGTACCATGTCCAATAATATTGCTGGACTCAACCATTTGATCATCAACTGCTATGGGAGATGCCACAACAGTATTTGAAACTGCGGCGGACCTCTCGACCCGTAAAATATAAAGAATAGGCCTACTACCATTACCATCTACATCTAGGAGGTATATGCGCAGATCATTGTCATTCCTAATGAACGAAGGAGCTATTTTCCCCCTAGCAGGCACAACTCTAAGCATATAACTAATAGATACGTCGCCGCAATCACAAGTTAATTGTCCGCGTTCAAGGACGCTATCAATCAACTCGTAAAATGTACCCTCCAATTTCAATACAATAGGTACTGTTGAACTAGTATTGGAATGCCAAGACCAGCACTTAGGCGTCTCTACCCATTGCCCATTGTAATCAGCACCCACTACTGCATAACACCCCATAACAGCTCTATTTACTGATATATGAACAAGTCAATAATATACTGAAACAGGTCGATGAACAAAAATAGAGTTCTAATGGAACTGAAGCATAGTTATTCTAATGGAAAAAAACAATGGCAGATATGATAAAGCAGCTTACCAGCTCAATAAAACACTTCGTATAGCACGGTGAAGTTGATATCAACTCAATTCGAAGCAATTGCACCCACCATGATAGACGGATTAGAACCTTTTGAAATTGAAATTTTAAAAGCTTCTCACAACCATAAATCAAGAAATGAGAGCAAACTGAAGATGAGAATTGGATTTCTAATAGGTATGGAATAAGATGGATGGATTTGTGCCCTAAAATGAGGTTCAGCTGAAGAAGAGGACAATGGAGGCGGCTGGAACGAGAGGAAGGGGGGGGGGGGGAGGGAATAGCACAACAAATTTTGGAGGGGGGAGAAAATTTTCCTTTTTTGGTAATGGGCCAAAGTGTAATATTTGGAACTTGGGGGTTGGGACGTGTAGGCATTTTTTTGGTGTAATTAAGTCCTAATCCTAATTTAAAAAAAGGTGGTCATCTAGCCAATTCTTAAAACTTGGAGGTCATTTTTGTTAATTGCAGACTTGGGGGAGGTCATGCAACAAAAAGCCCCCAGAAACTCACTCCGAAAAATATGATGGAATTTCCATCCATTCCCATGAAGATCTTTTGCAATCAACTCTTGACAAGGGGGATGCTGAGAGTAATCCTGCAAGAGCAAGACACAATAGTCATGAGTTGGTTAAACATCATTGACCACTAGAAGGATACTACAAAATTATTCACTGAAGAGACATTACAAAGAAAAAAGACCAAAAAGGAAAGAGAAAAGAAAACCACAATGCTGATGGTTTCTGTTGAAAGGACCTACAAGAGGGAGAAAGACTTCTTCTGCTGCTCGTCTAGGGACAGAGAATCCACCATGAGTACTGGTGTCACTTGCCGTCAAGGTTTTGCAGAAATATTAGTTGGTTGTTTACTCGGGATGCCAAGTTCTGCTGGTAGTCGGCACACATCCTTTTGCTCTTGCTACATAGAGAGTGAGTTCATTAACATGTTATAACCAGTAAAACTGAATTGAAAAGATAGGAAGTAACATAGTGCACTTAGTGGCTGTAATGTCATTTGAGCGTACACTTCATCAGTCTCAGCATCTGCCTGTAATTTGAGAATACTTTAGACTATAGCCAGTGTTGACTGAAAGACACGTACATATCACATCACACCTAAAAAACAAACTTACATGCATTGTTAGGTTATGAGCTGACAAATTAATTGAGGTGGTAAACCATGATAGTTAGGAAAATGAGCATCCACTACATCCTTGTTTGTCGAGGCCGCAACCTGTAAGACCTAAATCAGTTTAAAGGCTGTCTAAAACTCAAGCACATGCTTCACAAGAGAAATTTTGGGAGCTACTTTAAGCTAAAACAAATTGACAATAAGTATATAAAAGAAATTTTTAAAGAAAATTCAATGGCTCACTGCAAAACATTTATAAGAAAGGAACTCACCAAATCAAACATGTATAAGTTTAATGAGCAACAGTGTGAAACATAATAAATCACTACTAACTTGATCACTATCTCCTTGAGGAAAATACACCACTCTGCTTCCTATAGGCGGAAGCGAAACTCGTGGCCCAGCGCACGCGTGCCACAACTCTGAATTGAAGCATTTCTTCTCCCCTGCAGCTATAATTAAATATAAGAATATTCATTAATCAATACATATAATGCTTCACTTCAACAAGGAATATAAACAAAATAAAATGAATAAACCTTCCTCAGACTAAGGATTGAACCCAGATGAAGACACCCTCATTCCAGCAAATCAAACTAAACTTCCTACTTTTTTACTAAGTTAAGCCTAAAACCCAAAAAGGGTAAGTCCCAAAAAAACTATAAAAATAAAAACTTTAGTACTAGTACAACCCCCACCCCCCACCCAAAGCAAAAACCAAGAACCAACAAACCATTATGTTTCACTCAAATTCACTTCCACAACTAAACACCAGCTGCTTCATACTTGTTCTACAGATCTTACAAATTAGTCACTAAGTAAAAGATCAAGAAAACTAAAAGAAACCCTAAACACCCTTTTCTTGAAAGAAGCAACTGAGCCTAACAGATCTTGAAGTTAACTAAGTAGAAAGAAGTAACTGTATGGCTAGTTCAAGAAGATCTTAGTAAGCTGAAGTAGGTTAGTATTTCAGTAGATCTTATTCAGCTCTACTTTATTTTTTGTATTTTTACTTTACTTTATGAAGTGATATTCTTTTACTCATAATGAAAGCTACAGAAGAAAGAAGGAAAGAGAAAAAAAGGGCAAAAGGGGACCCAAGAATTTAAGGAAGCTTATGTGTTAGCATTTGTTGTAGAAACATTGTTGTTATGCTGATCGTTTACTAGGGGCAGCGGTCGATAATTTTTTAAAATAAAATAAAAAAATAAAAAGATAGGAAAAAGAGAAAGAGTGAGGATTTTAATCCCAAGTCTCATAAAAAAAAAAATTTCGTCACTTACGCTGTCGTAATGACAATTTTTTTTTTTTTTTTTAGAATCTTGTGTTTGGTTCTGTGTCCAAATTTTGGCCCGAGTTCTTTGATTGAAAATATTTTTTTTGTCATTTTCATGTTGTTACAGTGACAAAATTTTTAGAACCTTTTTGTATTTGAGTTTGTGTTAGGATATGACCCTGTGTTTGAAAATAATTTGTCGTCACAATGACGAATTTTTTTAGAGATGTGGCTAAGTTTATTTTGGTAATTTCTCGCATGTAAGTGTGTATATCGTTGTGCCGTCACAATGACAAATTTTCCTGAGTCACCATTTTTGTTAAATATTAAAGGGTTCGTTTACAAGTTTCGTTACTCGAACGCTGTGTCGTATTTTTATTTTAGAGCCCGTCTCGTGTCATTTTTAATAATTTTGCATCCGTCTTGTGTTATTGTTTAGATTATGTCTGTCGTTCCAAAAAAAAATCAAGCTTGTTCATTGTCTCAAGTTACGTGTCGTCTCTGGTTTGAGCTATAATTTATCTCAAAGTGATGTGTTGAAAATTTTTCTGGGATACGGGCGATCCACACGGCATATGTCGTGAACCTATTCGGGATGACGCATAACAGCCTTATATTTTTGTGCTAACCCGATTAATTTTTCATAGTGTTTGGGATTCTGCGGTAACTTGAGAGGGCATTCTGGCATCATATCACACGTACAGAACAAGATCAATGGGACCCATGATCATGACGTCTGAAGGTGGGAATTCTGAGTTCGAAGATCGCGAGCATTTGATTGAGCTGAATGAGAGGTTGACTGAAGAAGTCAAAAATCTGAAGCAATTGGTGGTTGAACAGAATGAGAGGTTTACAAAAGAGGTCAAAAATATGAAAGCGTTTGTGGTTGAACTGTATCATGCTATAACCATGGGACATGCACCTACTCCTGTGCCATCTAATCTCTCAGGAGTTGCACCGACCATCGTGCATCAAGCACATGATCTGCCTACTACAGTTGAGGACCCTCAATATTCTCCTGACTTTCCTCACTACAACAGTGCCTCAAAAGTGGCGGGATCCTCCACAATGTGTCCTCTGGCACCACCACCTCCATTTGCTCCACCCTCGGCCTCCGCTCCACAATTCACTGTCCAAGCTAGATCAGAGAATCTTCGCAATGAAACAGAAAAGGAACGAGATCCCAGAAAGTAGAACAAGAGAGAATTCAAACAACCTCAGTCATAGTCCCGAACTCCACAAAAGCATCATCAGCAGCATTACTCCCCAGATAATCCAAATTACTCCGCCCATCCACTCCAAAAAGCGCAACCATATACTTCAGCATGTTCCTATTCACAATGGCGCACACCAGTCCCACAAACCACATATAACACCGAACACCACCACTCCCAAGCTTCGCCTAGCCTTCCCTCCCGCAAAAGGAAAAGTTCGTGCTCCCGTCCGAGGGCATGTCATAAGAAGTTGCGACTGTCATACCCGATTCTGAACTCAACGCGACGCGAGGCGAGTCGAGTTTCGGATTTGACTGGGTGAACTCGTTTGAGTTTAAATATTGGAGTCGCCACCTAATATAATTTCTAAGGCGTATTAGGTCACCTAAGTGTCTGAAGTTAGGTTCAAAAGGTCTGCTAGTCTATTTCAGAGATTCTATAGGGTATGAAGTCCAAGTGACTTAGGGAAGAAGGTGTTAGGCACTTCCCCGAGTCCTACCAAAAGGGTGGTTACCGTCCGAGTCTTAATTTTGGGATATAAATAATGTATATTATCATGCTAACTTGGGATCTAACATTTAAAATAAGATATAACATACTTATGCACACATACAAATAATTTGCCATCTGGCCTAGGTTTTGAGCCTAGTCATGTCTACGGCCTCTAACATTGATGCCTAATCGTGAACAAAAGATTACAAGTGCTTAACTTGCGTAATAAATACAAAAAAAGGTATTTGCGTAAATAGCCTAATTGACCAACGAGTTTAGATTAGGAAAACCGAAAGAGATTGGTTTTATAAATAAATGTTGGCTTATTTAGGGTCGGTGTGACTCGTCATTAATTGTCGAGCCCTAACCTTAATGGCCTTTTTGGTGTTGGGGTCAGATTTTAGAAATGTATATATACGGATAAAAGAGGCTGTTTTCGAAAGATGAGTTCACGAAAGCACACAAGAGCAACTATCACACATAATAGTACTATATAAAGACATGCAGTTATATGTCCTAAACGATAGTTATAGCTTTAGAAAACCATTTTAAAGTATACAAGTGACCCCAAAAACTTTATACACCCCTATACACTATTAGATTAGTGTATATGAGCATTTAGAGTAGTTAAAACATTTTTACACATAAGCAGGCCATGATTTAAAAAAGGTTAATGGGCCTGGACCAACTGCGCAAAATGAGAAACAACTAAAACACATAAAGAGGCCTGTTTTCTAAAAACGTTATGGGCCTGGACCATTTGTGCAAACAGAAACAACTTTGTTTTAGTGTAATAAGTCCAGATTTCGAGACTTTTCATATCATTCTTAATTGATCATCTTAAAACATGCTTTTAAGTAACAAAAACCTGTGAAATATATTGTAGGCAGTATCATGATCATTCAGGAAACATGCAGATTTTAGCAAAAGGTATGACTTATCATAACATTCAGTTTTCAAATGAAGGGCTATAGGCATGGATAATGCAACACATAAAGAGATAAAGGAAAGATGGAGGCTCCTGTGTAGCCTTCTACACAGTCTAATGACTGTGTACCCTGTTTTAAGCTAATACAATAGGGAGACCTAATGAATATACATAATAGAGGGCAGTTTCTAAGGGATATGGTTCATCAGGTAAGTGATAAATTATGCTGAGCATAGCCAAGGTTCCCAGTTTTGTCCTCTAACTATAATGTAGCCAATATATGGATTAGGGATCTAAGTTTAAGAGTCAGGAACCAAGTTATCAAGGTCCAGAACTTGCAGACAGCTAGAGTACCCTTACTGGGGTCTAAGTAAAGGCTAAAAACCTGTAACAAACCTTGGCATACCCTCAGGAATGCCCTCACAGTTCCTGCATGAAAGGATTAGCCCAAGAGGCAACTAGGACACTTTGAACAGGCACTAACAAAGAACAGAGTGCAAGCCTTTCAATCAAGTATATACAGAGCATAAAAGGTAATCACACAAGCAGTCTCAAATCAGGACAATCAAGAATTGAAGATCAGTTTTTAACTAAGAGGCAATATGCAGTCCAAAGAAAGGAGGAAAATGTGAGGAATACCTTCAGTGATGTGAGAAACAAGCAAACAAAGCTGTGAGTATTTCTTAATACTGCAGACAGTTAGACCAGAGAAGTGAACAAAGCAAGAATCTCCCAGTGGTTGCTAAATGCTACTGTGGGTGGAGAGAATTGCCAAGCTTTTGGGTGAGTGCAGTGGGTATGCTAGGATTAGAGAACCCTGTGTATAGAGAGTACTATATAGGATTCTGTTTGTTCCACTTATGTCTAAAGCCCAGTTTATATAGGTGTGAGGGAGTCCTGATACTAACGGGTGAGGGAGAGCAGAAAAGGCAAAGAAATATTACTTCCAAAGTTAAAGGAATCAATCACACAAATTTACCAAATATAGTTCAGTCAAATTCCTAAGTCTAAGGCAGATTATAACTTCAAAACAGATTTGGTTTCCCCCCCCCCCACTGAGCTTAATCGAGTCTAGGTTCGACAATAATTCAAACCAATTCTGAAAATACCCTAATTGATACTACATAAATTGTCAGATTCAAATCCCATCCAAGTATCAATCAGAGATTCTATCTCAACAAACTTAGATTCTCCCAAACAAGTAAAATAAGCCATCCAATCAGATTTCAAACAATAACACGAAAATCACACCCTTTGACAGAGTAGGAAGTTGAATTTCAACAAAAAGGAACATAGACAGTTTAAGCATCGTCCCTGATTTTCATTAAATTAACAGAGATGGTCTAAGGCCTAAATGATGAGCATATTTACACAGTCATGCGAGTTTTCAAAGAAACACTCAGCTTTCATCATGGAAAAAACAAGAATAATAATCATGTGGATTTTACTAATTACATAGCATGATACACAGGAAACATAGGCACACATAAACATGGATTCACACAAATCTGAACGTTAAAGGAAAGAAAGAGGATTACCCATTTAGGTTTTGGAACCGGGTTTGCATTGACCCGATTCGAATCATGCATAGGGTTTTCCCTTTTTCTCACGCTAGTGTCAAGTAGTTTTAGTAAGAACGGCCACCAGCGTACCTTTTCCGGTGACAGAAACCCATGTCGACGGGAGGTCGAATTTTGACCTCCGTCGAAAAAACCTAAATAGTACCAAGGTTTTGTAGCGGACATTGAGGAGAATACAATGGTACCATTTGTTCTCAATTTCGCCGGCGGGGTTGGCCGGAATCGGCCCTCAACAGTAGTGACTTAGGGTTAAAGTCTCCCTCTCCCAAATCCCATTGAAAATGGATGGGTTGTGTTGCGGATGATAAGAGGAACTCAAAAAATGTCGGTTTCCCTAATTTTCACCGGCTAAAATGGCCGGGAAACCCATTGACAGTGGTGGCATTCGAAGTCGCCAAGGAGAGAGAGGGGAGTGAGAATCAGAGCCGACGTGGAGAGAGGGAGAGGGTCGCATGGGGTAGATTAGGAAATTTATTTTTTCAACCGTTGGATTAGATCTACGGAGGGTTAGGATTTGGCCACGTGGGCGTCTAGGTGGCAAAGATAGGTTGATGTGTATGCTTTGTGTATATATACGTGTAAATGTGTGTGTGTGTGTGTGTGTGTGTGTATATATATATATATATACTCCCTCCGTCCCATTTTAGTTGTCGCTTTAGCAAGTTTCATTTGTCCCAAATTAGTTGTCGCTTTAGCATTTCAAGACATTTTTTATCAATTCTTTCCAACTATGCCCATATTTAATAAAGGAGTATTTCCTAGAAAAGTCAATCCAGTTTCATTTATTACGGGTAAAATAGTAAAAGACATACCCTATTTATTGATTTCTTAATGGGCGTGCATAAGCCTAAAGCGACAACTAAAATGGGACGGAGGAATATATGTGTGTGTGTGTGTATAAATAGGTATAAAATGGGTACAAAAGGGTATAAAATGGATTTTAAATGGTGTAAAAATTATGGAAAATTAGGAAGTCAATTTTAAAATGTTAGGAAGGCTAAGATACACAGAAATTGTAATTTTGAGGCTTGAAACAATTTTGAATAATTTTGTTAAAAAAATAGAAACAATTGTAGAAAAAATTGTAAAAAATAGCTATGATTTGGGACGATGCTTTGAAAATGGCCTTAATCACCAGGATATTATGAGAAGGTAATTTTGAGGATAATAGACGAGATGGGAATGGAATACATAAGTGTGTGAAATTCAAAACAGTTGATTTTGAAAATAGGAGGGACAAAATTGAGTGTCAACAGCTGTCCCTCTTTGTCCGGGGATGATGAAAGAGTCTTCGGGCAAAGATGTTGACAGTGCGGCCAATTTTTTCATGACCATGGAAGAGCCTATGGCTTCAAAGGAATGTAGGGTGTCAAGCCGAGGTGTTTGCTTTGTTCGGGGTGCATTTCCTGCAATGAAAATGTGTTTGCAACATAATGTGCATATATATATAAAAAGCGTACCTTCCCGCCAAGCTGGATTGTCTTTCCAGGATTATTGCAATATGAGATTGCGTCTGTCATGCCGTAATTGCGTGTCTTTTGCTGTCAAGTGTTAGATCCAACATTGGGTTGTATGCCCTCCGTCGGTGCATCGGGCTGTGTACCCTCTGGGAAGAAAAATAGAAATGCAAATCGATATCGGGCTGTGTACCCTCAATCGACATTTCGGGTTGTCTGCCCTCAGCTAATTTAAAATGACAAATCGATGTCGAGCTGTGTACCCTCAATCGACGCTTCGTTGTGTCCCCTCAGCTAATTTAAAATGACATCGACGCTTCGGATTGTGTGCCCTCAATCGACGCTTCGGGTTGTATGCCCTCAGCTAATTTAAAATGACAAATCGATATCGGGCTGTTGTACTCTCAATCGACGCTTCGGGTTGTATGCCCTCAGCTAATTTAAAATGACAAATCGATATCGGGCTGTGTATGCCCTCAGCTAATTTAAAATGACAAATCGATATTGGGCTGTGTACCCTCAATCGACGTTTCGGGTTGTATGCCCTCAGCTAATTTAAAATGACAAATCGATCGGGCTGTGTACCCTCAATCGACGCTTCGGGTTGTATGCCCTCAGCTAATTTAAAATGACATCGACGCTTCGGATTGTGTGCCCTCAGCTAATTTAAAATGACAAATTGATATCGGGCTGTGTACCCTCAATCGACGCTTCGGGTTGTATGCCCTCAGCTAATTTGGAATGACAAATCACTATTGGGCTGTGTACCCTTAATCGACGCTTCAGGTTGTGTGCCCTCAGCTAATTTAAAATGACAAATCGATATCGGGCTGTGTACCCTCAATTGACGCTTCAGGTTGTATGCCCTCAGCTAATTTAAAATGACAAGTCGATATCGGGCTGTGTACCCTCAATCGACACTTCGGGTTGTATGCCCTCAGCTAATTTAAAATGACAAACCTTCGCCGAAGATTATTTGTGTTGTGCATTGTTGATTTAGGTATCTCTCGTGCCTGCATCCAAAGAAAGATTGGTGGGTTGTGCGGGGAGGGGGGGGGGTTTGGTTTGTGCATTCTTGGCTTGTTTTGCGTTCGCTGTCCACGAGCGCCGGGATCTTGGCTGAGCTGATAGGGATAAGTATATAAAATAATGTAAAGTTCAAATGGTTTTGATAACTTTTATAAGAAAGAAGAGTGAAAATAAAATATTTTATCCCATTGAGTCACAAATTGCGTTGTGTGAAGCCAAAGTTGTCGTCCTTTGTGCTGTTCCAAATGAATTTTGAGGAAGCCCTCAAAATTCTGCCCCAGTTTGCATTTTGAAATTTTGAGAGGTCCTCAAAAATATCTGCCCCAGTCTCAACTATGTCTTGTCTTTTAGGAATTTTGAGAGTTCCTAAAAAATTCTGCCCCAGTGTTTGCTTTGTGGGGAAAATGAAGTTTTTGTATTTATGCGACCGAACCTTGAATAGGTTGCCTAGTATCCCACTTGGGGAATCAGGTCGTGACGTAGTTCAGATTATATAATGTGCTGTAAACAATGGGGAAGTCCCTAATCAATGTGAATCCCTATACATAATGTCTCTTGACAATGTCTGAGTCGATTGGTTTTGGCCAAACTTCTCCATCCATCTCTGCCAGTATCAATGCTCCTCCATTCAGAACTCTGTGAACCATGTATGGTCCCTGCCAGTTCGGTGAAAACTTGCCCTTTGCTTCTTCTTGATTTGGAAATATCTTCTTCAGTACTAGTTGCCCAGGTTCAAAGGATCTCTCTCGAACTTTCTTGTCGAATGCTTTGGCCATCCTTGTCTGATATAATTGCCCATGACATATTACATTCAATATCTTGCCGTCGATGAGGGCTATCTGCTCTATTCTCCTTTTGATCCATTCAGCATCTTTCAATTGCGTCTCTTGGATGATTCTCAAAGATGGTATCTCAACCTCCGCGGGTATTACTGCTTCAGTGCTGTATACCAACAAATAAGGATTATCCCCTGTTGATGTTCTCATTGTGGTGCGGTATCCTAAAAGAGCATAAGGCAGGTTCTCATGCCATTGCTTTGAAGTGCCTGTCATCTCGCGCAATATCCTCTTGATGTTCTAATTGGCTGCCTCAACCGCTCCATTCATTTGAGGTCTATATGCGGTGGAGTTGCGATGCTTGATTTTTAAGACCTCACAGGTTGCTTTCATTAGGTTACTGTTGAGGTTGGATCCATTGTCGGTGATGATGGATTCGCGGATGCCAAATCGGCACATCATCTTATCACGGACAACGTTCGGTACCACCTTCTTTGTTACTGACTTGTATGATGCAGCTTCCACCCATTTGGTAAAATAATCAATGGCCACCAGTATGAAGCGATGCCCATTGGAAGCGGCTGGCTCGATAGGTCCTATGACATCCATTCCCCAGGCGACGAAAGGCCAAGGCAATCCCATAATGTTCAGCTCATTGGGAGGCACTCGAATCATATCTCCGTGAACTTGGCATTGGTGGCATTTCTTCGCATGCTTTATGCAGTCATGTTCCATTGTCATCCAAAAAATAGCCGGCCCTCAAAATCTTCTTTGCAATTACAAAACCACTCGTGTGTAGGCCACACGCCCCAGAGTGTACCTCTTCTAACAATTTGGCAGCTTCTTTTGCATCAACACATCTCAACAAACCCAGGTCAGGTGTCCTTTTGTACAAAACCTCTCCATTCAGAAAGAAACCATTAGCTAACCTCCTCAGTGTCTTCTTTTGGAGACTTGTTGCATCCTTTGGGTAACTACCGTCTTTGAGAAACCCTCTGATGTTGTAGAACCAAGGTTGTCCGTCTGACTCTTCTTCCACGTGATAGCAGTAAGCTGGTTGCTTCTTCACTGTCACGGGTATAGGATCAATGTAGTTCTTGTCAGGATGTTTGATCATAGAAGATATGGTGGCCAAAGCGTCTGCGAACCCATTTTGTAATCTAGGCACATGTTGAAACTCTATCTTGGTGAATCTTTGCTTCAAGTCCTTTATGCATTCCAGGTATGGTAATATCTTGGGGTTCTTTGCTGTCCATTCTCCTCGAACTTGATGAATCAGTAAGTCAGAATCTCCGATTGCCAGCAACTCTTGTATGTTCATATCCACTGCCAATCTAAGACCCAAGATGCAGTCCTCATACTCCGCCATGTTGTTGGTACAAGGGAACCTTAGTTTGGCCGTGACAGGATAGTGTTGTCCAGTCTCGGAAACCAATACCGCTCCAATGCCGACTCTTTTGAAATTGACCGCCCCATCGAAGAATAGCCTCCAACCATCATATTCTTCGGTGATCTCTTCTCCTACGAACATGACTTCTTCATCAGGGAAGTAGGTATACAAAGGCTCATAATCATCCCCCACCGGGTTCTCAGCCATATGATCGGCCAAGGCTTGGGCTTTCAACGCCTTTTGAGCGACAAAAGTGATATCGAACTCGCTGAGCAAAATTTGCCATTTAGCCAGCTTTCTAGTAGGCATTGGCTTTTGGAAAATGTACTTGAGAGGGTCCATCCTTGATATCAGCAACGTTGAGTAGGATGTCAAGTAGTTTCTCAAGTTTTGTGCTATCCATATCAGTGCACAACATGTGCACTCCAGCAATGTGTACATGGCTTCATAAGGAGTGAACTTCTTGCTTAGATAGTATATGACTTGCTCTTTCCTCCCAGTCGAATCATGCTGTCCCAATACACACCCAAAGGCCGAGTCTACCACGGACAGATATAAGATTAAAGGTCGCCCAGGCACAGGTGGAACTAGCACGGGCGGGCACGGCAAGTATTATTTGATCTGATCAAAGGCCCTTTGGCAACCCTCCGTCCACTTGATCGCCGCGTCTTTCTTCAGCAGCTTGATGATTGGCTCGCAGATGACGGTGGATTGTACTATGAAATGGCTGATGTAGTTGAGCCTTCCTAGGAAGCTCATAACCTCTTTCTTGCTTCTTGGGGATGGCAACTCTTTGATGGCTTTGATCTTGGACGGATCCAACTCGATACCCCTCCTACTGACGTTGCAACCCAAGAGCTTCCCTTCCGGGACACCAAATGCACATTTTGCCCGATTTAACTTCAGATTGTACTTTCACAAGTGGTCGAAGAACTTACGCAAGTTTTCAAGTTGCTCCGAACTCTTCTTTGATTTGATGATCACATCATCCACATAGACTTCGATCTCTTTGTGCATCAGATCATGGAACATGGTTGTCATCGCTCTCATGTAAGTGGCCCCAGCATTCTTTAACCCAAATAGCATGACTTTGTAGCAGTAAGTTCCCCAAGATGTTGTGAAAGCTGTCTTCTCGGCATCCTCTTCATCCATGAGCACTTGATGATAACCGACGAAACAGTCTACGAAGGATTGTAGTTCGTGCTTTGCACAGTTGTCAATCAAGATGTGTATGTTTGGTAGAGGAAAATCATCCTTTGGACTTGCTCTATTTAGATCTATATAGTCTACACAAACTCGGAGTTTTCCATCTTTCTTCGGCACAGGGACGACGTTGGCCAACCAAGTCGGATACTTGACCGTTCTCAGAATCCCCGCATTGAGCTGCTTAGTTACTTTTTCACCAATTTTCAACAGAACCGATGACTTGAATGTTCGGGCCTTTTGTTTGACTGGCGGAAAGCCCGAATTGATAGGTAATTTGTGAGCTACCACATCCGTGCTTATGCCAGTCATGTCATCATAAGACCAAGCGAACACGTCCTCATATTCTTTAAGAAACTCAGTGTATCTCTTTTTGTCCTCGTCATTGAGGTGTACACTGATCCTTGTCTCCTTCACAATTTCCTCATTGCCTAAGTTTATCACTTCAGTCTCCTCAAGGTTTGGCTTAGGTTTGTTTTCAAATCTTTCAAATTCTTCTTGCGTCGTCTCATCAAAATCATCATAATCAGCTCTAGCTTCTCCAAGTTCCCTTGTTTCATTACACGTTGCGATTGTGGACTCAATGGGTTTATCAATGCGAGTGCTGAAAAAGTAAAATATTGCAAAATTAAAAGATTAAAGCAAAAATTAAACGGGAAATGGTGTGATGTTTTATTTATGAATCCTTGCAAAAGAAAGTTTGTAGGGAGACATATGGAAGAGAAAAGAGAAATGCAAACTCCACGACTCAGGGTCGGGTTTTATTTTGGAAAGCATAAGAAATAAATTTTGATCCCCTCAGCTCTATCAAGGTCCACGGTAAGCTCGGGCCCGATTGCTGGTCCAGTTGTTCAATGCCGCTCCAGATATAGCCTTTGTCAATCGAGGAGGTTCAACATGTTCTTCCAGGATCACACATCAGTCTTCATTAGCTACGAACAGATTTTGCATTCCTGCCAGCAGATTTTTCTTCAGCATCAGCTACTTTCGGCTCCACTCCTTGTGTTGCGGACACCTCCCCTTTTCGACCATCCAAGTATCCAGCCGAGACGAAGATATGCAGGAGAGTTTTAGTGCTTTCCTTATAGAACTTGAAATCCATTGATGCTTCTTCCATGCTTTTTTCATAAGTCACAACATACCCTATGCCGGCCTTCTCGTTGTCGGGCCTCATCACAATTCTAATTGGCTCGACTATACCATCCAAATTCTTGCCCAAACCTTTGCCCCGTTCATAGCCTTGCTTGATCATGATACTCATAACCCAGTCTCCAGGCCACCTTGTAGGTTGTGGAAGTATATATATGGCTCTTCAATCACTACCTCCATAGGTTCCAGTGCTTTGGGTATCCACACTTGCTTTCCTTTTGTTTCTTCAGAGATGCGTTTCCAATTGGGACGAGCACTGGATGGGTACGTCGGCTGCTTCTCGGTCTTAGCTGGCAGGGTCTCACGAAATTCTCGTGATTGGCACTCCCCAGTCAGGCATGACTGGCTCCCAGACCAAGTTCCTTCTTTCATAGCCTTTGCCTCGGATATCCCAGTAAGCACTGTAAAAGTTCCTCTTCTTATCTTCAACTCCAGGCGGCGTATTGACCAAGTTGGGAGCAAAATGTGCAGTGTAGCCTCCTTGGACCGTGCTTGTAAGATTCCAGCTTGAATTGTAATTTTTGCGACGTCCTCCTCGAGTGCCTTGTAGTGCTCCCACAAGCTCCGCAGTATAAAATGTCTGGCCATCAGGAGTATTTCCTTCAATTGCTGGTATGGTTTGCTCATTTTAGATAGAATTATTCCCTTCGCCGAATACTACTACCTCTTTGTGATCCCATTCAAACTTCACGGTTTGGTGCAATGTATAAGGCACCGCTCCAGCCATATAGATCCAGGGTCTCCCCAGTAGCAGATTGTAGGAAGCGGAGATGTCCATGATATGGAACTCAGCAGTGAACTCCACAGGACCAACCATGATAGTTAAGTACATCTCCCCAATGGTGCTTCTTTGTGACCTATCAAATGCATTCACCTTCATGTCGCTTTCCCTTATCTTGCTTTGGTCAATTCCCATTCTTTTCAGAGTGATGAATGGGCATATGTTCAGGCTAGAACCTCCGTCGATCAGAACTCTTCCTATGAACCAGTCTTTGTATTTGACAGTGACGCGCAAAGCTTTGTTGTGATTTAATCCTTCAGGTGGTAGCTCATCTCCGTGAAAAGCGATTCGGTTGGCCTCCACCACTTGCCCAACCATGCTAGCCAGGTTCTCAATCGAAGTGTCCACTGGAACATGTGCTTCGTCAAACACCTTCATCAAAGCACTTCGGTGACTCTTCGATTTGAGGAGCAAAGCCAAAACAGAGATTTGTGCTGGAGTTTTGCCCAAATGCTCAACTACGGAGTACTCCTTTGCTTGTACTTTCTTCTATAGTCCCTCGGACTCTTCCTCGCTAATGCCTCGCCTCTCTTGAACTAGATGCTCGGGAGTGTAAATCCTCCCACTCCTAGTCATTCCTTGTGCGGCAATAGTCTCAGATACAACCTTGTTCTTCTTCTCCCTTTCATATTCCCACAACACTGCCTTGTTGCTGTATGGTGGAACCACATCGACATAGAATTTAGGAGCCACTTCTACTTCAATGGGCTCCGGTGCTGTAGCGGCTTGAGCAACTGAAGCGATCGCTGATGTATTTTCTTTTGCCTTAACGATAGTCCCTTCCAAGTTGCATTCCTCATCCACCTCAATCAGGTTCACCCTACCGTCTCCATGATTAGGCAAAGGGTTGCTGTGCACATTTGGAGTCTTCAAGTGTATCACCTTTTGGTCGATCAGGTATTGTATCTTGTCCCTTAAGGCATAGCACCTCTCGGTATCATGACCAGGCCCTCCAGAGTGATAGGCACAGGTTTTGGTTTGATCAAAGTAAGGTGTCATTCTATCAGGCATTTTGAATGGCACAGGTTGTATGTGACCGACTGCTTTGAGTCTCTCGAACAACTGTGTACGAGATTCAGCCAGTGGAGTATAGTTCTTTTTGGGTCTTGGATTATTGTTGGCGTGAGGCCTTGGTGAATAAGTGTTGGTATTTCGGTAATTGGAACTTCGTGGGTATGTTAGTCTTTATGGTGGTGGGTTTTGGTACATGGGCTGGGTATTATAGACTGGGTAGGTGGATGTGGGTAGTATGTATGGGTAGGAGGGAAGAGGTTTTTGGTAGTAATGGTTGTGAGTAGGGGAGTGGTCAAGTGATGCGGCCACGAAGGAGACATCGTCCTTCTTCTTTCTTGAGGTGGTAGTGCTGCCAGCTTGTAGGGCTTTGTTAGCGGCTTGCAATGCAGCCATGCTAACGATCCTTCCAGTCTTGAGTCCATCTTCGACCATGTCGCCAATCTTGATCAGTTCTCCGAACTTCTTGTCTTGCAAATTCAGCATCTTGTCAAAATAGACATCTTTTGTATGCGAATGAAAGTCGCAACTATCTCAGCATCTTCCATGGGAGGCTGGACTTTGGCGGCTTCGGCCCTCCATCTAGTTGCAAACTCTCTAAAAGTCTCAGTAGGCTTCTTCTTCAGCTTCTCTAAGTAAAACCGATCGGGCATAGCATCAGTGTTATGCCCGAAGCTGTCAACAAAGTCTCCAGCCATTGCTTCCCAGCTTGTCCACTTCTTGGTTTGTTGCTTAGAGTACCATACCAATGCATCTCCAGTTAGACTGCGGTTGAACAGCTGCATGCGAATCTTTTCATCATGCCCAACCCCAATCAGCTTGTCACAGTAAGATCTTAAGTGAGCCATTGGGTCTCCACTGCCATCGAACATGTTGAACTTGGGTGTTTTGTAGCCTTCAAGTAGTTTCAAGTCAGGATACAAGCAGAAATCCTCATAAGCTAACCCTCGGGTTCCCTTAGCTCCTTGGAGTTGTTTGAACTTCTCAACCAGCCATTGGACTTGTTCTTTGGTGCTGTCTGGGTCATCCTTAGTCCATGCGTACATTTCATGGTCCTTGGTGGGTGATGCCATGGTTTTGGTTTCAACAGTGAAGACGGGTATGTTGTTTTGTGGTGCTTTTGGTGGTGCGGTGTGGGTAAGGTAAGAAAGGTCTCTTTCAGGGTAAAGTGGATCTTTGCCGTGAGGGCGAGCAGTTTGGTTTGGTTCAATGATCTCATCAGTATGGGTCAGAGGAATCCTACTTTCCAATTCGAGCAACCTCTTCTCTAGCTTAGTGTAGTTTTCATAAGCGGCCATGCTTTGTTTTTCAGGAGTGCCAACCTTGTCGAACTCAGCCATGATACTTCGTCTCGTCCTTGTCCTTGTAGGTAGAGGGGGAGGTGTCGGGATTGATCCTTTGGAACTCAACCGGTATTGCGGCGCGACCAGAATGCTCAAACCAAACATTAGGGGACTTAGGAACTGGCATATCAAAACAAGAAGATAAAATGTGAGTACATGTTAGCTTAAATACAAACCGCGTCCAATCATGCATGGGACCTCTTTTGTGCCAGAGGTGGGCCTATCGTGGATTCGAAGTAAACGTTTGCACCAAACACATCATTTCGTTTAGATAAACATGATCATCACCAATGTAAAACCCAAAAACAACGAAATTTTATTTAGTTTGCTTGGCTTTATTACAACCACTAATGACTCGATAAAGATGAAAATGACAATAAAGAAAGGACAAGACGACTCGACTCGACACGACTAGACTAGGCGCCAAGCAAAAAGGACTTCAGGTTCAAACATCAGCTCCAGCGTCTTCCTTTTCCTTATCCTCTTTGGCTTCCTCCTTGGGTTTGTGGACCAGACTAATGAGTGGAGTATCAACAAATGTTTCCAGCAAGTCTTTCCCATCCTCCATGTCACCCAGAGCCTTTACTAGGAACTCGCAAATTTCCAACCCTCTCGCTTCCTTTTCTTCCAACGGTATTCACTTAAAGTATTCTCCCCATTTTTTGAGCAAATCTTGCAAATTCCCAGCGGCTTGTCTTGCAGTCATGAACTTGCTGGTCCAATACTTGAGTTTGTATCCTTTGATCTTGTCTTTATACTGTCTCCTCATCTCTCTTTCTTGCATCACCTTTAACTCCTTCTTTCTTTGGTTAAACTCTTGCTTCAGCTTCTTGTATTTTTCAGCAGCATTTGGAGCTTTGGCTTTCCTTTTCAGTGTAGTATTGGATCGATACTTTTCCCTATCTTCGTCGAGCCATGGAGGGTAAGTCAAGGTAGCTGTGGGGTTCACCCTACTGTCACGACCACGACAAAAGTGCATAGTAAGTATTTTCTCCCACATTGTCAGTATGGTGAGGACCATCGGATGCTCGATGCCCTTTATGTCAACATTGAAACTTCTTCCTCAGTTAATTGCGGAGTTTATTGTGTCATGCCCACTTATCGAAGGATCCTTAGAGGAACATAGTGATGAGTTCCTCGGAATCCAATCAATGTCAAGAAGGTGATGTCTTGTCCTTGTATGGAGACAACGAAACCAGCACAATTCTCGATCACCCATTGCACCTCTTGCAAATCCTCGAGCCTAGTGTACCATCCTTCCATGTTTGCGGGGTATTCCCATGTCACTGTTCCAGCCATGCGGGTGCTATGTGAGCGAATCCCTCCTTGCCAAGAGGGTTTTAGTGCCACCGGACTGACAGGGACGCTGTGCAAATGCTCTATCAACCAGATCTCTAGCAGCAGATTGCAACCTTCGAAGAATTCTCCTCCCCTCCTATATTTGGTCAAAGCCCTATAAACTTCCCCCAAGATCATCGGAACCAAACTCACTTGACGTTTGAAAGCACCTTTGCGCAGCCCCCTACTACTCTTCCTAGCCTTATGTCAATCTTACCTCCTTTCTCGGGGAAAACCATGCTTCCAAGAAAGGCGATGATGAAAGCATTGGATTCAGTCCACTCCCAATCTTGAATCTCCCATGCCCCATTCCATTCGTGTCTAAGTGTCGGATCTCCAAACCTAGAGTGCAAATATTCCAACGTGATCTTCCCATCGATCACCCCCTCGGCATATGGATCATAAGGAGCTCCCAACAGTTCAATGAACTCCTTAGGTTCCACCTCTCGCGGATATATCATGGTCTCAGGTCCAGGCTCTAATCCCGCTAATCCTCCAAATTCTTCCAATATCGGTGCCAACTCGAAACCATTGAAGTGAAACACAGCCCTTTTGTAGTCCCAGAAATGGGTAGCAACCAAACCAATCACGGCAGTGTAGTTCTTGAGAGCTATCAATTCCCACAACATCTTTTGAACATGAACTTTGCTGACAACGGCCAAATCCTCCCACTAAAGTCTGATCAAGTGGGGTGGTCGGGAAATGATCTCAAATTGGAGAGTACCCTTTGCAGCCATAGTCTGAAAACAAAACAAGAAAACAAAAAGACCAAAACACCCTTATAGTTTTGATCATGTTCGAACAGACAATCAATGTTTTGTGCAAACGCTTATTCGAATAAATGCAATTTGTCATTTTTCGGGTTAAAAACCCTTTTTGACATTTGGCGTCGGTTTACTAATGGACTATTACGTGCCAAGGACGTACAGCCTCCCTAGGTTTGTCATTATGCAAAAAGAATAAATATGCATTTTGTAGCCAATTATTCTCATAAATGCCCCAAAATTTATAAATCAGTACATGACAACAATTTTGGAAAAGTAAAAATACCAAAGAAGAAATGACACTTTTGACTAGGCAGCACACTCCTTTTCCATCGTAGTTCTCTTTGCTTCTCGTGTAATCTCCTTGACTTCTTCCATAGCCTTGACTAAGTATCCTTTGGCTGCTATCAGGTGTAAGATGTCTACCTCCGCGCACTCCGAATTCCATTGCTCAAGCTTTGTTTCCAATGCCTCTATCTTTCCTTCTAGTTCTAATGTACACTTCTTCCACACTTCAATCTCTTATTTGTTTTCCTGATCCATCTTGACAGCCTTCAGCATGAACTCTCGGTACCGAATTTGAGCCTCCGCTTCACGATCTCTTAAGTCGTTCCCACGACTCGGTCCTACTACTACGTTTCCTTTTATACTAGAGCGCAACCAGCTTTTGTAGTTTGATTCGCATCCAGCGTTGGATCTATCAGGTGCCAGAGACGCTTCTTCCATGACTTGTCTTCCTTCCCATGACTTCCTAATGCTTTTGACCCTTGGAACAATATCTTCAATGTAGTCAAACTGGTAATTCTTCATGTTCGGTACTAATGGTATGATTTGTTTCCTTCCTACTTACCTCATTACTCTTAGCGGTTGATAAGGTTGGAGGCCTCTTAACCCCATAAGTATCATAAAGGATGCCTTCTTAGAACTAATGATGTAATCTGATGAAGGAAACTACGTGAACATCCACTGGATTGAGTCCTCCGTTATATCTTCAAACAATTTTACCCACTTCTCTGTGCTGCTTGGCTGTTTGAATTTTGGAACCCCATACTGTCCCCCAATCAGGTAGTTGCAACCAGTTGGTTTGGACAATGCTTGTGCGCCTCTTGCTTTCCTTAAATGTTCCTTGAACCATGCTTGTAGTAGAAGATTACACCCTTGGATATATCTCGCTCCTCTTTTGCAACGACCCAAAGCTCGATAAATGTCTGCTACTATCATAGGAACTATGGTATAATGATAACCATACATTCCGTTGAACACTGCATCGGCAACCATGACAAGTCTGGAGCATATGTCGTGACTTGAACTCTCGGGAAAAACCATCACTCCTACGAAACAAATGGCGAATGCAAGTGGTCTAGCCCTCCTCCAATCGCCATAGGACTCGAACTCCCTCTTATGACTATCATATGCCTTCAAATGCCCAAATCGATTGTGAAAACAAGAAAAGGGGATCTTCTTTTGTTATAAAAATCCCACGTCCACACTTGCTCCCTAACTTCTTACGAAACTCGTCAGCTATGGGGACACTAGGTGCCAGTATACGGCCCCCTTGCTAATGATGTTTGTCTAACCCCGAGTGCGACACAAAACCCCCTGTTTCTTCCAACAAAGGTGTTAATTCAATGTCCCCAAACCTAAACATGTTCAAATTCTTCATCCCAAAATAACACTGCTACTTCGACCATCTCTCTACACGGCTCCATTTCTAATAATGAAACCAAATGACCTAGGTGTTGATGTACTTCAATTTGCTCTCCTAGTAACAAATTGTTCCACCAATTGGTTAACAAAGGAGGTGCGCCCATAGTCATTCCAAAACGATGGAACTTTTGACTCATTATGACCTAAAAATAAAGAAGAAATAAAATTTAAAACCCCGTCCCCTTTGAGAATAATTGAACAAATCAAAATGCGTTGTTATTCTTGTCTCACTTCTTCCCTCTTTTCTCAAATGCACATAAGCATGTCCAAACGTCCCTTTGGGGTCGGAAAACTCGTTTAGGTAGTTTGGACAAGTTGAAAACTAGTCGGCTCACAGGGAGCCCCTCCTACGGCATGATGCATGCTCATTACAACAGAAGAGTGATGTAATTCTAGACACGGTTCCCCAAGGCGGACGACCAAGGAGTGGAATCATTTGAAATTGTTGGCTGTACCACGGACTAACTATATTTCAACATGTCCCTCTTAAAAGGTGTTTTGGTGGTGAAGCGACCGTGAGATCCACGTAATCGCCGTGTGTATGTGAAGTGTCATTTCCCAGAAGTGGGGGAGTATGAGTGAAATATGCAAAATGTCACACAAATAATACAATAAATAAAGTAAAAGAAAGAAGAAAAAATAAAAAGAAACCAGGTTAGTACAACAATAATAATAATGAACAACAAAATGATAATTAAATTAATCCCAAAAATAAAGACTCATGGTGGTTAGGACTTTGAGTATCCCCAGCGGAGTCGCCATTCTGTCATACCCGATTCTGGACTCAGCGCGAGGCGAGTCGGATTTCGGATTTGACTGGGTGAACTCGTTTGAGTTTAAATGTTGGAGTCGCCACTTAATATAATTTCTAAGGCGTATTAGGTCACCTAAGTGTCTGAAGTTAGGTTCAAAAGATCTACTAGTCTATTTCAGAGATTTTATAGAGTAAGAAGTCCAAGTGACTCAGGGAAGAAGGTGTTAGGCACTTTCCCGAGTCCCACCAAAAGGGTGGTTACCATCCAAGTCTTAATTTTGGGATGTAAACAATGTCTATTATCATGCTAACTTGGGATCTAACATTTAAAATAAGATATAACATACTTATACACACATACGAATAATTTGCCATCCGGCCTAGATTTTGAGCCTAGTCGTGTCTACGGCCTCTAACGTTGATGCCTAATCGTGAACAAAAGATTACAAGTGCTCAACTTGCGTAATAAATACAAAAAAAAGGTATTTGCATAAGTAGCCTAATTGACCAACGAGTTTAGATTAGGAAAACCGAAAGAGATTGGTTTTAAAAATAAATGTTGGCTCATTTAGAGTCGGTGGGACCGTCATTAATTGTCGAGCCCTAACCTTAATGGCCTTTTTGGTGTTGGGGTCAGATTTTAGAAATGTATATATATGGATAAAAGAGGCTGTTTACGAAAGATGAGTTCACGGAAGCACACAAGAGCAAATAGTGGCTATCTCACATAATAGTACTATATATAGACATGCAGTTATATGTTCTAAACGATAGCTATAGCTTTAGAAAACCATTTTAAAGTGTACAAGTGACCCCAAAAACATTATACACCCTATACACTATTAGATTAGTGTATAGGAGCGTTTAGAGTAGTTAAAACATTTTCACACATAAGCAGGCCATGATTTAAAAATTTTTAATGGGCCTGGACCAACTGCGCAAAACGACAAACAACTAAAACACATAAAGAGGCCTGTTTTCTAAAAACGTTATGGGCCTGGACCATTTGTGCAAACAGAAACAACTTTGTTTTAGTGTAATAAGTCCAGATTTCGTGACTTTTCATATCATTCAAAATTGATCATCTTAAAACATGCTTTCAAGTAACAAAAACCTGTGAAACATATTGTAGGCAGAGTCATGATCATTCAGGAAACATGCAGATTTTAGCAAAAGGCATGACTTATCATAACATTCAGTTTTCAAATGAAGGGCTATAGGCATGGATGATGCAGCACATAAAGAGATAAAGGAAAGAAGGAGGCTCCTGTGTAGCCTTCTACACAGTCTAATGACTGTGTACCCTGTTTTTAAGCTAATACAATAGGGAGAACTAATGAATATACATAATAGAGGGCAGTTTCTAAGGGATATGGTTCATCAGGTAAGTGATAAATCATGATGAGCATAGCCAAGGTTCCCAGTTTTGTCCTCTAAGTATAATGTAGCCAATATCTGGATTAGGGGTCTAAGTTTAAGAGTCAGGAACCAAGTTATCAAGGTCCAGAACTTGCAGACAGCCAGAGTACCCTAACTGGGGTCTAATTAAAGGCTAAAAACCTGTAACAAACCTTGGCATACCCTCAGGAATGCCCTCACGGTTCCTGCATGAAAGGATTATCCCAAGAGGCAACTAGGACACTTTGAACATGCACTAACAAAGAACAGAGTGCAAGCTTTTCAATCAAGTATATACAGAGCATAAAAGGTAATCACACAAGTAGTCTTAAATCAGGACAATAAAGAATAGAAGATCATTTTTTAACTAAGAGGCAATATGCAGTCCAAAAAAAGGAGGAAAAGGTGAGGAATACCTTCAGTGATGTGAGAAACAAGCAAACAAAGCTGTGAGTACTGCTTAATACTTGCAGACAGTTAGACCAGAGAAGTGAACAAAGCAAGAATCTCCCAGTGGGTGCTAAATGCTACTGTGGGTGGAGAGAATTTCCAATCTTTTGGGTGATTGCAGTGAGTATGCTAGGATTAGAGAACCCTGTGTGTAGAGAGTACTATGTAGGATTCTGTGTGTTCCACTTACGTCTAAAGCCCAGTTTATATAGGTGTGAGGGAGTCCTGATTCTAACGGGTGAGGGAGAGCAGAAAAGGCAAAGAAATATTACTTCCAAAGTTAAAGGAATCAATCACACAAATTTACCAAATATAGTTTAGTCAAATCCTAAGTCTAAGGCAGATTATAACTTCAAAACAGATCTGGTTTCCCCCCCCCCCCCCCACTAAGCTTAATCGAGTCTAGGTTCGACAATAATTCAAACCAATTCAGAAAATACCCTAATTGATACTACATAAATTGTCAGATTCAAATCCCATCCAAGTTTTAATCAGATGATCCTATCTCAACAAACTTAGATTCTCCCAAACAAGTAAAATAAGTCATCCAATCAGATTTCAAACAATAACACGAAAATCACACCCTTTGACAGAGTAGGAAGTTGAATTTCAACAAGAAGGAACATAGACAGTTTAAGCATCGTCCCTGATTTTCATTAAATTAACAGAGATGGTCTAAGACCTAAATGATGAGCATATTTACACAGTCATGCGAGTTTTCAAAGAAACACTCAGTTTTCATCATTGAAATAACAAGAATAATAATCATGTGGATTTTACTAATTATATAGCAAGTAATTACATAAATCATGCTGATACACAGGAAACATAGGCACAGATAAACATGGATTCACACAAATCTGAACGTTAAAGGAAAGAAAGAGGATTACCCATATAGGTTTTGGAACCGGGTTTGCATTGAACCGATTCGAATCATGCATAGGGTTTTCCCTTTTTCTCACGCTAGTATCAAGTAGTTTTAGTAAGAACGGCCACCAGCTTACTTTTTCCGGTGACAGAAACCCATGTCGACGGGAGGTCGAATTTTGACCTCCATCGAAACAACCTAAATAGTACCAAGGTTTTGTAGCGGACAGTGAGGAGAACACAATGGTACCATTTGTTCTCAATTTCGCCGGCGGGGTTGGCCGTAATCGGCCCTCAACAGTAGTGACTTAGGGTTAAACTCTCCCTCGCCCAAATCCCATTGAAAGTGGATGGGTTGTGTTGCGGATGATGAGAGGAACTCAAAAAATATCGGTTTCCCTAATTTTCACCGGCTAAAATGGCCAGGAAACCCATTGACAGTAGTGGCATTCGAAGTCGCAAAGGAGAGAGAGGGGAGTGAGAATTGGAGCCGACGTGGGGAGAGGGAGAGGGTCGCGTGGGTTTTGGGGTTGTGTGGGGTAGATTAGGAAATTTGTTTTTTCAACCATTGGATTAGATCAACGGAAGGTTAGGATTTGGCCACGTGGGCATCTAGGTGGCAAAGATAGGCTGATGTGTATGCTTTCTGTGTGTGTGTGTGTGTATATATATATATATATATATATATATGTTTAAATAGGTATAAAATGGGTATAAAAAGGTATAAAATGGATTTTAAATGGTGTAAAAATTATCGAAAATTAGGAAGTCAATTTTAAAATGTTAGGAAGGCTAAGATGCACAAAAATTGTAATTTTGAGGCTTGAAACAATTTTGAATAATTTTGTTAAAAAATAGAAACAATTGTAGGAAAAATTGTAAAAAATAGCTATGATTTGGGACGATGCTTTGAAAATGGCCTTAGTCACCAGGATATTATGAGAAGGTAATTTTGAGGATAATAGACGAGGTGGGAATGGAATACACAAGTGTGTGAAATTCAAAACAGTTGATTTTGAAAATAGGAGGGACAAAATTGGGTGTCAACAGCGAAGAGGGGGGATGTTTAGGTTCACACCAATCGGAGAATTTTACACCAACCTTTCTGAAAAGCTGCAACAAGTTAATTTGTTGAAACCCATCTCGGGAAATATGAATCCAACCAGAAAAGTGGATCGCTCGCGCCATTGCGCTTTTCATTCTGGAGCGCCTGGGCATGACATAGAGGACTGCTGGGATCTTAAAAAGGCAATCGAAGCAATGATAGAAACAATCAGATAAAGGTGGTATAGGATAAGACACAAAGTTTGAACCAAAATCTTATGCCGGTTCATGATGCTCAAAATGAAAGGAGAATAGTTGGGACAGTGTTCACAGAAAAAGACATGAAAGGGAATGCCACCAAGCAGTCTGTGGCAGTTGATTCTTCTCTTGGTATTAGAGGCCATGAGTCATTTATTTTTGAATCGGCCATCAGGTCAAGTTCGTCAGTCGTCAACTCGACAAAGCAAGATGTGGCTCTTGAGAAAATTCCATGTCTTACTAGTCATTCGGGTGTTCCAAAGAAAAAAAGCCCATGTCCAAGAGGTTTCAAGCAGATGAGGTGGAGCCAAAAATTTTGTTGGTTTTGAGTCATGTCAACGGCACCGACATGGTACAATCTGGTGAAGGGCTTTGACAGATCATGAGTGCAATACATTGGTCTTGACATGAAAATGAACAAATTGAGAAGCACTTGTTAACTTATTTTGCTCATCTTTCTGTGCACTTGGTTATTTAAGGGTTGTAATCCAAGTGTATTGTTTTGCTTGTTTTGATGTTCAAACCCTCTGGTCTTTAATTCAATGAAAATTGAGATTCGTTTCTCGTCTCAAGCACTGTCTTTTCTGTTTCCTATTTTTATTTTCTTTAGCTTCTGGGTAGATTTACTTTTGTCGGCTTTGATAACATGATATACACAGAATTTTCGTCTTGATCTAAATACATGGTCTAATATCGCGCCTACGAACCAACTAGACGATGAGGATGACTGTGATGAAGGAATTATTCAAAGAGTTGAAAATCGTGCACGTTTTGGTCGGAAGTTTCAAGTGTAATTTTCAGGATCATTATTGAAGCTAAAATCAAGGAAAGCGAGTGATCAAACCTGTCTCTACGTGTGACTTTAGCTCGACTTATTTTGTTGTATATCTATGCGAGGCATTTTCGGATCGGGATGATGAACGATTTTCAGTTCTGTTACTCAAACACTATATTATTTTGCCAGCCCTTTTGAGCTATTTGTTTTCATTTGACATACCCTCCTTTGGAATCAATGTGATTGTAATTAAAAAGAGAGAGAGAGAGAGAGAGAGAGAGAGAAAAGAATGGAAAAAAAAATGAAAAACCAAAAAAAAAAAAAAAAAACAACAAAAATCTGGCACTAAGTTTGTTAGAGCTACGTCTGACCTGATTCCTTTCAAAAGGATATGTGGGCAACCATTTGGGTGCGGTCATAATAGTGAAAAGTTTATTTTTTTTCCTGTTTCATATTGATGCAAAACTTGCCTCCAAGTTTGCGGCCAACGCTAAAAGAAATTCAAATCCTCATTTTATGCTAAACTGGGGCAGAAGTTTGTTTTTATTTTATATTATAAATAAAATAAAATAAAAATAAACTTCTATTATTTTTGTACGATTCATTCACATGTTTCATGAGATGTTTGGCATACTAGTTTTGAAGTCGGGGAAGAAACTCAAAGCGCCCCAGTTTATCCTAAATTATGGCATATGTTTTTTTTTTCTAAAAAATAGGGGAGAAAGCCAATATTCCTTTTGCTTTCTTTGTGTTCATATCGAGGGAAAGTCTCAATATCCCTTATGTTTTCATATCAGAGAATATCCAAAATAAATTCCTCAATTTTTACTAAACTGGGGCTAAAGTTTGATGTTATCTTAGAAGAAAATGATTCCAAGGGTTGTATTATTCACCAAGTCATTTCATGGGATGCTTTTATACCACTTTTTCAAAACAAAGAGAAAATGAAAACCCAAAAAAAGAAAAAGTAAAAAAAAAAAAAGAAAGAAGGGAAATCCCCAATTTGCTCAAACTGGGGGGGGGGGGGGGGGGAAGGTTAATTTTCAAAAACGGTGATTTCAAAATTTGTAATGTTCATCTAGCCGTCTCATGAGATGTTTCTGAGCTTTGATGCTAAACACTTTTTTTTTCTAGCCTAACTAAATCTCATGCTACGGTCCAAATAAAGACCTTTCCGACCGATCTTTGAGAATGTAGTGCATTGATGTACAATCAAAATATGAGTCTACTCGGGAAAGTTAAAGTTTATTTTGACCATCGCAACCAAGATATGGGAGTACGATTTCCATTAGGATAAAAACTTCTGCGAGAAGTCAAAATAAGAGATGACAGATTGACTAAAAAAGAAAGAGGAGAAAGACGAGATCGACCGAAAAAGGGGATAAGAGGTTGAATGGAAATTAAAAAAAACAAATGAACAAAAAAAAGAAAAAAAAGAAGAAAAATGAATCCTGTTGGTGAAAACCTGAAAGGGAGCCACAGACTATAGTGAGGAAAAAGAACAAAGAGAAAGGCTAGTTGGTGAAAACCCGAAAGGGCACCTCTAGTCGAATGAGGGATGTCTGATGTTTTCATCATGATTAGACCAAGCAAGCAATTGCCTCTAGATTGTCAAACTGGGGCAAAATCAAGGACAGACCGTGTTGAAAAGGTCAAGACTTTATTCTAAGATGGCTAATATCATTGTCTTGCAGTTGCTTTATTTGAAGTATGTTTGCATTTTGAGTTGCCTCAATGGCTATGTGCTGATTAATTCTAACCCTTGAGTTATATTTTATATGCAACCTTTTCAATGATGCCAAAAGGGGGAAGAGTAAGTCTGATTTTGCATGATTTTATACCTAATAAAAATCTGTTCCTTAATGATGAATTAATTCTCCACTGATTGATTGTCTTTTTGAGCTTAAATTGTATTTCAGGACATTAAGGAGATGAAGCTATAAGTATGAATTTGTCATCATCAAAAAGGGGGAAATTGTTAGCTTGGAAAGCTTGGAGTTTTGACTGATGACTGAGGAACGGATTCAAAGGACCTGTTCCTTTGAATCACTGAAGCAGAATAGATAATTCATGCAAAATCATTTAATTGAGATATTATTATTTATCCTAATACTGACGTATATCTTGGTAATTATGCAGGCCTAATCAGATACGAAAAGATTGCATAACTAAGGGATAAAGGATTCGGATTCTAGAAGGTAGAATCCAATTAGGATTCAAAGTCAAGGGAGCTTTGGAATTCTTATTCATCAAGACTTCTTGGCTATAAAACGTGGAGCTTATCAGCTATAGAAGATATACACAAATAGAGAGAGCATCGAGCAAAAGCTGAGAAGAATTATTAGCTTATTTGTGTAATCATTAGCTACAGTAGAACTAAGTAAGAACCTGTTCCTTAGATTGAGTCTTGTAAAAGTTCAAGTCTTAGTTCAATTGTAGCAAGCAAAAATCGAGTTGTAAACTGTGTAGTTCAAGTCGTGGACTTGACACAACTTCACTGATCGTGAGAAAGATCACTAAAGAATTAGAGTTAGTCCTAGGTTAGTAAGAGTGAGTCTTGTAACCAAGTGGGTCTTTTTACATAGTGAAGTTAAAATCCTACTTGAGAAGTAGGTCGTGGTTTTTTGATCCCGTGTCTAGGGGTTTTTCCACGCTAAAATCTGGTGTTCAATTACTTACAATTTTTATTCCGCACATCGTAGAGTAAAGGAACACATTTTAAGGAACTGGTCCTTAAAACGGTAACGTGGTGTAATCGTGGGAAATAACAATTGGTATCAGAGCGGGTTATCCTTGAAAAGGCTAACACCTAGGATTAGATGAGTACATCACGAGAGAACAGTGAGGGCCAGTCAATGGTTAGAGCACCTTACTTCAATGGGAAATACTATTCATGGTGGAAAGAGAGGATGCGTGATCACCTTCAAGCAGAAGATTACGAATTGTGGGACATAGTAACTGAAGGTCCCATGATCCCAATGAAGAAGGATGCTGATGGAAAGGATGTTCCCAAAACCAGGAAGGAATGCAATGCTGAAGATATAAAGCAATGGGAAAAGAATGCTAAGGCAAGGAAGTGGCTGGTTGGTGGACTTAGTCCTGACGAATGCACTAGAATCAGAGGGTATGCCACTGCAAAGGAGATTTGGGATGCTCTACAAGTTGCACACGAAGGAACAAGTCAGGTAAAAAGGTCCAGAGGTACACTTCTTTATGCTGAATATGAAAGCTTTAAAATGAAAGAAGAAGAATCAATCTCTGAAATGTATACTAGATTTAATGCCATTGCCTCTGAACTTATCTCTTTGGGAAGGGTTTTAACTGTGGAAGATAGGGTAGAAAAGATTTTGACTAGGGTTCTTCCAGACTCTTGGGAGATCAAAGCTTGTGCTATCATTGAAAGTAAAGATTTAACCACTTTATCCTTAGATGAGCTTATAGGCAATCTAAAGACTTATGAACTGAGGAAAAAGGTTAAAAATATAGGAGCACTAGTTAAAACTGAACCTAACCTAACCTTGACTGCTGGTGATAAAATCATTGATGATAAGGAACTGGTCCTTATCGCTAAAAGTGTGCAGAAATATTTGAATAAGAAAAGGGAAATTAGTGGACAAGGTAGGTCTACTAACATGAAACAGGCTGGAGAATGCCACAAATGTGGAAGCTCGGAGCACTACATCAGCAAAAGTCCAATTATGGAAGGAGAATGGAGGAAGAAATTCATTGATGAAAGGAAGAAGGCTAGGGAACAGGTCCATAAGAAAAGTGGAAATCCCAAAGCGCTGGTTGCAGGATGGCAAGACAGTGAAGATGAAATAACTGATGATGATCTGGATGAGGACCTTGCTCTAATGGCACTTGGAGATTCAGAAAATGAAGAAGATCCTGAGGTATTTGTTTCTAAACTTAAAGAAGATGTAAAAAGCATGTCTAGAGAAAAGTTGGTTAAAGTATTCCATATTGTGCTAAATGAATTTAAAACTCTGAGGGATGATAATCACCAACTGCATGATATAGTTGACTGTTTAGAAATAGAATGCAAAGAGGAAATAATTAAAAATGATTTTCTGGAAAGGAAGGTTAGCATGCTTGAGGAACAGGTCCTCACACTTGAAACAACTGCTTAGGAATTAAAAAATGTTAAAACAGTTGTAAAAGGTAAAGGTATTGCTAATTCTCATCAGGTCATTGCTGAAGAGAAACTGAAAGACACAGTTGATGAACTGTGTAAGAAAGATGAAAAGATAAGATCTTTAGAAGAAGACTTGGTTAAAACAAAAATGGAACTAAGAAAAACTGTAGAATGGAACAAGTCTTCTGAAGCACTAGAATGGCTACAGGAAAATCATAGTAGTAACAGGAAAGGTATTGGATTTATGAAAGCACAGAGTTCATCCAAATGGAATCCAAAGAGTAAGTACTTATCATTTCCTGAAAACTGGCTATGCACTCACTGTGGGAACACTGGTCACCGGAAAGAAAATTGTCAATCTTTAAAAATGGCTGCCCAGAGGAACAGGTCCTATAAACCTGTTCAAAATATTGTGAAAAAGAAGAATAGGTCCTACAAACCTGTTCAACATTCTGTAAAAAAGGAAAATGTTCACACAAAGAAACCATTACCATTCTGGACTAGGAGAGATCTGATTCATCCTTTTTCAAAAGGAAAGGAACCCAAACTAGTTTGGGTTCTTAAAATTAACCCCTAGTTTTCTTTTGCAGGCTAGAGTGAAGGAGACAAACCACAAATGGTACATGGACAGTGGTTGCTCAAGACATATGACAGGGCATAAGGAACTGTTCCTTTCACTCTCAGCCTTCCAAGGAGGAAATGTTTCCTTCGGTAATGGTAAGAAAGGGGAAATTATTGGAATTGGAAAGGTAGGTAGGTCTGATTCACACTGTATAGATAATGTATTTCTAGTAGATGGGCTGAAGCATTGCTTATTGAGCATATCTCAATTGTGTGACAAAGGTAATAATGTTAACTTCTCATCCACTGGATGCACTGTGACTAATCAAGCTTCTGGAGAGGTTATTTTGCAGGGAAACAGACATGGAAACATCTACAAAGTAGACTTGCTGACATTATCTGATGGAAGCTTGAGTTGCTTAAGTGTGGTACAAAATGATCCCCTCCTATGGCACAAAAGACTAGGACATGCTAGTCTTTCACAATTGAACAAACTTGTGTCAAAGGACTTGGTGATAGGTCTTCCTAACATCAGGTTTAATAAAGAAAAAGTATGTGAAGCATGTGCCAGGGGGAAGCAGGTAAAATCCTCCTTCAAATCGAAGAAACAGGTAAGTACCACTAAACCTTTGGAACTGGTCCATATGGATTTATGTGGCCCTATGAGAACAATGAGTCGTGGAGGTAAGAAGTATGTTATGGTATTGGTGGATGATTACTCCAGATTTACATGGACTATATTTCTTGCATCTAAAGAAGAAGCATTTAATGCATTTTCAATTTTTGCTAAGAAAGCTCAAAGAACTCTAGTTAACCATATTGTTGCCATTAGGTCAGATCATGGAACTGAATTTGAAAATCATATGTTTTCAAATTTTTGTAATGAAAATGGCATTAATCATAATTTTTCCTCACCTAGAACTCCACAACAAAATGGTGTAGTGGAAAGAAAAAATAGGACTCTAGAAGAAATGGCAAGGACTATGTTGATATCTGGAAATCTTCCACAGAATTTTTGGACTGAGGCTATTAATACTCCATGCTACATAATAAATAGAGGTATGACAAGACCTTTAATAGAAAAGACCCCATATGAATTGCTTAAAGGAAGAAAACCAAACATTTCTCATCTAAGAGCTTTTGGTTGCAAATGCTTCATACAAAACAATGGGAAGGATGCCTTAGGAAAGTTTGATCCTAGAAGTGATGAGGGAATATTTGTTGGTTATTCTTTAAATAGTAAATCTTATAGGGTGTTTAACAAGAAAACATTGAAAATTGAAGAAAGCATGCATGTTAAACTTGATGAAACTGACAGTCTCACTCAATAACAGGTACAGGAGGATGAAGAAATTGGAATTCTGAAAGAGTTTGAACTTAATCCACAAATGCAGATTCTGGATATGAGAAGTGAACTGCAAGGAACTGTTCCTCAGGACAGAACTGAGAAGAGTAGCACTGAAACAGGGGGAACAAGTGTTGGTTCCACCTCACAAACTGGAAACACTACTCTATCAGGAACTGTTCCTCAGCAGAGGACTTCTGACAATGGATTGACACCCAAGCCTTTCAAGTATCAAAGGTCACATCCTGTGGATCAAATAATCTCAGATAAGGCTGCCGGAGTTCAAACTAGATCAGCAGTCAAGAATCACAATCTGTGTGCCTTTAGTGCCTTCTTATCTCTTGTTGAACCTAAAAATGTGAAAGAAGCACTAAAGGATGCAGATTGGATTAATGCTATGCAGGAAGAACTGAATCAATTCAAAAGGAGTCAAGTTTGGCATCTGGAACCCAAGCCAAGGAACAGGTCCATAATTGGAACAAAATGGGTTTTCAGAAACAAACTTGATGAGGATGGCATGGTAACAAGGAATAAGGCCAGACTAGTTGTTCAGGGATACAGTCAAGAGGAGGGCATCGACTATGACGAGACTTTTGCTGCAGTTGCAAGATTGGAAGCAATAAGACTTCTTATAGCCTTTGCTTCATACATGGATTTCACTCTACATCAAATGGATGTCAAGAGTGCATTTCTGAATGGTTACTTGAAAGAAGAAGTATATGTCAAGCAACCTCCAGGTTTTGAAAGTGAACAGTTCCCTGAACATGTGTACAAGCTGGACAAGGCCTTGTATGGGCTCAAGCAGGCACCAAGAGCATGGTATGAAAGGCTATCAAAATTTCTACTCCAGCATGGATACAAGAGAGGTAAAATTGATAGTACTTTGTTCTTAAAAGAAAAAGGTAAGGATCTCTTAATTGTTCAAATCTATGTAGATGACATAATTTTTGGTGCCACTTGTGAAAATTTAAGTAAAGAATTTGCAAACTTGATGGGGAGTGAATTTGAGATGAGCATGATGGGTGAACTCAACTTCTTTTTGGGTTTACAAATTAAGCAAACCTCAAATGGAACTATGATCCATCAACAAAAGTATGTTAAGGAATTACTTAAAAGATTTGATATGGATAATGCTAAGGGAATTGACACACCTATTGCCACTGCCACAATATTGGATCTTGATGAACATGGAATATCAGTTGATCAAAAATTGTATAGGGGCATGATAGGTTCTCTACTTTATCTAACTGCTAGTAGACCTGATATAGTATTCAGTGTTGGTTTGTGTGCTAGGTTCCAATCAGATCCTAAGGAATCTCATTTGAAAGCTGTTAAAAGAATATTGAGGTATCTGAAAGGAACAGGTCCCTTGGGACTTTGGTATCTAAAAGGTGGTAATTTTAATCTTGTTGGATATACTGATGCTGACTATGCAGGTTTCCTTGTTGATAGAAAAAGCACCTCAGGTATGGCACATTTTGCTTGGTGAGTGTTTGGTTTCCTGGGGAACTAAGAAACAAAATTCAGTGGCACTTTCTACTGCTGAGGCTGAATATGTGGCAGCTGCTTCATGTTGTTCACAATTGTTATGGATCAAACAACAATTACAGGATTTTGGTGTTGATGTAGGAACTGTTCCTATTTATTGTGATAACACTAGTGCTATAAATATGACAAAGAATCCAGTGCATCACAAAAGGACTAAACACATTGACATAAGACATCATTTCCTAAGAGACAATTATGAAAAGGGTTTGATTACCATAGCATTTTGTCCTACTGAAAAGCAAATAGCTGACATTTTTACTAAAGCTCTAGGTAGAGATGATTTTGAAAGAAATAGATTGGAATTAGGGATGATTAAATTCACATAAAATCATCAATGCTTTACTTCATAGTTGGCTAGAAAAGTGCTCTTAAAATGAATTTTATTCAAGTCATTATGAATCATTCAGTCCGGTTTTCATACTTAAATGTATACTCTCATGCTACATATCTTATTTAGAGTTGCTAAAATTGAATGATGTTACCCTTATGCTCTTAGAATTTCAGATGATCAAAAATTGCAAATTGGAAGGACACTGAATTATGGTGTTAAAAACAGGTATGTACTCGTAATTATTCAATTAATTTAGGAGTATAAAGGCTATAGGTAACTTGTATTTAGGATAAAATCCCACTAAGTTTCCTACCCATATCCAAATTGCAAAAGAGTCCCATCGGAGGAACAGTTCCTGTTCTGAAAAGGTATCCTGAAGCCTAACGGCTCTTTTTCTCCGGGAGACTCCCAAGAGTCCTTAGCCGTTGCATGTTGTGCTGAGGTAAGCTGATCGTCTCCTACTCTAATTGCACTACTTAATTCACTCTATAAATACCCTTCTTCTCCCACATTATTATTTTACCTTGTTCATCAACTAAAATCTCAATATTTCAGAAAGAATTGTCAATTATCTGCTAATTCGAATTGTAAAAATGTCTCTTACTTCTGATAATTCTTCAACTGCACCTATTGATGACCAACCACAAAATCTTAATCCTCCCTCACCCATGGAAACCACTGACCTAAACCCTGAAGTTCCTGAACCAATCCCAGAAATACCTGAACCTGACATTCAGGGGGAAGGATCAGTTCCCACGGCTGAGTCAATTGCTGAGCAGGTTGAGGATTTATCTCGTGCTATGGTGTTGTATCAGTATCAGGTAAACTTTACCTACCCTTTGAATGTTGTTATAGACGAGGAAGAAAAGGGAGAGGGGTCTGAGGCTGCTCTTGAGGGGGAACCTATTAAGAGGTTGGAAGCACCCATGCATGGGTCATCAGGGTCTCCAGAGGCTGCTTTTAGAGCACCCATGGAGAATGTGATAGATGTTGAGGAGGCTATAAGTGATAGTGACAGGCCCCTAGTGGATTTGATCAATATTAGGAGTCTGAGAAGAAAGTTGGCTAGAAAGGGACCCATCGATGACCATGTGACTGCTGAAATTGCTGCTAAATTGAAAAAGATAGGTGATAGTTACAAACCTGGAAATAAAAAGAAAGCTGAAAGTTCCTCTAAGGCAAAAGGACCTGTTCCTTCTGCCTCAACTCCTGCATCTGGGTGTAGGAGGACACGAAGTGCTGCTAAAGCTGCTGATTAACAACTGGCTGCTGCCTTGGAAAAAAGCAGGAAAGGGAAAGGAAAACAGGTAGTTGAGGAAGAAAAAGTGGATGATGTTGATGATTTTGATCTTGCTGATTTTTTTGCTGATGATGAGATGGTAGAGGCTGAGGAGGAGGAGCCTCAGTCAAAGAAAAGAAAAGTTCCTGAGAGAAGAGTGACAAGAAGTTCAGTTAAAGCTGCTGAAAAAGTTGCTAAGAGGACCAGGTCCTCTAAAAGAGTGGTTGTTTCTGAAGAATCTGCTAGTGATAGTGATGAGTTAGTTGCTGAAGATGAGAGTGATAGTGATGCTGAAGATAGTGAGACTGTGCATTGTGTTCATGAGGACATACTGACCAGAAAGGTTTTGAAAGGAAGGGTCATGACTGATGTTCAAGAAGAGGGAATGGTATGGTTGCTGCAAAAACTGCATGCTCAGGGTTGGAGGGACATGGTCCTTAAGATCTCTGGTAGGTGTGCAAAAGGAATGGTGCAGGAATTCTATAAAAATTGTTCCATCAGAGGTGATCAACTTACTACCTCTGTAAATGAAAATGTGATAATTTTTGATACACTGGAACTTGGTGAGCTGTTGGGTATTCCTGCCACTGGGTATGCTAGCTATGTCAAGACTGTTTGGCCTGACTTGACAAACCTGCCTACTGATCTGGAGATCACTAGGAAGTTTGCTGAGAATGATGGTGAAGAAAAACCCAGGGCAGTGCAAAAGAGTGAGATGCACCCACAGCATCAAGTCTTATTTGAGTTTGTGAACAAAGTTGTGATGCCAAGGCATGAGAAAAGAGGAGTTGCCAGTTTCATGGACCTGGTCCTTATGGAACTGTTGGACACTGAAAAGCAGATCAATTGGCCCAGCTTTATGATCCACCTGATAAAAAGGGTGATTGCTGGGAAGAGAAAACACTCCCTGCCGTTTGGTTTTATTCTGACTGATATCTTTGCCAAGTTGAAGATTCCCTTGGAAGGGGTTGTGAAGGCTACAAAGAAGGAGAAGTTTGGGTGTGCTACTTTGATAAGCTGTGATTTGCCAGTTCAGGCTGATCCTCCACAGGCTGGTGTTGGGAGGCAGCCTCTGAACAACAAAGTGAGGGTACTTAGGCAACAGGTTGCTGAGATAGCAAGGTTGGAAGAGGAGAGGAATTACTGGAAGGCAGAGGCCTCAAAAGCAAAGGAGACCAATGAGGGAATGCTCAAGCAGATGTTTGATCTGCTTAACAAGTCTCAGGGACCTGGTCCTTCCACATCCTGATCACCTTAGTCTTAGCCTTAGCCATCTTTTGTCCAGTGGGATCTAGCCTAGCCTAGTGCTTTAGCCTTTTTCTTCTTTAGTAGTTGGATAATTTTGTAGTACTTGCTTGTATCCCCTGATTTTAATATTTGGTTAAATGAATTGTCTTTGATGGCTAATATCATTGTCTTGCAGTTGCTTTATTTGAAGTATGTTTGCATTTTGAGTTGCCTCAATGGCTATGTGCTGATTAATTCTAACCCTTGAGTTATATTTTATATGCAACCTTTTCAATGATGCCAAAAGGGGGAAGAGTAAGTCTGATTTTGCATGATTTTATACCTAATAAAAATCTGTTCCTTAATGATGAATTAATTCTCCACTGATTGATTGTCTTTTTGAGCTTAAATTGTATTTCAGGACATTAAGGAGATGAAGCTATAAGTATGAATTTGTCATCATCAAAAAGGGGGAAATTGTTAGCTTGGAAAGCTTGGAGTTTTGACTGATGACTGAGGAACGGATTCAAAGGACCTGTTCCTTTGAATCACTGAAGCAGAATAGATAATTCATGCAAAATCATTTAATTGAGATATTATTATTTATCCTAATACTGACGTATATCTTGGTAATTATGCAGGCCTAATCAGATACGAAAAGATTGCATAACTAAGGGATAAAGGATTCGGATTCTAGAAGGTAGAATCCAATTAGGATTCAAAGTCAAGGGAGCTTTGGAATTCTTATTCATCAAGACTTCTTGGCTATAAAACGTGGAGCTTATCAGCTATAGAAGATATACACAAATAGAGAGAGCATCGAGCAAAAGCTGAGAAGAATTATTAGCTTATTTGTGTAATCATTAGCTACAGTAGAACTAAGTAAGAACCTGTTCCTTAGATTGAGTCTTGTAAAAGTTCAAGTCTTAGTTCAATTGTAGCAAGCAAAAATCGAGTTGTAAACTGTGTAGTTCAAGTCGTGGACTTGACACAACTTCACTGATCGTGAGAAAGATCACTAAAGGATTAGAGTTAGTCCTAGGTTAGTAAGAGTGAGTCTTGTAACCAAGTGGGTCTTTTTACATAGTGAAGTTGAAATCCTACTTGAGAAGTAGGTCGTGGTTTTTTGATCCCGTGTCTAGGGGTTTTTCCACGCTAAAATCTGGTGTTCAATTACTTACAGTTTTTATTCCGCACATCGTAGAGTAAAGGAACACATTTTAAGGAACTGGTCCTTAAAACGGTAACGTGGTGTAATCGTGGGAAATAACAGTATGTCATGTTCATTGAGGTCGTCATTTCACCTCTAAATAACTTCCCCTTCTATGTTTCAGGGATATCTTTCATTTGATGTCTCCTCGTTAAATTTGTTCAATTCATCTTTACCTTTCTTGTCACTTTCTCTCATTGGATAATATTGAAACGGGCAAATGAAAATTTGGCAAAATCTGTTTGTATGTCTCTCAGTTATATCAGATCGTTGTCAGAACTCACTTTGACAATAGGAGACCGACGCCGCACCTCGGCAATAAGAATGACACACCAAGATTGTAACATGAAAATTCACCATGGAACGACATGTTCTGTCTACAAATGGTTGACTAAAGATTGGGAGAAACTTTTGGCATTGTGGAGTTATGGTTGGGAGATTAGAAGCAAATCGACATTGTCAAGACATTGTTTGTCCCATATCACTGTGAAGAGCAGAACAAGAACCACCAAGCTTATTTGCAAGGACATGATTCAAGGGCTGTGTAGCCACGATGAAAAAGCCATTGTGATGTCTGACATTGCCCGCAAGAATAGGGACCACCAGAATCAGGAGCAGTTGTTCTAAGTTTCAGACTGGACCCCATTTTTTAAAAATTGGTCGGGGTTTCAATCTTCAGAGAAGATCCCATCAGGATAATGGGTCAAGAGTTTGTAGCTTTTAAGTCAAAGTCACACGGGAGAAATGGTTAGGATCGTCAGTTTCCGGACAAGAGTTCATCATAGGGTGGGTGAACAGAGAAGACAACCTACCAGAAGGATGTCAACCTCAACAACGGGCCCTCTCTTAAAAATGTAGAAGTTTTAAGTAGTCGGGCACTCCCATATAATGTGGAAGTTCTAGTTGAAAAGATGGGCACTCCCGTATCATGTAGAAGTTTTAATTTCAAAAGTTGGGCACTCCCGTATAATGTAGAAGTTTTAATTTCAAAAGTGGGGAACTCTCATATAATGTAGAAGTTTAAGTTCAAAAGAAGGGCACTCCCATATAATGTAGATGTTTTAGTTTCAAAAGGCGGACACTCCCATATAATGTAGAAGTACACTCCCATATAATGTAGAAGTTTTAGTTTAAAAAAAGGGTCCTCCCTTGAAAATATAGAAGTTTTAAGTAGACAGGCCCTCCCTTGAAAATGTAGAAGTTTTAAGTATTCGAGCACTCCCATACAATGCAGAAGTTTTAAGTAGTCGGGCACTCCCATATAATGTGGAAGTTTTAGTTGAAAAGACGGGCACTCCCATATAATGTAGAAGTTTTAATTTCAAAAGTCGGGCACTCCCATATAATATAGAAGTTTTAATTTCAAAAGTCGGGCACTCCCATACAATGTAGAAGTTTTAAGTAGTCGGACACTCCCATATAATGTGGAAGTTTTAGTTGAAAAGACGGGCACTCTCATATAATGTAGAAGTTTCAATTTCAAAAGTCGGGCACTCCCATACAATGTAGGAGTTTTAAGTAGTCGGGCACTTCTATACAATGTAAAAGTTCTAAGTAGTCGGGCACCCCCATATAATGAAGAAGTTTTAATATTCGGGCTCTCCCGTTATAATATAGAAGGTTTGGTTTCAGTAGTCGGGCCCTCCCATGATAATGCAGAAGGTTTAATTTCAAGTCAGGCCCCGCCGTTATAATGCAAAAGGTTTAGTTTCAACAGCAAGACCCACCAGAGCGGTGATTTTTAAGTTTCAGTGAAACCCAGAGCGATGATTTTAACTTTTCAAGTTTCAAAAAGAAGACCCAGGACACCAGACTAGTTGTTTTCAATTTTTCAAGTTTTAAGAAGGGACCAACCGGAGCGGTGGTTTTTCACAATTGTATTCTTATTTTCTTTGTAAAAGCAATGGCCACCAGCCAGCATCCAGCAACTAGCAACAAATGACCAGCAACAATAGTCCCAAATGTGTCTAGAAGTATCTTGTATCAGTCTAAGTGTCTAGAGTCAGTTTAGTGAGTCTAGTGTTTGGCATAGTATGTCTAGTAGGATCTTGTGAGTATAAAAGAGTTTAGAGTCTGTTTGAATGGGGTAGTCCCAGCTACCGCACGTGCGGAACTACACTGACCTGATTTCTTGGCCAGGAGATATGTAGTTAGTCTTGTTCTTGGTTAGAACTGAAAAGTCAAGGTTCGGTCACCATTTTGCATGCTCTTAGTTAGAACCAAAACGCCAAAATTAGTTGTGATTATATCTTTGCCCGAAAACTCTTCGTGTTCCCGAACAAAGAGGGGCACCTGTAATCACCTAATTTTGGCACGTAATTTCAAAAATTGCTCAAAATAGCCATTACTAATTTCATAGGACTTTTGTGTAATTTTTCTAGATTTTTTTCATTTTTATATAGTTATTTTACTTAGTTAATTAAAAAATATATGTATAAAATTTACCCAAAAAATATGTTGTTGATGCTAATTACGCCATCTATTTCAAAATTGATGGCATGTTTCAGATCTCGAGAGTCAAACAAGTTCATTTTGACAATGAATTTATGTTTTTTGGAATGACGTTTATATATTTAGAAACTACATAAAAAGTACTATAAGTCACAATATTAATAATTCAAAATATTTAAAAAATATATGAAAATATTACGACCAGAGTCAAATCCGAAACATGTCATCCATTATGGAACGGATGGAGTATTTAGTTGTAATTTTTTAAGTTTCATTATGTGATTAGTATAATTTTGTGGATGATAGTTTATTTAATTAATTAGCTTGTAAGCTTAATATTTATTTTAATCAATTAGGACTTTATTGAATTGTTAAGCACATTGGGACATTTAATTTAGGAGATTTTTACACTACGTGCCAGCACTTTATAAAATATTACATATTTTTACTCATTTTAAACTTTATTTCACTCCATTTCCATTTTGACATAAATATTTACCTTGCATTCCCATATTTACTAAAATATTTACCCTCCTACCCACTCTTTTAATTCTCATATTTCCTCATTTCACAATTCACAACTTTGAGATCATCTGAACTAGCCAAATCTTGTCAATGTCCCACCCATCGCCGGAGCTCCATCACTGGCGACAGCCAATAATCTCCTCCGGACAAAAATTGTACATGGATGGACTCCTCTCATCACCCTCTCACCATTCCTCGCCTCCGTTTCTTCAGAAAGCTACTGCCCCGCCGTAGATCGAGGCTTAAAGAGTCGTCGGAACCCTAACTCCGGTGACTCCTACTAAGCTACGGTCAAGTCATACATAAACAGTGTCCATACGGTTTCTTCTACACGTTTCCGAAGGTATTTTTCCATGACACGTTGAGTTTTAAAGATATTTTTGGAAAATGTAATTAGGTATGTAATTACTTATCCTGAACATGATAGGAGAAAAACCTTTACTACTATCATTGTTGTTTATGAGCTTAAGAGACAAGAAAGGACTCTCTATGGGTTTGGTGGTTAGATTTTAAATTTTGGTGAATTAATGTTTGGTTATGTAATTGAATAAATGGGTCGTTGGATGTTATGAAATGAAATATTTTGTTTCTGTTTAGATTTGGTTTTGTAGTACTGTTTATGTGAAGAATGTTTTAAAAATAAATGGTGATTAGTGATTGGCGTTTATTTTCACTTTGGGAGCTTAATTTGTGTTTTAATTATTTATGATAATCCAATTGATACTTTGAGGAGTTCTTGCATCCTTCCCATTGTTAACTTCTTGGTAGTGTTGGTTTAGACAGTATAATTTTAGTAGTCTGAAATTTATCACATTTCTCTGCTTACTTTGGTAATATTGCCTGAATAATCATCTTCTGTTAAAACAAGCAAGATGCGTGTTTTTAGATTTCAAAGGTGACCTCCCTTCAAGTGATTGTGGCAAAAACCTCCTTTGTGGCACCCTAGAATCAGTTTGACTTTGATAATTTCTTGGTAGCTTGCATTTGATTTTTGAAACTATGACATCATTCTTGTTGCTTATTCTATTCTGCTTCCTTTGTCCTTATTATGTATTTTCTTTTGTGATACGTTCAAATTTTATCTACTTTCGATAAGAATTTTTCTTGTTATCTTTGAGTAATTACTGATATACTCATGATCTTTACATCAGATAAATTTTTTTTTTATGAAGATACTACTACATGATAGCAATGGAAGCAATACTTGTAGGTTTACTAAAGTTTGACTACGTTGCATTAGATAGCTTCCTGCTTTGCCTATGCTTCCTTCTACTCCAGGCATCTTTGTACTTTTAATTTTCTTGGCATGATTAATCTCCATGATGCATCACTAAGAACCTAGGCGACTCGCTTTAAAGTGGGCCCTTACTTTTTTTTTAATTTTATAAAAATAAAAATAAACCAGCCAGCTTTCAGCTGAGAGAAAGGAAGCAGTTCCTTGTAGGAATAGCTCTCTAAACTATTTTAAGTAATATGATCTGAGACCAGCAAGGACCTCTCAAAAGAATTCGGCAGAAGCTGATTCATACAAACCAACCTTTGTATAAGCCACTTATCATCTACGTAACCACAAACTTGATTTCTTCAAGGAAAGTGAAGCGAAGTCCCTCCTCGCATATAGATCATTTCCACAAGTTAGTTTTGAAATCTATGAAGTCACTAAGAGAGTCCACTCTGCTGGGCCTTAGAGATTCAGCCGTGCATTCAATGTTACTTCAGTTTTTGTCGTTTTTCTTCTTGTTACAATGGGTAATTTATTTGATGATTATTTAAAAAGTTATTTATTTGTATGAGATTTGTTAATGTCATATTTAAAGCGCTAAGTTTCTCTAATTGAGCTAGAAATGAGGAATATAATATACGATCTATAGTAACATATCTTTACTTGTACATACATGGGCAATTTTATCTGTATTTTGTTTCTATCTGTAGGCTCCTTTTACCTTACAAATAACTAGATAACTCTCATTATAGAGTACTGAAGTAGTTAAGCTTGCTGCGAGATTGCTTTTTTTTTTTTTTTTTTTGTGCACAATCTTCTCTCTTTACCTTTCATCAGCAGTAGAATATTATTCATTTTATATTTAGGTACTACAGTTTTGTAATGAAAAGTAACAGTTGATCTTGTTTTAAATGTTATACTACACTATGATTAAAAAGAAATCCCTTTTGCCTCTGCTATGCCATTTGCATGTTCAATGCAATCTTGTGGTTAAGTACTTGTAGTAATATTCTATCTGTACCTCTTGAGAAGGCTTCTCAATTTAAGGAAAACCGTTACTCTCTTCGGGAGCATGTCACTTATGGAGTTTATATCCTTTGTAAATAAGGAATCTAGTGGTTGTTTATTTCTAGTCAAGATTACTTGTTTAAAAATGGTACAGTACTGGAAATTCTCTACCTACAGGTGATCCTTTTCAGGCATTTTGTTTGGAAAGCTTACAATACATTTTAATACTTCTTATATTTTCAAATAATATATGGCAGAAGAAAGAGAAAGACGGTTTAATGTACTTTTTGGAAGAAACTTGTTACCAACCTTTATTATTTCTTTGTAGATTGAAGTAAGACTTAGTGAAGACAAGATGAACATCAAGACAAGCAGCGGGTAAAATAGGATATGAAACAATTTTTGCAATCCCTTCGGAAAAATTGCTTTAATTCAAGCAGGAACTGAAAAAGTTGTAGTATGTATTCACGTCTGATAGTTTTTCGGAAGCCTTGTCTTTTGGTTCCTCTAATTTATGGTCTTTAGTTGTGGACAGTTATTTTTTTGGCTGGAATTTATCACTTCAGCAGCTTGTATTAGTTGAAATGTAGTACTCCAAGACAACTAAATTAATTAAGAGCTTGTGACTTTGGCCTACTTGATGCTGGTGGTGTTGGTGACTACTTTTTCATTTGATATTTTAGTGCATTTGATTGCTAATATTGTAGCTTTACTTTGAAACCTAAGTTTCTTCTATTACCGTGATTTCCTTTGTTATTGGGTAGATTTCGTGCAAATGGATTCACATCATTCGGATCTGATGGAGGGGAAGAAATATTCTCTAAATGCTTTGAAGTTGTATATATTGGTCAAATTGTTAATTTACCATATTATTGGGAACGATTGATATTGCCTTTGTAACTTTGAAAATAAATAGAGAGAAAATATCAAAATTAGCATTTAATGTTAATTAAATGATGTAAACAACATAATGCATGAATGAACTTATGTATAACACGTGTTTTTATATTGTATACCTTTGTAATATACGATATACTTTATTGGTGTACCTTTTTTTTTTTTTTTTTTTTTTTTCACCCATTTTTGGAGGATCTATAGTGTTTCCACACTTCCCCTCCAGCGTGACTCGAACCCGTTGGTATACCCTTTTGGTATACAATATACTATATTTTTTAAGACAAAGTATACTCTTTTGGTATACCATATACTCTTTTGGTATACGCTATTGTGTTTGGATCAAAGTGTGAGATACTATCGAACAAATAAATATTTTAGTTTTTTTTTTTAATTTTGGACAAAGTATCCCCTTTTGGTATACTGTATACTCTTTTGGCACTCTTTTATTTTTGGATCAAAGTGGGTGATGCTATTGAGCAAATAAATATTTCAGTTTTTGTTGTTTTGAACAAAGTTTACCCTTTTCTCTTTTAGTATACTCTTTTGTTTTTGGATCAAAGTGTGTGATGCTATTGAGCAAATAAATATTTCAGTTTTTGTTGTTTTGAACAAAGTTTACCCTTATGGTATACTGTATACTGTTTTAGTATACTCTTTTATTTTTGGATCAAGTGTGCGATGCTATCGAGGAAATAAATATTTCAGTTTTTGTTGTTTTGAACAAAGTATACCCTTTTGGTATACTGTATACTTTTTTGATATACCCTTTTGTGTTTGGATTAAAGTGTGCGATGTTATCGAGCAAATAAATATTTCAGTTTCAAACTATACCCTTTTGGTATACTGTATACTCTTTTAGTATACCTTATAATGTTCAGATCGAAGTGCGAGATGTTTTAGAGCACATATATATTTTAAGTTTTATTATTTTTAAATAAGTATACTTTTTTGATATATTGTATACTCTTTTGGTATATCCTTTTCTGTTTGGACCAACGTGCACGATGCTATAGAGCAAATAAATATTTTAGCTTTTATGTTTTTGAACAAAGTATACAATTTTGGAGAAAGAAAATAAAAAAAAGAGTATAATAAGATTACGGAGAAAGAAAATATATTAAAAAATAAAAAATTGGGGGAGACATCAATATTGCTAGAACAGGAGGAAGAGAAAAAAAAGAAAAATAAAAAAGAAGAAGAGTGAAAGCGGAGAACGATAAAAGAACAATAAAAGAATGACAAAAGAAAAGTATAGAAAAATAATAAAAGATATGGGAAGAGAGAGAGGGACCTGAGTTCCTTGTTTTATGCCTCAAAATAAAGAAGTAATTAGCTAATGGGTATTAATGTAATGAGTAGAGCCTTGTAAATAAGATGACATGTATGGGTATTTTTAAAAATCTCCCATAATTTAGATGAGGCAGCCCAATACTATGACCTATCAGCCCACTTCTTTAACCCGGCCCATTTCCCTCATATATATACCCCCCAAAACCCTCATTACTTCTCCTTACACTTTTGAAGCCTCTTGGCTTGGCCAAGCCATGGTCAAATTTCTCCCCACCACCAGAAAAGTTCCACCACCTCCATACTGCCTTGGATCCACCGGTGGACCGCAAATTTCTCCCCACCACCAGAAAAGTTCTGCCACCTCCATACTGCCTCGGATCTACCGATGGACCGCCATCAACCACCCCAGTGCCACCGTCCGCCACCGCGGGACCACCACCTTTCGGTGGTCGGAAAAATACAAACTATACTATTCCGGAAAGCTCTTCACCCCCTCTTTCCATTTCTACAACTATTTTCTCCAAAATCTTTATCAATTTGAGCAGATCGGAGCTCAAATTTTCGGCTAAACACCTACTTCGGTGATTTTTGCTTTTTTCCGGTGAGTGTTTGTTTGTTTCCTCTTCCCCTCGCCCTTCTCTATCACCTCTCATACCCCAATTACCCGAAATCCCCTTTATTTTTTTTATTCTTTTTATTTTATTATGTTGGCTTGAACTTGGGGCATTGTGATGATGATTTTTGTGGCTGCTATGGTGACGGAATGAGGGGCTGTTATGTTCGAAATTTTGGGGGCTGTTTTGGTATGTGCTAGATGAAAACTGTGATGATGATGTTTTGGTCTTTTTGGGGCTGCCATGGTAGTGAAGGAGCGACGTAGGGGCTGTTTTTGTTTGAAACTATGGGGATGAGAGGATTTTAGTAGTGGTAATAGGGCTGTGATATACCTCAAGGCAGCCGTGAGGGTGGCGATGACAGTGGTGACGCTGCAGCGATGTCGATGATCGATATTTGGCTCGATTGGTTTTGCTTGGGGTTGCTAGGGTGCAATGGCCGAGTCCCTTGGGGGCGATGCAGTTTTAGTCGGGTTGGAAGAAAGTTCTTTTTCCCTCATTTTTGTTCCTTCATAAGATTGCTTCATTGTCTTAATGTTAATATTAGCATGAAAATAAAGTATCTTGTACGTTTCTTTTGATCAAGTGAATTTACGGCTTTAGAATAAAATGCCTAGCTGTTTGATTGTTGGCTTAAAGAATCGGTGCGTCGAGTTAAGTCCGTCTTTATTGGTTGATTTTAGTTTTAGTAATAATTGTAATGAAATCATCATGTTCATATTTGAATTTGTTAGTGGATACTAGTTCGTATGCTTGAAGTTTATCCATGCTAATTAGAAAAACAGAATTACGTGTCTTGTATGTGGGTGATCTCAGTTGTTTTGAGATGTTGTACAAGTTCCCAACTTTGTTTAGCTCTATTTCAGTGGTGAATTTGTTTAGCAGTTTATGTTTAGGAGCATATGCAGTTTTTTAGTACTCAAGTAGTCTTAATTAGCCCATATAACAGTTTGTTGCTGTAGTTTTAGTTCAAGTGGTCATCTTTTTTATCATATTGGACTCAAAAGAGATTTAAATGGACTCATGGGATGAGTATTGAGTAATATAATATTTATTAGATTTTAGCACAACTCTAAGTATTTCTGTTAAAGTTTATGTGCTATGGACTTGTGTCCATTTGTGCTTTGGATCAAGTTTTGTTAGCTGGGAACTAACTTTATGGTCTAACGGGTAGTCAAGTTAGTATTGGGTTTGTTCTAGTTTAATTTTCATAATTTAGTTCAAGTGTAAAATGGTTTTAGGCAAGAGTTTGTAGTGGGGGTCATTAGAGGCAACTTGGGCAACTTATTTTTGGACAGCATAGGGGGCTGAAAAGAAGTCATAGGGTTGATGTACTTTTTTCTGGAAAGAGGACTAAACACTCAAGTGTAGAGGGGTGTGGGCTTGTACTCTTGTACAAGACCACACTCCACCATTTGCCCTCAACTTTTGGCCATAAATAGGAGAGTATTTACTCCTCTTGAACAACATTCAGATCTGAAAAAATAAAATAGCTAGGAAAATACATTAGAGCTTTGGGAAAAAGAAGAGAAACTAGAAGTCAAAAATGGAGGTTTCATTTTAAAATGGGTCTTGGGAAGTATGCTTAGTTGCTGGTTTGTTGTCTTAGTTGCTGTTGTCTGTTGGCTTTAAGTCAAGCAAAATGATCGTATGGTTGTTTTTTTTTAGGACCAACTCATAGGTAAATTTTCAGACTTGCTTCTTGTATGTATTTATCATGCTTAAAGTCTGAAATATACAAGTAATAGTTCTGAATAAGCTCATAAAAGTTAGCATTGCTTATATTATACTGTGCATGTTGTTGACACCCAATTTTGTCCCTCCTTTTTCTAAAATTGGTTATAATTCAACTTAAGGGTGCAATGTGACTATTTGTGCAAAATGTGCATTAGAAATCATGCATTTACATGCGTTATCCTCTATTTATATACTATATACTTAAGTGTGGATATTTTACATAAATTTGCATCATTTAGGCTATTTGTCAAAATGTGAATATTTGCACCATTTAGTACATTCATAATATATCATATAATTGCATCATTTAGGCTACATATTAAATTCATATCAATTTGTGATTATTTGTGCAAATTAATAATTATTTGTGATTATCTATATTTAAATAATTTTATTTGAGTTTATTTAATAATTATTTGTGCATTTTATAAAATATGTATATCTATATTTTTATTTACACCTTTAAGTGGAATATTGGCCAATTTAAAAGAAAATGTCCAAATTCCTTTTTATTTTAATTCTTCCATATTTCAAAATTCCTATCAAAATTCTTCATATTTATCATATTTATTAAATTACATTTTTTCTTTTGAACCCAGACAAGTGTTTGTCTAGATAAGTTCATAATTACGTTGAAATTTCCTATTCCTCTTATTTTGAATTAATCATTTTTTCATAAATCCCAAATCTTCTTCCTAATTCTACCTTGAATCTGGACCAAATACAGTCCAAATTCATTATCTTTCCTAAATCCCTATAATTACTTTTATATCGAACCTAGACCAGTTTCTTAACCAAATACGTTCCCATTATTTGAATTTTGAAAGAAAATGTCTCAAAATCTTCTCTTTGATTTTACTATCTTTTTCAAACCTCAAATTACCAAAATTTATCCCTCAATCTCCTCCCTAATCACTAAAATTATCCCCTAAAATCTCTCCCCAAATCTGCCCCTAATTCTTTTCTAATCCTATCTCTACAATCATCATCAATATACATTCATCAGCCTCATATCCCGGAAACCACACACAACTCTCCCATCTCCTTCCTCACATACACACCACGTCAAGTACAAGATCCCTCTCCTTTCTAAATCTTCTTCCCCAACACACATAACCCCATTAAATACACCATAGCACACACCATTACAATAAAAGGAATCAATACACGCATACCCACCTCCTTGGGTTTTCTTCTTCCCTCAACCTATAGTGCTCACAGATCACCTCACCCCTACAAAATCATAACTATCAGCCTATACATCATTCTTCCTCGATACACCATATACAGACATAACACAATCTGCCTACCCCACCCTCACACCCAACGTATCCACATATACACACAAAATCAAACAAAAGAACAGAGGGGAAAGGGGTGCGTCACAGAAGTACATAACAAGAAATTCACACCCAGAACCAGGGGAATCGAGGTTGGGATTTGGACTATTTTAACGGTGGCAAACATCACCACCACCGGAAAACCCAAACAAAAATCAGATCGAAACTAGGGAAGGGACTTGTTCTTTTGGATTTTGGGGACTGAGGGCATCGGTGTAGCGGCGACGCCGTGGTTCCCACCGGGAAAAACCATTGGCGACTAGCCCTCGCTTTTTCCTCATTTTTTTTGATCGTCGGAAGTTGATTCAGTTTTGAACCGGCGACCCTCGTTTTCCTGTTCTTGTCGATTTCTGATCTCTCTGTTGCTTTGTCATTAAAGCTAGAGAAAGAGAGCAAGGAGTGGTAGCGAAACCGTTAAACGGAAGTCGCTCCTCTTTGCTCCGACTGGTCGTCACTCCGTTCGTCTACGCCGTTGGCTCGCTGGAGAATGGTTTCGAGCAGGGAAGCCCCTTTTGATGGCGCTCTCATTCTTTGTTTATCGTTTTCCTTACAGATTGAATTCCATTTGCTGCTACTCATGGTTTTTTCTGTTGTTTTGTTTTGCAGGGATCATTGACAATTCTGGATGTTTGACCGAGTCTTATGTTCTTGCTGATTTGGATAAAACGCTACACTTCTGGATAATACTGATTTGTGAATGAAATACTACACTGATCAGGACTATGAAAATATTTTTATTTGAGGCGTTGCAACGAATTGACGGATGTTACACTGATCACGGCCAAGGAAAATAATTATTTATTTGAGGCCTACTGATTTTAAAACCAAAAAGGCTATGATGACGTGTGTGAGCCGTTATGGAGTGGTGGGACCGGCATTTGGCATGGCAACACGACCGGCCGACGTGTTCGCAGCCGTACCGACGTCCCTAATCTCTTAGCCGATTCATACAAACCTGAGCCGACACTTTTAAAAATCCCATTTCCCTTTTATTTTAAAACTATTATTGTTATTATTATTATTATCATTATTATTATTTCAAATTATTATTATTATTATTATTATTATTATTATTATTATTATTATTATTATTATTATTGTCACTATTTCCACTAACTTATTTCTTTTATATTTTACGAGGAAAAATTGGACGAGAGACGGCGTCCTGTTTTTGAAAGAAAACAACGAGAAGAGAAATCCTTCTATTATTATTATCATTATTTTCATTATTATTATTATTATTATTATTATTATTACTATTATTATTATTTATCTACTAATATTATTATTATTGCATTTTTATTACTTTCTTTATTATTAATACTATTATTCACTAACTCATTTTCTTATATTCTTACGAGGTACATCATGGCAAAATTACGAAAAGGCAACACTCTCGAAAAAGGACAAAATATCTAAAATAGTTGACTTTATTTGATTTCATTCTATTAATTTCGTTTGCAATTTTACTAACTTGTTTGTTTATTTTGCAAGGCACAAAGCTTGGTCATGAGAAAAGATTAATATCTCTTAATTGTCTTTAAAGCTGTAGTTTAATATTCAAATATTTCATTGCTTAGTTAGTTTAATTAATAGTTCAGAATCCCAATTATAAGTCCGGCCGGTAACCACATTTGGTGGAGCTCGAGAGGTGCCTAGCCCCTTTCTCTCGAGTTAACTTGAACTTCTTACCTAGAATATCTGGTTCGTAGACTAAGTTTCGGAGTTAATTGTAAAACTAGCTAGAAACAAAATAGGTGCCCTAATACGCCTAGTTAAAAAATATGTTAGGTGGCGACTCCAACTCTTAAACTCAAACGAGTTATCCAGTCAAATCCAAAACCCGACTCGCCTCGAGTTGAGTCCAAAATCGGGTACGACACATGTTATTATGCTATGTATGTTAAGGCTGGAATTATGAATGAATATGTTTTGGCTCAATTATATTTTTTGGATGTGTTAACAAGTGGGCTTATCCTTGGCCCGTAAGTAAGTTCTAAAACCAGCCATGTTTTCATCAGGAATTAAATATGTTAGGTATTTAATCTTGACAAAAACTGAACCACACGTGCAATCTTGGATTAAAAATAGTGCAATAGTTAAATTGTGAAGTAATCTGTCGTTTAAATAAATCTCAGTTTAGGTGAAGTAGCTATTTTGTCAAATTACATTTAGTCTCTGTTTAGTTAGGAAAGTAATGAGATAAAAAGAAATGGCCTTTAGACTCAAATCTGAACTGTTTTGGATAAATGGACGCTTAGTACATTTTTATTGAAATCTGGACTTGTGTTGCAATTGATTAGTTTTCAAAACAATTTTTTTTATACAAATAGGAAAACTTAGGAATTTTTGACTTTTGGCAAATCGAACAAAGGATAAATGAGATCTGGCCAAGAAATTTTTTTTAAAAAAAGGATTACTTTGGACAACTTGCAATCTGGAATGTTAAAATTTTCAAACGCACTTGAAATAAATTTGGAGCTTGAGCTAAAATGTGAAATGAGTTGAATAAAATGTGTATATATTAGGTCCAAGACATTTAATTTGAGTTGAAATGAAAGAAATGTGATTGTTTAAATTTGCAAAGGTAGCCCCACTATAATAAAAAAGCTCACTTTTTCAATTAAGGTCCAATATGATTTGACATTTCCAAAACGGAATTTATAACTCATGTTTCAATTAATGAAGGTAAATTTGAGAGTGACAATTCGCCACTTAACAAAATTAGCAATTGGATTCAATTAAAACGCAGGTTAGGCAAATGATAAGTATGATCAATGGTCTGCTTATTAGGCAAAATAAAATAAAATAAAATAAAATTAATTTGAGAAAGTCATTTTTTTCATCACCCGATTAGATATTGACAAGTATGATTTGTGATTTACTTATTAGGTAAAAAAAATTAAATTAACATAAGCTAATTTGTAAGAAAATTTAATTGAGAAAAGCCAGTATGTGCCAAAGTATACCCCGGGGGTGACATAGTACAAAGTTGAGTTAAAGTACACCCTACGGGTTACTTGACATAATCTTCAGTTAAACAGTTCAAATAAAAATCAAAGCATAATATAGTTGGCAAATATAACAAACATATTTCACACAAGAGTTGAAATGCGTCAATAAAGCAATTGTGCTTGTCACAGGACTTGAGGGTGCCTAATCCTTCCGGAGAGTCAATCGAAATTCTTACCCGGAACTCTAACGCAGACCACTAACGAGTCATAAGTGTTCCAGATACACCACTTTAGTGACTTGGCACACCTTTAACTTGTCAAGTGGCGACTCCGATTCTCTTTATAATTGTGTACCTTTTAGCACCCGTCACAACCTTCAAATATACAATTCTTCTTTTAGTTCTGTTAAAAAGGGTCGTGACAGTAATGACCCAGAAAAGACAAATATGAACCAGACAAAATTTTATTTACATCTTTTAATGATATTAACTAATAACTTTTACATATTGATGAACAAAACCAAAATAATTGATTTAGTAGTATATATAAGATGTAAAATGGATATTATTTGTTGGATTGTTATTAGGGTTCTTTACATAAATAGCAGCCCGTATGAAAATATTTACTATTCTTTAGTCCTTACTTTTGGTAGCCACAACAATACACTAAAATAATAAAAAAAAATCCTAGTGTTAATAATTATATAATACTATTTTTCTTAAATAAAAGATATATATCAATGCTAAAAAAATAAAATATAAATCACCTAAAAACAAGAATTTGCATAATACTATTTTTTATTTTTTTCTTTTAGTCGTCATATTTAATATTTGCATAAATAAAATACATATCTCCTAAAAATAATAATAAAAAAATACTAAAATAAACAAATATTGAATATAAACCATATTCAAATAGTAATATATTGTATTAAAATAGTAAATATTAATATTTATTTATTAGATATTTGATATATATTACATATCGTATATTTAATATTTAATCACTTAATATCTTAATATATGTATATAATATTTATTGAATTATTATTTTGTATATTAATAATTATTAGATACACAATATATGTATGATCTTTAATATTTATTCAAATAGTAATATATTGTATTAAAATAGTAAATATTAATATTTATTTATTAGATATTTGATATATATTACATATCGTATATTTAATATTTAATCACTTAATATCTTAGCATATGTATATAATATTTATTGAATTATTATTTTATATATTAATATTTATTAGATACACAATAAATGTATGATCTTTAATATTTATTTTATATATATATTTATATTTATTAGACACACCATATGAAATTTTTATATTTTCATTTAAAATATACACGATATATTTATGATATTAATATTTTATATATTTTATTAGATATTTATAAAAATATTATTATTTTATATATTAATATTTATTAGATACACGATATATGTATGATATTTTAATATTTATTTGATATACGATATATGTATGATATTTATATTTTATATGTTTTATTAGATATTTACAAAAAATATTAATATTTTATATATTAATATTTATTAGATATTAATATAGTTTTAATAATATTTATTTGATATACGATATATACATGATATTTATACTTTTTTATTACATATTGCGTATCTCATATTTAATCGCTTAATATTTTAATATATTTATATAATATTAATTTAATTAGAATTTATATATTAATATTAATATTTAATTAATATTTATATATTAACATATTGTGTATGTAATATTTATTTAATTACTAAATTTATCAAAAAATTAGATATTATTTAATATTTCAAATTGTGGTTAGTCCCTAAATGCAAGGGATAAATATTTTTTGTATGGAATACAATTAATAATATATAAATAAATATTCTTAAGTATTCCTAAAATACTTGCATATCTAATATTTTAATATTTTAACATATTATTGTCTATGTACTGTTTATTGTACGTAAACAAATAGTAAATAACCCTACACAAATAGTACATAAACAATATCATGTATTTAATATTTATTTATTAGATGTACAACATTTAATATTATACATATCGTGTATTTGAATAATTATTCTCGTAATTTTTTAAAATATTATGTATGTATTGTTTATATATTAATATTTGTTTTATATATACACATGGGGATGATTTAAATCGTTAAAAAGTTGATTTTGCATTAAATATGGTATATAGGCGATTCTAGGAGTCAAAACACAATTCAAAAATTCATTATGATCTCTACATAAATACACAATTATTTTTTAAATACATTAACACAATAATATGAATAAGATTATAAATATTAGAAAAATAAATAAAATATGCTCTATATGTGTGAGTGTAATACACTGAATCATTATTATATTATAATTATTAAAAATAAATTCTTGAAATATTTATTTTATACATTTAAACTATAAACATAAATAAATATGCAATGGGAAAGGAAATATAAAAAAGTTGAATTTGATAGTTATGAAAATATTATATGTTCTTACGCATACTACCTAATGGAAAGAAAATATTTTATAAACTAGTAGTAGGAAAGAAACAATAAAGAGCTTTTTTTAAAAAAAATAATAGACTCCTATAATAACTCATGTTTTAATTCTTAAAATAATATTAAAAAATATGAGATCAGCATTAACTAAACCCTTATATTAAGGGATAATTTTTTTTATTAATTTATAAAATAGGTAAATTAATTTATAAATTACCTAATAGCTAGAAAAAGAAAGGGAGTGAAAAGTGGGGCTAGAAAAAGTAAATAAGTACTACTCATATGCTTATTGAGTAATTTTCTCTTGTTATTATATGTAAATCTGTTATATTCTCGTTCTCCTTGTTATAAGTTGTAGCTGTTCAAAAGAATAAAAGTTTTGTCTATGGTTTTGTGAAGCTTAAAAAGATTCTTTCTTTTTTGCTGTTGCATAACCATCAGTTTAGCATCTTTGTACATGAACACGACCTCCCATAGACCTGATGCACCATGACAAAGATGCTGAAAATATTCAAGATTGCACGAACCGATGCACAGAGCTCAGAATAAAGCTAAGTCAATAAAAAGTTTTCATGAGTACTTCAAAAATAAAATAACAAATACAAAGTAGTCGCTCCACAATATTTGGACATTTAATATTGAGTGAACATAAAATTACTTTAGTATTAGTGAGAGATGTCATATTAAGCAAAGCGTATATCCCCGTATCAACCGGTTTAAAAAATTCATTAGCAGTCAATCATATGGTGACAACACTACCAATTAATCATCAATCAGGGCAAATAGGGAATACATAAACCTAACGGCATTCTCAAAGAAGATAATGTGTAATTTAGAGTAACTCATACACAAAGACCTTAACTAAACTATGTAATTGTTAGATGCCAAACAACTGTAATAATGTATATTTAAGAGATTAACTACAAGATGCATAAATTAAGCTCTAACCTCACATTGTGTTAGCATTCAGTTCTTCGTAATCAAAATCATCAACGTGGATACAAGCAGTAAAAATTAAATTACCAAATAAAAAAGGAGGTTAACAATGAGCAAGAGAATTCAGCTTAAACGGGAAAACATAGAACAAAATACTTTTACATAGAGAAAATCAGTGTTTATTTAGAACTGTATTTGTGATTTTATATATACTGCCAAGAGAAAGATGAAAAATTTAAATTTCAAGGAACTATTTCACATTCAAAGTTCTATAGAAGGTAAAATTCTATCTAATAGTTCATACTTCCTTTTCTGTTTGTTTACTCAAAATCTATTGTAGAATTATCATAGGCTTTGAATATAATATAAATAGGCCTTTTTTTTTATAAAGAAAATATGTGTAACCTGCGAAGATAAATTTTTATTTTTCAAGAGAGCTCAAAAAAGTTAAACCAAACCTAAACAAAATAATACTCGATTTGGGTCTTTGGAATGAAGTTTTTGTTCTAACCAAACCTAAACAAATCCTAAAAGTTAGGCAAAATCTCCGGTATGTTTGCAGTTGGTTAATGGCGTAAGATTAATTTATATTGGTTAGTGGAAGCAATTTTAGATGATTTTAATATACACGTAAAAATCGTAAAAATTTCGCCCAGAGGCCACTTTTAACACTGGTATTTAGTTTGAGGCCATTTTTTTCAGTGGCTTTACATTAGAGGCCACTTTTGTGGCAGTACACTAAACGGGGCACATTTAAAAGTCCAAATTACCCCTCATCTTTTCTGAATTGACAGGGGCTTTTAAAACCCTTCTCTTCATTTTAACCTCATTCTAACCCTTCTCTTCATGCATTTTAACCCTTCACTGAATCTTCATGCAAAAATCACCTTCAAACGTAGAATAGTTAACGAACTGAATTTTAGTTGCATTGCATTACGTACGTTGAATTACATTTCTCTCTTCATCTTTGCATTTTCGCAGGTATAACATTTCTCTCTTTTCATATACTACTTTTTTGTATTTTTTTTGTTGTATTTTTTTGTGAAATATGTTGTTGTTAAGTTAAGTAACGTTTATTTAAGTTTAAATTTGTATGTTTTTTTTTTTCGTATTTAGTAGTTAATTTTTATTCAGGTTCAAGTGTGTGTGTATTAAAGTTATGTGTGTGTGCGTGTTTTTGTGATTGCCGTGTGTGTGCGCGCGCGTGTGTGTTTGTGTGTGTGATTTTGACTGAAGTTATGTTTTGTGTGTGTGATGGACTGAAGTTCCACTAGGACTGAACTTCTGTCTCCAGTGATTGAAGTTTATTCCTAGTGGACTGAAGTCCTCCCCCCCTCCCCCAATGCGTGTGACTCAGTGTGTGTGTGTGTTTGTATGTGTTTGTGTGTGTTTTGTATGTTGTGGACTGAACTTCTGTCTCTGTGTGTGTCTCTGTGTGTGTGTGAGACACATACTGTGTGAGACACATACTGTGTGTGTCTTTGTGTGTGTGTGTGGACTGAACTTCACTGAAGCGCAATCCATTGTGAAACTAGGAATTCAGCACAGATTGCACTTGAGTGCAATTCAAGGGCATTGTCTGATCTAATCTTCTTGACTTTAGAAGAGTAAACAGCAGCAGACTTAATATTACTAGGTACTTCACTATTTTGATTACAAACTGAGGGAATTGCTGGATTTATAACTTAATAGAGACATCCTTAGGTAGAACAGGAAAATGATTGTAAATAGAGCTTTAATACTCTCTTCAGCTAAAACTTCGTCTTCTTCATTTATCCAGTTTCAATGGCTTTGCCACCAACTAATGTTGAGTCACAGTACTCTGTCACCTCTGTCAATCAGTATGTGCTCTCAGCCTACTATTATTATACTTCTGTCTCCAAGGAATGAACTTCTGTGTGCGTGCGTGTGTATTCTCTAACCTTTATTTTTGTTTATTTTGTATGTGTGACTGATAGTTTTTTTTTATTGTTAGCTTTTTGCAGTATGGATGCTGGAATGGAAGGTAATCTAGTGTATCCATTCGAGCGCTGGTTCAATATGAATGCATATTGGCAAGGGGAGCACAATTTGGATAATATCATTTCAAATTTCAGTAAAGCACAGCGTAAGAAGCTTTCAGATGGTGTGTTTGGAAGCTTTCTGAAGTTGCAGTCGTACAAAACTTCTATGAGGTTACTGCATTGTTTATTATTGTCACGTATTGTGAGCAGTGATCCGAATAGATTAAGTTTTAATATTTTTGGTCATGTCATCCATTTTGGTCCGGAAGAATATCATGTTTACACTGGTTTGAGGTTTTCTGCAAACCGTGAGGAATTGTTTGATGGACCTGCTATAAATATGGATCAGAGGCTTCTGAAGCAGTACTTTCGTGGCAAAAGCAATCTTCAGGTGTCAGACATTCGTAAATTTTTAGTATCAATGAGCACGGCATCTGTGGTTGATGAAGATGATGCAGTGAAGATTGCAGAGTTTTATATTTTGCAGTCAATCATTTTGTGTTCTAACAAAAAAACAAGCTTGGTTGAAGTGCATTACTTGGATATCATTGACAATGAGGATCTGTGTAGAGTTTATCCTTGGGGCAGTGCGGGTTTTGAAGCACTAGTTAACTCTGCAATGAGACCTATCAAAAGTGGTGTAAATTACTATGTGCTGGGATTTCCGTTTGTGTTATGCGCTTGGTTTCTGGATTTATTTCCAACACTTCGTTCTAACTTTTGTACATATAATGGTCATGGCTTCCCAAGGATGGTTAGGTTTATTAGTTTCAAAAATCCTCAGTATAACACTTCGGTTGATCAGTATTTTCATAATGTAAATGTAAGTTTCTATATCTGTGTCTGTGTGTGTGTGTGTGGTTGCTCAAGTTCTTTCCCCTCATGGGACTTGAATTTCTATCCTAATGTACTGAACTTCTTCATACTTACTGAAGTTCTATCATTATGTACTGAACTTCTCTTCCATCTATGTATCTGTTCTCATGGACTGAACTTTTAAAATAGTACCAATTGAAGTTCAGTCCATGAGGACAAAACTTCTATTTCTGCATATAAAAGTTTTATTCTTCTATTTTACTGTGGTGCTAATATATTTCTCATGGCTTTTTTTTTTTATAGAGTTTTGACAAATTTAAAATGGTTCCAATTGTTCTGTCTGAGGAAGAAAAAAGGTCGGTGGAATTGAATATGACAGAAGCAGGTCCTGATGTACCTGTTGTTGCATGTAAACTTTTAAAAGGAAAAGAAGTTGTTGAAGATAGTCAGGATACGTGTGATGATTTTGAGGTTGGTGGGGCTCAGATATATCATAGTGGTGCTGAGAGTGAAGATATTGCTGAGACTGAGACTGAGGATTGTGGCGCTGAGAGTGAAGATATTGTTGAGACTGAGGATGGTTCTGATACTGAGGATGGTGGTGGTGAAACTGAGGATGGTGGCGGTGAAACTGAGGATGGTGGCGCTGAGAGTGAAGATGTTGGTGGTGAGACTGAGGATGATGATCATGTGTGCGAGGATGATGTTGTTGAGACTGAGGATAATGATCATGTGGGTGAGGGTGCTTGCGATGATAGGCAGGATGCTCGACATGTTGTAGAGCTTGATCAAGATTTAGTTAATGCAATTGTTAAAGTGAGTTTTTCAAGTATCATGTGCATTCATCTTTTTTTGTTTTTATTTTAATTGAATATTTTTATCAGTTCTATTGATTTTTTTTTTGTTTTTGCATAAGGTTAATATAAAATTCCGGAAGAGGATGCGTAGTCAGCGACGGCGCATAAGGGACTATATTCGTGGTGTAGATAACAAGGTTCGTTGTGTAGATGACAAGGTTCGTTGTGTAGATAACAAGGTTGATTGTGTTCTGGATTTTATGAAGAAGTTGGCTAAGAATTTTGAGGAAAAGGAAGGAAGTTGGAGGGAAGATGTTAGTGGAAGAAGGGGCAAGGAACAATCTGGCAGCTTTCGTAATTCCTTACTTTTGTATTCATGTGGAGGCAATGCTAGTGATGGAAGGAAGAGAAAGTCTTCTCCAGATGTAAGAAAAGACTTCAGTCATGGCGCTGTATCCAGGAAATCAAAATCTCCTTCAGATGACAGACAAGACTCCAGTGAAGGCAGTGCAGTTAGGAAATCAAAAAGCTGTTCAGATGTCAGAAAAGAAGTTAGCGGTGGTGGTGCAGGTCTAAATTCAGCTATACAATTGCATGGAGCGTCACAAGGTGCGTTTGTCAATGAAACCCCTAGACAAATTCATGAACGAATTGATAGTGAATTAGACATGTTTGGTGAGTTGACTGCAGCACAGAAGGAGGTGCTTGAAATTCAATTGCAATTTATAAGTGGAGAGCTTGATCTGTCGACACCTCGCTTGCTCCCTCAGGATATGATTGTGGAGAAATCAGGTACAATAACCTATGAAAGGAAAAGGAAGAAGTTGAAGAAAAATAGTTTACATCCTGATATGCCTACTTTTAATATACTGCCACCGACTCAAGAAAGTGTTAGCGGGGGTTCATGTGATGCTGAAGATACACCAAGAGCTGAAGAAATTCAGCAAGATATGTCGAAAAGTCAGCAGCAGGTTGAACTTGGAAAAGAACAAGGAATAATTCTGCAACAGGAGAGGACTGATGACATTGAAATGGATAATGTTGCTGTGAGTTATCAAGCAGTAAGAGAAGAACCAGAAGGGCAGTCGGTCAACGAAACAGTAGAAGAAGAGGTGATTTCGCACGGAAAGGAGATGCATGTTGATGTTGTTATGGAGAATGCTGACAGAAGTAACCAAGTTGAAGGAGATGGGGATGTGACTGAAGATCAGCAGGCTGTTGGCTGTCAGTCAATTGATGAAGCACCCAAAGAAGAGGTTACCACACAGGAACAGGAGATGCCTCTTAAGATTGTTATGGAGAATGCCTAGGCTATTGAGCAAACAAGAAGAGAAGATGATTTGACTGAACAACAGACTTTCGAAAGTCTTGTGGACAAACAACAGTCAGTCGGTATAGCGGGCAAAGAAGAAGTAATGACTCAGGAACAGGAGAAAGAGGAGCTGAATGAAGAACAACAGGCTGACAGAATTTTTGTGGGCAAAGGTCAGTCGGTCGATGAAGCAGGTAAACAAGAGATGCTTACACAGGAGCAGGAGAGGCCTGTCCCGATTGTTAGGGAGATTGCCAAGTCAAGTGACCAAGCCCCTGAAAGTACTAAGGTAGAACAGTCGGAGCAGCAAGGTCTTCTGGGCAAAAGGGACCGAAAGCCCAGTCAGTGGTTGCTATCGCCATATGATACCAAAAGGACTAAAAAGAAGACAACTGACTGGAAGGGTAATTACAGACGTAGTTGTCCATTCCACCACTTGAAGATTAGTCCAGCAGTGTTGGAAGAGTTTAAATCTTTTTTGCTATTTCAAAGAAATGGCACTGAACTTGACCAGTAAGTCTATTTTGTATTTTTTTATGATTTCTTGTCTGTAGTTTTTTAAGTTCAGTGCATAGTGGATGAATTTGGAAACCTATAGTTCAATCCCCATATGGATTGAACTTCTTATCCCATGAGTTCTGCCCCATATGGATCAATGTTCTGTGCATATGGAGTAAGTTCTGTCTGTAAGAATTGAACCTCAGTCAATAGGCCATGGACTTTTTGTCCACAAGGACGTGCAAAGTTCTCTCCCCTATAAGATTGAACTTCATTGCCTATGATATTCTTAAGTTCATTCCTGATGGAAAAGTAACATGTGTTTTGTATTTTGTATCTTTTTAATTAGGAACAACCGTGCTTGTTATATACGCAATAATGATTACGACAGTAATCCATATCTGTTGGAAACAATCAAGCCAGACAAGCAGTGGTTTTTGGAGTTTGTAGATGTTGCCTACCCTTTGACTGATAATGTTAGTGCATATTCTGTTCTTTTTGGTTTGTTCCGTGTTCGTTATTCTGTGTATTGACTAAACAGGTTCATTTTTTGCAGCATATCGATGTTGCTATGTATTATCTTAGGAAGAGGGCATGCTACCATTTGTTCCGGTTTCCTCACACACTGTCAATTACTGATCTTGTTTTTGATAGTTATATGTGCTCTATTTATGAGTCAGAATTCAAAGACAAAATTAAAAGACCAGGTGATGAAATCTGGCTTGACGGTATTGGACAGTATATGTGCGATTACCTTCATGGCCTGGAACGGAGGTGTTCAATCCCCTGGGGTGGAGTTGATAAACTGTATTTTCTGTGCCGATTGCAAGCAGCACCTGGTGAAACGGTGACACATTACTTTTTGGCAGTCTTTGATTTGCACGACAAGAAAATACGTGTATATGATTCCATGGTCAAAAAGAAGAAGGCACCAGCAGAGAAATTGAACCACATCAAGGCTTATGCTGTTGTGCTCCCACATCTTTTCAAGTATGTCAACTTTGGGTCTCTACATGATTCTTTCAAAGACGACAAGTTCAATGCTGCCTATAAAGCCCATTGGGTACTATCACCGAATCAACTAGATGGGTAAGTCTTTTCATTTGTGTGCAAGTTTTAGTGCAAATTTTGATAGTAATTGACTGAACTTATAACTCCCTGCCTACTTATGTCTTACTCTTTTTTTGGTGCCTCATTTTTTAGGACTAGTTGTGGCGCTTTTGTAATATGGTATGCTGATCTGCTGACCAGAGGTAAAAGTGTTGACAAGGTTCAACCAGATCAAATTCATCAGTACAGGGAGCGGTTTGGTTGTCAGCTTTGGGCTCATGGTCGTGCAAAGGCCAGGGATGGATTTGAGACTCCACCTGAATTTGTTGAGCATGATTATGGGGAACATAATGACGACATGTGTCAGTTGTAGATATTCATCCCTGGGAAGATCAAATATTTTTTGTAAAGTTTTTTGGTGAAGTGTGGTGAAACAGATATTTTGTACACATGAACATATTATTATGCATAGATTTATGTAAATGCCATTTTTGTTGCAGTGAAGTTTTTTTATCATTAAGCACTTAAATTCTATTCTCATGGAGTGAACTTTTTTTATACCCCCCTATGTGTTGTGTGTGTGTGTGTGTGTGTGTGTGTGCGCGCGCGCGCGCGCGTGTGTTTGCGTGTGTTCAGTTCATCAGGGATGAATGTCTGTGTCCAATTGATTGAAGTTCACTTGATGGACTGAAGTTTTATCCTTATGACGAAAGTTTTACATCAACTCTGTGTGTGCGCGTCTGTTTTCAGTCTCCAATGATGGAATTTCAAAACCACAAGGACTGAATTTCTACCACACATAGGTTGGACTTCAATTTATATGCCCTCAATTTCAATCTACAGGGGGGACTGAAGCTTTATCCTCAGAGACAGAAGTATTATCTTCATTGATGGACTGAACTTCTATCATCATTGATTGAACTTTATTACGCTCATTGTGACTGTTCAATATCTATTTCACCTGTTATGGATTGGTTACTTTTGAACTATAAGTTGCAACTTTTAAAATGTTATTGTGCCTTTTGAACTATAAGTTGCAACTTTTAGTATTTTATTGTACCTTTTGAACTACAAGTTGCAACTGTTATTGATTTTTTTCTATAAATACATAACTGACTGTTAATTCTTATCATCTTATTATTTTTAGTATTATCTATTTTGAGATTTCTAAACTTCAGGCGCAAGAATGTCTGAAAGTAGTGTGAATCAACCACCACAAGCAGAACAATCAGGTGCACCAGGGTTCGCCCCAGTACCAGGATTTGCACCAGTAGCAGTAGGCATTCCAAATAATATACAATTGGAGATTGCAGTCTTAAGGCGGCAGATGCAGGACCAGGAGAATGCAATACAGGAAATGCAAAATGATATTTTGTATATGCGTAACGTCCAAAGGCGACGAGTGCGAATGATCACCCAGGCTATTGAAGCTATAGCAGCACATGTTGGTTTTGATCTTGCTGGTCTTCCACCACCATCTCCATAACTGAATATGTATGAAGTTTCTATGGTGTAGAGTTTTTTATAAGTTCTGTGCCTATATATGTATCAACAGTTATTAATGTTTAATGTTAATTTTTTACATTTTTACATATATTCCATGTATAGCAGCCCATGAAAATAGGAGTTCTGTCCATGATGAGTTGTGCTTACTTAAAGAAAGATCTTCTAATCGAGTTATTTCAATTTGAAACTTAAAATCCTCATGGGACAGAACTTCAGTCTATGATGATAGAAGTTCTGTTCTTTCTTGTGCTTACATAAAGACAGATCTTCTAATCGAGTTATTTCAATTTGAAACTTAAAATTCTCATTGGACAGAACTTCAGTCCATGATGATAGAAGTTCTGTTCCATGTGTGATTTAAGTTCTATGTTTACTTAAACAAGGAGCTTCTAATCCTCATGGACAGAACTTCTGTCCATGAGGATGCTTCTACTTCAATTATTTTCAGTTAATAATGAGAGATTCAAATATATAGAACATAATTAGGTTAAAACTGATATAAAAATAGATATTGTCATAACAAAAACAAACAGTACTGCATAAAGGAAAACAACAAACAACTACTAGAATTATTCAATTAAAATTGGATTTTCTGCTGATGCTCCACCACCATTATCATCATCGTCAGTGCTTAAATCATCATCATCATAATCATCTTCTCCTTCACCAGCCTGATTGTTTGTAAGAGAAACACCAAAAACAACAGATGGAACACCGTCGATCATTTCGTGCCATAGGTGATCAAAACGAAGCGTTTGACCTATTCTGAAGCCTTTCTTAATAAGCATAGCCTTCCAACCATTACACAGCCTTGCATGCCTCCCAACTTTGAAGTTCATCAAATGTACATCATCATCTCCACCGTCACAAATTATGCATGCCACTCCATTTACACCTGGCAGCCTCTGCTTCCAATTGTCTGGGAAGATCTAAAAGCAACAATATTTCACAGTTAATAAATAAAATCACAAAAGACTGAAATGTTAAATGAAAAATATAAAAAATACTCTGTTTATTTCTTTTAACATACAAAATCGTCTCTATTATAGTAAGAAGATGTTATTTTTTTGGTGAAACTGCCCAGTTCCTCCACGCGGTTGTCTTCATCTGCCATATTTTGTTTTCTGACAAAAAAAACTCTGTAGTATGTATCAGATGAAGAGTGAATAAATTTTGTAGTTTCCTTTAATTGCAATGAGGGGTATTTATAGTTAAAAAATCAGTAACTGCCAAGTGGATTGTCTTTTCAGTTTTCTGTACTGTTATAGTTTCTATGGTTCATTAAATGTAGTCAAAGAAGTTTATGTTTTCTATGTTGTTACAGTTATGTTTCCTACAGCGTTACAGTTTTCTGTACAATTATGCTTTTTATGGTTTTACAGAAACTGTACAGTTATGGTTATTAATGGCAGTTTTTGACCTGAACTTCAGTACCCCTCCATTGACTGAACTTCACCAGCCAGCTATGGACTGAACTTCAGTACCCCCCAATGGGACTGAATTTGCACTGCACTTTATGTATTTTTTTTTTATGAATTGCAGTTGTTGACTGAACTTCACTCCCCTTATTGAATGAACTTCAGTACCCACTAATGGACTGACCTTTAGTACCCCTCATGGACTGAAAAATGAGTGCAGTTGTTAAATCATACTGGGATTATGTAGTTTTTTCTTACTCCCCCCTCAGGGACTGATATTTGCAGTGCACTTGTTAAATCCTACTTTGGGTCATGTATTCAGTCAGCTGTGTAGTTAAATCCCAGTGGGGACATGTATTCTGTCAGTTGTGTTGGGATAGAACAAAAGAAGAAAGAATCTTCAGCTTTTTCAAACAGTAAAATAAAATGACAACACACAAAAATACAGAATATCTTTTCTATAATTATAGCAATAGAAATAGACCTTACTATTATTGAAGAGAACAACCAAATAATTTTTATTTCTAAGATGGCAGCATTCATTGATGCAGTTTTGACTCAATTCGATACTGAATCAGATCAGTTTGTAAGTTATTCATACAATTTTTGTCTTTCAAAAGTATTATTTTTGTTATTTGTTATTATAAAATAACAGAGTTCTTTTTTTTTTTTTTTGTTGCAAAAGGTTTTGCCAGCATTGTTGGCAATTATGCTTCCCAGACGTAATGTTCCGGCAACTGTAATTTGCCGTGGTACTCATTTCCGGATGAATTACCTAAAAGTGGGAAGAGAAAGGTGGTTCTCTAATGGATGGAGGGAGTTTGTCCGTAGTAATAATCTTGTAGTAGGAACTAGGATACTTTTTGGAGTTGTTGAATCCTCAGATCGTGTGGTTTTAAGTGCTACTATTTGGCAGGATGTTACTGAACCTTTAAGTTCCAGTTCTAGTAGTGGGTCTGATGTTGAAGATGCTTGATAAGATAACATCTCTGTGTTGTCTGTTATGTTTTGTTGGTAATAAATTGTGAGTTTTATTGATTTTTTTTTTTTGTTTTTCAAGTTCACCAATGCTGCAACAATGAGTTTGAACTTTGGACTGAAAGTGTTTCGAATTCAAATACTAGTATGAAACTAATTAACATATAGACAGATAAAAAAAATAAACTGCAATGCATTCAGAGTTTGAATACCTTCATTATCTTGAATGTTGGATAAGAAACTATCAGCAATTTGAATATCTTCATTTATTTCTGCACCATCATTCACAGGCAAGCAGTTTCGTGAAACAAAAAGAAGTTAGAAAATCAAACTAGTAGGAGGGATATATTTAGTAAAAAAAAAGTTTATGTATAATGAAGGAATTAGCAGTACCTATATATCCTTGAATAGGGTCGGGCTACTGGAGTATTTATGCATGAGGTTCTATCATGTCCGCGGAGTTTGCATCGACTACATTGGTTTCCTTTGACCCGTACAGCCTCAGAAATCGGGACGTATCTCTTTGTTTTCCTTCTTCCTCGTTGTATTTTGACATCAGGAGTCTCTATCCTCTGGCTTTTCACGGTATCTGGTACAGTCCAAGAGCTTCTGTGCCCTATCATATTCACCTCACCTTGATATGCGTTTAACCAAAACTCTCGTGTATACCATTTTGAGCAGAACTTAGATTTCAGCAGTCGTCTTTTCTCAATGCATGCAATTGCATGTATACATGGGAGTTCATCAGTCTGGAATTGAAGACAGTCACAGGTCCTCTTCTTTAAGTCGACGTTGAAGCTTTTTCCTTCATCGTGCACGTTGAATGTTGCTGTACCTGTGGGGAATACCTATTTGAAATGAAAAATAATAACTTTTGTGAGTCAGCACAGATGTTATTTAAAATCGGCTATTAGTACAGTTCATGAGTACAGTTCTAACGGACTGATTGGAGTTCAAATCATATGGACTGAAGTTCAATCCCCCAAGGATCGAACTGTCTGTACTTGAACTTGCTTAATGTTATGGACTGAATTTTGTATCAACAAGTATTTTGAACTCCACCCACCAGTGGTTACAAACAGAAGTGCTATCCTCAAAAGGTTGAACCCCCTCCCCCTTTTTTTTTTACTGAAGTTTCCATTCACAGCCCTGAATTTTCAGTCTATCTTTATTTGTATTTTTGAGACACTATTAGGATTGCATATTTGGCGCTGTATACTTACATTCATTGTGAAGGCCAGTTGAATCTTCTTGTTCAATTCATCTTCTGCCCACCTTGATAAGCTATGAAAAGTCTCTTGAGCAGTAGTTCTTCTTTCACAAAATTATTTCTGCTTCTTAAGAATGATTAAATCCAATAGGCTTAAAATGGGCAACTCTCTTGCTTCAAGTAATGCAGAATTCATCGACTCAACTATATTTGTTGTAAGCATATCATATCGCCGCCTCGGTGAGTAAGATCTAGCCCATCTTTCAGGTGGTTCTTCCATTATGTAGTTGTATGTGTTTCTATCCATTCCCTCTAATTCGGACATGAAATAATGAAAGTCTTCACGCTTATAAGCTCTTGCAGCAGTTTGAAACAGACTTATCACTGTGGTTCTCACGTTCTTTTGGTTTAGATTCTTTTCAAAGTGGTAGATGCAGATACCATGGTGGCTATCAGGATAAACTTGTGCAATTGCATGCGCGATTGATTTGTTTCTGTCTGATAGAAACACCAGTTCAGAACGAGTACCTATTGTCCTTCGCAGCTCAGTGAAGAACCAAGTGTAAGCTTCATTATTTTCAGAGTCTGCAATCCCATAAGCTAGAGGGAAGATTTGATTATTTGCATCTTTTGCTACAGCAATGATGAGAACACCTAGATATTTCGCCTTCAGAAATGTCGCGTCTACTGCTATCACTGGTCGACAATACCTCCACCCGTCTATTGATGGCTTGAAAGCAACAAACATATACATAAACCTGAAACATTTTAAACAATTCTTAGGAAGTTTTCAATTTCAGTATAGCAATCGAACTCACTTTTGAGAAATGCTTACCGATTAAGACTGTCTATCTTTAGATTTGTGCGAGCGCCTGGATTTCTCTCTTTCAGCACATGCAAGTATGAAGGGAGCAGATGATAATGCTCATCAGGCCGTCCCCTAATTAATGCGTTTGCTGCTTGAATTGAACGCCATGCCTTGTGATATCCTATTTCAACCCCGTGTAACCTTCTCATTTCGTTGACAATAAATGTTGGTTTAACTTCTGTTCTGTTGTCGCGTATGTTTTCAAGAAAGTATTCACATATCAATGTTGACGTGGCATGTTTTTGATCAGCCTTCTTAACGTCAACAGAGCATGTATGTGTATTCTGAAACTTAATTACCTTAAACAGTGAGGAATCTTTTATCCTTCTTGCTCTAATGTTCCAATCACAGTTTGGATCGATGCATTTCAGTTCATATCTCGTTCTATTTGATCTGATAACCCTGAACTCAAAATGCTCCTTGATTGCCATCTTGACAAAACACTTCATCATGGTTTCCTTGGTGTCAAATGTTGAGTATGCTGCTACATCTTTCGATGATACATCTCCTGTTAATATCATCGCTGGAGATTATTTCTGTTTTACCCTGGACCTTTTCCGTTTGCTCTTGGCAGCTGTTGTGCTACTAGGGCATTCAAATGTTGGCGCTGGTGACTGAAATTGGGTATTGTTTGGTTGCAGTGTCTCAGCAATGCCAGGTGTTTCAAGTGCTAGGTGGGAGTCAATCTGCATTATCAAGCTTCCCTCTTGTTGTGGAAGCTCTGTGCATGGAGTATGATTATTTGCAACTGCTTGAATGCAGTCGATTTGCATTATCAGGGTCCCCTCCTGGGGTGAAACTTCTGTACGAGGAGTTTTATTCTCTAGCTTCTCAATCACGAAACGACTATTCTTGAAAGTCGGATCATTCTTCAACAAAAGCATGCATGTCCTCAGTTCTTCTTCTGTAGTTACAAGCATTCCCTTGCTCGAGTCCATTCCAATATCAAACCAGATATTGACAGTGCCAGTGAAATGTGTTGCTTCATAAATCTTGTCCATGAATGTTCTGAATTCGATCATTTGATTAACAAGCAGAAGTTTTGTTTCATGATCCAAGTACTTGTAATCTTTTGTCCAATTCCCATTGAAAGCAATAACCAAACAAACTGTATCCATTTCTGCATTGAATAAGTAAACCAGAGAAAGAATTGTGTTAGTATGAAGTTCAGTCTTAATAACAATGGCAATAAGTAATCAGAAAGTCTTGAGGTTGCTTCATTGAGTTTATAAAAAGCTTTTAAGGCATGTGGATTGAAGTTCAGTTCATGTGGACTTAAGTTATATGCATAAGGATTGAACCAAGGAAGTTTAGTCTTATGAACTGAAGTTCAGTCCTAGCGTGCTGGTACTTAACATGGCAATGCCAATAAGTAATTTGCAAAATCTTGAGGTTGCTTTTTTCAGTTTATAAATGAACTTTTCAACCCTTAAGCACTGAAATTCAGTCATATTAGTTCAAAGACTGAACTTCGAGTTATGCTGATAACACGACAATGGCGATACTGATGTTCACATAGATTCAAACTCAGTCCTAATGCAGCATAACGTAAAATTCAAACATAAAATACCTAATGAACTGAATTTTAGTTCAAACTTCAGTGCTAGTTTACGACAATGGCGATACTGAATTTCAGTCATCAACGGCACATCGAGGTGTTAAAACTAGTAAATTTTTAACGAATTTCTCTGAATTCAGTTGACATAGATTCAAACTCAGTCCTAATGCAGCATAACGTAAAATTCAAACGTATAATACTTAATGAACTGAATTTTAGTTCAAACTTCAGTGCTAGTTTACGAGAATGGCGATACTGAATTTCAGTCATCAACGGCACATCGAGGTGTTAAAACTAGTAAATTTTAAACGAATTTCTCTGAATTCAGTTGACATAGATTCAAACTCAGTCCTAATGCAGCATAACGTAAAATTCAAACATATAATACTTAATGAACTGAATTTTAGTTCAAACTTCAGTGCTAGTTTACGACAATGGCGATACTGAATTTCAGTCATCAACGGCACATCGAGGTGTTAAAACTAGTAAATTTTAAACGAATTTAGTTCACATTGATTGAATTTAGTTGAAACTCAGTCCTAATGCAGCGTGACGTAATATTTAAACGTAGAATACTTACAATTTTGAAGCAAAACTTGTGAAGAAATTTGAAAAATTGAGATTGGGGCGTGAAGAATTGGTGAAGAGAATTCAGCAACAGCATCAGCGACAAAGTATGGAGAATAACGAACTCTTTGTTGTATATATAAAACGAGGGTTAGTTTAGTCTTTTTCCTTTTTTATTTATTGTGGGCACAAGTAAAGTGGCCTCAAAGTTAATGTTTTGGGTTTAGTGGCCTCTGCTATAAGACCAGTGGCCAAATTGGCCTTTTGCGCTATTCTCCCGTAAAAATCAGAATCTCTTAGAATTCGTGTTAATATTGAAAAGACAATATGACTAAATAATTATATTTTAAGGAATATAAGAAAATAATGATAATTTAAAAAATAAATCATAATTAAAAGTATTAATTTATTAGGTTAAACGTGATATGACTATTTTGTCAATTATAGAGTTCTTTAATGAATGATAAAAAAGTCGTGTGACATTTCACTAGGGCCTTCGTGCTTTTAATATAATACTAGTTTTGGTGTACTGCGTTGCACGTGTAATTTTACTAAAATAAATTCAAAAAAAACATCAAAAGTTATAGAAAAATTAATATTTTGTAATCGATTGTAAATTTATAAGTCATTTCAAACTCTTAATGTACGTTTATACTGTTAGGCTCACCACTATTCATTTAAATATTCTAAATTATAGAATGAAATAGATTTTGTATAATTTAAACATTTGTTTGATTTTGCGGAACAACTTTAGATAAACTTTGCTTTCTGACTTAAACGACACCATCTCTAAAAATTTAGTCTTTCTTAGAAAAAACAAATGGAACAATTCTTTTTAATCGGCATACAACAGTTATGGACATATGGAGGCCTTTAAAACCTACTACATTCATCTCCTAACTTTTCATAAAGTGCCAATGAATAATCTTTAATACTCAGCTATTACATGCCAGGAAAATTCACTCCATACATGACATATATTAGCAAATGAGTTAGAAAATTTCTCCTCTAGGCTTAATTGGAGAGTGAAATGACACTTTCTCATCCAACTTTTATGAAGGAATAAACACTACAGATCATATATATCTTTTCCACATATTATTATATTTTTTTCACCTTCTTTATGTAAGCTTTAAATTAATACTCCTTAAAAAGTTATGATGATAAATGTGGAATCATGGAGGCGTTAGGCTCTCCTTTTCCTCGATGGATTCATGCAAAAAGTCTAAATCCCATTGAACTATAATTTGTTGCATGTTAAGTATAGTTTTTAATTTCTATGAAAAAAAGGGGGGCCGATCAACTGCAATAAGAGGATGTGTTAGAGGTGGTCTTGAATTTTCACCTAGGCGTCCCCAATAAATGAAAGATTGTCTTAGATGATATACTATTGGACTCCAAAATGTTAGAATTTGTTCAATCAAACCTCCATAAATAAATCAGATTCAAGTACAAATCCTAAACAAACTTAAACGAGCTTTAAAACAATAGAAATAAACATACAAAAGAAAAGAAGTAGAACAGTACTGAAGCATAAAGAGTTCTAACTTCTAAGTTCAAGAATAAAATATATTGAAACCTACTTAAGTCAAACCGAAGTATATTGATAAAATATATACAATGTAAATATAGAAGCATTTATAATTGCAACTGAAGTACATAAATAAGTGTACTTGTTAATGTAAAATACAAGGCAACAGAATATAATAAATAGAAACTTTACATAACTATACTTTTGCATTTGGCTTATAGAGACATACAAAATTTTGTTGAGGAAAAACAACAAAGAAGAATCCAGCAGAAAATTATAGACAATACAAGTTATGTTGATGTTAAAAACAACTGAAGAAGTTACACTAAATCAAATTATGAATAATAGTTGAACAAACCTTTGAAAATGATTAACTTTCTAATGTCTTCTTTTCTTTTAAATCCTTACAACCAAATAGAGAACATATTTTTTTTTTAGCTTAATTGTTAATACTTTGAATTGTTGAGCCACTTATGTTACGTTGATGTTAAAAACAAAACGTTTCCTTTACACAGAGGTGAAGAGATGCTTGAGAGCGTTCTCCCCAATGTGAAACTAATGACCTTGGAATTTCAATACAAGTAGAATATTGCCTCGATCCATCACATTAGAGTTGCATAAAATTCATATCAATTGAAATGCATTAATTGTAATTACAATTCTTTCCAATATAAATAGCATTTAATGTGGTAAAAAAGTCGATCAATACATCTCAGACTAATGAAACAAGAAAAAAGAAGCACCCAAAAGGCCAAAAAAAAAAAAGAGAGAAAAGAAGAAGAATCTACAACACTCGCTCAAGAGAGGATTTCTCTAATAGTTTCGGACTCCCTGACTCCTCTATGATATCTTCAATACTAAAACATTTGTGTCTTTGTTATCTATGTGATTTTTGTCATGTTCACCAAAACTTAAAGAAGAATCAAAATTAAGCCAGAATAGGAAAACTGAAGAAGTTAATACTCAAAACATTCCACCAAACCAACACAAAAATGTTAAAAATGAGTAAATTGCGTCAGATTAAAAATAGGAACAACAAATTGTTACATAAATCATATTGAGCAATGCTTAACAATCAGCATTTCGAGGTCAAAGTCAATCAATATATGTACCAAAGGGTCGATTCGGAAAGGCGCCTAAAGAAGTTTTCTAATCTGCAAAGAATGAACAACTTATCTCAAATATCAAACTTAACTTCACCAACCCATAGTACTCAGGGAATCAAATTCTAATTTAAAATTTACCATACTAACCTTCTTCTCAGCAGTCCTTGCAAGGACACCTTAATTCTTGGGATACAAAAAAATAAAGAAAAAAAGAACAACATGATATATTATAGAGCATGAACATATACATAATACAATCTAAGCTCAAAATAAATATTAGCATGCAACCACAAGCAGAGGAAAGTGCCTTTGAAGAATTTCATAGATTATTAACATTAGAGCAACATTTATCCTTACATTCAAAGTAAGACCAAACAAAAAATATTATAGCAAAATATTTGTGTAAAGCAAAAAAGTAATATTCTATAAATACTATGCACAATTGGAGAACTACCTAATGAATATATATCAACCAAAGGGCCGATCTGGGAAGGCGCCTAAAGAAAGCTTCTAATCTGCAAAGAAAATTGAAGATGTTGCTTGGGCACCTATTTGTGCTCGTTTGATTAAAACATTTTGGATTGGCTTGTGTTACATATACATAATATAAGTATTGTCTCTGTAATAGGAGTCTTACCCTAATCAAGTCGTATAGGAATCGATTTGCTGTGCGTTGATAGGAATCAATTTGTTGTGCGTTGGTTTACCAAATTTCTAGACTGACAGAATTTTAGTTGAATTCAAATTTCACTATTACACAAAATTTTAGTTGATAAATCAAAATATTAGGAAAATTTTTTGGTTGATTTTAAATTACTAAATATTAGGATTAAATTAAGGAGAAAATAAATATAATAAATAAAATATATAGTAAATGACAATTTTGTCTACTGTAGAATTTTTTAATGAAGGGCAAAAAGTTCAATCAACATTTTCTAAGGGCCTTCGTGCTTTTAATATAGTATAGATAGATATAGATAGATAGATAGATATAGATAGATTGATAGGAATCAATTTGTTGTGTGTTGGTTTACCAAATTTCTAGACTGACAGAATTTTAGTTGAATTCAAATTTCACTATTACACAAAATTTTAGTTGATAAATCAAAATATTAGGAAAATTTTTTGGTTGATTTTAAATTACTAAATATTAGGATTAAATTAAGGAGAAAATAAATATAATAAATATATAGTAAATGACAATTTTGTCTACTGTAGAATTTTTTAATGAAGGGCAAAAAGTTCAATCAACATTTTCTAAGGGCCTTCGTGCTTTTAATATAGTATAGATAGATAGATAGATATCTAAATCTATATCTATATAAAAGGAGAGTAGTAGTTATATTAGTTAGGATAGTAGTTATGGAAATAGATAGGATAAAATATTTATCCATTATCTTAAATTGAAATATAAATTTTTATTGATAAAAATAAATTTTTAAAATTTAAAATAAAGATAAACTATGATGTTGAAACTAAACCAAATTTATCCTTTTGAATATCAAATTAAAAAGTAAACTATCTATATATATAATAAAACTGAAAAAAATATAACAAGGATAAGATATTTTTATAAAATATTCTAATCAAATAATTTATCCATCCAAATCTATATAAATTGAAATTTGATCACAAAGTTGAAGCTCAAATTTTAGAGAATTGATTAATAATAACACAAATAACATATGACTTCTTCCCTAAGCCAGAAAACCATCAATTTAAAATATTAATTCCTATTGGTTAGTGTAATTTTACAATACAGTGTTAATACTACTAAAATTATTAGAACTTGAATGGTAAAATCTTTAGATTGAAAGATAAAAGATTTTGAATTTAAATTTCAGGATAAAGTTTTCATTTTGAAAACATGTAATATATCTTAATATCCTATCTTTTCAAATATATTAGTATAATACGCACGCGTTGTACGGTCAATAATACAGAAAATTAATCAACAAAAATAGTATTATTCTATTAAATATTATTCTATTAATTGGAGAACATTAAATTTTGAAATTTCAAAACATTAGATGTCAACTATCATTCTTTTATACACAAATATATCCAAGAACAAAACTTTTACGAAATTAAAGAGAGGTAAACCATGTGAAAGCTTTTGAGTGACACAATAGAATTTAAAAGTAAGCTTTTTTGTTTTTTTTTTAGATGATAGAATAGATAAACAGAAGTTGTTATTAGTACTCGCCCGATATTCGACAAATTATACCGACAAATCAATGCATTACTTTAATAATTTTCAACCAACATATTATTTTTCACCTTATTTTTGTTATTACGTTATCCACAATTTAGTGCTATTATGTTTCTAAGTGGCTTTTTCATTATTAGATCACCGCTTGATTTATAGCCTGTTTTGCTAAACCTTTTTGAAGGATTAATGTACTTTCTGTTGGGTTTAATGGAAGAATGTGAATGGGAAATGGGTGGAAAGGTGAAAAGGTTCCCTTTTGTAGGAAAATACAATTTCTCCCATATTGGTAGATGAAAAGGATTTTGTTGGGTTTAAATAGAGATTTACTTCTCTTAGCTCTTAAAAGGGTTGAGAAGAAGGGAAGCCTCGCGCCGTCGTCGCTCGTCTCGGCTTCGGATTCGGTCAATTGATATGATTGATTGAATTAAATTTTTGGATCAACAAACTAAAATATTAAATAATTAATATTTTAATCCGTTTGTGTAATGGGCAGCTGAAGTGAGTTCAGTACCCCGGCAGCTGAAGCAACATCAGCAGATTAGTTCCTCCACGTTTCCCTCCACGTTTTTACATTAATGTCGGTCATTAGTGGTAGATTAATTCCTCCACATTAATGTCAGTCATTAGTGGTAGATTAATTGCTCCACATTGAAGTCAGTCATTAGCGGACAATTAAACTCTCCCACGTTTTCTCATTAATCACCAGGTGTGTCTATTCACCTGCCCTTGGATGTCTATATAAACTGGTCATTTGTCAGTCCTTGATCACGACAGACAACATAGAACACAAACATAGACTGAAGTTCTGAGATAGAGACTCCACAGAGACTCAAACTCGGACAGATAGAGACGTAACCTCGGACAGATGATACGAAACCTCGGGCAGAGGATAGGAACACTCGGGCAGAGAAAATCACTGACAGAAAGCATATCTCACTGCATCCCCTCTCTTTCTGCATATTAAGTGAGTCGTGTGATTTGCTCCATTCCTTTGTGTTCGCCGTGTTCTAACCGTTTGAAGTGCCACTACGGTAGAACTGTTATCCCGTTCCATCCTGGGAGAAATTAACCCGTGAACCTTGGGCATCGTGAGGGGGTTAGATTTCTTAAGGAGACACAAGTAACTTGTGGGCTCGGAATCGTCCTATTACTAACAGATTATTTATTGCAGGTTTTTGTATCTCCTAATTTTATTTGAGTGCAGGAACAACAAGCTTAAGAAATCTACTGTTATTTATTTTCTGCGCTTAAATTAATATTGTTTAAGGAGACTAAAACCTTTGTGGTTTTCTGCTCCTATACTGCATATTAATCTGCTCGGGGAGACTAAAGACCTTTGTGGTTTTCTACTCCTGTACTGCATATTACTCTGCTCGTGGGGACTAAAACCTTTGTGGTTTTTCTACTCCTAATTACTGTGAAATATTCTGTTTGTGGAGACTAAAAGCCTTCGTGGTTTTTCCTACTTCAATTGTTTAAACAGTTTATTGATTTTGTTTCTGCTCGTGTCATTTTGCAGAGATGACAAACGGAGTGGATCCAACTGTCCCTGTTGGGAGTACTAATGCTACCACAGTTTCTGGTGCTGCTGGGCCTAGCCGTGCTGCTGCAACGGTTATGCCACCTGCAGAAAAATCGGGGAAGTTTTCTAGTATGGACTTTAAGAGATGGCAGCAAAAGATGTTCTTTTATCTGACCACCTTAAGCCTGCAAAGGTTTATTAAGGAGGATGCTCCAGTCCTGAGTGATGAAACACCTGAAAACGAACGCTTCCTCGTGATTGAGGCTTGGACTCATTCCGACTTCCTATGCAAGAATTATATTCTAAGTGACTTGGAAGATGACTTGTACAACGTTTATAGTAACGTTGAAACGTCAAAGAAACTGTGGAATGCATCGGAAAAGAAGTATAAGACTGAAGATGCTGGACTGAAGAAATTTGTGGCTGCCAAATTTCTGAATTATAAAATGGTGGACAACAAATCTGTTGTGTCCCAAGTCCAAGAACTTCATGTCATTATACATGATCTCCTTGCTGAAGGTTTGATCCTGATTAATACTTATGTTGAAAGTATTAATTATATTGTTGCTAACAAACTTTTCTTTGAAGGTTTGGTGATCAACGAGGCGTTTCAAGTTGCAGCCATGATTGAAAAGTTACCTCCTTTGTGGAAGGACTTTAAAAATTACTTGAAACATAAGCGCAAGGAGATGACCCTTGAAGATTTGATTGTTCGCTTAAGAATTGAAGAGGACAACAAAGCAGCTGAAAAGAAGGCTCGTGGAAATGCTACAATAGCGGGAGCAAATATTGTTGAGCATAATCCAAATAAGAGGAAGAAGCCTTCTGGAGGGAAGACCAACCCTAGCAAGAAAAAATTCAAAGGAAATTGCTACAATTGTGGCAAGAGTGGACATAAGCCCGTAGACTGTCGTACTGCAAAGAAGGACAGGAAAAATGGAAAAGGTCAAGCAAACATGGTTGAAGACAATAAATTGTCTCAAGGAGTGCAAGACATTGATCTGTGCGCTATGATTTCTGAATGCAACTTAGTTGGAAATCCTAAAGAGTGGTGGATTGATTCAGAAGCCACCCGTCATGTTTGTGCTGTGAAGGAAGCCTTTGCTTCATATGCTCCCGCTGGACCTGATGAGGCGCTCTCTATGGGCAATTTTGCAATGGCGAAAATTGAGGGATATGGAAAGATATACCTCAAAATGACGTCTGGCAAGGTTGTGACTCTGACCAATGTTCTTCACGTTCCTGAAATAAGGAAGAATTTGGTGTCAACTGCACTTCTCGTTAAAAACAGGTTTAAGTGTGTGTTTGTCTCTGACAAAGTTGTAATAACTAAGAATGAGCTGTATGTAGGAAAAGGTTATCTGACTGAGGGCCTTTCAAACTCAATGTAATGGTCATTGACACTATGAATAAAACTGCAGCTTCTTATTATTTACTTGAGTCAAATAATTTATGGCATTCTCGTTTGGGACATGTCAATTATAAAACCTTGCGGAAAATGATCAATTTGGAAGTATTGCCTAAATTTGATTACGAAAAGTCAAAATGTCAAATATGTGTTGAGTCTAAATATACGAAACACCCTTACAAGTCAATTGAAAGGGATTCGGAACCATTAGACTTAATTCATACGGACATCTGTGACATGAAGTCAATACCATCTCGCGGTGGAAAGAAGTATTTCATAACTTTTATTGACGATAACACTCGTTACTGCTATGTTTATTTACTTAGTAGTAAAGATGAGGCAATTGACGCATTCAAGCAATACAAAAATGAAGTTGAAATGCAACTTACCAAAAAGATCAAAATGATAAGAAGTGATAGGGGTGGAGAATATGAATCTCCTTTTGAACAAGTGTGTTTGGAATATGGCATTATTCATCAAACAACTGCCCCCTACACGCCTCAATCTAATGGGATTGCGGAAAGGAAAAACCGATCCTTAAAGGAAATGATGAATTCCTTGTTGATAAGTTCGGGTCTACCCCAGAACTTGTGGGGGGAAGCCTTATTCACGGCTAATCAAATACTCAATCGAGTTCCCCATAGCAAAACACTTTCCATTCCATATGAAAGATGGAAAGGAAGGAAGCCCAACTTGAATTACTTCAAAGTGTGGGGGTGTTTGGCTAAAGTGCAAGTCCCAAAACCCAAAAGGGTTAATATTGGACCGAAAACAGTTGATTGTGTTTTCATTGGGTATGCTATAAACGGTAAAGCATATCGGTTTCTGGTTCATAAATCAGAAAATCCCGACATTCATGTTAATACGGTGATGGAATCAGATAATGCTGAATTCTTTGAAACTATATATCCGTATAAGAAGGAATGTGAGTCAATTGGTGAGAGATCCAAACGACCTCGGGAAGGAACCAAAGGAAAGTCACCAAATGAGGAAGAACCAAGACGAAGCAAACGTCGAAGAACTTCTACTTCATTTGGAGATGACTTTGTCACTTTTCTTTTGGAAAGTGAGCCTCGGACGTTTAAAGAAGCAATGTCTTCTTCAGACTCTCTATTTTGGAAAGAGGCAGTCAATTGTGAAATAGAATCTATTTTGAGCAACCATACTTGGGAGTTGGTTGATCTTCCTCCTGGAAATAAACCATTAGGTTCTAAGTGGATTTTCAAAAGGAAAATCAAAGCTGATGGCACTATTGACAAGTACAACGCAAGACTTGTTGTTAAAGGATATAGACAACAAGAAGGTCTTGACTACTTTGACACATACTCGCCGGTAACCAGAATAACATCGATACGGATGTTAATAGCGTTAGCCGCTGTGTATGGTCTTGAAATCCATCAGATGGACGTTAAGACAGCGTTCTTAAATGGGGATTCGGAGGAAGAGATTTACATGGAACAACCTGAAGGATTCGTGGTTCCAGGTAAAGAAAAGATGGTGTGTAAACTTGTTAAGTCGTTTTATGGACTAAAACAAGCACCTAAACAATGGCATGCGAAATTTGATCATACAATGTTGTCAAATTGCTTTGAAATTAACGAGTGTGACAAATGTGTCTACATTAAGAACACTCCTAATTTTGTAGTCATTATTTGCTTATATGTGGACGACATGTTGATAATGAGCAATGACATTGCCAATGTAAATTCTACAAAGCGCATGCTGACTAGCAAATTTGATATGAAAGACTTAGGAGTTGCGGACTTAATTCTGGGTGTTAAGATCCATAGAACTCCTCAAGATCTGGAGTTGTCTCAAACTCACTACATCAATAGTGTGCTTGAAAAGTTTAAATATTTGGATTTTAAAGTTTCAAAGACTCCTATTGATGTAAACCTTGCTCTTAAGAAGAACAAAGGTGAAAGCATGTCGCAACGGGATTATGCACGTGTTTTGGGAAGTTTGATGTACGTCATGAATTGTACTCGACCAGATATAGCTTGTGCTATAAGTAAGCTGAGTCGATACACGAGTAATCCCAATCAGACCTATTGGATGGCAATGAAACGTGTCTTGGGATATTTAAAATATACCAAAGACTTTGCATTGCATTATAACAAGTATCCTACAGTCATTGAAGGATATTGTGATGCCAATTAGATCACCGGCACAACTGATTCTAAGTCCACAAGTGGATATATTTTCGCACTTGGTGGAGGAGCGGTATCTTGGAAATCGTCCAAGCAAACGTGTATTGCCCGCTCTACTATGGAAGCTGAATTCATAGCTTTAGATAAAGCCGGTGAAGAAGCTGAATGGCTTCGGAACTTTTTGGAAGACATTCCGTTCTGGCCTAAACCGATGACACCAATGTATATACATTGTGATAGTCAGTCGGCTATAGGAAGAGCGAGGAATGTCATGTATAATGGTAAGAATCGTCACATACGACGAAGGCATAAAACCGTTAGGGACCTACTCTCTAGAGGAATTATCACCATTGACTACGTGAAGTCAAGGGATAATGTGGCGGATCCGCTTACGAAATGCCTAACTAGAGAGGCGGTTGAGTGTTCATCGAAGGGAATGGGACTATGGCCAAGGACAAGTCATCACGGCGGCAACTCTACCTAGGAGACTGGAGATCCCAAGAACTAGGTTCAAGGAGAATACAAAGTTGTGTATGACGGTCCAACATTGTCAATTAAATATTTGGTCCATTCTCGTGATGAGACAATGTTCAAGTACCAAGGATAAAATGCTAGAGACATTTTTTAATGATTATCTAAGTTTGATATTGTGGTTATCAAACATTGTATATCTATAGGATTACACGTTTAGAAATCACCTATGTAAGTGTGAAGTGGAAGCCGCTTCAAGGAGAATTCTGTATGGCCAGTTCTCTAAGCACTTATGAAACCAGGCAGTGTTCATGGCTGAAACGAACACAACAGTGAGAACCAAAGATGGTTAAGGATTAGTTGTGTGACTTACGTTGTCTAGGTATATACCAAAGTTTGACGGTTCAAAGATATCAAATCTACCGATTGATCGAGTATATCCGATGTATGTTCACTACGGAAAGTTCAAAGGGAAACCTACTTATCCAGATGCAATTAATTCTTTCTTGCAAATCACACAAGTCTGTCATGCATATGTCCATTCAGCCATTCCCCATTCATGTGGGGAATTGTTGGGTTTAATGGAAGAATGTGAATGGGAAATGGGTGGAAAGGTGAAAAGGTTCAATTTTGTAGGGAAATGCACTTTCTCCCACATTGGTAGAGGAAAAGGATTTTGTTGGGTTTAAATAGAGATTTACTTCTCTTAGCTCTTAAAAGGATTGAGAAGAAGGGAAGCCTCGCGCCGTCGTCGTCGCTCGTCTCGGATTCGGATTCGGATTTGGTCAATTGATATGATTGATTGAATTAAATTTTTGGACCAACAAAACTAAAATATTAATTAATTAATATTTTAATCTATTTGTGTAACGGGCAGGTGAAGTGAGTCAGCAACGGGCAGCTGAAGTGAGTTCAGTACCCGGACAGCTGAAGCAACATCAGCAGATTAGTTCCTCCACGTTTCCCTGCACGTTTTTACATTAATGTCGATCATTAGTGGTAGATTAATTCCTCCACATTAATGTCAGTCATTAGTGGTAGATTAATTGCTCCACATTGAAGTCGGTCATTAGTGGACAATTAAACTCTCCCATATTTTCTCATTAATCACCAGGTGTGTCTCTTCACCTGCCCTTGGATGTCTATATAAACTGGTCATTTGTCAGTCCTTGATCATGACAGACAACATAGAACACAAACATAGACTGAAGTTCTGAGATAGAGACTCCACAGAGACTCAAACTCGGACAGATAGAGACGTAACCTCAGACAGAGGATACGAAACCTCGGGCAGAGGATAGGAACACTCGGGCAGAGAAAATCACTGACAGAAAGCATATCTCACTGCATCCCCTCCCTTTCTGCATATTAAGTGAGTCTGTGATTTGCTCCGTTCCTTTGTGTTCGCCGTGTTCTAACCATTTGAAGTGCCACTACGGTAGAACTGTTATCCCGTTCCATCCTGGGAGAAATTAACCCGTGAACCTTGGGCATCGTGAGGGGGTTAGATTTCTTAAGGAGACACAAGTAACTTGTGGGCTCGGGATCGTCCTATTACTAACAGATTATTTATTGCAGGTTATTGTATCTCCTAATTTTATTTGAGTGCAGGAACAACACTTTCTTCTTTTAAAAATAAAAATAATAATTTTAAAAATTTGAGGTGTTTGACCAATAAAAAAGTGCCATTAAGTAGCAATATAAGCAGTTTCCGCTATCTAGATGAAACTACAATATATGCTACTTCCAAGAATCAAAAGCAAAAGATTAATAAGACAAAAAAATCCCAACCAAAAGTTCATTACAAAAATATCACTCGTTAATAACTCATATATCTCCACATTCTTATTTTTATATTTTCATTACTGCTGCTCTTCTAATCTATGAGTGATGCTCTTCCATGTATACCATGCTAATCTACTATGACTATATATATATATATATATATATATATATATATATATTGATGACATAAATTGAGTTTAAATAAAGATACATGATCATTGATAATTTATAAACATATATATTCTATTCGGGATTGAAAAAATATTTTTAATATTTTTTTATTATTTATTTTTACTTTAAAATTATATTCAAAGGGTCAAAAATGTCATTAACCTATGTGAAAAGGGTCACTTTTGTCATCCGTCCACCTATTAAAACTAGGGTTTTTTTATATATATACACAAAACTACACTCCTATATTACATAAAAATAGCAATATTTTATTATTTACTAGCAATATTATTTATAGCACATTTCACAATAATAAGACAAATTACATTTCGTAAAACTCTAGCTATATAAGTTTATTTTCCCCATTTCCTCACACTTCTCACTTTAACAACTTTTGCTCTCTCCTTTTTTTAACTGTTACACCTCTCCTCTTTCTTCCGTTTCTATGTGTGGGGTTCTGATCCCATCTTCTTCTTACTTTTTCTATTGTTTTCTTCAACTTTTTTTACATGAATCTTTCCTTATTCCAAAACATGAAATATTATTGCAAATTGCAATAGATGTGGTAAAAAGTAGGTATGAAAGTTATTTTACCTTTTGGGTTTAGATTTCAGAGTGAACTTTTTCCCCATTGTGGCAGTACACTCCACCGCCGAAGGCCGCCGTGGTTCCGAAGCGAGTTTCGATTGTAGCAGCTCTCATCCATCGACATAACCTCTGCTCATCCTTCTACTATCCCTATCTCAGATAGATCCAGTCAACATAAAATAAAACCACCAGTCACCGCCGCAGCTGGTGGAATGGTGACCCCTGCGGATACAGCGCTGATGATACAGTTAGGTTGTGACTGTGTGTTTGTTGGATCGGTTAATTTTAATTGCTCGAATCTGTATGAGAAAGTGAGCTATTTTGCAGGCTGTTAGGAATTGTAATGATCCTCATATTTTGGCTGCGTGCGAGTAGTGGTTTGGAGGAAGCTATGGGTGGTTTGAATCTGAATAAGAACAGGGTAGAGCAATTTGCTAGTGTAGAGACTTATTGATGAGTATAACATGAGCTCCAGGTTGATTTCTTGTTTGTTGTTGATTATAGTATTATGTATTTTTACAGTTTCACTGTTTTGTGTGTATATATGTGTACCAATTTGTTTAAAAAATTATTACAGTAGTTTGTGTATGTCTCTGTTTCTGTTTGTGTATGGGTGTGTGTATGTATGGTGTGAACGTTGCTGAAACAGTTTGGAACAACTTGAAAAGCGTTAAAACAGTTTGAAAAGGGCTGCTGAAATAGTCTGAAACGACGTTGAAACAGTTGAACCAATGTAGAAACAGTTATATACAGTGCTAACAAAACCTGAAACGGTGCAGAAACAGTTAGATTCAGTGCTGAAACAGTTGAACCAATGCAGAAACAGTTAGTACAGTGCTAACAAAACCTGAAACGGTGCAGAAACAGTTAGATACAGTGCTGAAACAACCTGAAATGGTGCATAAACAATTAGATAAAGTACTAAAACAACCTGAAATAATGCAGAAACAGTTAGATACAATTTGAAACGGAGCAAAAATAGTGAAGATACGACACTGAATTAGTCTAAAATAACTAGTGAAAAAGTCTGAAATAAAATATAAAAATAATGTGTCTAAAATAACTAGCGAAAAAGTCTGAATCCCACCTTTGCCTATACCTAGGATTCCCATTTGGTTATAAAATATAAAAAATAATGTGAAACAATGCAAATAAGGTGAAAATAGCTTAGAAACAGTGAGAATCAACGCATAAACGGGATGAAACAATGCTGAAACAGTTTAGAAATAATTAGATACGGTGCAAAACAACCTGAGACAGTGCAGAAACAGTTAGATACAGTACTGAAACAACCTAAAATGGTGTAGAAACAATTAAGATACAGTGCTGAACAACAAGATACGATGTGGTTGGTAGTTGAGAAACATTGAGATACAGTGAGATACAACGAGATATGAGGTGGTTGGTAGTTGAGATACAATGAGATACGATGTGGTTGGTAGGCGAGATATGGTTAGATACGAGGTGGTTGGTAGTTGAGATACGGTGAGATACAACGAGATACGATGTGGTTGGTAGTTGAGATACGATTTGGTTGGTAAGCAAGATACGGTGAAATTGAGGGAAATGGGAGGAGGAAAAGTAAAATTTGGGGAAATGGGATCAGTAAAAGTGAAATTGGGGAAAATGGTGGGAGGAAAAGTGAAATAGGTGGAAATGGGAGGAGGAAAAGGGACATTGAGGGAAATATGGGGAAGAATGTAAGGGTTGACATGTTATGGGAAAATATTGCTATGTTTTTGCTATATTTGTAATTATCTTGTGTTTTCCTCTATATAGGGTAATTTTACTAAAATGTTGCTATGTTTGGTAATTAAGCTCTAAAACTTGTACTTTTATGTAAAAAATTCTTAAAACTAAAATGCCACTAAAGTTATCTTTGGCTTTAAAATGCCATTCTTTTAACGGACTAATGAGCTAGCACTTGTGAGCCTTTTTTCAATTCAGGTGGTCTTCTTTTATTGGTCCACCTAAATTTCAACCCATCACCAAAATAAGACCCAATCCACCTCATTTTTACCTGTAATCGAGACCCACTAATTTCACTTGTCCAACCATGAATCCATCATATAATTCATCAACAAACTCGCAATCAAAATCTGAAAATCCAAAACTCATCAATATATAATAGCTCCAAATTCATTTTTAAGCTTCTCAAGATTGCAACTTTGAAGTCCATTTGAGAAATAAAGGAGAATAGAATGAGGTCTCACTATACAAAAGACTCTTTAGCATCAACTAAGGTTTCAATTGTTTTTTTTTTTTGGATTAATTCGTGAATTTATCTACGAAACAATGAACTGAACTGGATTTCATTAAAAGTGCAACTTGTGTAGATATAAATACTTTTATGTGGAATTTTTAATAAAATAAAATGGGTTTGCATACCCGTGAAACAAGTGTGAATAATGGGTTTTCAAAAATGTGGAGTTGTTCCTTCGGTTGAGGAAAAAAAGATCAGAAAAAGATAGTTTTACACGAGGATTCAGTAGTTGTTGACAAGGTCTCAATTCGATGTTTGAGAGCTTTATGTTGTTGATAAATTATTGGAATGATATTGTGCAAAGCTGAATTAATGGCTAGACAACTGAATTGGTACAATGTTAAGAGTGAAATCTGAAAACCACCATGGAAGTCATTGAAGAGCTTAAAAATATTGAAATGAGTTTTATGATTTATTGAAGATATGAACTAAGTCTTACCGGGACTTATTCGCAAAGTTGTAAAGAGCTTGTTGTTGAAGTTTTAACAAGTTGGTGTATATTTGGTGGGGATCTATGGGTTGAATTGGCTGGATTTGTGGAAATAAAGGTCATGAACACAATGAACTTTATTTTCCTGAATAAGAAATGGGGCGGGTTTATTTGAAAATCGGGTCAGGGTTAGGAGTTAGTTGGTTCTCATTTGGTGAATGACTTGGAAATCAGGTGGACCAATAAGAGAAGGCCACATAGTTGAAAAAAAGCCCCACCTCGAGCCACGTCATCTTTCTGTCAAAGGAATGACATTTTTGAGTCAAAAGATAACGTTAGTGACATTTTGATTTCAATAGGTGGACGGATGACAAAAATGACCCATTTCACATAGGTTGATGGTATTTTTGGCCCTTTTCCGTTTAGATTAATCATCTCATGCTCCATAACTTCCACTGCTCATAATACTTTCATTGTTCAAATTTGCTCTGAGTTAAATACCTTCACATTATTTTCGTTTCAGTATTTTTGGTTGTTGGTTTTATCTATCAAATGTTTAGTTATGTGGTTTTATCCACAATATGATTTTTCTTATAATAAGATAAACTTTTTCTACTTAAACTTCAAGTAATCTTATCCTTCTTTATTCTAAATTAAACAATATTTATCAAAAATCATCCCACGCTGCAAACTTGTATTTCTTGTACTCCTATCATTTGTGTCAAAATGCAAATTGACCCATCATATACCACCAAATAAAAAATAAAAAATAAAAAATAAGAACGTAAGGAAACATTCAACTCTTTCTCAATTGTCATCCATAGACATAATTAACATATAAATTAAATTAAACCATACCACTAACACTTGTCCAGACTTTTTTTATTCATATCACAAAAACTATTTCAACTTTTCACTTATAACTAATTTTCAAAAGTAAAATGTTCTTCTCGTTGACAATATATAACTTGGTCTGTCTTTGTCTTGTTCTTTTTGTTGTTTTTATTAATTACTCGCTGCTTCTTTCAACTATCAAATGACTGGTATAATGGTGATCATCAAGCTTATTAAAACATAGCAAAGGTTAGAGTATCACTGTTATTGATCAATGAAATGATGCTACACCATTCTACGGTCCTCAAAAATATTCTAACTATAACATTTTATAGATAAACCTTTTGACGGTGCTTTATATTATTAAGATCTGAGAAATTAATATGGAACAAATGAACTAACTAATTTAAACTTGCAACAATAAGGAACTCATGTAGATTGAAACTAACTCCAATTTCCATTTTAGGTGTTATAGGATGTCATTAAAGTAAAGAATATATAAAGAGATAGCATACATGTTTTATTTAAAATTGAAAATCATCTAATTTGTATGTTCTACACTAAAATGAGATAGAATACGCTAGCTTATTATGCATGTATACACCTGTTAGTTTTACTTACGCTCCTAGCTATACATTATTGGAATGACAGTACAATTGATCAAGCATAACACCTCTCTACTGATTCAGCTTGCTCCTCTTATGTTCCGAACTTATAAGAAAGGGCTTCTCCTTTGATTTTGTTGTTAAGCTTTGAGCTTTTGAGACAATGGCCAGGAGATGTTATGTGCAGTCTCCTCAAAAATGAAATTAGGAAGTCATGTACCAATTAAAATTTTATAAGAAAAATAATTAAGTTGATTGCTAATGATGACACAAAATATTTCTTGTAAACACAATCATGTGTCATGACAATTGACATACATAGAAGGCTCAATTCTTTCTATTTTCCTCTCCCTCTAATTCTTGTATTCAAAGTAGATAAAAAAACTTTCCATGAAAACCGATGACACAAACCAATGCCTAGATTATTACTACATCCGTCCCATTTTATGTGGCACCATTTGACCCGATACGGAGTTTAAAAAAATAGAGATTGATCTGGTAAAGTTTCAATTATACCATTGAAAAAGTAAGAAAGAGAAGATTTGAGTAATAAAAAAGTTGTTGGTAGCTTTAAAAGTATGTAGGGCCCAACATGGGTAAAATAGAGATGATGCATTAAATAGTTGTCAAATAAGGAAATGTGCCATTTTTTTTTGGACAAACAAAAATGAAAATGGTGCCACATAAATTGGGACAAACGGAGTAGTATAATACACCTCGCTATCAAGGCAAGATCCCACAATTCTTGTATTCAAAGTAGATAAAGAAACTTTCCATAAAAACCGATAACACAAACCAATGCCTAGATTATTAGTATAATACACCTAGCAATCAAGGCAAGATCCCACAAATGACAGAGGGTTGGCTAATGAAGCTTGATAATTTCTATTTTCATGCTCGTGTATATAAAGTCAAAAGTCTGCACTTTAATCCAAATATCTCTATCAAATAGGACATAAAATTTTCACAACATAAACAACCGCTAGATATTTACATTACATGAAACTATTGCATGTGTAATTCACAAAACAAACATGAAGCAGATTCCCCACACAATGAGTTGTCGAAAACATGGGATTTGTTGAAGTATCCTAATTTGGTAAGAGAGAGAAAACGCTCTCCCTTCTTTCTAAAAAATTAGTGTCTTCCACACACTATACAATTCACACAAACTCTACTACTGCTATTACGAAACACGATCACCTATGCAGTGCCATCATGCTAAATGAAGTGGATATGACGGATCAAGAAAGCGACCAACTTCACCGAAGCACAAGTAAGCCTAAGGAGGTTTTACAAAATCCGGTAAGTTTCCGAGATAAACTATTATCCCATACTACTATTGACACCACACAACACGCTGCTTCCCTATCCAGCAACTTTGAGTTATTTGATCTATCTGATGAGTCTGAAAATAATACAAACCATCCCTACTTCGTTCCTGTAACGGCGGAGGAAAAGAAAAAGACTTTACACCCCATGGTGCCAAACGGTTATAGTCAAAGTATTAGGTAAACGCCTGGGTTATAATTACATAAAAACTAGATTACAACCACTATGGCGCCTCACAGAGGCTTTGAACCTCATAGATCTTGGAGAAGATTATTATGCTATTAAGTTATTTAAGCTGAAAAATTATGAAAAAGTTCTTCTTCATGGACCTTGGTTTATCAGTGGCCAATATGTCTTAGTCAAGAAATGGGAACCTCTCTTTTCAGTCTCAACTGCTCAACCAAACTTCTCATCAGTTTGGGTTAGGCTCCCAGAATTACCCACAGAATATTTTGATGATAGTATCCTCAGGAAAGTTGGTTCAGTTATAGGAGCTGTTCTAAAGATAGATAACTGCACAGTTCAAGCAAGTAGGGGAAGATTTGCAAGATTGTGCATTCTAGCACCTCTGGATAAATCTCTCCCTAGAGACATGCTGATAGGTAAACATCTACAACAAGTCCACTATGAAGAAAATGCTCTATTATGTCAATTGTGTGGGCGCTTGGGTCATAATCAACACGCTTGCAGTTACTCTAAACCTAATATACCTACCAATAGTTTTAGTGAAACTATTAGCAAGGTTGTTCCACAACAAGAGATGACTGCTAAGGATAACACACAAGGGGATGGACCATGGTATACTGTTAGTTACGACAAAAAGAGTACTAGCAAACGCAAATTTCACCCTAGTAGCAGTAAGGCAAAAAATGAGAAAGGAATAGTTAAAGATCCAGGGGACACCAATATTGGTGGGAAGATTAAAAAATTAGAGGATCAAATCAAGCATAATGAGAACCAGAAAAGTCAAGGTGGGAAATCTCTGACAAAAGGGTCCAAGCTACACCCTAGCACAAATAATACTGGTGAGATATTAAGGAAAAATAAAGGAGTGGAAAAACAAGAGGGAGCTCATACAGTTGAAAAAAAAGAAATTGAGAAAAAAAAATGATGAAAACAAATGGGATAGCAGAAGTGGAATTATTAGTTGAAAAAAAAGAAAATACAAAAGAAAAAGAAGTAAATGACGGGGGAAAAATCAAACACACAAAGGAGATGTTTGAGAATAGTCAAACTATCATTATTGATATGACACGCCAACCCATGGGAGAAAATATTGAAAATATCATAACTCCTTCAAAGATATCTACTACACTGACTGATATGGAAACTACATTGAATAATATTATAACTTTAGGGACTCAAACCCAACACGTAGCCAAAACTCATAAACCCAATGAAAATCTTTTCAACCATATAACTATCCATACTAGCAAAAGTTCTCAAACCAACACTACCAATAAAAATGAAACTATTTCCATTACCAATAAACTAGATGACATCACAATGAAAAACATCCACCCACCAGTCAACACACCAACCAATGTCCATGCACCTTTAAGTTTCCTAGGAGCGCCTATAGCCACGTCCTCCTCTCCAGTACCCACCCACCAAACAAAGAAGCCAATTATTTCCTCTGTTGATACAACATGCGAAAACCCAAGTGAAACTGATGCTACATTAAATGATAAGAGCTTCTTGTCCCCCATTATTAGTAAAACTAAGGATAATAAAAATGAAAATAATATTTCTAAACTAGATACACCGAAGGAGTTTCTAGACTCGGTTCAAAAGCTGGAACATGCACTAAATCATCCGATTACACACAGTACTTACATTGACGCCTCATTAATGGAAATATCAGCCATTGTAGAAAATCCAATCAACCAAAAAATACCTATAAAGACTGTTACGAACCGGCACCTTGATCCCCCCATACCCCAAAACCCTTTATCTTCTCCACTCGTTCACTCCACCACCAACAATCCAACAACAAACTTTCCTCTCTCACAAACACAACAAAATGCATCGATCCCCCTAAAGCTCCGCTCATCACCATCACCCATACCAACTGACAAACCACCCAAACTACCGCAGAAGACCAATCCTGCCATCTCAACCATCAATCCCCAACTTGGACTATACCCTATCTCCACCGACTTTAAAGATGATCACCAACTAGGGGATCCCAAGTCAGAACCCTTCAGCTTCGGCGCACACAAAAATGAGTATATCAACTCCGATAGACCTACCCCAGTTCGTAGATCATCTAACCACTCGCCTCACCAAAAAGCTACAAGGTCTAGTAGACAATTATGGGGAAACCGAAGAAAAGCTACTGAACTTGAACCTACAAGTCCAACTGGACTAAAGTCTACCAGTTCGGGTACTAGTGACACCATGGACTACACCCCAACAGCATCCCTCATAGAGCTACTTACCAACAGTTCCACCAAGGGCCAGAAATATAGAGGAACAGGACTAAATAGTGTCAGATATCGTTCAACCCCAAGTGTACATGACGGGGAGAGAGAGTCAAATAAAAACAGAGTACAAGATGAAAGCCTAAAAGTCAACAGAATTTGAAAGGCTACATGGCATGAGGATGGACTTAATAATTTTAAAAGTGGCAGAAATGATCTATTTACCAAAAACGTCCGCCAAAAGATCACTAGTGTATTGGCCGAGGGACTTGACGAAAACAACGGTGTGCAACAACTATTACCCGTTTCATCACAGGTATGTAGTTCTACTCTTACTTACACCGTTACCAGCGACCTGGGACAACCGCATGACCATCTTCTTAATGATTCTACTACAAGGTTAACGTCTTGATGAATTCGTAGGGTATGGCTTCAAACTTAAAATGCTGATATCATGTCTTTGCTTTTTTGGAATTGTAGAGGCTCTAACAGCCGTCACTTCATGAGTAATCTTAAAACTTTATTAAATTGGTCTAAGCCTACAATTTTAGCTTTAACTGAAACAAAGAAGATAACACACTCGGGGTTAACAAATGAATTGGGATATGATGATATGGTGGAGGTCGCTGCAAAGGGTTTCTCTGGTGGTATGGTGTTGATGTGGAAAACTGGAGAAGTTAGAATTACCAGGCCTTTTCGTATTTCTATTATATATGCTAGTACGGATTTTCCCACTAGACTGGAATTATGGAATAATCTTAAAAAAATTCACATGACTAGCCCAAAACCTTGGCTAGTATGTGGCGACTTTAATGAGGTTACTAGTGCTAATGAAAAATTTGGAGGTAACTCGATAAATTATAATAGAATATCGGCTTTTTTGGATTGCTTAGATAATATTGGATTGGTAGACCTTGGGTTTACTGGACCAAGGTTCACTTGGACAAATAAAAGAAAAACAAAGCGCAATATTATATACGAGCGCCTGGATAGATTTCTTGGTTCAAATGAGTGGCTTAAAATGTTCACATATTCAACAGTCAAACATTTGCCGCGTACTCATTCTGATCTCTGTCCACTTCTTTTAAACTGGAATCGTATTTATGGTGGACCCACTACATCCTTTAAATTTGAAACTATGTGGATGTCCAGTCCCCAGTTCCCTAGCATAATCAATATATCTTGGCACCATCTTAATACCTACTCCAATTCTATGGCTGAGTTTATTCCTTTAGTTACCTCTTGGAGCAAAACTCAATTTGGTAATATATTTAAAACCAAACGCAACCTTATAGCTAGGATTGAAGGGTTGCAAAAAATGAACCCCTCATTTAAAAGGGACTTCCACTTACTCTTGGAGGAACACTTGTCAGTTCAGTATAACCAAATTTTAAAATCGGAAGAGGAATTTTGGAAACTTAAATCTAGGGTCCAATGGCTCTCTGATGGAGATCGTAACACAAAATTCTATCACTTATCTACTATCCAGCGGCATCGTCGAAACCGTATTATGGGTCTTAGTAATGCGGTAGGAGAGCGCTTCATGACCTCAGGGATATTCATAATTTAGTCCAAGGGTATTTCCAAACAATATACCAGACCACTCTTTGTATCAGTTCTCTGAAGAAACCTGAGCTTGCCTCTACCACCTTGACCAGTGCGGAGATAACACTTTTAAATCATCCATTATTAGATAGCGAGGTATCTCATTCCGTCAAGTCTTTCCAACCGTTGAAAGCGCCGGGACCAGATGGTCTCCATCCAATCTTCTTCCAAAAATACTGGGATTCGCTGTTACTGATATTTGTAAGTATGCTTTCGAGAATCACTCCCTCCCCTGCGAGTTAAATGACACATATATTACCTTAATCCCAAAAGTTACAAGCCCAGATCATATTACCCAATATCGACCTATTAGCCTTTGCAATACTATATACAAAATTATTGCTAAAATTATTGTCAATCGTATCAGGCCTTTCCTTAAGACCATTATAAGCCCAAATCAAGCAAGCTTTATCCCTGGTCGACGGGCAGTTGATGATGCCATTATAGTTCAGGAAGCCGTCTTATCCTTAAATAAGACAAGAGGGAAAAAAGGAAAAATGATTATTAAAATAGATTTGGAAAAGGCTTTTGATAGATTAGAATGGTCCTTTGTGAAAACTGCGTTAGAAAGCCTAGACTTTCCCCCAAATCTCATAAAACTTATAATGTCTTGCATTTCTTCTTCTAGGATATCCATTCTTATTAATGGAAAGCCTACTCCTTTTTTCATGCCTTCAAGAGGTATCCGGCAAGGGGATCTGCTCTCACCGTACAATTTTATAATTTGTATGGAATATCTAACCAGGATGATCGATAGTGCAGTTTTGGATTTCAAATGGAAAGCTATAAAAATAGCTAGATCCGGACCGCTAATTTTCCATCTTTTGTTTGCTGACGACCTGGTCTTGTTCGGTGAAGCCACCCTAGAAACTGAAAATGTGATTTATCAGGTATTGAATAATTTTGGGGCCCTTTCGGGTCAAAAGATTAATGTAGCTAAAAGCCGCATTGTCTTCTCGCAGAACACAGATGCACCCACAAAAGATATGGTTTCAAGGGCTCTTAATATCAGAGCGGCCGACTCCTTTGGGAGGTATTTGGGATTTCCTATTACACACTCTACACCCAGAATTCGTGATTACCAATTTCTCCAGGACAAAATGCACAATCGTCTAAAAGGCTGGAAAACATCGCTTCTCTCTCTAGAAGGTCGTACTATTCTAGCTAAGTCCACTCTAGCAGCTATTCCTACTTATATAATACAGAGTAACTCACTACCTGTTATAATAACCGACAGGATTGACAGAGCTACTAGAAATTTCATATGGGGTACTACAGTGGATAAAAGGAAATTACACTTAGTTAATTGGGATACCATTACTAAGGGAAATATGAAGGTGGGTTAGGCATAAACAAGGAAGCCCAAAAAAATAAAAAGTTGCTCACGGGACTTGCCTGGCGCCACAGGACAAATCCTACCTCATTATGGAGTAGAATTCTCGCAGGCAAATATAATGGCTCAAATCAGAATCTTAGCCGGGTAAAACCTCGACCTTCTAACTCCTTCATCTGGAAGAGCTTGCTCAAAGGGGACAAAATATGTGCCAAAGGGCTAGTCTGGAATATAGGATCCGGTAATATATCCAGACTATGAGGGGATAGATGGGTCAATCATAATTACAGTCTCCGTAATCTAATCCAGGGACCTCTAATGGTAAGCTCAACCTCCCTAATAGTATCAGACATCATCCATAACGGCAACTGGAAACTGGACTCTTTACCCTTTGAATTACCACCTTCAATTTTGGATCTAATTACTGGAACTCAAATTGACTTGAATGCTAAGGATGAGTTCCAGTGGGGTCACACAGAAAATGGGCGATTCTCTAGTGCTTCAATTGATAAATCCAATCTCCTCCTCGAATCGGATTTGGATCAAAAATAAATTTGAGCACCAATGGGTCTGGCAGGCTAACACTCTACCAAAAATTAAGGCATTTCTATGGTTGCTAGTTTCTCAGAAACTCCCAACAGCAGAAGAATTAGTCAGGAGAAACATTATTCCCTGTAGTAGCTGTAAATCTTGCCCAGACATGGTAGAATCCATTGATCACATCCTTCGTCGCTGTCCAGCTTCAGATTTAATATGGGACTCCTTCCCTCACATCACTCGCCCAAATGAAAAATTCATAGAGTGGCTAAAACAATGGGCCTAACTTTACTGGTTATTGAAACAGACTCTCAGGTATTACTAAATAATACTCCCTCTGTCCCATTTTGTTTGTCATACTTCTCTTATTTGTCCGTCCCAAAAAGATTGTCATATTTCTAAATTTGGCAATAATTCAACTCTAAAGTTACTTTTTGAATCATTTATAGCCACACAAATATTCATGGCTTATTTTAGACCACAAATTTCAAAAGTCTTACTTACTTTATTAAACTTTGTGCCAAGTCAAATTACGACAAACAAATTGGAACGGAGGGAGTATTACATATCCAAACAAGTTATACTCACACTTGTTTAATAATTGTAGGTACTTGCTCGAGGAGCTAGGGTCACCTCAGCTACAACATATCTTCCGTGAAGGAAACACACTGGCAGATCACTTGGCCAAACAAGGGTGCAACCAGGACCAATCCAATGTTGTTATGCATTTTACAATTCCGTTAATGTCTTGTTTGTATTATCTAGACATTGATAGGGGTAGCATGACTATTGCTACTTCTACACAGACGTGTACTGTTACTCTCTGATGAATGTATCTATCATTTCTTATAAAAAAAAAAGAGTTGTCGAAAACATAAAATTGAGAAATAGGTTGCATCGAGAGGGCAATTATTTCTTGGAACAAATAATTAAAATTTCATTAACATGAACACTAACATTGTTACACTTTCTTGAAAAGGATAATTATAATTTAAAAATTCCAATACAGAATTCCGTAAAATCATGAATAGGAAATAAGAATTATAATTCTTTATCAACTGCTAATAGGTTAATGAAAATAAGCTAATCATGAAATTACATTTAAAGAAAAAATATAAGAAATATTTTGTCCATGCAATGACACCGACATAAATATTTTCAACACAATCTAATCCAACTATGTTAAAGAGCTATAAACAAAAAAGAAGTCTAGATGTCTCGAGTTCGAGTCCTGGAAATGAAAAAAATTCTGGTAGGGAGAACTTCCTCCAGAAATGGGCCTTACGTTGCGCGAATCTGGATTAGTCGAAGTTCCAATAAGGGTACCGGCCACCGAGTGGGAACCAAAAAAAAAGGAAGTAGATCTTTACCCGTGGATGCACCATTAGGAGCCACAGCTCTGACAATTTGATAGACAACTTTATACCGTTACACAACGACAACCTATGAAGCTGGAAATACTTGATAAAATGAGTAAAGATATGGATAAAAAATCTCATTCAAATTACAAAAAATCTTTATCTTTAAATTAATATTCAAAAGCTATGTTTCAAGATTAAGTTATTGAGTTAATATTTATATTTTGAACGAATAATATGGTGAGTTTTAAAAAATGTAGACTTCAACTATAAAGATGATATGCCGTTGAAGTTCCTTCCAAGCAAACTATAAGCACAACATTAACCATAGAGAAATAAATAAATAACCACACTAATTTAATCGAGATTACCTTATTCTTCACTCTTCTTCCATATCCTCTATCAAGATGGTATGATTGTGCAGTTCATCCAAGCAACTTACTATAAACACAACCGGAACAATAGATAAATTAAAAAATAACCACAATAAATTTAAAAGTATTTCAGCAGAAATATTTAGCAATTGACATACAACGTTAATCTTCCTATATTATTGACATTCTCTCCCAGTATGCAGAACATTAGTAATAACATAAAACAATTACCCAATTAGGAGGCAAGGACAAGCTTTATATTTTATTGATATTACATCATGAACAATAAGGACTGACGAATTCTTTTCTTGATTCATAGTGCATATTGGTCATAAACTTCCTGAGACAAATGGCTTTCAACCGCTGAATAAGTTGATCAATTATATGTTCATGTTGAGACAAAAAATTCCACACTGGATGCTATGTTCCTTTTAAGAATATATAGATATAGATAATGAAGAGCTTGTTATCCCACCAATTCTTACAGAGTCATCGCATATGTGATAGAAAAATTACGCCTTGAACAACTTTTACCTGCAAAATATCATAACTAACAAATCAAGCAAAACATCTATTTTAGCTCAGAAACATTAGTAATTAATGATTATTACGTGTTGGTTATGCACTTGAAAGACATCGGAAATAATAAATACTTCTAACAAACAAAATAGTGTGTAAGAATTTATGGACTTACACATACATATGTATCAATAATAATTGTATGTTGACTGCTATCATTAAAGGTTGGCCCAATTAAGTGATCTACTAAAGTTTAAAGTTGAGGGGCCTAATTAAATACCTCATAAAGTATGGGTCTTATGTGTAGATACCCGGATGTATATTCTAATTAAATGATGGGCTTAATTAGAAATACATAAAGTGTGTGCAACTATAAATAGGATTATGGTCTCCAAACCAGATGAGGGGTTTCTTTTCTAATATCCCATCGTTGGAAGAGTGACAGCCACCCCACGTAATGGTTTGGAAGACCTAACCGCGAGACGGCAGGACTTCACCCATTCCTATAGATTCAGGTACGCTTCCGCATCTAGTATTTTAATTCTTGATGATTTGACATGATAGGTCTTGGGTAGATGTAGTTTAATCTACAATAAATATATACAAGTGGTATCAAGAGCCTATATTGTGTTAAATCTTTAAGAATTTATTTTCTTAGTATAACCGGAAAGAGTTAAGGGATTTGGTGGTGAGACGGCGCCAATAGCCGAACAGTAGGTTTTCAATCGTTGGTTTTGGAAGGAGTGTTGGTTTGCTAAGAGTTCCAGATTTGTAAATAAGCTTTTGCTTATTGATTTTACTTGTTAGCTTTAAACCGGAAAATCGAAAGAAAGGATAGTAATTTAGATACTAGCGCCGCTTTTAGAATCACCGCCAGAATAGTTGCCCTTTCTTTAGGTTGTTTGGATTGTTCTTGCCAACATTGAAGACCTGAATCATGTGATTCATTATAATAACTTTTAAGTTTTTCGTTTGCTGCTAAAGGTTAGAGCTAATTGCTTTTGCTCTGCATAAATGATGTGGAATTACTCCACAAGAATGTGTACAGTGGGCTCTTTTCTTTAGGTGTTAAAATAATAATAACTATAACTATTTCATCTTGTTACTTAAATAACAATAAGTAATATATTAAGGATGATGGAGGCTATGACTTTGGTGGATGCCACGTTCATTGCATAAGTATATATGCAAAAGGGTTTTGACCTCCTTTAAATGTGTACTGCTAGAAAGGCTTCGTTACAATAAATTTTAAAGATCTTCTTAAGCAAGTGTTTTGTTTATTTATTTATTTTTAATTTTTAACACTTCACTTTGAGAAGAATATATACTAGCAGCATTTGGTTTTCAGGCCAAATCTAGGCTTACGGTTTGAGCTATGTGTACATGGGCCCACCATTCAGTAAATTTTGGTATTGAAGATTTATATGATTTAATTTGTAAATTTAAATTTGGATATTGGTATGGTTGTATATATTTTGAGATGAATAAATTGAAGCTCGATGTCGCCAAAGTGACCTCTGTTGTGGAGATTTAATTGTCTTAAAGTGTAAAAGGTTGTGCACATGTAACTATGTGAATATTGATCGGCCCAAAGGAAGGTCAATTTTTAACAGAATTGCACGTGCATCTTTGTGGTAACAAACGCATGATAATTATTTGGATTTACGTGTGAATGGTAAATCGGCCCAAAGGAAGACTTACTATTTGGCATGTTCTTTATTATCAGTATTTGATTACTACGTCAAGATATCACTTACAAGTTAATATTTTGTCCAAAGATGAAATATTAATGGAGTGCCCGGTATCTTGAGATGGAGTTTACCTTTATTCAAATTTATTTTTAATTCGGTTTAAGTCTTATGTGAGCTTGTCATGTATTTGTTGTTCTCTGATTTAGCTAAAATTACTTCTCAAAATATAAATGCCAACATCAACTCAATCTACTAAATGACACTAAGTTTAGTCATGGCAAGAGAACTTTAATATTGTTCTCGGAGTCATGGATCTTGACACGACATTAAAGATGGATTCTCTACCATTTCTTATGGATAGAGTACCTCTGATGAAAAGAGGGAGATAGAAAGGTGAGAGAGCTCAAATTTTATGTCCATAATTATCATGGAGAAAGTCATGCCAAAATATTTTGGGGCACTATGTCTGATAAGATAAAGAAAATTAAGAAATTCATTACCAAAATTGAAAAGAAATTTGTCAAGAATGAAAAGATAGAAAATTGTACACTCTTGACAAATCATATTTCAATAAAGTACATAAAGAATAAGGAAGTTGCAGTTACGGTGAAAAAAAAAAAAGGAAACAATACAATAATTAACTACAGATAGTTGTTTCTTAAGTAGAGCTGCAAGTCATAAAGATATTTTTTTCTGAATTTTTTGTTTGTTATGGGGTTAATCTAGATTTCATACCAAGACACACATTGTTGATAGATTCTAGTATAACACCTCACATCAGTGTGTCTATGCAAGTATGTATGAATTGTCGAAAGTCTAATGATGGTGAAAGATACATCTATGGTGGTAACGACAACTCGGTTAATATTGAAGCTATTGAAGCTCTTAGATTATTGTTAAGACCTAGTTTATATTTGAATTTGAGTGAGACTTATGTTGTCCGTTTCTTTAAACGGAATATAATTTTCATTTCAAAGCTGGACAAATTCGGTTATTGTTGTTCATTTGATATGAAAATATTGTCTCTCTCATAATTCAAAATTGGTTGGTTCGGATTTTTTGTGAGGTTACAATAATCTAAAGTTTTCCTATATATAGTCACTTCATTTAAAGAATTCTTGCATGTTTACTAACCGATGAGATTTTGCTTCGTTATGACACAGTATATTAAGTCATATCTCTAAATGAAGAAAAAGTGATTTGTGTCTGACAGGAGTCTCGACCCTTATCCAGCTTTTGATATATGCGTAAATCGCATAAAAGGGAACAAATAAATCTTAAGATATTTGGAGCCAACAAGAAATTATACGTCTTAGAACTTTTATAGATTTGGTATTTCTTGAAAACTCTTTATAGTTTCTTAGAATGGTTAACTATATCTCATAATGTCCATAGACAACTTTTCAAGATATGGCTACCTTATTTAATTCAATAGAAAAACCGCAACTTATTACTTAACAGAGTTCTGACTAAAGGTAACTGAAAAGATCTTTTATGTGTTTTGAAAAATGATTGGTCTTGTTTAAAGTAATTACACGTTTAGGGATGTCCAGCTGAGGCAAGTTCTTATAGGCCAAAAGAAATGAAACTGGACAAAGAATCTTTCAGTTGCTATGATATTGAATACTTTGAAAAGTTCAGGGGTTAGAAGTTTTATGATCCCACGGCTAAGGCTATTATGAGACAAATAATGTATGGTTCTTTTAGGATGTTGAGTTTGGAAGAAAGAAAGAATAAAAGACATTGTCTTGGAAAAGGAATATGTTGATATCCCTCAGATTGCTATTGACTGTGCTCAGGAACAGTTTCTATACCTGAAATAGCTCAAGAAGCAACTCCGAATCAAGACAATATCATTGAACTTCACGTTCAAAAGGTTATTCCCAAAGAACAAACTCTACAACCTCAAGAACCAATGCCATTAAAAAGATAAGAAAGAGATAGAGAGAGAGAGAGGAGAAGTGCAATTTAATATTGTATTTCTCTAAGAACATAAAGTTGGCATTGGAATGATGGAAGATGATTCAGTTAACTTCTGTCAAGCCATAAAAAGTTCTAACTCTCAAAGGTATAAGGGTACCATGAATAAAGAGATGAAGTACATAAAGGATAATGATGTGCGATACCATGTCCAGTTGGCTGAAGGAGCGAAGCTCATTGGTTGAAAATGGATATTTATAACCAAAAGGGATTCGAAAGGCAACATGGATAGGTATAAGGTACGTCTTATCTCTACAAGCTTCACTAAGAAATAAGAAGACATCAATTATAAAGAGACTTTCTCTTCGGCTTCATTGAAAGACTCTTTCAGGACTATAAAGGCATTAATCAAATATTTTGATATTAAGCTATATAGATGGATACAATATTATTGTTCTCAATGGTTATTTTGATGAGGAAATGTGAAACTAGAAAACTTTGTATTTTATAATGAAAAATCAATGATTTGCAGATTAAAGAAATCCATCTATGTGTTTAAACAAGCGTCTTATCAATGGTATCACAAATTTCATTAAGTTATTGTCTCATTTGGTTCGAGATAAATCTTGGTAATTATTTTGTATACCACAAGGTCAGTGGGAGTAAGCATATTTCTCTGGTTTTGTATGTCTATGACATACTTCTTGGTCCATACGATATAGGCTTGTTGTGTAAGTCCAAGATATTTTTGATAAAGAATTTAGAGATAAAATATCTTGGTGATGCAAGTTTTGAATAAGGATTCAGATACATCGAGATTACTCTCGAGGAACTTTTGGATTATCACAAAAGCCTATATTGAAAAGGTATTAAAGATTCGATATGCAAGATTTCCAATCAGGCGATACCCCTATGCTAAAGAAGAAAGGTTCAGTCTCAACAGTGCTCTAAGAATGATTTTGTGATTAAGAAAATGCAAAAGATTTATTGTGCTTTAGTTACAGATGTCTAATGCATACTTAGGTTTGTATGCGTTCAAATATTATGTGCATTATTCAGATGTTTGGCATATATTTGAGTAATGCTGAAATTAAGAATTAAGGAGTAGCCAACGGTTTATGTTGTAATTACAGAGAACAAAAGATTTTAAGCTCACATACAGGAAGTCGGAAAAGTTAAAGATAATCAAGTATTTAGATACCGACTTCACTAGATGCCAAGATAGTGCAAAGGCTCTATTTGTATACTTGGTGGATGAGCTATATAAGGAAGAGTGTTATATGGACACTCATAGCTCATCTCACCATGACAGTAAAGTTTATGGTGCATTATAAGGCATCAAAGTTATGGAATATGACTGCAGAATCTTGTCACTGGCTACAAATTAAGGATAAAGTTGAAAGACACTAAGGTTATTTTGTGACAATAAGTTAACAGTCTCATATTCCAATAACAACAAGAGTTCGGTAAAGTCAAAGCACATTGACATAAAGTTCCTGGTTGTTAAAGTTAGAGTTCAGAGTGGTCAGGTGTCTATAGAACATAATATAACAAACTCCATATTGTGGATCCACATACTAAGGGACTACCACCGAAGGCTTTTCATGAGCATAGTGCTCATAGAGGTGGCATGTCGGTTAAGGATATTCAGTTTCAGTGGGAGTTTGTAATCTTTCAATGTTCTTTTATATAGACACACTTCAGTTTTGCTTTACGGTTTCAGTTTAAGGATATTTTATGGATATTTCTGCAGAAATAAAGTATTCGGTAAAATTTTCCACTCTGACTTGTTTTTCGGTTGGACCATTTGGAAATAGGCATGTCTAGATCACATTACATGTAATTTCCATGCTACGCATCCATACTTCATCTATGTCATTTGGTTATGTTTGTATACGTGATCAAGGAAGGTTTAGTTGCGATATAAATGCAACGAAAGCCGCCTTGGTTCTATGTTGACATGATTGATGGACGAGATTGTTTAGAGGTACTTCAATTTATGATAGCAAATATTTGGAGCTCATAAGGTGATATACAATTATAAGGCTATGTGTATATATGTGTAGTCCAAGTGGGAGATTGTAAGAATTTATGGACTTACACATACATATGTATCAATAATAATACTGCTATCATTAAAGGTTGGCCCAATTAAGTGATCTACTAAAGTTTAAAGTTGAGGGGCCTAATTAAATACCTCATAAAGTATGGGTCTTATATGTAGATACCCGGATGTATATTCTAATTAAATGATGGGCTTAATTAGAAATACATAAAGTGTGTGCAACTATAAATAGGGTTATGGTCCCAAACCAGATGAGGGGTTTCTTTTCTAATATCCCATCGTTGGAAGAGTGACAGCCACCCCACGTAATGGTTTGGAAGACCTAACCGCGAGACGGCAGGACTTCACCCATTCCTATAGATTCAGGTACGCTTCCGCATCTAATATTTTAATTCTTGATGATTTGACATGATAGGTCTTGAGGTAGATGTAGTTTAATCTACAATAAGTATATACAAAATTACCACCAGTTTCATGATAAAGATTAGGTGAACGACACTGTGATACTTGCAATTCATCCTCATTCGTTGTTTCATGCAAAGTAACATAAGTTACTAATCAAAAATAACATCCATTTTGGTCTAGAAGAATCAATAAACAACATACACGTGATTCTGCACTTCAAAGACATGAGAAACAACAAACACTCCTAATAAATAGATAATGAAATCAAGACGGATTTATGACTAACCTTGAATGACAATATAATACTTGCGATTCATCATCATCTGGTGAACAATTTCTCACCCAGTTCGATTCTATATACAGGGGCAGCAAACTTCAGGGCATGGTTAATTTTATTTGTTTATGTTGTTATCTTTTGATTCAAATTTAAATCAAATATTGTCATAATTTTGGATATGGATTCAGATTTATCTCCTTATCTAAAATTAAAAAGTACTATATCTATTTATTATGTAAAATGAAGATAAACCAATGAATATAAACCATTTGTTTCTCATACTTGATGTAGTATATCTTACATCGTTTTCTTAAGTGATCATATTTATCGTCCTACTCAAATTAACCGATATCTACATATTTTAAATCTCAGATGATCTTTTATCTTTAAAATCAAAATGCAAAGTATCTTATAAAATAACTATTTCTTATCTAAAATTTAACTGCCTTATCTATCTATATATTTTGAAAACATACTTACTTTATCTTTCCATTCAAAATTTTGTTTTAAAGGATAATACTAATATTTCAATTTAAATTTAACTCAAGTGTCATTACAAAAGTTGTCTTAATGTCATATTTTAAATTTTGTCCTAAGCTTTCTTTTTAATAATATATAGATAGAGATAGATACAAATATTTCAATTTAAAATTAAAATAAGTGTCATTACAAATATTGTCTTAGTGTCTTATTTTAGATTTTGTCATAAGTATTCTTTCCTTTTAATAATATATAGAAGATATATAGATATTGATTTTCAAAAGCAGATCCTACTCCTAATAAGAATTCCATATTAACCTCTTATATATACAACCATCGTGTGACAGATAAATCAGTGTTACTCTTTCGTCTCAGGATTACTCCCCTTACCATAATGACCTTTTAGTTTATGCAAAGCTGTCTATTCTCATCTTTTTGTTATTGATTGATAATTAATTAGCTCTATTCACGCTTATCAAATTTCTATATAGGGATAATTCATAATGTTTAATGTATATTGCCTTTTTAATTGATTGGGTGCAGGAATAAATTTGATAGTACTGTATCCTCGCTAAGAAGATTGATGCCATTACAACAAATTTCTTTTTTTTAGTATCTTTTTTATCTTCATTATTTCTGTTTGTTTATGTATTGGATGAGATATTAGTATTCCAAGTCATAATCTCAGCTTAGATATATTTATATGTGTTAATAGTTATATGAATTCGAGGTTATCTTACTTTTATTATTTGGATCCATGTTGTTGCAGGTAGAAAGCTTGGGATCAAGGGAGATATTCAATTTTATAGTAAGTATTTTCGTTAGGTGTGTAATTGTATAGATGCTTCCTTAAAAAGGTACAAAAGCTTCTTTAAATCAAAGAAACATCCTCTAATAGTAGTAAGTATTTTTATTAGGTGTGTAACTGTATAGATTATTTATAATTAAGCTTTGTTTATAATCTCTTTATATATCATTCATAAATGGTAATATTTCAATATACCAGCAACTTTCATATGTTTTGTATCCATTTTATGTTAAGTCACAACACAAGGAAACAAAAACTATGGTTGGGTAAAGGAGTGGACAAGGAGCAAGGATTTCCAATGCATGCTGGTCAGTATATAGAAATTAAATTAGTTGTATTATATTTTTTTATAGGCTACTTAATAATTCATAGTGATTTGGTTATTGAATTGAGACTATCATACAATGTAATTGATACTGCAAAAGATAGTCACGAAATAAAAAAGAGAATAAATTACACAAATCAAATTATAGTATAGAAATAAGATATTGGTTTTACATTACTGTAGATTGGAACTTTACGTTCAAGTTTTATTTACTTAGTTGTAGGAGTAAAGCGCATGGTGCCATTGTGACTGATTCAAGTTATAATATATTGGGTCTGTCCAATTTACTAATAAGAATTTTGATTTTCTTGAGTTTGTACTCACTAGAACCGACTCATATGCTAAGTGTTTTTGGCAAATACAACAAAAGATTAAATTTTCCATTAGTATTCTCCAACTTCAACACCATTTAAAATTACTCATGTATATGAATATCTAGGCATGAGAACAATGAATGATATGTCCGATTTTAGTGAAAGAAAAATCACCCGTATTCATTATTTTTGCACTGAAAGTTACTTTAATGATGAATTTTCTATACTTTGACAAATCATCTACATAATATTTGCAAGAATATTGCACTTGAGATTTTTTTCAAGCGGGTGAAAATTATGTACTGGTATAAATATGCTTCATAATATCCTTTTCAATAAGAAAAATTCCTTTTCAATAATATTTTTTTGCTTCTCGAAGTTGAACTAATTAAAAAGGGCTTATAGACGAATGATTGAAGGTTGAGTCAATAGTTGATAATTTTAAATATATTTTCCTTAAAATATGCCATATACATTCTCAAATGTCGGTAAGCAAACGAACAATTGAAAATGAGGGACAATTTGGGCAAAGGACCAGTATATATCCATTCAATTTACACATAATATGGAAAAACACAAAAAAAAAAAAAAAACCCCACCAAAGAAAATAACAAATATACTAGATGGAAAACATCAAAGCAAATGAAACATTTATTTATATTTATTTTTGCAACTTTTATCGTTTTTTTTTTTTGTATCTATTTCATATCTTATAGGAGTATTTGTTATCTTAACACTTTAGTTTAAAGATAAACTTAATGATGTAGGAGAATTTAGAAAGTAAACTTGCTATACTTATCTATATTTATTTGAAGAAATTTGCGGACTTAAGCTGCCTATGAAGAATTCAAAATGATAAAAGAGTTAAAAGTGAACCAAGGATTATAAATCAAATTCTCCTTTATCTATGTCTTCTAGATAAATCGCTTTAAAAGTGAGATAAGAAGATACATCTCAATTCAACATAGGAAAAAATTATAACGCTTACGTTAAAGTTTTACGGGATAAAGTTTCTTTTTGAGTTGTAAGATAAGGTGTTTTAGTTGAAAGATAAATTTTTTAAATTTGAAATCAAATATAAATATTATTTGAAGTGCGGAACTGAGATGAGAACATAAATGTTAATTCCACATACTAAAAATTCGGGTGACAATGCTTAACTTGAAGTCTTAAATAATAAATCAAAAAACTAAAAATATTTCTCCACGATTAGTATCTAAACTATGTTTGTATTCTTTAAATAAATTATTTTAAATACATTGTGTTTGAGTAGAAGCATTATTTTTTTTTTCAAGCTTTCTTGGCTCAGTTTTCTCTATTGTAAGAGAAATATATTTTGGTAAAATTTTTATATTCGTATAGAATAAGAAGGATGAAAAATATAAGGGATCCTAATGTTACTTCGTCATTCAACAACTAAATTGTCAAAATCATTATTTACAAATTGTTATAATGTTCTATTCTCATTCCTATGATTGGGGTTTATGATGGTAAGTTTATTTTTCTCTTTGTTCGTATCATTGCATACATCGCACAAACATTGTTGTTTATCATAACGACTCGATAATTTCTACTTATAGTTTAATTATCTAGCAAGTTATTAAGGGAAGAAATATAAATTTGTATGATGAAAAGTTATTAGAAAAATAGACAATTAGACTAAATGGTTATTAGTGGTGAACTAATAGAATAAGCCCTTGAATTATTTGTTAGCCCATATTTTAGGGCACATGATATCTTATCTTGCCTTTTAAAATAGAAAATGAATTAAAGAAAGAAATTGAAAAGAAAGGAAAAGAGAAGTCAGTAGCGGCTGCTTTTGGGACATTTGCAAAATATGACACGGGAAGCTTTGGTTTGCCAAAATGCCTTCACTAATAGATGTTTAACAAAAATGCCCTCATTAGTTTAATGAAATTTTTTTCGGACCAAAATACCCCTACAAATCAATAAAAAGACGCGCCCCAGTCCCTCCCCTTCCTTTTCTCCATTCACGCTATCAAGAAAACCATAAAACCCCAATCCTTTTACAGATTGCTTTGTTCAAGAGAAGATTCAACGTAAGATTTCTTCAAGTTGCAAAGGTAAAGTTCTCTGCAACTATTGCCAAGAGTTTAAGTTCTGCTGCAAAGACTGAAAAATCTCTAAAGTATTGGTAATAGCCAAGACTTTAAACTCTACTGCAATGGGAGGCTGTGTAGAGACTTCTTGCCTATTGCCAAGACTTTAAGCCATGTTGCCATGGTCTCTACAACTACAGAAAAAGTCTCTACAACTATTGCCAATAGCCAACACTTTAAATTCCAGCGGAAGGGGGGGACTTGTACAAATAGTCTCTGCAAGTATTGACAATTGCCAAAACTTTAAACTCTAGTGGAAAGAGCAACTTGTACAAATAGTCTCTGCAAGTATTGCAATTGCTAAGACTTTTACCCATATTGCAATGCAAAACTTGCAGAGAAAGTCTCTGCAACTCTTGGCAATAGCCAAGGCTTTAAGTTCTGGCAAGGGGGACCTTACGCTAAAAATCTCTAAGAGTATTGGCAATTGCCAAGACTTCTACCTCTACTGCACTGAACAAGTTGGAGACAAAGTCTCTGCAACTCTTGGCAATAGCCAAGACTTTAAGTTATGGCAATGGAGACCTTACACTAAAAGACTCTAAGAGTATTGGCAATTGCCAAGACTTCTATCTCTACTGCAGTGAACAAGTTGGAGACAAAGTCTTTGTAACTCTTGGCAATAGCCAAGACTCTAAGTTCTGGTGGAAGCGACAACTTACACATAACATCTCTGTAAGTATTGGCAATAGCCAAGACTTTAAACTCTACTGCAATAAGCAACTTGCAGAGAAAGTCTATGCAACTCTTGGCCCTGGTCAAGATTTTAAGTTCTATGCAAAACATGAATATCTAATAGCCATAGGCAATAAAAATCTTCAAATCACTGAAATCAAGCAAACACAAGAAAAAAAATTCCAAATTTCTAGCACACAAAGAAGAAAGAAGGAGGCCAGGAATGAGGAAAGAGAGAAGAAAATCTTTCAGCGTGAATTAAACAAGTTGGGGGCCACACAAAGAAGAAAGAATGAGGCCAGGAATGGGGAAAGAGAGAAGAAAACTTTCAGCATGAATTAACACAAGTTGGGGGGCAAAATAGTCCTTTCATAAGGAGGGTATAATGTGGAGGGCATTTAGTTAAAATATTTGTAAGTAAAGGCAATTAGGTAAGACCATGTATTATTAAGGGCACTAGGTGAAATTTTTTGTTCAAATTGGAGATTTTCCATGGAAATACATGTCAGCTAGTTTTAAAGATTTCCCACTTGAATACATTCAGGTATGGTTTGTATTCCTTTACTTGATTATCGTTATTTTGTAATGAGTAGGAAAGATTGAGAAACTTATTTATTGCTTCAATGGAATTCGTATGTGAGCTTATGCTCCAATAGCAGTGAGCTAATAACGTGACTCTGTTTCTAAATCTCTGTTTCGGTCCAAAAGTTCCTACATGAAATTGGAATCTAAATCGTGTTATGACTATTATTTTAAAGGACTAATTATCATCACGCTTGACTTAAGTAATTGATTATTGAGTGTATTGAAGCGTATTCCTATATTTAAAAGTATGGTATTAGAAAAGTAAAAAGTGGTATTTGATCATAAGTTATCTACTTAGTAAAATTGAGATTTGACATTCCAATTCCTATCAAGATCGAGACTTGATTATATATTTAGACTCGTGTGCTTATGGGTAACACGATTGTGAGCTCGATGTCGGGGTTTTGACCATGTGAGTCCGGGGTTGAACTTTTAGGTTGACTCTTAACCCTTTTAGCTTAAGTTTGGAATTTGTAGCCGTTAGCTTTGTTATTGATTGTATTATGCATTGTTTTTGTATACAGCGAAACCGTTTGGAGGAAATTAAGCGAGGAAAACTGTTATTAATTAGTTAGTGCGTACCGAACTCCGAGGTAGGTGGTTTCATCCCTTTCCTTCGGTGAAATTCTTTCACTTGAGATTTTGTACATATGTTCTTTTTATGTACACTGTCGTAGGTATAGCTCACATATCTATTCTTCGCATTTTGATCTATGATTTAGTATTGTAGGGAATTTTCAAAAACTATTAGCGTGTAACCGCAATTGGCTTGTTACATCATACTCGTAGAGTATGATTTGAGTTATTAGTCCATGTGATTCATGGCTTATTGGTATTTGATATATATATATATATATATATATATATATATATATATATATATATATATATATATATATATATATATATATATATAAAAGTTGGTCCATTATTAATTAATCAGAGTCGGCCTATGATTGTATTTCAGAGTTGGTCCATTTGGTATATAATTCGGAGTTGGTCCATTTAATATGATATTTACTTATGTTGATTTCTTTTGGTTGGCTTATTGGTATTTGTGATATTACTCAATGAGTTACTTGAGAATTTGGTTAAATACACACTTCTTTTCTTCCATTTCCTTCCATCATTCCTTGTTAGACTTGTTTCTTGTTGTTTTAGAAGCTCGTCTATCCACCTACTAGTCCTTTGGACTTACGTTGTTTCTGTTTATGTTTGTTCTTTTATTTACTTTGTTCGGGCAGGTTCGAATTCGTGTTCTAGCAAGCTTCGAGGCTGAGTTAGAGGTACTTCGAGAGTCCAGCGGTGAGCCAACCATCCTTGCTTCATGGTGGCGCACCTTTCAGTTTTCAGTACTTATGTCGTTTCTACTTTCGGACATATCGATATATATTTTCAGTATTCTCTTATTTAGATGTTCATGACTTATGTTGAGGACCTAGAATATTTTTGTTCATGGGATATTCCGCATATTTATTCTATCTATGGATAACATTTGAACTTTAATATAATTATCTTTATCAAAATTATTATCAATTGTTTATAATTCAAGTGGGTTCGCCTGATGAGGTAGATTGGGGTGCCCTCACGACCAGTCTGGAATTAAGGGTCGTGATAATTGGTATGAGAGCCATAGTTCTAGTGTTCTTGAAAGTCATGAATAGTGTCTAGTAGAGTCTTGCTGATCGGTCGGAGATGTCTGTACTTATCTACGAAAGGCTACGAGATATTTAGGAAATTCCATTCTTTCATTCTTTATCTCGTGCGTTGAGTATACAAGTAAGGGACTAACTTATTCCACTATCTAATCCGCAGATGGTGAGGACTCGTTCATCATCAGCTCAACAGGAGGCAGAGGAGCCTGAGGTGTCACCTTCAGTGCTGGCTGCCCTGAGAGGTGGGGGTAGAGGTTGAGGCCGAGGTCGAGGACGTGGTAGAGGTGGCCGAGGAGCACGTATTCAGGCAGCCGCCCAGCCTAGGGCTAGGGCCACCCGTACCATTAGAGAGAGAATTTCGGATGATATTCCAGATGATCCGTCAGTTATGCCAGAGGTCCATGATGGTCCTACTCATGTGGGTAAGGGGTTTTTAGTTACCCCAACACTTCAGGACACTTTGGTGCAGATATTGGAATTTCTTAAGGCTCGGTACCCTCAGGGTGTACCAGTTGATCCAGCTGCTTCCCGAGTTCAGGCTAGAGATGGTACTCAGACTCCATCTTTGCACACTCTAGAGACTCAGGTTGCTTCAGGACTTCATACTCCAAGTGCTTTTATGATTGGAGGCACGCCTCAGACTGCATGCCAGTGTATTGATACTAACAAACTTCTCCAGTTTAAGAAGTTTAAGCCACCTATTTTCTGTGGTACTGATACTTCTAAGGATCCATTTAACTTTATTGAGCGTTGTGAGGAGATTCTATTTGCCCTAGGTTTTCTACAGGACCATGGTGTGGATTATACTGCATTTCAGCTCACCAGACATGCTAAGTTTTGGTGGAAGTCTTATTTGGCATGCAGGGCAGCTGGGTTGCCCAAGCTCACTTGGGCAGAGTTCTGGCATAAGTTCTATGAGGTATTCATTCTTATGAGTATGCAAGATGGAAGGCAAAATTTGTTTGAGAAGCTTCGTCAGAGAGACATGTCAGTTACTGAGTATTATATTAGTTTTACAAAGTTATGTCGATTTGGAGCTTTGCTGATTCCAACCATGGCAGAGAAGGTGAGGAGGTTCATTGAGGGTCTTTCCCATGCTCTAAAGGATCGGATGGCACGCGATGTAGGTTCTGGGATTTCCTTTGATCAGGTGGTTGAGACATCCAGGAGAATTGATGGGTACCGTATTCAGGATAGAGAGGAGCAGGACAGTAAGAAGTCCCGTGGTTCGGGTGGTTTTTCTAGAGCCTCATCTAGGGGCAAGGGTTCCCACGGGAGATTTCCTGATAGACATGTTTATTCCACATCACATGGATCATGTTGCATCTATGACTTATCAGGGCCAAATTCAGTATTCTCCTCGACCTCAGCAAGGTCGGCATTTCCAGATGCCTTATCTGGCCCAGCCGTATCGTCTTGGTATTGATTGTCATCATTGTAAGGAGATTAGACACTTTAAGAGGGATTTCCCCAGACTTCACCAGACTATGAGACAGCCAGCTCCTCAATCACAGGCATTGGTCCGTACTCCAGCAGCTCCGTTGGCATCTAGAGGTCCCCCACAGTCAGGCAAAGGTCATTGGCGTGGTGGCAGTGGTCCTCCTAGAGGCGATTATTCAGGTAGAGGTTATTCTGGTGGTGGTCATTCAGCTGGTGGTTCTTTGAGTCATGGTCCCACTCAGACTCAGGCTCGTGCTCAGATGTATGCTCTTTTGGGTTGACAGGATGTAGTGGCATCCAATGCTGTGATTACAGGTATACTTTCTACTTGTGGATGTAATGATTATTCATTGATTGATCCAGGTTTCACGTATTCTTATGTATCTCCTTATTTTGCCGCGGGTTTTGGTGTTGATTATATGTGTATTCGTGACCCATTTTGTGTTTCTACTCATGTTGGAGAGTCTATTATAGTAGAGCGGGTGTACCCCTGTTGTACTGTATCTTTTGGCGGTCCTGAGATCATAGTTGATTTATTGATTTTGGATATGGTAGATTTTGATGTGATTATCGGTATGGATTGGCTGGCATCATGTTACGGTACTCTCGATTGCTATGCTAAGACTATTCAGCTTTCTTTTTCTGGCTCAGTACCGGTAATGTGGCAGGGTTCTTGTTTGCCACCTACAGGGCGTATTTTCTCATTTTTGAAAGCAAGGAGGATGGTGAGTAAGGGGTGTTCTGCTTATCTTGCCATGATTCGAGATACTAGTATGGAGATTCCATCTCTTGATTATGTTCCCGTTGTGAGGGAGTTCTCTGATGTGTTTCCTGATGACTTGTCGGGACTTCCTCTGGATAAGGATATTGAGTTCAGTATTGAACTTGAGCCTGGAACTCAGCCTATATCTATCCTTCCATATCGTGAGGCCCCAGCTGAGTTGAAAGAGCTCCATTTTTTTATTGACATTGCTCATCAAATTTCACCCCCAAAGTTAATCTTTGGCAACCGCAGTAGTAAAACCAGCAAGAATGGTTACTTCATAAGTTAAGCATCCTCTTTTATTCTTTTACAGGTTATTATTATAGTCTTATTTATCCTAAATATATCATAGTATATACTTACAGTGATAGTTTCATGGGTACTTATCTCATGAATCTTACCTTTTAACTTCCCTTTAATGGATATTTGTTTGACATTTTTTTGTTTGTGCATACTTAAACAAGAGGGTCTCCCTCCGACACCGCATATAGTTGTGGATGATGATGAAATGATACAAGCTATGAGCTAGAATTTTATGTGAGATTCTAAAGATTGGAGTAGATCCAAGTGGAGCTATTGACCTTGTATTTTCTTTCTGATCGTTTCAGAGGAAAAAAATACAGTTTGGAGTTAATGCAGGCATGTTGAATTATAATTTCTGAAAGCAACGAGAAATGGGAAGTATAGTATTCAATCTCTTATCAGCGGACACGGAGCCAACATTATATAATTGGTATGTTTGTGAATTTTAATAACACTGTTATCATTGAATTTCTTCTACAAGTACAACAAGGATTTTTTACTCTGGATCTTAACCTTGACATGCAAAAGCAACATGAATTATGCAATTTATTGTTTTTTTTTTGCTGCCTATCCATTTTCTACTAGCATAATTCTCCTATTTATGAATGATTCCACAATAATTTACAAGTTCATTAACTTTTTTAACTTGCTTTGGAGTTAAAATTCTTTTAACTGTTTCGTTTTCACCACCCAATTGTTGGAACGGGTTGCATCTTGCTCGAGAGCATTTATTAAAATTTAAGTGGGGGAAGGATGGGAGTTTGTAAGATCCAGATAACTATGTGTTGGTATAGATGTACATAGCTGTTAGAGAAAGGGAGTTGTATACGATTTTTGAAAGCCATGCATAAACTACTAATAAAATTCACTTATTTATTGCATACAGACTTTTTAACGTAGATTTATTAGAATGTTGTCCAAGTATATCAAGCCTTCTTTTTTCCATTCCCTCATATAGGCAGTGACATTGTTGCCCTCTTTGATAGAGAGACAGGGAGCTTTAATGGAGGAGTAGAAAATCTCGAATCACAAGGATTTTACCGACGAAAGTCTCCAGGTCATAAATATTGTCTTTTAAGATTCTTCAAGAAATCCATCAAGAATCACAAGAGGCTAGACTTTGAGGAATTGTTTTCTCAGGTAATTTTTCAGTACTTTATTCTATTATACTCCCTCCGTCTCAAATTAGTTGTCACTTTAGGAGAAATGATTTATCCCAAATTAGTCGTCTCTTTAGGATTTCAAGACTAAATTTACTAGTTTTTTCCAACTATACCCTTAATAATTAAGAGAATTTTTCAAAAAAGTTAATAATCAAACATTAAATAAGGGTAACATAGTAAAATACACATCCTATTTAATAATTTTCTTAATGGACGTGAAAAATCTGAAAATGACAACTAAAATGGGACGGAGGGAGTATTAGTCATACTGAAGTGTGCTATGAGTTTTAAATTTAAAAGTTGGTGAAACTGAAAGTAGCCACTAATGGCATCAAAACAAGTTGGTGGAGAAGACAACTTTGGCTAACTTGATTTAATTTGATGAGTTGAATAATTGTACATGATTTGATAGGATATTCAAAATTACACATCCAAAATAATATAAAAAATGATTTTTTTGGTGAATATATATCTTTAATACCAACTTAACTTTACACAGAAAATACTTCTTTTAATAACTACCAAACGAAAGGGTAGTTCCGAAGAGGAGCATTATTTGGTAAGCTACTTATGAATAGGTGACTATGATAGTCCTGATGATGTTCAGTTCAATCTTATATACAGTACTACTCCCTGCGTTTCAAAAGGATGAACCTATTTCCTTTTTAGTCTGTTTCAAAAAGAATGACCTCTTTCTAAATTTGGAAAAAAAATTTCACTTTTACACATCCCTAGATGATTTGTAGCCACACAAATATCTATAACTTATTTTAGACCACAAGTTTTAAAAGTCTTCTATCTTTATTAAACTCCGTGCAAAGTCAAATGGGTTCATCTAAAGTGGAACGAAGGGAGTATAAAAATGAGGAGTAAGTATGCAACAATCTTCTATATAACGTGAAAGTTTGAGTTTCAATTTTAATAATTAGAATTTCCTACTGGAGAAATTTATTTATATATTTATATTTTTAATATGTTTCTTGAAATTTCTTCATTATTTAAATGCAGGGTGAACAACTTAGAGAATCACCTGCCCTTTTATTTTAAAAAAATTAGCAATATAGGACATATTGAGCACCAAGGAAAGACTAACAAGACGAGGAATGGATGTTGAACAAACATACATTTAATGCAATAATTCAAACACACGCCTTTTTTTTATGTTCATTCTCAAGTGAAATCTGGAGAAGACTCTTGTAGTGACAAGAAGTTACAAGACCTATGATCTTGTGGCAAGAGGAGATTTTACTGGGATGAAAAGCAAAAAGCCTGAAGCTAAATTCTATATAATGGTATTAACAAGTTGTTTCTCTTAAATTTTGCAATAAAGAAACCTTAGCCTAGAAATTGGACCATATTTAGACAAGAGTTACATGTTATTTTTTCGTAGAGAAAGCAGGACTTATAGAATTAAATATTAAAATATCTTTATTTTTATCCTTAATTCCAGCTGCATAGGGTGTTTGATAGAAGTGTGTAGTTTATTGAAAATTGGGGCCTTCTGTCCAAGTCCCAAATGGTCAAAAGTGTTTTCTTTTCTGGGTTTGATTGTGGTGTACATAGCTCCACTTGGTAAGTAAAACATTTATTTACCAAAAGTGATGTTGAAAATGTAATAAAGTAAAGCATTTTTATTTAGTAATTTAACTTGAGAGTTTTTCTTAATTAGATTTATTTAGTTGTAATGTTCTTTATGTATTATGATTCATTTATAAGTAGATTTATTTAATTGTAATGTCCTTTATGTTTATGATTCATTTATAATTCAGGATGTTTATATGATTTACTAACATTAGTTATGAAGATGTTTTAATATTAGGTACATCACATTGAGGAGGAGTAGACTTATAGGATTTTGTCAAAGCAAAATGATCAAATGTGTTCACATAAATCAAAACGTAATTTATTATGATTAATATTCTTAAATAGTGCCGGCTAATCGCGCGAATTATGATACTAGATGCCTTTTCTAATAATGAATATATAATCTTTCCTACTCTTGAAATAAAATTTATTCCAGTGTTATAAAATTAAAGTAATTAACTAGGATTGTAAAAGATTATAATAATAATTTATTTAAATGAATGAGAGAGGAAGGGGAGTAATTTTTATTGCTCTGCACTGAAGTGTGTTAAAAAGAGAATTGCAGTGCCTCCATTTATAGGCTTCAATAAATGGTACATAATTGAAGATACTATTCATTGTCAAATATATGAAAAATAACATGGCAAAGGGTATGGATATGTCTGCACAAGGAACAATGGATTGGACATCCACCACTGTTCGATATTTTATAACACTCCCCCTTGGATGTCCATGTATTAATAGATAAATGTATATCGTTTAAAATGAAAGAGTACAATATCTTGTAATACGCATTATTTGCTGCCCCATTTAAAAACCTTACCAAAAAAACAACACCTTGGTTTTAACAAAAAAAGAGTACAACGTGTATGTTACCTCCTGATGAAAACATCACTTAATGTCTCAGAGAAGACGAATTCCAATCTTGTACACAAGCTTCTTGAATGTTGAGGTTGACAATGACTTTGTGAGCAGATCAGCCAAGTTATCACTTGAACAAATTTGTTGAACTTTTATTTCACCATTCTTTTGAAGATCATGTGTGAAAAAGAATTTGGTGAAATATGTTTCGTTATGTATCTTTTAATGTATTCTTCTTTCAATTGTTCTATGCATGCAATATTATCTTCATACAATATTGCCGGAATCTCATTTTTCAAAAATCCACACATTTCTTGAATATGTTGAGTAATTAATCTCAGCCAAACACATTCCCGACTTACATGAATAGGTATTATTTCTGCATGATTTGAGGAAGTAGCAATTAGAGTCTGTTTTGTTTAATGCGGTGATATAACTGTACCCCCACATGTAAATAAATAGCCTGTTTGTGATCGACCTTTATGTGGATCAGACAAATATCCTGCATCTGCATAACCAATTAGTGAAAAGTTGGATTCGTTTGAATAAAATAAACCCTTGTCGGTTGTTCCTCGAAGGTATCTGAATAAATGTTTGATACCATTCCAGTGTCTTTGTGTTAGGGAAGAATTAAATCTTGCCAGTAAATTTACGGGAAAAGCAATATCTGGTCGAGTATTATTAGCAAGATATATTAATGCCCCAATTGCACTAAGATATGGTATTTCAGCACTAAGAAATCTTTTCATCATTTTCATGAGGGCGGAACGGATCTCTATTTATGTCAAGCGATCTCACGACCATCGGAGTATTCAATGGATGAGATTTATCCATGTAAAATCACTTTAAAATCTTTTTAGTGTATGTTGATTGATGGATAAAAATTCCATTTGTCAAATGCTCAACTTAAAGACCAAGACAAAAATTTGTCTTTTCAAAATCTTTCATTTCAAATTCTTTCTTTAAATAATCTACTGCCTTTGGAATCTCCGTGGGAGTTTCGATAATATTCAAGTCATCAACATACACATCAATTATAACAAACTCGGATCCAGACCCCTTTATAAAGACACAACGACAAGCTAGATCATTTTTGTACCCTTCTTTCAGTAGGAATTCGCTAAGGCAGTTATACAACATACGACCCGATATTTTCAATATGTATAAGAATTTTTGAAGCTTTATTGAACAAGTTTCCCGGGAACTTTTATATGCTTAAGGGATTTTGAATCCTTCAGGAATTTTCATAAATATTTCATTGTCTAATGAGCCATATAAATAGGATGTGACAATATCCATCAGACGCATATCAACTTTTTCAAGCACCGCAGACTTATAAGATATCTGAAGGTTATTGCATCCACCACAGGAGAATATGTCTCCATATAATCAATTCCAGGTCTTTGTGAAAATCCTTGTGCCACAAGTCGTGCTTTGTATCTAGCGACTTTATTTTTCTCATTTCGTTTTCGTACAAAAACCCATTTATATCCAATTTGCTTTACACCTTCAGGTGTTCGGACAATAGGTCCAAAAACTTTACGTTTCTCAAGTGAAGCCAATTCTGCTTGAATTGCATCTTACCATTTTGGCCAATCATTTCTCTGTCTACATTCACTGATAGATTTTGATTCAAGATCCTCATCTTGTTGCATTACCTCAACATCAACATTATATGCAAAAACATTATTTATAACAACATTATTTCGGTTCCATCTTTTTTCTATCATGACATTATTTATTGAGATCTCTTAATTTGCATCATTTTTGGGTACCTGAACCTCCTTTGAGGTATTATAAATCGTGATGTCTTGGGATACTTGTTGAGCAACTACCTCTATATTATGATCATCTTTATCATTTGCTCCTTTTTTTTTCGAGGATTTTTATCTTTGGAATCGAGAGGTCTACCACACTTCAGGCGTGCCTTAGACTCAACACTAATAGATTGTCTTACCGGGACATCAACTCGAATTGGAGCATTTGCAGCTGGTATATGAGTTTTAGTAATCCTTGATAGGTCAGTGAATGCATCTGGCAGTTGATTTGCAATATTTTGCAAATAGATTATCTTTTGAACTTCTAGTTCACATTGATTTGTACGAGGATCTAAATGAGATAATGATAATTAGTTCCAATCTATATCATTTTTCAACTGATGTTTCTCTCCCCCTAATGTTGGGAAAACTGATTCATCAATATGGCAATCTGCAAATCTTACAGTAAATAAATCTCCCGTCATGGGTTCAAGATATTTAATAATAGAAGAAGATTCGTAGCCAATGTATATTCCTAACCTTCTTTGAGGACCCATCTTTGTGCATTGTGGTGGAGCAATTGGAATATATACTGCACATCCAAAAATTTTAAGATGGGAAATGTTTGGCTCCTGACCAAAAGCCAATTGTAATGGGGAGACTTTATGATAATTTGTTGGCCTGATGCGCACAAGTGATGCTGCATGCAAAATAGCATGTCCTCATATTGAAATAGGAAGTTTTGTTCTCATAAGTATGGTCTAGCTATTAATTGGAGGAGTTTGATAAATGATTTCGCTAGACCATTTTGTGTATGAACATGAGCAACAAGGTTTTCCACTGTTATTCCAGTTGACATACAATAGTCATTAAATGCTTGAGATGTGAACTTACCAGCATTATCAAGACGAATTGTCTTAATTGCATAATCTGGAAAATGTGCTCTTAATCTTATGATTTGAGCAAGCAATCTCGCAAATGTCAAGTTGCGAGTTAATAATAAACATACATGTGACCATCTTGTTGATGCATCTATTAAAACCATATAATATCTAAATGGTCCACATGGTGGGTGAATAGGCCCACATATATCACCTTGTATACGTTTCAGAAATGCAGGGGATTCAATCCCAACTTTAGTTGCTGATAGTCTAGTAATCAATTTGCCTTGAGAACATGCAACACAAAAGAATTCTTTAAATTGAAGAATCTTCTGGTTCTTTAATAAATGTCCATGTGAACTTTCAATTATTTTGCGCATCATATTAGAACCGGGATGACCCAACCGGTCATGCCAAATATAAAAATTATTGGGACTAGTAAACTTTTTGTTTACTATGGTATGTGATTCAATAATGCTAATACTTGTGTAGTACAAGCCGGAGGAAAATGAGGGTAATTTTTTATGTACATATTTCTTACCCAACTTTATTGTAGTAATATAAAGATATTCAATATTTCCATCATTTGTAGTCTCAATATGATAACCATTTTGGTGAATGTCTTTGAAACTTAATAAGTTTCTTTGAGACCTACTACAATATAAGGCTTTATTAATTGCCAAATGTGTTCCTCCGGATAGTAATAAATTGTCTTTTCTTAGCCTTCAATTAATTTTGTACTACAAGATATTGTATTAACATTGGCTTCTTTCATTATCAAATAAGAGAAATATCTTTTATCTCTTAAAATGGTGTGTGTTGTGGCACTATCCAGAAGATATATATATGTTTAACCTAGATCCAATTTTAGGCCAATTAACAATTAAATTTATATTTGCGGAGTCACGATCAATAGTTGAGATTAAGAGTTTGAATGACGGTGGCAATATGGTGATTATACGAGAACGAGATGTAAATATCAACTAATAAAGATAGAGCATAAACGGAAATAAGGAGAAGTAACCGTATCGTGTCGCTTATCCTCGGGGAAAGCTCTTCGATACCAGTCACACTTAGAGGATCAAAGTACTAAAATAATAGGAAAATATGAGCCAAAGGAATATCTGAGCAAGAGTGAGAGAGTATTCTTATTGATATTGTAGACAGGAAGTAAAGTTGTGTTACAATCGATTAAGGCAAATGCTATTTATAAGCCTGATAGGCACCCGTTGGGATTCGTAACCGCTGGGCCTGGATCCGTCTGGATAAGTAACTGCTGGGCACGTATCTGTTGGAGGCATAACCACTGGGTTGTAATGATTGCCTTAATGACCATTAATTGAATGATCGTGAATGATCATGTTAATAACTGCTCATTTAGACCGTGTTGACTGTTGAAGTGTTTCATAACTCCTTTAGGTCTGCTCGTGATAAATGTCTGTCCGTTGGGTGTCTGTCTGTTGAAACATCTGCTCGTGCCACGTGGTAGACACGTGTCACCTTTTCAAGTTCAGTCAGCTTTTATCCAATACAGATAGTCCCCGCACTTCTCGAGCAGAGTATCTGTTCGAGGAGTGGATAGGAATTTTGGCGGGAGTTTTTGTAAACTTTTGTCTTTGTGTGACGAGGCTTGATGACGTACGAACCTTACCAGCTAAGTGACAAGCCCTTGTGACGTGCGCATTTAATGCGCCGTATAAAAAAGTAACTACAACTGGCACACCTGCGTAATTGCAGTCCATTCTGAAATGACTACTGCGTGTTCCAAGAGTAAAAGTAATGATTTTAACCGCTTCAGTCACGTGCACACGTCGCCTGTTGATCACGAGGTGACCGCTGCTCTTCAGGATAATTATGACACTATAAAATTTGTTGAACCCTATTTTTTCTTTTGACGGCCAGATCTGGTCGTCGTCTTTTCGATAACTTCCACGTGTCTCGAAGGAATTTGAGGGGCTGAATCTTCACTCCTATAAATAGGGGTTTGCTTGATGAGAACCCTTTTACTTGCATTTATTTCTTCTCCGCTGTTCTTTGAAAACTTTTGAACTAGCTTTTGAACTGTTCTTGCTAATTTCATAATTTATCTGAAATCATGTCTTCAAGATCTAGGAAAAATCAAAGTGCAGATATTGTTGGTAGTTCCTCAGCGGCCACTCCCAGGCCCCGGGCTACTCAGGCTACTGCTGCTGAGATTATCCCTAAGAAATGGGGTGAATTGGAAGCGGACTGCAACATTAAGTCCTTTAATAATAAGGAAGGAGATACGCGCAACTGGCCGACGTATATGTTTAGATCTGGGATCTCAAAGGAGTTGATCCCACGAGTGAGGATAGACTGTAACTGGGGTGATGAGGTTCCCCTCTTGCCGGTCTCCGAGGAGGAGAATATTACTTCCCATAGGGCTGGGTGGACAGCCATGTGCACCTACCCTTTCACAGTGGGATGTAGGTTACCCCTGCACCCTGTGCTGGAGAGGCTCTGCAGGGAGTACCTGCTCTGCCCGGGGCAACTGTGCCCCAGTATATATAGAATAGTTACACTTTTAGATTTGTTTGCGACAGAAACCGATCAATCTTTTGGATACGAGCATTTTATTTCTTTGTACAGTATACAAATTTTTAAATATGGCTACGTAAATGCCAGGATGTGCGGAAGCAAGGGCCTGGTGCGCAGTTCTGAGGATACGGGTGACCGAGGCTGGGTGCACCAGTATCTGTTCGTGCGCTCCTCGGCCTTTACTTTTGGCGACAGGACTTATCTTCCAGAAGTCTGGAATAAAAAGTGTAAGTCCCCGAGTATTTTTGAAAATTTTTGTGTTCTTCTCTCTTCTTCTTGCCTGCTAACTCCGTTCAACTTCTTTTGTAGCGGCCAAGCAACCCTACGATGGGCTCATATCTATTGAAGAGCTGACGGTGTGGGTTGAGCCAATTTTGAAGGAGTTCGCTCCTGAGAGAAGAGAATGGGCGCATTTTGCTGATCATAAAAGTTTGATTGTGAAAAATCATGGTGAGAATATTTCTGCTTTCATGATTATCCTTCTCCTTTGAAACTTCTCCGTGTCTGAGCGTTTTACCTTTTTGCAGGTTTGGGTACTTCAAGAGATTTCTTTCCTGCTCCCCCCCAAGACGGGCCTTCCGAGCCTGTCGCTGACCCAGATGCTGAGGCCGTGGCTATACTAGCTTCGGTGGAGGCTTTGCACAGCAGGGAGGGGGGCGAGGAACTCTTGTCTGGTGGTCTGGGCTCCCTCAAAAGGAAGAAGAAGAGCCAAGATGAAGGTGGAGCACAGAAGAGGTCTGCTCGTAAGACCTCCGTGGCTGCCGGGCAAGCCTCATCTGCTGGGGGTGAGCCTTCATCTAGGGCCAGTGTACCGGGGCCCGTAGAAGAGAGTGTCCAAACTGCTGCCGAAGTCCCCGAGTCTGCACGGGGAGAGGGTTTAGCCAGGGAGGTTATCCATCTTTGAGGCCGAAGTTGATGTTCCCCTTAGGCGAAGACCTCATCTCTGAAGTGACAGAAGGAGGGCCGAGGAAGAGGCTGTCCGTACTCCGCAGAGGAGTCCCCAAGTTGATGGCGGGGTGGAGGCAGGTCCTTCTCGTGTAGACAAGGGGAAAAGAAAGGTGGGTGAAGAAGAAGAAGAAAAAGAAGAAGTGAAGGAAGAAGTTAGGGAAGAAGTTCCCCAAGAGGGTAGCCGGGGTCCTCGTGTTTTTCGTTTCGAGGACCTGGAGAATGTGGTTACTGAGGGGACGACGCCTGTTGGTCTTCGCGAGCGCGAGATGATAAATCCTGGAGAGGAAGGTGATTCTAACCTTTCATCGTCAAGATTCATCTGGCGGTCAGTCATTGGTGGTCGGACAGAGTTGAAGGACATTAGGGGTGTCCGTTACAAGTTTGGGCCAAATTATCCCTCTGAGCAGGCTTGGGAACTCAAGTACTGTGAGAGGAAGCATACTTTGAAACTTGCTCCTGACGTTAACTTCATAATTGGACTAGGCAGTTTGGCTAAGGCAGTCTCCTCGCTCATCGGTCCCCGTGAAGAATGGGTGCTGAGGGAGCTAAGTGATGAGGAATTGGCCTTTCAGATTGCTGCTGATTCTGCCCGGGTAAGTGTTTTTCGCTTTGTGTTGGGAATAACTTTAGCCTCGGACTTCTAACCTTGACTTATTTTACTTTTTCAGTCAAGTATGCTGGCTGCCGAGCTCATGTTTCGCTCCAGGATTAACAACGTCGATCAAGTACTCGAGGTAAAGAAAGAGTTGCTGGATGCTCTGAAGGCGAACAAGACTTTGATAGAGCAGTGTGGTCTCCTGGGGGGTGAAGTTAATCGATTGACTGATGTTAACAATGAACGTGCCGAGAAGATTAACGCACTCACTAGAGAGAAGGACCTTCTTCTCGAGGAGAAAGAAGGGTTCACACGCTCTACTCAGGGTCTAGAGAGATTGCTCGAAGAATGTACAACTTCTTTAGTGTTATTGATGATCGTGCATCCCTCGAGATGGATCTGCAGAGGGCCAATGAAGGATCTGTTAAGGCCAGAGCTGATCTTCAGGCTGCCAAGGATCAGGTCGCTCAATTGATGAGTGCTCAGGCCGCATTAACCAAGGACTTGGCAAACCTGCGTGATCAGTATGAGATCAAGGCCAAGCTTGCTGCGCTTGAGGCTAAACGTTCATTGCTCGTGCAGATTCAAGCTAAACAAGTTAATGTTGAGGAGATGCTACAGACGACAAAGAACGCTGTTCGAAGAATAAGACAAGCACTGAATCTCTCTCCTGAGGAGTCTGTAGGCGAAGATGAAGATGAGGACGAAGACGATGGCGAGAATTCAGGGGACGATGGCAGAACTGACGGAGCTGGTGCGTCGAGTTCTGGTCGTAGCCCTAAATGTTAATGCCCTTTTTCAATCTTTGATTGATGTATTTTTTATTATCTGGCGAGAGCCAGATTTGTTTGTTTGTGGACAGAAGTCTCGTAAAGACTTTCTGGTCTCTTGTATGGCCGGTTTCATTTGGCCTTTGATCACTCTGTAAACTTCTGTCAGCCGTTTTCGGCATCTTATCGTTTTACAGGATAATGTATATATACTTTTAGATCTATTCAATGACTATATTTAGCCTGAACTTTTGATCTTTTGTTTGCATGCGTTGTGGCTTTCGTGCCTTATGATTGGGAATTTTCTGAAGTTTGAACTTTATTAAGTTCTGGTCTCCAAAAGTTTGCCCGAATGTTTTTAACTTAGCCTTTCGTTAGGAAGAGGTCGAAAGTTGTAAGTAGTCTGACCGAATCATGGTCGTTAGATTTTTGGCCGAATCATTACTCTGTGCGTATAACCTTGCTTATCGTTTTGATTGTCGAAGGTTGTTGCACGGCTTTGTAGATTGGCTCTGGCCGAGTCGCTGGCCTTGTGAACGACTCCTCTTATTTTCGTGGAAGTCTTGTCACGTAAAAGTTTGGCCTTGTGAACGACTCCTCTTATTTTCGTGGAAGTCTTGTCACGTAAAAGTTTTTGAAATTTTTTTTTAAAAATTCACCTTTTGGTAAGGTCTTTTGCCTTTATGAAGGTCTTACCTGGCCTACAGGGCCCTCTCACCACCCCCCTTGTTTTTATGTTGGAGCACGTAAAGTGATAACATGAAAAGAGTTTCGGTGAGTTGCATATAGAACACATATAACCAAACGAGGAGTGTGTCCGTTGTGGGATTCGAACCCACAGCTGCGAAGTTGAAGAACTTCGAGCTCTACCAGCTGAGCTAAACGGATCAGACCTTGTTTAGGTCGTTAGTACCATTTAGAGAGAAAATATAATAAAAGTAAGAACTTTTTGTAAAGATAAAAGGTAAGTATAAGATAACTAACCGTTTTACCACTTAAAAGTGATACCTTTTGAGGTGAACCACATTCCAACTGTTCGGGACAGTGGAGCCGTCTGGACGTGCCAAGCGATAAGATCCCTTGCCGACTGAAGCAATTACTTTGTAGGGGCCTTCCCAGTTAGGGCCAAGTTTCCCTGAATTTGTCTCTTGTGTGCTCTGGGAGACTTTTCTGAGTACAAAGTCTCCAACCTGGAAGCTTCGTACGCGCAGTCCCCGATTGTAATATTGTTCGATTCATTCTTTCTGAGCGACTACTCGTACAAGAGCTAGCTCTCTTCGTTCTTCGAGGAGGTCCAGCTCTTCAGAGAGGTTGACTGAGTTTGATTCCTCAGTGGCATGTGCATATCGCAGGCTGGGCTCCCCTATTTCAACTAGGATTAGAGCATCTGCAATATATACCAATGAGTAAGGAGTCTCTCTAGTACTCATTTTTATTGTTGTGCGATAAGCCCATAGTACTCCAGGTAACTCTTCTACCCAACATCCCTTTGCCTGCTCGAGGCGCTTTTTAAGGGATTCAACGATGATTTTATTGGTATATTCTGCCTGTCCATTTGGCAACAGGATGATACAGAGAGGAAGTGATCCTCTTGATGTGCAGATCGTCGAGGAACCTAGTCACTCTCTGGCCGATAAATTGCGGGCCGTTGTCCATGACTATTTCCTTAGGTGCTCCAAAGCGACATACGAAAAAATGCCAGAGGAAGTCGACGACTTTCGTTTGTCGTATCCTTGAGTATGCTGCCGCTTCGACCCACTTTGTGAAGTAATCAGTGATGATCAATAAGAAGCGCATCCCCCTTGGTGCTGTGGAAAGAGGACCAGCAATGTCCATCCCCCATTTCATGAAGGGCTACGGAGAGATTATTGAGTGGAGCGGTTCTGCTGGTTGATGGAGAAGATGGGCGAACCTCTGGCATTTGTCACATTTCTTGACAAATTCGTTCGTATCTTTCTCCATTTTGTCCCAATAGTAACCTGCGCGAATCAGCTTCCGGGTTAATGCCTTGCCCCCGGAATGATTTCCACAACAGCCTTCGTGGACTTCTCTCATCACATAATTGATTTGACTTGGTCCGAGACATTTTGCGAGAGGTCCTGCAAATATTTTCTGGTAGAGCTCGCCGTTGAGAATTGTATATCGAGCCGCTTTTATCCGGAGTTTGCGAGCAGCTTTTATATCTGCAGGTAGAGTTCTATGGATAAGATAATTTGTTATCTCATTCCTCCAGTCCCAAGTAGCGTTGATGGTGTTGACTTCGAACTTTTCTCTGTCCATGGTTGTGTAGAGAAGTTGAACAACAGCTGAAGAGCTAGCTGCCCCTATCTCTGCCACTGATCCCATGTTTGCAAGAGCATCAGTTTCATGGTTCTCTTCCCGTGGAATCTAAATTGCTTCCCATTCGTCAAACTGTGCGAGGAGCTCTTTTACTCGGGCGAGGTACACTTGCATCCTGGATTCTCGTGCAATGAAACCTCCATTTATTTGATTGACCACCAGCTGAGAGTCACTTTTTAGTTTGACGATGGTTGCTCCATAACTTCGGGCTAGTTTTAATCCTGCAATAACGGCCTCATATTCGGCCTCATTGTTAGTAATAAATGGGCATTTGATAGCCTACCTTACCGTCTCACCGGATGGGGTGACGAGAACCAATCCAAGCCCGGACCCTTTGACGCTTCAGGAGCCGTCTGTGTGAAGGGTCCATGTGCCAGGAGCCTGCCCTGCATAAATAATAGCTTCTTTTTCTGCCTCAGGGTATATATTAGTGCTGAAATCTGCCACGAAGTCTGCTAAAACTTGTGACTTTATTCCCACCCTAGGCTGGTAGGTGATATCAAATTCAGATAATTCTATAGCCTATTTACTAACCTTCCTGAAAATTCAGGTTTGTGCAGAACATTTCGTAAAGGAAAGGTTGTAACCACAGCTATCGAATGACTTTGAAAATAAGGGCGTAACTTACGAGCAGCAGTTACTAGTGCCAATGCCAATTTTTCTAAAGGTTGATAGCGTGTTTCTGCGTCAATTAGAGCTTTGCTAATGTAATAGATAGGAAGTTGTTTACCTTTTTCTTCCCGAACTAGAACAACGCAACTAGAACAACGCTTACCGATGATTCTGAGACTGCCAAATAAATTAGCAGCTGCTTGCCCTCCTGAGGTGTGGAGAGCAGTGGTGGGTTGGATAGATACTTTTTCAAATCATTCAATGCTTGCTGGCATTTAGGGGTCCATTCGAACTCCTTGTTTTGTTTCAAGACATCAAAGAAACTCTTACACCAGTCAGATGATCGAGAAATGAACCTGCGTAGGGCCGCCACTCTCCCCGTTAGTTTCATGACATCTTTCCTGTTGTGAAGTATATCTGGGATTTATTCAATGGCCTTAATCTGAGCGGGATTGACTTTAATTCCTCACTGAGAAACAATGAATCCCAGAAACTTCCCCGATCCGACTCCGAAAGCGCACTTCTCTGGATTCAGCTTCATGTTATACTGATCCAAGATTCGGAAAGCTTCTTTCAAATGTGCCAGATGGTCCACTGCTCGTTTTGATTTAATCAACATGTCATCGATGTACACTTCCATAGTCTTTCCGATATGGTCATGGAACATTCGATTGACTAGACGTTGATAGGTTGCACCTACATTTTTTAGTCCAAATGGCATAACTTTATAACAATACGTACCTCGACAGGTTATGAACGCCGTTTTCTCCTGATCTTCAGGATCCATCAATATTTGGTTATATCCGGAGTACGCTTCAAGGAAGGTGAGCACCTCGTATCCGGCTGTTGCGTCGATCAGTTGATCTATCCTGGAAAGGGGATATGAATCCTTCGGGCAAGATTTGTTTAGATCTGTGAAGTCAATCCATTTACCGTTCTTTTTAGGTACGACAACCACATTGGCTAGCCAGTCTGGATATGTGACTTCACGTACTGAACCAATTTTTAACAGCCGATCGACCTCGTCGTGGATGACCTAGTTCCGAAAGGCTCCTTGCTGGCGCGTCTTCTATTTTACCGGGCGGTGATACGGATCAACGTTCAACCTGTGAGTAATGATGTTAGGAGAAATACCTGTCATATCTGCATGGGACCAGGCGAATGTTGTATGCCGCTCCTTGAGGAACTGGAGGATATCTTCCCGTAGGCGTTTGCTCAGTTCAGTCCCTAAGTACACCTTCCGCTCTGGCTTGTCGGCGTACAATTCTTCGGGTTCCAAAGCTTCTACGGTTGGCATGTAGTTTTCTCTTTCGTCCATCTTCGTGATGAATTCCGGGACCTCGTACTTAGCCTCTTCAGGTGGTATATCTGGTCCCGGTCATTGTAATTGCTATTTGTTCTCTTCGGGTAGTTTGAGAGCCACCGAATAGCAATCTCGGGCAGAGCGTTGCTCTCCTCGGACCTCACGTACTCCCCATTCGGATGGGAACTTCAATACTTGATGATAAGTTGAAGGAACAGCTTGCATGTCGTGGATCCAGGGTCTTCCCAAAATGATGTTGTAGGCTAGATCCGCATCAACAACATGAAAAGTTGTTTCCTTCGCTACTCCTTCGGCAAGAGTTGTCAGGGTAATCTCCCCGAGAGTCTTCTCACTTGAGTTGTTGAAGCCGGAGAAAACTCGATATATGGGTACGATCTTGTCCGACAGCTGCATCTCTCTGACAACCCGTGATTGGATAATGTTCGCAGAACTGCCCGCATCAATGAGTACTCTCTTGACGTCGAACTCCGCCACGCGTAACGTTATGACTAACGCATCAGCATGTAGAAATTGGGAGCCGTCTGCATCAGAATCCTCAAATGTGATTACTTCTTCTAACCGTGGGCGCTTGTTGTTTGTGATGGAGACCTTTGCATACTTCTTTGCTGTGAAAGTAACGGAGTCCACCTCGATTCCACCTAAAATAACATTAACTGTCCTCCTTGGAGAGGATGCTCCTGGAGGGCCAGGTTTGTTTTGCTGTGCTTTCGCGTGAGTCTGCTTTCCCTTCTCGGTCAGGAACTCCTTCAAGAATCCCTGTTTCAACAAATGAGCAATTTCATACCTTAGGGCTTTGCAGTCTTCGGTGGTATGGCCATAGTCACGATGGAAATCGCACCACAGGTCCTGGTTTCGCTTGCTTGGGTCGGTCTTCATGTCTTTCGGCCACTTGACCTTCTCTCCCATGCCTTTGAGTGCTGCCACTACTTCAGACATCTCCACGTTGAAACTTGGCAGGCTTGGGGCTCCACGGAGGCTTGATTCTGAATCATCTCTCCGGGACAACCCTTTGTTGTTGCGGTTGCGTCCTTTGGAATGGCTGCGTGACTCCTCGGGGTACGGTTCATAACGTACGTCTACTCTCTCGGTCTCTGCCTTTCCGCCTGATCCACTACTGCGGGCCTGAGCCCTTCCTCAAGTACCTGTTCCAATCAATCTTCATCGATACGTACCTTGGAATTGTAAAGGTTGTAGACGTCTGACCAACTGGCTGCTGGGAACTCGCGAAGAGACTCATAAAGTCTACGCGTGGCCTCTGAGCTCCTAATATCCAAGCTGTTGGTAAATGCGATCACTGCCCATCTGTCTGGTACTTTGGGGAGCATCTTACGCTCTCTCTGGAAGCGATCCACGTACTTGCGGAGAGACTCATCGGGTCTTTGCTTGATCTCAAAGATGTCCTCTACGCGGGTCTCCGTCTTCTGGGCGCCTGTGTGTACCTTCACGAACAATTCAGCCATCTCTGCGAAAGACCCAATGGAGTTGGGTGGCAACATTGAGTACCATCACAGAGCTCCATCTGCTAGGGTTTCCACGAACTTCTTCAATTGAACAGATTCGATCTCCTCGTCGGAGAGATCGCTAGCCTTTATAAAGTTGCTGAACATCATGAGGTGGTCGTTGGGATCAGACGTTCCGCGATTGTAACGACCATCAAATAGTCGTTACGGGATCTGGGACATCGATTTGCGTGTCGACAGTCCCAAAAGCTCCGTTAGGTCATTTATGACCCGTCTGTGAAATCTGAGTCGAAACGGAGTCCGTTTGATAGGTTTTCGAGAAAAGGATCCGTTTATGAAATTCCGGAAAGGAATTTGGGGTTTCGATAGGTCGTTTTGAGTAAACGAACCCCGATGGAAAATCCGAGCGCACCGTTAGGTCCGTCTCGTCATTTATGATATGTAGCAACCTTCAAAATTGAAAACGGACCTCGTTTGATAGGACTTTTGATAAAGTCCCCGTTTCGGAAGTTTAAAAGAGTTAAAAGAGGTTTCCGAGCTCGATTTGAGCAAATGAGCTCCGATGAGAGATCCGAAAGTTCCGTTAGGTTCGTATAGTCATTTGTGACTTGTAGCAACTTTCGGAATTGGATTCCGAGGTTGTTTGGTTAAATTTCACTATTTTGGCGAAAGTCGAAAATTGAACCTTTGCCGTGGGACCCACTTTTTGAGTTGTGGAGGTCCGAATTGAGTTCTGTCTTGACGAGCATGTCACCCAAGTATTTTATGGCTTGTGTGCAAAATTTGGGATCATTCCAAGCTTCGTAGGGTCCCGTTTTGCCCCTAAAATAGTAGAAAATCTGGTGCGACTTTTCTGTTCTGTTTTGGCGCAAACAGCCGGATAAAAGCTGTTTTTTCGGCCAATCCGTAAGGAATTAGGAAAACCACAAAACATGAAAGTTGTAGCCCTTTGAGTTGTGGTTCTAATGGAACTGGTTTCAGGTCATTTGGACATTTCTATCAAAAGTTATGATTTTTTCAAAAGAAGCTGTCACAGAGGCAAAAAAAACTGCTATAAAAAGGCCATTTCGGGCCATTTCGGTTCATAACTTATAAAAATCATTTGGTGAGCTCTTGAGGCGATTTTTGGGTATTTCATGAAGACCCAATCATACTTACACTTAAGGTAAGCCCTTTCAATCCATCTTTATGTTGATTAACACAAGAATCAAAGGGTTGATTCTTGGAAATGGGTTAGAACCCTAGATTCTTAAGAATTGGGGAAAGACATCGAGCAAGGCTCGCATGTGGAATCTAAGTGTACTTTTGGACTCACGGGAGCGTGGGGAGTCCGGAAAAGTACATTTTGTAAATTTAGGGCTCGGCCCTACCCGGGGGCATTTTGGTAATTTTTACCCTAGGATGCCTATAGGCTTAAATAGCTATAATTGAGAACTCATATGTGCTATATATTGTCTTAATAGACCTAGTGGAGAGTCCTTCGTGGACAAGGCGAGCGGGAAAGGAGATTCTTCCCGGTATTTGAGCCCGAATTTCGAGGTAAGTGAGACTTGACCTCTATTGTGCTTGTGGACTCTTCCTTCATGCTAGTATGCTTCATGTACGCATATATATACCTAACAATGGTAAGGATTAATGATGTGAATTACTTGCTATTATTGTTTGTTATAAATAGCGAGATTGTGACTCGACCGAGGTATGTGCCGGTCTAAACGCTACGTCGAGGTAGCTTAAATTTATATCGTAGTAACGCTTGCTACGCCATGCTTAGATAGCAAGAACTTGGGACATGGCCGAGGATGTTGCCGGCATGTCATGATAAATGTCTTACCGAGGATTTTGCCGGCTTTTGTATGATATTGGTACTTGATTTGTTCACGTGCCGGGTTGGGTAGTGCTGTCTATACGTAACCTTGGGTTGGACGACATGGGAGTAGGGATTGTACCCCCAAACTGTGGTCGGGTTAACCTTCGCCTTACGTTCAGCTAGCATAACCAACCTGGGTTACGGTGACTGTGAAATATTATCGTTATTAATATTTCTGTTATTATTTCTGTTATTGTTATTAATGTCGTGGATATTAATACTGTTAGAGGGACACTTGACAGGGGGTGTGGTGTCGCCTATACTATGAGATGTGTCACACTTGACAGGGGGTGTGGTGTGGACACTTGATCTTTGAGATGTGACACACTTGACAGGGGGTGTGGTGTGGTCACTTGATTTATTGAGATACGACGCACTTGACAGGGGGTGTGGTGCGATCGTAGACAGATTTGAGATGAGCCAACGACTACGAGTCGTTGGTCTACTTATTCATGATTGTGATAGTGACTTCGGGTCACGGTATATGGTTGATACTTAGTAGTGGTGTTGCTAGTCCATCGTAGCTCTAGGTTAGTCGGCACGGGAGTAGAGATTGGACCTCCAAACCGCCGCTGAGTTGACCTATGCCTTACGTTGGATGGGCATAATCCTTGAGACTTCTGGTTACTACTTGTGTGTATGGAATGTGTTACATCTATTTGTGATTTCACTACTTTATTGTATGATTACTATAGTATGTTGTTGCTTATGATGCATGTAGCGACTTGTCCCGCAAGGGTACCTTAGCGGGTCTGTCGGTGATCTTACTGGGCTTCGGCTCATAACTTACTCTGCTACGTGCGCAGGTCCTTCATCCAGTCAGCAGCCCGGACGTTAGCGGTTCCCGAGGCTTCTGAGACTTTTGATTGAGATGAGCTGACCACACAGACCGTGGTGGCATACCGCCGGAGTCACTTAGAGATAGGACTCAGATTTCTTTGATGTATATTCATACTTTATTGAGTCACTCTTAGAATGCTCCAATTCTTTTGTGGATATATTCTTTTGGACTTCACCCTTTTATATTTATATATCCATTTATGATCTTTTCACATTATTGTTCTTTTCCGCATCTTGTTTCATTGGTTCGCCTAGGCAAATGTTGTTTAGGTGCCATCACGAGCCCTTGGAAATTGGGTCGTGACAGTTTGGTATCAGAGCCCTAGGTTCTAATTCGAGTCCTAGGAGTCTTGGAGCAGTGTCTGAGTAGAGTCTTGCTTATGGGTATGTTGTCGACCATACTTATGAGCGAGAGGCTACAAGGGCATGTTAGGAAATGTTTTCCCTTCGTTTCATCTCTATTCGTGCTGAGTAGCTTATATAGGTGCTGACCCTTTTTCGTGTATTGTATCAGATGGCGAGGACGCGAGCATCCTCAGCCAGGAGGGCTGCATCTTCTACACCCGCGTCTGCGGGAGAGCCATCAGCACCTACGCAGCCGCCAGCTGCTAAGAAGACTCGGGCAGGTCGCCCGTCAGCCACTAGGCAGGACACAGCTATCCCTGCGGTGTCCGCAGCGACTCTGTCAGCATCTATTCCCCCTGTGCTTGCTGTTGTGCCAGGCACCGTTGTGATCTCTTCAGAGGAGTATATGAGACTGATGGCCTTGTCTAGCCATCAGGTCCCTGTCAGAGATGATGTTGCAGCTCCTGTTTCGGCTCCTCAGCCGACCACACCTGTTATGAGCACGCCTACTTCTGAGGCTGCTCCTGATCATATTGCCCAGCCTTCTGTTTCTGCTCCTCAGGCAGGTCCTGTTATTTCTACTCCTCCTATGGGCACTGAGGAGGTTGCCAAGAGGATAGAGTCATTCATGAAGCTTCAGCCTCCAGAGTTCGACGGTACCTCAGCTACATGTACTGCCCAGAGGTACATTCAGAAGTGTGAGAAGATTTTGACAGTTCTTGGTACTAGAGACACCTTAGGGGTGCAGTGTGCTTCTTTCAGATTATCGGGAGATGCGGAGACATGGTGGGTCTCCATGATGCGGCAGAGGTCTAGTGACCTCCCTCCTTTGTCTTGGGCTGAGTTCGTGTCTATGTTCATGAGCAGGTTCGTGCCCCAGAGTCAGCACGATGCTCAGAGGCGCGAGTTTGAGGGGTTGAGGCAGGGAAACCTGTCTGTTTCAGAGTATGACACCAGGTTCTTGTGGTTGTCTCAGTTTGCGCCGGCTATGGTGGCTCAGGAGAGGGACAAGGTCCTCCGGTTTGTTGAGGGTCTTCATCCCCGCTTGCAGGTAGCTGTTGCCCCTGATATGGGCAACAAGTCATATTTTGAGATAGTTGATGTGGCGCGGCGGATGGAGGATATCTTCGCCAGGGCTGACACGGAGAGGGCGGCCAAGAGATCGCGTCAGTCTGGTGGGTATAGTGGATCCGCTCAGAGGGGTCAGGGTCATCACGGCCGTTCTTAGTCTAGGCCCCAGGCTGCTGCTTTGCCTGCCCAAGATTTTTCGTCAGAGACCCCGAGGCCTCAGTCATCCCAGAGGCGGGGTGGCTCTTCGCAGTCTGGTCCGCCGCAGTGCGGGAGGTGCCATCAGAGGCATCATGGGAGGTGTTCGTCTGGAGGTGGTCATGGCAGAGGTGGTAGAGGCGGTAGAGGAGGTAGAGGTGATGGATGTTTTGAGTGTGGGTCTCCAGAGCACTATGTCAGGAGTTGCCCTTATGTTTCATCAGGTCGCCAGGGATCCGCAGCTATGGTACCATCTGGTCCTCAGGCCGCCAGGCCCGTTTCTCAGATTCCTCCTAGACAGCAGTCTCAGAGAGCTCCGGGTTCAGGAGGCTCGGCGTAGGTCTATGCTATGACTCGTCAGGATGCTGAGGCATCCAATGATGTCATCACAGGTATTATTTCTGTCTGTGGCCGCGATGCTTATGCTCTTATTGATCCGGGGTCTACCTATTCGTATGTGTCGCTGGGATTTGTCCCTTGCTTGGGCAGGGATCTGGTTTTCTTAGATGATCCCTTTATGGTTGCCACCCCTGTCGGGTCTTCTATATGTGTAGATAGGGGTTATCGGCAGTGTATGATCTCCATCTGTGGTGTAGAGTCCTTAGTGGACCTGATGCTGCTCGATATGTCTGATTTCGATGTCATTATGGGCATGGATTGGCTGGCTTTCTGTCATGCGACTTTGGATTGCCATGCCAAGTCCGTGACGATCGGGGCAGAGGGTGAGTCTCGAGTTGTATGGAGAGGTTCCAGGCCTTCTCCGAAGAGTAGGATCATTTCTTTCTTGGAGGCGCAGAGGATGATATCTAGTGGGTGCGAGGGATATATTGCTTCAGTTCGGGATGTCCGGGCAGATGAGTTATCCCTTGATAGAGTTCCGGTTGTTTGTGAGTATCCGGATGTGTTTCCTGATGATTTGCCGGGTTTGCCGCCTATGCGGGAGATAGAGTTTTGCGTTGATCTATTGCCAGGCACTCAGCCTAAATCTATTCCCCCGTATCGTATGGCTCCTGTTGAGTTGAGGGAGCTGAAGGAGCAGATTCAGGATTTGCTCGATAAGGGCTTCATTAGGCCCAGTGTGTCTCAATGGGGTGCCCCGGTATTATTTGTGAAGAAGAAGGATGGCTCTATGCGGATGTGTATTGATTACCGGCAGCTGAATAAGGTTACTATCAAGAATAGGTATCCTTTGCCGCGTATTGATGATTTGTTTGATCAGCTTCAGGGATCTACCTTCTTCTCGAAGATTGATTTGAGGTCGGGGTATCATCAGTTGAGGATTCGGTCCGAGGACGTTTCCAAGACTGCTTTTCGTACCCGATATGGCCACTATGAGTTTCTGGTGATGTCTTTCGGGCTTACGAATGCCCCAGCTGCTTTCATGGATCTGATGAACCGAGTGTTCAAGGCCTACCTTGACTCCTTCGTCATTGTGTTTATCGATGATATCTTGGTTTATTCGAGGAGCAGGGAGGAGCATGAGCAGCATTTGAGAGTTGTTCTTCGGACTCTGAGGGATCAGCAGTTGTATGCCAAATTCTCCAAGTGTGAATTTTGGCTCAGTTCTGTATCTTTCCTAGGTCACGTGGTGACCAAGGATGGGGTGTGTGTTGATCCGAAGAAGATAGAGGCCGTTCAGAGTTGGCCTAGGCCTACTTCTCCTACAGAGATTCGGAGTTTCTTAGGCTTGGCAGGTTATTATCGGCGGTTCGTCGAGGGGTTTTCTTCTATTTCAGCACCTCTGACGAAGTTGACCCAGAAGAATGTTCCTTTCCTGTGGTCCGATGCCTGTGAGTCTAGCTTTCAGAAGCTTAAGACTCTGTTGACTTCAGCGCCAGTGTTGGCCTTGCCTAGTGGATCCGGGGGATTCACCGTATATTGTGATGCTTCGGGTGTTGGCCTGGGTAGCGTTCTGATGCAGGAGGGTAAGGTGATAGCTTATGCCTCGAGACAGCTGAAGGTCCATGAGAAGAATTATCCTGTCCATGATTTGGAGCTGTTAGCTGTCGTGTTTGCACTGAAGTTGTGGAGGCACTATCTTTATGGCGAGCCATGTGAGATATTCACCGATCATAAGAGTCTCCAGTACTTGTTCACTCAGAAGGACTTGAACGGGAGACAGCGCCGCTGGTTAGAGCTGCTGAAGGATTATGATCTTTCTATCCGGTATCATCCCGGAAAGGCTAATGTTGTAGCCGATGCCTTGAGTAGGAAGTCCATGGGTAGCCTCGCCTATCTTGATGCTGATATGAGGCCGTTGGCCCATGAGTTGCAGGCTTTGTCCATTAGTGGGGTTCGGTTTGATGATTCTGTTCCAGGCCGGGTGCTTGCATATGTGGGGTCTCAGTCGTCTTTAGCTTCCCAGATTCGGGAAAGGCAGTTCGAGGATCCTTATCTGAGAGATCTCCGGGACAGGGTCCTGAGTGGGGGAGTGTCCTCGTTCGTGATTGGTGATGATGGTGCTTTGCGGCTTAACGGCCGGGTATGTGTTCCAGCCATTGTGGAGCTGAGGCAGATGATTTTGGCAGAGGCTCACAGTTCGAGATATTCCATTCATCCGGGTACTGCGAAGATGTATCATGATCTTCGAGAGCTGTATTGGTAGAAAGGGATGAAGAGGGATGTTGCTGATTATGTATCTCGGTGTTTGAATTGCCAGCAGGTGAAGTATGAGCACCGGAGGCCAGCCGAGGTGACCCAGTCTATGCCCATTCCCGAGTGGAAGTGGGAGCAGATCACTATGGATTTCGTAGTTGGTTTGCCGCTGACCGTGGGTAAGCATGATTCGGTGTGGGTAGTAGTTGATCGACCGACGAAGTCGGCTCACTTCATTCCAGTGAGGACTACTTATACCTCGGAGCGTCTGGCTCGTATCTTCATTGAGCAGATTGTGAGATTGCATAGTGCTCCTGTTTCTATCATTTCTGACCGAGGTGCTCAGTTCACAGCTCAGTTTTGGAGATCTTTTCAGAGAGAGCTGGGTACTCGGGTCGATCTCAGCACTGCATTTCACCCGCAGACTGATGGCCAGTCTGAGCGGACCATTCAGATCCTCGAGGATATGTTGAGGGCGTGTGCTATTGATTTTGGAGGCCATTGGGATAGCCATTTGCTGCTAGCAGAGTTTGCGTATAATAATAGCTATCAGGCTTCTATCCAGATGGCTCCGTTTGAGGCATTGTATGGTCGGAGATGTCGCTCGCCTATCGGTTGGTTCGAGTCTGGTGAGGTCCAGGTGTTGGGGCCCGATTTGGTGCAGCAGACCTTAGATAAGGTCCGGGTTATTCAGGATCGACTCCGCACGGCTCAGAGCCAGCAGATATCGTATGCAGATCGGAGGCGGAGAGATCTTGAGTTCATGGTTGGGGACCGGGTATTCCTCAGAGTGTCGCCCATGAAGGGTGTTATGAGATTTGGGAAGAAAGGCAAGCTCAGTCCTAGGTTCATTGGGCCTTTTGAGATATTGGAGCGCGTTGGCGCCGTTGCTTATAGACTGGCTTTGCCTCCCTCTCTGTCTGTTCATCCGGTGTTCCATGTGTCCATGCTCCGGAAGTATGTTCACGATCTGTCTCATGTGATCGATATGGCTTCCGTGGAGGTAGATGGCGACTTAGCTTATTCGGAGGAGCCTATTGCTATTGTGGCTAGAGAGGTCCGTAAGATGAGATCGAAGGTGATCCCGCTTGTGGGAGTTCAGTGGGGGCATCACTCCATTGCCGAAGCCACTTGGGAGCTTGAGTCCGAGATGCGTGAGAGGCATCCGCGCTTGTTCGATGATTCAGGTATGAAATCCTTGTATTTTCTAAGCCTGAATTTGCATTTTTAAGTTTTATTGATTTCGGGTGGTACCGAGGGGTCCTCGAAATCTGTGCCAGCTCCGTGGCTAGTGTGTGGATCCTACCTTAGACTTAGGCTCGTCCGAGGACGGCCGAGAGTCTAAGTGGGGGAGAATGTAACGACCCTCAAATAGTCGTTACGGGATCCGGGACCTCGATTTGCGTGTCGACAAACCCAAAAGCTCCGTTAGGTCATTTATGACCTGTCTGTGAAATCTGAGTCGAAACGGAGTCCGTTTGATAGGTTTTCGAGAAAAGGATCCGTTTATGAAATTCCGGAAAGGAATTTGGGGTTTCGATAGGTCGTTTTGAGTAAACGAACCCCGATGGAAAATCCGAGCGCACCGTTAGGTCCGTCTCGTCATTTATGATATGTAGCAACCTTCAAAATTGAAAACGGACCTCGTTTGATAGGACTTTTGATAAAGTCCCAGTTTCGGATGTTTAAAAGAGTTAAAAGAGGTTTCCGAGCTCGATTTGAGCAAATGAGCTCCGATGAGAGATCCGAAAGTTCCGTTAGGTTCGTATAGTCATTTGTGACTTGTAGCAACTTTCGGAATTGGATTCCGAGGTCGTTTGATTAAATTTCGCTATTTTGGCGAAAGTCGAAAATTGAACCTTTGCCGTGGGACCCACTTTTTGAGTTCTGGAGGTCCGAATTGAGTTCCGTCTTGACGAGCATGTCACCCAAGTATTTTATGGCTTGTGTGCAAAATTTGGGATCATTCCGAGCTTCGTAGGGTCCCGTTTTGCCCCTAAAACAGTAGAAAATCTGGTGCGACTTTTCTGTTCTGTTTTGGCGCAAACAGCCGGATAAAAGCTGATTTTTCGGCCAATCCGTAAAGAATTAGGAAAAACGCTAAACATGAAAGTTGTAGCCCTTTGAGTTGTGGTTCTAATGGAACCGGTTTCAGGTCATTTGGAAATTCCTATCAAAAGTTATGATTTTTTCAAAAGAAGCTGTCACAGAGGCAAAAAAAACTGCTATAAAAAGGCCATTTCGGGCCATTTCGGTTCATAACTTATAAAAATCATTTGGTGAGCTCTTGAGGCGATTTTTGGGTATTTCTTGAAGACCCAATCGTACTTACAGTTAAGGTAAGCCCTTTCAATCCATCTTTATGTTGATTAACACAAGAATCAAAGGGTTGATTCTTGGAAATGGGTTAGAACCCTAGATTCTTAAGAATTGGGGAAAGACATCGAGCAAGGCTAGCATGTGGAATCTAAGTGTACTTTTGGACTCACGGGAGCGTGGGGAGTCCGGAAAAGTACATTTTATAAATTTAGGGCTCGGCCCTACCCGGGGGCATTTTGGTAATTTTTACCCTAGGATGCCTATAGGCTTAAATAGCTATAATTGAGCACTCAAATGTGCTATATCTTGTCTTAATAGACCTAGTGGAGAGTCCTTCGCGGACAAGGCGAGTGGGAAAGGAGATTCTTCCCGGCATTTGAGCCCGAATTTCGAGGTAAGTGAGACTTGACCTCTATTGTGCTTGTGGACTCTTCCTTCATGCTAGTATGCTTCATGTACGCATATATATACCTAACAATGGTTAGGATTAATGATGTGAATTACTTGCTATTATTGTTTGTTATAAATAGCGAGATTGTGACTCGACCGAGGTATGTGCCGGTCTAAACTCTACGTCGAGGTAGCTTAAATTTATATCGTAGTAACGCTTGCTACGCCATGCTTAGATAGCAAGAACTTGGGACATGGCCGAGGATGTTGCCGGCATGTCATGATAAATGTCTTGCCGAGGATTTTGCCGGCTTTTGTATGATATTGGTACTTGATTTGTTCACGTGCCGGGTTGGGTAGTGCTGTCTATACGTAACCTTGGGTTGGACGACATGGGAGTAGGGATTGTACCCCCAAACTGTGGTCGGGTTAACCTTCGCCTTACGTTCAGCTAGCATAACCAACCTGGGTTACGGTGACTGTGAAATATTATCGTTATTAATATTTCTGTTATTATTTCTGTTATTGTTATTAATGTCGTGGATATTAATACTGTTAGAGGGACACTTGACAGGGGGTGTGGTGTCGCCTATACTATGAGATGTGTCACACTTGACAGGGGGTGTGGTGTGGACACTTGATCTTTGAGATGTGACACACTTGACAGGGGGTGTGGTGTGGTCACTTGATTTATTGAGATACGACGCACTTGACAGGGGGTATGGTGCGATCGTAGACAGATTTGAGATGAGCCAACGACTACGGGTCGTTGGTCTACTTATTCATGATTGTGATAGTGACTTCGGGTCACGGTATATGGTTGATACTTAGTAGTGGTGTTGCTAGTCCATCGTAGGTCTAGGTTAGTCGGCACGGGAGTAGAGATTGGACCTCCAAACCGCCGCTGAGTTGACCTATGCCTTACGTTGGATGGGCATAATCCTTGAGACTTCTGGTTACTACTTGTGTGTATGGAATGTGTTACATCTATTTGTGATTTCACTACTTTATTGTATGATTACTATAGTATGTTGTTGCTTATGATGCATGTAGCGACTTGTCCCGCAAGGGTACCTTAGCGGGCCTGTCGGTGATCTTACTGGGCTTCGGCTCATAACTTACTCTGCTACGTGCGCAGGTCCTTCATCCAGTCAGCAGCCCGGACGTTAGCGGTTCCCGAGGCTTCTGAGACTTTTGATTGAGGTGAGCCGACCACACAGACCGTGGTGGCATACCGCCGGAGTCACTTAGAGATAGGACTCAGATTTCTTTGATGTATATTCATACTTTATTGAGTCACTCTTAGAATGCTCCAATTCTTTTGTGGATATATTCTTTTGGACTTCACCCTTTTATATTTATATATCCATTTATGATCTTTTCACATTATTGTTCTTTTCCGCATCTTATTTCATTGGTTCGCCTAGGCAAATGTTGTTTAGGTGCCATCACGAGCCCTTGGAAATTGGGTCGTGACAGCGATACCTCAGAATGTTCGGCATCTTGAACGTCTTAGGTATCGCCTTTGGGGCTGCCTCCTTCTTCCAGGGTCGCTGAGAATATCGTTGGACATCGACTTTCTTCAGCGTGGGTGGAGCGCCCGGTATCTGATCAATTCTCTCGTGAAGAGAATTTTGAAGTGCTTCCTGGCTTTCTTTAAATTGTTTGGTGTGAGCTTCCACATCAAGGCTCATATCCGTATGCGCCATAGACCCTCCGTTTTGATTCTAATTGATTTGGGTCGTTGGATCTGCAGTCCCTCCGTTGTTTCGCTCTCCACCTTGCCTCGAAGTATGTGAAGAAGGTGTGTCACGACCAGGCGCTGCAGCGTCAGCCCTTGCCGTTGAAGGGTTACTCCTTCGGACTGAAGTGAGTGCCTCGTTTATTCCTCGATTTACCTCTGCCTGTTCCTGCATGAAAGCAAAGAGTGTTTCTTGGAGGTTCCCTCGGCCAGGGGAGATACTCCTATGACGTCGTCTCCTGGGTGGGGTAGTGCTCTGAGAGCGCATACGCCTATTTCGCTACCTGACCGGTCCTTGGGATTGTTGCTGCCCATCGGACGAGTAACCGGGAGAATAATCAAGAGAGTAATTAGGACTGAGTGAAGGAGTATTTACTTGCTCTCCGCCTACGATAGTTCATTGAGAATTGCTTTCTGCTTTGTTAGTTATAGAACAAAAAGACTGAGGAAAATAGGTGTAATATCAAAGAAAGATAAACTATTAACCTACGAAGGCTATTGACCGGCTCCCACTGTGGTCGCCAAATTGTTTAACCTAGGTCCGATTTTAGGCCAATTAACAATTAAATTTATATTTGCGGAGTCACGATCGATAGTTGAGATTAAGAGTTTGAACGACGGTGGCAATATGGTGATTATACGAGAACGAGATGTAAATATCAACTAATAAAGATAGAGCATAAACAGAAATAAGGAGAAGTAACCGTATCGTATCGCTTATCCTCGGGGAGAGCTCTTCGATACCAGTCGCACTTAGAGGATCAAAATACTAAAATAATAGGCAAAAATGAGCCAAAGGAATATCTGAGCAAGAGTGAGAGAGTATTCTTATTGATATTGTAGACAGGAAGTAAAGTTGTGTTACAATCGATTAAGGCAAATGCTATTTATAAGTCTGATAGGCACCCGTTGGGATTCGTAACCGCTGGGCCTGGATCCGTCTGGATAAGTAACTGCTGGGCACGTATCCGTTGGAGGCATAACCGCTGGGTTGTAATGATTGCCTTAATGACCATTAATTGAATGATCGTGAATGATCATGTAAATAACTGCTCATTTAGACCGTGTTGACTGTTGAAGTGTTTCGTAACTCCTTTAGGTCTGCTCGTGATAAATGTCTGTCCGTTGGGTGTCTGTCCATTGAAACATCTGCTCGTGCCACGTGGTAGACACGTGTCACCTTTTCAAGTTCAGTCAGCTTTTATCCAATACAATTATCTTTATTGATCTTTGATCCAACTGAAGACGGGGATTTTTCTATAATTCTGAATACGAAGATGAGATTGAACGTAAATGTGCTTATGCAAATAATTAGAGTCTCGTGCTGATAACGTGTTATGAAATTAAAGTAATTAACTAGGATTGTAAAATATAATAATAATAATAATAATAATAATAATAATAATAATAATAATAATAATAATAACAACTTAAATGAATGAGAGAGGAAGGAGAGTAATTTTTATTGCTCTACACTAACGTGTGTATAAAAGAGATTGCAGTGCCTCCATTTATAGGCTTCAGCAAATGATACATAATTGATGACACTGTTCATTATCAAATCTATGAAAGCCAACGCGACAAAGGGTATGGGTATGTCTGCACAAGGAACAGTGGATTGGACATCCACCACTGTTCAATATTATAACATCTAGAAGTTTATTGCTCAGATTCTTTCACTATTTAAATTAATGAATATAGAATCCTTCCTACTTTTGAAATAAAATTATTCTTAGAAATTTATTGTTCATATTCTTTCACTATTTAAATTTACCAATAATTTTCTTGAGTATTATTAATTTATATATGTTTTGTGGACCAGTCTGCCATTTTCTATTATTCATTTATATATGATAATTTGATATATAAAATTTGTTACTATTAGTTTATTTTAATACTGACTGCACATCGTATTGGTATTATACTAGTTAGTATTGAAAATTCATCCAATTATAACAATATAAAGATTATTATTAATAGACTTTTATGTAAATTCATAGAAATTCAATGCAATGACTAACGAGTAACAAATTCCGAATGTTGTCGTTATTTTTTTGCAAGGATGGAATAATTACTTCTCTAATGATCACTTATTCGACTATCAAAAGTTAGAATAAAATTTCAAGCCGGACATAAGGTGAGTAGAACTTTGTAGGGTATGTGTGGGGGGCAGGAAAAAGGGGCATCTTTGGGGTTAGAAGAGATGAGGGTTAGAAGGTGCGTCTATCACTGAGCTTCCTTTATTGTTAATCATTGAAGGTTGATTATCCAAAGAGAAATGAAAATGGAAATGGCAAAAAATAATTACAGTCAAACCTCTCTATAGTGACAGCGTTTATTTAGAACTTTCATGACCACTATAGTGAGGTGCTATTATACATGTATACTGATATTCGACGTTTAGATCTCATTTAGCTGTTATAGTCAAAAAGTTCACAAAAAAATACATGTTCTATTTAAATTCTCCATATTTCATTAATTAAAAAATTAAAAAATTAATACATTATTAATAAATCTATAATTAGTTGTATCCTACCAATAAAAAATTAATATATAAGGAATATATGTATTTAAAATTAATTGAAACTGTAAAAACAATTAAGTTTCATGTACGAATTTTACAATTGCAGGTTGTTTCGTAAATTGCAGTCTTTTAGTAACAATATAATGCTTGAATTGACAAAGATTTTGGTCCAAACTTTCAGCAAAAGGGTATTCAATAGCTTTCTCTTGGAGGCTGTCTAAGATCATAACAATTGACTCTTCTATTCCGGCCCAAATAACAGCAGGATGAGGCTTTTCAATAGCACTTTTGTTGTCACCTTTTGCCTCTGTTGTCTCTTCTCCTTCCACTCCATTGACTTGGGCAATATTTTTTTATCAGTCTAAGTTTCAAGAATTGAAAATGCTACGTTATACTCTATATAAGTAGTAGCATACATTGATTGATTGGTATTATGAGATGAAAATTTGAGCTATAAGTGATGATGCACTACCAACGACATAAATATATTGTATTATATTTTATATATAATATATCTTTTACAAAATATTATTACATAATATTTGACTATTGCCGTTATAGAGAGGTAATTTTATAAAGAGTGTACCACTATAATGAACGTCATTTCTGTTATAGCTAGAATGCTGTTATAAAGAGGTAAAATATAACATGAAAATCGATTCTGGAGAAAATTAGGCCGTTATACTGAAATGCTATTATAACAAGGGGCTGTTATAACGAAGTTTGACTGTACAAGCAAATATGTTGTAGTACCTACCATGTTCTTTAAAAAGTCGCCACTTTCTTTCTCGCACTAACTAAAATTACCTTCCCGTTAGCCAAAAAACTTCAAGCAGTTAATTGCTTATGGTATTTCATTCATGCTTTGAAGTTTGATCCCACTACTTTTGTGTTTACTAGAGTTATTTACATGTCATTGACAGAATCCTTGGCAATAAACTGTTCGATTGAATGAAAATGAAAGGGATTGAAGAAGTGAAAGTAGAGTTAGTGGTCAGAGTAACAAAAGAATGTAGGAAAAAATAGATGACAATATGCAACGCAAATCCTAAATAGTCAAGTCAGTAGGTATTGATTGAATACAAAATGATTAAAAAAAAGAAAAAAAGAACAAAGTGAAATATATCATCTTTAGCAGTTTAGGTTTTGACATTCTTAAAATTTTTGGACAGAGGTTGGTGGGGCACCATCTATAAGGGTAACATTAGTCATCCTTTCATCGAAAATATTCACTCAATATATAGGTAGATAATATGTTTAAAAAATAAAACTTGGGGTTAACTGGTTATTTGTCCCTTTACAAATAATATTTTTGCTTGAAAACATTTGTAATTGAATTTTAAGTCTATGACCCTTGTGAGACCTACATGTTAATAAGGATGGTCAAGTTAGCATTTGGTTTATCAAATTTGCAAAGAAGGTGTTAAGAACTAATGGCCATATAAGGCACAAATCCTAACTAGTCAAGCCAGTAGATATTGACTGAATACAAAATAATTGAAAAAATAAAATTAAAAAGTGAATTATATCATCTTTAGTAGTTTAGTTTTTGATATTCTTAAAAATTTTGGAAAGAGGTTTGTGGGGGAAACACCATATGGGTAACATTAGCCATCCTTTCATCGAAAATATTCACTCAATATATATGTAGATAATATGTTTAAAAAATAACTTGGGCTCAATTGGTTATTCGTCCCTTTACAAATAATATTTTTGCTTTAAGAAAATTTATTATTGAATTTTAAGTCTATGATCCTTGTGAGACCTACATGTTAATAAAGGATGGTCAAGTTAGCCTTTTTTTTTTGTCAAAATTGCAAAGAAGGTGTTGAGAACTAAGGGCTGCCATGCAAAAGAGAAGGGCTTCGTTCAATTAAAAGAATACTAGTATTAGTATCCTCATCGCGCGGTCAATATTAAAAATAATTAATTATATTATTTTTATATATCAAATTATCCCAATTGAATCTTAACGTTACTATTCGCATGCCTAGCTACATAATTTTCAATTTTTCATATGTTATTTGTTTCTTAAAGTTGAAAAATATGTTAATACATCACTATAGCTTTTGCTATTTTTTCTTCAACTTATTTTTCATAATTTAAATAAAAATATATTCTCTCGTCATTATTAATCTTTACAGGATGATTGTCGAGATTGTATAAAATAGACACACATAAACTGTAATTCAAAGAAATTACATGAGACATATAAATAACAGTAATTTTACATGATATGAAATAAAAATGTACACCCCAAAGAGAGAAGTGATGTGCCACCCCAAGCGCCGGTTGCATGAAGGAAAGTATAACACTAATTCTTTGCAATATTCATTACCCACTTCTAATCTACCCCATTAATCTGACAAGCTAGTAATTAATACACCTTAACAATAAATATCATCAATTTGTTTTTGTTGATCCGTTAAGTTGGTGATATGTGTAACATCCCAGCCCGCCAGTGATATTGTCCGCTTTGGGTCTAGGTCTGCACGGCTTTAAAACGCGTCACTAGGGTCTAAGGCCAGTTAACTTATATACCCAACATCTCTTCTGTGTTATGCCGATGTAGGATACTTAACCCTTAGCTGGGGTTTTACATACACGTCCTCGCTGAGGTTTGCCCCGCGTACCGGGATTCGCCTAGACTCACCACTGAGGTTTGCCCCGCGTACCAGGATTCGCCTAGACTCAGCAATGAACTCTGTCCCGCATCGACAAGGCTGACACGGAGTGGCTCTGATACCATCTGTAACATCCCAGCCCGCCAGTGATATTGTCCGCTTTTGGCCTAGGCCTACACGGCCTTAAAACGCGTCACTAGGGTCTAAGGCTAGTTAACTTATATACCCAACATCTCTCATGTGTTATGCCGATGTGGGACACTTAAACCTTAGCTGGGGTGTTACAATATGTGAAACAGAAATTTTTAAGAGATTCCTTATGCAATTCAACTTTAAGACTCAACTAGTGAATGAAACCGCGCATCGCGCGGTCTAATGACACACTCCGGCTAAGGATAGAGCTCATAATTATCCTAGCCGATTGTAGGGGTCGAGCACAGGGACTTACACGTGACCAAAAGTAGTCGAATTTCATTTGAGTTTTATGTATTTAGCAAGTTAATCCTAAGATTGAAGTATAATTGAACAATTATTTTTGTTTTTGCTAAGGAATGCATTAATATATAATACCATCACTGGTCAAAGTTACAAAAGTGACCCTTTCTTTCTCGTAGATGAGAAGAAGAGTCGAGATCCAGTTCATATATAACAAAGCTAGGTGCTAGATTAAAATAAACCATAGGGGTACAGGGAGCATTACAACCATGTTTAGATAGTAAATCAGCAATAAAATTCGCTTTCCTGTATATATGCCTAACTTCAATGCATCCTAAGTCAAAAAGTAAGAACCTGCAATCATATAAAATATTAGAATAAATTTCATTGGTTCCTTGAAGCATGAGTAGTCGGAAATTAGAGTCAATTTTCACTTGAAGCGGTTGAAGATTATGCATCTTTGCTAATCGTAGTCCTTCACATGAATGACCGAGCTTTTTGGAAGATGTTTAGCAAAACCCATTTTCCATGATCCTTGGCAATCTCTAATTACACCTCCTACTCCCCCTGTGGCCTCTGTTGGATTGTAGGCACCGTCCGTGTTGAGCTTATAATATCCATTAACTAGAGGTCACCATTTAATATAAATACTACTCATAGTATTTTTCCTTGATAGAGGATTATTGATATACCAAAATTCTCCCGATTGTCTCATAATCGAAGGATTGTTTATTTTTATGGACAAATTTTCAAATATATTTTTGTTTTTAGTCTTCCATATTGTCCATAATGCAAAAAAAATATAAGTTCCCAACGGGATTCCCTTTAATCTTGGATGGATTTCTTTGCGTCCGCACAAGCTTTTAACCCAATCATAAAGGTTTTGAGGTGGACGTAGCTTATGATAGTCCCATAGATCTTTCCCTAATTTAGGACAATCTACGAAAATATGGTGTGAATATTCAGGAATTAAGGGACAGTGTTTACAACAATCAGTTTGAACAATATTTCTATGGTAGAGGTTTTGTGTTGTAGGAAGTTTGTTGTGTAGGAAAGACCACATAAAATATTTAATCTTGTTTGGAATACACAATTTCCATAGCCAATGAGTATCAATGGTTTCAAGAGGGGGGCTGGAATTTAGTGTGGCATATAAGTTGTAGGCTGATTTAGTGATAAAGGATCCATCTTGCGAAAGGTTCCAATGGAATTTATCAGTGCAATTTTTGTTAGTGCTTCTATATGTGTTGAAAATTTTGCTAATATGGGGTGGAAATTCAAAAGATAGGTTGGATAAGTTCCATGATGTTGGGGTGAGAATATGTTGGACTGTTTTATCTAATAGATGGAATGGGATCCATTGATCAAGGATCTTAGAGCAGTATTAGGATATATCCATTTTTCAGTCCACAACTGAATATTGGATCCATCTCCTACTAACCAAGAAGTTTCTTTCATGCACTTCCAAATGTAGGAGTCGGATTGCTTGGATTTTATGTCATTCGTAACGTTGCCTCTTCTCCCATATTTATTAATAAGCACCTGCGCCCATGGCCTTGTGCCAGTTTTTTTAATTCTCCAAGAAAGACTAGACATTAAGGCTCCATTTTTAAGTTTTGCTTTGTGAAGACCTAGGCCCCATTTAGCTTTCTGAGTGGTCACAATAATCCAATTTACATGGTGAATTTTCTTTTTTCAGAGGTAGAACCCCATAGAAAATTCCTCTGCGCACGGTCGATGCTATTGATTATTTTTGCCTGGAAGAAATTTATCTGCATAGAGTAAGTAGGAATAGAAGATAGAACTGAATTAATCAGAGTAGCGCGACATGCGATACTCATGCATTTGGTCTTCCATCCTTGAAGCTTAGAATTTATTTTATCAAGGATAGATTGGTAGTCTGAGCTCTTAGGGCAAAGATTAGTAATAGAGAATCCTAAGGATTTACCGATTGAAGATGTAGTATCTATATTAAGAATTATTGAAATATCCTTACAAACATGCAGGGAGGTATTCATAGAGTAAAAAATTTTTAATTTTAAAAAGTTAATTTTTTGGCCAGAGATTTTGCTAAAGTTGGAGAAGACATCATTGATCGTGCGGGCGTTATATCTCGTGGCAGTACCGAACAATATAAGATCATCTGCAAAAAGAAGATATGATAACTTAGGTCTTGACAGCTTTATAGCATGCCAGCTTGAGTCATCAACAGAGTGATTAATATTACGAGAGAGGACTTCCATACAAAGAATGAAAAGGTATGGCGATAAAGGGTCACCTTGCCTAATACCTCTAGACTGCTTGAAGGAGCAAGATGGTTTACCATTAATGAGGATAGCAATCGAGGATGATGAAACACAGTCCATGATAAGGTTAATAATGTTAGTTGGGAAGTTAACGTAATGAAGAGAATATTTTATAAAGGAACACTCTAATTTGTCAAAAGCCTTTTCCAAATCTATTTTAATCATCATTTTACCTTGCTTACCTATACTACGATTAAAATAATGGATTGCTTCTTGTACTATGATAGCATTATCAGATGCTCTTCTACCAGGGATGAAGCTTGATTAGAAAGGACTAATGATTTTATCTAAGTGGGGACAAATTCTATTAACAATGAATTTGGTGATGGTCTTGTAAATAGTATTACAAAGACTGATTGGTCGGTAGTGGTTATAGTTTCTGCATATTGGATTTTAGGTATCAGAGTAATGTGGGTTTTGTTTATGATAGGGTCGATTTTGTTAGTTTTAAAAGCTGCTTGACATATTTGCTCAATTGCACCCTTGGTGTCTTGATGGAATTTCTGGAAGAAGATAGGATGAAGACCATCTAGACCAGGGACCTTTAGGGGTTTAAATGAAGACATAGCTTTGTGGATTTCAATAAGGATTAGAGGTCTGCCTATTAAATTTGAGGAATGTAGATATAGGGAATTTTCTGTAGCTGTTAGATTCATATGGCATGAGTATGGGAGATCAGTTGTATAAATTTTGGAAAAATGACCAACAATCATAGTTTGAATATCATTTTGACTGAAGGACCAATTGCCAGCAAAATCAGATAAAACAATAATTTTATTACGTCTACGACGCTTTACAGTTGTAGTATGGAAAAATCTAGTATTATCATCTCCATCGTTAAGCCATTGAACACGAGATTTTAGTTTCCAAAAATCTTCCTCGTCCTTTAAAAGAGCGTTATAGTCATCTATCAGATTATTTTCAAGGTTATAGTGAAACGATTTTTTTCTTGTCGGGTCAATCTTTTGGAGGCCCTCTATCCTATTGTTTAAAATACATTTTTTATAAAAGATATTACCAAATATATCTTTATTCCAATGTGTGGCAGTTTTAGAAAATAATTCAGTTGCATGATTATAGTTTAATTGTCCTAGCCAGCATGATCTCACAACCCGAGGAAAGTCATGGTGATGAAGCCAAATAGATTCAAACCGGAATAGGGAATTAGAAGCTCCTCTATTATGGATCATATTTAAGAGAAGAGGACAATGATCAGATTTAATTCTAGGCAAATGCATAACAGAAGAGTCACCATATATGTTAAGCCAATCAGGATTAGCAAAAAATCTATCTAATCATTCCAAGACAATTTTAGACCTATTTTTATTCTTATCAGTCCAAGTGAACTTGGATCCCGTGAAACCTAGATCTATCATACTAGTATTTCTTAAGCATTTATTAAAAGCTCTTAACCGTCTAGTATTAACCGGGTTTCCTCCAAATTTCTCATGGGAAGCAGGGACTTCATTGAAGTCGCCACATAATAGCCATGGCCCACTAATAGATGAGCCAAAAGTTTCAATACGGTCCCCATAATTAGAGCCTTTTATACAAACTACAGCTAGCATATATAACAGATAAATACTAAGTTAAATTAGAAGGGGTTACCTCCACACTGGCGTGGATTTCCTCAGGAGACAGTAGAACAAAATTATTTTTCACCAAATCTTTCCTCCAAAGAACTGCCATACCACCAAAGTATCCTTGTGCCGGGACTTGTTCCATTGCATCAAAAGGCAAGAAATTCAGAAGATTAAAGTGACCCACCCTATCCATTTTAGTTTCAATTAGGGCTAGGATAGTTGGGGTGTTAGTGTTAACCATATCTATAGCGGTACGACAGAATTCATCACTACCCGCACCTCTACAATTCCAAATTAATATCTTCATATTATGAGAGGAACTAAAAATGAAAAGGGGCAAACAGAGAATTCTAAGGAACTAATTTGGGGGAATAGCTCCTAAACAAACCCTCACTAAAATGGAAAGGAAATTACAAATTGGGAGGAGAGAAGAGTAACTGAATACAATGCTTAATATCTGAATGAATCTCCTAATGATTCTCCTCAGCTATATATACAGAAAAGGAAAGGAAATAACTGGCGGGAGAGTTAGTTATAACTAACTTCCTAGGCGCGTGTCCCTCACGCGCCCTAACTAACTTTGTAACCACTTTTTGACTGCTTCTTCCTCCTTCAGTTCTGCTTCTTCTTAGCTTCTGCTCTTCTTAGCTCATTAAGCTCGTATCAATGCCTCCCCCTTAAAACATCCTTGTCCTCAAAGATTAAAGAGAGGAAATTGCTGCTGGAAGTCCTGTAAATTGACCCAAGTGATGTCTTCAGGTGCAGCATTCACCCATTTGACCAGGACTTGAGTGATGGCCCTTCCATTCTTCTGGGCGAGGCGCCTGTCCAGTATAGCTTCTGAGGATAGTAGAACATGACCGGAGTCTGAATGAACCATAGGTAAAGTGACAGAGGCAGTGTGAGGACCTAATTTCTTCTTCAGCTGAGAAATGTGGAAAGTGGGGTGGATTTTGGTGTGAGGGGGCAATGCCAGAGTATATGCTACAGGTCCAACTCTGGCTATGATCTGAAAAGGACCAAAAAATTTTGCTGAGAGCTTTTGGAAGGCATGACTTTTTAGGGACAACTGTCTATAGGGCTGCAACTTAATGTATACCCAGTCTCCCACTGCATAACTCCTGTCAGATCTTTTCTTATCAGCCTGGGATTTCATCCTGCATTGAGCTCTTTGGAGCTGTGACTTCAATGCTCTTAGTGTGGCCTCTCTGGCCTGTAGGCTCCTGTCCACCACATCCAGTTGGGAGTCAAAAGGCATATATGGTAGCAAAGGGGGTGGGGGCTGACCATAGACTACCTCATAAGGAGTGAGGTTAGTAGATGAATGGAAGGTGGTGTTGTACCACCATTCTGCCAGGGATAGCCAATTGGGCCAGTCCTTTGGTTTCTCAAAGGTCATACACCTTAGATAACATTCAAGACATCTGTTAACAACCTCAGTTTGGCCATCTGTCTGAGGATGGTAAGCTGAGGATGTTAAGAGGGACACTTTCTGCAGCTTGAAAAGTTCCTTCCAGAATTTACTTGTAAAGACCACATCTCTGTCTGATACTATAGATTGGGGCATTCCATGCAGCTTAAAGACATTCTCCATAAAGATCTGGGCAACATCTAGCGCAGAGTAGGGGTGCTTCAATGGCATGAAATGTGCAGCTTTGCTCAATCTATCGACCACAACAAAAATGACCTCCTTGCCTGCAGCTTGGGGGAACCCTTCTATAAAGTCCATAGAGATATCTTGCCAGACTTTATCCGGGATGGGGAGGGGTTGGAGTAAGCCTGAGATGCTACATGTTCACCTTTACATTTTTTTACAAGTCTCACATTCCCTGATGTATGCATACACATCCTGTTTCATCTTTTTCCAGAAAAAGTGTTGTTTCAGCCTGTGCAAGGTGGCAGTGATTCCAGAGTGACCACCCAAGGAACTGTCATAGTGAAAAGCAATTAATTTCTTCCTTACTGCAGTGTCATTGCCCACCATTAGTTTCCCCTTCCTACTTAATAGCCCAGCAGTATAGGTATAATGGGGTTTGGTGCCTGGTTGAGTCCGTATACTGTGGATGAGGTGTTGAATGGATGGGTCATGCAACCAAGTATTCTATACTTCAGTCAATAGGTCAGTTTGTGCAATAGAGATGCTGAAAAGCTAGGTGGCCTCTGTCTTTCTGGAAAGGGCATCAACTACGACAATATCTTTGCCCTTTTTATAGGAAATAGAGTAGTCATACCCCAAGAGCTTGACTAACCACTTCTGCTGGCTTGGGGTGGCTATTCTATGTTCCAGCAGATATTTCAAGCTGTGGTGATCTGTCTTGATGACAAAATGTCTTCCCAAAAGGTAGGGCTTCCACCTCTGAACTGCAGTAACCAAAGCTAGTAGCTCCCTCTCATAAGCTGATAGTGCCTGACTTCTTGCAGATAGGCCCTTGCTGAAAAAGGAGATGGGCTTATTGTCCTGAAGTAGTACTGCACCTATGCCTTCTCCTGATGCATCAGTTTCCACAATGAATTCTTTAGAGAAATCAAGGAGGGCTAGTATAGGTGCAGAAGTGATAGCTGCTTTCAGTGTTTCAAAGGCCTGAGTTGCAGTAGGATTCCACTTAAAGTTGCCCTTTTTAGTAAGTCAGTTAAGGGCCTTGTAATGGTCCCATAGCCCTTAATGAATCTTCTATAGTACCCTGTCAGTCCCAAGAAGCCTCTTAGGCCTTTGATATTGTTAGGAACAGGCCAATCCAAAACTGCAGAAACCTTGTGATTGTCCATAGCAACTCCTTCCTGGGAGATCACATGCCCAAGGTAGTCTATCTGAGTGACTCCAAATGCACACTTGCTCTTTTTAACAAACAAGACATTGGTTCTCAGAATCTTAAATATTTCTTCTAGGTGCAGTAAATGCTCAGACCAAGTGGGGCTATATATGAGTATGTCATCAAAGAAAACAAGGATGAACTTTCTGAGGTATGGGTGGAAAATTTTGTTCATCAAACTCTGGAACGTAGAGGGGGCATTAGTCAACCCAAATGGCATGACCAGGAACTCAAAGTGTCCATGGTGTGTTCTAAAAGCAGTCTTGGGGATGTCCTCCTCATGCATTCTAATCTGATGGTACCCTGATCTTAGATCCAACTTGGAGAAGTATTTTGCTCCATAGAGCTCATCCAGCAACTCCTCAATCACTGGGATAGGGAATTTGTCCTTGACTGTGCAGTCATTCAGCTTTCTGTAGTCCACACACAGCCTCCAAGACCCATCCTTCTTCTTCACCATCACAATAGGAGAAGAGTAGGGGCTTGTGCTGCTCCTAATGACTCCAGAAGTTAGTAGCTCATCCACCATCTTTTCTATCTCAGTTTTCTGAACTGCATGATATCTATATGGTCTGATGTTAATAGGAGAAGTGCCTTCCTTTAGAATTATCTTGTGGTCTTGTTGTCTAGATGGTGGCAGTTCTTTCGGTACCTCAAAGAGGTCCTCATAGGCTTGTAGAACCTGTTGTAACTGTGGGTCAATTTGGGGTTCCACTTCTTTCTCCATAGCAGCTGTGAAAGTTGGGTTAGAGTGACTAGCATCAGTCATTAGTGCTAGAGAGATCATGCAAATCTCAGCAGGTTTTGCCAATAATTTGCTCATCCTTTCCTGCTGAATCACTTTAACTGTTGCTGGTTGCATCCCTCTTAATAAAACTTTTTGTCCCTTGATTCTGAATTCCATCTTTAACTGTTTGAAATTCCAAGAGATATCACCAAGTGTAATGAGCCATTGAATGCCCAGGACCATACTGCATCCTCCTAGGGGTAGGACCAACATGTCTGACTCAAAGGTTAGCCCTGCATTTTCCAGGTGAATCCCTTGCACATATAGTTGCTATGCACCTTGTTTCCATCAGCTACTGAGACAGTAAAAGGGGAAATTGGGGACAAGTAACAGCCCAACCTCTTAGCGGTGTTGAGGTCCAGGAAGTTATGGGTACTTCCAGTATCAGTCAAGATATGTACTGCTTTTCCCTTAACAGAAGCAGTAACTCTCATTGTCCTAAAGTCATAAATGCCATTCATAGCATGTACATATACAAAAGGTAAAACTGATCCCTCTGAGTCAGTTGCTAAACCTTCCTGTGCCATCATAGTGAGTAGTTCAGCTGGGTCAAACATAATTTCCTCATTATTACTATCAGATTCCATGACCTCCTCCACTTCCATAGAAAATAATTGCCTTTTCTTCCTACAAACATGCCCAGGCCCATATTTTTCATCACATTGAAAACACAAATGCTTTGCTCTTTTCTCCTCTAATTCAGCTGGGGATAGAAATCTTGGATTCCTATAGGTATTTTTATTCTGAGTGATGGTAGGCCTAGTGAATGAGGGGTTAGTGACTGGTTGGTAGGGGGGCCCCTGGTGTTATCTGGGTGTGGGTAGTAATGCAGGTTTACTATCTTGAGAAGGTAAGCTAAGGATTTCTTCTTGAATCTTGGCTAAGGTAATTGCCATCTGCAATGTGTTAGGGCCTAACATCTTAACAGGCAGTCCAATCTCTCTTTTTAACCCTCTACAGAAACAACTAATTATGTAGTCTTCAGATAAGTCAACTCTAGTTAATAGCTCATCAAATTTATCAACATAGTCTTGCACAGAAGTTACCTGTTTCAAGTCCTTCAGGTCACCCATGGGGTCATCAAACAACTCAGATCCAAAACTTGCATATAGAGACTTGATGTATTCACTACAGCTTGGCCAATCTCTGGACATCCTAGCCTTCATGTGTGCCTGGTGCCATTGCCAGGCCTTCCCCTCGAAATGATATGAAGCAAGTTTGACCTTAAAAGGTTCAGGGGTTTCATCAACCTCAAAGAACTGCTCACTTTTATACAACCAATCTTTCAAGCCTGACCCATTAAATTTAGGAAATTCCAACTGGTGAGTGCGAGTGGGTTGGTGATAACCTATATACCTCTCCTCTCTTACAGGTTCAATGGCATGACCATTCCCACTAGGGTTTATAGCATTAATCAATAACCTTTTGAATTCATCCATAGACTCAGCCAATTTGTCATCAACAGCCCTACGCAAGTCTTCAACAGTCCCTACAATTCCTTCTACTGATCCATGAAGGCCACCTACTTCCTTGCAAAGATCTTGAATTCGTGTATTGTGTTCTGCCATGGTTATTACAGGTCAGAGGATCGATTGCTCTCATACCAATGATAGGAGCTAAAAATAAGAAGGGGCAAACAGAGAATTCTAAGGAACTAATTTGGGGAAATAGCTCCTGAACAAACCTTCACTAAAATGGAAAGAAAATTACATATTGGGAGAAGAGAAGAGTAACTGAATACAATGCTTAATATCTGAATAAATCTCCTAATGATTCTCCTCAGCTATATACACAGAAAAGGAAAGGAAATAACTGGCGGGAGAGTTAGTTATAACTAACTTCCTAGGCATGTGTCCCTCACGCGCCCTAACTAACTTTGTAACCACTTTTTGACTGCTTCTTCCTCCTTCAGTTCTGCTTCTTCTTAGCTTCTGCTCTTCTTAGCTCTTTAAGCTCGTATCATATTACTAGACCATGGGTTGGTGGAACTTCCCCCCTCGCCATCCTCACACTATTCGAAATTTGTGGAGCATGGCGCATAACTCCACACCTATAATTGCTAAGCATCTCAGGTCTGTAAATGGAATTACCACCGGCTGATTGTTTAACATCGCAGTTATTTCCAGTGTCATTTCTGTTAATCCCAGCTCTAGCCACATTTCTGGATTTGTTGGTGGGTTTTGAGTTAGGTCTATTACAAGGCGAAAGTGCGTAACCGCATAGCTATTTACCGTTATCAATGGAGTCCTTAGAATTGTCTGAACATTTTGAGGCTGAGGACCTTGATTTCCATGACTTGAGTGTTGGGATGATGCCCTGCTTCTTTGGTTGGATTGGGCTGCGTTGTTCCTTGAGTTTTGGCCGTGGGTGCGACGGCAGTGATTGCTCTGTGATGACTGAGATGAGGGTGGACGCCGTGGCATTTTTGGAAGAGGTGAGTTTTTTCTCTTGGAATTTTTGGATAGATTATGATGAAGCAGGGGAACAAAGGGAAGGTGAAGGAGTGTTATACTAATTTGCGTGGGAGTTTGGATAAATGGGCATGGATTGAGGAGGTGTAGTGATGATTGGGATGGTAGGGGCTATTGTAATAAGAGGTATAGGCTTAAGGGGTAGTTTAGTTTTCACTGTTTCGAGCTTGTCTACAGTATTAGGATTGATTTTGCTAGTATCATTATTTTTAAGTAATGTTTCATTTATAGTTTTAATAATGTCAGAAACTTTCTTGGGCTTGTGTAATAAATTTTCAGGAGTTTTACCAATATTATTTTTAGTATAACAAGTGTTAGGAGCTGGTATAATGACTGAATTTTGTTGTGGTTGGAATGTTGCAGGATCTGTAGTAATAGCAGATTCTAAAGGGGAATGGGGATAGTTGTTTCCTTAGGGGCCTTAGTAGGTGTTGAAGTATCAAAATTGTGTAAAGTATTACTTGAGGACTTTAAGCTTAATCCCAAAGTAATAGGAGAAAATAGTGTTATTTGTACTAGTAGTGGGTGAATTACTTGGAGAAATATCACAGTCGTGAGGGAGTTAATATTGAATAGTTGTATGAGTTATATTAGTATTAGATGAAACTTGGGGATGGGGTGCTCGAATAGTAGAGGCTGACTGGACTCCTATGACATCATTAATTGGTTTGGTAGTATCCTCTTTACTTTTTGTTTGTCTTGGCTGGGACACTTGACATGCGGGACCTACAGTTGACTCTTTGGAGAAGTGATCAAATTATTTTCAATACCAATTGAAACAGGAAAGAATTTCGGTATAAGCACAGACTCCTCTTCTGGACTTATTTGCTGACTCACTTTTGGTATATTGTTGGGAGTGGCCAAATTCTCCAATGAATCTTTCTGATCTATATGATTTCTTTTTCTGGAAAATTTGACAGTTTGCCAACCATCTTCCTCACTATTTGTAGTATGGATTGAGTTTTCACCTGGTGAATTGGTATTATCGGTTGGGACATTTTGAAGTAGGGAATATAGATGAATTAAATGTCCTATACAACCACACTTGATACAAAATCAACTGAAGGTTCATAGTGGATTTTTTGGACATGATTTCCAATCATAACTTCCATATGGAGGGATTTACCAATAGGTGTTAAAATGCATAATCTAGCATACCTGCCTCTTGTCGCTTGAGTAGTACAATTGTCCATTTTGAGAAGGGCCCCTACTTTATTGCCAATTTTTCTTAGGATATCATTAGCATAATATTTTGTCGGTAACTCATGTAGCCTGATCCAAGTTGAGGAGTACTTTTCGGTTGAATCCGATGCTTGAAACATTGGTTCCCATTTTCTGACGGTTAAAAAATGAGGACCTATAAACCAAGGACCATTATGCAAGTTTGTACCTCCATACAATTAAGATTTACTAAGTATAAATCGGAACCCAGATCAACAAGAGATATTTCTCCACTGGTTTTCCATAATTGTTGGACTTTGGCTTTTAGGGTGATATGACTTATTCTTCTACCAAGCAATTTAATGATGACTGCATGCTTCCAATGATCATATAGTCTAGCTTTATCCGACGTTGAAACTGGGATGAAGAAAAGATGATTAATGAGATTATCGACTTCATCATTCATATCTTTTGATTTAAAAAATTGATCCTTGAAATGTTGGTTCTCCTGAGATGCCATCTTTCCCACAAGTTTTTGAAGAAAACTTTCCTGTTGAGGCTCATTGTTTGAGCTTAATCTTTTTGTGTAGGCATTTCCTCGTCGTGTTGATCAATGGAATGAAATTTAATAGAGATTGCCAAAGGAAACAACTAGCTTTTAGAAGTGCATGATGAATGTAAGATGACTTTCAATGCAATTACTAGACTAAATACTGGGTAAAACGTAGGTTTTTTTTTTTTTTTTTTTTTTTTTTTTTTTGGATAACTGCTTGTAGACAAACAACTAGGATCTAGGGAAATTGAAAGATGAAATACTAGAATTTTATGTGATGAGGTGTGGTAAGGGTAAAAAATATATCTGAGAAGGTTGTGATAATAATATTATGGAGTAGTAAAAGACTTAAAGGTTGAAATAGGTGATGGACGAGGATTGATATTAAATGTTCTACAATGCTAAGCTATTGCTCTAATATAAGGGAAGATTATAGTGAAGTGAGGTAGTAACTATGCACTGGAAAAGCAATTGGAGAGTGATAATCTAAAAATTGAAATATGGATAGTAATCTAAGGAAACTATGAATAGAGTAAGACTTACAATATTGAGGTAGTTGATAGATGAAAGATTAATAATGAATGTTTTTGAATGAAAGGCTATTGCTCTAATGTAAGAATTAATTGAGGAGGAGTGAATTAATAACTATATATATAAAAACTGGAACGCATATGGAGGTATGGGTGTGGTAATTTAAGGATTGAAAACATGGATAGTAATCTAAGGATTGAAAAATGAATGCCTAATAGAATATTGCTTGTTAGACACCCAATTTTGTCCCGAAATTTTCAAATTATTGTCTCATTATTTTCTAATAAGGCTAGTTTAAAACTCAAACGCGAATTGATTAGCTTTGAAGAAAAGGAGCCAAAATTGCAGGGCATAGCCTAATTTCTATCGCACCCTTGCAATTACCTCAATTTACTTAATTTTACCTAAAAAACAGGGCTATTTTCATTCCTAGCCTATAAACTGGCATATTTGTGCAACAACTTTATATACATACAACACCCCTAATATTCCTCTCCTTCTAATCAGCGTACCCGCGACCCGATAACCGCATAAACCCTAACCCTTTGGCCCGATTTCAATTTTCCTCCTAATTTTCATGGATCAGTCCAAAAGTTTCGTCACTCTGTGGTCCCCTGGTCCCTCCCTTGCCTCCACATCACCATCTCCGTAATATAAGTTGAATTTTCAATCTCACCCGTGTATTTTAAACTCAAAGTTGATCCAAGCTCTAGATCGATTCAAACAGCTATTTTTGTATGGATAAGGATTGGATTCGTACCACCTTTATAGGAAGAGACGAATCTAACCCTTATCCTACAAAGAAAAAGTCGAAGTTGGGGGTTGATTTTGAAATTTCAACACCAGCTGAAACCCTAGCCTATTGGGGGTATATATTTATCTTTTCCTTCATTTTTTTTTGGGGGGGGGGGGGGGGGGAAGGGGGTTTAGTTCTTAGCAGCAGCATAAAGTGGATAGAGTAGTAGCAGCAGCTAGCAAAAAAGAAAAGAAAAACCTAGTGCATTTATGGGATTTCGAATCATAAAAGATTTTTCAGTTTAATATTAAAGTCTTTGTTTACTGATTCTTGAAAATGTCTGGTATCGTCGCTTCGTCTTTCAAGTCGTCGAAAACTTTGTTCGAGTCATCGCCCTTGCTCGCGTCGCTTAGTCGAATCGTTTTCTTCGGATCCTACGCCTCACTCACTGCCCTAAAAAAGGTCAGATATAAACTTATTCATGTATTTTCTGTATGTTTACTTGAGTTTAAATCCAAATTTTGAATCTCTACTATGTTTGTTTAATGCAAGAAGTTTATGTTTAAAGTTGCATTGTCGGTAGAAATCTGAATCTTTAGTTCATGAAGCAACTAGGTTAAACTTAAATCTTTATTTATTTAGCGATAAGTTCCAAATCTAGGTGAAGAAAAGCATGGCTAGTTTTATTCAGAATCAATAATGCATCTTGGTCAAATCTGGTTTTCCTTGCGTTGGTTTCCATGTCAGTTCCTGTATCTGTTCTTATCAATGTATGTGTTTAGCATTTTATGATAGCAGGGATAATAGTTGTTTCTGGTTGCAGTTCTGGATATGAAGGAGTTTAGGGTTGTATTTTGGGGTTCTGTGAGACGTCAGGGGTGTTCAGAGAGTTGTTTGGAGGCTGTAAAGTATCGACAATAGTATGAATGTGCAGTGGGTGTGTGTTCGGGGGATTTGGTTCCTGGTTATCTTGAGTTCAAAGGGGGTTGTCTGGTATTACTTTTGGAGCAGGGAGTTAGGTTCATGAGGGAGCGTTGGTTCAGCTCTGATTTGTGCAAGTGCATATGTGAGGTCTGAGGGAGAATCAGGGAGTATGGGGTCCGTTTGTTTGGCTTCAAAGAGAAGAAATAGCATGAGTATGTTTGAGGGAATGCAGGTTGCCCAGCTTTTGTTCTTCTTGTCTGGTTCTTGAGTTCCTGGATGTTGTGTGCAGTTTAGGCTTGTGCTTAAATAGAAGAAGGTGGAGTAGGAGCTGTTTTAGGTAGCTTAGGGTCTGGGGTTAATGGAGGTTGTTCCTGGAAGGTTGAAATGCAGTTTGGTTATATTGCAGAAGTTGTTATGGGATCTTGTAGTTGGTGTATAGGTTTTCAGGGAGTCTATTAAGGTGCTGTTCAGTGAAGAGAGTGGAGCTGTTTTCAGGTTTCTTGTCCTGGTTCTGTTTTGTGAGAGGAGTAGCAGGTGTTTGGGGATGGAAAAGCAGGCTGGTTGGGGTTAATAGTAGTATGCAGGTGAAGGAGTTTATTTTTGGCTCTGGTTTAGTGAGTTTTAGAAGGGTGCAGGTCTTGATTCAGCTAGTTTGAGTTGGTGGAGTCAGGGTGTTTAGTCTAGAGTCAGGTGGCTGAGAGTTGTTCCTGGAAGCTAAAAAGTGCTGTAGAGGCTTTGGTTCTGCTTATAAAACTGCTTGTTCTTCCTGTTCACACCTCCTCTCTGTTTCCTTTTGAGTGAATGTATCTGCCTAGTCTTCTTTCTTTCCAGTCTTGGCCCGTTCTGTCTAATGCCTCTAGTTAATATATGTGTAAAATGCTTGGTTTCTCTGGTTATTGAAACAGTTTCAAGTGTGTGCATCTTCTCTTATATGTTGGTGGTTTTGTTAAATTAGGAAGTAGTGTGTGAAGTGATGCAGGTGGATTAGAGGTATGTGAGCATTAGTGCAGCGTGTTTCAGGGGTGTTTTATGTTTATAGAGATCCTAGAAGTAATAGTTGGTCGTAGATGCAGTAAAAAAGCAGTCCTGAGTCTTGTTTTCAGCCCTGTTCCTTTGCATGGTGTGGGTATGTCCCTGTATGTTTGTTGCTGCAGCTATGGAGGTATGTTGCAACCTAAATGTGGTTCAGGGAAATAGGATTGGTTATTGCAGGTGGTTGGTTGAATTTGGTTCATTGGGTTCTTGTTCTGTGAGTATTAGTGTAGTAGGATTCTGGAGTCCAGGAGGTGTATGGGTTGGCGTTTAAAGCATTATTGTCTGTAGACTGATTGAATGCAGATTAACCGTTTAAGTTTTACTCTTTGTCATTTGGTGTGAGTTGAAGTCATGTTTAGAATTTAAAATCGTCATTCGTTGAGATTAAATTTAATATTGTTAATCACGGCTATTTAGTTAAACTATCATTAATGTCGAAAGTTTGATAGTTGAAATATCAGATTTGTTTGGTTATGAGTCTAGATAAGTTTGGCTCGTTTTAGAATGATTTTTTTTCAAGTATATTTGATCCCTGCTCCTTTCGTTTAAACTTGATTTTCTTTTACATCATTTATACCAATCACAAGTCATGTACTAATTGTTATCTCCCTTTTTCTTTTGCATGAACAACTCTTGGGATCGAGTTGGTCAAAAATTCACAAACGGGGATGGCTACATGTATTTGGAGTTATTTGATCCGCTTCGCATTTTCGGGACTTGAGATCCCCGAAAATTCAAAAAAGAAAAATGAAAACTTATAAATTCAAGGCTCAATGATTGAGTTTGCTATATCCGGGTTCTACCTTCTAAACTCCTTCTTTCCCTATTCCCGTTAGAATCCATGTTATAGGATCCCTGAAAAACGGACTAGGACTTTGCATGTTAGAAGCTTGGTAGGATAGCCGCTCTATTAAAGTTATTAACTTATCGCATGTTTAGAATTGTTTATGCAATTGCTTATCCCATTTCTTTAGGACGCGCCAATTAGTTTAAGGTATTAAGAACCGTTTGTCTATTAATGAGTGCAAATTAAAATTCAATTAAATTTGTATCTTTATTTTATCATTATTTATATTTAAATTATTTATTTATTTTATTAAATATTCGGTTATTTATTTATTTAATTATCAATTTACTTATTTTATTAAATATTCAGTTATTTATTTATTTATTATCTATTTATTTATTTATTTACTTATTTATTAATTAACTTATTATTTACTTCTTTATTTATCCTATATTTTTCTTAAAATATCTAAGTTATTTATTTTATCAAAATTCGTAAAAACTACCGGATTAACTGCTTTTAGCGGATTTTCGAAAGTGCTCTTTTAATAAAAAAGACCTTCTTTCGAAAATAAAAGAACCACTTACCTAAGAATCTCTGAAACTCATTTTCCTTTTAAAATAAGGAAGAAATGCACTCATTAATTAACTTTTGGTTCCTGATAATCCTTAAATTAGGTGGCGACTCCAAAGAAAACCCTTTGGAGTCCCCATTTTGTTGAAATTAGATCCCGATGCATACTTGTGTGTGCATTTTTTTGGGAGGGTTTAACAGCGTGGCGACTCCGCTGGGGATTAGCAAATGGTTCTAACCATAAGGTTTTCACGAATTAGCCTTGTTTATGTATTTGAATGTTGAAACTAGTATGATTATGTCTATTGTTTATTTGCGAGCATGCTTAGTTAATTTAATTGATTGCTGTGTGTCACGTAAGCATGTCACTACACCCTTATTTGTGCACATATATAAACTGGCATTTCGTTCATATTTCCCCCACTCCTGGGAACCTCTTGCATTCTCACTCAAAATATCCGCGAGGTGTGTGCATACGCACCAGCACTTTCTTCCACTAAAGAACTCTTTGACGAGTTGGCGTACCGGCGGATTGTTGTGGGAGTAATTCGACCACGAAACCGCCAGCCACTCACCTATTAGCCTCAACCGTTAACCCACTCTTAGACGAAGCTTTAGGAGCATGCATGCATTTACACCTTAGTCTGGACCCGGTCCTTGGTACCGCCTCCATAGTTAGGAAACCGCCCTTACGTCAGCGGATTCTTGAAACCCAACGACAATGCATATTATGTGCTGTGTAATAACGAATCCTCAGTCCTAACCATATTGAGCAAAATCAGATTTAGAATTTTTTCTCTTATGTTGTCTTTTAGGTGAGAAAATGGAAGAATTTAGCAGAATCTATGTAGTCATAGCAGTCCACGGAGAATTTGAGATCATAGTGCAGAATTTTGTGAACAATACAGAATTGCAGTCGGGGGAAAGTTAGGCGGATTTGGTTGGTTTGTGTTTTGGAGATGGTATGGTATGGAGAGATCTGAGAGGTGAAGCCCCTGGTGTCTTTAAAAGATCAGTGGAGTCTCTCTTATGAAAACCTGTGTGTATGCAGGCATATGTTGATTGACCAGCTGCAACTTTATGAAAATTGAAGTATGTTTGTTGCATACTAGGAGAGTGAAGCCCATGTGTCTTTGAATGACCAGTGGGGCCCCTTCTTGAAGACCAGTGAGGTCTTGACTACCTAGGAAACTGAGAGGCTTGATTAAAGCCGAGGACCAGTGAGGAGCCCTATGAATAAGGTCTATGAGCCTTGCAAAACCTAGGAAGCTGAGAGGCTTGTCCAAAGCCAAGGACCAGTGAGGTTTTATTTGTAAAAGGTCAATTGGAACCTTTTATGATTTGCAGTCTGGCATTTGAAGGCAGTTGGAAATCTCACCCCTAGATGTTGTAAAATAATTGGGAGTTGTGCTTGGAGGAGTGTGGATATTTGCAAAAGCTATGGAGGATTGTTTCGGGTTTTAGGTATTTGGGTTTCGAATTTTGTGCAGATGTTGTGGAGAGCATGAGCTGTGTTAAAATTTCGAGTTGACACCAACTTTTGGAAGTTAGTTGGGATAACGAAATTGCAGTGTCAAGACGGAGAGATGATTGTTATCAATTATTATTATTTATCGCTTACTCTAAGTCTTAATTGCTCAGAACTGGCATGGTCTATTTTTTCGTTACCACTTGTTTGCGCGATTAGGCTTACCTCTAGCACAAAAGAGGCACCTTACAGGGTAAGACGCGTTTGCATATTTATTTACGCTCAACTACTTGTGATTGTCACATGTTAATTGTTTGCCTTGCTTTATTTGCTCAAAATGCGTTAAATACAAGGTGTTGCTTGCTTGTGTGCAATCTTATGAATGACATGCAAACTAACATAGTTACCCTTTGAGGTTTCTTTTGTTTTGTTTATTTCTCTAGCAAAAGTTCGATTTGTGGAGTGGCTGATCATTCACCACGCAAGAGATTCAAGGTCTGATTGATGGTAGATGCTCTAGCTCGTGAACGATGCAGTACCAGAAGCTAGTGGCGTTGTTTGAAAAGAACTTGGCGATTGAACTTAGTAGCATTATTTTCAATTTTAATTCAGATTGAGGCCCTGAATTGCATTGTACTTTAAAAGCTTATGATTATGTAAATCAACTCTTTTTAAATTTTATGAAAGTTGAAATAAAATGCATCGCATTCTTATTGTATTATTGACGCTTTCGATTATATTTATTTATGTTTCAAATTAAAATTGGTAAACCTGCCAAGACTTTGCTTGTGACATAACGAAACAACTGAACAATTTGAGAATGATGCGGTAAAGTTATATTTTTGCACTTTTTGGATATCAATACTTTTAGAACTTCAACTGGGGCAGCTTTTACAAAGCAATTTGAACTATTGGAATTCACAACTGGGGCAATTTTTGCAAAGTAAGTTGAAGATTTACAAGATCATAACTGGGGCAAATTTTTTGCGGGGAAGATTTAAATAATCATAACTGGGGCAGAATTTTGCAAGAAACACCGTCGATTATCAAAAGATGAATTGGCAAAATCCCGAGAATGGGCTAAGCGAATAGTGCAAAGTCTAAGACAAAGGACGTTCAATTTGTTTTAAAATATGTTACAAGTTTAAGTCAAGGAAAAATTTTCAAAATGCATGTTTGACTTCATATGCTTATTTCACTTGCTATATTGCATTAAAATATTTTATCTTGCCTCTATTTTTCAAAAGTCTTTGCTATTTGAGTTCATGAGCCAAGTTTCTTAACGCAATTCGCAAATCCAAGTTCAATGAAGACAAGGAAGCAGCAGGAGCCGCAAGTTCAAGACCAAGTCAGTGCAAATCAAACGCTCCCCCTACCTTCCCAAAACTAACGATTTTTTTTGAGTGCAGGAATTCCACAAAATGGAAGAATGAGGAGAACTAGCAACCATCAATTTCTCATAGATTATTCGCCTTGTCGCATATGCAGTGCAAATCTATTTCTTTCTTTTTCATTATAGCCTTTGCTTTATTATTCACTCGTTTTCCAATGCATTTACTTTAAATTTGAAGGAATTGAACGTCAGATTCAATATGAATTGAAGGCAGCATTCAACGCTTTGCAGCACTATCGATACAAGAAACACGACCCAACCTTGCTTATTGGTTTTGTATTATCTTGCCTTAATTAATCTAATTTGCAACTTTGTTTCGCAGACTGCTATCAAATTTAGGCTCGTTCACCTTATGTCCGAACGTGTTGGGCTCGGTTCGCCTTATAAATGAATGTTTTGGGCCCGTTCGCCTTAAAAATGAACAATCCGGGTTCATCCACCCGTAAATCGGATATACCAACTGACACGACCCAGAATCCGGTTAGGCCGTGCGGGCACCCGACATCCTCCCCTAGACCCGTCGGGCGAACCCTTACCAATTAAATTAGGAAAATAAATATAATAATTCATAAATAAGGACAAGACTTAAAACAAAACACAGACATACTGATATCTTTAAGTTGTACAAAAGAAATTACAGCTGACTGCCCAACATACTAGGTTTAGGGTTATCCAGACTAGACATCTAAGAGAACAAAGAAGACAAATACCTCCTGAAGGGAGCAAGATGTAACTGAAATAATAACCAATAAATTGGTGGCCATCCAGAATAAAAGCTGGTTCACCCTGACAGCTGAAGTCGTCTTCGCTCCTACACAACGTGGCGAACTCAATCCTGGAGCGAACCTTCCGAAATGAAATAGATAGACAAGAAACAAATAATAAACAAGGGTGAGTCAAAAGGACTCAATAAGTGGGGCAGACTAGCCACCTCAAAGAATAGGATAGCTAGCCAGGGAGAAGAAACAGATAAACCAAATTCCTCTTATTTAAATTATAAAAAGGCAAAGCCAGATAACAACCGGAAACACGTATGAAACCATAAACTCAACCGGGGATACGAGCCAGAAACATATCAACAAATAAGAAATGCACATATAAGTAGGACAGTAGTCATGTATCGTAAGTCTACCCAATGGTATGAAATGAGATGAAATGAAATGAAATGTGATGCAAAGGGTCACATGTGCCCGTAATCCCATCCCGAAGCGGAATACTCCTGCATTCGAGGGGAATCCAATCTGATAACCAACTGGAGCGGAATACTCCTGCTCCTGGGGCGGAATACTCCTGCACCCGATATAATATAAACCAGAGGCGGAATACTCCTGCACTCTCTTGGGGCGGAATACTCCTGCACCCGATATAATGTAAAGCTGAGGCGGAATACTCCTGCACTCAATATCTGACATAAGAGCGGAATACTCCTGCTCTTGGGGCGGAATCCTCCTACCCTCAATGTGATACAATGGAGCGAAATACTCATGCTCCTGGGGCGGAATACTCCTGCCCTCAATATGATACAATGGAGCGGAATACTCCTGCTCCTGGGGCGGAATACTCCTGCCCTCAATATGATATGCAATGTAATGCATATGAATGCAATGTGATGCAATAATAACCCTTCACCGGCGCGGGACTCTCATCGACAACCGGGAAGTAGATGCCAACTCGCAGCCAGGGTACAATGCTCAAATCCTCAATGCAATACCAACAATAGGACATAACATATAATATACAATATAAATCCAAAGCTAAGTCGTAATGAGTACGCCTATTGGCAGCTACACACGTAAGGAATACGTGGTAGAAAATCCACGAGGCCAGGTGCCTCCAAAGAAATGGATATAAACACTTACCTCTTCCAAAAGTTAGCTCTGCTAATCAATAACCGCTTTATCCTTTGGTTTCATTGCCAAACGATCCCACTCTATTCAATAAGCAGAAAAATATATCAAATTAGGCTAAAGGCTTCATTCCTCACATTTTAGGGCAATCCGGTTAGGAGCCTGATACCCTATTGGCATACGCAATACGCAGGCCAGGCCTATGTACAGGGTTTAAGGTCACATAATCGAATCCCAAATAATTTACATTTATATGTTGCCCGTAACTTACTGAGTACGAATATATATTCAATTCCATTATCGGGGTCCATTTGAACGTTTAAACTATTAATTTACGTCATTAGGGCGATGTCTAATATTCCTGTTTTTACCGCAAAAATATATTTAAACACACGTAATAAACTCAAATACTATATTAGGATTCTGGGGTGAAAATACTATTTTTCTCCGGCCCCTTTTCTCATTTTCTGGCATTTTTTCCACTGCAGTCATTTCATTTTTTCTCTGTTCCTATTCTGCTTACTGATCTATTAAGAACTAAGGGATATATATCCCTTAGTATCGCCGCCAAGCTCATGGACTCCCTTTCCATTTTTGTCTTTTTTCCTTTTTCGTCTTTTTCCTTTTTTTTTCTTTTTCTTTTTAAAATTCGCAATTACGGTAAAAATTAAAACGGTACACTACGATATTCGAAATAATTCCAACTTTTGCATACAAGTTATACAAAATATATGTAACATACTCGCGAAGACGGATCTCAACTTGGACTCCCGAAACTCAAAATGCGAATTTAAATGAAAAAGGTCAAATTATTTAACTTTCGGCATCTTAGCGGAAACTAGCCGAACAACATCGAAATTCACTTTCGAAAGTTTACAAAAATTACAAATAATCATATGAACCTAACGGCGCTTTCGGATTTTGAATCGGAGTTCATTCGGCAAAATCGAGCTCGAAAATCTCTTTTTAATATTTATTGGCAATAAAAACTGAAACCTTCTTCCGATGCCTACCAAACGAGGTCTGATTTAGCTCAAATTTTACAGATAAGTCCCAATGGATATTAAGAACATTTTAAAATTATCGACACGCCAATCGGAGTCCTAACTTCTGAAACGACTAACCGAGGTCGTTTCATTCTCCTCCACTTAAACTCTCGTTCGTCCTCGAACGAGCCTAAATCGAAAGCAAGATTTACGCAGGTAACAAGAGAACTTGCACACCCTTCATAAACTACTCTACGGAAATTATCTCATAATTACAGAATCAGAGTTATAACACGCACATCAAACTCTTGAATAAAAACATAGCTGGATAATATGATAACGTCATTGCCCAACTTATTCGGACTAAGCTGACACTTCCTCAAACACGTGAGGAGAACTCTACATTTTGAAACAAAGACACACGAAACTCTGGATGGATTAACATGATTCAGCCGATTATCACCCCTTCGATATACCTTTCGATATAGAACAAGCCGATGAAACTAGGAATTAACTCACACTTGATGCAATAGGGAAGCTTTTGAAGTACCTTGTCATTACACACTATAGAAGATTTGATGCAAGCTATATCATATTTTTACGAACGTACTATGCAACATCTCAGCTGATGTTAGTGTTGTTCCGCAAGCTCTTTGTGGGAATGTGGTTACTCATACCCTAATGTATGTCAAAGGTTCATCTGAACAGGGTCTATCATATAAGGATAAGGATCATGCAAATACTACTGGATAGTATGATGCAGACCAGGAATGATCTCCAGACTGAACATCTACTTCAGGGTATTGTCTTTGAATTAGAAATATTATGACTTGAAAAAGTGAAAATAACAAAAACATATAGTTGGACCATGAGCTGAAGCAGAACACCAGCAAAAAGTTGATTACATGTGCACTTATAACGCTAAAGTAACTTATTAAAGAGTTGAGGTGTGAAAGAGATATACATACCAATGATGGATTGTCGACAAGCTGCACTAGACTGTTAATTCTAAATTTTCATGAAGTAAAACAGCGTCAGTATGAAAATCCAGTTATAGTTGAATACAGATAAATAGCCAGAAGAAAACCGGAGTCACCATACAAGGTTACTACTGACGGTATTCTTATGTATACAGATAGACTTTATGTCCCTGATGTTGCCGATTTACGTGGATAGATTATGATAGAGACACATTATTCCAAATACACGGTTCATCTAGGTTCGACTAAGATGTACCATGATCTCGAACAGATTTATTAGTGGGATGGAATGAAGTGTAACATAGCAGAATTTGTGGCTCAATGTTCTAATTGCCAGCAAGTTAAAGTCGTGTCATCTTTCCAGACTTTATGCTTTCAGCAGATAGATACGTATATATGATCAGCTACCAGTTGTTTAAGCTTTGGGAGGTATGGAATTCAAAGGAAACATGGTTTAGAAGCAAGAAACATCAAAGGTATGTAAGACTAAACCTTTCTTTTGGCAAGGCATGTATCTTTTAGCTTTTGAAGCTTTTCTTAGTTCTAATCTTAGTGTTTCTTGTGAGAAACTTGTATGGTACCAAGTAAACCTTGTATATACTTAATTTTGTACTAAAATCCAAGGTGAAGGACGTCCAAATCAGACAGACAAAACGTTTCAAAATCTGGAAAATTGTTTTGATCTTTTGACAGTTGTTAGTATATTGATCATAACTCCTTGTACAAAATTTATATTAAGATGATTTAAGAATCTACAGAATCCTAAGACATATATCTACATCTTTCATGCAGACCATGAAATCTATATCTTTCATCTACACTCTGAAAATTAGGTTGAAAATCAGGACAGTGGTGCTGTCCAGACATTCTATCTGCAGATGAGTTATGTCATCCAGTTGGCTCATCTTGTTATCAATTTAACATGTTTATGTTATCAGTTTATCCGGGTATCCATTCCCGTGTATGTATAGTATTGTTTCTGTTTTTGCGGATCATCCAGTTTCAGGGGAAACTCTGCCAAAATTTTTATAGAAATTCAAAGAGTTAGACAAATTCTAAGTTTCAGGTTGTGTCTATAATTCTATCCAGAGTTTTCTTATCATTCCTTCGAGTCCATATATATTGTTGCCACACGTGTTATGCCTCATACATGCTTATGCTTATATTGTGATAATGTTATGTGTGATTTGGAGTCCCCCATAGAGGCTGGACATTGGACACACAGTCCGGTCGCGTGTGATACTACCCATCTGGGGGACACAGCCCCTCTGGTTCAGGCGGGAGTTGAAACACCTAGTGTGACCGGGTGTCCTTCACACACTCTGACCAGAGAGATTAGATACTACTGGCTGGGGGGGATATAGCCCATAACACCCACCAGGTTTGTTATATACGCGTATATAGCCACAGTATGCACTGCATGATTATACATGAGGCTAGTTCCGGTTTTCAGTTACCTGATTTGGGGGGATACAGCCCATAACACCAGACAGGTACTAGTTCGGGTTTTCAGTTACCTGATTTGGGGGGATACAGCCCATAACACCAGATAGGTACTAGTTCAGATGTTCAGTTACCTGATTTGGGGGGGATACAGCCCATAACACCAGACAGGTTCCAGTTCAGATAACAGTTCAGTTTTAGCTCAGTACCAGTTATCAGTTCTCAGTTTTCAGCCAGTTCTTAGCGTCAGTATCAGTTGACAGTTATCAGTTCCAGTTTCTAGTAACCAGCTATCAGTCATATTACAGTTATTTATCAGTATAGTTCAGCTCAGTCTTCAGTTCCAGATTCAGCTCGACTTCAGTTTATATTTAGATCATGTTTAGTACGTTCTTCAAATTTCCAGCTATATTGCTATGCTCCAGCTCATATTTACATATTTATATTCCAGCCTTACAGTTTCATTCAGCTATGATATGTTATATGCTCATGCCTTACTTACTTGGTACATTTCGTACTCACGCCCTTTTCTGGGGCGCTGCGTTTCATGCCGCGCAGGTGCAGATAGATCAATGCTTGGACCATGTTAGTTGGCCATCTATCAGCTATTGGAGTCACTCCGCTTACTCCCGGAGTTACTTATATTTTGGTATGTGTACAGTCAGCCAGCTTGGGTATGTCGGGGCTTTGTCCCGTCCTTTATATATTCAGTTCATCACTCTTAGAGGCCTGTAGATATGTCCCTGTGTGGTTCAGTCAGTATGTTATGTATGTCAGCTTATGTTAGCCTTGTCAGCTTTTTGCATTGTATAATTCTCATCAATTAGGTTTATGCTTATTCCGTTTATCAGTTATATTCATGGTTAGCAGATTATCAGCAGGATTAGTGATGATCGACACTTAGTGTTGGTCATCCGTCGCGGCCCTAGGTTGGGTCGTGACAGAAATGACTGGCGGTGGTCATTATATGCTAAGTACGAAAGGTACAGAAACATTTAGAACAGAAACAAGAATCGTAACTGAGAAAAGGAAAGGACGCAGTAGTAAAAAATGCCAGAAAATGCGAAAAGAGCCGAAGAAAAATAGTATTTTCACCCTGAAATATTCTGGTAATGATCCTAATATATTATTTGAGTATATTATGTGTGTTTGAATATATTTTTACGGTAAAACTTGGAATATTAGACATCATTTTAAGAAGTTCAATTAATAGTTTAAAGGATCAAATGGACCCCGATAATGGAATTGATTATATATTCGTACTCAGCGAGTTATGGGCAACATATAAATATAATTTATTTGGGGTTTGGTTATGTGACCATAAACCCTGTACATAGGCCTGGCCTGCGTATTGCGTATGCGAATAGGGTATCAGGTTCCTACCTGGATTGCCCTAAGATGTGAGGAATGAAGCCATTAGCCTAATTTGATATATTTTTCTGCTTATTGAATAGAGTTGGATCGTTTGGCAATGAATTGAAAGGACAAAGCGGTTGTTGAGTAATCGTGCTAATTTTGTAACAAGGTAAGTGTTTATATCCATTTCTTTGGAGGCACCTGGCCTCGTAGATTTTCTACCACGTATTCCTTACGTGTGTAGCTGCCGATAGGCGTACTCATTACGCCTTAGCTTTGAATTTACATTGTATATTATATGTTAAGCCCTGTTGTTGGTATTGTATTGAGCATATGAGCATTGCACTCTGGTTTTGAGGCATTGCATATACTTCCCGGTTGGCGATGAGAGTCCCGAGCCGGTGAAGGGTCATTATTACATATACTTCCCGGTAATCGATGAGAGTCCCGAGCCGGTGAAGGGTCATTATTGCATATACTTTCCGGTTGGCGATGAGAGTCCCGCACCGGTGAACGGTAATTATTACATATACTTCCCGGCAATCGATGAGAGTCCCGAGCCGGTGAAGGGTCATCATTGCATATACTTCCCGGTAATCGATGAGAATCCCGAGCCGGTGAAGGGCCATTATTGCATATATCTCCTGGTAGACGATGAGAGTCCCGCGCCGGAGATAGGTATCAGGCATATGTGACTGCATTGCATCATACCGCATTCATTCCATCTCATTGCACCGCATACTGACTATTGTGTGTATTGTGTTGTGTTTTATGTATGCGGTATGTATACTATGTCGTGGACATATCTCAGTTTGCCAGTATATTTCTGGCTCGTGTTCTGGGTTGCGGGGATCGGGTTGCACACCGCGACGATATAAACATATGGATCGGGTTGCACGCCGCAACGGTATAAATATATGAATCGGGTTGCACGCCGCGAGAGTATGAATATATGGATCGGGTTTCACGCCGCAACAGGATGAATATATAGATCGGGTTGCACGCCGCAACAGGATGTATTTCTAGTTTTTGATGTGTTCGGGATACCTATATATTCTGGCTGTCTTACGTTCCTGGTTGTTGAATAGTTTGCGAATCCATATGTGTTTCTAGTTATAATCTGGTTCTGCCTTTTCATAATTTAAATAAGAGGAATCTGGTTTATTTGTTTTTTTTCTCCCTGGCTAGCTATCCTATTCTTTGAGGTGGCTAGTCTGCCCCACTTATTGAGTCCTTTTGACTCATCCTTGTTTGTTGTTTGTTTCTTGTCGATCTATTTTATTTCGGCAGGTTCCCTCCAGGATTGAGTTCGCCACGTTGTGAAGGAGCGAAGACGACGTCAGCTGTCAGGGTGAGCCAGCTTTTATTCCGGATGGCCACCAGTTTATTGGTTATCATTTCAGTTGCATTTTGATCCCTTCAGGAGGTATCTGTCTTCTTTTGTACTCTTAGATGTCTAGTCTGGATAGCCCTAAACCTAGTATGTTGGGTAGTCAGCTGCAATTTCTTTTGTACAGGTTAGAGGTATCAGTATGTCAGTGTTTTTTTTAAAGTCTTGTCTTTATTTATGAATTATTATATTTATTTTCTTGATTTAATTGGTAAGGGTTCGCCCGACGGGTTTAGGGGAGGATGTCGGTTTCCCGCACGGCCTAACCGGATTCCGGGTCGTGTTAGTTGGTATCAGAGCCAGGTTCAGAGTCTATCCAGACTAAGACAGTGTCTAGTATAGTCTCGCTGATGGGTACGTAGACGTCCGTACTTATCTACGAGACGCTATGATGGCATTTAGGAAGTTTCACTTCCTTCTTTTCTGATCGTGCGTTGTTCTAGGATGCAAAATTTTTTTTCGTTAATTCGTTCGTGTTAATTGTGAACCCTCGTACGACAAATCAGCAAACCGAAGGAGTTCAGGATGAAGTAGTCTAGCCTAGGGCTAGAGTTACTCAAGCCCCAAGAGTTGTGGATCATGCTGACGATCATGTTTCGCAGGCCCCAGCTGTACGAGCTCGCGATGGGCAATGGAGCAGGGCCTTGTGGTTCTCTTGGTTCTGTATGATTCTTTTACGAGAATCTTGGCTACGCAGATACCACAACCTATTATTCGCTAGGCAGCTTATTAGGTTGCCGCAGATGCAGATGTTCGGACTTAGAGAGTTCTTGTTCCTGTTCCAGTTCCTGATGTTGCCCCAGTAAATTATGTTCCAGAGGCAGCATGTGTTGTGCCACTAATTATTCTAGTAGGTTAGCTAGCCAAGTAATAGCTCGGTCCTAGTGTCCGAAGATGCTGTATTATTTTATCAGGGTGACCCTTCCGATATTCTCAAGCCATGCATCAGATAACCCCTGTGTAAGTTGTTTTTTAAAAATAAAATGATGTCAGCGTATCCTTCAGGCTCTTGATTATATCGAGCGATATGGTGTTGGTTATTCTTCTTTCCAGTTTCAGGGGTCCAACCTTGAATTGGTGGGCCTCTCTCTCTTATTAGCTAACTTCTGTCGATTTTTCTTCTAGATTCGTGGAAAAGTTCCTTTTGAGTAGCGAACGAGATGAAAAGTGTTTCCAGTTCGAGTGGATTGGACAGGGTAGCCTGTCGGTTAGCCTGTTGGTTTCAGAATATGAGATTGAATTATATAGAATGGCTTAATATGCATTAGAACTAGTCCATGAGCCTTTCGAGAGATTCAAAGATTTATTGGTGACCTTTCTCCTTCCTTGAGATCCCAGATGGGTCGAAAAAAATTGAGGTTGGGTGAGAAATCTCGTGGCCCTGGTGGGCATCATACCTTGTTTGAAGGTTAGAGTTCTGATTATTTTGGGAGGTCACCCTCCAGATTAGCTCAGTTAGTGTCACGTGATTCTTAGAGTGCGCGGGTAGTTCATCAAGATTAGACTCAGCTTTCTCTTTGTAGCTTTCAACAATCTGTCCAGCTTCAATTTTCACTGAAAAGGTATTATCATTGTCGCAAGCCTGTCATCTTTGGTGGAGTTCTCCCTTACTCGGGCAAGTAGGCAGTCGTCTTTTCTCTCATCATCAGGCACCTGCACCGTCGCAGGGAATTTCATTTAGATCTCAATAAGCAAAGGAAGTTCCACCATCCAGTAGAGGTTGAGAGTGTGGTGACAGTGGTTCTTCAGAAAGTGATTGTCAGGGTAGTGGCTCAACTCAGTTGCAGGGGCAGTTCAATGAGCTGCCAGTCTGGAAGGATACTGAGGTATCCGATGTAGTACACCCAAGTATTTCTAGCTCACTTATATGTGTGTAAGCTTTGATTCTTCCGTTCGATCTGGAAATGGTTTGTCTTATCATGTTTCGACGGTTTCCTTGGATATTGTCGTAATTAAGAATCACTTGCGGTAGAGGGGTGAGTTTCTGATACGATTTATTCCTGGCATTTATGAGACCCTGCTAGTTTATCTGATCTAAATATGAGAGATTTGACGGTGAGTATTGCTATTGCCTGCTTGGCATCCTGTTATGCCATCTTGTGCTATTATGTCAAGTCATTTTACCTCTCTCCTCGGAAATCAGTGTTGGTAGGATGATAGGATCCTAATTCGTCACCATCCGAAAGTGTTATCGTGTCTTCCGGTGCAAATTGATTAGTAAGTAATATTCGATCTACGTATCTCATCTTGGTTCAAAATTCTAATAAAGTTATGTTATCCTTTGAGCTTATCTGGGTTATAAAAGGATTTCTGGTAAATTGTCAAAGTTTCCTTCTTATTGGGAGGTTAAATTGGCATGGACGTTTTTCCATAAAGCTTATTTAATGTCTATCTCTTCAATTGCGATTCTTTGGCTCGCCTGACTCGGAAATAGTCTAACTTTGGTAGCCAAGTAAATAAGAAGATGAACTTCCTGAAGCTCTAATTATTTTTATCGTCAATCCATTTCCATTTCTTCTTCGACCGACACTAGTGAGCTTGGGTGATTGGTAGCCGCTTGTGACGTTCCCTCTGTTGAGCCAGAGTACGTGTTATTGTAGCCGGGTAAGCATATTATTGTTTTGGATATTAGTTTATCCGGGTATCCATTCCCATGTATAGTATAGTGCTGGTTCTGTTTTTTGCGGATCATCCAGTTTCAGGAGAAACTCTGCCGAAATTTTTATATAGAAGTACCATCCATCAGGCAGTGGTGTTTACGGCAAGGTATGGAGTTGTGAACTCGAGAGTTGCAGCTGGTTGGCAACTCGAAAGGGTGGTTAGTAGTTTAGGTCTGCCTACGTTCAGCTTTTAGCTAAATCTTATTTAGTCTAGCAGACTGTGCGAGGATGGTTATTCCTATTCAAATAGTTGCATGAGTGTATGCTTTAAGTGGAGGAGTCTTCCTCCAAATACTGAATGGTAATACTAAATCTCCGAAGTGTTGATACCACTTTTCTCACGACCCAACCTAGGGCACGACAGAAACCTACAATGAGTGTCGATCACTGCTAAACCCACTAATAATCTATTAATGATAGAGATAAGCTGGCGACCTGATCGTATATACGTACCTATCTGCTGAAAGCATAATGTCTGGAAAGATGACACGGCTTTAACTTGTTGGCAATTAGAACACTGAGCCACAAATTCTGCTATGTCACACTTCATTCCGTCCCACCAAGAAATCTACTTAAGATCATGGTACATCTTAGTCGAACCTGGATGAACAGTGTATTTGGGATAATGTGCCTTTATTATAATCTGAAGTCTATCTTTATATATGAGAACACCGTCAGTAGTAACCCTGTATGGTGACTCCGGTTTTCTTCTGGCTATTTTTCTGTATTCAACTATAACTGGACCCTCATACTGACGCTGTTTTACTTCATGAAAATATAGAGTTAAAGGTCTAGTGCAGCTTATCGTCCATCCATCATTGGCATATTTCCTTCACACCTCAACTCTTTGAGAAGTTACTTTAGCGTTATAAGTGCACATGTAATCAACTTTGTTGCTGGTATTTTGCCTCAGCTCATGGTCCAACTACATGTCTCTTTTATTTTCACTTTTCAAGTCATAATATTTCCAATCTAAAGACAATGCCCTGAAGTGGGTGTTTAGTCTGAAGATCATTTCTGGTCTGCATCATATTATCCAGTAGTTGCATGATCCTTATCCTTATATGATAGACCCTGTTCAGATGAACCTTGACATACATTAGGATGTGAGCAACTACATTCCCATAAGGAGCTTGCGGAACAACACTAACATCAACTGAGATGTTGTATAGTGCGTTCGTAAAAATAATATAGCTTGCATCAAATCTTCTATAGTGTGTAGTGAAAAGCTACTTCAAGAGCTCCCTCTATTGCATCAAGCGTGAGCTAATTCTTAATTCTAGCGACCTGTTCTATATCGAAAGGTATATCGAAAAGGTGATTCTCGGCTGAATCATGTTAATCCATCTAGAGTTTTGCATATCTTTGTTCCGAAAAAGGTTTCTCGCGATCGAGGAAGGATCGGCTTAGTCAGAATAAGCTATGCAATGATATTATCATATTATCCATATATTTTTATTCCAAAAGTACGATATGCGTGTTATGATTTTGATCCTATAATAAGAAGATAATACCCGTGGAGAAGTTTATGAAGGTCGTGCAAGTTCTCTTGTTATCTGCGTGAATCTAGCTTTAGACTTAGGCTCGTTCGAGGACGAACGAGAGTTTAAGTGGAGGAGAATGAAACGACCTCGGTTAGTCGTTTCAGAAGTTAGGACTCCGATTGGTGTGCTGATAATTTTAAAATATTCGTAAGGTCCATTAGGGCTTGTCTGTAAAATTTGAGCTAAATCAGACCTCGTTTGGTACGTATCGGAAGAAGATTTCAGTTTTTATTGTCATTAAATGTTAAAAAGAGATTTTTGAACTCGGTTTTGGCGAACGAGCTCCGATTCGAAATCGAAAGCGCCCTAGGTTAGTATGATTATTTGTAACTTTTATGAACTTTCGAAAGTGAATTTCGATGTTGTTCGGCTAGTTCCCGCTAAAATGCCGAAAGTTAAATAACTTGACTTTTTTCATTTAAATTCGCATCTTGAGTTTCGGGAGTTCTATTTGAGATCCGCCTTTGCGACTATGTTACATATATTTTGTATAACTTGTATGCAAAAGTTGGAATTATTTCGAATATCGTAGGGTACCGTTTTAATTTTTGTCACAAAAAGAAAAAAAATAAAAGAAAATGAAAAAGAAAAAAGAGAAAAAGACAAAATAGGAGAAAGAGAAAGAAATGACTGGCGGTGGTCATTATATGCTAAGTACGTAAGGTACAGAAAAATTTAGAACAGAAAAAAGAATCGTAACAGAGAAAAGGAAAGGACGCAGTAGAAAAAAATGCCAGAAAATGCGAAAATAGCCGGAGAAAAATAGTATTTTCACCCTGAAATATTCAGGTAATGATCCTAATATATTATTTGAGTATATTACGTGTGTTTGAATGTATTTTTACGGTAAAACTTGGAATATTAGAAATCGTTTTAACAAGTTCAATTAATAGTTTAAAGGGTCAAATGGACCCCGATAATGGAATTGATTATATATTCGTACTCAGCGAGTTATGAGCAACCTATAAATATAATTTATTTGGGGCTTGGTTATGTGACCATAAACTCTGTACATAGGCCTGGCCTGCATATTGCGTATGCGAATAGGGTATCAGGTTCCTACCTGGATTGCCCTAAGATGTGAGGAATGAAGCCTTTAGCCTAATTTGATATATTTTTCTGCTTATTGAATAGAGTGGGATCGTTTGGCAATGAATTCAAAGGACAAAGCGGTTGTTGAGTAATTGTGCTAACTTTGTAACAAGGTAAGTGTTTATATCCATTTCTTTGGAGGCACCTGGCCTCGTGGATTTTCTACCACTTATTCCTTACATGTGTAGCTGCCGATAGGCGTACTCATTACGCCTTTGCTTTGAATTTACATTGTATATTATATGTTAAGCCCTGTTGTTGGTATTGTATTGAGCATATGAGCATTGCACTCTGGTTTTGAGCATTGCATATACTTCCCGGTTGGCGATGAGAGTCCCGAGCCGGTGAAGGGTCATTATTGCATATACTTCCCGGTAATCGATGAGAGTCCCGAGCCGGTGAAGGGTCATTATTGCATATACTTTCCAGTTGGCGATAAGAGTCCCGCACCGGTGAAGGGTCATTATTACATATACTTCCCGGCAATCGATGAGAGTCCCGAGCCGGTGAAGGGTCATCATTGCATATACTTCCCGGTAATCGATGAGAATCCCGAGCCGGTGAAGGGTCATTATTGCATATATCTCCTGGTAGACGATGAGAGTCCCGCGCCGGAGATAGGTATCAGGCATATGTGACTGCATTGCATCATACCGCATTCATTCCATCTCATTGCACCGCATACTGACTATTGTGTGTATTGTGTTGTATTTTATATATGCGGTATGTATACTATGTCGTGGACATATCTCAGTTCGCTAATATATTTCTGGCTCGTGTTCTGGGTTGCGGGGATCGGGTTGCACACCGCGATGATATAAACATATGGATCGGGTTGCACGCCGCAACGGTATAAATATATGAATCGGGTTGCACGCCGCGATAGTATGAATATATGGATCGGGTTGCACGCCGCAACATGATGAATATATGGATCGGGTTGCACGCCGCAACAGGATGTATTTTTGGTTGTTGATGTGTTCGGGATACCTAAATGTTCTGGCTGTCTTACGTTCCTGGTTGTTGAATAGTTTGCGAATCCATACATGTTTCTAGTTATAATCTGGTTCTGCCTTTTTATAATTTAAATAAGAGGAATCTGGTTTATTTGTTTCTTTTCTCCCTGGCTAGCTATCCTATTCTTTGAGGTGGCTAGTCTGCCCCACTTATTGAGTCCTTTTGACTCACCCTTGTTTGTTGTTTGTTTCCTGTCGATCTATTTTGTTTCGGCAGGTTCGCTCCAGGATTGAGTTCACCACATTGTGAAGGAGCGAAGATGACTTCAGCTGTCAAGGTGAGCCAGCTTTTATTCCGGATGGCCACCAGTTTATTGGTTATCATTTCAGTTGCATTTTGCTCCCTTCAGGAGGTATCTGTCTTCTTTTGTACTCTTAGATGTCTAGTCTGGATAGCCCTAAACCTACTATGTTGGGTAGTCAGCTGCAATTTCTTTTGTACAGCTTAGAGGTATCAGTATGAATTATTATATTTATTTTCTTGATTTAATTGGTAAGGGTTCGCCCGACGGGTTTAGGGGAGGATGTCTGTTAGCTTGGATAAGCTTGGAGTTTTGACTGATGACTGAGGAACGGATTCAAAGGACCTGTTCCTTTGAATCACTGTAGCAGAATAGATAATTCATGCAAAATCGTTTAATTAAGATATTATTATTTATCCCAAATCTGACGTATATCTTGGTAATTATGCAGGCCTTATCAGATACGAAAAGATTGCATAACTAAGGGATAAAGGATTCGGATTCTAGAAGGTAGAATCCAAGTAGGATTCAAAGTCAAGGGAGCTTTGGAATTCTAATTCATTGAGACTTCTTGGCTGCTGGAAGCTATAAAGCGTGAAGACTATCAGCCATAGAAGTGTACACAAATACAGAGAGCATCGAGCAAAAGCTGAGAAGTATTATTAGCTTATTTGTGTAATCAGTTAGCTACAGCAGAACTAAGTGAGAACCTGTTCCTTAGATTGAATCTTGTAAAAGTTCGAGTCTTAGTTCAATTGTAGTAAGCAAAAATCGTGTTGTAAACTTTCTGGTTCAAGTCGTGGACTTGACACAACTTCACTGATCGTGAGAAAGATCACTAGAGGATTAGAGTTAGTCCTAGGTTAGTAAGAGTGAGTCTTGTAACCAAGTAGGTCTTTTTACATAGTGAAGTTGAAATCCTACTTGTGAAGTAGGTCGTGGTTTTTTGATCCCGTGTCTAGGGGTTTTTCCACGCTAATATCTGGTGTTCAATTACTTACAGTTTTTATTCCGCACATCGTAGAGTAAAGGAACACATTTTAAGGAACTGGTCCTTAAAACAGTAAAGTGGTGTAATCGTGGGAAATAACAATTGGTATAAAAGCGGGTTATCCTTGAAAAGGCTAACACCTAGGATTAGATGAGTACATCACAAGAGAACAGTGAGGGTCAGTCAATGGTTAGAGCACCTTACTTCAATGGGAAATACTATTCATGGTGGAAAGAGAGGATGCGTGATCACCTTCAAGCAGAAGATTACGAATTGTGGGACATAGTAACTGAAGGTCCCATGATCCCAATGAAGAAGGATGCTGATGGGAAAGATGTTCCCAAAACCAGGAAGGAATGCAATGCTGAAGACATAAAGCAATGGGAAAAGAATGCAAAGGCAAGGAAGTGGCTGGTTGGTGGACTTAGTCCTGACGAATGCACTAGGATCAGAGGGTATGCCACTGCAAAGGAGATTTGGGATGCTCTACAAGTTGCACACGAAGGAACAAGTCAGGTAAAAAGGTCCAGAGGTACACTTCTTTATGCTGAATATGAAAGCTTTAAAATGAAAGAAGAAGAATCAATTTCTGAAATGTATACTAGATTTAATGCCATTGCTTCTGAACTTATCTCTTTGGGAAGGGTTTTAACTGTGGAAGATAGGGTAGAAAAGATTTTAACTAGGGTTCTTCCAGATTCTTGGGAGATCAAAGCTTGTGCTATCATTGAAAGTAAAGATTTAACTACTTTATCCTTAGATGAGCTTATAGGAGCACCAGTTAAAACTGAACCTAACCTAGCCTTGACTGCTGGTGATAAAATCATGGATGATAAGGAACTGGTCCTTATCGCTAAAAGTGTTCAGAAATATTTGAATAAGAAAAGGGAAATTAGTGGACAGGGTAGGTCTACTAACATGAAACAGGCTGGAGAATGCCACAAATGTGGAAGCTCGGAGCACTACATCAGCAAATGCCCAATTATGGAAGGAGAATGGAGGAAGAAATTCATTGATGAAAGAAAGAAGGCTAGGGAACAGGTCCATAGGAAAAGTGGAAATCCCAAAGCGCTGGTTGCAGGATGGCAAGACAGTGAAGATGAAATAACTGATGATGATCTGGATGAGGATCTTGCTCTAATGGCACTTGGAGATTCAGAAAATGAAGAAGATCCTGAGGTATTTGTTTCTAAACTTAAAGAAGATGTAAAAAGCATGTCTAGAGAAAAGTTGGTTAAAGTATTCCATATTGTGCTAAATGAATTTAAAACTCTGAGGGATGATAATCACCAACTGCATGATAAAGTTGACTGTTTAGAAATAGAATGCAAAGAGGAAATAATTAAAAATGATTTTCTGGAAAGGAACGTTAGCATGCTTGAGGAACAGGTCCTCACACTTGAAACAACTGCTCAGGAATTAGAAAATGTTAAAACAGTTGTAAAAGGTAAAGGTGTTGCTAATTCTCATCAGATCATTGCTGAAGAGAAACTGAAAGACACAGTTGATGAACTGTGTAAGAAAGATGAAAAGATAAGATCTTTAGAAGAAGACTTGGTTAAAACAAAAATGGAATTAAGAAAAACTGTAGAATGGAACAAGTCTTCTGAAGCACAAGAATGGTTACAGGAAAATCATAGTAGTAACAGGAAAGGTATTGGATTTATGAAAGCTCAGAGTTCATCAAAATGGAATCCAAAGAGTAAGTACTTATCATTTCCTGAAAACTGGCTATGCACTCACTGTGGGAACACTGGTCACCGGAAAGAAAATTGTCAATCTTTAAAAATGGCTGCCCAGAGGAACAGGTCCTATAAACCTGTTGAAAATCCTGTGAAACAGAAGAATAGGTCCTACAAGCCTGTTCAACATTCTGTAAAAAAGGAAAATGTTCACACAAAGAAACCATTACCATTCTGGGCTAGGAGAGATCTGATTCATCCTTTTTCAAAAGGAAAAGAACCCAAACTAGTTTGGGTTCTTAAAATTAACCCCTAGTTTTCTTTTGCAGGCTAGAGTGAAGGAGACAAACTACAAATGGTACATGGACAGTGGTTGCTCAAGACATGTGACAGGACATAAGGAACTGTTCCTTTCACTCTCAGCCTTCCAAGGAGGAAATGTTTCCTTCGGTAATGGTAAGAAAGGGGAAATTATTAGAATTGGAAAGGTAGGTAGGTCTGATTCACACTGTATAGATAATGTATTTCTAGTAGATGGGCTGAAGCATTGCTTATTGAGCATATCCCAATTGTGTGACAAAGGTAATAATGTTAACTTCTCATCTACTGGATGCACTGTGACTAATCAAGCTTCTGGAGAGGTTATTTTGCAGGGAAACAGACATGGAAACATCTACAAAGTAGACTTGCTGACATTGTCTGATGGAAGCTTGAGCTGCTTAAGTGTGGTGCAAAATGATCCCCTCCTATGGTACAAAAGACTAGGACATGCTAGTCTTTCACAATTGAACAAACTTGTGTCAAAGGACTTGGTGATAGGTCTTCCTAACATCAGGTTTAATGAAGAAAAAGTATGTGAAGCATGTGCCAGGGGGAAGCAGGTAAAATCCTCCTTCAAATCGAAGAAACAGGTAAGTACCACTAAACCTTTGGAACTGGTCCATATGGATTTATGTGGCCCTATGAGAACAATGAGTCGTGGAGGTAAGAAGTATGTTATGGTACTGGTGGATGATTACTCCAGATTTACATGGACTATATTTCTTGCATCTAAAAAAGAAGCATTTAATGCATTTTTAATTTTTGCTAAGAAAGCTCAAAGAACTCTAGATAACCATATTGTTGCCATTAGGTCAGATCATGGAACTGAATTTGAAAATCATATGTTTTCCAATTTTTGTAATGAGAATGGCATTAATCGTAATTTTTCCTCACCCAGAACTCCACAACAAAATGGTGTAGTGGAAAGGAAAAATAGGACTCTAGAAGAAATGGCAAGGACTATGTTGATATCTGGAAATCTTCCACAGAACTTTTGGGCTGAGGCTATTAATACTGCATGCTACATAATAAATAGATGTATGACAAGACCTTTAATAGAAAAGACCCCATATGAATTGCTTAAAGGAAGAAAACCAAACATTTCTCATCTAAGGGCTTTTGGTTGCAAATGCTTCATACACAACAATGGGAAGGATGCCTTAGAAAAGTTTGATCCTAGAAGTGATGAGGGAATATTTGTTGGTTATTCTTTAAATAGTAAATCTTATAGGGTGTTTAACAAGAAAACATTGAAAATTGAAGAAAGCATGCATGTTAAATTTGATGAAACTGACAGTCTCACTCAAGAACAGGTACAGGAGGATGAAGAAATTGGAATGCTGAAAGAGTTTGAACTTAATCCACAAATGCAGATTCTGGATATGAGAAGTGAACTGCAAGGAACTATTCCTCAGGACAGAACTGAGAAGAGTAGCACTGAAACAGGGGGAACAAGTGTTGGTTCCACCTCACAAACTGGAAACACTACTCTATCAGGAACTGTTCCTCAGCAGAGGACTTCTGACAATGGATTGACACCCAAGCCTTTCAAGTATCAAAGGTCATATCCTGTGGATCAAATAATCTCAGATAAGGCTGCGGGAGTTCAAACTAGATCAGCAGTCAAGAATCACAATCTGTGTGCCTTTAGTGCCTTCTTATCTCTTGTTGAACCTAAAAATGTGAAAGAAGCACTGAAGGATGCAGATTGGATTAATGCTATGCAGGAAGAACTGAATCAATTCCAAAGGAGTCAAGTTTGGCATCTGGAACCCAAGCCAAGGAACAGGTCCATAATTTGAACAAAATGGGTTTTCAGAAACAAACTTGATGAGGATGGCATAGTAACAAGAAACAAGGCCAGGCTAGTTGTTCAGGGATACAGTCAAGAGGAGGGCATCGACTATGATGAGACTTTTGCTCCAGTTGCAAGACTGGAAGCAATAAGACTTCTTATAGCCTTTGCTACATACATGGAATTTACTCTACATCAAATGGATGTTAAGAGTGCGTTTCTGAATGGCTACTTGAAAGAAGAGGTGTATGTCAAGCAACCTCCAGGTTTTGAAAGTGAACAGTTCCCTGAACATGTGTACAAGTTAGATAAGGCCTTGTATGGGCTCAAGCAGGCACCAAGAGCATGGTATGAGAGGCTATCAAAATTTCTACTCCAGCATGGATACAAGAGAGGTAAAATTGATAGTACTTTGTTCTTAAAAGAAAAAGGTAAGGATCTCTTAATTGTTCAAATCTATGTAGATGATATAATTTTCGGTGCCACTTGTGAAAATTTAAGTAAGGAATTTGCAAACTTGATGGGGAGTGAATTTGAGATGAGCATGATGGGTGAACTCAATTTCTTTTTGGGTTTACAAATTAAGCAAACCTCAAATGGAACTATGATCCATCAACAAAAGTATGTTAAGGAATTACTTAAAAGGTTTGATATGGATAATGCTAAGGAAATTGACACACCTATTGCCACTGCCACAAAATTGGATCTTGATTAACATGGAATATCAGTTGATCAAAAATTGTATAGGGGCATGATAGGTTCTTTACTTTATCTAACTGTTAGTAGACCTGATATTGTTTTTAGTGTTGGTTTGTGTGCTAGGTTCCAATCAGATCCTAAAGAATCTCACTTGAAAGCTGTTAAAGGAATATTGAGGTATCTGAAAGGAACAGGTCCCTTGGAACTTTGGTATCCAAAAGGTGGTAGTTTTAATCTTGTTGGATATACTGATGCTAACTATGCAGGTTTCCTTGTTGATAGAAAAAGTACCTCAGGGATGGCACATTTCCTTGGTGAATGTTTGGTTTCTTGGGGAACTAAGAAACAGAATTCAGTGGCACTTTCCACTGCTGTGGCTGAATATGTTGCAGCTGCTTCATGTTGTTCACAGTTGTTATGGATCAAACAACAATTACAGGATTTTGGTGTTGATGTAGGAACTGTTCCTATATATTGTGATAACACTAGTGCTATTAATATGACAAAGAATCCAGTGCATCACAAAAGGACTAAACACATTGATATAAGACATCACTTCCTAAGAGACAATTATGAAAAAGGTTTGATCACCATAGCATTTTGTCCTACTGAAAAGCAAATAGCTGACATTTTTACTAAAGCTCTAGGTAGAGAAGATTTTGAAAGAAATAGATTGGAGTTAGGGATGATTAAATTCACATAAAATCTGCAATGCTTTACTTCATAATTGGCTAGAAAATTGCTCTTAAAACAAATTTTATTCAAGTCATTATGAATTATTCAGTCCAGTTTTCATACTTAAATGTATACTCTCATGCTACATATCTTATTTAGAGTTGCTAAAATTGAATGATGTTACCCTTATGCTCTTAGAATTTCAGATGATCAAAAATTGCAAATTGAAGGACACTGAATTGTGGTGTTAAAAACAGGTATGTACTCGTAATTATTCAATTAATATAGAAGAATAAAGGCTATAGGTAACTTGTGTTTAGGATAAAATCCCACTAATTTTCCTACCCATATCCAAATTGCAAAAGAGTCCCATCGGAGGAACAGTTCCTGTTCTGAAAAGGTATCCTGAAGCCTAACGGCTCTTTTTCTCCGGGAGACTCCCAAGAGTCCATAACCGTTGCATGCGTCGCTGAGGTAAGTTGATCGATTTCTACTCTAACTCCACTACCTAATTCACTCTATAAATACACTTCTTCTCCCTCATTAATCTTTTACCTTGTTCATCAATTAAAACTCTCAAAATTTCAGAAAGAATTGTTAATTATCTGCTAATTCGAATTGCAAAAATGTCTCTTGCTTCTGATAATTCTTCAACTGCACCTATTGCTGACCAACCACAAAATCTTAATCCTTCCTCACCCATGGAAACCACTGACCTAAACCCTGCAGTTCCTGAAACAATTCAAGAAATACCTGAACCAGACATTCAGGGGGAAGGATCAGTTCCCACAGCTGAGTCAATTGCTGAGCAAGTTGAGGATTTATCTCGTGCTATGGTGTTGTATCAGTATCAGGTAAACTTTACCTACCCTTTGAATGTTGTTATAGACGAGGAAGAAAAGGGAGAGGGGTCTGAGGCTGCTCTTGAGGGGGAACCTATTAAGAGGTTGGAAGCACCCATGCATGGGTCATCAGGGTCTCCAGAGGCTGCTTTTAGAGCACCCATGGAGAATGTGATAGATGTTGAGGAGGCTATAAGCGATAGTGACAGGCCCCTAGTGGATTTGATCAATATTAGGAGTCTGAGAAGAAAATTGGCTAGAAAGGGACCCATTGATGACCATGTGACTGCTGAAATTGCTGCTAAATTGAAGAAAATAGGTGATAGTTACAAGCCTGGAAATAAAAAGAAAGCTGAAAGTTCCTCTAAGGCAAAAGGACATGTTCCTTCTGCCCCAACCCCTGCTTCTGGGGGTAGGAGGACAAGAAGTGCTGCCAAAGTTGCTGATGAACAACTAGTTGCTGCCTTGGAAAAGAGCAGAAAAGGGAAAGGAAAACAGGTAGTTGAGGAGGAAGAAGTGGATGATATTGATGATATTGATCTTGCTGATTTTTCTAAGGATGATGAGATGGTAGAGGCTGAGGAGGTGGTGCCTCAGTCAAAGAAAAGGAAAGTTCCTGAGAGAAGAGTAACCAGAAGTTCAGTTAAAGCTGCTGAGAAAGTTGCTAAGAGGACCAGGTCCTCCAAGAGAGTGATTGTTTCTGAAGACTCTGCTAGTGACAGTGATGAGTTTGTTGCTGAAGATGAGAGTGATAGTGATGCTGAAGGTGGTGAGTCTGTGTACTGTGTTCATGAAGACATGTTGACCAGGAAGGTGTTGAAAGGTCGGGTCATGACTGATGTGCAAGAAGAAGGTATGTTGTGGCTGCTGCAAAAACTGCATGCTCAGGGTTGGAGGGACATGATCCTTAAGATCTCTGGGAGATGTGCTAAGGGAATGATGCAAGAGTTCTACAAGAACTGCTCCATCAGAGAAGATAGACTGACTACCTCTGTCAATGACAATGTCATTATGTTTGACACACGGGAACTTGGTGAGCTGTTGGGGATTCCTACTACTGGGTATGCTAGCTATGTCAAGACTGTTTGGCCTGACTTGACAAACTTGCCTACTGATCTGGAGATCACTAGGAAGTTTGCTGAGAATGATGGTGAAGAAAAACCCAGGGCTGTGCAGAAGAGTGAGATGCATCCACAGCACCAAGTATTGTTTGAGTTTGTGAACAAGATTGTGATGCCAAGGCAGGAGAAAAGAGGAGTTGCCAGTTTCATGGACCTGGTCCTTATGGAACTGTTGGACACTGAAAAGCAGATCAATTGGCCCAGCTTTATGATCCACCTGATAAAAAGGGTGATTGCTGGGAAGAGAAAACACTCCATGCCGTTTGGTTTCATTCTGACTGATATCTTTGCCAAGTTGAAGATTCCCTTGGAAGGGGTTGTGAAGGCTACAAAGAAGGAGACGTTTGGGTGTGCTACTTTGATAAACTGTGACTTGCCAGTTCAGGCTGATTGTTGCTCCCAAACGCACACGCAAGTATACGCGGTCGCCAAGTAATAAAGTGACAAAGTCGAGTATCGTTTCCACGAGGACTATGCAGACTAGCGCTTAATAAACAATTCCTGAACAAACTATCCAGGGGTCTTTTTTCCAATGGTTGTAAGAGTTTTATAACTAAAATGCAGTAAGTAAAGTGCTAAAGATGTAACCGAGCAATGTGGCAAAACTTTGGTTGTTAACAATATCAAGAGAGCGATCCAGGGTCAGAGTTACGAACAATCCAGTTGATGTATTCAATTGATTCCACTTCTTAAATCCCAGGTTACTAACTGACAGAGTAATTGTAATTATGAAAACCTTTCAGTTCTTCACAATCTATGCAAGCTGCTTCAATCCCTATATGTCTATGGGTTAAATCACATGCACGCATTAACGATCTTTGTAATGAGTTAAACTGGCAAGCAAGTATATGTCTATCCTACCCGCGAATTGATTCCCCGATGCCCGGGTTCACAAACTAGTTCTATTCTTCCTTATTACGTAATTAGATTCTCTCTTTCGAGTTCAACCCAAAAACCATAGATGATGTATAATTATTGAGCTCTAACAATTATACAAGTTAAATCAAGAAAGAATAAGTAACCCGTTATGGGATTCAATCAATGGAAATCAATCTTCAACAATCAACTTTCATGTAAACTCTAACCCCAGAACGTTAGGAAATTAGCCACACATATTCATAATCACAAGACAAAGATTTGGTGTAATAATGAAATACTTGATGTAATAGATGAAAGATTGGGAATAACCCTTGTTCAATGAAGTGTGTAGCTCTCAATATTGCTCCAAAGTCAAGAACTCCTTACAAAAACTAAGTAATGAACTATTTATAATGTTTCCAAACCCTTAGTAATAAGTTAGACCCGATGCTAGAAGGAATAGGACGTAAAAACGCGCACAAGGGGCGCTATAACGGGCGCCCCACGCCTCGTAAAGCGTGAGAACAACCAGACTCCGCCATTCCTTGCACGCCATGGCCATGCGGCGCGCCATGAACCGCGCCTGGCCACCTTGCGCTATAGGCTGCGCGGCGCGGGGGCTGTAGCGCCAAGCCAAAATGCTCTTCTTTCGCTCCAAAACTCGGCTTGTGTCGTGCCTTTGTGTGATCAATCCAATCTTCAAACATCCTTCAACCAATTCATGCTCAATCAAGCTCCGAAACGCTCCAAATGTATCGCGTAACGACCTACACACGAACAACACAACATTAGCGTAAAACCACATTCACAAGCTACCAAACAAGTGCAAAACAAGCTCAAATGTGCGGAAATATTAAGGAAAAGTAGGCATAAAATGCCGAACATCACCACCCCACACTTGAACCTTTGCTCGCCCTCGAGCAAATCACATCTCACTTCCTATCCTAGGTAAAACAGGTCTGCCTATGACTATGGTTGATACCGACCATTGAACCAATACACACATGACTACTATGGATCCACAACATGCCAATAATTTTCCAAAACCAAAAATATGAGAACAACCACCCCGAAATAGCTCAAATGCACAAAACTCAACTTAATGTAACCATGCTCCCACAAAATCACACCTATCTACTCAATCAAAAGCCATCAACTTCACCTACTTCATGCAAACCACATACCCTCACCAATATGAAAGAGAGTGCCCCCCCCAAAGATCACACACAAAAGCAAGTATCATGAATAGAACGGGGGCAACAACAAATGAATTCACTCACTCTCATGAAAGGCTCACATGTCACACACAATGTACCATAGGCTTGCCCGTAGTGTAGAACTCCACTAATGTAAGCTCACTCCAATCGGGATTAACTAGGACTTTAGAAAGGTCGTAATGTAAGCTAAGGGGCGGGTAGGATACATATGGTAATAGTGACTACCTCCCTAAGCACTTTAATACATCACACTTAATTTCAAGCACAATTCTCATCAAACCACCCAATCACAAGTGTCACACATACACCTTTTCAACGAGTAGCATTTTTCTTTTTAAGCACACACTAGCAAGGAATGGACATCTTTCTCTCTTTTTTTTTTTCCACAATTTTTTCTTTTCAACTTTGCTATTTTTTTCTTTTCTTATCATTTCATTTTTTTTCCAATTTCATTAACTTCCATCCTTGCCAATGTTTTCCACTACTTCACAATTTTCACAAGTATTCCCCTTTATTAGTTCCACTCAAAAACCTCCCAACATCCAACCACAACTCCAATCATCTACACAATATCAATAAAGTGCTTAAGGAGTAAGGGCCAAAAGAGTCAATTAAGAATAAATGGGTAGGCTCGGGGTGTGGGTGCCACCAAAAAGGGTCAAAGAAATCACAACAACAATTTTCCAAGGGATATATGTAAGGGTAGGCTAACAAAAGAAGGCCTTGTATCATTTCCCGACTAGAGCGAACCTAGGATTTCGCTTTGCACACACACGGGGCAAGTTCTAGACATTAGTACGCAACATGGAGCAAAAAAGAACATGCCTCACACACACATTGCACATGGTTCACACAAAGAGGTTCCATCAACAACTCTCAACTAAGCTTCTAGAATGCAACTTATGGAAATTTAAGCACTCATGCACAAAAGTTAGCACTCAAGTCAAGCAAGCGGACTCAAGCATCTCAAGGGGGTTGTTCCATTTTTTCCTTTTTCTAGGCATGCATCAAAATTAAAACCAAGGACACCACAAATAGCACATGCAATCAATTCAAGTCCATCGGTATCAAACAAATCAAAGGCACCTAGCATTCTACCTTTTACCTTAGCCTAGGGTCATCTACAACTAACTATCCTAATTCTAGAAATAAAAAACTACCCGGTTCAAAGGCCCACCCGTGGAAAAGAACCGAGGCCATAAGAAAAACCACGGGGCGGATGACATGTACCACTAAAAAAACTGAAAGGAAAATCTTTTTGGAATTTTTTCATTGGTTTTCTAATTTTTTTTTCATTTTTTTTTCCATATATTAGAGCAAGAAACAAATCAAAATAACGTCAAGTGACAAAAGAAAAAGTCCTAAGGTACATGCATCCTATCCTCAAAAATAGATAAAGGGCAGTACCCCACCCCACACTTAAACTAAGCAATGTCCCAGTGCGACAAAGAAGTAAGTGCAAAAGTAAGAGTACAAGAAAACTGCCCTGAAATCTGGATGGTGCGCGGGAGTGTGGACCTAGGCCTCCGCCTCATGATCAGTCTCATACTCACTGTCCGGATCATTGGCCACAATATCTGAATCCGTGTTCTCATCCTCCTGCGGATCCACCGTTTTAGCTTGAACCTCGCCCAGCAAACCCTTCGAGGTCTCCGTCAGCGGGACCTTACGGTCAATATCAGTCATATCAACACCCGACTGACGGGCCATAGCCTCCATCATCAAGTACTGACGTGCAGCCAAGTTGGCACTTGTCTCCCGCCACTCGTCCGGCGTCAGCTTCACCGGTGCCGTGGTGATCACCCCCTTGACCGAAGCAATGTCAAACGGCCCCCCTATATCAGGGACAATGCGATCCCCAACCTCATCTACGGGGACGCCCGCCTTCTCCAAGTAACTGGTCAAGAGGTTCCCAAAATACAACCTACTACATGATTTTTCTTTTCTTTGGTCTTTCATCACTCGCAGCATGTAGTATCCTATGTTCACCGGCCGCCCGGTCGTGAAAAAGTACACCATGCACGCCCGAGTCTTAGTGACCTCGGAGTAATGAGAACAAGGTAGTATCCGTGCATTTATGAACCTCATCCATACACGCACCGGCTTGAGAAACTGGGAGAAATGCATAAACTTGTGTCTCCCAGCCGCTCCTCGCCCCCACTTATGCGTGGAGCCCTCACCACATAGGGTCTCCCGCAAGGCCGTGTAATCCGGTTTCTTGATGTACTCTCTCAACACATCATAATCGGGGTCAGCTACCCCCAAGAAGGCATTCAATGCCGCTGGATCTAATTTCACCTTCACTCCCCTAACCGTCACCATGTCATCATCTCTCCACTCCTCATCGGGCTCCCAGTTGGCATAAAGTTCTTGGACCATGTCCAAGTTGGCGTGCCCCGGACTCTCAAACACTGAGTCCCACTTGAGGGAAATGATCTGCTCGGCCACATCTCTAAACTTTTGTAGCACCGCCCGTTTATCAATGGCTTGCTCGGGGATGTACCCCGCAAGCCGCACATTTTTATACCATGTTTGGCAATCTCCCTTCTTTACAAAAGGGAGGCCATACCGAGTCATGCCTCCGGGATGTGGTATCGGCACTGCGTCATTTGGAATCTTGGCCTTTGCCTTTGCTTTTGCCTTGGGCTTGGCCGGTGCCTTACCCTTTTGCTTTGTGGATGAAGGCCCGGCTTGAGGTTCTCTCCTCGGGCCCGCGGTGGATGAAGAACTCGCCTTTTGAGATGTGGCTACCATGGTACCTACACAAACACAAACATCAATGTGAGATGTATAGCTAGGCACCAAAAATAATTCAAGCTCAAGGGTACCACCCCACACTTAGCACACACTCTATGTGGCAATCACTTGTTTCAATGGCACGAGCAACCCCACACTTGAACAAAACTAGCCTTGGCAAAATATGCCACGTTTGGAATTTTTAAAATCAAGCTAGTGTGGGTGCCTCATGATCAAATCTAGTGTGTATGCAACACCTAATGTTCATAGTAAGCCTAAGGCATGCATTGCTACTCAAGAATTCACAATGTCATTGATATTTCATCTTTGAGGCTTTTTCACAAACACCTAGTGTGCACAACTTTGAACTAGCAATTTCAATGGATTTTGTAATGTGCCAACCCTCCCAAATTGTTGGGAGATCTCTTTTTACAAGTCACAAGTTCTATACTAAGCATCATAGACAATTAAGCACATCAAGATTGAATTTTAATGAAAAAGATTGTAACTAGCTAAGAGAATCACCCATGACCAATAATGAATACAACTTACATGTTATTGAGAAGGAAGAGTAGTAATATACTTACTTGAAGGTGTTAGAGGTGATTGCACAAGATTTGGGACGAGTTCAATTGTTAGAGATGAATTAGGATGTGATTAGAGAGAATTTGGAGTGAAAATAATGAAGAACTAGTGTAAGAGATCGGGTTATAGGGCATGGGGGATTAAAGAATTTCGGGTCAAACCCGTTGACCCGCATTTTTGATCCAACTTTTAGCCAGCCGCGATTGCCTCCGCGGCGCATGCTTGTCGCGGGCAAGTTTTTTATGTTTCTGCCTAGCCTTGCGCGATTTCCTCCGCGGCGCATGCTTGTCGCGTGCCAGACTTTGATGTTTCTGCCTAGCATGGCGCGGTGGGAGGCGCGGGGCGCTCCCAACCGCGCCTAGCTTCTTTGTTCAGCTTTTTTTTCTCGCGCTTTGGGAGGCGCGGGGCACTCCCGAACGCGCCCAAGAACGTTTTTTCGCACCGAATTTCGATTCCAAGTACAAACCAAGCGTGGGACATGTCTCGAGACGTCCCATCCCCCTCAATGCATTCATTTCACCTTATTTAGCTCACCCGATTCCTGCAAAAATGACACACAAAAACAACAAAAACGTGACACTATAAAACAAAAGAAAACTAAACTATTACAAGTACAAACTCGGGTTGCCTCCCGAGAAGCGCCTTATTTAACGTCGTGGCACGACGGGTATAAATCAAGGGTCTCTCAATGTAATTGAAGTGCGATGATTCACCGCACCTCCCCAATAATGTTTTACCCGTTGACCATTAACCAAAAATGTGCTTTCAGAACCCGGGGCTCTCAATGCAACCGCACCCTGTGCGGTAACACGAACAACTTCAAAAGGCCCCGACCATCTTGACTTCAACTTGCCCGGAAACAATTTCAACCTCGAGTTGAACAACAACACACGCTGCCCGGGCTCAAAAGAGCGATGCTCAATGTGCTTATCATGCCACTTCTTTGTCCGTTCCTTATATAATTTCGCATTTTCATACGCATGGAAACGGAACTCTTCAAGTTCATGCAGTTGGAGCATCCTCTTCTCGCCCGCTAAGGCCATATCAAAGTTGAGCTTTTGAATAGCCCAATACGCCTTATGCTCTAATTCAACCGGCAAGTGACAGGCCTTGCCATAAACAAGCCTATATGGAGAGGTTCCAATAGGCGTTTTGAATGCAGTCCGATAGGCCCAGAGAGCATCATCTAACTTCATAGCCCAATCCTTCCTCGAGGCATTCACAGTCTTCTCAAGGATTTGCTTGATCTCTCTGTTAGACACTTCCACTTGGCCACTAGTTTGGGGATGATAAGCAGTAGCCACCTTGTGGCGAACCCCATACTTAGCCAATAACTTATTGAACAACCGGTTACAAAAATGCGTACCTTCATCGCTAATGATAGCACGCGGTGTCCCAAAACGAGTGAAAATATTCTTCTTCACGAACTTCACCACCACACTCGCGTCATTCGTTGGAAGTGCAATGGCCTCCACCCATTTCGACACATAATCAACTGCTACAAGGATGTATTTATTGCCCATAGAGGGTGGGAATGGACCCATGAAATCAATACCCCAACAATCAAACAGCTCAATCTCCAAGATATTGTTCAAAGGCATCTCGTGACGCCTAGTAATGGTACCCGTTCTTTGGCAACGATCACATTGCTTCACTAGTGCATGAGCATCTTTAAATAAAGTAGGCCAAAAGAAACCAGATTGAAGTACCTTTGCAGCTGTTCGATCTCCACCAAGGTGGCCACCATAAGGAGAGGAATGGCAGCTCTGTAGAATCGGCTCTACTTCTTCCCTTGGAATACATCTCCTAGCCAGTTGATCAACTCCTATCTTGTACAAATAGGGCTCATCCCACACATAAAATCTGCTCTCATGAAGGAGTTTACGCTTTTGCTCAGCAGTTGCCCCAGGGGGGTACACATTACTCACAAGTAAATTCACCATGTCAGCATACCATGGCACCTCAGCTGCATCAAGAGCAAAAAGTTGCTCATCAGGAAACACCTCTTTAATCTCGGGCCCTTCATCTACATGATCTCTATTCTCCAGCCTTGACAAATGATCAGCAACTTGATTCTCAGTACCCTTGCGATCTCGAATTTCAACATCAAACTCTTGCAATAAGAGGACCCATCTAATGAGTCTAGGCTTGGAGTCCTTCTTTTCAAACAAATACCGGATTGCGGCATGATCAGTGTAGACAACAACTCGAGTGCCAACCAAATAAGATCTGAATTTGTCAAAAGCATAAACCACGGCTAGCAACTCCTTCTCAGTGGTAGCATAATTAGACTGGGCTGCATAAAGCGTCTTGCTTGCATAATAGATGGAGTGAAAAATTCTTCCAATTCTTTGGCCTAGAAAAGCCCCAATAGCATTATCACTCGCATCACACATCAACTCAAATGGCAAAGACCAGTCAGGAGCAATGATGATTGGTGCGGTCACCAACCTTTTCTTCAACTCTTCAAACGCCTTGATACAAGCATCATCAAACACATATTTCACATCCTTCTCTAACAATTTGCACAAGGGAGTGGAGATTTTAGAGAAGTCCTTTATGAAACGTCTATAGAACCCTGCATGTCCCAAGAAACTACGCACCCCCTTAACAGAGATAGGTGGTGGTAATTTCTCAATAGCCTCAATCTTTGCTTTATCAACCTCAATTCCTTGCTTTGACACCTTGTGCCCAAGTACTATGCCTTCTTGAACCATAAAGTGACATTTTTCCAAATTCAGCACCAGATTTGTTTCTTCACAATGGCTCAGCACGGCATCAAGATTTTTCAAACATTCATCAAACGAATCACCAACCACTGAGAAATCATCCATAAATACCTCCACAAATTTTTCCACCATGTCAGTGAAAATAGCCATCATGCATCGCTGAAAAGTCCCAGGGGCATTACACAACCCAAATGGCATCCTCGTAAATGCATAGGTGCCATATGGACAAGTAAAAGTGGTTTTCTCTTGGTCTTCAGGGGCTATCACAATTTGATTGTAGCCCGAATACCCATCCAAGAAACAGTAATACTCATGGCCTGCAAGTTTATCCAACATCTGATCAATAAAAGGGAGTGGGAAGTGATCTTTCCTGGTGGCCTTGTTGAGCTTCCTATAATCAATGCAAATTCGCCACCCTGTAACAGTTCTTGTAGGAATCAACTCATTGTTCTCATTCTTCACCACTGTCATGCCCCCTTTCTTAGGAACACATTGCACTGGACTCACCCACTTGCTGTCAGAGATAGGAAAAATTATACCAGCATCCAGCCACTTGATAACTTCTTTCTTCACCACCTCCTTCATGATCGGATTTAGCCTCCTCTGCTGCTCTATGGACGACTTATGCTCTTCCTCCAAGAGAATTTTATGCATGCAGAAAGAAGGGCTAATCCCTCTAATATCAGCAATAGTCCAGCCAATGGCTCTCTTGCGCTCTCGCAATACCCGCAACACCTTCTCAACCTGCACATCAGACAACAAGAAGAAAGGATCACGGGCAAAGTATTACCTTCACCCAAATAAGCATAACGTAAATGTGCGGGTAAAGGTTTGAGCTCAAGATTAGGAGCTCTCTCAATAGACGGTTTAGCAGGAGCTAAGGTCAACGGTCTATCAAGGTCCTCAAATTTCTTCCACCCTGGGATGAATCTACTCTGCATATTAAGAACCTCCATATATTCTTCAGTATCTTCATCCTTCAGGATCTCATCATCATCACATAAGAGTGCCCTTTCTAAAGAATCAACACTAGAAGCCAAGAAGGACCTCTCTTCAGCAGAAAATTCATCATCTATCACTTTTACCATGGACAACTCTTCATAGTGAGAAGGAAGCTGGGTAGCTCTGAACACATTAAACACAGCTTCTTCCCCATTTACTTTCATAATCATCTTACCAGCCCTGACTCGAATAACAGCATCAGCAGTAGCCAAAAATCCTCTTCCCAAGATGAGAGGAACCTCAGGATCAGCTTCATAATCAAGAATAATAAAGTCAACGGGTAATATGAACTGACCCACTTGTACAAGCACATCCTCAATAATCCCCTCGGGGCATGTCAAAGATCTATCAGCAAGCTGTAGGGTCACAGTAGTGGGTCATGGCTCACCCAGGCCTAGCTTCCTAAAAACTGAAGAAGGCATCAAATTCACACTAGCACCCAAATCACATAAAGCACGACCAACCTCATGTTCCCCAATTTTCAAAGGGATGGTAAAACTGCCCGGGTCCTTCAATTTCTGCGGAAGCTTGCTTCTAACTCTGGAACTGCACTCCTCAGTAAGTGCAACTGTCTCAAACTCAGTCAATCTTCTCTTGTTAGCAACAATATCCTTGATGTATTTAGCATATTTGGGAACATCCCGCAAAAGCTCCACCAAAGGAATATTTACCTGAATTTGACTCAATATCTCCAAAAATTTCTTGCATGCTGCATCAACTTTCTGCTTCTGAAGTCTCTGCGGGAAAGGTGGTGGTGGTCTCACAATAGCAGACTCGGGCTGCTTTTCAGTTACTTTTTCTGCTTCTTTTTCCACCTCCCTATCAACATTTGGCTCTAACTCACCAACAGGCTTCTTTGGCTTTGGGGGAACTTCCTCCAGTGCTCTTCCATTCCTCAAAGTCACTGCTTGCACAAATTCTCTAGGATTCTTCTCTGTATCACTTGGTAAAGCACCCCGAGGTCTATTATTTTGTGCTCCAGCAAGCTGCCCCAATTGTCTTTCAAGGTCTTTCTGTGCATTGCTCAAATCTTTAATTGTTTGTGTCTGAGATGCTGACTCATCAATGAGCTTTTGCTGCCCTGCAAGAATTTTCTTGAGCATATTCTCCATAGTATTAGACTGTTGTGGTTGAGCCTGAGACTGCGATCCCTGCTGTGGTGCATTGTTTTGAGTAAATTGGGCTCTCTCATTACCCTGAAACTGCTCACGGGTATCCCTCCAAGAAAAATTTGGGTGATTACGCCAACCCGTGTTATAATTATTACCATACTGATTTCGGTTTTGGCCCTGTGATCTGTTCTGATTACCCAAATAATATACTGACTCTGGGTTAGAGGGACAAACCTCAGTGCTATGATCCTCACCACATACTTCACAAAAGGTCTGAACTTGCTGCACTGGAGCTGGTTGTGGCTTTGCTTGGAGAGCCAGCTTGCTGATTTGATTGGAAATAGCATCCATCTTCGCTCGCAACTCTGTAATTCCATCTAGTTGAAGTACCCCAGCAGCTTTCTGCGTAGCAGCTCTGCTAGCCCCCTCACTATGTATATTAGCTTTGCCATCGCCTTGCCAATCAGGATTGCTCTGTGAAAACTTATCAAGTAAGTCATAGATCTGTTCAAAATTTAAGGCCAGCACTTGGCCTCCAGCAGCAGCATCAACCACAATCTTAGTATGCTGGTTCAACCCCTCAACAAAAGTGTGTGCAATAACCTCATTAGTTTGATTGTGGTGAGGACAATCTCTCAATAACGCTTTAAATCTCTCCCAGGCTGCATATAATGATTCGCCTTCAAACTGCCTGAAGGACAAAATTGCACTCCTCAACCTGGCCGTCTTAGCAGACGGATAAAACTTAGCCAAGAATTTCTTAGCTAAATCCTCCCAAATAGTGATAGACCCAGGCTTTTCAGCCTTTAACCACTTCCTTGCTGTCCCAATCATTGAAAATGGGAACAAAGTCATTCGCACATAATCAGTAGGCACACCTGCCGGTGTATAAGTATCACTGATCTCCAGAAAGTTCTGCAAGTGTTGCTGCGGATCTTCATGCACCATATTGCCCCGTCACATGCAGCAACTGAATCATGCCGGGCTTGATCTCAAAATTTCCAGTGATAGCAGGCTTCACAATACTTGACTCTACTCCTTTCAGACTAGGAAGAGCCACATCTCGCACTGCTACTGCTTGTTCTTCAGCCATTTCAACAGGAAGAGAGGCAAGTACGATTGCTAATGCTTCTCGATCTCTCGCTTCCTTCTTTGTCTTCCTCAAGGTTCTTTCAGGCTCGGGATCAAAAGGTGCGAGTGATTCGTCCTTTTTGTTCCTTTGCATTCAAAATCTATTGCCTGAAACAGCACAAGAAACTCAACAAAAAATTAAACCTGAATAGCAATTAAGTAATTGTTCAAAAGTAATTAGTCCGTAATTAGTCCCCGGCAACGGCGCCAAAAACTTGTTGCTCCCAAACGCACACGCAAGTATACGCGGTCGCCAAGTAATAAAGTGACAAAGTCGAGTATCGTTCCCACGAGGACTATGCAGACTAGCGCTTAATAAATAATTCCTAAACAAACTATCTAGGGGTCTTTTTCCAATGGTTGTAAGAGTTTTATAACTAAAATACAGTAAGTAAAGTGCTAAAGATGTAACCGAGCAATGTGGCAAAACTTTGGTTGTTAACAATATCAAGAGAGCGATCCAGGGTCAGAGTTACGAACAATCCAGTTGATGTATTCAATTGATTCCACTTCTTAAATCCCAGGTTACTAACTGACAGAGTAATTGTAATTATGAAAACCTTTCAGTTCTTCACAATCTATGCAAGCTGCTTCAATCCCTATATGTCTATGGGTTAAATCACATGCACGCATTAACGATCTCTGTAATGAGTTAAACTGGCAAGCAAGTATATGTCTATCCTACCCGCGAATTGATTCCCCGATGCCCGGGTTCACAAACTAGTTCTATTCTTCCTTATTACGTAATTAGATTCTCTCTTTCGAGTTCAACCCAAAAACCATAGATGATGTATAATTATTGAGCTCTAACAATTATACAAGTTAAATCAAGAAAGAATAAGTAACCCGTTATGGGATTCAATCAATGGAAATCAATCTTCAACAATCAACTTTCATGTAAATTCTAACCCCAGAACGTTAGGAAATTAGCCACACATATTCATAATCACAAGACAAAGATTTGGTGTAATAATGAAATACTTGATGTAATAGATGAAAGATTGGGAATAACCCTTGTTCAATGAAGTGTGTAGCTCTCAATATTGCTCCAAAGTCAAGAACTCCTTACAAAAACTAAGTAATGAACTATTTATAATGTTTCCAAACCCTTAGTAATAAGTTAGACCCGATGCTAGAAGGAATAGGACGTAAAAACGCGCACAAGGGGCGCTATAACGGGCGCCCCGCGCCTCGTAAAGCATGAGAACAACCAGACTCCGCCATTCCTTGCACGCCATGGCCATGCGGCGCGCCATGAACCGCGCCTGGCCACCTTGCGCTATAGGCTGCGCGGCGCGGGGGCTGTAGCGCCAAGCCAAAATGCTCTTCTATCGCTCCAAAACTCGGCTTGTGTCGTGCCTTTGTGTGCTCAATCCAATCTTCAAACATCCTTCAACCAATTCATGCTCAATCAAGCTCCGAAACGCTCCAAATGTATCGCGTAACGACCTACACACGAACAACACAACATTAGCGTAAAACCACATTCACAAGCTACCAAACAAGTGCAAAACAAGCTCAAATGTGCGGAAATATTAAGGAAAAGTAGGCATAAAATGCCGAACATCACTGATCCTCCACAGGCTGGTGTTGGGAGGCAGCCTCTGAACAACAAAGTGAGGGCACTTAGGCAACAGGTTGCTATGCAGGCTGCTGAAATAGCAAGGTTGGAAGAGGAGAGGAATTACTGGAAGGCAGAGGCCTCAAAAGCAAAGGAGACCAATGAGGGAATGCTCAAGCAGATGTTTGATCTACTTAACAAGTCTCAGGGACCTGGTCCTTCCACATCCTGACCACCTTAGCCTTAGCCTTTAGCCATCTTTTGTCTAGTGGGATCTAGCCTAGCCGAGTGCATAAGTTTTTTTTCTTCTTTAGTAGTTGGATAATTCTGTAGTACTTGCTTGTATCCCCTGATTTTAATATTTGGTTAAATGAATTGTCTTGGATGGCTAATATCATTGTTTTGCAGTTGCTTTATTTGAATTATGTTTGCATTATGAGTTGCCTCAATGGTCATGTGCTGATTAATTCTAACACTTGGGTTATTTTTTTTATGCAACCTTTTCAATGATGCCAAAAGGGGGAAGAGTAAGGTCTCTGATTTTGCATGATTTTATACCTAATAAAAATCTGTTCCTTAATGATGAATTAATTCTCCACTGATTGATTGTCTTTTTGAGCTTAAGTTGTACTTCAGGACATTAAGGAGATGAAGCTATGAGTATGAATTTGTCATCATCAAAAAAGGGAAATTGTTAGCTTGGATAAGCTTGGAGTTTTGACTGATGACTGAGGAACGGATTCAAAGGACCTGTTCCTTTGAATCACTGTAGCAGAATAGATAATTCATGCAAAATCGTTTAATTAAGATATTATTATTTATCCCAAATCTGACGTATATCTTGGTAATTATGCAGGCCTTATCAGATACGAAAAGATTGCATAACTAAGGGATAAAGGATTCGGATTCTAGAAGGTAGAATCCAATTAGGATTCAAATTCAAGGGAGCTTTGGAATTCTAATTCATTGAGACTTCTTGGCTGCTGGAAGCTATAAAACGTGAAGACTATCAGCCATAGAAGTGTACACAAATACAGAGAGCATCGAGCAAAAGCTGAGAAGTATTATTAGCTTATTTGTGTAATCAGTTAGCTATAGCAGAACTAAGTGAGAACCTGTTCCTTAGATTGAATCTTGTAAAAGTTCGAGACTTAGTTCAATTGTAGTAAGCAAAAATCGTGCTGTAAACTTTCTGGTTCAAGTCGTGGACTTGACAAAACTTCACTGATCGTGAGAAAGATCACTAGAGGATTAGAGTTAGTCCTAGGTTAGTAAGAGTGAGTCTTGTAACCAAGTGGGTCTTTTTACATAGTGAAGTTGAAATCCTACTTGTGAAGTAGGTCGTGGTTTTTTTATCCCGTGTCTAGGGGCTTTTCCACGCTAATATCTGGTGTTCAACTACTTACAGTTTTTATTCCGCACATCGTAGAGTAAAGGAACACATTTTAAGGAACTGGTCCTTAAAACAGTAAAGTGGTGTAATCGTGGGAAATAACAATGTCGGTATCCCGCACGGCCTAACCGGATTCCGGGTCCTGTTAGTTGGTATCAGAGCCAGGTTCAGATTCTATCCAGACTAAGACAGTGTCTAGTAGAGTCTCGCTGATGGGTACGTAGACGTCCGTAATTATTTACGAGACGCTATGATGGCATTTAGGAAGTTTCACTTCCTTCTTTTCTGATCGTGCGTTGTTCTAGGATGCAAAATTTTTTTCGTTAATTCATTCGTGGTAATTGTGAACCCTCGTACGACAAATCAGCAAACCGAAGGAGTTCAGGACGATGTAGTCTAGCCTGGGGCTAGAGTTACTCAAGCCCCGAGAGTTGTGGATTATGCTGACGATCAAGTTTCGCAGGCCCCAGCCGTACGAGCTCGCGATGGGCAAGGGAGCAGGGCCTTGTGGTTAGCTTGGTTCTGTACGATGCTTTTACGAGAATCTTGGCTACGCAGATACCATAACCTATTATTCACTAGGCAGCTTATCAGGTTGCCGCAGATGCAGATGTTTGGACTTAGAGAGTTCTTGTTCCTATTCCAGTTCCTGATGTTGCCCCAGTAAATTATGTTCTAGAGGCAGCATGTGTTGTGCCACTAATTATTCTGGTTGGTTAGCTAGCCAAGTAATAGCTCGGTCCGAGTGTCCGAAGATGCTGTATTATTTTATCTGGGTGACCCTTCCGATATTCTCAAGCCATGCATCAGATAACCCCTGTGTAAGTTTTTTTTTAAAAATAAAATGATGTCAGCGTATCCTTCAGGCTCTTGGTTATATCGAGTCGTATGATGTTGGTTATTCTTCTTTCCAGTTTCAGGGGTCCAACCTTGAATTGGTGGGCCTCTCTCTCTTATTAGCTAACTTCTATCGATTTTTCTTCTAAATTCGTGGAAAAGTCCCTTTTGAGTAGCGAACGAGATGAAAAGTGTTGCCAGTTCGAGTGGATTGGACAGGGTAGCCTGTCGGTTAGCCTGTTGGTTTCAGAATATGAGATTGAATTCTATAGAATGGCTTAATATGCATTAGAACTAGTCCATGAGCCTTTCGAGAGATTCAAAGATTTATTGGTGACCTTTCTCCTTCCTTGAGATCCCAGATGGCTCGAAAAAAATTGAGGTTGGGACTTCATTTGATGTCGTTGTTGATATTGCTTAAAGGTATTAGGCATACCATAAGTTAGAGCGGGAAGAGTTAGAGCAAGAGAGTGAGAAATCTCGTGGCCCAGGTGGGCATCATACCTTGTTTGAAGGTAAGAGTTCTAATTATTTTGGGAGGTCACCTTCCAGATTTGCTCAGTTAGTGTCACGTGATTCTTAGAGTGCGCGGGTAGCTCATCAAGATTAGACTCAGCTTTCTCTTTGTAGCTTTCAACAATCTGTCCAGCTTCAATTTTCACTGAAAAGGTATTATCATTGTCGCAAGCCTGTCATCTTTGGTGGAGTTCTCCCTTACTCGGGCAAGTAGGCAGTCGTCTTTTCTCTCGTCATCAGGCACCTGCACCGTCGCAGGGAATTTCATTTAGATCTCAATCAGCAGAAGTTCAACCATCCAGTAGAGGTTGAGAGTGTGGTGACAGTGGTTCTTCAGAAAGTGATTGTCAGGGTAGTGGCTCAACTCAGTTGCAGGGGCAGTTCAATGAGCTGCCAGTCTGGCAGGATACTGAGGTATCCGATGTAGTACACCCAAGTATTTCTAGCTCACTTATATGTGTGTAAGCTTTGATTCTTCCGATCGATCTGGAAATGGTTTGTCTTATAATGTTTCGACGATTTCCTTGGATATTGTCGTAATTATGAATCGGTTGCGGTAGAGGGGTGAGTTTCTGATACGATTTGTTCCTGGCATTTATGAGACCCTGCTAGTTTATCTGATCTAAATATGAGAGATTTGACGGTGAGTATTGCTATTGCCTGCATGGCATCCTGTTATGCCACCTTGTGCTATTATGTCAAGTCATTTTACCTCTCTCCTCGGAAATCAGTGTTGGTAGGATGATGGGATCCTAATTCGTCACCATCCGAAAGTGTTATCGTGTCTTCCGGTGCAAATTGATTAGTAAGTAATATTCGATCTACGTATCTCATTTTAGTTCAAAATTCTAATAAAGTCATGTTATCCTACGAGCTTATCAGGGTTATTAAAGGATTTCTGGTAAATTGTCAAAGTTTCCTTCTTATTGGGAGGTTAAATTGGCATGGACGTTTTTCCATAAAGCTTATTTAATGTCTATCTCTTCAATTGCGATTCTTTGGCTCGCCTGACTCGGAAATAGTCTAGCTTTGGTAGCCAAGCAAATAAGAAGATGAACTTCCTAAAGCTCTAATTATTTCTATCGTAGATCCTTTTCCATTTCTTCTTCGTCCGGCACTAGTGAGCTTGGGTGATTGGTAGCTGCTTGTGACGTTCCCTCTGTTGAGCCAGAGTACGTGTTATTGTAGCCGGGTAAGCATATTATTGTTTTGGATATCAGTTTATCCGGGTGTCCATTCCCATGTATAGTATAGTGCTGGTTCTGTTTTTTGCGGATCATCCAGTTTCAGGGGAAACTCTGCCGAAATTTTTATATAGAAGTACCATCCATCAGGCAGTGGTGTTTACGGCAAGGTATGGAGTTGTGAACTCGAGAGTTGCAGCTGGTTGGCAACTCGAAAGGGTGGTTGGTAGCTTAGGTCTGCCTACGTTCAGCTTTTAGCTAAATCTTATTTAGTCCAGCAGACTGTGCGAGGATGGTTATTCCTATTCAAATAGTTGCATGAGTGTATGCTTTAAGTGGAGGAGTCATCCTCCAAATACTGAATGGTAATACTAATTCTCCGAAGTGTTGATACCACTTTTCTCACGACCAAACCTAGGGCACGACAGAAACCTACAATGAGTGTCGATCACTGCTAAACCCACTAATAATCTATTAATGATAGAGATAAGCTGGCGACCTGATCGTATATACGTACCTATCTGCTGAAAGCATAAAGTCTTGAAAGATGACACGACTTTACCTTGTTTGCAATTAGAACACTGAGCCACAAATTCTGCTATGTCACACTTCATTTCGTCCCACCAAGAAATCTACTTAAGATCATGGTACATCTTAGTCGAACCTGGATGAACAGTGTATTTGGGATAATGTGCCTTTATTATAATCTGAACTCTATCTTTATATATGAGAACACCGTCAGTAGTAACCCTATATGGTGATTCCGATTTTCTTCTGGCTATTTGTCTGTATTCAACTATAACTGGATCCTCATACTGACGCTGTTTTACTTCATGAAAATATAGAGTTAAAGGTCTAGTGCAGCTTATCGTCCATCCATCATTGGCATATTTCCTTCACACCTCAACTCTTTGAGAAGTTACTTTAGCGTTATAAGTGCACATGTAATCAACTTTGTTGCTGGTATTCTGCCTCAGCTCATGGTCCAACTACATGTCTCTTTTATTTTCACTTTTTCAAGTCATAATATTTCCAATCTTAAGACAATGCCCTGAAGTGGATGTTTAGTCTGAAGATCATTTCTGGTCTGCATCATATTATCCAGTAGTTGCATGATCCTTATCCTTATATGATAGACCCTGTTCCGATGAACCTTGACATACATTAGGATGTGAGCAACTACATTCCCATAAGGAGCTTGCGGAACAACACTAACATCAACTGAGATGTTGTATAGTGCGTTCGTAAAAATAATATAGCTTGCATCAAATCTTCTATAGTGTGTAGTGACAAGGTACTTCAAAAGCTCCCTCTATTGCATCAAGCGTGAGCTAATTCTTAATTCTAGCGACCTGTTCTATATCGAAAGGTATATCGAAAAGGTGATTCTCGGCTGAATCATGTTAATCCATCTAGAGTTTTGTATATCTTTATTCCAAAAAAGGTTTCTCATGATCGAGGAAGGATCAGCTTAGTCAGAATAAGCTGTGCAATGGTATTATCATATTATCCATATATTTTTATTCCAAAAGTACGATATGCGTGTTATGATTTTGATCCTGTAATAAGAAGATAATACCTGTGGAGTAGTTTATGAAGGTCGTGCAAGTTCTCTTGTTATCTGCGTGAATCTGGCTTTAGACTTAGGCTCGTTCGAGGACGAACGAGAGTTTAAGTGGAGGAGAATGAAACGACCTCGGTTAGTCGTTTATGAAGTTAGGACTCCGATTGGTGTGCTGATAATTTTAAAATATTCGTAAGGTCCATTAGGACTTGTCTGTAAAATTTGAGCTAAATCAGACCTCGTTTGGTACGTATCGGAAGAAGATTTCAGTTTTTATTGTCATTAAATGTTAAAAAGAGATTTTTTAACTCGGTTTTCGCGAACGAGCTCCGATTCGAAATCGAAAGCGCCGCTAGGTTCGTATGATTATTTGTAACTTTTATGAACTTTCGAAAGTGAATTTCGATGTTGTTCGGCTAGTTTCCGCTAAAATGCCGAAAGTTAAATAATTTGACTTTTTTCATTTAAATTCGCATCTTGAGTTTCGGGAGTCCGATTTGAGATCCGCCTTTGCGACTATGTTACATATATTTTGTATAACTTGTATGCAAAAGTTGAAATTATTTCGAATATCGTAGGGTACCGTTTTAATTTTTGTCACGAAAAGAAAAGAAAATAAAAGAAAATGAAAAAGAAAAAAGAGAAAAAGAAAAAATAGGAGAAAGAGAAAGAAATGACTGGCGGTGGTCATTATATGCTAAGTACGTAAGGTACAGAAAAATTTAGAACAGAAAAAAGAATCGTAACAGAGAAAAGGAAAGGACGCAGTAGAAAAAAATGCCAGAAAATGCGAAAATAGCCGGAGAAAAATAGTATTTTCACCCTGAAATATTCAGGTAATGATCCTAATATATTATTTGATTATATTACGTGTGTTTGAATATATTTTTACGGTAAAACTTGGAATATTAGACATCGTTTTAACAAGTTCAATTAATAGTTTAAAGGGTCAAATGGACCCCGAAATTGGAATTGATTATATATTCGTACTCAGCGAGTTATGGGCAACATATAAATATAATTTATTTGAGGCTTGGTTATGTGACCATAAACCCTGTACATAGGCCTGGCCTGCGTATTGCGTATGCGAATAGGGTATCAGGTTCCTACCTGGATTGCCCTAAGATGTGAGGAATGAAGCCTTTAGCCTAATTTGATATATTTTTCTGCTTATTGAATAGAGTGGGATCGTTTGGCAATGAATTCAAAGGACAAAGCGGTTGTTGAGTAATTGTGCTAACTTTGTAACAAGGTAAGTGTTTATATCCATTTCTTTGGAGGCACCTGGCCTCGTGGATTTTCTACCACTTATTCCTTACGTGTGTAGCTGCCGATAGGCGTACTCATTATGCCTTAGCTTTGAATTTACATTGTATATTATATGTTAAGCCCTGTTGTTGGTATTGTATTGAGCATATGAGCATTGCACTCTGGTTTTGAGCATTGCATATACTTCCCGGTTGGCGATGAGAGTCCCGCACCGGTGAAGGGTTATTATTACATATACTTCCCGGTAATCGATGAGAGTCCCGAGCCGGTGAAGGGTCATTATTGCATATACTTTCCGGTTGGCGATGAGAGTCCCGCACCGGTGAACGGTCATTATTACATATACTTCCCGGCAATCGATGAGAGTCCCGAGCCGGTGAAGGGTCATCATTGCATATACTTCCCGGTAATCGATGAGAATCCCGAGCCGGTGAAGGGTCATTATTGCATATATCTCCTGGTAGACGATGAGAGTCCCGCGCCGGAGATAGGTATCAGGCATATGTGACTGCATTGCATCATACCGCACTCATTCCATCTCATTGCACGCATACTGACTATTGTGTGTATTGTGTTGTGTTTTATGTATGCGGTATGTATACTATGTCGTGGACATATCTCAGTTTGCCTATATATTTCTGGCTCGTGTTCTGGATTGCGGTGATCGGGTTGCACACCGCGACGATATAAACATATGGATCGGGTTGCACGCCGCAACGGTATAAATATATGAATCGGGTTGCACGCCGCGATAGTATGAATATATGTATCGGGTTGCACGCCGCAACAGGATGAATATATGGATCGGGTTGCACGCCGCAACATGATGTATTTCTGGTTGTTGATGTGTTCGGGATACCTATATGTTCTGGCTGTCTTACGTTCCTGGTTGTTGAATAGTTTGCGAATCCATACGTGTTTCTAGTTATAATCTGGTTCTGCCTTTTCATAATTTATATAAGAGGAATCTGGTTTATTTGTTTCATTTCTCCCTGGCTAGCTATCCTATTCTTTGAGGTGGCTAGTCTGCCCCACTTATTGAGTCCTTTTGACTCACCCTTGTTTGTTGTTTGTTTCTTGTCGATCTATTTTGTTTCGGCAGGTTCGCTCCATGATTGAGTTCGCCACATTGTGAAGGAGCGAAGACAACTACAGCTTTCAGGGTGAGCCAGCTTTTATTCCGGATGGCCACCAGTTTATTGGTTATCATTTCAGTTGCATTTTGCTCCCTTCAGGAGGTATCTGTCTTCTTTTGTACTCTTAGATGTCTAGTCTGGATAGCCCTAAACCTAGTATGTTGGGTAGTCAGCTGCAATTTTTTTTGTACAACTTAGAGGTATCAGTATGTCAGTGTTTTTTTTAAAGTCTTGTCTTTATTTATGAATTATTATATTTATTTTCTTGATTTAATTGGTAAGGGTTCGCCCGACGGGTTTAGGGGAGGATGTCGGTTTCCCGCACGGCCTAACCGGATTCCGGGTCGTGTTAGTTGGTATTAGAGCCAGGTTCAGAGTCTATCCAGACTAAGACAGTGTCTAGTAGAGTCTCGCTGATGGGTACGTAGACGTCCGTACTTATCTACGAGACGCTATGATGGCATTTAGGAAGTTTCACTTCCTTCTTTTCTGATCGTGCGTTGTTCTAGGATGAAAATTTTTTTTCGTTAATTCGTTCGTGGTAATTGTGAACCCTCGTACGACAAATCAGCAAACCGAAGAAGTTCAGGACGAAGTAGTCTAGCCTGGGGCTAGAGTTACTCAAGCCCCGAGAGTTGTGGATTATGCTGACGATCAAGTTTTGCAGGCCCCAGCCGTACGATCTTGCGAAGTTACTTTAGCATTATAAGTGCACATGTAATCAACTTTGTTGCTGGTATTCTGCCTCAGTTCATGGTCCAACTACATGTCTTGAGTTTCGGGAGTCCGATTTGAGATCCGCCTTTGCGACTATGTTACATATATTTTGTATAACTTGTATGCAAAAGTTGAAATTATTTCGAATATCGTAGGGCACCGTTTTAATTTTTGTCACGAAAAGAAAAGAAAATAAAAGAAAATGAAAAAGAAAAAAGAGAAAAAGACAAAATAGGAGAAAGAGAAAGAAATGATTGGCGGTGGTCATTATATGCTAAGTACGTAAGGTACAGAAAAATTTAGAACAGAAAAAAGAATCGTAACAGAGAAAAGGAAAGGACGCAGTAGAAAAAAATGCCAGAAAATGCGAAAATAGCCGGAGAAAAATAGTATTTTCACCCTGAAATATTCAGATAATGATCCTAATATATTATTTGAGTATATTACGTGTGTTTGAATATATTTTTACGGTAAAACTTGAAATATTAGACATCGTTTTAACAAGTTCAATTAATAGTTTAAAGGGTCAAATGGACCCCGATAATGGAATTGATTATATATTCGTACTCAGCGAGTTATGGGCAACATATAAATATAATTTATTTGGGGCTTGGTTATGTGACCGTAAACCATGTACATAGGCCTGGCATGGGTATTGCGTATGCGAATAGGGTATCAGGTTCCTACCTGGATTGCCCTAAGATGTGAGGAATGAAGCCTTTAGCCTAATTTGATATATTTTTCTGCTTATTGAATAGAGTTGGATCGTTTGGCAATGAATTCAAAGGACAGAGCGGTTGTTGAGTAATTGTGCTAACTTTGTAACAAGGTAAGTGTTTATATCCATTTCTTTGGAGGCACCTGGCCTCGTGAATTTTCTACCACGTATTCCTTACGTGTGTAGCTGCCGATAGGCGTACTCATTACGCCTTAGCTTTGAATTTACATTTTATATTATATGTTAAGCCCTGTTGTTGGTATTGTATTGAGCATATGAGCATTGCACTCTGGTTTTGAGCATTGCATATACTTCCCGGTTGGCGATGAGAGTCCCACACCGGTGAAGGGTTATTATTACATATACTTCCCGGTAATCGATGAGAGTGCTGAGCCGGTGAAGGGTCATTATTGCATATACTTCCCGGTTGGCGATAAGAGTCCCGCACCGGTGAAGGGTCATTATTACATATACTTCCCGGCAATCGATGAGAGTCCCGAGTTGGTGAAGGTTCATCATTGCATATACTTCTCTGTAATCGATGAGAGTCCCGAGCCGGTGAAGGGTCATTATTGCATATATCTCCTGGTAGACGATGAGAGTCCCGCGCCGGAAATAGGTATCATATGTGACTGCATTGCATCATACTGCATTCATTCCATCTCATTGCACCGCATACTGACTACTGTGTGTATTGTGTTGTGTTTTATGTATGCGGTATGTATACTATGTCGTGGACATATCTCAGTTTGCCTATATATTTCTGGCTCGTATTCTGGGTTCTGGGGATCGGGTTGCACGCCACGACGGTATAAACATATGGATCGGGTTGCACGCCGCAACAGTATAAATATATGGATCGGGTTACACACCGCGATAGTATGAATATATGGATCGGGATGCACGCCGCAACAGGATGTATATATGGATCGGGTTGCACGCCGCAACAGGATGTATTTCTGGTTGTTGATGTGTTCGGGATACCTATATGCTCTGGTTGTCTTACGTTCCTGGTTGTTGAATAGTTTGCGATTCTATACGTGTTTCTAGTTATTATCTGGTTCTGCCTTTTCATAATTTAAATAAGAGGAATCCGGTTTATTTGTTTATTTTCTCCCTGGCTAGCTATCCTATTCTTTAAGGTGGCTAGTCTGCCCTACTTATTGAGTCCTTTTGACTCACCCTTGTTTTTTGTTTGTTTCTTGTCTATCTATTTCGTTTCGGCAGGTTCGCTCCAGGATTGTGTTCGCCACGTTGTGAAGGAGCGAAGACGACTTCATCTGTCAGGGTGAGCCAGCTTTTATTCCGGATGGCCACCAGTTTATTGGTTATTATTTCAGTTGCATTTTGCTCCCTTCAGGAGCTATCTGTCTTCTTTTGTACTCTTAGATGTCTAGTCTGGATAGCCCTAAACCTAGTATGTTGGGTAGTCAGCTGCAATTTCTTTTGTACCGCTTAGAGGTATATGTATGTCAGTATTTTTTTTAAGTCTTGTCTTTATTTATGAATTATTATATTTATTTTCATGATTTAATTGGTAAGGGTTCGCCCGACGGGTTTAGGGGAGGATGTCGGGTGCCCGCACGGCCTAACCGGATTCCGGGTCGTGTCATATACAATGTAAATCCAAAGCTAAGGCGTAATGAGTATGCCTATCGGCAGCTACACACGTAAGGAGCACGTGGTAGAAAATCCACGAGGCCAGGTGCCTCCAAAGAAATGGATATAAACACTTACCTCGTTCCGAAGTTAATACTGCTACCCAACAACCGCTTTATTCTTTGAATTCATTGCCAAACGATCCCAATGTGTTCAATAAGCAGAAAAATATATCACATTAGGCTAAAGGCTTCATTCCTCACATCTTAGGGCAATCCAGGTAGGAACCTGATACCCTATTGGCATACGCAATACGCAGGCCAGGCCTATATACAGGGTTTAAGGTCACATAACCAAACCCCAAATAATTTATATTTAAATGTTGCCCATAACTCAATGAGTACGAATATATAATCAATTTCATTATCGGGGTCCATTTGATCCTTTAAACTATTAATTGAACTTATCAAAACGATGTATAATATTCCAAGTTTTACCGTTAAAACATATTCAAACACACGTAATAAACTCAAATAATATATTAGGATCATTACCTGAATGTTTCAGGGTGAAAATTCTACTTTTTGCCGGCCCTTTTTCTCATTTCTGGCATTTTTTCTTCTGCGTATTTCCTATTTTATTTCTATGTTTCTCGTCAAGTTGTTATCTGTTTTGCCATCAATTTTGAGCTTGTAAATGAGCTTTAAGCTCATCCAGCCGCCATCACTTTTGTCATCTTTTCTTTTTTGTCTTTTCTCTTTTTTTTTCTTTTTTCTTTAAAATTCGCTGCTACGGTAAAAATTAAAACGGTACCCTACGATATTCGAAATAATTCCAACTTTTGCATACCAGCTATACAAAATATATGTAACAGACTCGCGAAGGCGGATCTCAAATTGGACTCCCGAAACTCAAGATGCGAATTTAAATAGAAAAAGTCAAATTATTTAACTTTCGGCATTTTAGCGGAAACTAGCCGAACAACATCGAAATTCACTTTTGAAAGTTCACAAAAGTCATAAATAATCATATGAACCTATAGTGCTTTCGGATTTCGAATCGGAGCTCATTCGCCAAAACCGAGCTCGAAAATCTCTTTTTAATATTTATCGACAGTAAAAACTGACACCTTTTTTCGATGCCTAACAAACGAGTTCTGATTTAGCTCAAATTTTAAAGACAGGTCCGAATGGACCTTACGAATATTTTAAAATTATCGGCACGCCAATCGGAGTCTTACCTTCCGAAACGACTGACCGGGGTCGTTTCAATGCCACTACTAGAAATATAGTGTTTTGCGTCTCAGTTTAGAGAGGGAATTCCGTCTCTGCGCGTCCTTCGCCATTTTACGCGTCGTTGGTCATGCTGGAGAGGAAATTCCGTCTCCAATTCAAAAAGTAGCTGCAACTTCTGGTTGTGTCAGTAAGTGCTTAGAGACGGAATTCTCTCTCTAGCAAAATAATTAATTTAATGCTTGGAGAGGGAATTCCGTCTCCAACATGAGTTGTAGAAATTATTTTTATTTTTTAGAGACGGAATTCCTTCTCCAGAAAAATAATAAAAAATTATTTTTATTGTTTAGAGACGGAATTCCCTCTCCAAGAAAATAATTAAAAAATATTTTTATTGTTTAGAGACGGAATTCCCTCTCTAATTTTATTAACCCTGCTAAATAAAAATATTAGAAACTCGATACAAAGCAACAAAAAACAAAAAAAGCACCACTAAAACAGTTATACAACCTGTTTAACATAAAACAAAGCCACCACGGGCAATTAAATAATTCTACATACATGTTTCATCATTAAGTATTCAACACGAATAAAAACTAAAGTGTTTAATTAGTAACATATTCGACAAACTTAACAAACCATGACACTAATCCGCCCTTTGGGAGGAGCCACTGTCTTGCTCCTTATCCCTCCAAATCTTTGCCACAATTTCCTCTAATTTCTTTACATTCTCACGGTCAGCCAAGCGTTGTCTTTCACCATCCAGTAGCCTTTGCTCCATTTCCGCCAATTTAGAGCGCAAATCATCATCCACAACTTGTGGTGCAGGTGAAGAAGAAGAAGAAGAGCAATTAGCATTGACAATACCTACAAGAGAAGGCTTCTTGTACCTCGAAGGACCAAGGCCATAGGCTCGGTTTTTGCTAGTATAGCCACCACCCGCCTAAACGAACATTGCATTTTCTTCTTCCGGGGTGGGTTAAGGAGAGCCTTCAACGACCTGTGACCCTTGGCTCTCAAGCCATTCTTGGTGTAGAGCTTTGTAGTTTTTCTAAAAAACAAGATATGATTAGAATAATTAATTAAAGAATAATTTAAAATAAAATAAAATTATTTATGGTATCTCACCTCTAGTGGTTGTGCACGTGGCTCAAGCCAATTTATGTGGTTGGGGTATCAAACTTTGTTCATAAATTATGTGCTTTGTAGGAATTACCAATTTTTTTTTTGGTAAAATGTAAGATACCATTAACATCAAAATCACAATACAACCTAATGAGTAACCTTTCACTCAGGTCTTTTTGTGCCAGAATGTCAGGACTCAAGCAACAAACAGACAACTAAGTACAAAGCTGGAAACTAAACTATAGGCTGACATCTAGGGACACTACTAACGCTAAACTGAATTTAACTTCCTCAATACAGCATACTGATAGATAATCTTTTGACATTCGGTATTACTACTGCCTCACTCTTCCTGTGCTTAACAAATCCTTGCTATAAGTGCTGAGCATCCCTGTGCTTTTCTTGAGTCCCTGCAACTTTCCACTCGAATTTGGACCTCTCTTTTTATCAAATGCTTAATTTTTCCTTTGGGAATTGGTGGTTTATTGAATACTATATAGTTCCTGCTTCTCCATATCTAATATACAGCCGCACTAAGGATTGCAGCTGCAATATTCTTCTTGAGCTTCCTCCATCTTCTGGTCTAGATCCACACTAGAGTGTCTGTGATTGACTGCCTCCTGATGTATATCCCACTCCACTGCTGCAATTTATCCATGAGCTGCTTAAACCATGAGCAGTGCTGGAATAAGTGCTCATTTGTTTCCCCAGCTTGGTCTTCACACAGGCAACATGTTAGATCCTCACAGTGTAGGTTAATTTCCTCCATTCTCCCTTTGGTCAGCAGCCTTCCCTTCACAGCAAACCACATGATTAACCTGTGCTTTGGAATGGCTGTAGGGTTCCAGATCATACTTGCCACTGTTAGAGTATCTCTAGGCCCAAGTAGCTTGTTATAGCTGCTTGTCATAGAGTATACCCCATTACTGGTAAGCATGTACCTATCATTAGCATACCAATGCTGCATTTCAGCTTTCAATTTGTGTATCTGCCTCCAGTACTAGCTACTATCCTGTGCTGGAGAGTGTGTCCAGATGCTCTCATCTTTTTTCATATAGACTCCATGGATCCATTTGACCCATAGCACATCCTTCTTGTTGGTAAGTTGCCACAGTAACTTGCCTACTGCTGCTATATTCCACATTTGACAACTTCTGATGTTCAGCCCCCCTCCTTCAGCCCCCCTCCCCCCCCCCCCCACTTCTTTGGTACACAAACAACATCCCATGCTACCAGCATCACTTTCCTTTTCTCATGTGTAGACCCCCACAAGTAAGCTCTACACCTTCTATCTATCTCAGTTACTATACTCTTTGGTAAGATGAACACAGCCCCCCATAAATTGTAGACAGAGAATAAGACTGAGTTTATAACCTGTAGTCTCCCTGCATAAGAGAGATTCTTTGCATATGCTATCTGGATTCTAGTTGTTATTTTATCAACAAGTTGGTAGCAATCAGCTTTATTCCATTTCCTAGCTGATAGGGGCAGTCCCAGGTACCTGACGCTCGGCCAAACCATTCACAAGGAGCCAAGCTCGGGAGTTGCAACAGCTACGGGCTATGTTCGCACAACTGGAGCTGATTGAGCAAGTGTTGGAGGTTTCAGGGCAATTTTGCATGCTCCCTGCCTCTGGAATTGAAAATTCTCATCGCGATCGCGAGTGAACGGATGCGATTGCGAAGGGCCAAAAAGAAGACATACGCGATCGCGGGCAGCCAGACGCGATCGCGGAAGATGAAGAGGCAATGAAGCGGGATTGCGCGTCCACAGACGCGATCGCGCAAGAGGCTGGTTGAAAGCCTTTGCCTATGCGATCGCGTGACCATAGCCGCGATCGCGAGGCTATGATTTATTGCTCAGCGCGATAGCACCCTTTACTGCGCGATTGCGCTGGGTCGAGGATCAAAAATCCCAACAGTAGCTAATGACTTGAAGGCCCATTGTTAAGAGTTAATTAATGCAAATGTGTCACACTATAAATACTCTTATTGTCATTAGCTTACCAATTTTTTTGATGATTATTGACATTGTGAGGAATTTGGCTAAGCTTGTTTGCTTTCGCACACTATTAATCCTTGATTTGCAATTAGTTTTAGCTAATTGAGGATCAAATAGAAGTGGTTCTCTTGTTTAGGTCATTAAGGAGTAATTAGGCTAATTTTCCTAATTTACTTCTTTAATTTTTCTCTTATCAAGTTGGGTCTTTCTTTAATTCTCGTCCTTTTAATTTTATGTCTTTAATTTTCATATCATTTGGTATCAGAGCTGGATTAGTATTTGTTTTAACAATCACTAACCCAATTTTGTTCATCAAGTCAAAAAAAAAAATCCAAAAATATGAGTCTTAGGTTTAGGTTTCGTTTGGGTGAAGTTTTTGTTACCAATTGAAGATATTGATGTCTAGAAACTACTCCAGAAAGGAATCGATCAAACAACAACAATTTGGTGCTGAATTGAAGTATTGAAAATTTAGGGTTCTTCATCAAGAAATTGGGGCTTTTGAATTTGGTTGTTGATATTGAAGATTCAACTACTGGAGTTTATTCACGGACCAACAAAGAGTATAAATCTCAAATTTGGAGCAAAAACATGGTGGTTTGTAAAGATTCAAGTTCAAAAGTGGGGTTGAAAATCAGGTTCTGCTTCAAACCCAGAAGCTTACGCGATCGCGCCATATCCAGCGCTATTGCGAATGCCAACAATTAAAAGGTCTACGCGATCGCGACAGTCCTACGCGATCGTGCAAGTACCACCAGAGAAACCTACGCGAACGCGACACAAGCACGCGATCGCGCTGAACAACAATTTCCCAGAAAAACAGATTCTTAGACAGATTGTTCGCAACAGCCCGTAACAGTTTCCAATCAACCGGAACCCAATTTCAGCATCAAGAACAGTGAGTTTATAGATCACAAACAAAATTTCATCCAATTCCGAATCCGATTCGTGCCTTTCATTCTTCCCTTTCTTTAAACTTTCCTAAATTACTTTCGTCAGTTTCAATTGCCCGTTTCCTGTCACAACAACTCCTTTCGATCCCGAATTAGCTTGAGTTTGATTGTCAAGTCGGATTTAGTGTGCGAAGAACAAACTTGAAATAGCCAAGAGTGGAAAAAGGCAAGTATGGTGAGAGTATTCGAGTGAGTAAAAGGTGAACGTTGAGTGCAAACACGAGTGAATTGAGTGACATCAATTTGAGTGTAAACACTTAGGGAGCAACTCGGTGAGGACTCTTTCTACTAACCTTGTTTGTTTAATTGTTTGTAGGTACGATGGCTCAAAAGGAAGTTGAGGCGGACATGGAAGTTAAAACCATGATCCAAGCCTTGGTGGCAAGTGTGAATTTAATAAGGGAGACGGTTGATGAGCTACCTCGAAAGGATAAGCTTCGGGAAATGGGTAAGCAAGTGGTTGGTACACCACCCACTGTGGTGGTGCGGGGTGATGGACCAAGCCAAATCTCTCGGGCCAATGACCGCTACTCTCACATGGTGGTCCAAGATACCTATTATCCAAATGTCACTCCAAAAGCAAGGGATTCCACTCATGATCTCCTAAGAAATGAACAACCAAGGGATGACACTCCAAGGCCACTTGAAGTTAGGCATTTCATGAGCATGAGAACTATGACAATGACCCATTTTACTAGCCGGGGGATGCCCGTCGAGGGGAAGCTAGGGGTCGAGGTGGCCGATTTGGTGGAGGTTACCAAGAGAGGGTGGATCGCGATGCGGACTACTATGACCACGGGGGTTATGGTTGACAAAGGAGGTATCATGATGAAGATAGGGGGTGAACACTATCAAGGTCAACATACCTACCTTCCAAGGTGAGAGTGACCCGGATGAGTACTTGGAGTGGGTGGTCAAGATGGAGAGAATATTTCAAACAAACAACGTGAAGATGCTACAATGGTGAATATGCCATCATCCAATTTGAAAACTATGCTTCTACTTGGTGGGAGTCCAAGTGAAGACAAAGGAAAACACAATGGCTCATTTCCAATGGAGGTTGGGTGGCTTTGAAAGCCATGATGGAGGCTCGGTTTCTACTTCCAAACTATGAGGATGAATTAATAAAAAATTTCTACAATTTGAGGCAAGGAAGTAAGAGCGTGGTGAAGTATTTTGATGAATATGAGAAGACTAGGACAAGGTCAACGTGCTAGATGGTGACCGGTCTCTCATACCAAAGTTTTGTGGAGGTTTGAATAGGGAGATCTCTTCTCCAATAGAATTTTACCGGTTTAAAAGCTTAAATGATGCATTCCAAGCGGCTCTCAAGGTGGAGAAAGGGATCAAGTTAGACAAGTCTTACAAGGGCAAAAACATCCCCTCCACTTGGAACAAAGAAAAGGATAATGTGAAGGCTTACACCCCATGGGATAAAGCTAAGGAGCCCAAGCGGGAGTTCAAGGGCAACTTTGAAAGAACCAAGCCCAAAGAGGAGCCCAAGGCCGGAGGTAATAAAGCTAAACTTGAGAGCTTATCTAACATTCAATGCTATAAGTGTAACGGCCGTGGACACATGATGAGAGATTGTCCCAATAGGAGGACCATTATTGCTTTGGGTGATGGGGGCTATGAAACGGGTGGTAGTGATGATGATGAGATAGATAGGGGTATGCCATGTGATGATGATTTTGATGAGGATCCGTTGGAGGGTGAACAATTAGATGATGTCTATGCTACACTTGTGGTGAGAAGAATAATGGGGGTGCAAGTGAAGGAAGAGTTGAGTCAAAGGGAGAATTTGTTCCATGCATATTGTAAGGTTCAAGGGACTACTTGCTCTCTAATTATTGATAGTGGTAGTTGTGTAAATGTGGTGAGCACCACTTTGATTGAGCAACTCAAACTACCCACTAGAAAGCGTCCACAATCTTACAAACTCTAATGGTTGAATGAGTGTGGTGAACTAAAGGTGACCAAGTAAACCTTGGTAAAATTCAAGATTGGGGACTACCATGATGAGCATTTATTTGATGTGGTTCCTGTGCAAGCTTGTCATATCTTGCTTGGAAGGCCTTGGCAATATGACCGCTTGGCAAGGCATGATGGAAAAACTAATAGGTATGCCTTGGAAGTGGGGGGTTGGAAGTTTGTTCTCAATCTATTGACCCCGGCACAAGTGAGCGAGGGTTAAAGGAAGATGAAAGAGTTGAAGTTGAAAAGAGAGAAAGAAAAGAAAGAGGGAGTTGTGGAGGAAGGGAGAGTGGGAGTTGTTACTCAAAAGAGTGAGGAAACAAAAGAGGGACTGAACTTGTTCTTGTCTAGGAAAGAGTGTTTGAGAGATGTGGAGGAAGGAGCACCCATGATTCTCCTCCTACACAAGGAACATGTTTTGCTTACTAATGAACTAACCCCTTCTTTTCCTAGTTCTATTTTTTCTCTTTTGCAAGATTATGAAGACATCTTCCCCGAGGAGTTGCCTAGTAGATTGCCGCCACTAAGAAGCATTGAGCATCAAATTGACCTTGTTTCAGGTTCCCAATTACCCAACAAGGCCGCTTATAGAAGCAAACCGGAAGCTACCAAAGAACTCTAAAAGCAAGTGGAGGAGTTGCTTGGAAGAGGCCTTGTGCAAGAAAGCTTGAGCCCATGTGCGGTTCCGATTATCCTAGTGCCAAGGAATGATGGGACTTGGCACATGTGTGTGGATTATAGAGCCATCAACAAGAACACGGTAAAGTATCGTCATCCTATTCTTAGGTTAGATGATATGTTTGATGAGTTATGTGGATCTTGTATATTCTCTAAAATTGATTTGAGGAGTGGATACCACCAAATCCGGATGAAGCCGGGTGATGAGTGGAAGACGGCCTTTAAGATTAACTTTGGTCTTTATGAATGGCTTGTCATGCCTTTTGGCTTGTCCAATGCTCCTTGAACCTTCATGAGGTTGATGAATCATGTGCTCCAATCTTTCATTGGAAAATTTGTTGTAGTATACTTTGATGATATTCTTATCTATAGCAAATCCATTGATGAGTATGCTAATCATTTGAAACAACTGTTTGATGTTTTGAGAAAAGAACAATTGTTTGCTAATTTGAAAAAGTGCTCTTTTTGTGTTGAGAAAGTTGTTTTCCTTGGTTTTGTGGTAAGTGCAAATAGTGTGGAAGCAGATGAGGCAAAAGTAGAGGCCATTAGAGATTGGCCCACTCCTAAAAGCATTGGTGATGTGAGAAGTTTTCATGGGTTGGCTAGCTTTTATATGAGGTTTGAGAGAGGGTTTAGCACTACAGCCATACCATTGACCGAAGTAATAAGGAAGGATAAGGCGTTTGTGTGGGAAAAAGAGAAAGAAGAGGCTTTTGCAAAATTGAAGGAAGTCCTTAGTTCAACACCTCTTCTTCAATTGCCAAACTTTGATAAGACCTTTCAGATTGAATGTGATGCTAGTGGGGTAGGCGTTGGAGCCGTGTTGATGCAAGAACAAAAGCCTATTGCCTATTTTAGTGAGAAACTCAAGGGAGCAACCACTAAATATTCCACTTATGACAAAGAGTTGTATGCCTTGGTGAGGGCATTGGCTCATTGGCAACATTACCTTTTGTCCAATGAATTTGTTATTAGAACCGACCACCAATCCTTAAAGCACCTCAAATCCCAAGAGAAATTGAATGTGAGACATGCCAAATGGGCGGAGTTTCTTGAGACCTTTCCTTATATCATCCATTATTAAAAGGGGAAAGAGAATGTGGTGGCGGATGCCTTGTCAAGAAAGTTTGTGTTTCAATCAAGAAGGCAATTGTTGTTGAATTCTTTGGGGTCCAAACTCATGGGTTTTGAAAGTATGAAGGAAATGTATGTTAACGATCAGAAGTTTGGAAAACTTTATGCCAATTGTGAAGTAGAGGAAAGGGGTAGAAGAATCAATCGAATGTGTGGTGAGGAGAAACATAGTGGTGACGTGGAGAAAAAGAGGTTTCACAAGTTCGATGGCTTCTTGTTTAGGAATGGAAAGTTGTGTGTGTCTAGTTCATCTTGGAGGAAGTTGCTAGTGAGAGAGGCACATAGTGGGGGACAAATGGGGCATTTTAGAGTGGGCAAGACAATGGAGATTCTTAAGGAACAATTCTATTGGCCCAAAATGAGGGTGGATATTGTGAGAGTGTGTGGCCAATGCTTAGAGCGTAGGCAAGCCAAGTCAAACTACTTCCATATGGTTTGTACTCACCCCTCCCCATTCCCTTAGGTTCTTGGCTTGACATTTCTATGGATTTTGTCCTTGCATTTCCTAGGACCAAAAGGGGAAAAGATAGCATTTTTGTGGTTGTTGATAGATTTTCTAAAATGGCTCATTTCATTCATTGCCACAAGGTTGATGATGCATCTCACATAGCCAATTTGTTTGTTGACAATGTGCTTAAATTGCATGGGGTCCCAAAAACTATTGTTACTGATAGGGATCCCAAGTTCCTTAGTCATTTTTGGAAGGAGCTTTGGGGGAGGCTTGGCACTAATTTGTTGTTCTCCACTTCTTGCCACCCCCAAACTAATGGCTAAACCGAGGTTGTTAATGAAACCTTCAGTGCCATGCTTAGAGCAATGGTTAAGAGGAAACTAGCTTCTTGGGAAGAACATCTACCTTTGATTGAATTTGCTTATAATAGGACTATGCACACATCTACTTGCATGACACCTTTTGAGGTTGTGTATGGCTTTAATCCCCTTACCCCCTTGGATCTTACGCCTTTGTCTAGTGATGTTGTCTTAAGCTTAGATGCCAAGGTGAGAGCTCAAGAGATGAAGCAACTTCATGAGCAAGTAAGGAAACAACTAGAGAAGAAAAACCAAGAAGTTGCCAAGAAGGCCAACAAAGGAAGGAAGAAGGTTATCTTCGAGCCCGGTGATTGGGTGTGGGTTCACTTCCGGAAGGATAGGTTCCCAAACAAGAGGACGAGCAAATTGATGCCTAGAGGCGATGGCCCCTTCCAAGTCGTTGAACGCCTCAATGACAACACGTACAAGTTGGACTTGCCAAGCAATTACCAAGTTCACAACATGTTCAATGTGTGTGACTTGCCTCCCTTCGAAGTCAAAGATCAAGTGAATCCGTGGACGGATTCTTCTCAAGACGGGGAGAATGATGCAACCCGACGCTCGGCCAAACCATTCACAAGGAGCCAAGCTCGGGAGTTGCAACAGCTACATGCTATGTTCGCAGAGCTGGAGCTAATTAAGCAAGTGTTGGAGGTTTCAGAGCAATTCTGCATGCTCACTGCTTTCGAAGACATAAGCGATCGCGGGCAGCCAGACGCGATCGCGGAAGATGAAGAGGCAATGAAGCGCTATCGCGCGTCCATAGACGCGATCACGCAAGAGGCTGGTTGAAAGCCTTTGCTTGCGCGATCGCGTGACCATAGCTGCGATCGCGAGGCTATGATTTATTGCTCAGTGCGATAACGCCCGTACTGCGCGATCACGCTGAGACGAGGATCAGAAAGCCCAACAGTAGCTAATGACTTGAAGGCCTATTGTTAAGGGTTAATTAAGGCAAATGTGCCACACTATAAATACTCTTATTGTCATTAGCTTACCTAGTTTTTTGATGATTATTGACATTGTAAGGAATTTGGCTAAGCTTGTTTGCTTTAGCACAGTATTAATCCTTGATTTGCAATTAGTCTTAGCTAATTGAGGATCAAATAGAAGTGGTTCTCTTATTTAGGTCATTAAGGGGGGTAATAAGGCTAATTTCTCTAATTTACTTTTGTAATTCTTCTCTAATCAAGTTGGGTCTTTCTTTAATTCATGTCTTTTTAATTTTGTATCTTTAATTTTCATATCAGATGGTGCACGAGAAATTTGTAAGAAGAGACCATCTGCGGTTTTCTTCTTCCCTTTCTCTATCCGTTATTAGATGAGCACAATCCCCGAAGTCATAAAGTTTGATCGGGATCCTAATGATGTTTTTTAGAATATCTTCAATGTGGCATGTGCACTGATTACGGTGTGCTTTTCTTCTAACACAACAGTTGTTGTGATATTCCTCTTGTCATACGGGGTCAGGATGCATAACCCCCTCTGCTGTCGTGAGGCTTCTCTTCCGGGACGTCGTAGATGTTCGGGTAGCTCCTTCAATAACGTTTGGGTGAGATTCCGTTGGCTGGCTCCATTTCATGGCAGGCAAGAGGATATAGCTACGAGCCATCTGCAGATCAAGGAGTCACCAAACTCTAAATCTGCTTATGGTTCAGGCTATCTCCCAGTTCGGCTGGTTTGGTCGTATTTCTGCTGCAACGTCTCATCAGTCGCTTGTTGCTGGATACCCAATGGAAGGGGCTTCCTTTTGGTAATTTGCCAGCGCAAGCTTTTCCATCCTTGGTGAGCTTCTGACTGTACTTGAAGATCTACAGGGCAGTGCACTCTATTTGACTTGTTGAGGTTGAAGCGGATATTCAAGTTTTCTTTCTAAGCTCTGCGGACGGGATGGGGAAGAATATGTCTATGCTTAGACACTTCCGAGGACCCTTGCTCTAATCAAGTCTACGGGCCTTGGTTGTATTAACAGCCGCACACCTCGAAGAAATTCTCGGGTGGACATATCTTCGGCTGCCATGGGAAGCTTCAAACTGCTTTACGGCTTGTAGCTACAATCCACTTGAAGGATCTTCAGCCGTGCATATCCTAAGAAGCTTATGTTTTTTAGCCTTCCCTTTCTATTTTTTTAGAATTGTTGTGAACAATGTTGTATTCAGGAAGAACTAATTATTTATTATGAGCCTATGGGCTGTTTGTTATTAATGAAACGAATGTCCATTAATGTTCTTATGCATACTTGTATGATTTAAGCAGCATGTTTGTGTGCCTTTCTGGACTAGTGTTTGTACAAGACGGGTGTGCACACTGAAGGGCACTTCATTTGCGTCAGTAGCAGATGGCTTATATTGCGCCTGCGACAGACGGTTGTTTTGCGCCTACAATAGGACGACTTTAACTCGTGTGGAAACGGGCACTTTTGCATTCCGATTCAGAAAGTCGTTGCTTGTTTACTCTAGTATTTTAAGGCTTTATGGTACTATGCGGACAGGCGTCCCCACCGGTGTCGCACCCGATTTTTCGAGCTTGGTTGTGTTCAAAATGTCGGGTTTGACATGGGTAAATCGCTTGGGTTAGTTTTGGAGTCGCCACCTAACATATTTTTTAACTAGGTGTATTAGGGCACCTACTTGTGTCTATTTGTTAGATAACTCGAGGGTTTTGGAAAGGAAAGTGGGGTTATTGGGATATTAAAAGTGAGAATGTATGTGAGCCGTTGGATTAGAGGAATAGACGACCTGGATGAGGCCATGTGGCGCGCGAAGGGTGAGGGGTATATGCAGCACGTGTGAATGTGTTGCGAGTGTTGTGGAAAAAGTCTTACGTAATTTTTACATATATAAGTTTATATGTAGCGTATAGAGAGTGTATTTATGTGTGAATATGGGAACTAATTGGCTAATATTTTACTACAAAAATGCTTATAAATAATCAGTAATATATATATATATATATATATATATATATATATATATATATATATATATATATATATATATATATATATATATATATATATATATATATATATATATAAATATGTAAATAATTTTGATAAATGCCATTTAACAAAAATAATTGTAAATTAATTCATATAAAGATAATTAGGTATAAACAAATGTAAATAGATAATTAAATGTTTTAATTGCACTAGTAGTCGCAAAAGTGTGCAAGTATTTTATAAATGACTTAAGTGAAGCAATTGTGTAATATATTCACAAACTAAGTAAACATTGTATAAAGGGTGACTAAGGATAGGGATTACACACGTAAATGCATGCTATCTAATGCAATTTTGTTTGAAAAATTACTATTGCATCTTTCAGTTAAATATAGCCAACTATAGAAAAAAAGGGACAAAATTGGGTGTCAACAGCTGCCCCTCTTTTCCTTAGGATAATGAAAGAATCTTCGGACAAAGAAAGTTGACGGAGTAGCCAATTTTGTCACGACAAATGTAATAAGGTGCAGGAGAGGGAAAGGTGAATTAGGGGGTGTTTTGGCCGAACCCCAGTCTCTGAGTTGGGTACATATCTCAGGTTTCACGAGAATTTGGCCGTGTGTAGTTCTAGATTGGCATATTGCCTGTGTGAGATGTATGTGACGCACGATTCAAGTGTCAAGAGTAAACTTTCCCAAGTATGTAATGTTTAGATTGGTGTGTGCTTTGAAATTTGGCGACATAAATGATTAGTGAAAGTAGCAAAAGCACTATTGAAGATGAGATAACATCGATAGATCAAGCATGGGAAAAGAGGATTGTAATCATCCTGGTTATGAAATGTGGTGCACAACACACCTATAATAATGAGTTTACACGGGCATAGTTTCCTTTACATCTAGATAAATGAGTCATCTTGCACTTTAAAGTTATGTTGGCTAATTAAGCTGGGGATATTGTAGAGTAAGCACGATAAATTCGCACGATTCAAAAAAATGGGCACGATTAAGCACGAAAACATGCACGATTCACGCAAGGTAAGTACCAATCGGAAACAATACAAACTGGCTTTCTAATAAAAGATTAGGCAAATTACTTATTTGTGTATGAGAGGTTTTAGATTTGAGCGGGAACTAATGATTCGATGAAATAGCAAAAGCATAATCGAAGGGAGTAAGCTTTTTGAATGGAGTTTCAGAATGGTGTATAATACGTATTTTGTGATTGCACGATTTCAGTATAGAAAAATAATTTTTGCAAAAAAGTGTGAGAGAGCAAGGAGTGGCTCAAGGGAAATCGAAGAAGTGTCTTGTAGTGTTGTCCCAGATATTGTCGTTTCTTTGTTATATACTTCATTCGTATTTTGTCCATCCACTCAAGGAAAGATTTGTGAGTTGTGGGTGAAGGGAAAGGCTTCATTTCTGCATCCTTCCTGGAAACTGGTGCCTCGTTCTTTGTAATATCCTCTTTGCTTCTCCTCGAGCTTGCGACTAATCGATCTTTAATGAATTTTGTGGGAGTCTCAAAATTCTGCCCCAGTGTCAACTTGTGTCTTTCTAGAATTTTGAGAGACCAGTATTGATTTAGCGTCTACTTGGAATTTTTTAGGGAAACCTAAAAAACACTGCCCCATTGTGCCGTGTTTATTAAATCTCTCAATTGTAGTTGTGCATGCAAAATAAAACATATGTGATGTCCTATTCTAAGACGGACTGGCCTAATAGTCATATTATAAACCTGACGAGGCTAATAGTCATATTTCTAAGCCTGACATGGCTAATAGGCATATTTTAAGCCTGACAAGGCTAATTGTCATATTCTAAGCCTAACGAGGCTAATCGTCATATTCTAAGCGTGATGGGGCTAGTCGTCATAAATTTAGCCTGACGAGGCTAGTCGTCATATTTTAAGCCTGACATGGCTAGTCGTCATAGTTTAAGCCTGACATAGCTAGTCATCATATTTTAAGCATGATGTGGCTAGTCATCATATTATAAGTCTGACGAGGCTAGTCGTCATATTATAAGCCTGACGAGGCTAGTCGTCATATTTTAAGTCATGTTCTAAGCCTGACGAAGTTAGTCGTCATATTTTAAGCCTGACGAGGCTAATTGTCGTATTATATGCTTGACGAGGCTAAGTGACACGACCCAGATTTCGGCTAGGCCGTGCGGGCACCCGACATCCTCCCCTAGACCCGTCGGGCGAACCCTTACCAATTAAATTAGGAAACTAAATATAATAATTCATAAATAAGGACAAGACTAAAAAAAATACAGAGATACTGATACCTCTAAGCTGTACAAAAGAAATTACAGCTGAGTACCCAATATACTAGGTTAAGGGCTATCCAGACTAGACATCTAAGAGTACAAAAGAAGACAGATACCTCCTGAAGGGAGCAGAATGCAACTGAAATAATAACCAATAAATCGGTGGCCATCCAGAATAAAAGCTGGCTCACCCTAACAGCTGAAGTCGTCTTCGCTCCTTCACAACGTGGCAAACTCAATCCTGGAGCGAACCTGCCGAAACGAAATAGATAGACAAGAAACAAACAACAAACAAGGGGGAGTCAAAAGGACTCAATAAGTGGGGCAGAATAGCCACCTCAAAGAATAAGATAGCTAGCCTGGGAGAAGAAAAACAGATAAACTAAATCCATCTTATTTGAACTATAAACAGGCAAAGCCAAATAATAACTGAAAACACGTATGGAATCATAAACAGCCAGGGACATAAGGTAGACAGAACATATATATATCCTGAACATGTCGACAATCAGAAATACATCATGTTGCGGCGTGCAACCCGATCCATATATTCATACTGTTGCGGCGTGCAATCCGATGTGATCCATGTATTTATATTGTCGCGACGTGCAATCCGAGATACGAGCTAGAAATATATAGGCAAACTGAGATACGGTATACATACCGCATATATAAAACACAACACGATAGTCACACAATAGTCAGCACGCGGTGCAATGAAATGTGATGAATGCAGTATGATGCAATGGTGTCACATGTGCCAAATAGATGGAGCGGAATCGTCCTGCTCCGGGGGCGGAATCCTCCTACCCTCAATATGATGCAATGGAGCGGAATCCTCATGCTCCGAGGGCGGAATCCTCCTACCCTCAATATGATGCAATTGAGCGGAATCCTCCTGCTCCGAGGGCGAAATCCTCCTACCCTCAATATGCTGCAATGCAGCGGAATCCTCCTGCTCCGAGGGCGGAATCCTCCTACCCTCAATATGATGCAATGTGCATACGAATACAACATGATGCAATAATAACCCATCACCAGCGCGGGACTCTCATCGACAGCTGGAAAGTATATACCAACTCACAACCAAAGTACAATACTCAGATTCTCAATGCAATACCAATAACAGGACATAACATATAATATAGAATATAAATCCAAAGCTAAGGCGTAATGAGTACGCCTATCGGCAGCTGCACACGTAAGGAACACGTGGTAGAAAATCTACGAGGCCAGGTGCCTCCAAAGAAATGGATATAAACACTTACCTTCTTACAAAGTTGGTACATCCACTCAATAACCGCTTGTCCTTTGGTTTCATTGCCAAACGATCCCACTCTATTCAATAAGCAGAAAAATATATCAAATTAGGCTAAAGGCTTCATTACTCACATCTTAGGGCAATCCTGTTAAGAACCTGATACCCTATTCGCATACGCAATACGCAGGCCAGGGCTATGTACAGGGTTTAAGGTCACATAACCAAATCCCAAATGAATTACATTTATATGTTGCCCATAACTCACTGAGTACGAATATATAATCAATTTCATTATCGGGGTCCATTTGACCCTTTAAACTATCAATTTACGTCCTTAGGGCGATGTCTAATATCCCTATTTTTACCGTAAAAATATATTCAAGCATACGTAATAAACTCAAATAATATATTAAGATCATTACCTGAATGTTCTGGAGTGAAAATACTATTTTTCTCCGGCTCCTTTTCTCATTTTCTGGTATTTTTTCCTTCTCCGTATTTTCTATTTTTCGTTTCAGTATTTTGTCTCTGTTTCCCGTTTTTTATCAGCTAATTTCTTAGCTTTCTAGCTAAGTACATAGGAACCGCCATTAACTTTTGCTCATTTTTTTGTTCTTTTCCTATTTCGTCTTTTTCCCCTTTTTTTTTTCTTTTTCTTTTAAAATTCGCAGTTACGGTAAAAATTAAAACTGTACCCTACGATATTTGAAATAATCCCAACTTTTACATACAAGTTATAAAAAATATATGTAACATACTCGCGAAGAATAAAAATTATAGAATAAAAATTATAACACGGACACCGAACTCTTGGAATAAAACATATCTTGATAATATGATAATACTATTGCTCGGATTATTCTGACTAAGATGATCCTTCCTCGATCATGAGAGGAGAATTCTACATTTTCGAAGCAAAGATACACGGAACTTTGAATGGATTAACATGATTCAGCCGGTAATCACCTCTTCGATATACCTTTCGATATAGAACAGGTCGATGAAACTAAGAATTAACTCACGCTTGATGTAATAGAGGGAACATTTGAAGTACCTTGTCACTACACCTTATAGAAGATTTGATGCAAGCTATATTATTTTTACGAACGCACTATGCAACATCTCAGTTGATGTTAATGTTATTCCGCAAGCTCCTTGTGGGAATATAGTTACTCATATCCTAATGTATGTCAAAGGTTCATCTGAACAAGGTCTATCATATAAGGATAAGGATCATGCAAATACTACTGGATAGTATGATGCAGACCAGGAATGATCTTCAAACGGAACATCTACTTCAGGGTATTGTCCTTGAATTGGGAATATAATGTCTTGAAAAAGTGAAAATAAAAGAGACATATAGTTGGACTATGAGCTGAGGCAGAATATCAGCAACAAAGCTGATTACATGTGCACTTATAACGTTAAAGTAACTTCTCAAAGAGTCGAGGTGTGAAGGAGATATGCCAATGATGGATGGACGACAAGCTGCACTAGACCTTTATCTCTAAATTTTCATTTAAGTAAAACAGTGTCAGTATGAAGATCCAATTTTAGTTGAATACAGAAAGATAGCCAGAAAAATGGAGGCATCATAAAGGGTTACTACTGACGGTGTTCCCATGTATAAAGATAGACTTTGTGTCCCTGATGTTACAAATTTACTTGGACAGATTATGATAGAGGCACATTATTCCAAATACATTGTTCATCCAGGTTCGACTAAGATGTACCATGATCTTAAGCAGAGTTATTGGTGGGACATAATGAAGTGTGACATAGCAGAATTTGTGGCTCAATGTTCTAATTGCCAGCAAGTTAAGGTCGTGGCATCTTTCCAGACTTTATGCTTTCTGCAGATAGGTACGTATATATGATCAGGTTGCCGGCTTATCTCGAGCATTAATAGATTATTAGTGGGTTTAGCAATGATCGACACTCATTGTAGGTTTCTGTCGTGGCCTTACTTTGGGTCGTGAGAAAAGGGGTATCAACACCTCAGAGATTTAATATTACCATTCAGTATTTGGAGGAAGACTCCTCCACTTAAAGCACAAACTCATGCAGCTATTTGAATAGGAATAACGATCCCCGCACAGTCTGCTGGACTAAAGAAGATTTAGCTAAAAGTTGAACCTAGGCATACCTAAGCTACCAAACTACCCTTTCGAGTTGCCAAACAGCGGCAACTCTCGAGTTCACAACTCCATACCTTTGCCGTAAACACCACCGCCCGATGGATGGTACTTCTATATAAAAATTTCGGCAGAGTTTTCCCGGAAACTGGATGATCCGCAAAAGCAGAACCAGCACTACACTATACATGGGAATGGATACCCGGATAAACTGATAACATAAACATGTTAAACGGATAACAAGATGAGACAACTGGACCAAAACAATAATATGCTTCCAAAACAATAATACGCTTACCCGGCCACAATAACACGTACTCTGGCTCAACACAGGGAACGTCACAAGCGGCTACCAATCGCCCAAGCTCACTAGTGCCGGACGAAGAAGAAATGGAAATAGATCGAGGATAGAAATAATTAGAGCTTCAGGAAGTTCTTCTTCTTATTTGCTTGACTACCAAAGCTAGACTGCTTCCGCATCAGGCGAGCCAAAAAATCGCGATTGAAGAGATAGACATTAAATAAGCTTTATGAAAAAATATCCATACCAATTTTAACCTTCCAATAAGAAGGAAATTCTGATAATTTACCATAAACCCTTTTATAACCCAGACAAGCTCATAGGATAACATGACTATACTAGCGTTTTGAACCAAGAGGAGATACGTAGATCGAATATTACTTACTAACCACTTTACACCGAAAGAAACCATGACGCTCCCTTATAGTGATGAACTAGAATCCCATAATCAAACCAACACGGAATTTCCGAGAACAGAGGTAAACTAATTTAATATAATAATAGAAGGTGGCACGACAAGATGCCAAGCAGACAATAGTGACACCCACAGTCAAATTTCTCATATTTAGACCAGATAAATTAGTAGGGTCTCATAAATGCCAGGATTAAATTGTATCAGAAACTCACCCCTTTTACCGCAACCGATTCTTAATTACGACAATATCCAAGGAAACCGTCGAAACATGATAAGACACACTATTTCCCGATCGATCGGAAAGATAAATCTTACTTACATTTAAGAGAAGAAGAAATACATGGGTGTACTACATCAGATACCTGAACATCCTGCCAGACTAGCAGTTCATAGAACTGCCTCTGCAGCTGAGTCGAGCCACTACCCTGATAATTACTTCTAGAAGAACCACTACCACCACGCTCTCGACCTCTCCTGGATGGTGGCATTTCTCTGATTGATTAACATTTAAATGAAATTCCTGCGACTGTGCAGGTGTCTGAGGGCAAGAAGAAGGACGATTGTCTACTTGCTGGAGTAAGGAAAAAGTCCTCAAAGGATAACCAGACTCATGACAGTGATAACAGCTTTTCATTGAAAATGGAAGCTGGACATATTGTCGATAGCTATAAAGAGAAAAACTGGGTCTAATCTTGATGAACTACTCGCGCACTTTGAGAATCACGCTCTACAAGCTGAGATAACTTAGAAGGTGACTTCCAAAAATAATCAGAACTTTTACCTCCAAATGAGGTACCATGGTTACCCACCAGGGCCGTGGGATCTCTTACTTTCCCGCTCTAACTCTTCCCACTCTAACTTATGGTATGCCTCGAACCTTCGAGCAATATTAACAACAACATCAAACAAAATCCAGACCTCAATTTCTCGAGTCATCTGGGATTTCAAGGAAAAATAAAGGTCATCAATAAATCTCTGAATCTCTCGAAAGGCTCATGAACTAGTTCTAATGCATATCCAGCCATTCTATAGAATTCAATCTCATATTCTGAAACACCAACAGGCTAACCGACAGGCTACCCTGTCAAATCCACTCGAACTGGTAACACTTTTCATCTCTTTCGCTACTCGAAAAGGAACTTTTCCACGAATCTAGAAGAAAAACCGAATCAAGTTAACTAATAAGAGAGCGGCCCACAAATTCAAGGCTGGACCCTGAAACTGGAAAGAATAATAATCAACAGCATACCGCTTGATATAATCAAGAGCCTGAAGGATATGCTGACATCATTTCATTTTTAAAAAGAATCACGGGGTTTATCTTATGCATTGCTTAAGAATATCGGAAGGTTCAACCGCGTAAAATAATGGAACCTCTTTGGGCACTCGGACCCAATAATTACCTCCGCTGGCTAACCAGCCAGAACAATTGGTGGCGCAACACATGCTGCTTCTAGAATATAATTTACCGCGACAATACTAAGAACTGGAATACGAGCTCCCTGAGACCGAACATCTGTATCTGCGGCAACCTGATAAGCTGCCTAGTGAATAATAGGTTCTTGCGGTATCTGCATCGCCAATATTCTCGTAAAAGCATCGTAGAGAGCCAAGCTAACTACAAGGCCCTGCTCCCTTGCTCATCAGGAGCTCGTACAACTGGGACCTCCATAATTAGATCGTCATCACGATAAAAAAAAACTCTCGGGGCTTCGTCCGTGCTAGCTCCTGGCTAGACTACTTCGTCTTGAACTCATACCGTTTGCTAATTTGTCGCACGAGGGTTCACAATTACCACGAAGGAATTAACAAATTAACAAATATACTTTTGAATCCTAGACCGACGCACGATCAGAAAAGAAGGAAGTGAAACTTCCTAAATGCCATCATAGCCTCTCATAGATAAGTACAGACGTCTACGTACCCATCAGCGAGACTCTACTAGACACTGTCTTAGTTTGGATAGACTCTCAATTAGGCTCTGATACCAACTGACACGACCCAGATTCCGGCTAGACCGTGCGGGCACCCGACATCCTCCCCTAGACCCGTCGGGCGAACCCTTACCAATTAAATTAGGAAAATAAATATAATAATTCATAAATAAGGACAAGACTAAAAAAACACAGAGATACTGATACCTCTAAGCTGTACAAAAGAAATTACAGCTGAGTACCCAATATACTAGGTTTAAGGCTATCCAGACTAGACATCTAAGAGTACAAAAGAAGACAGATACCTCCTGAAGGGAGCAGAATGCAACTGAAATAATAACCAATAAACCGGTGGCCATCCGGAATAAAAGCTGGCTCACCCTGACAGCTGAAGTCGTCTTCGCTCCTTCACAACGTGGCAAACTCAATCCTGGAGTGAACCTGCCGAAACGAAATAGATAGACAAGAAACAAACAACAAACAAGGGTGAGTCAAAAGGACTCAATAAGTGGGGCAGACTAGCCACCTCAAAGAATAGGATAGCTAGCCAGGGAGAAGAAAAACAGATAAACTAAATCCATCTTATTTGAACTATAAACAGGCAAAGCCAAATAATAACTGAAAACACGTATGGAATCATAAACAGCCAGGGATATAAGGTAGACAAAACATATAGATATCCTGAACATGTCGACAATCAGAAATATATCCTGTTGCGGCGTGCAACCCGTTCCATATATTCATACTGTTACGATGTGCAACCCGATGCGATCCATGTATTTATATTGTCGCGACGTGCAACCCGGGATACGAGCCAGAAATATATAGGCAAACTGAGATACGGTATATATACCACATATATAAAACACAACACGATAGTCACACAATAGTCAGCACGCGGTGCAATGAAATGGGATGAATGCAGTATGATGCAATGGTGTCACATGTGCCAAATATATGGAACGGAATCCTCCTGCTCCGGGGGCGAAATCCTCCTACCCTCAATATGATGCAACGGAGCGGAATCCTCCTGCTCCGAGGGCGGAATCCTCCTATCCTCAATATGATGCAATGGAGCGGAATCCTCTTGCTCCGAGGGCGGAATCCTCCTACCCTCAATATGATGCAATGGAGCGGAATCTTCCTGCTCCGAGGGCGGAATCCTTCTACCCTCAATATGATGCAATGGAGCGGAATCCTCCTGCTCCGAGGGCGGAATCCTCCTACCCTCAATATGATGCAATGTGCATACGAATGCAACATGATGCAATAATAACCCACCACCAGTGCGGGACTCTCATCGACAGCTGGAAAGTATATTCCAACTCACAACCAAAGTACAATACTCAGATTCTCAATGCAATACCAATAACAGGACATAACATATAATATAGAATATAAATCCAAAGCTAAGGCGTAATGAGTACGCCTATCGGCAGCTACACACGTAAGGAACACGTGGTAGAAAATCCACGAGGCCAGGTGCCTCCAAAGAAATGGATATAAATACTTACCTTGTTACAAAATTAGTACATCCACTCAATAAGCGCTTGTCCTTTGGTTTCATTGCCAAACGATCCCACTCTATTCAATAAGCAGAAAAATATATCAAATTAGGCTAAAGGCTTCATTCCTCACATCTTAGGGCAATCCGGTTAAGAACCTGATACCCTATTTGCATACGCAATACGCAGGCCAGGCCTATATACAGGGTTTAAGGTCACATAACCAAACCCCAAATAAATTACATTTATATGTTGCCCATAACTCACTGACTACGAATATATAATCAATTTCATTATCGGGGTCCATTTGACCCTTTAAACTATCAATTTACGTCCTTAGGGCGATGTCTAATATCCCTATTTTTACCGTAAAAATATATTCAAACATACGTAATAAACTCAAATAACATATTAGGATCATTACCTGAATGTTCTGGAGTGAAAATAGTATTTTTCTCCGGCCCCTTTTCTCATTTTCTGGCATTTTTTCCTTCTCTGTTTCCCGTTTTTGATCAGCTAATTTCTTAGCTTTCTAGGTAAGTACATAGGAACCGCCATTAACTTTTGCTCATTTTTTTGTTCTTTTCCTATTTCATCTTTTTCCCTTTTTTTTCTTTTTCTTTTAAAATTCGCAGTTACGGTAAAAATTAAAACTGTACCCTACGATATTTGAAATAATCCCAAATTTTACATACAAGTTATAAAAAATATATATAACATACTCGGGAAGACGGATCTCAAATTGGACTCCTGAAACTCAAGATGCAAATTTAGATGAAAAGAAGTCAAATTATTTAACCTTCGGAATTTTAGCGGAAACTAGCCGAACAACATCGAAATTCACTTTCGAAAGTTTACAAAAATCACAAATAATCATACAAACCTAACGGAGCTTTCGGATTTTGAATCGGAGTTTGTTCGCCAAAACCGAGCTAAAAAATCTCTTTTTAATATTTATCGTCAATAAAAACTGACACCTTTTTCCGATGCCTGCCAAACGAGCTCTGATTCAGCTCAAATTTTACCGACAGGTCCTAATGGACCTTACGAATATTTTAAAATTATCGACACGCCAATCGGACTCCTAACTTCCGAAACGACTGACCGAGGTCGTATCACTAAGTGTCATATTGGAGGAGCCATATCCAGAAGCTTATAAGTGCATTCCTCAAGTGCCTGTCAGGTATTGGTGCTGGAGCTATTCATTCTCAGATAATGGTGTCTGCTTGTATTGCCGTTGCATTCATGTAAAGTATCTGTTTCCAAACAAAACAATTTGTGAGTTGAAAACAAAGTGGTTGCCTCGCATTCAAAACCCGAATGTCGACTCGAATCTGCATTTGTCCTTTAATGTGATATCTTGGAAATCTTGGTTACCAAATCGGTCATGCGGATACCTATTTCACTTTAGCTTGAAAACTTTTGTGTGAGCGTATTGGATTAGGAGGATGTCCCAAATATTGTGCTTATCATGGCTCGGGGAAAATAAAAATTTAATTATAATGAAACTGTGCCCAAGTAGGCTACTTACATATCTTGTCAATATAATAATCAGGTCATACGTAGTTCAGGTACAAAGCATTGAGCAAAAGGGTAGTCAAATATAGAGATGGTAGAGTCTGCATTATGATAGGTTGTCTTCCTGTGTCGCGCTTTCTCTTCAAATGCCTCGAAGTTATCTTTGATTGATTGGCTTGAACATAGACTATACTTGCAGCTTAAGAGTTGTAATTGTCATTCGGTGATTCTTGTTGTACTATTACCTTGCCCTTTTCAATCAAGTTCTGAATTTTGTGCCTCAGTGCAGGACATTCTTTAGTGTCATTACCTTGAACGTTCAAATGATATGCACAAGTCTTTGATAGATCAAAATCTAAACGAGGGATCTATCTAGTTCTCGGCTGCAATATTGCTAGATCCCTTAGTCTTTCAAATATGCTTTTCAAAGATTCAGCTAGAGGATTAAAAGTGCGAGGCTTCATTCTTTTTGTCTGGTGCTAATTGTGTTGGGCCTGATAAGATTGTTGTTAAAAACCCTGATAGTGGGGAGGTTGTCTACTGTGTAAATCAAGAGTAACATGAAAATTGTAGATTCTGTTGATTCTGGTTGTATGGTAGTTGGTGCCCAATAATGAAGACTAATGTGTTATCCTCTTCTTTGCATTGCAAACTCTCAAGTGCCTCAGGTTGAATATGTCGATTAATAACTTGCATTGTTGAACTATCAAGAATCTTTCCTTCTTGAATGCTAATTTCCAATTCCTTTATTGCTCGAATAAGGAAAATCACGTGCCTGAATGTTAAGCAATTTCTTATAGTAAATCCCTTATTGGATCTGGATGAAGGTTGAAACTGACTCTTATTCAGGTAAAGGAGGGTGTATCTTTGAAGCTTCAATTTTTCATCGGGTAGCATATTCTTCATAAGACTCTTGCTGCATTCTTTTAACTTTGTACGTATCATGTAAGTGCGGATCTATTTGGATGTTGAACTTGTATTGCTCTACAAAATCTTGGGCCATATCTTCCCAAGTGTGCCATTTGGTAAAATCTTGTTTGGTGTACCAAGTGAGTGCCAAACGAGATAGACTATGGATGAACAATTGCACTCTGATAGCCTTGATGTGTCCAACTCCAATTAGCCTACTCCAATAATCTTTCAAATGAGAGAATGGATTTCCTTTTCCATCGAAAGTGATAAAATTTGGAATTTTGTATCCATGCGGTAGCTCAAGATACGGATGTAGACATAGATCCTTATAGCTTAAACTTTGAATGTTCCTTTAACTCATCTCGTCTTTCACGACCATTTCCAAATTATGGAGCTTTTCATTTAAACCCTCGAGTTCATTTGGTTGGATTTCTTTTCTGTGCCTCTTATGTGGATATACTGCCAGCTTATTCTGCTTGTCCATCACCACAATTTGCATAGTAGTAGAATCGGGATTGCCTGATTTGTCCAAAACATCCTATTGTGTCATAATTCTCTCGGTATCATGTGTCTGTGGCTCGAAAGGCTTTGTTCTAAAAGTGAATGTTTCATCTTGGCTTGTCATCTCAGCTTCTTCTTGATGTAGATTCTTTGCCAATTTAGGTATTCAAATGCTAGGAAACCCTTAACAAAATGAGAAAATACACAAAACAGAGTTAGTACATAGTAAACTTTGAAGCAAAATAGCATATAAAGGTCAAATATGCAACTAAGAGGATGCCTAGATAGCGAATAATAGACTAACATTTGAATTAGATGTTATGAAAAAATACACAGAGATTACAAAAGATTGCTTGAGTGCTTTATGTAGCAGTCAAAATAAGGATTTTTGTCAAATGATTACTGCTTGCTTATTTAACAGATTAGTCTAAGATGTCGATGGAAAATTGCTAAGGATGTCGTGATAAACTTGTGCGTGGTTAAGGAAAATGTTGCATGTCGTGTGATCGTAAGGGCGGTTGGCTCTTTTAGAAAACCAAGGACCTGAGTGCAATTACCGCTTCATTTATAAATATGTCTGTTGTGTTGCCTATATATTCTTGAAGACATACTCATCCATGTCTTTATTATATACTTATCAATCAAGCGCTTCATTTCAAACTTTCCACCAACTTTCCTTATTGGACAAAATAATTTTTTTATTATAAAGGGACCGAATCCGGTGTGGGTTGCCTACGTATCCTGCTACTGACAGGAATCAAGTCAAGCATAGTTCAAAACACATAAAGAGAAAATCTTAAAAATATGTGTCATAAGACTTGCAAAAAAAGTAAAACAAATGTCTCTAAAGATGATGCGCTCGAAAGCTCTCTTCTTGTACTAGAGTGTCTGTCATTAAACTGCTGCCTATTTCATTATGAATGCCTAGTGTACTGTAATTGCTTCATCCTTAGCATTTTCAATCTTGATTTTCCAATACTTGATCAACTGTTGAATCTTCTCTTTAAAATCAAAACATCTCAATATAGAGCCCCAACATGCCTGAATAGTAAACACATTATTTTTTCATATTTGCTTTCCAAGGTTCCTTGTAAATTTTCCTTTTAATAGGGAGTACTATCCCTGAATCTTCCAACCTTTCGTACAAACTTGCATATGATTCTTCAATAAGAGTCAACTTGCGAGGGGCATTATGAGAGGAACTCTTAGTTCTGTTTGCTGGCTTCTGATAAGGAATTGGGTTAATTGTATGTGAGCAAATTTCTAGTGGTTATGTGAAAGTCAGAGGTTGGCACCAGATAAGCTGAGGTTTTCCCGTTGACACCTTGACTATCTTTCCATTTCTAATAAACTCTGAATCTCCTTTCTTAAAGCGGTGCACTCATTGGTATCGTGACCAGATATATTGGAGTGAAATGCACAATGTTTAGTTGAATCAAATTGAGGGGGTAATGGGGTAAAGACCTCCACGTTGTGGTTTCAACATCTCAATAAACTCCAGTTTCTCAAATAGAACAGCTGGTGATTGATGTAAAAGAATGATGGTCTAGTTTTGAGAGATAGTAGGATAGAGCTTAGGGTTTTAGCAATAGTAACTTTCCCTTTCTTTGCAACTTTAATATCCTTAGGTTGTGCTTTAGTTAAATTATTGCTTAATACCTTTTCATAGATTGTTTCTATTTTACTTTTCAGCAGGCTATTGCATGTACGGTAGTCGCCATAAGATCCATATTGCTCGATGAAGTCTTTAGTCAAATCACTCTTAGATGTCCATTTGCTTGTGTCTTGCCTATGTACCAAATCAAATGCTGACCCTGTAAGTGCCTTACCAAATAGTTTCCTCTTAAGTTCATCATCTGTCCCCATACTCGCTCATCGGTCAAGATATGCTCCCAAATGTACATAGGATTCCAGTTCCATTATATAACGGAAGCTTCGTCACTGTGTCAATCTCTGGTTGTTGAGAATAAGCCTTCGCAATATTTGGCGCATTCTCATCACTTCCCACTTCCTTATTGCTTCCTGCTAACCCTTTGAATGCTCTTTCAACCATGAACGAGTGCAAAATTGGGAAACGCTCTGGATCACACTCATGTATTGTGGGCGGTGCAACAGTGTAGATTGGAGCAACAAAGTGATCCTCGAACATTGGTTTTGGAAAATCTTGTGGCATGTTAGAGGTACCCTTGAGGTTGACCATCACATCTCTTACCCTGTCGATTTTTCTCTCCATGTGCATAATGCTTGTTGAAACAAACCCATCTTACTTTGACAAATCACGCACAAGTGCAATCTGCTTAGCCATGTCTCCTACTTTGGTGTTCAACTTAATCCGACCTTTTGCAAAGGATGTTTTAGAGTTAGGAATATGAGATAATTAGAATCATGCAAAAGATTTCGATACCGGGATTTGAGCACTAGCTTGGAAAGGAATGTAAGGTTATGTGCATTGGAGAGAGATTGGATTTTTAAAGGATTTGCTTAAGTAGGACGAGGATTAGAAGCATATTTTAACTAGTTCGGTTCGCATGAGTCATACTAAGGAAATTGAGAAATTAAAGTAGTATTCAAATTAACATTGACAACATGCAAGCAAAATAAAACAGTGACTTATAATGCATAGGAGCTCTTCGGGCCAGAGGTGGGCCTAACATTGATTTGAAAATCATTTGGTGCTAAGTGCAAAAAATTTCACCGCATGCCCTCCATAAGGAGTGGTTTTGCAAAATTTCCCGCGCTAAGGAATGTATTAGCAAAATCCCCTTATTTAGTCCGGAGCCAAGACTTCAAGGCAAAATTTTTGTAAGTCTTTGCAATTGGCTATACTTCAAGGGCAAGTGCTGTTTTGCCAATACTTCAAGTTATATGGCAAGAATTCAGGGAAGACTGGAAGGGGCAATTGCCAAGACTTACGACGAAGTACGACAAGTGTTGCCTTTTGCCAAAACTTGCCGTTCAAGTGTTGGCAAATCGAGCAGGAGTCAAAGGCAAGTCTTGTCTTTTTGCCAAGACTTATGGCCAAGTGCGGAAAGTATTGCCTATTGTCAATACTTGAAGGGATAAGTATTAAAAAGTAGAAAAATATAAAGGTAAGTCTTGGCCCCGGATTTTTTCATTAAACCTTAACGGGGGCATTTTTGCAAACCATCTGTTAGCACGGGCAAAAAGGTAAACCATTGCTTTCCGTGTCATATTTTGCAAATCAGCCTGCTAAGTGTGTCATTTCAAAGCCTTTTTTGAATTAAGTAAGTTATCGGCACTTTCCATATACTTCTTTCAAATCGATGCAACACATAATGTTAAAAGTATGTCATCTCGGGTTAGGAACCCTTTTGGCGTTTGGACAAGGTTTCTAATAGACGTTTAACATGCCAAGGGTGTTAAGTCTTGCTAGGTTTATATGATTCTTAATGGATAAATGTATGTTATGTGTCATCCCATTTATCGAACGATCATCTCTGCTTTAATTCGAGCCTTAAATGCCTCTTCGGCTGCCTTTTGCGCCTTTTGAATGGCGTGGAATGCAGACTAATTGTAATCGTTCAAATAATGGTCCACATCCGGCATGTTTAAAATTAATGCACACATAGTCATGTCCAAGTGTTCCTTGGGGTTAATAATCCATTCGGTTTGTTTAGACACGGTGAACTAAGGACATAGACAAAAGCCGAAGTCGTATTTTCCTAACAATGACATGATGCATGAAACTTTGTAGCGTCTCCACTAAGAGTTGGCTTGACTAGACCAGGCTTTTACTATCCTCCCGAGTAGACAACAAGGGAGTGGGAACGTCTAGAATTGTTGGTTGTACCACGGACCAAGTAGATTCCAAGTTGTTCCCCCTAAAGGGTATTTTGTAAGGAAAAGGTGGTCGTGAGATCCACATAACCACCATATTTTTAACGCACGATTATGAACTTGGCAGGATTAGCGGAAGATATGAGCGAAAAGATAATTTTAAATGCACAACTTGAAATAAAAATAATTCACAAAAAAAAAAAGGAAAAGAAAGGAAGACAAAAGAAACAAGTGTCTCAAAAATTTGAATAAATCAAGTAAAAATAATATTAATAATGTGAGAAAAGAAATCATAAAATAAAAATTGATAAAAGATTTTTAAAAAAAATCGATGAGGATTTGGAAGCCTTTAAAGCATGGAATGTGATGCGTGATATCTCAAATGGCATTTCTACTAAGAATTTTGGGCATAACTAGACTGGTTCTGATGCGGGGCACACTACCTCAAGGCCTTTCACTAGAAGTCAAGCCAAAATGATTCAAGACATTCAACTCCACATGACTTGGAAGGACATAGAAGAAGACTCCGGAAGAGACTTGAAGATCATGCATTGGAGTGCTATGGAAGGAGGACCACCTAGGCTATATGGAGGAGCATCTAGGCCATTTTGGGGCTCCTCAAGAAGCCCCAAGATGAGGGGACCGCTCACAAAAAGGGGTGGACCACCTAGTTGAAGATGGGTTGAAATTTGGCATAGTATAGAATTGCCAACTCTCTGAAGTTTGAGTAGGCGGACAACCCCTGTGCCATGAGCGGACCGCCCACTTCCCTATGGCCATATTCTACCTTATGCAGAGGCGGGGCGCCTCCTCTAAGGGGCGGACCGCCCACCCCTGGTTTCACTAGACGAGAAATCTCACTTATTTGCTCTGTATTTCCTATTCTAGCCCTACGTGTCTTCTGTTTTTTTAGCCCAGTTTGGGGGTCTTTTAGCTTAATATTATGTGTGTAAGGTACCTATAAAAGGGCCCTTAGTCTTCCATTTAAACTTATATTATTTTGATTAATGAAGAACATGAGAGTAATGCTCCTTTATTGAATGAAACCTTTTGTTTGGGACTTGAATCTCCTAGTGGACCTAGTTGACCTTCAACCCCGCCCCGATCATTCTATTTGTGAGTCCCAAGTATGACTCGAGGGTAGTTGCATAGCGTTAGGCAACTCTTGACCCGAATCGAGGGTTTCACAGAACAAGTTCTCCGTGGATACCTCGTAGGGAATTGGAGACGAGTCTCGCTCCTATCATTTTTCTTGCCTTTATTTCGATCCGTATCATCTTGGTATCAGAGCAATGCTGGGGATTTGTTTCTACAAACCCTCGACCCTTGTTTTTATGCCTAAGTTGGTTTCTATATTAGTTTCTTGTTTGTTATTGTTGAAAAAAAAGAAAACACAAAAAAAAATTGAAAATTTGAAAATCCAAAAATTTGGCATATCTTGTTGATATGATTGATTCTTGATATGGGTGTTATTGGAGATTGATCCTTGTTCAAAACCCATCGTTTTGGTACCTAAAGCTCGTGATTTGAAGTTGAATTAGAAGATTTGAAAATTTGAAACCCTTGTTGTTGAAAACCCTTTCTATGAACTTGATGAACATTGAAATTGATTGTTTTTTATTGGGGTTTGATAAAATTCATTGGGGTTTGAAAACACAATTGGGTACCTTCGGATTGACAAAATATCTTGAAAATTGTTGGATTTTTGGGTGCTTAAACCAAGAAACACGAAGTTGAACTGTGCTGAAGAACAAAGTAGGCGGAGCACGTAGTCACAGAGGGGGACCGCCCACTTTTGTTGAGCTCTCTAGATTTTTGGGAGGTGGGGCACCTGTTTACAGAGGCGGACCGCCCACTCTCCACTGCAGAATTTTGGCCACACCGCCTACTTTGATAAGGGTGGGGCGCCTGTTTTGCTGATTGTTGGTTTGGGTAGTTTTTTTTCTTAGGTTCTCTTGTTTCTTTGCTTGAATAACGTCTAACTAGTACTTCCTTTAGTAACTTTCCTACTGAACTGGTACTAGTCCTTTGAGCTTTTAAGCAGTTTGTGCCTAGTTAGGAGGGTAGAACTCGAAGAAGATTCATAGTATCATTTGACTCAAGTCCTCATTATAAAGAGCTTATCGTCCATTGAGTCACATAAACTCCACTCACCCCGGAGTACACTTGACTTATGGATTGAGTGATTGAGTTGAGGATTATTGTTCAACTATGCGAAGCTTCTAGATTCAAGTTCCAGTGAAATATCCACCACCACTAAACGAGTGAACCGAGTGATACACAAGTGAGGGTGTATGTGAGGTGATTTCACTAACGTTTGTACATTTTGTAGGTACAATGGTAACGAAGGAGATGATCCTTTGAAGAGTGCCTTGGCTACTATCTTGGCCAAATTAGATAGTATGAACTTGAGGATTGAAAGTCTTGAAAAAGGGACCCCAAGCATCTAACTTGAGAAGGGGACCCTGAGTGTCCACCTTGAAGCCGGTGAAGGTAAAAGTAACTCAACCTTTACCCCGCAGCAAGTCATTGAGTTGCTTAGGCAACAAAAGGAAAAGAATGAAAGTGCTAAAGTTGAGCAAGTGTTGGGCAATACCCAATGAGTGGGCATTCCCCACATTTTGGGCAATCCCCAAAGAAATACTCCACTTCCAAGGCCCATTCGAAATGTACTACCTCTTGAGCAAGTTGAGGAAGCTCAAGAAGGGGAGGAGGATGAGTATGGTGATGAAGCCGAAGGGTATGATGCTCACTATCAACCTAGGTGAGGAATGAATTGGGGTCGTAATGTGGATAGGGGTAGAGGCCAAGGTCGAGGGCCACCCATGGGGTATGTTGGAGGGAATGCTAGGAGGGATTATGATGGTTATGGAGACAACATTGGAGGCCGACCGGAGCCTTAGCAAGGGGGTCGTGATAACAATAATCTCAATAGTGTGAAGCTTACTTTTCCTACTTCCAAAGGGAGTAGTGATCCGGTTGAGTACATTGAATGGAAGTTATCTATGAAGAGAGTGTTTGACACTAATGACATGGTCGAGGAGAAGAAAGCCAAATATGCTATATCTTCTTTTGAATCGTTTGCTTCTACTTGGTGGGAATCAGTCAAGAGGAACCGATGAAGAAATGCTATGGCCATCAATGTTACTTGGGGTGAGTTGATTCGTGTGATGAATGATAAGTATTTGACTCAACAATATCGTCAAGACCAACTCAAACGTCTTTATGAGTTGAAACAAGGCTACAAGACGGTTGGGGAGTAATTCAATGAGTTTGAGCAAATCTGGATGACCTTAGACATGTATGCAGAAGAAGATGAACCGGCCGTGATTCGGTTTAGGAGTGGATTGAACCGAGAGATAGCATCTCAATTGAAGTTTCACAAGTATGAAAACCACTATGATCTATATGATGATGTGGTTGAAGCCGAGAAAAGACTCAAGGAAGAGAAATCCACTCGCTACAAGAGTAGCACTCCTACTCCCATGAGTAAACCAAAGGAGTGGAAGAATCCAAATGCAAAATTTTCAAATGCAAGTGGTGCAAGTGCTAGCAGAGATGTGAAGAAGCCGTATGAGAAGTCTACACCACATGTGGGAGGTAATTCTAAAACTCACTTGAGCAATCCTACTTCTACTTCTACTCAATACTATAAGTGTAAGGGGTATGGTCATTTTGCTAAACATTGTCCTACTCGAAAGACCATGGTTGTGGTAGGTGAATTGGTGTATGAACAAGATAGTGAACCCGAGGATGAGGGAGTAGAGGGAGATGAAGAGGTTGGTGTGGAGGAGGATGCGATTGAGGATGATAACCCTCATGCCTTCCTTGTTGTGAAGAGGAGTTTAGGTGCCATGTTTGTGGAGGATAGTGAGAACTTGCAAAGAGAAAACCTCTTCCATGCTAGATGCCGAGTCATGGGTGTTGTTTGTTCCATGATTATTGACTCGGGAAGTTGTGCTAATGATATTAGTTAAACACTAGCTTCCCAATTGAAATTGCCCACTTTGAAACATCCCAATCCTTATTGATTACAATGGCTTAGTGAGTGTGATGAATTGAAATTTGTGAGACAAGTGATAATTAAATTCAAGATTCGAAACTATGTGGATGAACACATGTTTGATGTGTAACCTATGCAAGCTTTCCACTTTCTATTTGGAAGGCCATAGCAATTTGATCATAATGTTGTACATGATGGTCGTGCCAATACCTATACGGTCAAGCATGAAAGGAAAAAGTTTGTACTCAAACCCTTGTCGCCCAAGCAAGTAAGTGATGACAATAGGCGAATGAGGGACTTCAGAGAAGCAGCAAAGGCTAAGTCGTTTGTAGAGACTAGTCCTTTGGCCAAGAGCTTGGTGGTGACTCCACCATCTTCTACCGGTAGCATTTGTGCCATGATGCAACCGGGTGAGCTTTTGAAACGGAATGATGGCAACAAACTACTCATTTACCTAGTGCACAAAGGTATGATTCTTACTTCCGAATTTGATTGTTCTTCTAACCCTTTGCCTAGTGCTCTTGAAAGTGTTTTGAAGGTTTTTGGGGACATGTTCCCAGATGAGATGCCAAATGGCTTACCTCACTTGAGGGGTTTTGAACATCAAATTGACTTTGTCCCGGGATCCTAAATCCCAAACAAGCCGGCCTATAGGAGCAATCCCGAAGATACAAAAGAGTTGCAAAGGCAAGTGGATGAATTACTTACCAAGGGCTTGGTGAGAGAGAGCTTGAGCCCGTGTGTCGTGCCCGTGATCCTTGTCCCAAAGAAGGATGGCACATGGAGGATATGTGTGGATTGCCGAGAGGTCAACAAGATCACGGTAAAGTATCGACATACCATACCTCGTTTAGATGATATGCTTGATGAGCTAGCTAAGTGGTTCTAGCATCTTTTCAAAGATAGACCTTAGGTCCCGTTACCACAAAATCAATATGAAACTGAGTGATGAGTGGAAAACCGCATTCAAGACCAAGTTTGGTCTATATGAATGGTTGGTGATGCCCTTTGGCCTCTGCAACGCACCTAGTACTTTCATGAGGCTAATGAATCATGTGTTGAAGCCATTCATCAACAAATTCATGGTCGTCTACTTTGATGACATTTTGATATATAGCAAGTTATTAGAAGACGATGTTGATCATTTAAGGCAAGTGCTTGAAGTATTGAGTGCCGAAAAGCTCTATGCTAATTTTAAGAAATGTGCCTTTGGTGTTGAAAAGGTAGTCTTTCTTTGGTTTGTTGTTAGTGCCCAAGGAGTGGAAATGGATGAGTCCAAGTTAGAGGTCATTCGTGATTAGCCTACTCCCACTACCGTATCTCAAGTTAGAAGCTTTCATGGTCTTGCTAGCTTCTATAGGAGATTTGTGAGGGACTATAGTGCTATTGCCGCTCCACTCACCGAATTGGTGAAGAAAGACAAACCTTTTGTATGGGGAGAGCCTCAAGAGAAGGCCTTCCAACAATTGAAAAGTAGGTTGTGTACCGCTCCTCTATTGCAATTGCCCGACATCGAAAAGGCACTTGAGGTTGAGTATGATGCTTCGGGGTTGGGAATTGGTGGTGTTCTCATGCAAGATGGAAAACCCATAGCCTACTTTAGTGAAAAGTTGAAGGGTGCAACCTTGAATTACTCGACGTATGACAAGGAGTTGTATGCCCTAGTGAGAACTCTTGCTCATTGGCAACATTATCTTTGGCCTAGGGAGTTTGTGATTAAGAGTGATCATGAGTCACTCAAACATCTTAGAGGCCAAGAGAAATTGAACAAGAGGCATGCTAAATGGGTAGAGTTCATTGAGTCTTTTCCCTATGTCATTCAATACAAAAAAGGGAACAACAATGTTGTGGCGGATGCACTTTCTAGGAAGTTTGCTCTAGCCACCACTCTTGCCTCCAAGCTCATGGGTTTTGAGAGCATTAAGTTGATGTATGCTCAAGACCCTCAGCTAAAGAGCATTCATAAAGCTCTTGAGAAGGGAGAAAGAGTTGAGAAGTACCAATGAGTTAATGGCTATATCTTTAAAAATGGTAGAGTTTGTGTTCCCGAGTCCTCTTGGAGAGAATTGCTTATTCGTGAAGCACATTGTACGGGCTTGATGGGACACTTTGGGAGGAACAAGACCTTGGCCATTCTCATGGAACAATTCCATTGGCCTAATTTGGGGATGCAAGTTGAGAAACTTTGCAAAACTTTCCTTGAGTGCAAGCATGCTAAGTCCAAATCGAACCCCCATGGTTTGTATACTCCTCTCCCCATGCCTATTAGCCCGTGGATGGATATTTCTATGGATTTTGTTATGGGATTGCCACGGTCTAGGGGGGACATGATTAGTATTTATGTTGTCATGGATATGTTTTCCAAAATGGCTCACTTTATTCCATGTAAAAAGTGTGATGATGCACAACATGTTGCTTCTTTATTCATTGATAATGTGTTAAAGTTGCATGGTGTGCCTCAAACCATTGTGAGTGATAGGGACACCAAGTTCCTTAGCCATTTTTGGAGAAGCTTGTGGGGTGCTCTTGGCACTAAGCTATTGTTCTCTACGTCCCACCACCCTCAAACGGATGGGCCGAACTTTGAGTGCTCTTCTTAGAGCTATGACCTGAGGTAAGGCCAGGACTTGGGTTGATAAGTTGCCTCTTATGGAGTTTCAATATAACCGTACTTTGCATAGTTTGATTGGTATTACTCTATTTGAGTGTGTATATGGCTATAATCCTTTAATTCCACTTGATCTAACCCCTTTTCCCAAAGATTTGGTTGTGAGTTTTGAAGGTAAAAGCCGAGCAAAGGCTATGCTTGAGCTCCATGCTAAAGCCAAGAAGAACTTGGAGGAAGCCTATGCAAAGGTGGCATCCAAGAAGAACAAGGGAAGGAAGAAGCTAGAGCTCAAGAAAGGAGATTGGGTGTGGGTGCACTTCCGCAAAGAAAGGCTTCCAAACCTTAGGAAAGGGAAGTTGGCACCCCGAGGAGATGGACCGTTCCAAGTGCTTTCCAAGATAAAAAACAATGCTTATGTGATTGATCTACTCGGTAAGTATAATGTCTCAAATACTTTTAATGTGGCTGACTTGACCCTTTTTGATGTAGGGGATAGTGATGTCGAAGAGGAGGAGGCCATGATTTTGAGGACAAAATGTTCCCAAGAAGGGGAGGATGATGCGGGGCATACTGCCTCAAGGCCTTTCACTAGAAGTCAAGCCAAAATGATTCAAGACATTCATCTCCACTTGACTTGGAAGGACATGAAAGAAGACTCGGGAAGAGACCTGAAGATCATGCATGGGAGTGCCATGGAAGGAGGACCACCTAGGCTACATGGAGGAGAATCTGAGGGCCATTTTGAGGCTCCTCAAGAAGCCCCAGGATGAGGGGACCGCTCACAAAAATGGGTGGACCGCCTAGTTGAAGATGGGTTGAAATTTGGCTAATTATAGAATTTTCAACTCTCTGAAGTTTGAGTAGGTGGACCACCCCAGTGCCATGGGCCCACTCCCCTGTGGCCATGTTCTACCTTATGCAGAGGTGGGGCGCCTCCTCTAAGGGGCGGACCGCCCACCCCTGGTTTCACTAGACGGGAAATCCCACTTATTTGCTATGTATTTCCTATTCTAGCCCTACATAGCTTCTATCATTTTCGCCCACTTTGGGGGTCTTTTAGACTTTATATTATGTGTGTAAGGCACCTATAAAAGGGCCTTTAGTCTTCCATTTGAACTTAGATTACTTTAATTAATGAAGAACATGAGAGCAATGCTCCTTTATTGAATGAAACCTTTTGTTTGGGACTTGAATCTCCTAGTCGACCTAGTTGACCTTCAACCCCGCCCCGATCATTCTATTTGCGAGTCCCAAGTATGACTCGAGGGTACTTACATAGCGTTAGGCAACTCTTAACCCGAATCGAGGGTTTCAAGGAACAAGTTCTCTATGGAAACCTCGTAGGGAGTTCGAGATTAGTCTTGCTCCTATTGTTTTTCTTGTCTTTATTTCGATCCGTATCAGGTTCTTCCAAGTGGACAACTTGAAAGTTGAAGGCTTGCAAACTGCCAACAGCCCCGCTAGTAGGATTAATTTTGCAAAATCTTCCCTTAGGTGTTATTTTTTAGGGAAAATGGGCGGCCGTGGGTTCCATGTAAGCATCCCTTCCTATGGGCTCTAAGAGTGTAGGAGTGCCAAGAGTGGCAGATGAGATGAGTAAAATATCAAGTAAACAATGCATTATTAAAACATACAAATAGAATTCAAAATAAATAAAATAATAAAAAGGAGCATAGAAAAAAGTCACAAAAAGGAAAAAATGAGCTAGTAAACAATGCGTGGAGTATTCCCCTGTCCAAGTAGCTGATCAATGCGTGACGCTGTTTCGAGGCGGAACCTGTGCTTGGAACTTCAAGGTTCATCAGCTCCGCAGGGGTCAGTTTGACTACTATATGCTGGTCGTATGAATAGATGCGTGAATCCCCAGGGGGCTCACCCTCACCTGAGATCTCCTCCTTGTAAACAAACTCCCATTTGCAAAAAAGTTTCAAAAGTGCTTTGATTTTCTCTTGCGGATCTGGCACACAAATGTTCTTCGTGGTAAAAACCTTATTTGCTCGATTAACCACCAACTGATAACTTAGGAAGAGGTTGACCTCCCTGGTCCTCAATATGTAGGCTAAGTCAAGAGCTTGAGTTATGGCCTCATATTCTGCTTCAATGGGCGGAACTTTAACGGTCTTGCAAAAAACCTTCCCGGTGGGCATCTTAATCCATAAATTAATGGTGGCTTCCTCTCCTTTGAGGTCCACGTCCGTATGGATTCCCTAATACTCGGGCTCGATTGTTCTTGCATGTTGGATTGATTTCTCCGCCTTTGCTGCTAATTCTTTTGCAAAATCTGAAGTGAAGCCTTCAAAAGATCACGACTAGATGGCTGGTCGTAGTTGATAAATGATGTCGTACTCTCCCAACTCTTCGGCCCATTCTGCCAAACCATTTGAAAGCCTAGATCTAGTCAGGATGTCCCGTAGAGTTATCAAAAAAACTACATTAACTGTATGGCTGAGAAAATACGGGCGCAACTCTTGGGTTACCATGACCACGACCGCAATAAATTGAACAGGTAGGGGTAGAAGCCTATCTGGATACGAAAGTCCCTTGCTAGTATATTTTACCGGAAGTTGCCTTCCATTTTCATCTTGCACGAGCACTGCGTTCCATGCTATTTCAGAAATTAAAACATACATCAGCAGGTGTTCTCCCTGGGTCGGCTCGGTTATTGTTAGAAGCTACAAAAGTTGCACCTTGATCTGAGCCACTACTAAATAGCAGTGTATCACCCATAATGGCTCATCGTGCTTCACCAATACTTCAGTTAGCTGATACCACAACTCTGCTGCCTTGGGGACTAATTGGCTCATTCCTGAAATCCGCTCCCTCAGGACTCCTGTCTCTATCCTAGCCTTTCGCTCCATCGTTTTATACCACTTTGCCTCCTTATCGATCATGTTTACCCTGGCTACAGCTTCTTTGGCTAATCCTCTTGTGGCTACTGGACAGTCTTGGATCGTGGGTCGCTTACTCTATAAGTCATTAATCCCATACGAGGTAGGATATCTAAAAACTTGATGGAGCGTTGAGGGAGCTCCCTTTACACTGTGTATCCAAGGCTGTCCAAGGATGATATCATGTGACATATCTACATGTGAGTATCTGGAAGAAGGTGATGCTCGTCATGCCCGAAATATGAACCGGTAGAGCTAGTTCCCCAACAGGTTATTCTTGGTGGCCATTGAAGCCGACTATCCTGCGGTGGCTAGGTGTAATCCAATTGTCTTGACCTAACTTTTGTAGTACCTCTCTCCGAATAATGTTCACATTGCTCCCTAAATCCACTAGAGCTTGCTCTATCTGAAGACTTGACACCCTTAAGGGGATCGTGAGAGCATCTTGATATTCTACTTCGCCTTTCGGACTGAAAGTAATAGTGCTAAAGGTTGACGCTACCTTTTTAGTCCCCTGGGCTATGACAGGTTCCAGTGTTGCGAAGATCGCATTAATATGCTGCTTGTCCCCAGTGTCTGGTGCCCTCAAACGTCTCGGTCCTTCTTCAATCAAATCTTTGAGCTAACCCTCATTTAGTATATGCTCGATCTCAAACATCAGGGCTTTGTAGTCGACCGTAGCATGGCCAATGCTATGACGAAAGTTAACCTAGGCTGTTGTATTCCTCCCACCTGCTCTTTTTATGGTAGGTGGTCACCATACTTTTGATCCTAGTTTTCCGAAGTTATTAGCAACCAGCTCCATGGCCTTGAATCACAAACCAAAATTTCAAAAGCTGCGGGGCTCAGTTCGTTTCTCCTAGGATCTGGGCCCCCGGGCATTTCCTTGCTTTACCACTCTCGCTTTGCTCTGTGTCTTTCCTTTTACTCTTCTTCCATCCAATTTTCCCTCAAAGATGAACTTCCTACTCGTTTTCTCTTTTCAACTTTAGGGTTCTGGGAGTGTTCCGGCTCCAGGCGAAGCTTTTCAGTGTATCTCATATGTAAGGCACTCCATATCGACACAGGATGTTGAGTTAGACTCCACTGCAATTCCCTGGTAGCCAGCGACCCTTTGGAATTCAGGCTCTACCAAAAGCTACTAGGGCGATATTACCGGGGACTGGAGAAAGCTCCATGTGTTTCCTCTGGAATCTTTCAAGATAATCTCTTAACAACTCATCGTCACGCTGGTGAATCTCAAAGATATCTTCCATGTGCTTCTCCAGTTTACGGGTGCCAGAGTGTGCCTTCTTGACCAGGTCTTGCATCTAGATGAATGACTCGATGGAGCCCATCGATAGCTGAGTGCACCAAGCGAGGGCACCTTTTGTCAGAGAGCCGAACCTTTTCACCAGAGCAGACTGGATTTCTTCTTCTGAGATTTTGTTGCTCTTGACGGCTGTGTAATGCGCAGCAATATGCTCATTCAGATCCGTTGTTCCATCGTACTTCAAGATATCTGGTAGGTGGAAATGCTTTGGTACGTGGATCGGTGCAGCGCTTGCTTTGTATGTATTCTAATAAAACTTTTGCTCATCTACATTGGTAACCTGAGGTGGTGCACTTGGAACATTACCGATTCGATCGAGGATGGCCTTCATTTTCTTCAGGATGTCCTAAATGACAGGTGTTCCTTTCAGATCTTGATTGTTGACTTGTGTTGAACCTCCAGAAGCGGCATCTATGTTGAGTCTGCGGTTAGGAGCGGACACTAGAGTATCGTTCATGGCGCTGGTCGTCGTAGGGATACTGGCCTCTGAAATGATCCAGCAAACATGGTTCCTAACTTCTAAAATGTACCATCGACCATGTTGATCGAGTTCTGCTTTGCGCGCGCTGACTGGGTTGTGAGGTGATTAGTAAGAAAACCTCTGAGATTAGAATTATCTTCTCGTGACTGATCACCTTCTCCATTGCCGGGCACATAGATTTTCTCCTTGGCAGGATCGTTTTGCTACACGCTGGGATCGCCAAGTTCCTGTACACTCGTCTATGGCATCGGCAGTACTCTTTGGGGTGTTGTCATTTGACATAAATGTGCCTTTTCTTCGTAGAATACCTACAATTATCTAGGAGCCAAACTATTTATGCCTAAATTTATACGTCCAGGTAAACACTTAAATTTATGAAGGGATCATAAGCAATACGGTAAAATACAATGAAAAGCAAGTAAATAAAGAGAACAATAATAGACAAGAAAGTAAAGAGCTTTTATTCCTTGAGAATAGACTGATTCAGTGGTCAATCGCTTGATGTACAATACAATGTAAGGCAGGCTATTTATAGCAGTGGATACCCAGTCCTAATTACGGTAAAATACAAAGACTAATGAGGCTCATGGGCCTATAAACTCAAGGCGTGGTATATACGAAACTCTAACTAGGAAACTGTAACCCTAAGGCGGCAGAATATATGCCTTTTGTTCTATGCTCGTACTGCCCGAATTGTCGTAACTCGTAAAACATATGTGTATCCAGTGTGCCCCGTGACTTGTAGGATAAGTCTAGTCTCGCCAGCTAGACTCGTATCTCTATAATAATAGATGACGTATTTTTTCCCACACACACTCATTCTTGGTTGGTTTTAATGTTAATTCGGCCCAATATTACTCAAATATTGATATTATACTAATTTGATTATGTCCTGAATGATTTAGGTGTATTTTGAATCAAAATAGAATGAATTAGCAAAAACTAAGAGTTACAAGCGAGGCAAGGCAAAGCAAGGAATGAGTGTTAATTTTGTAGTTGGAAATATTTTGGTTTTACTCACAGGTTTGGTGTCAAGTCCAACATGCAAGAGAAAAGCTAGGCAAAAAGAATTGGATGGTGATTGCTAATTCACATGGCATGACTCAACAGAAGTCAGTGAGGCACTAAAATGTTAATATCCAAATTTCAATCCTAGCCTAATTTGGATTGGGAGGAAGGCAACTCTCTATATGAATAAAAGTACTCCTAGTCTCAGAAAAATATGGACAAGGACATGACAAAAAGCACTCTTTTATGTACTATATAAGCAATGTAAGATAGATCTTAAAGGGACATTGGTCACGGTGGACACAACAGAAAGGAACACAACATGTTAGGAGTTCTTCCATATCAAGTTTTTATTCTCATTCTCTTTATTCATTAGTAGTTCTAGGATTATGGGATCTCCGTGAATGGTGATATTTGGATGTTAGTTTGATTTTATTAGTTTATCATATTGGGTTATTTATTAAATCATGCGCTTAATTGTTTGATCACCAATTGAATAATATATACAAATCTTGAATTGAACTTGGGAAAGGGAATTCTTGATTGCAATAGGATTTAATAGAGCTTGTACTTGAACTTGGACATCGAGGAATAGTTTCGCGAATAAGGATAGGAATATACCTATTTTCCTTGCTTAATCACTTTTGCAGAGATAATTAATGCGTTCTTGTTTACTTCTAATTCTATAGGAGTATAGGTGTTTGATTAGCTTGAATAGGCGAGCAAGATATTGGAAGATTCTTGTGAGAAATATTAACTCTGTCGACTAGTAATCCATAACCCTAGACTATTATATCTTCTTATCTACCCTCTTACATTTAATTCTGTTAGTTAATTCTTTAGTTTTGTTAGTTAATTTTAGTTAGATTAATTCTCGAAAAATATCAAAATCTTTTTATTTAGGTAATTAGGAATTGTTTGATTTAGCTAATAGTTAATTATAGGTCCATATGGGAACGATACTTGATCTCATCACTTTATTACTTGTCGACCATGTATACTTGCATGTGCGTCTTTGGGCAACAGTTGTCCCTCATGAATTGGCGGCTGCCCTTTTCTAGGTAGCGAAGAATAGGTGGCCACATTTTGCCGGTGGTGCTCCACCTCACCTGCAAAATACAAAAAGAGTCAGTCGATAAAAAAGAAGGGTGACCCTCCTCTCCATTTAGGAAGCCACCCATGGCCTAAAAGGAAAATTTTGGCATTTGTAAATGATACAACTATAAATAGAATAAACTTGTTAAATAGCCGAAAGCGAGGTTTTTAAATCTTTGGCAAGTTTCATCATTTGGAGGAACAACAACATTTTTGTAAGGAATCTTCATATTTATGTTTATCAAAATCATGACTGCATCTAGATGCTATTTTTTCGTACAATCCATGAGTAGTTAAATATATAGCTAGGGTTATAATTAAAACATAGTTAATTAACATAATGGGTCTATTGTGTTAAGCCTAAAACTAGTTAGAAATACTCTATTGCACTGCTTTTATTCGACTACTTATGGTGTACATCATAAGTTTAAGCCCTAAAGTGCTAAATCTATATCCAAAGAGTATTTTTAGGAATGGATAAGGTAGAAACTAAATACTCGGGGTAAGTGTTGTTACGGTTACCTCGTGTTAATGGTTTTAACACTGAAAGGGGGATTACCTTACTTGGGAACAATCACTTGAACTTCATGCATCACCTCTTTACACTGAAATAGTAAAGAGGTGTTAGTCTTTCTCACCACAAAAAGGAGCGAGTTGGGTGATTTTGTGTGAGTTCCATTGGATTACAAAATACCATATTTTTCTTAACCAATAGATCCCGTTAAATTATATGACTAAGTGGAGACTATAGCCCTTGTTCCTTCAATACAATAGAAACAACATTAAAAATCACTTGTTGCTTTAAGTTTCTAGTTATAAAATCAATTCTCAAGACTACTTAGGATTCACCAAATTATTACACTGAAAGTAATCTTCCTAACTGCTTTTTATCACTCGTGCAAGTTGTCAGTGTTTGATTCTGACTGAATAAGGAGGGTATTTGTGAACCCCGCCTTTCTAGGGCACACCACAAATTGATGTCATTGCCAGGGTACATCGGTTTGAGCAGTTAGTGTAGGTTGTTTAGTTTCATGTATTAGTTTCTTGATCCTTACCCTTTCACTTTTAGCTTTGTTTTCTTGATGCTTGTATGTGCTTAACAAAATACCACCAAGAAATGAAAATCTTGGTTTGGGGGCACCTCCTCCTCCCCCTCTACCGAATAATGATATGGAGGAGGTATGTGTGAATGTGGAAGACAATTTGGAACAACTTGACCCACCAGGGGATCATGTTGAAGGTGTTTAAAATGTTGGTAATGCACAAGCTCAAGGAGCTCGAGGTCGGAAAAATATGAACAAGCCAGGAAGAGATGCAGCTAATGATGATGGGTTTGTGGGGGCCATTGTTCATCACCCTATTAGGGGCAATACAACATTTCGGATGCCACATGTTGCTTTGCAATCATTGGACAATAGAGGTCTATTTGGAGAAAAAGGTGATAAAGATCCGAGCAAGCATCTCCAAATGTTCCTTGAAGTTTGCACCCTCAATACATATGCTAGGATGACTGATGATGCATTCCGTCTTAGGTTATTCCCATTCTCACTGTAAGGAAAGGCTAGGGCATGGTTAGATGGGTGTCCAAGAAGAAACATCCACACTTGGGATGAGTTGGTTAAAACTTTACTTGATGAGTACTTTCCACCGGAGAACCATTGTATAATGTAGCAGATAGGTTTTTTAAAGCTCATACATTCTTGTCCCCAACATGGTTTACCCGATAGTGTTCTATTAAAAATGTTTTGTAGAGGACATGATGACAACCACTAAACTACCATCAATCATGTTGCTCAAGGAGGACTAATGGAATAAACTTTCAACCAAACAGCGCAAATTATAAACAAGGTGACAAAACAATCAAGAGCTTTGATGTCTAGAGTGAGAAGACATCAAAGAAGTGATCCAAACAATGATGCTATCATAAGAGCCATGCAGACACAAGATGAAATAATGGCACAACTAGTAACAACTGTTGAATTGCCAACCAAGTAAAACAACCCCAAGTGTTATCGAAAAAAGGTGAACGATATCGATTTCGCCCCAAAGGAAGTTTATCTTGGGCCTGCTTATTCATATGAACCCGATCCAAAGGGTTATGCACCACTAGATTTTAGTCAAATGGGATTTGTGCAAAAAGGCCAAGAAGGTCAAGGTGGAGAACAAGGGTATCAAGAATAAGAAGAAGATGCCAATATTTTTATATGCTTTCCAAGGACAAAAGGGTCCCCTATCAACAAGGGTACCAACAAAATAAAGGACAATGGAGGCCAATACAAAGCAACAACCAATGGGGTAACACTCATAGTTGGTATGGTACCAACCAAGGAAGAGATAGCCAAGATAATCAAAGATGTTCAAATATAACTGAAAAATGTTCTAGCAATCCAAAGAATTCTAAGTTGGAAGACATGATGGAAAGAATGTTGAAACTTCAAGAAGGAAATTAAGGAGACATTAAAGATATCAAGCAAACAATGAACTCTCATTGAACATCCATCAAGGCACTTGAATCACAATATCGCCAGTTGTCATACCAAATCAACCAAAGACCATAAGGGGAACTACCAAGTGACATGGTGGAAAACACCAACCAGAATAAAAAAGATCAAATCATGGTTATAACCACAATGAGTGGTAAAACTTGGGAAGATAAAAAGATTATCTGAGAAGAGAGTGAAGTGTTGCTTGAGGAGGTTGATGAAAATGTGGAGGTGTGCTAAAATGAAGAAAAAAATGGTAAGGAAACACAAGATGAGGTGCAACCTCAAAGAATTCGTGAGAAAGAGGCACCACTCCCAAAAGACCACTAATACCCAAAAAGCCACCAAACAAACTCCCCCACCCAAAGAAACCAATCCTACCCATACAACCATTCCAAAGCCTACCCCTCCATTTCCTCAAAGAAATGCCAAATTGAGACAAGCAAATCATGAAAATAAACTGGGAGAAAATAGCCACCACATCAATAAATCTTCAATTGGTGGATGCATCAGGCCAAATGACAGATGGGGCCAAGTTCATGAAAAACTTAGTCACAAAGAAGAAATTTTTGGGTTTTGAAACAATTAAAGTGACTCATCAATGTAGTGAAATTATGTTCACTACAATGGCTCAAAAAGTGGAAGATCCTGAGGCATGCATAATCCCATGCACTATTGGTGGAAAAAATTTTGAGAAAGCTTTGTATGATTTGGGGGAAAGCATTAACCTTATGACCTATGCCGTTTACAAAACTTTAGGGCTTGAGAACCCAAGGCTCACCTCTATGAAACTCCAAATGGCCCACCGCATGGTGAAGAAGCCAATTGGGTTAGTTGAAGATGTCCTTGTCAATGTAGATCGGTTTATCTTTCCAGTGGACTTTGTATTTTTTAATTGTGCCATAGATTTTGATGTTTCAATTATCCTTGGACTGCCTATATGAGCTACCGGGAGCGCTTTGTGTGATGTGGAAAGATGAGAGTTGACATTCTGCTTTAACGGTGAAAAGGTTGTCTTTCATGTGTGTAAAACAATGAACCAACCATTTGAGGATGCAACTTGCTCCTATGTTGACATGGTTGTCGATGTTTAGTAGAAAATGAAAAGCATAATAATGAGTCAAAGTGATATCTTAGAAAATGTGATATCCAACATGGATGTTGATGATGATGATAGTGTCAAAGAGTGTGTGCTTGCTTTGGAAGGGCTTGGGACTTGGCCTTGTGCTCCAAAGAATATTTCTATTGAGTTGGACAGCCGGCAAGTTCCACCTACAAAGCTCTCCCTTGAGGAGCCGCCGGTATTGGAGATGACAGTGCACCCCACGCGCTTACGGTATGTATTTTTAGGCCCTAACTCTACTTTGCCTATCATTATCTCTTTACATTTGTCAAGTGTGCTGAACATGGTGACGATAAAGAACAAGTATCTGTTGCCTCGTATTGATGACTTGTTTGATCAGCTGCAAGGGGCTAAATTCTTTTCTAAGATTGACTTGAGATCTGGTTATCATCAGTTGAAGATCCGTGAGAGTGATATCCCAAAGACGGCCTTCCGGACCCGTTATGGTCACTATGAGTTTCTGGTTATGTCATTTGGGCTTACAAATGCCCCGACAGGTTTTATGGATTTGATGAACCGAGTGTTCAGGCCTTACTTGGACTTATTTGTCATTGTCTTTATTGACGATATCCTGATTTATTCCCGTAGCCGAGGGGAGCATGAAGAGCACTTGAGAGCTGTTAAGACACTTCGGGTTCAGAAGTTGTACGCCAAGTTCTGTAAATGTGAATTCTAGTTAAATTCTGTGGCATTCTTAGGTCATATTGTGTCTAGTGAAGGCATTAAAGTTGATCCGAATAAAATTGAGGCAGTTCAGAATTGGCCACGACCTACTTCTCCTACAAATATACGTAGTTTCCTTGGGTTGGCAGGGTACTACCGGTGATTTGTTCAGGGGTTTTCTTCTATTGCAGCTCCGCTGACCCGCTTGACTCAGAAAGCTGTGCAATTTCGATGGTCAGAGGAGTGTGAGGCGAGCTTTCAGAATCTCAAATCCTTATTGACTACTGCTCCAGTATTGATTCTTCCTACTGGTTCAGGTGGGTTTGTAGTATATTGTGATGCCTCTCGTATCGGTTTGGGGTGTCTTAATGCAAAATAGCAGGGTTATTGCATATGCATCGAATCAGCTGAAGGTGAGTGAGAAGAAATACACTACCCATGACTTAGAGTTGGCAGTGGTTGTGTTTGCATTGAAACTCTGGAGGCACTATCTTTATGAGCCTTTTGAGATTTTCACTGATTACAAGAGCTTACAACACCTATTTAATCAGAAGGATATAAATGGTAGGCAACGTAGATGGCTCTAGTTGATCAAGGATTATGATCTTACAATTCATTATCACCCGGGAAAGGCCAATGTTGTAGCTGATGCATTGAGACGGAAGTCTATAGGTAGTCTTGCATATTTAGATGCTGATATGAGGCCCTTGGTGATTGATTTGCAATCTTTGACTAACCAGAGGGTTAGAGTATTCAACCCAGCGCCTGACAGGGTGTTTTCTTATATGACGACCCAGTCTTTTCTTGCCAATCGGATCAAGAAGAGGCAGTATGAGGATTCTTATTTGCTAGAGTTGCGAGATACGACCCTAAGTGGGGGAGCGTCAGAGTTTACAGTTGGTGATGACGGTGTCCTTCGTCTCAATGGTCGTTTGTGTGTTCCTAATATTGTTGACTTGAGGCGGTTGGTATTGGATGAGGCACACAGCTCGTGATATTCCATTCATCCCGGTACTACTAAGATGTATCATGACCTTCGTGAGTTATACTGGTGGAAGGGAATGAAGAAGGATGTTGTTGAGCACGTGTCTCAATGCTCAAACTGTCAGCAGGTCAAGTACGAGCATAGAAGACCCGCAGGTTTATCCCAGGCATTACCTATTACCGAGTGGAAGTGGGAGATGATCACTATGGATTTGTTGTTGGTTTGCCTAGGACTTTGAGACAGCTTGACTCGATTTGGGTGGTGGTTGATAGACTTACCAAATTTGCTCACTTTATTGCAGTGAAGACTACATATTCAGCAAAGAAGTTGGCTCAGATTTTTATTGAGCATATTATCTGATTGCATGGTACTCCACTTTCTATTATTTCTGATAGAGGCTCTTAGTTCACAGCACAGTTTTGGCAGTCATTTCAATGAGGGTTGGGGACTAAGGTTCAGCTTAGTACTGCATTTCACCCACAGACGGATGGTCAGTCAGAGCGGACTATACAGATACTAGAGGATATGTTGAGAGCTTGTGCGCTGGACTTTGGTGGTCATTGGGATGACCATTTATCCCTAGCAGAATTCGCTTATAGTAATAGCTATCAGTCTTCTATTCAGATGGCACCATTTGAGGCTTTGTACGGGCGTAGGTGTCGCTCTCTAGTGGGATGGTTTGAGTCTTGTGAGGTGATTGCTTTAGGTCCAGATTATGTGCAACAGATTTTGGATAGGGTACGGATTATTCAGGATCGCTTACAGACTGCTCAGAGTAGGCAGATATCATATGCAAATCGGAGGACCCGAGACTTGGTGTTTATGGAGGGTGATTTGGTTTACTTAAAGGTGTCTCCGGTGCGAGGTGTGATGATATTTGGGAAGAAAGGCAAATTGAGTCCTCGTTTCATTGGCCCGTTTGAGATTATTCAGCGTATTGGTAATGTTGCTTATAATCTTGCCTTACCAGATTCGATGCCGGTTCATCCAGTTTTTCATGTTTCTATGCTTCGGAAATGTGTTCATGATCCTACTCACGTTATTGAGGCGAATACAATTCAGTTGGATGAGAACCTCGCTTATGAGGAGGTCCCGATTGCTATAGTTGAAATGGATATTCGCAATTTGAGATCAAAAGATATTCCTCTAGTAAAGGTGCAGTGGCGAAACCGTCCACGTGATGAAGCTACTTGGGATATTGAGGCGAGTATGCGAGAGAAATATCCGTACTTATTTGAGACTTAAGATATGCGTCATGACACTTGACTGGTAGAGATTTATTTATGTCTTTTATCTATTGCCTCTTATATAGGGCCTAGATCCTTCAAGTATCGTTCGAGGACGAATGATTATTTAAGTGGGGGAGAATGTAACGACCCGATAATTAATAAATATTATTTTGTTTTAGTTATTCCCATAATGTTTGGTACATTTATTTTGATTACTATTTTAAGGAAATTATTTGTGTAAAGTAAGAGTTGGAAGAAGGGGTAGAAATATAATTATGAATATTTGCTGGACCAATTAGACACTACTACTATTAGTTGGTACTTAAGTAGAAATATTTATAAAATAATAATGGAGGGGTGGGGTTTACAGTTCTTTTGGCGTACCTTAGTATTACATCGTACAAAATTAGGTTTTAAGAGTAAGAAACTTATTGGGGTGAAAACACAATTCGGCGGACACAGGAAGGAACTTCAAGGTTTTTACGCAATAGCAGGTATGTAGAAGTTTCTGTTTACATTGTACTAATAAATTGGTACTATTAGTTAAGAGGGGAGAACAGAAATATTGTGCGAGTGTTGAAGTTGTTTAGGGTGGGATAAATAATCAATAAACTTGTCTTAGGATAGTGCAATGATTGAGAGTATAAAGCAATGGTTGGAATGATGGACAATGATTGGTATTTGTGTTATGGCGTTGGGATTTAAGATGCTAGTGTATATTTCCATTCATTTTGTAATCTCTTAACAATGGTGTTCAATGATTAGATAATTATGAGGGGACATGATACTGATAGCAATGGTGAAGTAATGATGATGTTTTGAGGAAAGTTAGTAATACAATTATCCTTGGTGGAACACAGTGAACCAGAATGTCATTAGCATGTTTTCGAACTAAATCTTGGAATCTTAGTTTATATTTTCAGTTTTAACTTTCCTTACCTAATAGGGACTATTAATTATATTTTCTATACAAGGTTATAGTTTTAATTTAGAGTACAATACTGACATAATTACAGTGCAAGGTACGGTCTTTGAGATGTAGAAACAATATTTAATCCTAAGTGATGTAATTTAGTGAATGTAATTTGTACGGGTTCGGGGAGAGTTCTAGAATCATGAATTTGAATCAATATAATATATTTATTAATTATGTATTCCAATCTTTGACTTAGAGCTAAACCGTTTGGAGGAGATTCGGCGGGGAAAAGAGATTGTTGATTATTGTATACTTCTTCGTACAGAGGTAGGTAGTTCTATCCCTTTCTTTGGTGGAACTAGTCCACGCGGGATATTGTGCATACGTTCCTTGTATGTGCACTGCCCTAGGTGTAACTGTTTACACCTTTTCGTTGTGTTTAAATCTTTACTTAGAGTATGTGTTGTTTTCTTGGATTGTGTTTACTCCTGGTTGTTGTTTAAAGTATTGCAAGTTATGTGCATGTTTGACATGACAATTTATGCTTTCTTGATATGTCGGAGTTGGTCCAATTGATTGTATTTCGGAGTTTGTCCATTTGATAGCCTCGGAGTTGGTCCACTATCTATTTTAGAGTTGGTACATTAGATGGCCTCGGAGTTGGTCCACTATCAAATCTTTTTGGAGTTAGCCCACATATTCTGCTGGTTTATGAAATGAGTTTAATTGTTGGTTCTTGAATAAGATTTATTGATGTTGAATAGTGTGATTGGATGAACTATTTAAATAGCGAATTATAACATGTTTCTTTTTCTCCCTCTTCTATTCTGTTAATTTATTGCTTAGACTAGTTTCCTGTCTTTCATATGAACTACTCTACCCACCTACTAAGTCCTTTTGATTTACGTTATTTTCTTTATTGTTTTCTTATTATCTGTTCGGGCAGATACGGTTCCGAGTACCAGCGAGCCCCGTGGCCAGAGTTGAAGATTTTCCTATTGATCAGCGGTGAGCCAACCATCCTCATTCCGTGGTGGCGCACCTTTCCATTATTTCATTTCTGTTATTTATTGTTTCAGACATTTGGGATATTTTATTCAGTATTTATCTTATAGATGTTCATGGCTTATGGTAGAGGACTAGACCTTTCATTTGCACTATGGGATATTCTGCGTATTTCAGTAATGAAAGTCACAACTTTAATTTTATTATATTATTGAGGTTAATTGTTAACATAGCGAGTGGGTTCGCCCGATGGGGTTGTTCGGGTGCCCTCACGACCATCCAGGATTTTGGGTCGTGACAGTAGCTTTTTCTTCAAATCTCATGTACATTCCTAATTTAGTTGCTACTTTGACAAATGTGACTTTTTTCTTCATTCTTATCCATGTGCTAGCTTTCTTCAATTTACTTTGGTAAAAGTGAAAGACCAAAGTAATTTTTTCTTCAATTTTCCACATGCCATTTCCACATTTGCTTTTTTGGAGTTTGTTTGCTCAAAGTGACTTTACTTCTTTCCTTGCTAAAAATCTCCCAAACAAAATTACTTTTGCATAAGTGGCTTCTCTTTTCTGCTTCTTTATTTTTTTCTTTTCCAAGTATTTCTTTTTTTCTTGAAGAATTGTTGGAAAATATGTGAGAATATGATATAAATATTCATGTTTATTTTGAAATATTTATTTTTTATATTAAAAATACATGAACAATTTATATCCATCAAATTCCCCCACACTTGAAATTTTGCTCGTCCTCGAGAAAAAAGAAGATTTTTTTTAAAAAAAATTGGAAGCTAATGACTTTTCTGGGATATAAAATGTGTCCAAAAATAAATAACCTTTATTATGTTCAATGCAATTATCCTTTTTAAATTCACCAAATTCTTTACCTTGTTCTGAATTTTGGTTTGATTGTTGCTCCCAACGCACACGCAAGTATACGTGGTCAACAAGTAATAAAGTGATAAGTAGAGTATCGTTCCCACGAGGACTATTCAGACTGGACTCCTAACAAATAATTTCTAACTAACTATCCAGGGATCTTTTTCCAATAGTGATGATTTAGTTAACTAAAGAACAATAATTAAGAGGGTAAAAGTGAATTCAAACAATGGAGCAAAACTTGGTTGTTATCAATAATAAGGAGACCGTCCAGGTTCAGAGTTACGAACAATCCAGTTGAGTTTTCCAATTGATTCAACTTCTTAAATCCCGGATTACTAACTAACAGATTAAATGTACCCGTGAAAACCTTTCGATTCTTCACGGTCTATGCAGGCTACTCCAATCCCTATATGTCTATGGGTTGAATCATGTACACGCATTAATGAATTATGTAATTAATTAAGCTAGGCGAGCAAGTATATGTCTATCCTACTCACAAATTGGTTCCCCGATGCCCAGGTTCACAATATAGCCCTACTCTTTCTTATTGCGTTAATAAATTTCCTCTTTCGAGTTCAATCTAAAAACAATAGATAATGCGTAATAATCGGGCCCTGACAATTACACAAGTTAAATCAAGAAAGAATAAGCAATCCGTTATGGGATTCGATTAATGGAAATCAATCTTCAAACATCAACTTTCATGAAATACTCTAACCCTAGAACGATAGATATAGCCACGCATACTCATAATAACAACACAAGGATTTGATGAAATAATGATGTAATAGATTAATGGAAGGAAGAAAAACCCTTGTTCAAGATGTTATGAGCTCTCCAATTTGCTCCAAAGTCTGAACTCCCATCAAAAACTAAGTAAAAGAGTATTTATAGGGTTTACAAAGGCCTAGTAATAAGTTACGCCTAGGCCTAGACGAAATAGGAAGTCCAAAAACGCTCCAGGGGTGCTGTAGCTGGCGCCCCGCGCTCCCGAACGCGCTGACCCAAGCAGAACCCGTCGAAATCCAAGCGCTTTTGGGGCGCCTCGCGCCACCTATGGTGCCAGGAGCTTGGGCGCTTTTGGGGGCGGGCGGCACCTCTTACTACGCCAGGCTATTTTCCTGTTTCCGCCATTCGCAGCTTGCTTCGTGTCGTGCCTTCGTGTGCTCGATCCAATCCTCAATCAAAATCCAATCTTTTCTTGCTCGATCATGCTCTTTAAAGCTCCAAATGCACTTCATAACAACCTACAATCATACGACATAAAATCAGTGCAAAATCACATTCATTAACTAGAAAACGGGCGAATAAAGTACTCAAACATGAGGAAATATTAAAGAATTATAGGCATAAAATATCACCACCGAACACTTGAACCTTTGCTCGCCCTCGAGCAAGTCACAGCTAACTTTCCAACCTAGGTAGAACAGGTCTGCCTATGACTACGGTTGATACCGATCATTGAATAAATGCACACACGACTACTATGGGTCCCACAAACATGCCAACAATTTATCAATCATCAAAACATGAGAACAACCACCCCAAGACAACTCAAATGCACAAACTCAACTCTTTGCAACCATGCTCCCACAAAATCACACCTATCTACTCAACCAAGAAGCCGCAACTTCACCTATCTCATGCAAACCATGTGCCCTCACCAAAATGAAGCAAGAGAGTGTCCCCCAAATATCACACACAACAATGAATATCAAGAATAGACGGGGACAATAGCATAGAAAGAATTTACTCACTCTCATGAAAAGCTCACATGTGACACGACCCGAAATCCGATCAGGCCGTGCGGGCACCCGACATGCTCCCCTAGACCCGTTGGCCGAACCCTTACCAATCAAATTAGGAAAATAAATATAACAATTCATAAATAAAAACAAGACTTTAAAAAAAAACACAGACATACTGATACCTCTGAGCTGTACAAAATAAATTACAGCTGACTACCCAACGTACTAGGTTTAGGGCTATCCACACTAGACATCTAAGAGTTCAAAAGAAGACAGATACCTCCTGAAGGGAGCAAAATGCAGCTAAAATGATAACCAATAAACTGGTGGCCATCCGGAATAAAAGCTGGCTCACCCTGACAGCTGAAGTTGTCTTCGCTCCTGAACAACGCGGCGAACTCAATCCTGGAGCGAACCTGCCGAAACGAAATAGATAGACAAAAACAAACAACAAACAAGGGTGAGTCAAAATGACTCAATAAGTGGGGCAGACTAGCCACCTTAAAGAATAGGATAGCTAGTCAGGGAGATGAAACAGATAAACCAAATTCCTCTTATTTAAATTATAAAAAGGCAGAGTCAGATAATAACCAGAAATATGTATGGAATGACAAACTCATCGACAACCAGGAACGTAAGATAACCAAAACATATAGGTATCCCGAACACATCAACAATAAGAAATACATCTTGTTGCGGCGTGCAACCCGATCCAAATATTTATCCTGTTGCGGCGTGCAACCCGATCCATATATTCATCATGTTGCGGCGTGCAACCCTATCCATATATTTATACTGTTGCGGCGTGCAATCCGATCCATATATTTATACCGCTGCGGCGTGCAACCCGATCCCCGCAACCCAGAATACGAGCCAGAAATATATAGGCAAAATGAGATATGTCTACGACATAGTATACATACCGCATACATAAAACACAACACAATACACACAATAGTCAGTATGCGGTGCAATGAGATAGGATGAATGCGGTACGATGCAATGCAGTCACATATGCCTGATACCTATCTCCGGCGCGGGACTCTCATCGTCTACCGGGGGATATATGCAATAATGACCCTTCACCGGCTCGAGACTCTCATCGATTACCGGGAAGTATATGCAATGATGATCCTTCACCGGTGCGGGACTCTCATCGCCAACCGGGAAGTATATGTAATAATGACCCTTCACCGGTGCGGGACTCTCATGCCAACCGGGAAGTATATGCAATGATGATCCTTCACCGACTCGGGACTCTCATCGATTACCGGGAAGTATATGCAATAATGACCCTTCACCGGTGCGGGACTCTCATCTCCAACCGGGAAGTATATGTAATAATGACCATTCACCGGTGCGGGACTCTCATCGCCAACCGGGAAATATATGCAATACTCAAAACCAGAGTGCAATGCTCATATGCTCAATGCATTACCAACAATAGGGCCTAACATATAATACGCAATGTAATTCCAAAGCTAAGGCGTAATGAGCACGCCTATCGGCAGCTACACACGTAAGGAACACATGATAGAAAATCCACGAGACCAGGTGCCTCCCAAGAAATGGATATAAACACTTACCTAGTTACAAAGTTAGTACATCAACTCAATAACCGCTTGTCCTTTGGTTTCATTGCCAAATGATCCCACTCTATTCAATAAGCAGAAAAATATATCAAATTAGGCTAAAGGCTTCATTCCTCACATCTTAGGGCAATCCGGTTAGGAACCTGATACCCTATTTGCATACGCAATACGCATGCCAGGCCTATATACAGGGTTTAAGGCCATACAACCAAACCCCAAATCAATTACATTTATAAGTTGCCCATAACTCACTGAGTACGAATATATAATCAATTCCATTATCGGGGTCCATTTGACTCTTTAAACTATCAATTTACGTTATTAGGGCGATGTCTAATATTCCAAGTTTTACTGTCAAAATATATTCAAACACACATAATAAACTCAAACAATATATTAGGATCATTATCTGAATGTTTCAGGGTGAAAATTCTACTTTTCTCCGGCCCCTTTTCTCATTTTCTGGCATTTTTTCCATGCTTCGTTTTCGCTTCTTATTCTGTATCGTTTTTGCATGAATTCCTCTATTTCTGCTTATTCGTACTACTTAAATGTCAAGGGATTAGATCCCTTGACCACTGCCTACTTTATTTCCTTTTTCTTTTTTTTTTTTTTTGGTTTGCTTTTATTTTATTTTCTTTTCTTAACGAAAATTAAAATAGTACCCTACGATATTCGAAATAATTTCAACTTTTGTATACAAGTTATACAAAATATATGTAACATACTCGCGAAGGCGGATCTCAAATTGAACTCCCGAAGCTCAAGATGCGAATTTAAATAAAAAAAAAGTCAAATTATTTAACTTTCAGTATTTTAGCGGAAACTAGCCGAACAACATCGAAATTCACTTTCGAAAGTTCACTAAAGTCACAAATAATCATACGAACCTAATGGCGCTTTCGGATTTCGAATCAGAGCTCATTCGCCAATACCGAGCTCGTAAATCTCTTTTTAATATTTATCGACGATAAAAACTGAAATCTTCTTCCGATGCCTACCAAACGAAGTCTGATTTATCTCAAATTTTACAGATAGGTCCTAATGGACATTACGAATATTTTAAAATTATCTGTACGCCAATCGGAGTCCTAACTTCCGAAACGACTGATCGAGGTCGTTTCATTCTCCTACACTTATACTCTCGTTCGTCCTCGAACGAGCCTAAGTCCAAAACAAGATTCACACAGATAACAAGAGAACTTGCACGACCTTTATGAGCCACTCCACGGGCATTATTTTCTGAGTACAGGATCAGAATTATAACACGCGTATCGAACTCTTGGATAAGAACATAGCTGGATAATATGATAACATTATTGCCCAACTTATTCAGACTAAGCTGACCCTTTCTCGATCATGAGAGAAGAGCTCTACATTTTTGAAACAAAGATACACGGAACTCTAGATGGATTAACATGATTCTGCTGGTGAATCACCTCCTCGATATACTTTTCGATATAGAACAAGTCGATGAGACAAAGAATTAGCTTACCCTTCAGCAACGCTTTAGAGATTTAATATTATTATTCGGTATCAATTGGAGGAAGACTCCTCCACTTAGAGCATAAACTCAGGTAGCTATTTGAATAGGAATACCCATCCCCGCACAATCTGATGGACTAAAAAGATTTAGCTAAAAGTCAAACGTAGGCAGACCTAAGCTACCAACTACCCTTTCGAGTTGCCAACCAGCTGCAACTCTCAAGTTCTCAAGTTCACAACTCCATACCTTTGCCGTAAACACCACCGCCGGATGGATGGTACTTCTATATAGAAATTTCGGCAGAGTTTTCCCTGAAACTGGATGATCCGCAAAAACAGAACCAGCATTATACTATACATGGGAATGGATACCCGGATAAACTGATAACATAAACATGTTAAACGGATAACAAGATGAGACAACTGGATGACAGAACAAATCTGCAGATAGAATGTCCGGACAGCACCACTGTCCTAATTTTCAACCTAATTTTCAGAGTATAGATCAATGTTATAGACTTCATAGTCTTCATAAAAGTTTTAGATATATGTCTTAGGGTTCCAGGGAATCTTGAAGCATCTTAATATCAATTTTTTACAAGGAGTTATGCGCAAACTACTAACAGCTGTCCGAAGATAAAAACAATTTTCTAAATTTTGAAACATTCTGTGCTACTATTTTGGACATCTTTTACTGTGGTTCTTAGCAGTGCTATCTTTTGGAAGAGGTAAGTGTTTGTATCCAAAACAATAATATGCTTACTCGGTTACCTTGACATGCACTCTGGCTCAACACAGGGAACATCACAATCGGTTACTGATCGCCTAAGCTCACCAGTGCCGAACAAAGAAGAGATGGCAACAGACTGAGGATAGAAAATAATTAGAGCTTCAGGAAGCTCATGCTCTTATTTGCTTGGCTACCTATGCTAGACTACTTCCGAGTCAGGCTAACCAAAGAACCACAATTGAAGAGATAGACATTAAATAAGTTTTATGGAACAACATCCATGCTAATTTAACCTCCCAATAAGAAGGAAACTCCGACAATTTACCAGAAACCATTTTATAACCGAGACAAGCTCATATAATAACATGACTCTACTAGCGTCTCGAACAAAGAGGAGACACATAGATCGAGTATTACTTACTAATCACTTTAGACCGAAAGAAATAATAACACTCTTTGAAGGTGACGAATAAGAATCCCATCATCCTACCGACACTGAGTTCCAAAGAGAGGTAGACTGACTTGACATTATAATAGAAGGCGGCACAAAAAGATGCCAAGCAGACCATACCGATACTCTCTCCCAAATTTCTCACATTTAAACCAGATCAACTAGTAGGGTCTCACAAATGCCAGGAATAAATCATACCAGAAGCTTGCCCCTCTACTGCAACCGATTCTTAATAGAAATAATAAGGAAACCATCGAAACATGATATGACAAGCCATTTCCAGATCGATCGGGAGAATCAAATCTTACTCACATATAAGGGAAGAAGAAATACATAGATCTACTACATCGGATGCCTCAGTATCCTGCCAGACTAGCAATTCATAGAACTGCCTCCGCAGCTGAGCTAAGCAAATACTCTGATAATCACCTTCTGAAGAACCACTGCCACCACACTCTCAACCTCTACCGGATGGTGGCATTTCTTTTGCTGATTGAGATCTAAATAAAATCCTTTGCGACTATGTAGGTGCCTGACGAGAGAAAGGATGACTGCCTAGTTACCGGAGTAAGGAAAAACTACTCAAAGGATAACCAGACTCACAATAATAATTACACCTTTTCACTAAAAATGGAAGCTGGACAGAATGTTGATAGCTATACATAGAAAAACTGGGTCGGATCTTGACGAGCTACTGGCACACTCTAAGAATCACGTAACACAAGCTGAGATAACCTGGAAGGTGACCTCCAAAAATAATCAGAACTCTTACCTCCAAATGAGGTACCATGGTTACCCACTAGGGGTACGGGATCTCTTGCTCTCCTGCTCTAACTCTTCCCCCTCTAACTTATGGTATGCCTAATACCTCTGAGCAATATCAACAGTGACATCAAATGAATTCTCAACCTCAATTTCTCGAGCCATCTGGGATCTCAAGGAGGGAGAAAGGTCATTAATAAATCTTTGAATTTCTCGAAAGGCTCATGGACTAGTTCTAATGCATATTCAGCCATTTTATAAAATTCAATCTCATATTCACAAACACCAACGGGCTAACCGACAGGCTACCCTGTCCAATCCACTCAAACTGGCAACACTTTTCATCTCGCTCGCTACTCGAAAGGAACTTTTCCACGAATCTAGAAGAAAAATCGAACCAAGTTAGCTAATAAAAGAGCGGTCCACCAATTCAAGGCTGGACCCTTGAAACTGGAAAGCAGAATAATCAGCACCATATCGCTCGATATAATCAAGAGCCTGAAGGATACGCTGACATCATTTTATTTTAAAAAGAATCACGAGGTTTATCTGATGCATTGCTTAAGAATATCGGAAGGTTCGACCGTGTAAAATAATGCAACCTCTTTGGACACTTGGACTGAGCCATTACTCAGGCTAACTAACCCATCCAGAATAACTAGAGGCACAACAAATGCTGTCTCCGGAACATAATTCACTGCAGCAATATTAAGAACCGGAATAGGAGTTCCCTGAGACCGAACGTCTGCACATGCGGCAACCTGATAGGCTGCCCAGCGAATAATAGGTTCTTCCGGTATCTGCATCACCATGATTCTCGTAAAAGCATCGCAGAGAGCCAAGGGAACTACAAAGCCCTGCTCCCTTGCCCATCGCGAGCTCGTAAAACTGAGGCCTGCGCAACTGGATCGTCAGCACGATCCACAACTCTCGGGGCTTGAGTAGCCCTAGCCTCAAGCTAGACTACTTCGTCCTGAACTCCTACCATTTGCCGATTTGTCGCCTGAAGGTTCACAATTACCACGAAGGAATTAATGAATTAACAAAAATACTTTTAAATCCTATACCGCCACACGATCTGAAATGAAGGAAGTGAAACTCCCTAAATGCAATCATAGCCTCTCGTATATAAGTACAGACGTCTACGTACCCATCAGCGAGAGTCTACTAGACACTGTCTTAGTCTGGAACTCTGGATAGACTCTAAACCGGGCTCTGATACCAACTGAAATGAAACGACCTCGATCAGTCGTTTCGGAATTTAGGACTCCGATTGGCGTACTGATAATTTTAAAATATTTGTAATGTCCATTAGGACCTGTCTGTAAAATTTGAGCTAAATCAAACTTCGTTTGGTAGGCATCGGAAGAAGGTTTCAGTTTTTATCGTCGATAAATATTAAAAAGGGATTACGAGATCGGTATTGGCGAATGAGCTCTGATTCGAAATCCGAAAGCGCAGTTAGGTTCGTATGATTATTTGTGACCTTGGTGAACTTTCGAAAGTGAATTTCGATGTTGTTCGGCTAGTTTCCGCTAAAATGCCGAAAGTTAAATAATTTGACTTTTTTTTATTTAAATTCGCATCTTGAGTTTCGGGAGTCCAATTTGAGATCCACCTTCGCGAGTATGTTACATATATTTTGTATAACTTGTATACAAAAGTTGGAATTATTTCGAATATCGTAGGATACTATTTTAATTTTCGTTAAGAAAAGAAAATAAAATAAAAGCAAACCAAAAAAAAAAAGAAAAAGGAAATAAAGTAGGCAGTGGTCAAGGGATCTAATCCCTTGACATTTAAGTAGTACGAATAAGCAGAAATAGAGGAATTCACGCAAAAACGATACAGAATAAGAAGCAGAAACGAAGAAGGAAAAAATGCCAGAAAATGAGAAAAGGGGCCGGAGAAAAGTAGAATTTTCACCCTGAAACATTCAGGTAATGATCCTAATATATTATTTGAGTTTATTATGTGTGTTTGAATATATTTTGACGGTAAAACTTGGAATATTAGACATCGTTCTAATAACGTAAATTGATAGTTTAAAGGGTCAAATGGACCCCGATAATGGAATTGATTATATATTCATACTCAGTGAGTTATGGGCAACTTATAAATGTAATTGATTTGGGGTTTGGTTATGTGGCCTTAAACCCTGTATATAGGCCTGGCCTGCGTATTGCGTATGCAAATAGGGTATCAGGTTCCTAACCGGATTGCCCTAAGATGTGAGGAATGAAGCCTTTAGCCTAATTTGATATATTTTTCTACTGATTGAATAGAGTGGGATCGTTTGGCAATGAAACCAAAAGACAAGCGGTTATTGAGTCGATGTACTAAATTTGTAACAAGGTAAGTCTTTATATCCATTTCTTTGGAGGCACCTGGCCTCGTGGATTTTCTACTACGTGTTCCTTACGTGTGTAGCTGCCGATAGGCGTACTCATTACGCCTTAGCTTTGGAATTACATTGTGCATTATATGTTATGCCCTGTTGTTGGTATTGCATTGAGCATATGAGCATTGCACTCTATTTTTGAGTATTGCATATATTTCCCGGTTGGCGATGAGAGTCCCGAGCCGATGAAGCGTTATTATTGCATATATCCCCCGGTAGACGATGAGAGTCCCACGCCGGAGATAGGTATCAGGCATATGTGACTGCATTGCATCGTACCGCATTCATCCCATCTCATTGCATCGCATACTGAATATTGTGTGTATTGTGTTGTGTTTTATGTATGCGGTATGTATACTATGTCGTAGACATATCTCATTTTGCCTATATATTTCTGACTCGTATTCTGGGTTGCAGGGATCGAGTTGAACGCCGCAATATAAATATATAGATCGGGTTGCACGGTGCAATGGTATAAATATATGGATCGGGTTGCATGCCGCAACATGATGAATATATGGATCGGGTTGCACGCCGCAACATGATGAATATATGGATCGGGTTGCACGCCGCAACAGGATGTATTTCTGATTGTTGATGTGTTCGGGATACCTATATTTTGAGGTAAGTGAGACTTGACCTCTATTTTGCTTGCGGATAAGATATGATCTAGCTAAGTAAGATGTCGAGTACTTAATTGACTAGCATTGTCTAGTAGATAGTATTATGTACTACTCGTTATATTTATACAAAAAGGAGAAAGCACAAACGTGACTTGTGTATAGTCGATGTTGTGTGCCGGTGTATTATTGATATGCTCTAGGGACAGAGGCCGGTGGTGCGTTATGACCTAGAAGCGAAATTCCATCTAGGGACAGAGGCCGGAGGTGCGTTATGACCTAGATGTGGAGACTTATAGGGACAGACGCTTGTGGTGCGTTATGACCTATAAGTAAAGTTGTTTATAGGGACAGAGGCTTGTGGTGCGTTATGACCTATAAACAAAGCCGCACAGGGTGAGTGCTTATGCTATGTGCTAGGTATATCATTACCTATGTGGTATGCGAGATATATCATCGCCATGCTGTGTGTTAATTATATTATTGCTCATGCCATAGTATTAATATAATATTGTATATGCTGCCTATATTATGTATCTTTATATTATTGACCATGTTATGTATTCGCGTATTATTGCTTGTATTGTTGTATTATTATATTATCGTATGTAATGTTTATGGGTTACTGTAAAGGTGTGGATTGTACTTCTGTTATCTGCTTATGCATTATCAAAGACTTGTCCCGAAAGGGTAATTTAGCGGGCCTGTTGATGATCTTACTGGGCTTTGTCTCAGAACTTACTATCTAAATGTGCAGATCCTTCTACTAGTCAGACAGCTGGATTTATCTGATCCGTTCGAGGCTGTGACTATTTTTGCTTGAGGTGAGCCAACCGCATGGTTCGCGGAGGCATACTGTCTGATCCACCTTAGTGTTTAGACGCTTCCTACATCTTGTATTATATATATTTATATATATCGGATGTCAGAATTCGTAGATGCTCTATTGACACTGTATTTTGGGTGGATGTCTAAACCTACATCTTTTTGAAATATTTCTTTCTAAATTATCATTATGAGTCAGTTTAATTATTCGTGGTTCGCCTAAGAATGTAACACTTAGATGCCATCACGGCCCAAAAAATTGGGTCGTGACAAATTGATATCAGAGCCCTAGGTTGTAAGTCGAGTCTTAGGGAGTCAATGGAGCAGTGTCCGAGCAGAGTCTTGTTTATGGGTATGTTGTCGACCATACTTATAAGCGAGAGGCTGCAAAGGCATTTTAGGAAGAGTTGTTTCCCTTCATTTCATCTCTTCTCGTGCTATGATGCTTACATAGGTGCTAATCCTTTAATGTGATTATGACAGATGGTGAGAACGCGATCGTCCTCTGCTTCGGGAGCTGGTGACGCACTGACTGAGTCGGTCCGTAGGAGAGCTGTGCGTAACACACGGACTGGTGCGCGGGCACCTACTCAGCCGAGAGCGGCTACTACCAGAGCTTCTATGGGCAGACCTCCTGCTGCCAGACAGACTAGTACAGTGCCACCGGTGTCTTCTGAGATGCCCATCACACATGTCCCATCGACTATGCCTTCTCTTGTGCCGGGCACAACGGTATCTATTCCTACAGATGTTCTATTGCGGATAATGGGCATGCTTGGATCTCAGGCCTCGTCTATGGGCGATATACCAGTACCTTCTGCGGTACCCTAGCCAGCTACTCCAGCTATGTGTACGCCGACTCCTGAGGCTACTCCGGTGATTCCTCAGTCTACTCCAGTTATTAGTCCTATTGCTCAGCCTTCCACTTTGGCTCCTCAGTCGGGTATTCAGTTGGGTCATTCTATTCCTGCTCTTTCTATGAGTGACGAGGAGGTAAAGCCTCCCGAGTTCGATGGTACACCAGCTACTTGTTCTGCTCAGAGATATATATTCAGAAGTGTGAGAAGATATTCTCGGTGCTAGGTACTAGAGACACCCTTGGGGTGCGATGTGCTTCTTTCTGATTGTCCGGTGATGCCGAGACGTTGTGGGTTTCTGTGATGAGACAAAGGTCCGGTGATCTTCCTCCTTTGTCTTGGGCCGAGTTCATTGCAATGTTTATGAGTAGATTTGTGCCTCAGAGCCACCATGATGCCCAGAGGCGCGAGTGTGAGAGGTTGAGGCAGGGAGACATGTCCGTGTCTGCTTATGATACCAGATTCTTAGAGTTATCCCAGTTTGCGCCTGCTATGGTTGGGATGGAGAGGGACAAGGTCCTTAGATTTGTTGAGGGTCTTTGTCCTCATCTTCAGATAGCTGTTGCCCCTAATATGGGCAGCAAGTCTTATTATGAGGTGGTTAGTATTGCGAGGCGTATAGAGGATATTCATGCCAGGGAAGATGCAGAGAGAGCGAGCAAGAGGTCACGATATTCTGGTATTTCTAGTGGTCCTTCGCATGGAGGCCAGGGTTCCCGTGGTCATACTCAGCCTAGACTTCCTCAGGCCGCTGCTTTATCATCTCAGGGTACTTCCTCGGGTGTTCAGAGGCCTCAGCCGTCTCAGAGGCGTGGGGATTCATCTCAGTCGGTTCCACCTGTTTGTGGGAGATGCCGTCAGAGGCACTATGGGAGGTGCAGGCCCGGAGGTGGATGCGGAGGAGGCGGTAGTAAGGCTTGTTACCAGTGTGGGGATCCCAGGCACTTTGTTAGGGATTGCCCCTATGTTACTTCATGTGGACCTACCTCCGCGGGACATCAGAGTTCTGCTGCTATGGTTCGGTCTTCTCCTTAGGCAGCTAGGCCTGTCACTCAGGTTCCTCCTAGGCAGCCGGTTCAGAGAGCTCCTGGTCCTGGAGGTTCAGCTCAGGTTCCTCCTAGGCAGCCGGTTCAGAGAGCTCCTGGTCCTGGAGGTTCAGCTCAGGTTTTTGCTATGACACGCCAGGATGCCGAGGCATCCAATGATGTGATCACAGGTACTCTTTCTTTTTGTGACTGTAGTGCCTTTGCCCTTATAGATCCGGGATCTACTTTCTCTTATGTGTCTCCTGGAGTTTCACCTTGCTTGAGCAAGGATCTGGTTTTTATTGATGCTTCATTTATGGTGGGAACGCCTGTCGGAGATCCTATATGTGTAGATAAAGGGTATCAGGAGTGTGTGATTTCTATTTGTGGTGTTGAGTCTCTAGTAGACTTGATATTGCTAGATATGGTGGAATTTGATGTGATCATGGGCATGGATTGGTTGGCATCCTGTCACGCGACGTTGGATTACCATGCCAAGTCTGTGACTATAGGTGCCGAAGGTGAGCCTAAGGCTATTTGGAAGGGTTCCAGGTCTTCTCCGAGGAACAAGATCATATCATTCATGAAGGCTCAGAAGATGATAGCTCGCGGGTGCGGAGGGTATATTGCTTCTATTCGAGATGTTCGAGTGGAGGAGGTATCTATTGATCGATTACCGGTAGTATGCGAGTATCCGTAGGTCTTTCCGGATGACTTGCCGGGTTTGCCTCCTATGCGGGAGATTGAGTTCTGTATTGATATATTGCCAGGTACTCAGCCTATATCTATTCCTCCATATCGTATGGCTCCTGCTGAGTTGAGGGAATTGAAGGAGCAAATTCAAGATTTGTTTGATAAGGGTTTCATTAGACCCAGTGTGTCTCCTTGGGGTGCTCCGGTTCTTTTTTAAAGAAGAAGGATGGTTCTATGCGCATGTGTATTGATTATCGGCAATTGAACAAAGTGACTATCAAGAACAGGTATCCTTTACCGCGTATAGATGATTTATTTGATCAGCTTCAGGGTGCTACTCATTTTTCCAAGATTGACTTGAGATCGGGGTATCATCAGTTGAGGATTCGGTCTGAGGATATTTCTAAGACTGCTTTCCGTACGAGATATGGGCACTATGAGCTTCTTGTCATGTCATTTGGGCTTACAAATGCTCCGGCCGCCTTTATGGATCTTATGAACCGTGTGTTCAAGCCATATCTTGATTCTTTTGTTATTGTGTTCATTGATGACATCCTTATATATTCAAGGAGTCGAGGGGAGCATGAGCATCACTTGAAGATTATCCTTCAGACCTTGAGAGACCATGAATTGTATGCTAAATTCTCTAAATGTGAGTTCTGGCTGGATACCGTGTCATTGCTGGGTCACGTGGTGACCAAGGACGGTATTAGTGTTGATTCCAAGAAAGTGGAGGCCGTTCAGAATTGGCCTAGGCCTACTTCTCCTACTGAGATTCGAAGTTGCTTAGGCTTGGCAGGTTATTATCGGCGATTCGTGCAGGGATTTTCTTCCATATCAGCACCACTGACTAAATTGACGCAGAAGAATGTTCCTTTTCTATGGTCTGCTGCTTGTGAGTCTAGCTTTCAGAGGCTCAAGACTGTCTTGACTACAGCACCTGTATTGGTCTTGGCTAGTGGATCCGGGGGATTCACAGTCTATTGTGATGCTTCTGGTATTGGCTTAGGTGGTGTTTTGATGCAGAATAGCAAGGTGATAGCTTATGCCTCGAGACAACTGAAAGTGCATGAGAAGAACTACCCTGTCCACGATCTAGAGTTATTGGCGGTGGTATTTGCATTGAAGTTGTGGAGGCATTATTTATATGGTGAGCCTTGTGAGATTTTCACTGATCATAAGAGTCTCCAGTATCTGTTCACCCAGAAGGACTTGAACGGGAGACAGCGCCGATGGTTGGAGTTGCTTAAGGATTATGACATTGCTATTCGGTATCATCCCGGGAAAGCTAATGTTGTGACTGATGCTCTGAGCATGAAGTCTATGGGTAGCCTTGCCTATCTTGATGTTGATATGAGACCGCTAGCTCGAGAGTTGCAGGCCTTGTCCATTAGTGGAGTGCGATTTGATGATTCTGTGCCAGACCGAGTTTTTGCTTATATAGGGACTCAGTCATCCCTAGCTTCCCAGATCAAGGAAAAGAAATTTGATGATTCATATTTGCGTGATATTCGTGATAGAGTTTTAAGTGGGGGAGTGACCTCATTTATGATCGGAGATGATGGTGTACTGCGGCTCAACGGTCGGTTGTGTGTTCCGAATGTTGGGGAGTTGAGGCAGCTGATATTGGCAGAGGCATACAGTTCTCGGTATTCTATTCATCCTGGTATTACGAAGATGTATCAAGATCTTCAGGAGTTATATTGGTGGAAGGGAATGAAGAGAGATGTTGTTGATCATGTGTCTCGGTGCTTAAATTGTCAGCAGGTAAAGTATGAGCATAGCAGACCAGCCGGGGTGACTCAGTCCATGCCGATTCCAGAATGGAAATGGGAGCATATTACTATGGACTTTGTGGTTGGATTGCCTTTGAGCTTGGGCAAGCATGATTCAGTATGGGTAGTGGTGGATCGTCTCACCAAGTCAGCTCATTTCATCCCCGTGAGGACTACTTATTCATCGGAGCGCTTAGCTTGTATCTTTATCGAGCAGATTGTGAGATTGCATGGTGCTCCAGTCTCTATTATTTCAGATCACGGTACTCAGTTCACAGCTCAGTTCTGGAGATCATTTCAGAAGGAGCTGGGTACCTGAGTGGATCTTAGCACCGCATTTCATCCTCAGACTGATGGTCAGTCCGAGAGGACCATCCAGATTCTTGAGGATATGCTGAGGGCTTCTGCTATTGACTTTGGAGGCCATTGGGACAGTTATTTGCCTTTGGCGGAATTTGCCTATAATAACAGTTATCAATCTTCTATCCAGATGGCTCCGTTTGAGGCATTATATGGCCGCCGATGTCGTTCTCCAGTTGGTTAGTTTGAACCTGGAGAGGTGAAGGTGTTGGGTCCGGATCTAGTTCAGCAGACCTTAGATAAGGTCCGAATCATTCAGGATCGGCTCCGCACAGCTCAGAGTCGACAGATATCTTATGCGGATTGGAGGAGGAGAGATTTGGTGTTTATGGTAGGTGACCGGGTGTTTCTTAAAGTATCGCCGATGAAGGGTGTTATGAGATTCGAGAAAAAGGGAAAGCTTAGTCCGAGGTTCATTGGTCCTTTTGAGGTCTTGGAGCGCATTGGCGCTGTTGCATATAGGCTTGCTTTACCTCCATCTCTATCAGTTCATCCGGTATTCCACGTATCTATGCTCCGAAAGTATGTTCATGATCCATCCCATGTGATTGATATGGCTTCTGTCGAGATCGATGAGGACTTGGCTTATTTGGAGGAGCCGATTGCTATTGCGGCTAGAGAGATCCGTAAGCTAAGGTCGAAAGAGATCCCGTTGGTTAAAGTGCTATGGAAGAATCATCCTACTGAAGAGGCCACTTGGGAACTCGAGTCCGACATGCGGGAGAAGTATCCTCGCCTTTTCGATAATTCAGGTATGATTTCAATCTCTAAAGCCTGAAAGTTATGTTGTTGTTTATGATTTCGGGTAGTAGCGAGAGTCCTCGAAATCCGTGTAATTATTTTCGTGAAAATGTGAATCTTACCTTAGACTCGGGCTCGTCCGAGGACGAACGAGAGTCTAAGTGGGGGAGATTGTAACGACCTCAATAGTCGTTTCGGGTGTCGGGACCTCGATTTGCGTGTCGACAAATTTCAAAAGCTCCGTAAGGTCCATTATGACATGCCTGAAAATTTTTAGCTAAAACGAACTTTGTTAGATAGGTATCGGAGAAAGACATCCGTTTCGGATATTCGTTAAGGCTAAAAGAGGTTTCCGAGCTCGATTTGAGCAAATGAGCTCTGATGTGAAATCTGAAAGTTGCGTTAGGTTCGTATCGTCATTTGTGACTTGTAGCAACTTTCAAATTTGGATTCCGGGGTCGTTTGATTAAAATTCGCTATTTTGGCGAAAGTCGAAATTTGACCCTTTCCCGTGGGACCCACTTTTTGAGTTTTAGAGATCCGAATTGAGTTTCGTCCTGACGAACATGTCACACAAGTCTTGTAAAACTTGTGTACAAAATTTGGGGTCATTCCAAGCTTCGTAGTGTCTCGTTTGGACCCAAAAAGAGTGGCTGACCTGGTGCAAAGCCAAAAAAGTTGCTGAATTCTATTTTTTACTGTTCAGCCGGAAAGAAATCGATTTTCCAGATAAATCCATAAGAAATTGGAAGTTGTAGCTCTTTGCGTTGTGGTTCTAATGACACCAACCTCGTATCATTTGGACATTTCTATGAAAAGTTATGGGTATTTTACTGAAAGCTATCCAGTGAGGTACAATTTGGACAGCATGTGGTACAACTCTTTAAAGCTGCGGGCTGCTATATATACTAGGGCGGGCATTCATTTTTATTTTCATGTTTTGAACTTCTAAAAGTGATTCCAAGGGGAATTTGAAGTACCAAAATCATTCCTAAACACAAGGTAACTATTCTTACCCATTTTTAACGCTTTAATCCGAGGATCAAAGTGACGATCCTTGGAAAGAGGGTTTGAACCCTAGATTTGTGAAATGGGAAAAATGACCGAGTTGGACTCGGGTATGTACAATAATGGTACTTTTGGACTCGTGGGAGAATGGGGAGTCCGGAAACATAAATTTTACGGGTTTTTGGGTACGTCCGACCCGGGGGTATTTTGGTAAATTGCCTCTTAAATTGCGTAAGGGCTTAGAATCCTTTCCTCACATGCTTACGAGTGCGACACTGTTTCTTTGGCTCAGAGAGGAGTCTTACGGAGGCACATCATTTGGGAAAGGAGGTCGTTCCTTAGCCACTTGAGCCGATTTTGAGGTAAGTGAGATTTGACCTCTATTTTGCTTGCGGATAAGATATGATCTGGCTAAGTAAGATGTCGAGTACTTAATTGACTAGCATTGTCTAGTAGATAGTATTATGTACTACTCGTTATATTTATACAAAAAGGAGAAAGCACAAACGTGACTTGTGTATAGTCGATGTTGTGTGCCGGTGTATTATTGATATGCTCTAGGGACAGAGGCCGGTGGTGCGTTATGACATAGAAGCGAAATTCCATCTAGGGACAGATGCCGGTGGTGCGTTATGACCTATATGTGGAGACTTATAGGGACAGAGGCTTGTGGTGCGTTATGACCGATAAGTAAAGTTGTTTCTAGGGACAGAGTCATGTGGTGCGTTATGACCTATAAACAAAGCCGCACAGGGTGTGTGCTTATGCTATGTGCTGGGTATATCATTACCTATGTGGTATGCGAGATATATCATCGCCATGCTGTGTGTTAATTATATTATTGCTTATGCCATAGTATCATATATTGTATATGCTGCCTATATTATGTATCTTTATACTATCGACCATGTTATGTATTCGTGTATTATTGCTTGTGTTGTTGTATAATTATATTATCGTATGTAATGTTTATGGGTTACTGTAAAGGTATGGATTGTACTTTCGTTATCTGCTTATGCATTATCAAAGACTTGTCCCGAAAGGGTAATTTAGGGGGCCTGTCGATGATCTTACTGGGCTTTGGCTCATAACTTACTGTTTAAATGTGCAGATCCTTCTACTAGTCAGACAGCTGGACTTATCTGATCCGTTCGAGGCTATGACTATTTTTGCTTGAGGTGAGCCAACCGCATGGTTCGCGGTGGCGTACTGTCTGATCCACCTTAGTATTTAGACGCTTCCTACATCTTGTATTTTATATATATATATATATATACACACACACATACATATACACACACACACACACACACACACACAGATATATATATATATATATATATATATATATATATATATATATATATATATATATATATATATATATATATATATCAGATGTTAGAATTCGTAGATGCTCTATTGATACTGTATTTCGGGTGGATGTCTACACCTACATTTTTTTGAAATATTTCTATCTAAATTATCATTATGAGTCAGTTTAATTATTCGTGATTCGCCTAAGGATGTAACACTTAGGTGCCATCACGGCCCCGAAAATTGGGTCGTGACACACGAGGACTATTCAGGCTGGACTCATAACAAACAATTTCTAACTAACTATCCAGGGATCTTTTTCCAATACTGATGATTTAGTCAACTAAAGAACAGTAATTAAGAGGGTAAAAGTGAATTCAAACAATGGAGCAAAACTTGGTTGTTATCAATAATAAGGAGACGGTCCAGGGTCAGAGTTACGAACAATCCAGTTGAGTTTTCCAATTGATTCCACTTCTTAAATCCCGGATTACTAACTAACAGATTAAATGTACTCGTAAAAACCTTTCGATTCTTCACGGTCTATGCAGGCTACTCCAATCCCTATCCGTCTATGGGTTGAATCACGTGCACCCATTAACGAATTTTGTAATTAATTAAGCTAGGCGAGCAAGTTTATGTCTATCCTACTCACAAATTGGTTCCCCGATGCCCAGGTTCACAATCTAGCCCTACTCTTTCTTATTGCGTTAATAAATTCCCTCTTTCGAGTTCAATCTAAAAACTATAGATAATGCGTAATAATCGGGCCTTGACAATTACACAAGTTAAATCAAGAAAGAATAAGCAATCCGTTATGGGATTCAATTAGTGGAAATCAATCTTCAAACATCAACTTTCATGAAATACTCTAACCCTAGAACGATAGATTTAGCCACGCATACTCATAATAACAACATTAGGATTTGATGAAATAATGAAATAATGATGTAATAGATCTTCCGCAAGGAAGAAAAACCCTTGTTCAAGATGTTATGAGCTCTCCAATTTGCTCCAAAGTCTAAACTCCCATCAAAAACTAAATAAAAGAGTATTTATAGGGTTTATAAAGGCCTATTAATAAGTTACACCTAAGCCTAGACGAAATAGGAAGTCCAAAAACGCTCCAGGGGAGCTGTAGCTGGCGCTCCGCGCCCCCGAACGCGCTGACCCAAGCAGAACCCGTCGAAATCCAAGCGCTTTTGGGGCGCCCCGTGCCACCTATGGTGCCAGGAGCTTGGGCGCTTTTGGGGGCGCGCCGCACCTCTTACCGCGCCAGGCTATTTTCCTGTTTCCGTCATTCGCAGCTTGCTTCATCTCGTGCCTTCGTGTTCTCCATCCAATCCTCAATCAAAATCCAATCTTTTCTTTCTCGATCATGCTCTTTAAAGCTCCAAATGCACTTCATAACAACCTACAATCATACGACATAAAATCAATGCAAAATCACATTCATTAACTAGAAAACAGGCGAATAAAGTACTCAAACGTGAGGAAATATTAAGGAATTATAGGCATAGAATGCCAAACATCATTGATCAACAAAAGTTTGCATTCTTCTCCCCTTGAATTCTTCAGAATTGATTGTTTTATGACCCCTTAATCATTAAGTAGCATAGTCTTGTCCATAGGCTTGCTCCTCATATTTATCTCCACTAATATAGAAACAACACCGATTTTCAAAATTGTTTTAGGACTTTTTTTGGCTTGTAATGTCAGGCTTCAGGCTGGTAGGTTATAAGGATATATTTATAGTGACTTTTCTTCTTCCAGCTAGGAGCAAATATTCATTTCTTTGTACTTCCATCCTTTCTAAGTACTTTCTATTTGTATTTCCTCTTCTTTGCACTATCATATACAATCACATATTCACCATTTTTTTCATCTTTTATTTTTTTCTCTTTTTTTTTTGACGTCAATCTATGCTCTTTCATAGCTGGAGGAAATGATAACTACGTCTATATATATACATAGAGACTTTTTTATTTTTTAAGTAGAGAGGGTGGTGTTTGAAAAAAAATTAGGATCAAGGCTCAAAGAAGGGTTCTAAGTGGTAATTTTTACATTTGGATAGAAATAAAGAAACTTGAATTATGGATCAAAGAAGACCTAATTTCATTTTTCAAAAACCAGTGTCATCCATTATTTTGCCTCGAAAAATATTTAGAGCAAGTTGTAGCCAAGTTTAGTGATTCTACTTGTTTTTATAATCATAACTTTTCTCAGTTCAAATGATTTTCAGAGTTGATGATACATTCTCTTGATTTCACAAAATCAAAATTATCAACACAAAAAATTATATGGTGAAGATAAAAAGAAATAATATTGAATACAATGGAAAGAATTTATTTTTTTAATTAGCATACCTACAAAAGATCATAAAAATATTTTATAAAACATATATAAATCAGAATAATCCTCCCCCACACTTGAACATTTCATTCTCCTGGATGAAAATGCATTTCAGAACGAGTTAAAAGGGAAGTAAAAGAAAGATTTTTTTTTTTAAAACAAAAATACAATAATTAAAGTAGAAAATACTGCTTAATAAGTAAAATGTAAATAGTTTTGGTTTTCAAATTTACAATCATAGAAGAAAGCTTGAAAGAAGCTGTGATCACACATATTTTATGTGTAATATACTGACTAATTTAATACCTTAACAGTCAAGGGGTCCTAGTTTAAATGTAAATCAAAATATTACCTGCGCCATCATTAGATTTGCACAATTGAACGGTTAACCTACCAGTAACTTAGGCATACCAATCACCATGGAGTTGCTCCTGTATAGGTGACTCTGTTTTTGTAGAGGCCTACAGGAGATGTTCCGGTTGTACAATAATCTGGATATTAACCAGATCAATTGGTTAAGCATTTATTATCCAAATCTATGTTGCACTTATGAGGCTCCATTGCTTCACCCTCAATGGCTACGAGTAAGGAACCATAGTTCTGAGTTTAACGTCGCCAGCTCGACGTAGTAATTGTCATTCATCAGACTATCATGGTTACCGAAGATTGTTAATCAAAATTCCCTCCAAAGTACAATGTCAACCTATGACCATTTACCTTAAACTTGTTACCTCCATTGATCTGTTGAATTTCAATTGCTCCATAAGGGGTAACATCTGTGACATTGTAAGGACCTGTCCACCTGGATTTAAGTTTTCCTGGAAATAACCTAAGTCGGCTAGTGTAAAGAAGTACTTGATCTCCAGTTTTGAAACTTTTTTTGTCGGATCAAGTTATCATGCCATTTTTTAGTTTTTTCTTTGTAAATGTTTGCATTTTCATAGGCTTCCAACATCAGCTCTTCCAGTTCATTAATTTGAAAAATCCTATTTTTACCGGCAGAGTTTAGTTCAAAATTTAGTGCTTTTAATGCCCAATAAGCCTTGTGTTCTAATTCTACTGGCAAATGACAAGCTTTTCCAAAGACTAATCTGTATGGGGATGTTCCAATTGGCGTTTTGAATGTCGTTTGGTATGCCCATAGTGCATCATCTAATTTTAAGGCCCAGTCTCTTCGTGAGATTCCAACCATTTTTTCAAATATTCTTTTTAATTCGCGGTTTGAAACCTCAAATGTGGATTATGTCTATTCATGAAATGAGTCCCTTGGTCACTAATGATGAGTCGAGGTGTGCCAAATCTAGTACAAATATTTTTTTTTGAGAAAATTGCACACAGTTCGAGCATCATTCTTTCTTATGGGAATGGCCTCAACCCATTTTGAAACATAATCCATGGCCACCAGGATATATTCAAAAGAATGAGATGAAGGAAAAGGTCCCATAAAATCTATGCCCCAAACATCAAATATCTCACATACCTATATTGATTGCAATGGCATTTCATCCCTCTTGGTAATATTACCTGTTCTTTGACATCTGTCACATTGTGCAATGTAAGCACGTGCATCCTTAAAAAGTGTTGGCCAGTAGAATCCAGCTTCAAAAACTTTAAAGGCAGTCCGATTTGCAGCATCGTGTCCTCCAACTGATCGATCATGGCAATGATACAAAATCTTGCTCATTTCTTCCTCAGGTACACATCTTCTGATAATATTATCTGCACAAAGTTTAAACAAGTAGGGATCATTCCACATATAATATTTAGCTTCAGATATGAGTTTTTTCCTCTGTTGATAAGAGAAATCTCGGGGTGTCAAATTTCCAACCAAGTAATTTGCAATGTCTACAAACCAGGGTGGTTGAGTTACAATTGAGCTGACAGAAAATATATGTTTCATTAGGAAACTCTTATTTTATTTCACACGACTCATGAGGAGGGGTCTCTAATCGAGACAAATGGTCGGCTACCTGATTCTCAGTTCCCTTTCTGTCTTTTATGTCAAGGTCAAAATCTTAGAGAAGTAAAATCCATCTTAACAATCTAGGTCGAGCATCTTTCTTTGCTAAGAGGTATTTTAAAGCTGCATGATCAGTAAAAACAGTGACCTTGGTTCCTATCAAATAGGAATGAAACTTATCGAAAGCAAATACTACTGCCAATAGTTCTTTTTCTGTTGTGGCATACTTGAGCTGAGCCTCATTCAATGTCCTACTGGCATAGTAAATGGGACGAAACGTTTTATCTTTTCTTTGACTTAAAATAGCTCCAACTGCTGTATCACTAGCATCACACATGATCTCAAAAGATTGGTTCCAGTTTGGAGATACAACTACAGGAGCAGTTGATAATTTCTCCTTAAGAGTGTCAAATACTTTTAAACAATTACCTGAAAAATCAAACTTAGTATCTTTCATCAAAAGCTTAGTCAGGGGTGTTGACATTTTTGAAAAATCTTTTATGAATCTTCTGTAAAAACCTGCATGTCCAAGAAAATTTCTAATGCCTTTAACAGTTGTGGGAGGGGGTAATCCTGCTATAAGATCAATTTTAGACTTATCAACTACTATCCCTTTAGCAGTGATTTTATGTCCTAAAACTATTCCCTCAGTAACCATAAAATGACATTTCTCCCAATTAAGAATCATATTTGTTTCTTCTCATCTTTTACGAACTAAGGTCAAGTCGTAAAGACAATCATCAAATGTTTTGCTAGAAAGTGTGAAAACATCCATAAAAATCTCCAAAAATTTTTCAGTCATAACTGAGAAAATTGCGGACATACAACGCTGAAATGTTGCAGGTGCATTGCATAAACCAAATGGCATTCTCCTATATGCATAGGTTCCATGAGGACATGTTAAAGTTATTTTATCCTGATCTTCTGGAACAATTGGTATCTGGTTATATCCTGAATATCCATCAAGAAAACAGTAAAAACCATATCCTGCTACTCTTTCTAACATTTGATCAATAAATAGTAAAGGAAAATGGTCTTTTCTTGTGGCATCATTGAGAAGTCTGTAATCAATTCAGACCCTCCATCCTGTAACTGTTCTGGTAGGTATGAGTTCATTATTTTCATTTTTAACAACTGTCATACCTCCTTTCTTTGGTACCACCTGAACAAGACTTACCCAAGGACTGTCAGAAATGGGGTAAATGATACCTGCAGCCAAAAGTTTAATTATTTTATTTTTAACAACTTCCTGCATTGCTGGATTCAATCGCCTTTGGGTTTGGACTATTGGCTTATAGATATCCTCCATGAGGATTCTATGTGTGCAAATAGCTAGACTAATGCCTTTTGATGTCTGCTATAGTCCACCCTAGAGGTCCTTTATGTGCTCTCAGTACTTCAATCAACTTACGTTCCTGTTCTGCAGTCAGAGAAGATAAAATTGTTATTGGAAATAATTTGGGAAGATAAACATATTTTAAATGAAAGGGGAGAGTTTTAAGTTCAAGTTTTGTTTGAACTTCTTTTGATTGCGTCTCTTCCTCTTCCTCAAAATCATTTTCCAATATTTCAGCTTCACTTCTCATTGTGGCATCATCATCGTGTGTGGTGCCAGATTTAGTCAAGCATCTTTCCATTGAGTCTGAAATCAATTGGTCATCTTTCAATTCATATGCAAGATTACTAATCATGTCAATTGAAAAACAAGAAGATGATTTCTCATCTCCTAAAAACTTTAGAATCTTGTGCATGTCAAAAATGACTCTTTCTTCATCAACTCTCAAAATTAGTTGTCGTTGATGGACATCTATGATTGCTATACCTGTAGCAAGAAAAGGTCTGCCTAAAATTATTGGTTCATCAGGACACTCTTCCATTTCAAGTACAATTAAATCAACTGGGAAAACAAATTTATCTACTCTCACAAGTACATTTTCCATGATTCCCTTAGGTCTCTTAGTACTTTGGTCTGCAAACTGAAGAGAAACAACTGTGTTTTTCATCTCACCAAGAACCAATTTTCTATAAATAGAATATGGCATCAAATTTATTGAAGCTCCAGAATCACAAAGTTCTTTTTCAAAATATACTCCTCCCAAAGTACATGGAATCGTAAAACTTTCCGGATCACAGAGTTTTTGTGGTAGCTTATTTTGAAGTATAGCACTGCATTTTTCAGTGAGCATTACTACATAAACTTCTTCCAGTTTCCTTTTGCTTGACAAAATTTCTTTCAAAAATTTAGCATATGAAGGCATTTGCAATAAAGCATCACTGAATGGAATATTAATGTGAATCTGTTTTAAAATTTCCAAAAACTTTGCAGATTGACTATCAAGCTTTTCTCTTTTCATCTTTTGTGCAAAAGGGATCGTCACAGGGATTGGAGTTATTTTTTCAAAATTCTTTTCTTTCTCTTCAGAGGGTGTTATAACATTTTTACCCTTATCGACCTGTTGTTCTAACTGGTTCTTTTCCTGCTTGTCTGCATAAGGTTCATCAAGAGTCTTACCTGACCGTAAAGCAATGGCCTTAAGGTGTTCTTTTGGATTTTTCTTTGTATTGCTTGGTAAGGGACCTTGAATTTTTTCAGACACAAGAGTTGCTAGTTGGCTTACCTGAATTTCCAAATTTTTTATGGCAGAATTTTGGCTTTCCATTTTCTCGTCAGTGGCCTTAATGTACTTGTACAAAAGGTCATCAAGACTTGGATGGGCTTGCTGAGGCCTTTGCTGATATGGAACTGTCTGCTGATATGGCCTGAAATTTGATTGCCCGCGATTTTGATTCTAGTAACCTGGTGGGCTATGTACCTGTTGCTTCTGGAAGCTTTGAGAGTTCTCAGCACCAATTGGATTACTCCACTGGAATCCTGGAGTTTTCTGTGCCATTGGACTTCCAAAAGTGTACGGCTTGTACCCAATGGAATCGACTTGTTCATCATTCTGAATAGTTGCTTTGCCGTCATGATTTTGATGGTTTCCTCCGCACATGTCACAAGCCTCAGACTGGCTTGGTTGTTGCGCATTCACCTGAAAAGATTCAAACTTTTGTGCCAAAGTAGCAATCTGTTGTGTTAGTGTATTTAAAGCATCTGCTTGATTTACCGTAGCAGCCTTTTTGATAATTATACGATAAGATGGCCATTGAATGCATTCTCAAAAATCTCATTTAACAATTGCAATGCTTCAACTTTTGTTTTACCCATTATGGAACCTCCTGCAGCTGCATCTATCACATTTTTAAAAGATGGTTTTAGCCCGTGATAGAAAATGTACAACTGCATATGTTCAGGAATGTCATGGTTTGGACATTTTCTTAGCATTGATTTTAATCTTTTCCATGCTTGATAACCTGACTCAGTGTCAGTCTGCAAGAAATAAGATATATCTTGTCTTAACTTTGTTGTTTTAGCAGGGGAAAAATATTTGTTAAAAAACTTCCGAGTCATTTGATCCCATGTAGTAATAGAACCTTGAGGCAAACTGCGCAACCAAGTCTTGGCATCACCTTTTAAAGAAAAAGAAAATAGCCTTAACTTGATTGCTTAAGCAGGTACTCAATTATATTTAGCAGTTTCAACTAGTTCCAAGAAATCAATTAAATGACTATGTGGATCTTCACTTGGATCGTGAAACGACCTCGGTCAGTCGTTTCGGAAATTAGGACTCCGATTGACGTGCTGATAATTTTAAAATATTCTTAAGGTCCATTAGGACCTGTCTGTAAAATTTGAGCTAAATCAGACTTCGTTTGGTAGGCATCGGAAGAAGGGTTCAGTTTTTATTGTCAATAAGTATTAAAAAGAGATTTTTGAGCTCGGTTTTGGGCGAATGAGCTCCGATTCGAAATCCGAAAGCGCCGTTAGGTTCGTATGATTATTTGTGACTTAGGTGATTTTTCGAAAGTGAATTTCGATGTTGTTCGACTAGTTTCCGCTAAAATCCCGAAAGTTAAATAATTTAACCTTTTTCCTTTAAATTCGCATCTTGATTTTCGGGAGTCCGATTTGAGATCCGTCTTCGCGAGTATGTTACATATATTTTGTATAGCTTACTTGAAAAATTTGGGATCATTTCGACTTCTCTAGGGTTCCATTTTAATTTTAATCGTCGTACCGAATTTTAAAAAAATAAATAAAAAATAAAAAATAAAATAATAATTAAAAACATAACTAAAGGGTTCCATCAGCTACATATGATTCACGCAGAACTATTTTTAACAAAAGAGAGAAAAAGGAGTGGAAAAATAGTGGAATTTCTAACCCAAATCTTCAGGTAATGATGTTAACTCATTATCTTAGCTTATTACGTGTGTTTGAATATATTTTTACGGTAAAAATAGGGATATTAGACATCGCCCTAATGACGTAAATTGATATTTTAAAGGGTCAATTGGACCCCGATGATGGAAATGATTATATATTCATACTCAGTGAGTTATGGGCAACATATAAATATAATTTATTTAGGGTTTGGTTATAGGACTTTGAACCCTGTATATAGGCCTGGCCTGCGTATTGCGTATGCGAATAGGGTATCAGGTTCCTAACTGGATTGCCCTAAAACATAAGGAATGAAGCCTTTAGCTTTATTTGATATAATTTTTCTGCTTATTGAATAGAGCGGGATCGTTTGGCGGTTAATCCAAAGGAAAAAGCAGTGGTTGAGTAACATGGCTAGCTTTGGATTACGGTAAGTGTTTATATCCATTTCTTTGGAGGCACTTGGCCTCGTGGATTTTCTACCACGTGTTCCTTACGTGTGTAGCTGCCGATAGGCGTACTCATTACGCCTTAGCCCTGGATTTACATTCTATATTATATATTATGTCCTGTTATTGCTATTGCATTGGGAATCTGAGTATTGTACTTTGGCTTGGGGTTGGCATCTGCTTCCCGGCTGTTGATGAGAGTCCTGTGCCGGTGAAGGGTTATTATTGCATCACATTGCATTCATATGCATTACATTGCATATTATACTGAGTGCAGGAGTATTCCGTCTCAGCTTTACATTTTATCGGGTGCAGGAGTATTCCGCCCCAGGAGAGTGCAGGAGTATTCCGCCTCTGGCTCTGGTTTATATTATATCGGGTGCAGGAGTATTCCGCCCCAGGAGCAAGAGTATTCCGCTCAAGTTGGTTAGCAGATTGGATTCCCCTCGAATGCAGGAGTATTCCGCTTCGGGATGGGATTATGGGCACATGTGACCTTTTGCATCTCATTTCATTTCATCTCATTTCATTTCATTTCATTTCATCTCATTCCATTTCATTTCATACTATTGTGTATATTTTCTTTACATGACTACCGTTTCTGCTTATATGTGCATTGCTTATTTGTTGATTGTTGTCTGGTTCTATTTCCCTGACTAGCGTATCTATTTTTCGAGGTTGCTAGTTTGTCCTCACTTATTGAGTCCTTATGACTCAGCCCCCTATTTGTTCTTGTGTTTTCTTTTCGTTCGGCAGATTCTGCACCAGGACCCAGCCAGTTGCGCCGTGATTGAGGAGTAGTACGTTCTCAGCTGTCTACGGTGAGCCATCCTGTTCATTACGGCCACCAACTTCAGATATTACAGTTTTCCTTACTTTTGCTCCCTTCGGGAGATGTGTATATCTTTTGGCCTTCTTAGATGTCTGATCTGGAAACCTTTAAAATTGTGTATTCTGGGTAGTTAGTTGTATTATTCAGACAGCTTGTATATTTGTCTATCCTTGAGAGTTATCTTATATTGTTAAAGTTTGGTTCAGTTTCATTTCAAGGTAATTTTTCACAATTTATATCGATTCAGTAAATAGGGTTCGCCCGACAGGTTTAGGGGAGGTGGTCAGGTGCCCGCACGGCCTAACCAAGAATTTGGGTCGTGTCAGTTGGTATCAGAGCGAGGTTTAGAGTCTTTCCAGATCATGACAGTGTCTAATAGAGTCTCGCTGATCGGGCGGAGACGTCCGTACCTATCTACGAGAGGCTATGATGGCATTTAGGCAGTTTCCCATCTTTTTTTCCCTGTCGTGCGTTAGTCTTCTTATCTGAAGCTAAATATTTTTAATTTTCTGAAGTATGGTGAGAACGCACGCGAATGTTCAGCGAGAGGCGAAGGAGCCAGCGGTCGCCCCTATGCCTGCTGCTCCGCGAGGTCGCGGTGTTGGCTGCGGTAGAGGTCGTGGTCGAGGCAGAGGTAGAGTTGCCCAGGCCGCGAGGATGGTGGATCGTGTTGATCCTACTGCAGAGGTTCCGGTAGTGCCAGCTTTTGCTGGGCAGGGGGAGCAGGGCTTATTCGTTCCCCCTGCACTTCATGACGCTTTTATGAGATTCTTAGCGATGCAAATGCCCCAGGGACCTCCTATTTCTCAGGCTGCCGTAGATGCTCATATTCCTCAGGCTGCTGTAGATGCTCCTATTCTTCAGGCTGTTGTAGATGCTCCTATCCCTCAGGCAGCTCCTCAGGTTGCGGTAGATATTGGTTCTCATGTTCAGGAAGCCCCCATTCCAGCTCCACAGGTAGCCCCAGCAGTTCATGTTCCAGATGGTCATGTTCCAGAGGTAGCGGGTGTTGTACCTCCGGTTGTTCAGGCTAGTCAGCCAGTCCAGGTAGCAGGTCAGGTTGATGATCCAGCAAGGTTGCATTATTTTACCCGACTTAATCCTCCGAAGTTCTCTTGTCAGAAATCAGATAAGCTTAAGCCTCGTGAGTTTCTTGATCAGTCAGCGTATCTTAGAGGCCCTTGGATATCTTGAGTAGTATGGAGCTGATTATACTGCCTTCCAGCTTGAGGGTCCGGCTTTAGCTTGGTGGACCGCACTCCGATCAGCTTGGTAGGGCTTACCTAAGCTGACCTGGAGTGAGTTCTCCCATCGATTCATGGAGAAGTTTTTCCCTCGCAGTCAGCAGGATGAGAAGAGGAGACAGTTTGAGAGGATTGAACAGGGTAACCTGTCAGTCACGGAGTACGAGCTTTTATTTTCAGAGATGTCCAGCTATGCTCCAGATCTTGTGCAGGAGCCCTCTGAGAGGGTCAGACGTTTTATTGATGGACTTTCTCCTCATTTGCGGTCCCAGATGGCTCGTGAGATTGAGGCTGGTACTCTATTTGATGTCGCTGTTGATATTGCCAGCAGGTATGAGGCCTATCATAGATTGGAGATGGAGGAGTTAGAGCGCGAGAGTAAGAGATCTCGTGGTCCAGGGCATTCTAGTACCTCGTATGGAGGTAGGAGTTATCAGCAGCAGAGTAGGCCTCCGGTCAGACCAGCTCAGTTTCCAGCGCGTGGTTCTCAGAACGCGCCTACTTCTTCTCAGGGTCAGTTTTGGTTTCGCCCGCGAGATCAGTCTCAGTTTGATCAGCGTAAATTTGCTCTAGGGTGCTTTATTTTTCAGGATCCAGGGCATCATAAGAAGGATTGCCCTTATCTCCTTCAGCAGGGTAGTAGCCGCCCTTTCCCTCGCCTTCCAGCGCCTATGCAGCAGCAGCCTCAGGGTGCCCCTCCAGGGTCTCAGCCAGCTAGAGGTGCACCATCACCCGATAGAGGTCGTGGACGTGGTCCTAGTGGTCCCTCTAGAGGTGGTCGTCAGTGTAGCGGCTCAGCTCAGCTGCAGAGACAGCTATATGCACTTCCGGCCAGGCAGGATGCCGAGGCATCACCAGCTGTTGTGACAGGTATTTTATCTGTTTGTGGTTGAGATGCATATTCTTTGGTGGATCCAGGATCTACATATTCATATGTATCTCCTTATTTTGCTTCGGGTTTTCATGTTGATTATATGTTTCTTCGTGATCCATTCTGTGTTTCTACTCCTATTGGAGACATTATCATCGTGGATCGAGTTTATCCAGCTTGTACCATATCTTTTGGGGGTTGTGAGACACTGGTATATCTTCTAATCCTAGATATCGTTGATTTTGATGTTATTATTGGCATGGATTGGCTGGCATCGTGTCATGCCACATTAGATTGTCATGCCAAGTCTCTTCAGTTGTCTCTTCCTTGTTCAGCACCGGTAGTGTGGCAGGGTTCTTATTTGCCACCCAGGGGACATGTTATTTCTTTCCTGAAGGCAAAACGGATGATGGATAAAGGGTGTTTAGCATATCTTGCCATGGTTCGAGATACCACTGTGGAGATTCCATCTCTTGATTCTATTCCTGTCGTTAGGGAGTTCCCTGATGTGTTTCCAGATGATTTTCCAGGACTTCCTCCTGATCGAGAGATCGAGTTTGGCATTGATACAGTGCCAGGGACTCAGCCTATTTCTATCCATCCTTATCGTATGGCCCCATCAGAGTTGAAGGAGCTGAAGGAGCAGTTGCAACATTTGCTTGATAAGGGGTTCATCAGGCCGAGTATTTCTCCGTGGGGTGCTCCTGTTCTATTCGTGAAAAAGAAAGATGGGACTATGCGAATGTGTATTGATTATCGTCAGCTAAATAAGGTCACCATCAAGAATAAGTATCGCTTGCCTCGCATTGATGATTTGTTTGATCAGTTGCAGGGTGCCAAGTTCTTTTCAAAGATCGATCTGCGATCTGATTATCATCAGCTAAAGATTTGTGAGTCAGATATCTCGAAGTCTGCTTTTAGGACTCGTTACGGCTATTATGAGTTCCTAGTTATGTCTTTTGGGCTGACTAATGCCCCTGCAGCCTTTATGGATCTCATGAACTGGGTGTTTAAGCCATTCCTTGATTCCTTTGTCATTATCTTCATTGATGATATTCTTATTTATTCTCGTAGCCGCGGGGAGCATGATTATCATCTGAGGGGGGTTCTTCAGACCCTCCGTGATCGTAAGTTGTATGCCAAGTTCTCGCAATGTGAGTTTTGGCTTGATTCTGTAGCATTTTTGGGTCACGTGGTATCTAGTGAAGGAATCAAGGTTGATCCGAAGAAGATTGAAGCAGTGCAGAAATGGCCTCGTCCTACCACTCCGATGGAGATTCGCAGCTTCCATGGATTGGCAGGTTATTATCGGAGGTTTGTGGAAAAGTTCTCTACTATTGCAGCTTTCCCGACTCGCCTGACACAGAAGGCGGTTCAGTTTCGATGGTCCAATGAGTGTGAGGCCAGCTTTCAGAAGCTTAAGGCCTTATTGACTTCAACTCCAGTGTTATCCCTTCCTTCGGGCACGGTGGATTTGTAGTTTATTGTGACGCATCTCGTGTGGGCCTTGGTTGTGTTCTTATGCAGCACGGGAAGGTAATTGCTTATGCTTCCAGACAGTTAAAGCCGAATGAGAAGAATTATCCGACTCACGATTTAGAATTGGCAGTTGTTGTCTTTGCTTTGAAGATATGGAGGCATTACCTTTATGGCGAGCCTTGTGAGGTGTATACGGATCATAAGAGTCTGCAGTATCTTCTCTCTCAGAAAGATCTTAACGGCCGAACGCGGAGATGGCTTGAATTGATTAAAGATAATGATCTCACTATCCATTATCATCCTGGGAAGGCGAACGTGGTAGCAGATGCTTTGAGCAGGAAGTCCATGGGCAGCATGGCTTTTCTTTATGCTGATATGAGACCATTGGCTCGAGAATTGCAGTCCCTTGGCAACTCTGGCGTGAGATTTATTCTCCCAGATTCCAGTCGAGTCTTAGCATGTATTGCAGCTCAGTCTTTCTTGGTCAATCAGATTAAGGGAAGACAGTTCGAGGATCCTCATCTGCAGGAGTTGCGTGGTCGTGTCCTAAGTGGAGGAGTTCCCTCCTTCAAGCTTGATTCAGATTGAATTCTTCGGTTTAATGGTCGACTATGTGTTCCTGATGCTGGGGATTTGAGGCAGTCAGTACTCGGTAAAGCTCATAGCTCGCGTTATTCTATTCATCCTGGTATCACAAAAATGTATCAGGACCTCCGAGAGCTATACTGGTGGAAGGGGATGAAGAGAGATGTATTTGATTATGTATCTCGTTGCTTGAACTGTCAGTAGGTTAAGTTCGAGCACTGGAGACCAGCAGGGTTAGCTCAGGCATTGCCCATTCCCGAGTGGAAGTGGGAGCACATCACGATGGATTTTATAGTTGGTCTGCCAAAGACCCTGCGGCGCCATGATTCAGTCTGGGTCATTGTCGACCGACTGAGTAAATCAGCTCACTTTATCCCTGTAAAGACTACTGATTCAGCTCGGAGCTTGGCACGGATTTTCATTGAGCAAGTGGTTAGGCTGCATGGTACTCCTGTATCCATTATCTCAGATCGTGGTTCCCAGTTTACTTCTCAGTTCTGGCAGTCTTTTCAGAGAGAGTTGGGGACCCAGGTGCAGCTTAGCACGACATTCCAACCTCAGACTGATGGTCAGTCCGAGCGGGTTATTCAAATTCTGGAGGACATGTTGAGAGCTTGTGCACTTGACTTCGGGGGTTACTGGGAGGATCATTTGGCGTTAGCGGAGTTCTCTTATAATAATAGCTATCAGTCTTCTATTCAGATGGCACCATTTGAGGCCTTATACGGTCGTCGATGTCGTTCTCCTATTGGCTGGTTTGAGTCTCGAGATGTCGAGGTGATGAGTTCAGATATGGTTCGTCAGACTCTTGAGGTTGTTCGTGTTATTCAGGATCGTTTACGGACCGGCCAGAGTAGGACGATTTCATATTCGAACCGGAGGAGCCGAGAGTTAGAGTTCGAGGTCAGGGACATGGTATTTCTGAAAGTGTCACCGATGCGAGGTGTAAAGAGATTTGGCAGAAAAGGAAAGCTTAGTCCCAGGTTCATTGGCCCTTTCCGTATCGAGAAGCGTATTGGTAAGGTAGCTTATCGGCTCGACTTGCCAGCTTCTATGCCAGTTCACTCAGTTTTCCATGTATAGATGCTTCGAAAGTGTATCCGAGATCCTTCCGAAGTGATCGAATTAGACCCTGCTCAGCTAGATGTGAATCTGGCTTACGAGGAGTTCCCAGTTGCTATAGTAGCACGTGATATCCGGAAGCTTCGTTCGAAGCAGATTCCGATGGTTCGAGTGCGATGGAATAATTGTCCACATGAGGAGGACACTTGGGAGCTTGAGTCCAGTATGCGTGAGAGGTATCCTTACCTCTTCGACGATTCAGGTTCGAACTTGATCTTTAAAGCCTAAAAGTTCTAATCATTGTATATGATTTTGATTTCGTAATAAATGTCATTGAAAAATTAGTGTAAGCATTCTCATTAGAGGAGTGAAATCTATTTTAGACTCTTGCTCGTTCGAGGACGAACGAGAGTCTAAGTGGAGGAGAATGAAATGACCTCGGTCAGTCGTTTCGGAAGTTAGGACTCCGATTGACATGCTGATAATTTTAAAATATTCGTAAGGTCCATTAGGACCTGTCTGTAAAATTTGAGCTAAATCAGACTTCTTTTGGTAGGCATCGGAAGAAGGGTTCAGTTTTTATTGTCAATAAGTATTAAAAAGAGATTTTTGAGCTCGGTTTTGGGCGAATGAGCTCCGATTCAAAATCCGAAAGCGCCGTTAGGTTCGTATGATTATTTGTGACTTAGGTGATTTTTTGAAAGTGAATTTCGATGTTGTTCGACTAGTTTCCGCTAAAATGCCGAAAGTTAAATAATTTAACCTTTTTCCTTTAAATTCGCATCTTGAGTTTCGGGAGTCCGATTTGAGATCCGTCTTCGCGAGTATGTTACATATATTTTGTATAGCTTACTTGAAAATTTTGGGATCATTTCAACTTCTCTAGGGTTCCATTTTAATTTTAATCGTCGTACCGAATTTAAAAAAAATAAATAAAAAATAAAAAAATTTTTAAAAACATAACTAAAGGTCGGTTGGCTAAGGGTAATCCCTTAGCCATCAGCTACATATGATTCACGCAGAACTATTTTTAACAAAAGAGAGAAAAAGGAGTGGAATAATAGTGGAATTTCTACCCCAAATCTTCAGGTAATGATGATAACTCATTATCTTAGCTTATTACGTGTGTTTGAATATATATTTACGGTAAAAATAGGGATATTAGACATCGCCCTAATGACGTAAATTGATATTTTAAAGGGTCAATTGGACCCCGATGATGGAAATGATTATATATTCATACTCAGTGAGTTATGGGCAACATATAAATATAATTTATTTAGGGTTTGGTTATAGGACTTTGAACCCTGTATATAGGCCTGGCCTGCGTATTGCGTATGCGAATAGGGTATCAGGTTCCTAACTGGATTGCCCTAAAACATAAGGAATGAAGCCTTTAGCTTTATTTGATATAATTTTTCTGCTTATTGAATAGAGCGGGATCGTTTGGCGGTTAATCCAAAGGAAAAAGCAGTGGTTGAGTAACATGGCTAGCTTTGGAATACGGTAAGTGTTTATATCCATTTCTTTGGAGGCACTTGGCCTCGTGGATTTTCTACCACGTGTTCCTTACGTGTGTAGCTGCCGATAGGCGTACTCATTATTCCTTAGCCTTGGATTTACATTCTATATTATATATTATGTCCTATTATTGCTATTGCATTGGGAATCTGAGTATTGTACTTTGGCTTGGGGTTGGCATCTGCTTCCCGGCTGTTGATGAGAGTCCTGTGCCGGTGAAGGGTTATTATTGCATCACATTGCATTCATATGCATTACATTGCATATCATACTGAGTGCAGGAGTATTCCGCCTCAGCTTTAAATTTTATCGGGTGCAGGAGTATTCCACCTCTGGCTCTGGTTTATATTATATCGGGTGCAGGAGTATTCCGCCCCAGGAGCAAGAGTATTCCGCTCCAGTTGGTTAGCAGATTGGATTCCCTTCGAATGCAGGAGTATTCCGCTTCGGGATGGGATTATGGGCACATGTGACCTTTTGCATCTCATTTCATTTCATCTCATTTCATTTCATTTCATTTCATCTCATTCCATTTCATTTCATACTATTGTGTATATTTTCTTTACATGACTACCGTTTCTGCTTATATGTGCATTGCTTATTTGTTGATTGTTGTCTGGTTCTATTTCCCTGACTAGCGTATCTATTTTTCGAGGTTGCTAGTTTGTCCTCACTTATTGAGTCCTTATGACTCAGCCCCCTATTTGTTCTTGTGTTTTCTTTTCGTTCGGCAGATTCTGCACCAGGACCCAGTCAGTTGCGCCGTGATTGAGGAGTAGTACGTTCTCAGCTGTCTACGGTGAGCCATCCTGTTCATTACGGCCACCAACTTCAGATATTACAGTTTTCCTTACTTTTGCTCCCTTCGGGGCCTTCTTAGATGTCTGATCTGGAAACCTTTAAAATTGTGCATTCTGGGTAGTTAGTTGTATTATTCAGACAGCTTGTATATTTGTCTATCCTTGAGAGTTATCTTATATTGTTAAAGTTTGGTTCAGTTTCATTTCAAGGTAATTTTTCACAATTTATATCGATTCAGTCAATAGGGTTCGCCCGACAGGTTTAGGGGAGGTGGTCGGGTGCCCGCACGGCCTAACCGAGAATTTGGGTCGTGTCAGATCGCCAGTGAAAGTGCAAGATTGCTGAATTCTTTGAATCAGACCGGTCCTGATTCCAAAGTTGTTTGCTGCCTCTGGTGGTTTCCTGACACTAAATTCACAGTTGAAGCGGTCTGTTCTAGTGTAATCCCGTAGGATTCTATTTGCTGGTCTTGGTGCCACTTCATCAAACTGTTCCTCTACTTGGACTGGTGGTGCGACTCCCAATGGATCAACATCATCTCCAAGTTGGTGCTCCATTTGATCACGAGTTACACTTTGAGAAGATGATGATTGCCCTTTCCTGCGCAACCGCAAAGATTTTTCAATTTTAGAATCGTAATTGACCAACTCTTTATTAGAAGAGCGGGTCATAAACTACTTGAAACTTTTAAAGTTAAAAGAAAATAAAAATCAAAATCAAGTCTAGGTCCTAAATAGTTGTAATGATAACACTACAAGAAAATTCAAAAAGAGAAATACTAGTAGTAGAAAATCATAAAAAGAACAGTAGATATAGTATGAATAACGGTGAAAAAAATAATAATTAGTAAACATGTCAGTGAAAGATAAGAGAACAATATGTGCTAATTTTTAAAACAGATAAGATCGGTGATAACTATAGTAAAAATAGCAGTAGTAATTAGTAATAATAATGGTAGGTAGTGATATATACTTAACAATGAAAAAAAAGAAATAAAAAATATATAACTGTATTATATTAGGTAAACATAATATATTAAAGGATAAGAAACGTTAGTACAAAAAAAAATTACTGATTCATTTTTTTTTAAAATAAGGATAACAATAATAAGAAAAATAATAATACTAATACTGATAATAATGACTATAATGAAAAACACGAGAATGAGCATAACAGTAAGCACTATCAATGATAGAAATGAAACGACCTCGGTTAGTCGTTTCGGAACATAGGACTCCGATTGGCGTGCCGATAATTTTAAAAATTTCGTAATGTCCATTAAGACATGTCTGTTAAATTTGAGCTAAATCAGATCACGTTTGGTCAGCATCGGAAGTAGGTTTCAGTTGTTATTTTCTATAAATATTAAAAAGAGATTTTCGAGCTCGGTTTTGGCGAATGAGCTCCGATTCAAAATCCGAAAGCGCCGTTAGGTTTGTATGATTATTTGTGACTTTTTTGAACTTTCGAAAGTGAATTTCGATGTTGTTCGGCCAGTTTCCGCTGAAATGCCGAAAGTTAAATAATTTGATTTTTTTCTATTTAAATTCGCATCTTGAGTTTCGGGAGTCCGATTTGAGATCCGTCTTAGCGAATATATTACATATATTTTGTATATCTTGTATGCAAAAGTTGGAATTATTTCGAATATCGTAGGGTACCGTTTTAATTTTTTTCATGAAAAGAAAAGAAAATAAAAGAAAATAAAAAAGGAAAGGCAGAGTACATAGATAGCCCCTTCAAGTTGTAGCCAATTCCCATGTAAACACTCAAACTTACCTAGTGACCAACTAGACACCTCATGTCGTTCCGAGTGTATCTCGTGAATCCCTCACAGTGACATGGCAAAATGTACATTCTCCACACAAATTTGAGCGCGTCAAGGGCAAAGATATGCATTTTTCTCTTTTGTTTTTTTTTTAAATTAACATATTATGTGGGTCCCACATCTCAATTATCATTTTTTATTTTCTTTACATTTAGACCTTCTTCTCCATCAAACATAACTGACATTTACACCTTCCCCACGAATTTTTTACAGATTCATCACAACAATATTATGTTACAAGAATAATCCGTTCACAAAATTTATACTTAAAAATCAAAACTTGAGGTTTTTTAAGTTTCTCAAATTAGATTCCTTCACATTAGCACAAGCAAACCCAAAAATCACTAACATGACAGATTTCGAAATCTTCTTATATCAATAATTCCTCAAACCCAAACAAATTTTCAAACCCAAGTTCCTTCGCGAGATTCTTCAATTTTGGTCTCAATTTTTTGACCAACTTATAGTCACTTGAAGTGAAGAGTCCATCATTTCAAGAAAGAAATGGGGGATAACCAACAGCTTCAATCAAATCTATGCTATCGTGAATAACACCTTAAACAAAATCAAATAATATCACCGAGAAACGGCTTTTGATTGGAAATTTCTCCGGCAACTGCGTAGCTAAAAATTAAGAAACTAAATGAAAGGGGTGATAGGAAGAAGAAGAGGAAACGGATATCTATCAGATCTCTAACAAAGAAGATGAACAAGAAATAAAGGGTGGCGGTGAAGGGAAATCTAGCGAGATTGAGACGTTTCAATGGAGAAAAACAAGGGAAGGGAAGGGTGGCGGTGGCAGGTTTTAACAGGAAGAAGACGAGGAGGGAGAGGGTGGCGGGTTTAGTGAAGAAGAGGAGGAGGAGGGTGGGCCAGAGGTGTTATGGTCTGATGTAGAATAGGAAATAGTAGTTTCTTTTTTTGGTTTAGTTTACATATTATTGTATTTCTCTTTTTTAATCATAGGTGGAATTTTTTTTCACACGTGTCATCATCTAATTTGGCCTATTTACACGTCATCAGCAAGTGAGTTTCACGCAAATGATCTCACAAACACAAGTGTTTAAAAGATGCACCTCTGGCAATATAAGGTGTCTAGTTGGTCACTAAGTAAGTTGGGTGTTTACATGGGAATTGGATACAACTTGAAGGGGCCATCTATGTATTCAATAGAAAACGACAAAAAAAAGAAATGAAAGAAAGAGAATGGGCTATATTGGCTAAGCTAAGGATTACGATATAATCCTTAGCGTGTTTTACAACGAAACAGAAACCGAAACTCAAATCAAAAGAGAATATGCAGAAAAAATGCCAGAAAATGCGAAAAGAGCCGGAGAAAAATAGTATTTTTACCCCAAAACATTCAGGTAACGATCCTAATATATTATTTGAGTTTATTACGTATGTTTGAACATATTTTGACGGTAAAAATTGGAATATTAGACATCGTTTTAATAAGTTCAATTAAGAGTTTAAAGGGTCAAATGGACCTCGATAATGAAATTGATTATATATTCGTACTCAGTGAGTTATGGACAACATATAAATGTAATTTATTTGGGGTTTGGTTATGTGACCTTAAACTCTATACATAGGCCTGGCCTGCGTATTGCGTATTCGAATAGAGTATCAGGTTCCTACCTGGATTGCCCTAAGATGTGAGGAATGAAGCCTTTAGCCTAATTTGATATATTTTTCTCCTTATTGAATAGAGTGGGATCGTTTTGCAATGAAATCAAAGGACAAAGCGGTTATTGAGTGGTTGTGCTAACTTTTGGAAGAGGTAAGTGTTTATATCCATTTCTTCGGAGGCACCTGACCTCGTGGATTTTCTACCACGTGTTCCTTACTTGTGTAGCTGCCGATAGGCGTACTCATTAGGCCTTAGCTTTGGATTTATATTGTATATTATATGTTATGTCCTATTGTTAGTATTGCATTGAGGATCTGAGCATTGTACTCTGCTGTGAGTTGACATATACTTCCCGGCAGTCGATGAGAGTCCTTCGCCGGTAAAGGGTTATTCATTGCATCATATTGAGGGTAGGAGGATTCCGCCCTCGGAGCAGGAGGATTCCGCTCCATTGCATCGTATTGAGGGTAGGAAGATTCCGCCCCATGAGCAGGAGGATTCCGCTCTATTGCATCATACTGAGGGTAGGAGGATTCCGCCCTCGGAGCAGGAGGATTCCACTCCGTTGCATAATATTGAGGGTAGGAGGATTCCGCCCTCGGACCAGGAGGATTCCGCTCCATTGCATCATATTGAGGGTAGGAGGATTCCGCCCTCGGAGCAGGAGGATTCCGCCCCATTGCATCATATTAAGGGTAGGAGGATTCCACCCTCGGAGCAGGAGGATTCTGCTCCATTGCATCATACTGAGGATAGGAGGATTCCGCCCTCGGAGAAGGAGGATTCTGCTCCATTGCATCATATTTAGGGTAGGAGGATTCCGCCCTCGGAGCAGGAGGATTTCGCTCCATATATTTATTTGGCACATGTGACCCTTTGCATCATATTTCATTTCATCTCATTTTATTTCATTTCATACCATTGTGTAGACTTATGGTACATAACTACTGTTCTGCTTCTACGTGCATTGCTTATTTGCCTATTTATTTCTGGCTCGTCTTGTGGGTTGCGTGGATCGGGTTGCACGCCGCAACGTTATAAATATATGGATCGGGTTGCACGCCGTAACGGTATAAATATATGGATCGGGTTGCACGCCGCGACATGATGAATATATGGATCGGGTTGCACGCCACAACAGGATGTATTTATGATTGTTGATGTGTTCGGAATACCTATATGTTTTGGTTATCTTATGTTCCTAGTTGTTGATGAGTTTGTCATTCCATACGCGTTTCTAGTTATTATCTGGCTCTGCCGTTTTATAATTTAAATAAGAGGAATTTTGTTTATCTATTTCTCCTCCCTGGCTAGCTATCCTATTATTTGAGGTGGCTAGTCTGCCCCACTTATTGAGTCCTTTTGACTCACCCTTGTTTGTTGTTTGTTTTTGTCTATCTATTTTCTTTCGGCAGGTTCGCTCTAGGATTGAGTTCACCATGTTGTGAAGGAGCGAAGACGACTTCAGCTGTCAGGGTGAGCCAGCTTTTATTCCGGATGGCCACCGGATTTATGTCTATTATTTCAGTTACATTTTGCCCCCTTCAGGAGGTATTTGTCTTCTTTTGTACTCTTAGATGTCCAGTCTGGATAGCCCTAAACCTAGTATGTGGGTAGTCAGCTGTAATTTGTTTTTTGTTACAGCTTAGAGGTATCATTATGTTTGTACTTTTTCTAAGTCTTGTTATTATTTATAAATTGAATTATATTTATTTTCCTAATTTAATTGATAAGGGTTCGCCCGACGGGTCTAGGGAAGGATGTCGGGTGCCCGCACGGCCTAACCGGATTCCGGGTCGTGTCAGGTTGTATCAGAGCCCAGTTTAGTGTCTATCCAGACTAAGACAGTGTCTAGTAGAGTCTTGTTGATGGGTACGTAGACGCCCGTACTTATCTACGAGAGGCTATGATGGCATTTAGGAAGTTTCACTTCCTTCTTTACTGATCGTGCGTCGGTCTAGGAGTCAAAAGTATTTTCGTTAATTCCTTTGTGGTAATTGTGAATCCTCGTGCGACAAATCAGCAAACAGTATAAGTTCAAGATGAAACAGTCTGGCCTGGGGTAAGTGCTGACGAAGCCCCGAGTGTTTTGATCGTGCTGACGATCTAGTTACACAGGTCCCAGCTGTACGAGCTCGCGATGGGCCAGAGAGCAGGGCCTTGTGGTTCCCTTGGCTCTCTACGATATTTTTATGAGAATCTTAGCGACGCAGATACCGCGAGAACCTATTATTCGCTAGGCAGCTTATCAGGTTGCCGCAGATGCAGATGTTCGGACTTAGAGAGCTCTTGTTCCAGTTCTTGATGTTGCCCCAGTAAAATATGTTCCACAGGCAGCATGTGTTGCGCCACTAATTGTTCTGGCTGGTTAGCCAGCCGATGTAACAGTTTGGTCCGAGTGCCCAAAGAGGTTGCATTATTTTACGCGGTTGAACCTTCTGACATTCTTAAGTAATGCACCAGATAAACCTCGCGGTTCTTTTTAAAATAAAATGATGTCAGCGTATCCTTCAGGCTTTTGATTATATCGAGCGGTATGGTATTGATTATTCTGCTTTCCAGTTTTAGGGGTCCAGCCTTGGATTGGTGGACCGCTCTTTTATTAACTAATTTGGTTCGGTTTTTCTTCTAGATTCGTGGAAAAGTGTTGATGAAAAGTGTTGCTAGTTTGAGTGGATTAGACAGGGTAGCCGGTCGGTTAGCCTGTTAGTGTTTCAAAATATGAGATATAATTCTATAGAATGGCTGGATATGCATTAGAACTAGTTCATGAGCCTTTCGAGAGATTCAAAGATTTATTGATGATCTTTCTTTTTCCTTGAGATCCCAGATGGCTCGAGAGATTGAGGTCGGGATTTTATTTGATGTTGTTTTTTATATTGCCCGAAGATTCGAGGCATACCATAAGTTAGAGCGGGAAAGCAAGAGATCCCATGGCCCTAGTGGGCAACCATGGTACCTCATTAGGAGGTAAGAGTTCTAAATTTTTTTCGGGAGGTCACCTTCCTAGGTTACCTTAGCTTGTAGCGCGTGATTCTCAGAGTGCGCAAGTAGTTCGTCAAGATCAGAGTCAGTTTTCTCTTCGTAGCTATCAGCAATCTTTCCAGTTTCCATTTTTAGCGAAAAAGGTGTTATCATTGCCGTGAGTCTGGTTATCCTTTGGGGAGTTTTCCCTTACTCCAGCAAGTAGACAGTCGCATTCTTCTTGCCCGCAGGCATCTGCCCAGTCGCAGGGATTTCATTTAGATCTCAATCAGCCAGAGAAATTCCACGATCCAGTAAAGGTTGAGAGCTTGGTGGCAGTTATTCTTCAGAAGGTAATTATCAGTGTAGCGGCTTAGCTCAGCCGCAGGGGCAGTTCTATGAACTTCCAGTCTGCCAGGCCCAAGTATTTCTTCTTCCCTTATATGTGAGTAAGATTTGATTCTTCCGATCGATCTGGAGATGGTCTGTCATATCATGTTCCATGGTTTCCTTTGATATTATTTCTATTAAGAATCGGTTGCGGTAGAGGGGCGAGCTTCCGGTATGATTTATTCCTGGCATTTATAAGACCCTACTAGTTTATTTGGTCTAAATGTGATGGATCTGGGAGTGAGTGTCGGTATTGTCTGCTTGGCATCTTGTTGTACCACCTTCTATTATTATGTCAAATTAGTTTACCTCTCTTCTCGGAATTCCGTGTTGGTTGGATGATGGAATTCTAGTTCATCACCATCAGAGAGTGTCATTGTTTCTTCCGATGTAAAGTGATTAGTAAGCAATATTCAATCTACGCATTTCCTCTTGGTTCAAAATGCTAGAACAGTCATGTTATCCCATGAGCTTATTTGGGTTATAAAAGGGTTTTCTGGTAAATTATAAGAGTTTCCTTCTTATTGGCAGGTTAAATTGGGATGGATGTTGTTCCATAGAGCTCATTTAATATCTATTTCTTCAATTGCGATTCTTCAGTTAGATTGACTCAGAAATAGTCTAGCTCTGGTAGCAAAGCAAATAAGAATATGACCTTCCTGAAGCTCTAATTATTTCTATCCTCATTACATTTCCATTTCTTCTTCGTCCGGCACTAGTGAGCTTGGGCTGTTGGTAGCCGCTTGTGAGGTTCCCTGTGTTGAGCCAGAGTACGTGTTATTGTAAGCGGGTAAGCATATTATTGTTTTTCAAGACTTTTAAGGGTAATAGAAGTACCATCCATCAGGTGGTGGTGTTTACGGCAAAGGTATGGAGTTATAAACTCAAGAGTTGCAGCTGTTTAGCAACTCGAAAGGGTAGTTGGTAGCTTAGGTCTGCGTACGTTCAGCTTTTAGCTAAATCTTCTTTAGTCCAGTAGACTGTGCGAGGATGGTTATTTCTATTCAAATAGCTGCATGAGTTTATGCTTTAAGTGGAGGAGTATTCCTCCAAATACTGAATGGTAATACTTAATCTCCAAGGCGTTGATACCACTTTTGTCACGACCCAACCTAGGGCCACGACAGAAACCTACAATGAGTGTCGATCATTGCTAAACCCACTAATAATCTATTAATGCCAGAGATAAGCTGACAACCTGATCATATATACGTACCTATCTGTTGAAAGCATAAACTCTGGAAAGATGACACGACTTTAACTTGCTGGCAATTAGAACATTGAGCCACAAATTCTGCTATGTCACACTTCATTCCGTCCCACTAATAAATCTGCTTAAGATCATGGTACATCTTAGTCGAACCTGGATGAACAGTATATCTGGAATAATGTGCCTCTATCATAATCTGTCCACGTAAATCTGCAACATCAGGAACTCAAAGTCTATCTTTATACATGAGAACACCGTCAGTAGTAACCCTGTATGGTGACTCCGGTTTCCTTCTGGCTATCTGTCTGTATTCAACTAGAACTGGATCCTCATACTGACACTGTTTTACTACATGAAAAGTTAGAGTTAAAGGTCTAGTACAGTTTTTCGTCCATCCATCATTGGCATATCTCCTTCACACCTCAACTTTTTGGGGAGTTACTTTAGCGTTATAAGTGCACGTGTAATCAACATTGTTGCTGGTATTCTACTTCAGCTCATGGTCCAACTACATGTCTCATTTATTTTGGCTTTTTCAAGTCATAATATTTCCAATGGAAAGACAATACCTTGAAGTAGATGTTTAGTCTGAAGATCATTCTTGGTCTATATTATACTATCCAGTAGTATCTGCATGATCGTTATCCTTATATGATTGACCCTGTTCAGATGAACCTTTGACATACATTAGGATATGAGTAACTACATTACCACAAGGAGCTTCCAGAACAACACTAACATCACCTGGGATGTTGCATAGTGCGTTCGTAAAAATAATATAGCTTGCATCAAATCTTCTATAGTGTGTAGTGACAAGGTACTTCAAAAGCTTCCCCTATTGCATCAAGCGTGAGCTAATTTTTAGTTCCATCGACCTGTTCTATATTAAAAGGTATATTGGAGGGGTGATTATCGGCTGAATCATGTTAATCCATCCAAAGTTCCGTGTATCTTTGTTTCGAAAATGTAGAGCTCTCTTCTCGTAATCGAGGAAGGATCAGCTAAGTTAGAATAAGCTGTACAATGGTATTATCATATTATCCAGATATATTTTGTTCCAAAAGTTCGATATGCGTGTTATAATTCTTATCCTGTAATCAGGAAATAATGCCTGTGGAGTGGCTCATGAAGGTCGTGCATGTTCTCTTGTTATCCGCACGAATTTTTCTTTAGGCTTAGGCTAGTTCGAGGACGAACGAGAGTTTAAGTGGAGGAGAATGAAACGACCTCGGTTAGTTGTTTCGGAAGATAGGACTCCGATTGGTGTGCCGATAATTTTAAAATTTTCGTAATGTCCATTAGGACATGTCTGTAAAATTTGAGCTAAATCAGACCTAGTTTGGTCGGCATCGAAAGAAGGTTTCAGTTGTTATTGTCGATAAATATTAAAAAGAGATTTTCGAGCTCGGTTTTGGCGAATGAGCTCCAATTTAAAATCCGAAAGCGCCGTTAGGTTCGTATGATAATTTGTGACTTTTGTGAACTTTCGAAAGTGAATTTTGATGTTGTTCGGCTAGTTTCCGCTGGAATGCCGAAAGTTAAATAATTTGATTTTTTTTTTCTATTTAAATTCGCATCTTGAGTTTCGGGAGTCCGATTTGAGATCCCCCTTAGCGAATATGTTACATATATTTTGTATATCTTGTATGCAAAAGTTGGAATTATTTCGAATATCATAGGGTACCGTTTTAATTTTTGTCACGAAAAGAAAAGAAAATAAAAGAAAATGAAAAAGGAAAACAGAAAACGACAAAAAAAAGAAATGAAAGAAAGAGAATGGGCTATGTCGGCTAAGCTAAGGATTATGATACAAACAGAAACAGAAAAAGAAACTCAAACCAAAAGAGAATATGCAGAAAAAATGCCAGAAAATGCGAAAATAGCCGGAGAAAAATAGTATTTTTACCCCAAACATTCAAGTAATGATCCTAATATATTATTTGATTTTATTACGTATGTTTGAATATATTTTGACGGTAAAAATTGGAATATTAGACATCATTTTAATAAGTTCAATTAATCGTTTAAAGGGTCAAATGGACCCCGATAATAAAATTGCTTATATATTCGTACTCAGTGAGTTTTGGGAAACATATAAATATAATTTTTTAAGGGTTTGGTTATGTGACCTTAAACCTATACATAGGCCTGGCCTGCGTATTGCGTATTCGAATAGAGTATCAGGTTCCTACCTGGATTGCCCTAAGATGTGAGGAATGAGGCCTTTAGCCTAATTTGATATATTTTTCTGCTTATTGAATAAAGTGGGATCGGTTGGCAATGAAACCAAAGGACAAAGAGGTTATTGAGAGGTTGTGCTAACTTTTGGAAGAGGTAAGTGTTTATATCCATTTCTTTGGAGGCACCTGACCTCGTGGATTTTCTACCACGTGTTTCTTACTTGTGTAGCTGCCGATAGGCGTACTCATTAGGCCTTAGCTTTGGATTTACATTGTATATTATATGTTATGTCCTGTTGTTGGTATTGCATTGAGGATCTGAGCATTGTACTCTGCTGTGAGTTGACATATACTTCACGGCAGTCGATGAGAGTCTCTCGCCGGTGAAGGGTTATTCATTGCATCATATTGAGGGTAGGAGGATTCCGCTCTCGGAGCAGGAGGATTCCGCTCCATTGCATCATATTGAGGGTATGAGGATTCCGCCCTTGGAGCAGGAGGATTCCGCTCCATTGCATCATATTGAGGGTAGGAGGATTCCGCCCTCGGAGCAGGAGGATTCCGCTCCATTGCATCATACTGAAGGTAGGAGGATTCCGCCCTCGGAGCAGGAGGATTCCGCTCCATTGCCTCATATTGAGGGTAGGACGTTTCCGCCCTCAGAGCAGGAGGATTCCGCTCCATTCATTTGGCACATGTGACCCTTTGCATCATATTTCATTTCATCTCATTTTATTTCATTTCATTTCATTTCATACCATTGTGTAGACTTATGGTACATAACTACTGTTCTGCTTCTACGTGCATTGCTTATTTGCCTATATATTTCTGGCTCGTATTCTAGGTTGCGGGGATCGGGTTGCACGCTGCAATGTTATAAATATATGGATTGGGCTGCACGCCGTAACAGTATAAATATATGGATTGGGTTGCACGCCGCGACATGATGAATATATGGATCGGGTTGCACACCGCAACAGGATGTATTTCTGATTGTTGATCTGTTTGGGATACCTATATGTTTTGGTTATCTTACGTTCCTGGTTGTTGATGAGTTTGTCATTCCATACGCATTTCTAGTTATTATCTGGCTCTGCCTTTTTATAATTTAAATAAGAGAAATTTTGTTTATCTATTTCTCCTCCCTAGCTGGCTATCCTATTCTTTGAGGTTGCTAGTCTGCCCCACTTATTGAGTCCTTTTGACTCACCCTTGTTTGTTGTTTGTTTTTATCTATCTATTTTGTTTCGACAGGTTCGCTCTAGGATTGAGTTCACCACGTTGTGAAGGAGCGAAGACGACTTCTGCTGTTAGGGTGAGCCAGCTTTTATTCTGGTGGCCACCGGATTTATGTCTATTATTTCAGTTACATTTTGCCCCCTTCAGGAGGTATTTGTCTTCTTTTGTACTCTTAGATGTCTAGTCTGGATAGCCGTAAACCTAGTAAGTGGGTAGTCAGCTGTAATTTATTTTTTGTTACAGCTTAGAGGTATCATTATGTTTGTACTTTTTCTAAGTCTTGTTATTATTTATAAAATGAATTATATTTATTTTCCTAATTTAATTGATAAGGGTTCGCCCGACGGGTCTAGGGAAGGATGTCGGGTGCCCTCACGGCCTAACCGGATTCTGGGTCGTGTCAAGAAATTAACTTATACTACTATAATATAGATAAAAGTAGTGGCTATTTAAAAAAATTAAGAAAGGGAAAATAAAACAAAATAAATAATACTACGTAATAGATAGTATATTACTAATATAATAAAAATAGAAGTAGTAATACTTATAGTAATTTAAAAGAAACACGATGATGAGATAGATAATAGTATATGTAGTATAAAGAAAGTTTATAATAATAATAATAATACTAAAACAAAAGATGTTAGAAAAAATAAAAATGTTAGAAGCAGAAAGGAAAATGTTAGAAGAAATAATTAGTATAGTACTGTTAGATGAAAGTTGAGATTTTTAAGTTTAATTTACTTTAACTAAACAAGACAATTTCCGAAAAATTTCAAATTTAAAAAGAGTTGGAAATCATTGGATTCACTTGATAATATTTATAATAAAATCTCAATTTTGTAACACGTATTTATCTAAAGAATAATTGCTTATTGCTAATTCAATTATGTTTTGCTCACTAAGAAATAATCAATTAATAAAACACGCCATGAGGTTATGTAAAATCAATTGAGTTAAAACTAGTGACGATTAAACCCAAACAATTTTCTTGCTTGAATTGTGCTAAAAAGTAGTAAAAACTTCGTGAGAATATTTTCACCAAAAATCAATAATCTTTCTTACAACAATTTCTCCGTGAGAATTAAAACTGAGGTAATCAAGATTACGGGTTTGGAATGATAAATTACTAAAAATTACTTTCACACTATTATTTTGTTCATCGGTTATTCATATATTAATTTTGCTTCGTGAGAATTACAAAATTAATATATCAATAACTTAGAGATAAAATACATAGATGTGATAGTACTTGTTAAGTAAAAAATATCATTATAGCACAGTATGAAATCAAGTTGAAAGTTTCAAGCCAAGTATGGTTTTAAAATTAAGATAATATTATAAATATATCAAGCTTCATCAACTATCCCAACAAAAGAGATTACTCCATTATGGAGTAACAAAAACTAAAAAGGAATTTAAAAAGACTAAAAATATTTTTACTACAAAGAGAAGAAGAGAGAGACCAAGAGTAATTCTTATCTTGCTAGAGAGAAAAGAAGAAAATGATTAAAATGGATAAAAATGGCTTGTTCTTCTACAGAAGAGGGAGTGGCTATTTATAGCCAAAGATGGGTCCTCACTTATGGAAAAGTGAGATGTAAATTTCCCAAATGATATCTCTTTCTCTTCAAATCCCATGTGCTAGCTCACACTTAGACCAATATAGATGGCAATGTAGTTTTCTACCTTTACATCCCATGTGCTAGCTATCTTTAATTTACTTTGGTAAAAGTTGAGAACAAAGTAGCTTTTTCTTCAAATCTCATGTACATTCCCAATTTAGTTGCTACTTTGACAAATGTGACTTTTTTCTTCATTCTTATCCATATGCTAGCATTCTTCAATTTACTTTGGCAAAAGTGAAAGACCAAAGAAATTTTTTCTTCAATTTTCCACATACCAATTCCACATTTGCTTTTTTGGAGTTTGTTTGCCCAAAGTGACTTTACTTCTTTCCTTGCTAGAAATCTCCTAAAGAAATTACTTTGGCAAAAGTAGCTTCTCTTTTCTAGCTTCTTTATTTTTTTCTTTTCCAAGTATTTCTTTTTTTCTTGAAGAACTGTTGGAAAATATGCGAGAATATGATATAAATATTCATGTTTTATTTTGAAATATTTATTTTTTATATTAAAAATACATGAATAATTATATCCATCACTCCCGATCGATCAAGCAGTATTGAGCTGCTAGCTTTCGAAGTTGCCTGCTTTCTTCCTTTCCTTCAGAGAGTGTTCCCTTGTCTTAGAATTCAGTTAGCGCATGACACCAGTCCAAGATGGGTCATGTGGTGTGAACTTCAGGGTCGAACAGATTTGAATGAGTTAGCTCGATCCTCGTCTCTGGGATATCTGTATTTACATATGTATCAGCTGCTAGGTTGGCTAGCATATCGACCTCTGTGTCTTCTTCTCTTTGAACAAACTAGTATTTGTGGAAATTTTTTATTGGGCCTCTACTTAGTCTAAGTACTCCTGCATGGTAGTGTCTTTGGCTGTGAAGACTCTGTTCACTTGATTGACCATCACCTGGGAGTCGCTATATAGATTGACCTCCTTGGCCCCAAATATATAAGCTAATTCAAGAGCAATTAACGAGCCTTACGGAAGGTTTTCCCATATGGTGATTTAATTGTCAGGTCGAGGTCAGTGCATTCGACGTTTGGTGTCACATTATATAGATTATCCATTCCCCGAGGCTGATTTCTTTTATTGTCTTCAGTTATTCTTCGGCTTTTGGTGTCATCTTAACACTAAAATCAGAAACGAAATATGCAAGGATATGTGACTTGATGGCCCTGCGCGGCTGATAAATAATTTCATACTTTCCCAGTTCAGCAGCCTATTAAGTCATCCTCCTTGAGAATCCAAGCTTGTGTAAAATGGTCTGTAACGGGAAAGAGAAGACCATAATTACCATATGGTTCCAAAACCATGGTCGCAAACTCTGAGCGGCCATGACCACCACTGACACAAGCTGATATGAAAGTGGGAGATGCACTTCTGCACCTAAGAGTGGCTTACTAGCGTACTTCACATAGAGATGTGTTCCGCCTTCTTCTCGTGTGAGATCCGAACTCGCAGCCACTTCCAAATTGTGATGTATAGCAAGAGATGCTCCATCTGAGAGGGCTCGGTTAATGTTATGGGTCTCACAAGGTTTTCTTTATCATCCCTGCCAGTATTCGACTACAAAGCCTCGGACATTCAGGATCTTAATGCTTAACTAATACTTCAGAAAGTTGATACCACAATTCTGCTAATTGTGGGATCAGATCGCTTATCACAGAGATCCGGTCTTTGAGCTCTATTATTTTTCCTACGGCCCTGCGCTCATCTAACATACTCATTTTTTCTTCGGTTCTGATTGTATTTACTTCTGCTTTCAGGCTCGTGCTGGTGTCCGCATCAGATGCAAAATCTTCCTCATGCAAAGACTGCTCGCTTTGAAATTTGCTTATTGTGAATGAGGTCGAGTATCTAAGAACTCGATGAAGTGTTGAGGGTACTCCCCTCACTCTATGTATCCAAGGTCTTCCTAAGATGCCGTCATACGAGAGGTCGCAGGTCACTACATAGAAGGATGTTTGCTTCATTACGCCTGGGATGAGAATTGGCACAGCTATTTCTCCGACCAGCTTCTCACTCGTACTATTGAAGCTGGTTACTATGAAGGAGCTCGGGTCTATCTACCACTTAAGCTCCATTATTTGGATCACCTCCCATCGAACGATGTTAACGCCGCTTCCAGGATCCACTAGGGCTTGCTTGATATGAGTGTCAAGCATCTTGATAGCGATAGTCAGACCGTCGTGACATAAATTGTGGGGTTCTTTCATGTTTTCCTTGTTAAATTCGATCATGATGATTTGGGGCCTCTATTTTGATGCCTCTCGAGCCTCATCGGGCACTGGTTCAGAAAATATTGTGTTAATGCTCCGATTTTCCTTGAAGTCAGATGTCTTTGGCCATTTTCCCCCTTCCACAAGTAGGTCTTTGAGGTGTCCTTCTTTCAGCAGATGTGTGGTCTAGAGGATCAGAGCCTTGCGACTAACCGTATCATGGCCGTTTCCCCTATGAAAATTGCAGTAGGTCGATGATCTTTTGTCTGGTGGTGCTCTTGATGGTTGGAGGCTAGTGCACCCTTGAGCCTTTTTCCCAAAATGATTGCTGACTAGCTCTACTGCGCTTACTCGTAGCCCGAAATCTTAAAAGTTGTGCGGCTCGAAACTTTTCTCGTGGGACCCTGCTCCTCTATTGTAATTCTATTTCTCTAGTGGCTTTGCAGGATCTGCTCGATACTGCATTCTTCCCTTCGTTCTCCTCTCGCCGATGTCTGCCTCCAAGGTAGGAATGCTCGCTCACTTCCTTCATGAATCTTCATCATATGCTAGGGATTGTTCAGGCTCAAGACAGAGCTTTTCATTGTACCGCTGGTGTAGGGCTTCCATGTTATCACCGGATGTAGGGTGAGACTCCAGTACAGCTCTCGTATTGCCAGCGAACGTCAGGAGTGGAGGCTTTTGCCGAAGGCAACCATAGCTATGATGTCGGGCACTGGGGGAAGCTCCATACATTCCCTCGGTAATCTCTCTATATAATCCTTCAATAGCTCTCCGTCATGCCGGTTGATCTCGAAGATATCCTTCATACGTTTCTCTCGCTTGCGGGCACTGGAGTATGCCTTTTTGAAAAGGTCTTGCATCTTGGTGAATGAATCGATTGACCCAAAACGGAGCTGAGTGTACCACGTGAGGGCCCCCTTAGTTAGGGTAGAATTTAACCTTTTCACCAGAGCCAAACGGGTTTCTTATTTTCTGATCTCGTTGCTCTTGACAATCGTGTAGTAGGCAGCGATGTGCTCATCTGAATTAGTGGTTCTGTCATGCTTAAGGTTGTCTCGTAGAAAGAAGTGCTTAGGTACGTGTATCAATGTAGCTATCGCTTTGTATACATGCTTGAAGAACTTTTGGTCATCTACGACTGTAACCTGGGGTGGAGCACCTGGCATAATACCGATCTGATCGTGGATGGCTTTTAGCCTCTCAAGGATGTTCTGAATGACATATGTTCCTTCGATGCCATCATTACTGGCCGATGTGGAGCTTCATAGAGCAGTCTCCATATTAATTCTCTGTCTGGGGATGGAAGCTGGTGATGTCGCATCCTATTTTATACCGAACCAGTTAAAGTTCGAAATAGGGGGTGCGACTTAGTGGGTAACTCACGGGTAAAGAGTTGGAGTCGCCACCTAACATATTTTTAACTACGCGTACTAGGGCACCTATTTTGTTTCTAGCTACTTTTATAATTAACTTCGAAACTTAGTCTACGAACCAGATATTCTAGGTAAGAGGTTCAAGTTAACTCGAGAGGAAGGGATTAGGCACCTCTCAAGCTCCATTAAATGTGGTTACCGGTCGGACTTATAATTGGGATTCAAAACAAGCAGCGAAGTAAATGAACTAAGTAACTAAGAATAAACTAATAATTTGAATGACTAGTAAAATATGCATATGGTATTAAGTAAAGAGGTGTGATTTGCTAATGGCTTCCTCCTTGGAGAATTACACCTTGCAAAAAGATGAAAATAAATTAGTAAAATAATAATAATAATAAATAATAATAAAAATAATAATAAATACTAATAATAATAACAATAGTAATAAGAGGGTTTTTCTTTGAATTTTTTTCTTCCAAAATAGGTTGTCGTCTCTCATCCAATTTTACCTCGCAACATTTAAAGAAAATTAGTTAGTGAATAATACTATTATTAATAATAATGAAAATAATGAAAATGATGATAATAATAATAATAATAATAATAATAATAATAATAATAATAATAATAATAATAATAATAATAATAATAATAATAATAATAATAATAATAATAATAAGAAGAAGAAGAAGAAGAAGAAGAAGAATAAGAGTAATAATAATAGTTTTAAAATAAAGGAGAAAGGGATTTTTAAAAGTGTAGGCTCAGAATATGTATTGCATCAAGCAGAGGTTAGGGATGTCGGTACGGCTGCAAACACGAAGTCGGTCGTGTTGCTATGCCAAGCACCTCCAATCCCGCTACTCCACTATCGCTTACTTTGCCAAGAGATATGCATCATCCTCGCCTATTTTTTTTAGGGACGTGGGGAGTATAACGGGGCTGATTTTAGGCCTCCAAACGTCATTGGGCTATGTGTAGTATCGTGTTCAAAACAGTCCGTAGGCCTCAAATCCAAATTAATTATTGAATTATTTTCGTTGGCCTAAATTGATGTAGCATCCGTCAATTCTTTGTATATCCGTCAATTCCATTGTGTAGCCTAAAACAAAATTATTTTCATAGGCTTTGTACATGTCGCTGCTTAAATAGCAACAGAGCCAACAAAGTAACACCAAGACCAGCAGGGACAAATATGTATAGCAAGACCCATCATATACTATAACAAATATCTGCATCCAGTAGAACAATCAAACAGGAACATCCTGCATACAAACCAAAAAAAAAAAACAACGGCACCATTCCTCTAGCGAAAAAAACAGTGGCAACAGAGCCGAGCAACGCCATCAGTGTAAGGCTTTAGATATTTCCAATCTAAACATTGATAATGTCATAATAGATCTGAGAAATAAACAAAGAAAGAAAGATCAGTAGCATCAGATTGAGAAATAAGAAACGCGCAGTAAGTCAGAGCATCGGGATTGAGAAATAAGAAACGCACAGTAAGTCAGAGCATCAGGACTTCGCGGAATGGAGATGTCATTATTCAGAGGCGATTTCCGGTGAACGGAAAATGGGAAAAAGGCGAGGGTTACGACCGGTGGTTTTCCCGGTAGGAATCGAGGGCGTTACCACCAAAATCGATATCCTTGGTCCTTTGCAATTGGTACCCCAATTTCAGTCAACTCCCTTGCTTCTTTCTTTGTTTCACGATGGCAGCGATGATGTTTCCGTCGATGTTTGAACTGTGAAATCGGGGGTCCTCTGTTTGTGTGTGGTGTAAGGAGGATAGGAGAAGAGGGTCGGGTAATGTGAGGAAGAGAGAGTTGATGTGTTGTATTTTTTGAGTGTATGTGCTTCTATATTGCCCGTATGTAATGGTGTAGGTAGTGAGTGTGTGTAGATGTGCTTTTGAGTGCAAATGAGGATGTGAAACGACCTCGGTCAGTCGGTCTAGGATACCGCAAGAACCTCCTATCAGGTTGCCGCAGATGTAGACGTTCAGTCTCAGGGAGCTTCTATTCCAGTTCATAATATTACCCTAGTAAATTATGTTCCAGAAGCAGCAGGTGTTGTGCCTCTAGTTATTATGGCTGGTTAGTTAGCCCGAGTAATGGCTCGGTCCAAGCATCTGAAAAGGTTGCATTATTTTACCTAATTAAACCTTTCGATATTCTTAAGCCATGGATCAGATAATCCCTGTATAAGTTTTTTTTTTAAACTAAAATGATGCCAGCGTATCATTCAGGCTCTTGATTATATCGAACGGTATGGTGTAGATTATTCTTCTTTCCAGTTTCAGGGTCCAGACTTGAATTGGTGGGCCGCTCTCTTATTAGCTAACTTGGTTTGGTGTTTCTTCTAGATTCATGGAAAAGTTGCTTTCGAGTAGCGAGCGAGATTAAAAGTGTTACCAGTTTGAGTGGATTGGACAGGGTAGCCTGTCGGTTAGCCTGTTGGTGTTTCAGAGATTGAACTCTATAGAATGGCTGAATATGCACTAAAACTAGTCCATAAACCTTCCGAGAATGTTCAAAGAGTTATTGGTGGTCTTTCTCCTTCCCTGAGATCCCAAATGGCTCGAAATATTGAGGTTGGGACTTCATTTGATGTCATTGTTGATATTGCTCGAAGGTATGAGACATACCTAAAGTTAGAGTAGGACGAGTTAGAGTGAGATAGCAAGAGATCCTGAGGCTGTAGTGGGTAACCATGGTACCTCATTTGGAGGTAAGAGTTCTGATTATTTTGGGAGGTCACCTTCCGAGTTATCTCAGCGTCTGTCACGTGATTCTTAGAGTGCGCCAGTAGCACATCAAGATCAGATTCAGTCTTCTCTTTACAGCTATTAACAATCTGTCCAGCTTCCATTTTTAGTGAAAAGGGGTTATCATTGTTGTGAGTCTGGTTATCCTTTGGGAAGTTTTCCCTTACTCCGGTAAGTAGGCAGTCGTCCTTTCTTTCGTGATCAGGCACCTGCACAGTCACAGGGGATTTCATTTAGTTCTCAATCAGCTAGAGAAATACCACGATCCAGTAAAGGTCGAGAGCGTGGTGGCAGTTATTCTTCAGAAGGTAATTATCAGGGTAGTGGCTCAGCTCAGCTGCAGAGACAGTTCTATGAACTGCTTGTCTGGAGGGATGCTGAGATATCCGATATAGTAGACCTCGAGACTTCTTCTTCTCTTAAATGTGAGTAGCATTTGATTCTTTCGATCGATCTGGAAATGGTGTGTCTTATCATGTTTCGATGGTTTCCTTAAATGTCATTTTTATTAAGAATCGGTTGCGGTAGAGGGGTGAGCTTCTGATATGATTTATTCCTGGCATTTATGATGACCCTACTAGTTTATCTGGTTTAAATGTGAGAGAATTGTGAGTGAGTATCGGTATTTTTTACTTGGCATCTTGTTGTGCCTCATTCTGTTATAATGTCAAGTCAGTCTACCTCTCTTTTGAACTCAGTGTCGGTAGGATAATGGGATTCTTATTCATCACAATCAGAAAGTGTCATTGTTTCGTCCGGCGTAAAGTGGTTAGTAAGTAATACTCGATCTATGTGTCTCCTCTTGGTTCGAAACGCTAGTAGAGTCATGTTATTCTAAAAGTTTGTCTCGGTATAAAAGGATTTTCTGGTAAATTGTCGGAGTTTCCTTTTTATAGGAAGGTTAAATTGACATAGATTTTGTTCCATAAAGCTCATTTAATATCTATTTCTTCAATTGCGATTCTTCGATTAGCTTGATTCGTAAGTAGTCTAGCTCTGGTAGCCAAATAAATTAAGAAGAAGAGCTTCCTAAAGCTCTAATTATTTCTATCCTTAGTCCGTTGCCATCTCTTCTTTGTTCGGCACTAGTGAGCTTAGGCGGTCAGTAAATTATTGTGATGTTCCCTGTGTTGAGCCAGAGTGTGTGCCAAGGTAGTCGGGTAAGCACATTGTTGTTTTTCAAGGCTACTAAGGGTAATGAGAGGCGTCATTTGACCTTTGATTTGATCCGTCAGGCGTTGGTGCTTAAAGAAAATGTATGGAGCTGTGACTCAGGAGTTGCAATTGTTTGGCAACTCGAAAGGGTAGTTGGTAGCTTACGTCTACCTACGTTCAGCTTTTAGCTAAATCTTCTTTAGTCCAGCAGACTGTGCGGGGATGGGTATTCCTACCCAAATAGCTGCCTGAGTTTGTGCTTTAAGTGGAGGAGACTTCCTCCAAATACTAAATGGTAATACTAAATCTCTAAGGCGTTGATACCACTTTTGTCACGACCCAACCTAGGGCCACGACAGAAACCTACAATGAGTGTCGATCATCGCTAAACCCACTAATAATGTATTAATGATAGAGACAAGCAGGCAACCTGATCATATATACGTACCTATCTTCTGAAAGCATAAAGTCTGGAAGAGATGACACGACTTTAACTTGCTACAAATTCTGCTATGTCACACTTCATTCTGTCTCACCAATAAATCTGCTTAAGATCATGGTACATCCTAGTCGAACCTGGATGAACAGTGTATTTAGAATAATGTGCCTCTATCATAATCTATCCACGTAAATCTGCAACATTAGGAACGCAAAGTCTATCTTTATACATGAAAACACCGTCAGTAGTAACCCTGTATTGTGACTCCGGTTTTCTTCTGGCTATCTGTCTGTATTCAACTAGAACTGGATCCTCATACTGAAGCTGTTTTACTTCATGAAAATTTAGAGTTAAAGGTCTAGTACAGCTTGTCGTCCATCCATCATTGGCATATTTCCTTTACACCTCAACTCTTTGAGAAGTTACTTTAGCATTATAAGTGCACATGTAATCAACTTTGTTGCTGCTATTCTGCCTCAGCTCAAGGTCCAACTACATGTCTTTTTTATTTTTGCTTTTTCAAGTCATAATATTTTCAATTCAAAGACAATACCCTGAAGTAGATGTTCAGTCTGGAGATCATTCCTGGTCTGCATCATACTATCCAGTAATATTTGCATGATCCTTATCCTTATATGATAGACCCTGTTCAGATGAACCTTTGACATACATTAGGATATGAGTAACTACATTACCACAAGGAGCTTGCGGAATAACACTAACATCAACTGGGATGATGCATAGTACGTTCGTAAAAATAATATAGCTTTCATCAAGTCTTCTATAGTGTGTAGTGACAAGATACTTCATAAGCTCCCCCTATTGCATCAAGTGTGAGCTAATTCTTAGTTCCATCGACCTGTTCTATATCGAAAGGTATATTGATGACGTGATTCGTCAGCGGAATCATGTTAACCCATTCAAAGTTTCATGTATCTTTGCTTCGAAAATGTAGAACTCTCTTCTCGTGGTCGAGGAAGGATCAGCTTAGTCAGAATAAGCTGTGCAATGGTATTATCATATTATCCAGATATATTTTATTCCAAAAGTACGATGTGCGTAGTATAATTCTGATCCTGTAATCAGGAGATAAGGCTCGTTGAGTAGCTTATGAAGGTCATGCAAGTTTTTTTGTTATCTGTGCGAATTTTTCTTTAGACTTAGGCTCGTTCGAGGACGAACGAGAGTATAAGTGGAGGAGAATGAAACGACCTCGGTCAGTCATTTCGAAAGTTAGGACTCCAATTGGCATGCCGATAATTTTAAAATATTTGTAAGGTCCATTAGGACCTATCTTTAAAATTTGAGTTAAATCAGACCTCGTTTGGTACGCATCAGAAGAAGATTTCAATTTTATTGTCGATAAATATAAAAAAGAGATTTCTGAGCTCGGTTTTGGCGAATGGGCTCCGATTCGACAACCGAAAGCGCCGTTAGGTTCGTATGATTATTTCTAACCTTTGTGAACTTTCGAAAGTGAATTTCGATGTTGTTCGGCTAGTTTCCGCTAAAATGCCGAAAATTAAATAATTTGAAATTTTTCCATTTAAATTCGCATCTTGAGTTTTGGGAACCCGATTTGAGATCCGCCTTAGCGAGTATGGTACATATATTTTTTATAAATTGCCTTAGAAATTTGGAAATTATTTCGAATATCGTAGGGTACCGTTTTAATTTATGTCGCGAAAAGAAAAGAAAAGGAAAAAAAAGAAAAAGATAAAAGAATAGAAAAGAAAGAGAGATTAAGTTAGGCGGTTGGCTAAGGAGATAAAATCCCTTTAGCCTACTGTGAATGAAACAGAATCTTGAGAACGAGAAACAGGAACAAAACTTAGAAACGAAAGAGAAAATGCCAGAAAATGCGAAGAGAGCCGGAGAAGAATAGTATTTTCACCCCGAAACATTCAGGTAATGATCTTAATGCATTATTTGAGTTTATTACGTGTGTTTGAATATATTTTAACGGTAAAAATTGGGATATTAGACATCGTTTTAATAAGTTCAATTAATAGTTTAAAGGGTCAATTGGACCCGATAATGGAATTAATTATATATTCGTACTCAGTGAGATATGTGGAGTATATAAATGTAATTTATTTATGGTTTGGTTATGTCACCTTAAAACTTGTACATAGGCCTGACCTACGTATTGCGTATGCGAATCGGGTATCAGGTTCCTACCTGGATTGTTCTAAGATGTGAGGAATGAAGACTTTAGACTTATGTGATATATTTTTCTGCTTATTGAACACAGTAGAATCGTTTGGCAATGCATCCAAAAGAATAAAGCGGTTGTTGGGTAGCAGTGTTAACTTTTGAACGAGGTAAGTGTTTATATCCATTTCTTTGGAGGCACCCGGCCTAGTAGATATCCTACCACGTGTTCCTTACGTGTGTAGCTGAAGATAGGCGTACTCATTACACCTTACATTTGGATTTACATTGCATATCATATGTTATGTCCTGTTGTTAGTATTGCATTGGGTATCTGAGTATTGTACTCTGGCAGTGAGTGGGCATCTACTTTCCGGCTGTCGATGAGAGTCCCGTGCCAGTGAAGGGTTTTCGTTGGATCATATTCCATTCATATGCATTATATGTCATTCATACGCATTACATTGCATATCATATTGAGGGGTAGGAGGATTCCGCCCTAGGAGCAGGAGGATTCCGCTCCATTGCATCATATTGAGGGTAGGAGGATTCCGCCCTAGGAGCAGGAGGATTCCGCTCCATTGCACATATTGAGGGGTAGGAGGATTCCGCCCTAGGAGCACGAGGATTTCGCTCCATTGCATCATATTGAGGGTATGAGGATTCTGCCCTAGGAGCTGGAATATTCCGCTCCATTGCATCATATTGAGGGTCGGAGAATTCCGTCACAGGAGCAGGAGGATTCCGCTCCATTGCATCATATTGAGGGTAGGAGGATTCCGCCCTAGGAGCAGGAGGATTCTGCTCCATTGCATCATATTGACGGTAGGAGGATTCCGCCCTAGGAGCAAGAGGATTCTGCTCCATTGCATCATACTGACGGTAGGAGGATTCCGCCCTAGGAGCAGGAGGATTCCGCTCCATTGCATCATACTGAGGGCAGGAAGATTCCGCCCTAGGAGCAGGAGGTGTCCGCTCCATTCATTTGACACATGAGACCCTTTGCATCACGTTTCATTTCATTTCATCTCAATTCATACCATTGTGTAGACTTGCGGTACATGACTGATGTTCTGCTTATATGTGCATCGCTTATTTGTTGATATATTTCTTGCTCGCATCCCTGGTTGAGTTTATTGTTTCTTACGTGTTTCTGGTTATTATCTGGCTCCGTCTTTTTATAATTTAAATAAGAGGAATTCGGTCTATCTGTTTCTTTTCTCCCTGGCTAGCTATCCTATTCTTTGAGGTGGCTAGTTTGCCCCACTTATTGTGTCCTTTTGACTCACTCTTGTTTGTTGTTTGTTTCTTGTCTATCTATTTCGTTTCGTCAGGTTCGTTCCAGGATTGAGTTCGCCACGTTGTTCAGGAGCGAAGACGACTTCAGCTGTCAGGGTGAGCCAGCTTTTATTCAGGATGGCCACCAGTTATATTTTTATTATTTCAGTTGCAATTTGCTCCCTTCAGGAGGTATTTGTCTTCTTTCATGCTCTTAGATGTCTAGTCTGGATAACCCTAAACCTAGTATATTGGGTAGTCAGTTGTAATTTCTTTTGTACAGCTTGGAGTTATCAGTATCTTTGCGCTTTTTCTAAGTCTTGTTATTATTTATAAATTGGATTATATTTATTTTCCTAATTTAATTGGTAAGGATTCGCCCGACGGGTCTAGGGGAATATGTCGGGTGCCCGCACGGCCTAGCCGGATTCCAGGTCGTGTCAAGATGAGGGAGGGCAAGTATTGTGCTGGACTTATTGGGTTTACATGGTGTGTAATGGCTGTATTTGTGGGTGTATGAATCGGCTAAGAAGAAGGCAAAGGAGGAGTTGTATTTTTGCACTATGAGTATGTGCAGAATGGTGAATGAGAGAGGAGTGTTTGTACTGATGATTTTTTCTTGAGTATGTGGAAGATGTGTAAGTGAGAAGTAGATGTGAATGTAGTAGAAGAATGATGATCTTGAATGTGTGTTAATGAAGTGATAAGTAGGTGTATTTTATAGTATTTTGAAAAATAGCAATTTAAGGAAAATGGGAGATGATTGGGGAATTGGAGGTAATTTGGGAGGAGATTGAGCGATTTTGAATCTTTTCCAAAATGCGGAAGGCTAGATAGTGATTTAAGGGATTGAGAGGAGCGATGAGAGGTGATGTACTTAGTGTCAAAAGATGGGTAGATACATTAAATATAAAAGATTAGAAGATATTTTGGAATTTGTTTAAAATAAAATAGGAGGAAAAGAAAATATATGAACATATCAATATGAGCATTCGTCCAGGTTCAAATGAGAAAATTGATTCAATAGAAAAAATTGTAAATAAATACAAATAAATAAAGAATTTTGGTGGAAATTGGAAAAAAGGAAGATTGAATATTTTTAGATTTTATTCAAAATAGTTGGAAGATAATTACAACTAGTCCCTTAACAGATTGGACGTACCTAGACAAGAGTTTGTCTAGGTTCGTGGGAAAGAGTTCTTTAAAAAGAAGATTTGCACATATTTAAATTCAAAAGGAACCCAAATATGACAAATCAAAAAGTAGAAATGAATTTATTATTTGTTTGGCTAATATTTTACTTAAAGGTGCTTTAAAAAAATATAAATATGAATATATGTATACATATTGTATAAAATGGTACAAACACGTAGTAAAATGCACATGTAAAGCAAATTGAAATGCAAATTAAACTACTTAAGTATAAATAGCCACAAATATTTGCTAAATGCTATAAATGCACTAAAATTGCATAAATAATCACATTTTGACAATAGCCTAAATGATGCAAAATTACGTAATATAACTACATTTAAGTATGTAATATATAAGTAGGTATAACACACGTAAATGCATGCTTTCTAATGCACATTTTACACAAATAGCTAAATTGCACCTTTAAGTTGATTTATAGCCGATTTTAGAAAAAGGAGGGACAAAATTGGGTGTCAACAGCTGCCCCTCTTTGCCCGGGGATGATGAAAGAATCTTCGGGCAAAGATAGTTGACGGAGTAGCCGATTTTGTCACGACTGGAAGGCAAAAATGATTGAAGGGAAAATGGGAGTTTTGGGGCTGTTTTTGGCCGAACCCCGGTCTTTGAGTTGCCTGCATATCTTGGGTTTCACGAGAATCAGGTCGTGTGTAGTTCTAGAACGACATGTTGCATGTGTGAGTTGTTTATGACGCACGATTTTAGATGTAAAGACTAAACTTATCCAGGTATGTAAAGTTTAGATTCGTGTACGCTTTGCCTCTCGGCGAGATGAATGAAGAATAAAGCAAAGGCTTGTCGAAGATGAAATAACATCGATAGAACTAGCGTGGGAAAAGAGGCTTATAATCATCCTAGTTATGAAAATGTGGCGTGCTACACACCCATAAGAAGGAATTTATATGCACATAGTTTCCACTTCATCTCGATAAATGATTAATCTCGCCTTCAATATTGCCTCGACAGTGCTGGGGAGAATTTGAGGAGCTAGTTTTACAAATGCGCATGAATCAAACAGATGGGCACGATTAAGCACGAAAACACGCACGATTGATGTAGATAGGCTTGAACAGGCAAAGTAGGCAACAGTTTGAAGGAAATGCAAAATGACATACTAATTCGCAATGGAGGATTAGGCATATTACTAGTGAGGGCATGAAATGATCGGCTTTTGGGCATGTAAGAATTCGATAGAAGGGTATTTTACAGGTAGGAAAAAGGCGTTGTTGAAGTCGAGATAACATAGATAGACCGAGTGTGGTGAAATAGTCTTGTGAACGTCCTAGTTATGAAGATGTGGTGCACGACACACCCATAAAGAGGGGTTTACATGGGCACATTTTCCACTATAACTCGATAGAGGAGTCATCTTGGCCTCAACATTGTCTTGTATGAACTGATGAATATTGAGGAGTAAAGCACGATGAATATGCACGATTCAAATAGATAGGCATGATTAGGAAGGAATACGGAGCTGGTACCTAACGCCAAGGAAAGGTTGAGTAGATCACTGGTGCGAGTATAAGATTGTAGCTTTGAGCTCTTTGGAACTCGGCAGAAATAGGTGGCTTGCATGTGTAGCAAAAGCATTATCTGTAGGATTAGGCCTTTTGAATTGGGTCTTGGGATGATGCTTTGGTATGTATTTGAGGTTTTGTGGTTGCACAATTGGTAGTGATTTTGGGAGCAGGTGTGAGAGCAGGGCGCAGGGGTTTGTCGAGAGATCGGAGAGTCCCTATAGAAAAATCAAGACAAATTCAAATTGAGATAAAAACAAAGATAAATCAAACTTCCCTGTTGAGTTAAGCTCTCCTTGTCTGCTCCCCTTTTAGGTGCTCACTGCTAGGGAATATGTGCCTCTCCTCTGGGGGATATCCATTTGCTAAGTGCTTCTCGTCAAGAGATAATTGCTTTGTTGTGCTGAACTATTGTTGGATCATCTTGCCAGTATGGCGCTGGATTCTATGTCCATTGCTTGTTGTCCTTTAAATGTGTTCTTGTTACGTCAGGCTGTACTCCTTTCGTATTGAGTTGTGTATCTCTTCATGCAGGGTTGACTATCATTCTTACATCTTGGTTGCACACCCTTTGTCATGTTGTCCTTTCACCGGGCTGTCTACCCTTTATCATGTTGTCCTTTCAACGGGCTGTCTACCTCTCAGGCTGTCTTCCTTTTATAATGTCAAAATTTTCATCGGGCTGTGTACCCTCCGCGGTGTCAGTTTCGACATCGGGCTGTGTATCCTCCGTCGATGCATCGGGTTGTGTACCCTCAGCAAATTAAAGTGACAAATCGATATCAGGCTATGTACCCTCAACCTATGCTTCGGGCTGTGTATCGTCAGCAAATTAAAATGAAGATTGATATCGGGTTGTGTACCCTCAATCTACGCTTCGGGCTGTGTACCCTCATGAAACGACCTCGGTCAGTCGTAGCGGAAGTTAGGACTCCGATTGGCGTGCTGATAATTTTAAAATATTAAAAAGGTCTATTAGGACCTGTCTGTAAAATTGGAGCTAAATCAGACCTCTTTTGGTACGTATCGGAAGAAGGTTTCGATTTTTATTGTCGATAAATACTAAAAAGAGATTTTCGAGCTCGGTTTTGGTGAACGAGCTCCGATTCGAAATTTGAAAGCGCCGTTAGGTTCGTATGATTATTTGTGACTTTTGAGATCTTTCGAAAGTGAATTTCGATGTTGTTCGGCTAGTTTCCGCTAAAATGCCGAAAGTTAAATAATTTGACCTTTTTCCATTTAAATTCGCATCTTGAGTTTCGGGAACCCGATTTGAGATCTGCCTTAGCGAGTATGCCATATATATTTTGTACAACTGGTATGCAAAAGTTGGAATTATTTCAAATATCGTAGGGTTCCGTTTTAATTTTCATCGCGAAAAGAAAAGAAAATAAAAGAAAATAAAAAACGAAAAAGGAAAAGTAATAAAATGGAAATAGAGTGGCGGTGGCTAATGGGATTATGTTAATCCCTTAGCACATCAAAACGCAAATACAGAAACAGAAGAAGAAACGCCGAGAAAGAAAAAAATAATACCAGAAAATGAGAAAAGAGCCGGAGAAAAGTAGAATTTTTACCCTGAAACATTCAGGTAATGATCTTAATACATTATTTGAGTTTATTATGTCTGTTTGAATATATTTTAACGGTATAAATTAAGATTTTAGACATCGTTTTAATAAGTTAAATTGATAGTTTAAATGGTCAATTGGACCCCGATAATGGAATTGAGTATATATTCGTACTCAGTGAGTTATGGACAATAAATAAATGTAATTTATTTAGGGTTTGGTTATGTGACCTTAAACCCTGTACATAGGCCTGGCCTGCGTATTGCGTATGCGAATAGGGTATCAGGTTCCTAACTGGATAGCCCTAAGATGTAAGGAATGAAGCCGTTAGCCTTATGTGATATATTTTTCTGCTTATTGAACACAGTGGGATCATTTGGCAATGAATCCAAAGGATAAAGCGGTTGTTGAGTAATAATTTGAAACAAAGTAAGTGTTTATATCCATTTCTTTGGAGGCCCTTGGCCTTGTGGATATTCTACCACGTGTTCCTTACGTGTGTAGCTGCCGATAGGCGTACCTATTACGCCTTTGCTTTGAATTTACATTGTATATTATATGTTAAGCCCTGTTGTTGGTATTGCATTGAGCATATGAGTATTGCACTCGTGTTTTGAGTATTGCATATACTTCCCGGTTGGCGATGAGAGTCCCGCACCGGTGAAGGATCATCATTGCATATACTTCCCGGTTGGCGATGAGAGTCCCGCACCGGCGAAGGGTCATCATTGCATATACTTCCCGGTTGGCGATGAGAGTCCCGCGCCGGTGAAGGTTCATTATTGCATATACTTCACGGTAATCGATGAGAGTCCCGATCTGGTGAAGGGTCATCATTGCATATACTTTTCCAGTTGGAGATGAGAGTCCCACGCCGGTGAAAGGTCACTATTGCATAAACTTCCCGGTAATCGATGAGAGGCCCGAGCCGGTGAAGGGTCATCATTGCATATACTTCCCGGTAATCGATGAGAGTCCCGAGCTGGTGAATGATCATTATTTTATATACTTTCCAGTAATCGATGAGATTCCCGAGCCGGTGAAGGGTCATTATTGCATATACTTCCCAGTAATCGATGAGAGTCTCGAGCCGGTGAAGGGTCATCATTGCATATACTTCCCGGTAATCGATGAGAGTCCCGAGCCGGTGAATGATCATTATTTTACATGCCGGTTGGCGATGAGAGTCCTGCACCGGTGAAGGGTCATTACTGCATATACTTCCCGGTTGGCGATGAGAGTCCCGCGCCGGTGAAGGGTCATTATTGCATATACTTCCCGGTTGGCGATGAGAGTCCCGCGCCGGTGAAGGGTCATTATTGCATATACTTTCCGGTAATCGATGAGAGTCCCGAGCCAGTGAAAGGTCATCATTGCATATACTTTCCGATAATCGATGAGAGTCCCGAGCCGGTGAAGGGTTATTATTGCATATATCTCTTGGTAGACGATGAGAGTCCCACGCCGGAGATAGGTATCATGCATATGTGACTGCATTGCATCGTACCATATTTATCCCATCTCATTCATATGTGACTGCATTGCATCGTACCGCATTCATCTCATCTCATTCATATGTGACTACATTGCATCGTACCGCATTCATCCCATTTCATTGCACCGCATACTGACTATTGTGTTTATTGTGTTGTGTTTTATGTATGCGGTATGTATACTATGTCGTGGATATATCTCAGTTTGTCTATATATTTCTGGCTCGTATTCTGGGTTGCGGGGATCGGGTTGCACACCGCAACGGTATAAATATAGGGATCGGGTTGCACTCTAGTATAAATATATGGATCGGGTTGCTCGCCGCAACGGTATAAATATAGGGATCGGGTTGCACGCCAGTATAAATATATGGATCGGGTTGCACGCCGCGACGGTATGAATATATGGATCGGGTTGCACGTCGCAACAGGATGAATCTATGGATCGGGTTGCACGTCGCGACAGGATGTATTTCTGATTGTTGATATGTTTGGGATACCTATATGTTCTGGCTATCTTACGTTCCTGGTTGTTAATGAGTTATGATTACATACGTGTTTCTAGTTATTATCTGGCTCTGCCTTTTCATAATTCAAATAAGAGGAATTTGGTTTATCTGTTTCTTTTCTCCCTGGCTAGCTATCCTATTCTTTGAGGTGGCTAGTCTGGCCCACTTATTGAGTCCTTTTCACTCACCCTTATTTGTTGTTTGTTTTTGTCTATCTACTTCATTTCGGCAGGTTCGCTCAAGGATTGAGTTCGCCACATTGTTCAGGAGCGAAGACGACTTCAGCTGTCAGTGTGAGCCAGCTTTTATTTTGGATGGCCACCAGTTTATTGTTTATTATTTCAATTGCATTTTGCTCCCTTTATGAGGTATCTGTCTTCTTTTGTACTCTTAGATGTCTAGTCTGGATAGCCCTAAACCTAGTATGTTGGGTAGTTAGCAGTAATTTCTTTGCACAGCTTAGAGGTATCAGTATATCTGTGTTTTTCTAAGTCTTATTCTTATTTATGAGTTGTATTTATATTCATTTTCCTAATTCAGTTGTTAAGGGTTCTCCTGACGGGTTTAGGGGAGGATGTCGGGTGCCCGCACGGCCTAGCCGGATTCCGGGTCGTGTCAGTTGGTATCAGAGCCCGATTTAGAGTCTATCCAGACTGCGACAGTGTCTAGTAGAGTCTCGCTGATGGGTACGTAGACGTCCGTACTTATCTACGAAAGGCTATGATGGCATTTAGGAAGTTTCACTTACTTCTTTTCTGGTCGTACGTCGGTCTGGGATGCAAAAGTATTTTCGTTAATTCCTTCGTGGTAATTGTGAACCTTCGTGCGACAAATGAGCAAACAGTATGAGTTCAAGACGAAGCAGTCTAGCCTGGGGCTATCACTTACGAAGCCCCGAGAGTTTTTTTATCGTGCTGACGATCTAGTTACGGAGGTCCCAGTTGTACGATCTCGCGATGGGCAAGGGAGCAGGGCCTTTTGGTTCCCTTGGCTCTCTACGATGCTTTTACGAGAATCTTGGCGACGCAGATACCGCAAGAATCTATTATTCGCTATGCAGCTTATCAGGTTGCCGTAGATGCAGACGTTCGGTCTTTGGGAGCTCCGTTGCAATCATTGATGTTGTTCCAATATATTATGTTACAGATGCAGCATGTGTTGTGCCTCCAGTTGTTCTGGCTGGTTAGCCAGCCGAGGTAACAGTTCGGTCCGAGTGCCTAAAAAGGTTGCATTATTTTACGCGGTTGAACCTTCTGATATTCTTAAGCAATGCATCAGATAAACCTCGTGATTATTTTTAAAAATAAAATGATGTCAATGTATCCTTCAGGCTCTTGATTATATCGAGCGGTATGGTGTTGATTATTCTTCTTTCCAGTTTCAGGGTCCAGCCTTGAATTGGTGGGCCGCTCTTTTATTAGCTCTAGATTCGTTAAAAAGTTCCTTTCGAGTAGCGAGCGAGATGAAAAGTGTTGCCAGTTTGAATGGATTGGACAGGGTAGCATGTTGGTGTTTCAGAATATGAGATTGAATTCTATAGAATGGCTGAATATGCATTAGAACTAGTCCATGAGCCTTTCGAGAGATTCAAAGATTTATTGATGACTTTTCTCCTTCCTTGAGGTCGCAGACGGCTCGAAAAAATTGAGGTTTTGACTTTATTTGATGTCGTTGTTGATATTGCTCAAAGGTATTAGGCATACCATAAGTTAGAGGGGGGAGAGTTAGAGCGGGAGAGCAAGAAATTCTGTGGCCCTGGTGGGCAACCATGGTACCTCATTTGGAGGTAAAAGTTCTGATTATTTTGGGAGGTTATCTTCCAGGTTATCTCAGCTTATGTCACGTGATTCTTAGAGTGCGCCAGTAGCTCGTCAAGATCAGATTCAGTCTTTTCTTTACAGCTATCAACAATCTTTCCAGCTTCCATTTTTCAGCGAATCAGGCACCTGCAAAGTCGCAGGGGATTTCATTTAGATCTCAATCAGCAAAAGAAATGCCACCATCCAGTAGAGGTTGAGAGTGTGGTGGCAGTAATTCTTCAGAAAGTGATTGTCAGGGTAGTGGCTCAGCTCAGCTGCAGAGGCAGTTCTATGAACTGCTTGTCTGACGGGATGCTGAGGTATCCGATATAGTAGACCCTGAGATTTCTTCCTCTCTTAAATGTGAGTAAGATTTGATTCTTTCGATCGATTTGGAAATGGTTTGTCATATCATGTTTCTATGGTTTCCTTGAATGTTGTTTCTATTAAGAATCGATTGCGATAGAGGGGTGAGCATCTAGTATGATTTATTCAGGGTATTTGTGCGACCCTACTATATTATCTGGTCTAAATATGAGAGATTTTACAGTGAGTGTCGGTATTGTTTGCTTGACATCTTGTTGTGCCTCATTCTGTTATAATGTCAAGTCAGTCTACCTCTCTTCTCGGAATTCCGTATTGGTGGGATGATAGGATTCTTATTCGTCATCATTAGAAAGTGTCACATGTTTCTTCCGGTATAAAGTGGTTAGTAAGTAATATTCGATCTACGTATCTCCTCTTGGTTCAAGACGCTAGTAAAGTCATGCTATCCCATAAGATTATTTTGGGTTATAAAAAGGTTTCTGGTAAATTGTCAGAGTTTTCTTCTTATAGGAAGGTTAAATTGACATGAATGTTGTTCCATAAAGCTTATTTAATGTCTAAACTATCTCTTCAATTGCGATTATTTGGTTAGCCTGACTCGGAAGTAGTGTAGCTCTAGGAGCCAAGCAAATAAAAAAGATGAGCTTCCTGAAGCTCTAATCATTTCTATCCTCAGTCCATTGCCATCCCTTCTTTGTTCGGCACTTGTGAGCTTAGGTGGTCAGTAGCCTCTTGTGATGTTCTCTGTGTTGAGCCAGAATGCGTTTCAAGGTGGCCGGATAAGCACATTGTTGTTTTTCAAGGCTACTAAGGGTAATGAGAGGCGTCATTTGACCTTTGATTTGATCCATCAGGCGATGGTGCTTATAGGAAATGTATGGAGTTGTGAACTTGAGAGTTGCAGCTGTTTGAAAACTCGAGAGAATAATTTGGTAGCTCAGGTCTGAGCCGCGTTCTCTATTTAGCTAAGTCTTCCTTAATCCAGCAGGTTGTGCGAGGATGACTATTTCTGTTCACATTAGTTGTATGAGTTTATGCTCTAAGTGGAGGAGTCTTCCTCCAATTGATATCGAATCCTAATATTAAATCCCTAAGGTGTTGTTCAACCGTGAGCTAATTCTTAGTTCCATAGACCTGTTCTATATCGAAAAGAATATAAACAAGGTGATTCATTATATTGGCGGAGGGAATCATGTTAATACATCCACAGTTCCGTGTACTTTCTTTCGAAAATGTAGAACTCTCTTCTCGTGATCGAGGAAGGATCAGCTTAGTCAGAATAAGCTGGGCAATGGAGTTATGATATTATCCAGATATGTTTATTTCCAAGAGTTCGGTGTGCGTGTTATAATACTGATTCTGTAATCATGAGATAATGTCTATGGCGTAGTTTATGAAGGTTGTGCAAGTTCTCTTGTTATCTGCGTGAATCTTGCTTTAGACTTAGGCTCGTTCTAGGACTCCGATTGGCGCGCCGATAATTTTAAAATATTCGTAAGGTCCATTAGGACCTGTCTGTAAAATTTGAGCTGAATCAGACCTCGTTTGGTACGTATCGGAAGAAGGTTTCAGTTTTTAATGTCGATAAATATTAAAAAGAGATTTTCGAGCTCAATTTTGCTGAACGAGCTCCGATTCGAAATCCGAAAGTGCCGTTAGGTTCGTATGATTATTTGTGACTTTTGAGATCTTTCGAAAGTGAATTTCGATGTTGTTCGGCTAGTTTCCGCTAAAATGCCGAAAGTTATATAATTTGACCTTTTTCCATTTAAATTCGCATCTTGAGTTTTGGGAACTCGATTTGAGATCCGCCTTAGCGAGTATGCTATATATATTTTGTATAACTGGTATGCAAAAGTTGGAATTATTTTGAATAACGTATGGTTCCGTTTTAATTTTCATCGCGAAAAGAAAAGAAAATAAAAGAAAATGAAAAAAGAAAAAGGAAAAGAAATAAAATGGAAATAGAGTGGCGGTGGCTAATGGGATTATGTTAATCCCTTAGCACATCAAAACGCAAATACAGAAACAGAAGAGGAAACTCCGCGAAAGAAAAAAATAATACCAGAAAATGAGAAAAGAGCCGGAGAAAAGTACAATTTTTACCCTGAAACATTCAGGTAATGATCTTAATACATTATTTGAGTTTATTACGTGTGTTTGAATATATTTTAACGGTATAAATTGAGATATTAGACATCCTTTTAATAAGTTAAATTGATAGTTTAAATGGTCAATTGGACCCCGATAATGGAATTGAGTATACATTCATACTCAGTGAGTTATGGACAACAAATAAATGTAATTTATTTAGAGTTTGGTTATGTGACCTTAAACCCTGTACATAGGCCTTGCCTGCATATTGCGTATGCGTATAGGGTATCAGGTTCCTAACTGGATAGCCCAAAGATGTAAGGAATGAAGCCGTTAGCCTTATGTGATATATTTTTCTGCTTATTGAACACGGTGGGATCATTTGGCAATGAATCCAAAGGATAAAGCGGTTGTTGAGTAACACTTCGAAACAAGGTAAGTGTTTATATCCATTTCTTTGGAGGCCCTTGGCCTTGTGGATATTCTACCACGTGTTCCTTACGTGCGTAGCTGTCGATAGGCGTACTCATTACGCCTTAGCATTGAATTTACATTGTATATTATATGTTAAGCCCTGTTGTTGGTATTGCATTGAGCATATGAATATTGCACTCTGGTTTTGAGTATTGCATATACTTCCCGGTTGGCGATGAGAGTCCCGCACCGGTGAAGGATCATCATTGCATATACTTTCCGGCTGGCGATGAGAGTCCCGCACCGGTGAAGGGTCATCATTGCATATACTTCCCGGTTGGCGATGAGAGTCCCGCGCCGGTGAAGGATCATTATTGCATATACTTTCCGGTAATCGATGAGAGTCCCGAGCCGGTGAAGGGTCATCATTGCATATACTTCCCGGTTGGCGATGAGAGTCCCGAGCCGGTGAAGGGTCATCATTGCATATACTTCCCGGTAATCGATGAGAGTCCCGAGCCGGTGAATGATCGTTATTTTATATACTTCCCGGTAATCGATGAGAGTCCCGAGCCGGTGAAGGGTCATTATTGGATATACTTACCGGTAATCGATGAGAGTCCTGAGACGGTGAAGGGTCATCATTGCATATACTTCCCGGTAATCGATGAGAATCCCGAGCTGGTGAATGATCATTATTTTATATACTTCCCGGTTGGCGATGAGAGTCCCGCACCGGTGAAGGGTCATTACTGCATTTACTTCTCGGTTGGCGATGAGAGTCCCGCGCCGGTGAAGGGTCATTACAGCATATACTTCCCGATTGGCGATGAGAGTCCCGCGCCGGGGTCATTATTGCATATACTTCCCGGTAATCGATGAGAGTCCCGAGCCGGTGAAGGGTCATCATTGCATATACTTCCCAGTAATCGATGAGAGTCCCGAGCTGGTGAAGGGTTATTATTGCATATATCACCTGGTAGACGATGAGAGTCACGCGCCGTAGATAGGTATCAGGCATATGTGACTGCATTGCATCATACCGCATTCATCCCATCTCATTCATATGTGACTGCATTGCATCGTACCGCGGGGATCGGGTTGCACTCGCAACGGTATAAATATATGGATCGGGTTGCACGCCGCAACGGTATAAATATATGGATCGGGTTGCACGCCGCGATGGTATGAATATATGGACCGGGTTGCACGCCGCAACAGGATGAATCTGTGGATAGGGTTGCACGCTGTGACAGAATGTGATTCTGATTGTTGATATGTTCGGGATACCTATATGTTCTGGCTTACTTTCCTGGTTGTTAATGAGTTATGATTCCATACGTGTTTCTAGTTATTATCTGGCTCTGCCTTTTCATAATTTAAATAAGAGGAATTTGGTTTATCTGTTTCTATTCTCCCTGGCTAGCTATCCTATTCTTTGAGGTGGCTAGTCTTCACCACTTATTGAGTCCTTTTGACTTACCCTTGTTTGTTGTTTGTTTTTGTCTATCTATTTCGTTTCAGCAGGTTCGCTCCAGGATTGAGTTTGCCACATTGTTCAGGAGCGAAGACGACATTAGCTGTCAGTGTGAGCCAGCTTTTATTCCGGATGGCCACCAGTTTATTGTTTATTATTTCAGTTGTATTTTGCTCCCTTCAGGAGGTGTCTGTCTTCTTTTGTACTCTTAGATGTCTAGTCTGGATAGCCCTAAACCTAGTATGTTGGGAAGTTAGCTGTAATTTCTTTGTACATCTTAGAGATATCAGTATATCTGTATTTTTCTAAGTCTTATTCTTATTTATGAGTTGTATTTATATTCTTTTTCCTAATTCAGTTGTTAAGGGTTTGCCCGACGGGTCTAGGGGAGGATGTTGGGTGCCTGCACGGTCTAGCCGGATTCCGGGTCGTGTCAAATGTAAATGAAAATTGATATCGGGTTGTGTACCCTCAATCAACGCTTCGGTCTGTGTACCCTCAGCAAATGTAAATTCACATCGATATCGGACTGTGTACCCTCAATCGACGCTTCTGGCTGTGTACCCTCAGCAAATATAAATTAAAATCGATATCGGGTTGTGTACCCTCAATCTACGCTTCGGGCTGTGTATCCTCAGCAAATGTAAATACAAATCGATATCGGGTTGTGTACCCTCAATCGATGCTTTGGGCTGTGTACCCTCAGCAAATTTAAATACAAATTGATATCAGGTTGTGTACCCTCAATCGACGCTTCGGGCTGTGTACCCTCCGCAAATATAAATGCAAATCGATATCGGGCTGTGTACCCTCGACCGACGGTTCGGGTTGTGTACCCTCAGCTAATTTAAATGACAAATAGACATCGGGCTGTGTACCCTCTGTGGACGCTTCGGGCTGTGTACCCTCAGCTAATTTAAATGAAAAATCGATATCGGGTTGTATACCCTCAATCGACGCTTCGGGCTGTGTACCCTCAGCTAATTTAAATGACAGATCGACTCCGGGCTGTGTACCCTCGACGCCTCGGGCTGTGTACCCTCAACTAATTTAAATGACATATCGACGTCGGGTTGTGTACCCTCAATCGATGCCTCGGACTGTGTACCCTCAGCTAATGAAAGTGCAAAATTTCGACATCGGGTTGTGTACCCTCAGTCGATGCATCAAGAGTAAAGTGCAACAAATAGAATGATATTGTTATGTCATGCGATATGCTAAGGAGGCTATCATGTTGCTGTTGTAAGGACTTTTCTTGAAATTTTTTAGAGGACCTCAAAAATTTCTGCCCCAGTTTTAAGTTTGCGTCTTTTGGAATTTTTGAGGGGATACTCAAAAATCTGCCCCAGTTTATTGTTTATAACAAATCACTGAGAGAAGGTGGTTGCATTGTACTAAACACCAACGTATTGGCTAAAATCTGCATTCGCCCTTTAGTGTGACGATTGGGTGCATTGATGACTATGAGTGTGTGGATATTTGCATACTCAGGCTGAGGTTTGATATTTTGGATTTTGCCAGATTAAGTGATTGTCCAAAATTGTATTTGTCTTGGGTTGTGATGGGGTGCCTTCCTGTTCCATGCTTTTCTTTTCGACAGTCATGGAGCTAACTTCGATGGATTGGCCGTTGTAGAAAGTGTGTTTGTGGTTTGGGAGTTAGAGTTTCCCTTCATTAGTTTTTGTTGTACCACAGTTTTGCTTTGGTTCAATCAGACTCTGAACTTTGTGTTTTGGTGCTGGATGTTTTGCGCTGTCATAGTATGGAATGTGTGAGTAACGAGTGTAGATTTTTTTGGATCGAATTTAGGAATGGGCATCTAGGGAGTAGTTTGTCTGCTGGTTGCAATGTTCTTTGATTGGGCTAAAGGAACAAAGGCATGAGGTTTTGTCTTTTTGTACGTCCATGATTGAGTTGAGCCTGATAGGGTTGTAGTTGAAAGTCTTAACAGAGGGGAGGTTGTTTATTGTGTAAGTTGGGTGCAATGTCTTTTGGCTGAGCCAAAGGAATAAAAATGTGAGGTTTGTGAGCTCGGTCGTATAGTAATTTAGACTTTTTGGTTGTGACTCTCGTGTGAGTATAATGCGAGTTGTACAGTATAGGGATTGTCTTACTTCTCATGCTGTCATATGCTGATGGTTCAAAGGACTTTGTGGTAGGAGAAAGTTTTTTCAGCTTGGTTTGCCGTTTCGGCTTTTTCGAATGCAGATTCTTGACCAATTTTGGTGTTCAAATGCAAGGCAACCCTAACAAGGTGTGAAATGCACAAAAGAGTATGGGCATGTTAGCAAAGACTTGAAGCAGAAATGACACGTGAGCTTAAGGGAAAGCCTAGACCATGGATGACAGATTAGCGCTTGAATTTGGAGGTTGCGATAGGAGGCGCAAATTTCACAAAAGATTGCCCAAGTGCTTTATGTAGCAGTCAAGGCAAAGATTTTGGTCAAACGACCGAAGCTTGGTTTAAGCAGGAGATGAGGAGTTGAATGTCACTAAAAAGTGATAATGACTTTGTGTAAGAAATAGATTGTGTTGTGTGACAGAAAAGGAACGTTGGCTTTTGTCGAATACCAGGACCTTGAGTGCATTTGTAATCTCTTCTTGCCAATTTATTTGTCATGACACCTATGTGTCTTCGAAAGATATCCTCAGTGTCTTTCATGCTTTCCAGCCAATCGCTGTGATTCAAACTTTGCACCAATTTTCCTTGTTGAATGATATCTTATTGCTGAGTCATTGAACTCGATATAGGTTGCCTATATCATGTGTACTCTCAAATGGTTGTATCCTATTGTAGTTGTCTTCATGAGAATTCATATCACCCAAGCCTTCGACCAAATATTGCTCTAAGAAGTCTATTCGTCTATGCCTTTATATCAACTCAACCCTTGCTATGGTAAGTGTCTCAAAGCGTCTTCCTATATCTTTGCTAGTGGATCATGCTTCCAAAATATTCAAAGGGTTTCCAGTTTTGTCATATAATGATGGTTTTGTCATTGTGTCTTTGCCTCTCATTTTCAAGTTGAATTGGCTTGCTTGCTTTGGTGGTTGTGCGCAGGTATTTGCTGCACCTCTGTCTTTTCACTATTATCTATCACTGGTCCTTTGACCGCTACTTTGATCATGATGGGAGCAAGTTGGAAAGTGCTCCGGATCACGGTCGTATATCGTAGGCAGTGTGGCTGTGTAACCTAGAGCAGCAAAGGTGATCCTTGGATGTTGGTGTTAAAATGTCTTAAGGTGAGTCATGTGTGCTTTTGAGTTTGACTAGCATTTTCTTGCTTTTTCAATTTTTCTCTCTATGTGCACAGTGCTTGCTGGAACAATTGACGTACTGTGGGCAATAAGCCTAGCAGTTTCCAATCTCTCGAGTATTTGAGTGTGGGATTCGGCTAGTGGAGTGTAGTTTCTTTTTGGTCTTAGGTTTGCATCAGGGCGAGGCCTAAGATGGCATGATGGTGTATTTTGGTAGTTGCCTTGAGTGTTTTGCTGGTATGGCGGATGATTTGGTGCTGGGATATGGAATATATGTCAAGTGGGTTGAGCGGGATATTTAGGTGGTATATGAGGGTAGGGTCTTGAATGGTTGCGACAAAAGAGACTTCATCTTTCCTCTTTTGAAAAGGCTCGTATTTTCAGACTGGCTAGCCTTATTGGTAGTTTGTAGAGAGAGGAGAGAGCTAGTGGGAATTGCTGTGAAAAACTCCTTGACTTCAAAAAATCTCTGACAAGTGCACTTGCTTAACCATATCTTTTGCCTTGGTTTTCAACTCGAGCCAACCTTTGGGTAATAGACTTTTGAGTTTGGTAGGTGAACTTAGGGACGGTTTGGACATGCGAAAGATTTTAGATATCAGGATTTGGGCACAGAGTAAGGAGAGGAGGTGCCTCGGCAAGTGATTTGAATTTGGATGAGAGATTCCTTAGGTAGAAAGAGACTCAGAACAACGGATGAATGCATGCAATCCACACATATCAAATAAGAAATGCATCCTATAATATGAAGGACCGTTTTATAAATGATGATTTTGGAAAGCGCTTTGTGCCACATGCATCATTTCATTTGTTTATCAAATTGCGGAGCCTAAAAGATAATATTGCATTTATTGAACTTTTGTTACATTGGCTGATATTGAAATAGTGCAAAGGCGGAAAACAATGATATAGGATTAGATCATGGCCAGGTGAACATCTTTCATGCTGATCCTTCCCAGAAGATTTTTCTTCTTCTTCCTCGGTCGAGTCTTCCTCCGAAAAGCTTGCCTCTAATGAGTATCCTTGGAAGATGATATTGTCTGCATCAGTCAAGAGCCGGGATATGTCAAATGTGAAGTTCTTCAACATTTCCCAAGCCTTTCTTCCTTTCTCTTCTATTCCTTTGTTTGCCACAGAGTTCATTCCCTCGCTAGCCCATATGCCGATAGACTCTATGCGCTTTTTCAGGACATATGCCTTACTGTGCCATTTGCTTTTTTCTTCGTTCTTTGCTTCGACCAAACTTTTCTTCTTTGCTATTTTCCCTTATGCCCTTGACAGTTGTTTGCGTAACCTTTTGTACTCAGATTCTAACTCGTCAGCATTCCTTCTCCTTTTTGTTGTTGCACTTGGTTGAATTGCCCTTGCTATGTCTTTCCTAAGCCGGTCTGGGAATCTTCATCATAGCCAGCGTCAAACCTGTCTCGTCCAATAGTCTCAATTTCCATTCGTTGCCTTTCTTTCCAAAGTTCTAATATTTTGTCTTTGAATGGTTTCTCTCCTCCGAGAATATTTGCTTTGAAACTTCTGATATCTGCAATTTGGGGTACGGTCTGCTTTCTCCCTGCTTGCCTAAGTTTCCTTAGAGGAGTGTATGGATAAACTCCTCTAAAGCCCACTAAGATGAGAAATGAGCCTTTTTCGGATCGTGTGATTACTGTTGTGCTGGGAAAGTAATCAAACATCCATTGAATGTTTTCAGGTGTCAGTTGACAGAACATGTGGTGCCAACTATTGGTAGTTGTTGGTTGGTCCCATTTCCCAAAAGAATTGTCCATGCGGGCGGTATGAGTCAAGATGTAGTTTTCTTTCGATATGGAATGGAAAGCTTGGTCAGTGCTATCCCTCTTTTGCAAATGCTCCATCAACTAAATTTGTAAAAGTAAATTGCAACCCTCGAAGAAACCAGCGCCCTTCTTGCATCTTTCGAAAGCTCGGTACATTTCTGTAATAATCATTGGTACCAACGTGTATTTCTTTTTAATGTCTTTAAGTAAGGCGTCAGCAATTGAAACCACGCAAACATTAACTCGTCCTTTGTATTGTGGAAACACGACAGTCCCTAAAAAACTGGTGACAAAAGCAAGTATCCTCCGCTCTTGCCAATCTGCCTGGTTAATGCTGAAATAGTCCTCGGATTCTTGAAATGCCTCTACATACCAAAATTTGATGTAGAGGGAAGTCAGAGAAATTCCTGACTGCCTTATGCTGTCAATGCATAATCCGGGCTTAAACCCTACCATTTTGAAGAAACCCTCGGGTGTAATGCTCTTAGGCATCAAGACTTCTTCACTTTCAAATGGTAATTGAGTTAACCCACTATTTTCTCCAGTAACGATGTCAACTCTACACTCCAAAAGTGAAAAACTTCTCGATCTACATCCCAATAATGTACTGCTGCTTCTATCATTCCTTCTATTACAGTGTGTTCCATTAATGAAATCATATTCCCCAACACCATTTTGGCTTGGTCATGTTGATCTATGCTCAGGTTTCCCCACCAATCTCTAAGCAACTGAGGGATTTCAACAACCATGTCAAATGTTCTAGTGGCCATGATCTTTTGGAAAAGGTGGAGGATGATAGGAAAAAGGGAGAAGGAAATGCCTAAGATTCGCTTTATTTTGAGCAAAATGATCAATGTATGGCACAAACTTTTGAAAACAGTGCAACAAAGGATATGAAGAGATGTGTCGTTGTGGTTTGAGAACCCTTTGGACACTTTAGAAGGAAATTGCTAATGGACTTGTGACATGCCAAGGATGTCAAGTCTTTATATAGTTCTTAAAGGATAAACATGTGTTATATGTCATCCTGTCTATCGAACGGTCATTTCCGCTTCAAAATGGGCTTTTATTTCCTTTTCGGTTACCTTTTAAGACTTTGAATAGAATTGAATACAGAATGATTTCGATCCTTAAACAGTCGTTTCTCATTCAATTTGGGCTTTTAATGCCTCTTAGGTTACCTTCGTGCCTTTGAATGGCATTGAATACAAAATAATTTCGACTGTTTTATGGATAAACAATCATTTCCGATTCAATTTGGGCTTTTGACACCTCTTAGGTTACCTACGTGCCTTTGAATGGAATTGAATACAGAATAATTTCGACTATTTTATGGATAAACAATCATTTTCGATTCAATTTGGGCTTTTGATGCCTCTTAGGTTACCTACGTGACTTTGAATAGCATTGAATACAGAATAATTTCGACTGTTTTATGGATAAACAATCACTTCCGATTCAATTTGGGCTTTTAACGCCCATTAGGTAACCTTTGTGCCTTTGAATAGCACTGAATGCAGAAATAATGCCAATAAACGGTCCATATTTTGCACGTCCCACCCTTTAAAAAAATTCAAATAAATCATGATCAATGCTCATTGGGGTCAAAAACCCGTTTAGATTGTTTGAACAAGTTGGCCTATCGGACTTGAGAACAGGTCGACTAATGACATGCCATGATGCATGATTCCTAGTGCTGCTACTAAGGAATGGAGTTAGCTAGACCAGGTGTTATTATCCTCCCAAGCGGACGGCTCGGGAGCTGGAACTTCTCGGACCAAATAGATTCCAAGTTGTTCCCCCTAAAGGAATTTTTTATGTGAGGGAAGAGGTGGTTGTAACCACCGTGTTTTCAACGCACGACTTAGAAAGTTGCAAGAAGTGGCGAAAGGTATGCGTGCACAAGTTAAAAATGTATGAGTTTTGGAAGAAATGCACAAGTCAACCTCAGGAGTGGGAATAAAATTAACACATGAAACAACAAGTTAGTGTTGAGATAATAATTTCATATGCAAATCACATAATATGCATGATAGGCGTCATATGATGACGCTTTTGGACAAAAGTGACTAATGGACTTTAACATACCAAGGATGTTAAGCCTTCCTAATTTGATTATGGTATTTAAAATTGAAAGTGTATTTTGTATCATCCCAATTGTTCTCATAACCCAAAATTAACCGAAAATAATTTTATAAAATAATTAATTTTATCTATAAATGTAGAAATAACATTTTTTTAGGTAAATAGGAATAATAATTGATCTTGGTACATTAAAAGTAGAAGAAATTAATTTAAAATCTATGATTTTGTTTTCATAAAAGTAGAAAAATTAATTTTGTTCATAACCGAAAAATTATTTTATAAAATAATTGATTTTGTTATGAGAACCCACTTTTATGTGAATAAATGGTCTACATTAGACACGTCCAACTTTGAATAAATGCACACATAACATATTTAAACGTCCCTTAGGGTCGAAAACCCGTTCGGTTCATTCAAATATGGTGAACTAGTAGACTTAGACATGAGCCGAAGTAAAAATTTTCCTAAACATGACATGATGCATGATCCCTAAAAGAGTATTCACTAAGAGTTGGCTAATCTAGACAAGGACATGGTTCCCCTAGGCGGGCAACCAAGGGGTGAGAACGTTTGGAATTGTTGGTTGTACCACGGACCAACTATACTCACACCGCTCCCCCTAAAAGATTTTTTTGTGGTGAAATGGCCGTGAGATCCACGTTACCGTTAATGGTGTGTGCAAGTGTAAACTTTCCAGGAGTGGAGGAAATGTGAGTGACATGAACAATAATAAAATATAATCAAACAATTCAAGAATAAAACATATTAATTTGAAAGATAAAAAAATAAACCTTAATCCTGCAAGAAAGAAAAAGAAGAAAAAAGTTAGTATCAAAATAAATGACAAGAAAATAAAGCAAGTAAAGAATCTCAATTGAAAGTCTGTTATGGTTTGAACCTTGACATCCCCAGCGGAGTCGCCATTCTGTCCCATCCTATTTTTTACCGAACCGGTTAAAGTTTCAAATAGGGTTCGACTTAGTGAGTAACTCACGGGTAAAGAGTTGGAGTCGCCACCTAGCATATTTTTAACTAGGCGAATTAGAGCACCTATTGTGTTTCTAGCTAATTTTATAATTAACTCTGAAACTCAGTTTACGAACCAGATATTCTATGTAAGAGGTTCAAGTTAACTCGAAATGAAGGGGTTAGGCACCTCTCAAGCTCCACCAAATGTGGTTACCAGCCGGACTTATAATTGGGATTCAAAACAAGCAGCTAAGTAAATGAACTAAGTAACTAAGAATAGACAAATAATTTGAATAACTAGTAAAATATGCATATGGTATTAAGTAAAGAGGTGTGATTTGCTAATGGCTTCCTCCTTGGAGAATTACACCTTGCAAAAAGATGAAAATGAATTAGTAAAATAATAATAAATACTAATAATAATAATAGTAATAGTAATAAAAGTGTTTTTCTTTGAATTGTTTTCTTCCAAAATAGGTTGTCGTCTCTCATCCAATTTTACCTCGCAAAATTTAAAGAAAATGAGTTAGTGAATAATAAAAATATTAATAATAATGAAAATAATAAAAATGATAATAATAATAATAATAATAATAATAATAATAATAATAATAATAATCATAATAATAATAATAAGAATAAGAGTAATAATAATAATAATAATAGTTTTAAAATAAACGGGCAAGGGATTTTTTGAAAGTGTAGGCTCAGAATATGTATTGCATCAAGCAGAGGTTAGGGATGTCGGTACGGCTGCAAACACGGAGCCGGTCATGTTGCCATGCCAAGCACCTCCAATCCCACTACTCCACTATCGCTTAGTTTGCAAAGTGATATGCATCGTCATCGCCTATTTGTTTTTAGGGACGTAGGCAGTGTAACGGGGCTGATTTTAGGCCTCCAAACGTCATTGGCCTAAGTGTAGTATCGTGTTCAAATCAGTCCCTAGGCCTCAAATCCAAATATTTATTGAATTATTTTCATTGGCCTAAATTGATGTAGCATCCGTCAATTCCATTGTGTAGCCTCAAACAAAAATGTTTTCATAGGCTTTGTACATGTCGCGGCTTAAATAGCAATAGAGCCAACAAAGTAACACCAAGAGCAGCAGGGACAAATATGTATAGCAAGACCCATCATATATTATAACCAATATCTGCATCCCGTAGAACAATCAAACAGGAACATCCTGCATACAAACAAAAAAAACAACGGCACCATTCCTCCAGCGAAAAAAACAGTGGCAATAAAGCCAAGCAATGACATCAGTGTAAGGCTTTAGACATTTCCAATCTAAACATCGATGATGTTGTAATAGATCTGAGAAATAAACAAAGAAAGAAAGATCAGTAGCATCAGATTGAGATATAAGAAACGCGCAGTAAGTCAGAGCATCGGGACTTAGCTGAATGGAGATGTCATCGTTCAGAGGCGATTTCCAGTGAACGAAAAATGGGAAAAAGGCGAGGGTTACGACCGGTGGTTTTCCCGATAGGAATCGAGGGCGTTACCACCAAATTTGATGTCCTTGGTCCTTTGCAATTGTTACCCCAATTTCAGTCAACTCCCTTGCTTCTTTTTAATTTTCACGATGGCAGCGATGGTGTTTCCGTCAATGTTTGAACTATGAGATCGGGGTCCTCTTTTTGTGTGTGATGTAAGGAGGATAGGAGAAGAGGGTCGGATAATGTGAGGAAGAGGGAGTTGATGTGTTGTATTTTTTGAGTGTATGTGCTTATATTGCCCGTATGTAATGGTGTAGGTGGTGAGTGTGTGTAGATGTGCTTTTGAGTGCAAGTGAGGATGAGGGAGGGAAAGTATTGTGCTGCACTTGTTGGGTTTACATGGTGTGTAATGGCTGCATTTGTGGGCGTATGAATCAGCTAAGAAGAAGGCAAAGGAGGAGTTGTATTTTTGCACTATGAGTATGTGCGGAATGGAGAATGAGAGAGGAGTGTTTGTACTGATGATTTTTTCTTGAGTATGTGGAATATGTGTAAGTGAGAAGTAGATGTGAATGTAGTAGAAGAATGATGATCTTGAATATGTGTTAATGAAGTGATAAGTAGGTGTATTTATAGTATTTTGAAAAAGAGTTGTTTAAGAAAAATGGGAGATGATTGGGGAATTGGAGGTAATTTGGGAGGAGATTGAGCGATTTTGAATATTTTCCAAAATGGGGAAGGTTAGAGAGTGATTTAAGGGATTGAGAGAAGTGATTTGCGGAGAGATGAGAGGTGATGTACCTAGTGTCAAAAGATGGGTAGATACATTAAATGTAAAAGATTAGTTGATATTTTGGAATTTGTTTAAAATAAAATAGGAGGAAAAGAAACTGTATGAACGTATCTAGACGAGCATTCGTCCAGGTTCAAACGAGAAATCTGATTCAATAGAAAAAATTGTAAATAAATACAAATAAATATAGAATTTTGGTGGAACTTGAAAAAAAGGAAGATTGAATATTTTTGGATTTTATTCAAAATAGTTGGAAGAAAATTGGAACTAGTCCCTTAACAGATTGGACGTACCTAGACAAGAGTTTGTCTAGGTCCGTGGGAAAGAGTTCTTTAAAAAGAAGATTTGCACATATTTAAATTCAAAAGGAACCCAAATATGATAAATCAAGGAGTAGAAATGAATCGATTATTTGTTTGGCTAATATTTTACTTAAAAGTGCTTTAAAAAATATAAATATGAATATATGTATACATATTGTATAAAATGGTACAAACACGTAGTAAAATGCACACTTAAAGCAAATTAAACTGCTTAAGCATAAATAGCCACAAATATTTGCTAAACGCTATAAATGCACTAAAATTGCACAAATAATCATATTTTGACAAATAGCCTAAATGATGCAAATTTATATAATATAGCCACATTTAAGTATGTAATATATAAGTAGGTATAACACACGTAAATGCATGCTTTTTAATGCACATTCTGAACAAATAGCCAATTGCACCTTTAAGTTGATTTATAGCCGATTTTAGAAAAAGGAGGGACAAAATAGGGTGTCAACAGGTGAATCGTTCACGGGCACGGATCTTCTTGGGGATTCTGGCCTCGAGAACAAACCAGCGAAGATTGCCTCGAGCTTCTTGGCCATGCATTCGACCATGTTGGCCGAGTTCTGTTCCGCTCGCTCCTCCTGAGATTTGACAAAATTGGTGAGGAAGTCTTTGAGCTTAGAGTTACTTCCGCGTGGTTGATCATCGTCACGGTCTCTATACACAGGGATTGGATCCCTGTGAGTGTCATTCAGCTGTCTATCAGGATTGCTGGGATCCTTTGTGGAGTCAACTGTATCAGTGGTATTCTTCAGGGCATCATCGTTGTCTCGTTCAACATGGTCGTGTTTTTTCTTCGTAACAACCTATAATTGCCTTGACCCCACGGTGGGTGCCAAACTGTTTATACCTGAAATTGCTCAATAGGTTAAACAGAAGTAATTTATAAGTGGGTCACACGAAATACCGTAAATACTAAGGAAAAGTAAATAAAGAAATGAAAAGAACTTGTATTCCTTGAGTAAAGTCGGATTCTTGGTGAATCACTTGATAAATAATACAATGAGGTAGAGGGGTATTTATAGCTATAAAGTTACCCCTGTCCTAATTATGGTAAGATACAAAGACTATAAGTTATGGGCCTGTTTACTCAAGACGATGATACAAATTAACCCTAAGTAGGAGACTATAAATCCTAAGGCTTCGGGATGTATGCCTTCCATCCCATGGCCTGTGCCTTCTGAGCGACCGTGGCTTATGGAGCAGGCATAGATTCTCTACGCCCGGTGACTGATGGAGTAAGTCTAGTCTTCGCTAGCAGGACTCGTATCCCCGTAATCATATGTAGCGTATCTTTACCCATACAGTTAGTCCCAGACAAGTTTGTGAAGCCAATGGGTAAGTTAATTATATATAAGATTGAAGATTCGCATAACAGGGTCAACCCAGCTCCACCTTCCTAAGAAGATGCACCTCAGGCTCCAGGTATACCTTCTGACACTCCGTCACCTTCCACAACCCCTCACAATGTCGCTAAAGCCCCAAAATCTCCTGTCCCGCACCCACCCCTGTTATTGCTAGTATGGTCCCGAACGACTTAGCATAAATGGCGAAGGACATTGACACCAAATTGGAAGCTTACATGCTATGTTCGCTTAATTTCCAAGTGTGAAACCACCACCTCCGCGCACCCCCTCCATTTCCAAAGATAATTTTGATAAATTAGTGAACTATATGCAAGAATTGACCAAAAAAGTCAAGGAAAATAACAAGAATGTGGAGACATTGAGGAAGGCCATGGTAGACTTTAAACTTTTCCAAGAAAGCATGAACCACAATCTAGACAGATACATTGTGTTGCATGAGGGTTAGAAGCCCAGGGACCCGAAAGCCAAACACTCTAAACATCCATAAGCCAAAAGTCACTCCTACACCTCCCGATGTGAAGGGAAAGATCTCGTTCCAGTTGTAGCACCTTGTGAGGAGGATAATGAGGATGTTGAGGATACACGAGTGAAGGCAGCAAATTTTAGGGAGTTCGAGTTTGATGATGATGCTACTCTGGCTCCCACTATTTCTGTGATAAAGGTGTTGCCGGCCTCTGATTTTGTTCTTGACCTCCCGGAGGAGTCCAAATTGAAATTGCTACAAAAGCTTCCATTAATGACGCACTGAAGGAGAAAACAGAAAAGAAGAAAGGTGAGGAAGAACCACTAGTCCATGTCGAAGGCAAGGCAAAAGGAAAGCTCCATCCATGAGTCAGGGAGTCCCTTCTACCCCTTTTAGTTATTATTTTGTTTCACTTAGCATTAGGGAACTTTGTGTCGTAAGAATTTGAACCATTTTTTATAGGCTTTCTAGAATAGAGTTTAATATTTTCTCGTTGGTTTTCTCTTGTGAATAAGCTTCCATTTTTCTTTGTTTGGTTCTTTCCGGAGGTAAGATCCAAGTTGAATGAATGAATTGCTTCTTCAAATTGATAGTATGTGTTTAACTTGGTACCAACATATTTTTAATCTTGATTGCATGGTGTGAGATAAGTATGATTGTGAGTGATTGAGTGAGTGATGACCTTGTTGATGACTGCTAGGCTCACTTATTACCTTTTTGAATCATTGACGTGGTTGTGAACCATTTTTCCTGGTGATTAATTGGACCTCATTGTGTGTTGGAATTCCTTTCTTTTATATTTCACTTTCTTGTGAGGGGTGAGTTTTGGTAGTATTGTTCAGAAGTGTACCTTTTATGTCTAGAACTTGCCCGATTTGTGTTCGAGGCAAAGTAATATTTAGTGCCGGACTTGGAAATGATCTAAGCTATCTTTGGAAGCCATTTTTAGCCTTTTCATATACCTTTCACTTTAAATATATCACTAGTTGTCCCTTTTGAGCCTTAGACTTTTATTTGGTAAACATACACGACAATTCCATTGGTGGTCAAGTAGAGAGTCCTTCCTTGTTGACGAATTTCTAAACTGAGGCAAAAAGCCTAAGTTTGGGGGAATTGATGGAAAAGTTGTGCCTAGGAAGTCATGTGAAGGCGTGTTTGGTTATTAAAAAACAAATAAAAGAGTGAAGGAGAAAATCTTGCAAAACCAAAAAGTGAAAAAGAGTGCACGGTTCTCATGAACTACACGTGTGGTGCACTTAGTCTTTGGTTTGATTTACCTTGTGTGATATGTAGGCAACCCAAGTTTGGGCCCAATACATTATACCATCTCATTGTATATGCAATTGGTAGATTTATCAATACAATAATCCTTAGGCTTTCTATGGTGGTAATGGAGGATAAAATGAAAAAAAAAATACAAAAAAAAGAATGAAGGATAAAAATGATTGAAGTTGACAGGTTAAAAGTGGTGAAGGATGAACGAAGAAGTAAGGTGAGTGTGTGGTGTGAGAAAGGTAGTCACAATATCCCAACTACCTCCCCTAGACCCGTTGATACGAGTGTAGGTATTGCTATATTATACATATTTTCACCTCGTGTTCATACTGCTACGTGTGTTCTATTGTTATACTTTGAACGAAAATTCTTTCATTTGGTGTGTTTTATGTTGTAGGAATTATATTGATGATATGAGGCGTTCTTGGAGCATAATTGATGAAAATCAAGGGTTTTGAAGTCTAAGTTGAAGCCCAAGGATCGTGAGAACGAAGGTCAAACGAAGAAGGAACAAAACTGTTTGAAAACAGAAGAAGCACGTCGTGTTGTACTGTGTGCTGCATGTCGTGCGGTTACTCCTTGGCACGCTGCATGGTGCACGCCGTGCAGCCTTGGTCCAGCACAATTGCGCACCCACTGGCACTGTCACGCTAAAGACTCAAAAATGGCCAGCACTATCGCGCAAGGCAACATTCAGAACGCACACCAACATCAGCTAGTGCTGCATTTTGGGTTTGAATCGGACCCTACGAAGCTCGGAATCAACCTAAATTTTCCAAGCAAGTTATACAACACATATATGACCTTTTTACAAAGATGGATCTCAAATCGGTTTTCCAAAACATAAAGCAAGGATCAAAAAGAAAGAGGATAACGTCTAACTCTCGAAACATTAGCAAAAACTATCCGAACAACTTCGGACTTCACTTCTAAAAAGTCACACAAGTCACAACTAACCATACGAACCTAATGACACTTTCATATTTCAAATCGGAGCTCATTTATTCAAATCAAACTCGAAAATATTTTTTCGGCTTTACCAACACTAGAAATTGAAATCGTCTTCCAAGACCTACCAAACGAGGTCTGATTCAGCTTAAACTTTACAAATATGTTTAAACGGACCTTATGGAACTTTAAAAATTGTCGGCTCACCAATAAGAGTCATAACTTACGAAACAACTTGCTAATGTAGTTTCATTCTCCTCCACTTGTCAGTTCGGTCTCCATATATATCTAATGTGCATTTCATAACATACCATTTAAAATATCTATTTCCTCCATACTTGGTGGTGTTCCACTCACGCGCATTCGAAATCATGGTCTTATACAGGGTACGACATTGTTGTGATTATAAAAGCATCAAATATGAAATTTATTTTTAATTATTTTTCAATACAAATATATTTTACTTTCTGATTGGATAAGTTCCAACGTGCTAAGCTGTCTTGTTTGTCTTTTGCTCACATGGCTTGGTTACATTGCCACGTACCATATATAATCGTTCTGTCTACTCAAATTTAAATAGAATTTCCCATTATATTGATCTGTTCATTCATTCATTATGTTTTTTTATGATATACGCATCTTAGTATTAATCTAATCATCTAGCGCACTACATATCCACTTCATGAATGAGCCAGCTGGAGTTCACGAAATACTTAGTGTTAAGTGTTAACCACTCCTTATGTCCCAATTAATATAGTGGCATTCAAGAATTAAATGAGCTTTTATTTGACCATGACTTTTTTTTTTTAAAATCTCTTTTAAGTAGTTATTATGGTTTATAGTACTGTTTTATATTGTTATTAAATATGTAATTTTTATTTCGATAAATTTAGCGAAGTTTATGTCCAAAGTTACATAAAAATTAAAAAATTTGGCTATCCAAACCAAAACCGCCAGATAAACTTGGACATAAAGAGTAAAATTTATTCTTTGATTCTTTTAACTTTTTATTTGGCCCAAAATATTTATAACTCATCTAATACTCCATCCGTTTCAGTTTGTGTGAGAAACAAACTTATCCTCTTTTTTAAACTCCACCCCATTCCAATTTAAAATTTACCACATAAATAGAAATTGGGTAAGTAAATGATTCGAAAAAGGTCAATAATACCCTTAATGTATTGAAAATAGATTAAAAAAAAATACCTTCCTTCCACCTATGGACTTTTAATTGGATATATGTGGGTCTCATCCATAGGTCCACATGGATACCAAACCAAAAAATTGACCCATAACAGCCCGACCCAATTGGATTTACCCATACCGACCCCATATCTCAATTTACTTCTTTTACAATCTCAATTTCCACTTTAAAAAGTCTGTGTCATGGCTGATCCTTCGGTTCTTGTAACAGTATGTGTATGTAGATAACTTTTGTAGACTTTGGATTTTAAAGAAAGCTAATTATGTGAAAAGAATGTTTAGCTTCTTAAATAGAGAGTAAGAAGTTGACTGTGCAAAGAAAAAAAATCTTTTGTTAAATTTTGGTAAGTCTTTTTTGGTGAGTTAGTGTAATTAAAATAATGTTTTGCTACTTTAATGTGTTTATCAAGTTGTTGCTTGGTTATTTTCTTTGTTACTTTTAGATGATCAACAAAAGAATCCGCTGGTTCAGTTTATCGTTATTCATACGCTATATGTGATTGAAGGTTTATCTTGATTATCTTGAACTTAAGAGTCGATAGTTAAGAAGAGTTGAGAGTTTTTAGATATTTACAATGGTAAAAACTTAAATCTGTCATGAAAGATGAAAATGAAAGGAAACTAAGAACCCTAATTAAAATTAGAAACTTTTATATAAAAGTACAAGTTTTAGAAGTTATTTATAAAATATAACAATATTTTAGCAAACTTATCCAATATAGAGGAAATAAGAAGTTAATTACAAAACATAAAAATTTTTCCTCATCCCATTTTACCCAATTTCACTTTTGCTCCCACCATTTTTTGCAGTTTCATTTTTCCTCCTCCCATTTCCCCAGATTTCACTTTTCCTCCTCTCATCCTCAACCACCTCGTATCTTGTTGTATCTCACAGTATCTCGATACAACTACCAACCACATTGTATGTCACTGTATCTATACTACTAACCACGTCGTGTCTAACTGTATATCGTTGTATCTCGCCTACCAACCACCTCGTATCTAACTGTATCTCGTTGTATATCGTCTACCAACCATCTCGTATCTCATTGTATCTCAGCTACCAACCACATCGTATCTCGCTGTATCTCGCCTACCAACCACCTCGTATCCTACTGTATCTCGCCTACCAACCACCTCTTATCTCATTGTATCTCAACTACCAACCACATCGTATCTCGCTGTATCTCGCCTACCAACAACCTCGTATCTCATTGTATCTCAACTACCAACCACCTCATATCTAACTGTATCTCGCTGTTTCTTGCCTACCAACCACCTCGTATCCCAACTACCAACCACCTCGTATCTAACTATATCTCGCTATATCTCGCCTACCAACAACCTCGTATCTAACTATATCTCGCTATATCTCGCCTACCAACCACCTCCTATCTCATTGTATCTCAACTACCAACCACCTCATATCAAACTGTATCTCGCTGTATCTCGCCTACCAACCACCTCATCTCTCATTGTATCTCAACTACCAACCACCTCATCTCGCTGTATCTCGCCTACCAACCACCTCATATCTCATTGTATCTCAACTACCAACTACCTCATATCTAACTGTATCTCGCCCACCAACAACCTCGTATCTTATTGCATCTCAACTACCAACCACCTCGTATCTAACTGTATCTCGTTGTATCTCGCTTACCAACCACATCGTATCTCATCGTATCTCATTGTATCTCAAACAACCTCGTATCTAACTGTATCTCGCTTTATCTCGCCTACCAACCACTTCGTATCTCATTGTATCTCAACTATCAACTACCTTGTATCTAACTGTATCTCAACTACCAGGCACCTCGTATCTCGTTGTATCTTAGCTTGTCGTATCTCGTTGTATCTACATTTTTTTGCACCGTCACTAGTTTTTTCTAGGCTGTTTCAGCATTGTTTCATCCTGTTTGTGCATTGTTTCTCAGTGTTTCTAAACTATTTCACCTTTTTTGCGTTGTTTCAAATTATTTTTTACATTTTATTTCTAACTTTTTCACTAGGTGTTTCAGACTATTTCAGCGTTGTATCTCGCTGTATCTCGCTGTATCTACGGTGTTTCAGGTTGTTTCAGCACCGTTTCAGGTTATTTCTCACTATTTTAAAACTATTTCACTCTTTTTTTGGTTTTATTCACACTATTTTTTACATAATTTTTAGATGGTTTCTCTAGTTGTTTCAGCACTGTTTCAGCGTCATTTCAGACTGTTTAAGCACTGTTGAGATAAAGACCCGCAGCCATAAATGACAATGAATTGTGTGACTTACAGGAACTCACAGTTCCCTAAAAAAAGCTACAAAATTGAAATGATATCTGGAAGAGGCACAACTATTCTCAGCAGCATTTAACTACCTTACTTACACATGTTCAATGCTTGATATTTGTAAACTTCAACATGAGGGGTTGGAGAATTGGACACAAATACGACTTAAATATGAAAAACAAAAACTAACTAATAGGTGAGCAGAAAACATAAATGAAACTAGATACCCACCGCAACGCCATTCTCTACATCATCTAATGCCTCATCATCATTATTAAATATTCCTATTACCCCATTTTCTGATACCTTTGCCGGCGTCGCCATTCACTATACTATAATGAATTCTTCCATCACTTGCCGACAGCGAATCTCTAATTGATTAGGAAATCAGAGAGAACGGAGGAGGAACAAGGAACAGGGTCTCCAGAGATGGGTTTTTCGATTAATTTCTGATGGTGGCGGCTGTGTGTATAACTGCTAAAATTCTAGCAGCGATGGCTGTGTGTTTCTGGGTATGGGGGGTCGGGAAGTTGGGAAGGATTTTGGGGGTAGGGGGTGAAGTTAGGGTGTGTTCTGAGAAATGTGATTTGTCTTGTGAAATGTGTTAGGAAAAATAATGCTATGTTTTGTAATTTGAAAAAGATTATTATTTTTTTGTAATATAAGGGTGTTGACACGACCCAGAATCCGATCAGGCCGTGCGGGTACCCGACATCCTCCACTAGACCCGTCGGGCGAACCCTTACCAATCAAATTAGGAAAATAAATACAACAATTCATAAATAAAAACAAGACTTTAAAAAAAGACACAGACATACTGATACCTCTAAGCTGTACAAAAGAAATTACAGCTGACTACCCAACATACTAGGTTTAGGGCTATCAAGACTAGACATCTAAGAGTACAAAAAAAGACAGATACCTCCTGAAGGGAGCAAAATGCAACTGAAATGATAACCAATAAACTGGTGGCCATCCGGAATAAAACTGGCTCACCTTGATAGCTAAAGTCGTCTTCGCTCCTGAACAATGCGGCGAACTCAATCCTGGAGCGAACCTGCCGAAACGAAATAGATAGACAAAAACAAACAACAAACAAGGGTGAGTCAAAAGGACTCAATAAGTGGGGCAGACTAGCTACCTCAAAGAATAGGATAGCTAGTCAGGGAGATGAAACAGATAAACCAAATTCCTCTTATTTAAATTATAAAAAGGCAAAGCCAGATAATAATCAGAAACACGTATAGAATGAAAAACTCATAGACAACCAGGAACGTAAGATAACCAAAACATATAGGTATCCCGAACCCATCAACAATCAGAAATACATCTTGTTGCGGCGTGCAACCCGATCCATATATTCATCATGTTGCGGCGTGCAACCCGATCCATATATTTATACCATTGCGGCGTGCAACCCGATCCATATATTTATACCGTTGCGGCGTGCAACCCGATCCATATATTTATACAGTTGCGGCATGCAACCCGATCCATATATTAATGCCGTTGCGGCATGCACCGCAACCCAGAATACGAGCCAGAAATATATAGGCAAACTGAGATATGTCCACGACATAGTGTACGTACCACATACATAAAACTCAACACAATACACACAATAGTCAGTATGCCGTTGTTACACCCCGTACGTCTAAATTGACGTATATTATTATAATATCATGTTAAGAATGATTTAAGTGAGTTTAAAGTAATAATAAGACCATATATGAAGTTTATATGTTGAATATAAAGTTTGGGAAAAATCAGATTTAAGTTGCGGAAAAACCGACTAAGGAATTGCCTTGTAACGGAGCTTTTTCAGCAATTAATTTCATGTGTTATATGAAGTCTTTTGGAGACATATCATATACCAAATTGAAGGTCTTGGAGTGTAGTTTCCAACACTTTTAACGGTTTGCTCATATAACTTATAGATAAAAAGATATGAGCGTCAGAAGTCAGACCAGAAAAAGGGACATAAGCGCAAAAGAGGGCTAGAAATGAAATGTTTTTATTATAAAAGAGAAATTTCTCTCTCTCTCTCGACATTTCCAGTAAACCCATGATATAAACAGAGGTTTCCTAAGTTTGAATCCATTTTTTTTGATTTTGAAGAAAGAACATCAATTTTGACACGAAACGGAAGACGGATTGCGTCAAAACGCTCTACGCGATTAGGGTAACATTATGCTACCTTCAATTTCGTCTATAGTTTGAGTTTTAGAATTACTTCATAGCTAAGTAAAGTATCTAAATTCTATTTTATAGCTTGTTTAAGCTTTAGAAGGTGTGGAATTCAAAGGAACGAAGTTTAGAAGCTAGAAACATCAAAGATATGTAAGGCTAAACCTTTCTTTTGGCAAGGCATGTATCTTTTAGATTTTGAAGCTTTTATTAGTTTCAAACTTAGTTTTTCTTGTGAGAAACTTGTATGGTACCAAGGAAACCTTGTATATACTTAGTTTGGTACTAAAATCCAAGGTGAAAGACGTCCTAATCAGAAAGGCAAAACGTTTCAAAATCTGGAAAATTGTTTTGAACTTTGGACAGTTGTTAGTATATTGATCATAACTCCTTATAAAAAATTGATATTAAGATGATTTAAGAATCTCCAGAATCCTAATACATATATCTACAACTTTCATGAGGACCATGAGGTCTATAACTTTTATCTGCACCCTCAAAACTATGATGCAATACAGGACGCTGGTACTGTCTAGAAATTCTGTACATCCGTGGAATTGTTACGCCACTCTCATCTTGTTATCCAGTTAATTTGTTTATGTTATCAGTTTATCCGGGTATCCATTCCCGTGTATAATATAGTGCTGGTTCTGTTTTGCGGATCATCCAGTTTCAGTGGAAACTCTGCCGAAATTTTTATAAAAATCAAAGAGTTAGACAAATTCTAAGTTTCAGGTTGTGTCTACAATTCCATCCAGAGTTTTCTTATCATTCCTTTGAGTCCATATATATTGTTGCCACATGTGTTATGCCTCATACATGCTTATGCTTATATTGTGATCATGTTATGTGTGATTTGGAGTCCCCCATAGAGGTTGGACATTGGACACACAGTCCGATCGCGTGTGATACTACCCGTCTGGGGGATACAGCCCCTCTGGTTCAGGCGGGAGTTGAAACACCTAGTGTGACCGGGTGTCATTCACACACTCTGACCAGAGAGACTAGATATTACTGGCTGGGGGGGGGATATAGCCCATAACACCCACCAGGTTTGTTATATACGCGTATATAGCCACATTATGCACTGCATGATTATACATGAGGCTAGTTCCAGTTTTCAGTTACCTGATTTGGGGGGATACAGCCCATAACGCCAGACAGGTACTAGTTCAGATGTTCAGTTACCTGATTTGGGGGGATATAGCCCATAACACCAGACAGGTACCAATTCAGATAACAGTTCAGCTTTAGCTCGGTACCAGTTATCAGTTCTCAGTTATCAGCCACCAGTTCTTAGCGTCAGTATCAGTTGACAGTTATCAGTTCTCAGTTATCAGCCACCAGTTCTTAGCGTCAGTATCAGTTGACAGTTATCAGTTCCAGTTTCTAGTAACCAGCTATCAGTCATATTACAGTTCTTTATCAGTATAGTTCAACTCAGTCTTCAGGTTCAGATTCAGCTAGACTTCAGCTTATATTCATATCATGTTTAGTACGTTCTTCAGATTTCCAGCTATATTGCTATGCTCCAGCTCATGTTTACATATTTATATTCCAGCCTACAGTTTCACTCAGCTATGACATATTATATGCTCATGCCTTACATACTTGGTACATATCGTACTCACGCCCTTTTCTGGGGCGCTGCGTTTCATGCCGCGCAGGTGCAGATAGATCAATGCTTGGACCACGTTAGTAGGCCATCGATCAGCTATTGGAGTCACTCCGCTTACTCCCGGAGTTACTTATCTTTTGGTATGTATACAGTCAGTCAGTTTGGGTATGACGGGGTCTTGTCCCGTCCTTTGTATATTCAGTTCAGCACTCTTAGAGGCCTGTAGATATGTCCCTGTGCGGTGCAGTCAGTATGTTATGTATGTCAGCTTATGTTAGCCTTGTCAGCTATTTGCATTGCATACTCCTTATCAGCTAGGTTTATGCTTATTATGTTTATCAGTTATAATGGTTAGCATATTATCAGTAGGATTAGTTATGATCGACACTTAGTGTTGGTCATTCGTCGCGGCCCTAAGTTGGGTCGTGACAAAAGTGGTATCAGAGCAGTTCAGTCCTAGGGTGTCTACAGGCCGTGTCTAGTAGAGTCTTGTTTAGGAGTATGTTGCGCGCCATACTTTTGAACAGGAGGCTACAAGGCACTTCAGGACAGTTGTCTTTCCTTCTTCTCTAGATCGTGCGATAGAGCCATGATTATAGAATTCAGCCCTCTAACAATAGTAATTTCAGCAAAGCGATGCCGCCAAAGAAACTAACAGCTGCCCAGAAGGGCAAGGTTATTGCCGGTCAGGGTATTAGTAGAGTGCCACCTAAGGTGGATGAGAGTGAGGAGTCCAGACCTGAGGCTCCATCCGAGGCCTCACAGATCCTATCAGTTCAGGGTAATATTAGAGGTACTGCAGCTACTATACCTCCACCTTCTCAGCCTAATAGTCAGGGGCAGGAAATGAGGGATGCCATCAGATTATCGACCAGTGTTGTAGTTGCTCAGACTAGACAACACAGTGCAGATGCCCAGGGGGATGTTGGACCCAGGATCAATGATTTTATCAGGCTAGAGCCTACAGTCTTTACTGGATCCCGTACAGGAGAAGACCCTCAGGATTTTCTATTGAGGATAGCCCAAGTGTTTAGGGTTATGCACGTGTCAGACACAGAGTCAGTAGAGTTGGCTGCATTCAGATTGCATGACCTAGCAGCAGGGTGGTATCAGACATGGGAGCTATCTAGAGGGTCAGATGTTACTCCAGCGACTTGGAAGGAATTCTCAAATGCCTTCCTTTATCAGTATATGCCTATAGAGACATAGGGAGCCCGTGCTAATCAGTTCCTGACCTTGAGACAGGGAATTTTGAGTGTAGAAGAGTATAATAATTGCTTTAATTCTTTAGCATGGTTTGCCCCTACGGTGGTAGTGAGTGTAAAGGATAGAATTCATAGGTATATATATATAGTGGGACTAGCTCCACACCTAGTGAACGAGTGTATGACAGTTGCTATGCAGTCATGTATGAACATAACATTCAGGCATTTGCTTTGTTACTTGAGGAGAGGAAGCAAAAATAGAGAGCCGACAGGGATAAAGTGCTAGACAAGAGGGGCAGATTTTCTGGTTCGTTTGGAGAGACGTCTGGAGCGAGTAGATAGCAGTGTGTTAGACAACCACCAGCTAGTATACCTACACAATCTCGTGGCCTGAGATCTGATAGAACTCCTCAGTCCAGAGCTAGTCAGGCATCACACATTTCAGGATTTCAGCGCCGTGGTACTTCGATACTGGCCAGTCAGACATATCCCAGATGTTCAGATTGTGGTAAACGCCACTTGGGTCCATGTCAGTTAGGAGTTGATACTTGTTATATTTGTCGCGAGGCAGGCCATTTCATGAGAGATTGCCCGACTAGGGGTGGTAGTTGTACAGCCCAGCCAGCTAGATCAGCAGTTGCTTGCTCAGCACCAGCACGCCATCAGGGGCATGTTCTTCAGGATGGCACCTGTATAACAGAAAGAATTTAAGGAGCAATTGAAGGATTTGTTAGATAAAGGCCTCATCAGACCCAGCATTTCCCCGTGGGGAGCCTCGATACTATTTGTAAAAAAAGAAAGATGACTCTCTACGCATGTGCATAGATTACAGACAGCTGAATAAAGTCATTATTAAGAATAAATACTCTCTGCCCAGGATTGATGTCTAGTTTGACAAGCTCCAGGGTGCCAAGTGCTTCTCGAATATAGATTTGCGATCAGGCTACCATTAGGTTAGAGTTAGAAAATCTGATATACCTAAGACTGTATTCAGGACTAGGAATGGCCATTATGAGTTTTTAGTGATGTTGTTTGGACTCACTAATGCCTTTGCAGTATTTATGGATCTAATGGACAGCGTATTCAGGCCTTATTTAGATTTATTTGTGATTATATTTATTGATGATATTCTCATCTATTCAAAGTCTGAATCAGAGCATGCAGAGCACCTACGCACAGTATTGGGTACTCATCGGGACCAACAATTATATGCTAAGTTCTCAAAGTGTAAATTCTAGATAGATTCAGTGGCATTTCTTGGCCACATAGTTTCAGCAGAAAGAATTAAAATAGATGACCAGAAGATCTAGGCTGTGAAGAATTGGCCCATGCCTACGACGCCAACTGAAGTACGTAGTTTTCTGGGTTTGGCAGGTTATTACAGAAAGTTTATAGAGGGATTTTCCTCCATTGCAGCTCCACTGACCAAATTGACAAAGAAATCAGCTAAATTTGATTGGTCTGATTCTTGCGAGCACAGCTTCCAAGAACTAAAGAACAGGTTGATAACAGCTCCAGTACTTACACTTCCAGAGGGATCTGAGGGCTATGTCATTTACTGTGATGCTTCTCGAATTGGTCTTCGTTGTGTTTGATACAGCATGGAAGAGTAATTGCTTATGCTTCTAGGCAGCTGAAAAAGCACGATCAGAACTACCTCATCCATGATCTTGAGCTTTCAGCAGTCATTCATGCATTGAAGATTTGAAGACATTATTTTTACGGTGTTCATGTTGATATTTATACGGATCACAAGAGCCTCCAGTATATATTTAAGCAAAAGGAGCTAACCCTATGATAGAGGCGGTGGCTAGAGTTGCTGAAGGACTATGACATGGACATTCTTTATCATCCGGGTAAAGCGAACGTTTTTGCTGATTCCCTTAGTCGCAAGCCTATGGGTAGTCTATCTTATTTACAACCAGAGAAAATAAAGTTAGCTCATACACTCTACCAGTTGGCCAGCATGGATGTCAGATTAATAGATTCAGAGGACGCAAGAGTTACAGTTCAGAACGCAACCACTACTTGCCTAGTGACATAAGTAAAGCAGCGCCAGTATGAGGATCCAGTTCTAGTTCAATACAGGCAGATAGCCAGAAGAAAACCAAAATTATTATATAGGTTACTAGTGACGGGGTTCTTATATATAAAGATAGACTTTGTGTTCCTGATGTTGCAGATTTATGTGGACAGATTATGACAGATGCACATTATTCCAGATACACTGTTCATCCTAATTCGACTAAGATTTACCATGATCTTAAGCAGATTTATTGTTGAGACGAAATGAAGCGTGACATAGCAGAATTTGTAGCTCAGTGTGCTAACTGCCAGTAGGTTAAAGTCGAGCATAAAAAAAAAAAACCTAGTGGCTTGTTACAGGAAGTCGAGATTCCATCATAGAAATGGGAAGCAGTGAATATGGACTTCATTACAGGCTTTCCCCGTGTGCGGAGCAGATATGACTCTATTTGGGTTATAGTTGACAGGCTTACTAAATGAGCTCATTTCTTTCCTGTTAGAACTACATATACAGCAGAGGATTATGCCAGACTTTATATCAGAGAGATAGTGCGCCTACATGGTATTCCAGTATTTATTATTTCAGTCGGGGGCGCACCAGTTTACAGCTAATTTCTATAGATCGTTCCAGACAGGTTTAGGGACGCAGGTGTATCTGAGTACAGTATTTCATCCATAGACAGACAGACAGGCTGAGCGGACCATTCAGACATTAGGAAATATGCTTAGAGCTTACGTGTTAGATTTTAGAGGCAGCTGGAATGGTCACCTACTGTTGATAGAGTTTGCATATAATAATAGCTATCATTCTAACATACAGATGGTGCCATATGAAGCTTTGCATGGGCACAAATGCAGGTTTTCTATATGATGGTTCAAGGTTGGCGAGTCTCAATTGATAGGTCCAGATTTAATCCAACAAGTAATTGATAAAGTCAAGTTGATCAGGGAAATACTATTAGCAGTGCAGAGCAGACAGAAGTCCTATGCAGATAATCGACACTGAGATTTAGAATTTCATATTGGCGATTAGGTATTCCTGAAAGTATCACCTATGAAAGGCGTTATGAGATTTGGAAAGAAGGAAAAGCTTAGCCCTAGATTTATTAGTCCATATCAGATTATCAGGCAAGTTGGGCGTTTAGTCTACGAGTTAGACCTTCAAGCAGACCTTCAGGAGGTACATCCAGTATTCCATGTTTCCATGCTCAAAAAAATGTGTCAGAGATCCTTCTAGAGTTGTACCAGTAGAGGATGTACAGATTACAGAACAGTTGACTAATAAGGAGGTGCCAGTTGCAATTTAAAGAGGCAGATTCGTCGAGTAAGGACGAAAGACATTCCTTTAGTTAAGATGCTATATCAAAGCAATAATATAGAAGAAATAACTTGGGAAGCTGAAAATGACATGAGGGCCAAATATACACATCTCTTCATTACTTCGAGTATGTAACAGATCGTTGCTTAATGCTTCTACATACTTCATTTAACATTCGAGGACGAATGTTCCTAACGGGGGAATATTGTTACACCCCGTACGTCTAAATTGACGTATATTATTATAATATCATGTTAAGAATGATTTAAGTGAGTTTAAAGTAATAATAAGACCATATATGAAGTTTATATGTTGAATATAAAGTTTGGGAAAAATCAGATTTAAGTTGCGGAAAAACCGACTAAGGAATTGCCTTGTAACGGAGCTTTTTCAGCAATTAATTTCATGTGTTATATGAAGTCTTTTGGAGACATATCATATACCAAATTGAAGGTCTTGGAGTGTAGTTTCCAACACTTTTAACGGTTTGCTCATATAACTTATAGATAAAAAGATATGAGCGTCAGAAGTCAGACCAGAAAAAGGGACATAAGCGCAAAAGAGGGCTAGAAATGAAATGTTTTTATTATAAAAGAGAAATTTCTCTCTCTCTCTCGACATTTCCAGTAAACCCATGATATAAACAGAGGTTTCCTAAGTTTGAATCCATTTTTTTTGATTTTGAAGAAAGAACATCAATTTTGACACGAAACGGAAGACGGATTGCGTCAAAACGCTCTACGCGATTAGGGTAACATTATGCTACCTTCAATTTCGTCTATAGTTTGAGTTTTAGAATTACTTCATAGCTAAGTAAAGTATCTAAATTCTATTTTATAGCTTGTTTAAGCTTTAGAAGGTGTGGAATTCAAAGGAACGAAGTTTAGAAGCTAGAAACATCAAAGGTATGTAAGGCTAAACCTTTCTTTTGGCAAGGCATGTATCTTTTAGATTTTGAAGCTTTTATTAGTTTCAAACTTAGTTTTTCTTGTGAGAAACTTGTATGGTACCAAGGAAACCTTGTATATACTTAGTTTGGTACTAAAATCCAAGGTGAAAGACGTCCTAATCAGAAAGGCAAAACGTTTCAAAATCTGGAAAATTGTTTTGAACTTTGGACAGTTGTTAGTATATTGATCATAACTCCTTATAAAAAATTGATATTAAGATGATTTAAGAATCTCCAGAATCCTAATACATATATCTACAACTTTCATGAGGACCATGAGGTCTATAACTTTTATCTGCACCCTCAAAACTATGATGCAATACAGGACGCTGGTACTGTCTAGAAATTCTGTACATCCGTGGAATTGTTACGCCACTCTCATCTTGTTATCCAGTTAATTTGTTTATGTTATCAGTTTATCCGGGTATCCATTCCCGTGTATAATATAGTGCTGGTTCTGTTTTGCGGATCATCCAGTTTCAGTGGAAACTCTGCCGAAATTTTTATAAAAATCAAAGAGTTAGACAAATTCTAAGTTTCAGGTTGTGTCTACAATTCCATCCAGAGTTTTCTTATCATTCCTTTGAGTCCATATATATTGTTGCCACATGTGTTATGCCTCATACATGCTTATGCTTATATTGTGATCATGTTATGTGTGATTTGGAGTCCCCCATAGAGGTTGGACATTGGACACACAGTCCGATCGCGTGTGATACTACCCGTCTGGGGGATACAGCCCCTCTGGTTCAGGCGGGAGTTGAAACACCTAGTGTGACCGGGTGTCATTCACACACTCTGACCAGAGAGACTAGATATTACTGGCTGGGGGGGGGGATATAGCCCATAACACCCACCAGGTTTGTTATATACGCGTATATAGCCACATTATGCACTGCATGATTATACATGAGGCTAGTTCCAGTTTTCAGTTACCTGATTTGGGGGGATACAGCCCATAACGCCAGACAGGTACTAGTTCAGATGTTCAGTTACCTTATTTGGGGGGATATAGCCCATAACACCAGACAGGTACCAGTTCAGATAACAGTTCAGCTTTAGCTCGGTACCAGTTATCAGTTCTCAGTTATCAGCCACCAGTTCTTAGCGTCAGTATCAGTTGACAGTTATCAGTTCTCAGTTATCAGCCACCAGTTCTTAGCGTCAGTATCAGTTGACAGTTATCAGTTCCAGTTTCTAGTAACCAGCTATCAGTCATATTACAGTTCTTTATCAGTATAGTTCAACTCAGTCTTCAGGTTCAGATTCAGCTAGACTTCAGCTTATATTCATATCATGTTTAGTACGTTCTTCAGATTTCCAGCTATATTGCTATGCTCCAGCTCATGTTTACATATTTATATTCCAGCCTACAGTTTCACTCAGCTATGACATATTATATGCTCATGCCTTACATACTTGGTACATATCGTACTCACGCCCTTTTCTGGGGCGCTGCGTTTCATGCCGCGCAGGTGCAGATAGATCAATGCTTGGACCACGTTAGTAGGCCATCGATCAGCTATTGGAGTCACTCCGCTTACTCCCGGAGTTACTTATCTTTTGGTATGTATACAGTCAGTCAGTTTGGGTATGACGGGGTCTTGTCCCGTCCTTTGTATATTCAGTTCAGCACTCTTAGAGGCCTGTAGATATGTCCCTGTGCGGTGCAGTCAGTATGTTATGTCTGTCAGCTTATGTTAGCCTTGTCAGCTATTTGCATTGCATACTCCTTATCAGCTAGGTTTATGCTTATTATGTTTATCAGTTATAATGGTTAGCATATTATCAGTAGGATTAGTTATGATCGACACTTAGTGTTGGTCATTCGTCGCGGCCCTAAGTTGGGTCGTGACAGCCGTGCAATGAGATGGGATGAATGCGGTACAATGCAATGCAGTCACATATGCGTGATACCTATCCCCGGCGCGGAACTCTCATCGTCTACCAGGAGATATATGCAAAGATGACCCTTCACCGGCTCGGGACTCTCATCGATTACCGGGAAGTATATGCAATGATGACCCTTCTCCGGCTCGGGACTCTGATCGATTACCGGGAAGTATATGTAATAATGACTCTTCACCGGTGCGGGACTCTCATCGCCAACTGGGAAGTATATGCAGTGCTCAAAACCAGAATGCAATATTCATATGCTCAATACAATACCAACAACAGGGCATAACATATAATGTACAATGTAAATTCAAAGCTAAGGCGTAATGAGCATGCCTAGCGGCAGCTATACACGTAAGGAACACGTGGTAGAAAATCCACGAGGCCAGGTACCTCCAAAGAAATGGATATAAACACTTACCTTGTTACAAGGTTAGTACAACCACTCAATAACCCCTTTGTCCTTTGGTTTCATTGCCAAACGATCCCACTTTATTCAGTAAGCAGAAAAATTTATCAAATTAGGCTAAAGGCTTCATTCCTCACATCTTAAGGCAATCCGGTTAGGAACCTGATACCCTATTTGCATACGCAATACGCAGGCCAGACGTATATACAGGGTTTAAGGTCACATAACCAAACCTCAAATAAATTATATTTATATGTTGCGCATAACTCACTGAGTAGGAATATATATTCAATTCCATTATCGGAGTCCATTTGACCCTTTAAACTATTAATTGAACTTATTAAAACGATGTCTAATATTCCAAATTTTACCATTAAAACATATTCAAACACACGTAATAAACTCAAATAATATATTAGGATCATTATCTGAATGTTTCAGGGTGAAAATTCTACTTTTCTCGGGCCCCTTTTCTCATTTTCCGGCATTTTTTCCTGATAATTTTCTCTACTTCTCCTCCTTTCTCATGTTTCTGTTCATTTTTAAACGTTCCAAATGATTCTGCACGTCCTTAGCTTGTAGCTAAGGACCACCGCCTAACATTTTTATGTTTTTGTCATTTTTCTTTTTTTTTTTTTCGCGTCGAAAATTAAATGGAACCTTACGATATTCGAAATAATTCCAACTTTTGCATAAAAGTTATACAAAATATATGTAACATACTCGCGAAGGCGGATCTCAAATTGGGACTCCCGAAACTCAAGATGCGAATTTAAATAGAAAAAGTCAAATTATTTAACTTTCGGTATTTTAGCGGAAACTAGCCGAACAACATCGAAATTCACTTTCGAAAGTTCATAAAAGTCATAAATAATCATACGAACCTAACGGCGCTTTCGGATTTCGAATCGGAGCTCATTCGCCAAAACCGAGCTCTAAAATTTCTTTTCAATATTTATCGACAATAAAAAATGAAACCTTCTTCCGATGCCTACCAAACGAGGTCTGATTTAGCTCAAAGTTTACGGACAGGTCCCAATGGATATTACAAATATTTTAAAATTATTGGTACGCCAATTGGAGTCCTAACTTCCGAAACGACTGATCGAGGTCGTTTCATTCTCCTCCACTTATACTCTCGTTTGTCCTCGAATGAGCCTAAGTCCAAAGCAAGATTCACGCAGATAACAAGAGAACTTGCACGACCTTCATGAGCCACTCCATGGGCATTATTTTCTGATTACAGGATCAGAATTATAACACGCATATCGAACTCTTGGATAAAAACATAGCTGGATAATATGATAACATCATTGCCCAACTTATTCGGACTAAGCTGACCCTTTCTCGATCATGAGAGAAGAGCTCTACATTTTTGAAACAAAGATACACGGAACTCTAGATGGATTAACATGATTCTGGCGGTGAATTACCTCGTCGATATACTTTTTGATATAGAACAAGTCGATGAAACAAAGAATTAGCTTACGCTTCATACAATAGGGGGAGCTTTTGAAGTACCTTGTTACTACACACTATAGAAGATTTGATGCAAGCTATATTATTTTTACGAATGCACTTTGCAACATCTCAGTTAATTTTAGTTACTCATATCCTAATGTATGTCAAAGGTCCATCTGAACAAAGTCTATCGTATAAGGATAAGGATCATATAACTACTACTGGATAGTATGATGTAAACCAAGAATAATCTTCAGACTGAACATCTACCTCAGGGCATTGTCTATGAATTGGAAATATTATGACTTGAAAAAGTGAAAATAAAAGAGACATGTAGTTGGACCATGAGCTGAGGCAGAATACCAGCAACAAAGTTGATTACATGAGCACTTATAACTCTAAAGTAACTTCTCAAAGAATTGAGTTGTGAAAGAGATATGCCAATGATGGATGGACGATAAGCTGCACTAGACCTTTAACTTTAAACTTTCATGAAGTAAAGCAACGTCAGTATGAGGATCCAGTTCTAGTTAAATATAGACAGATAGCCAGAAGAAAATCGGAGTCACCAGACAGGGTTATTACTGACGGTGTTCTCAAATATAAAGATAGACTTTATGCTTTTATCAGATAGTTACGTATATATGATCAGGTTTCCAGCTTATCTCTATCATTAATAGATTATTAGTTGGTTTAGCAATGATCGACACTCATTGTAGGTTTCTGTCGTGGCCTTAGGTTGGGTCGTGAAATAAGTGGTATCAACGCCTTAGAGATTTAATATTACCATTCAGTATTTGGAGGAAGACTCCTCCACTTAAAGCACAAACTCATGCAGCCATTTGAATAGAAATAACCATCCTCGCACAGTCTGCTGGACTAAAAAAAGATTTAGCTAAAAGCTGAACGTAGGCAGACCTAAGCTACCAACTACCCTTTCGAGTTGCCAAACAGCTGCAACTCTCAAGTTCACAATTCCATACCTTTGCCATAAACACCACCGCCTGATGGATGGTACTTCTATATAAAAATTTCGGCAGAGTTTCCCCTGAAACTGGATGATCCGCAAAAAAAAGAACCAGCACTATACTATACATGGGAATGGATACCCGGATAAAATGATATCCAAAAAAATAATATGCTTACCTGGCTACAATAACAGGTACTCTAGCTTAACACAGGGAACGTCACAAGCGGCTACCAATCGCCCAAGCTCACTAGTTTCGGACGAAGAAGAAATGGAAATAGATCGAGGATAGAAATAATTAGAGCTTCAGGAAGTTCTTCTTTTTATTTGCTAGTCTACCAAAGCTAGACTACTTCCGAGTCAGGCGAGCCAAAGAATCGCAATTGAAGAGATAGACATTAAATAAGCTTTATGGAAAAACATCCATACCAATTTAACCTCCCAATAAGGAGGAAACTCTGACAATTTACCAGAATACCCTTTTATAACTAAGACAAGCTCATAGAATAACATGACTCTACTAGAATCTCGAACCAAGAGGAGACACATAGATCGAGCATTACTTACCAGCCACGGTACACCGGAAGAAACAACGACACTTCCTGATGGTGACGAATAAGAATCCCATCATCCTACCAACACTGATTTCTGAGGAGAGAGGTAAAATGACTTGACATAATAATACAAGGTGGCATAATAAGATGCCAAGCAGGCAATAGCAATACTCACCGTCAAATCTCTCATATTTAGATCAGATAAACTAGTAGGGTCTCATAAATGCCAGGAATAAATCGTATCAGAAACTCACCCCTCTACCGCAACCGATTCTTAATTACGACAATATCCAAGGAAACCGTCGAAACATGATAAGACACACCATTTCCAGATCGATCGGAAAGATAAATCTTACTTACAGATAAGGGAAGAAGAAACACACGGGTCTACTACATCTGCCAGACTGGAAGTTCATAGAACTGCCTCTGTAGCCGAGTTGAGCCACTACCCTGATAATTACTTCTAGAAGAACCACTACCACCACGCTCTCGACTTCTACTGGATGGTGGCATTTCTCTGATTGATTAAAATTTAAATGAAATTCCTGCGACTGTGCAGGTGCCTGAGGGCAAGAAGAAGGACGATTGTCTACTTGCCGGAGTAAGGGAAAACTCCTCAAAGGATAGCCAGACTCACGACAATGATAACACCTTTTTGCTGAATATTGGAGCTGGATAGATTGTTGAAACCTACAAAGAGAAAAACTGGGTCTGATATTGACGAACTACTGGCGCACTCTAAGAATCAAGTGACACAAGCTGAGATAACCTGGAAGGTGACCTCCCAAAATAATCAGAACTCTTACCTCCAAATGAGGTACCATGGTTACCCACCAGGGCCGTGGGATCTCTTACTTTCCCGCTCTAACTCTTCCCGCTCTGACTTATGGTATGCCTCGAACCTTCGGGCAATATTAACAACAACATCAAATAAAATCAAGACCTCATTTTCTCGAGCCATTTGGGATCGCAACGAAAAAGAAAGGTCATCAATAAATCTTTGAATCTCTCGAAAGGCTCATGGACTAGTTCTAATGCATATTCAGCCATTCTATAAAATTCAATCTCATATTCTGAAACCAACAGGCTAACCGACAGGCTACCCTATCCAATCTACTCGAACTGGCAACACTTTTCATCTCGCTCGCTACTCGAAAGGAACTTTTCCACGAATCTAGAAGAAAAACCGAACAAGATAGCTAATAAGATAGCGGCCCACCAATTCGAGGCTGGACCCTGAAACTGGAAAGCAGAATAATCAACACCATACCGCTTGATATAATCAAGAGCCTGAAGGATACAAATACCCTGACATTATTTTTTAAAAAAAATTCATGGGGTTTATCTGATACATTGCTTAAGAATATCGGAAGGTTCAACCTGATAAAATAACACAGCATATTCGGACACTCGGACCGAGCTATTACTTGGGCTAACTAACCAGCCAGAACAACTAGAGGCAAAACACATGTTGCCTCCGGAACATATTTTACTGCGGCAATATTAAGAACTGGAATAGGAGCTCCCTGAGACCGAACGTCTGCATCTGCGGCAACCTGATAGGCCGTCCAGTGAATAATAGATTGTTGTGGCATCTGTGTTGCCAAGATTCTCGTAAAAGCATCCTAGATCGTCAGCACGATCAAAATACTTGGGGCTTCGTAAGCACTAACCCCCAGGTCAGACTGCTTCGTCTTGAACTCATATCATTTGCTGATTTGTCGCAAGAGGGTTTTTACACTTACCACGAAGGAATTAACGAAAATACTTTTGTATCCTAGACCGACGCACGATCAGAAAAGAAGGAAGTGAAACTTCCTAAATGCCATTATAGCCCCTCGTAGATAAGTACGGACGTCTACATACCCATCAGCGAGACTCTACTAGACACTGTCTTAGTCTGGATAGACTGTACACCGGGTTCTGATGCCAACTGACACGACCTGGAATCCGATCAGGCCATGCGGCTCACCCTGATAGCTGAAGTCGTCTTCGCTCCTGAACAATGCGGCGAACTCAATCCTGGAGCGAACCTGCCAAAACGAAATAGATAGACAAAAACAAACAACAAACAAGGGTGAGTCAAAAGGACTCAATAAGTAGGGCAGACTAGCCACCTCAAAGAATAGGATAGCTAGTCAGGGAGATGAAACAGATAAACTAAATTCTTCTTATTTAAATTATAAAAAAGCAAAGCCAGATAATAACCGGAAACACGTATGGAATGACAAACTCATCGACAACCAGGAACGTAAGATAACCAAAACATATAGGTATCCTGAACCCATCAACAATCAGAAATACATCCTGTTGCGGCGTGCAACCCGATCCATATATTCATCCGGTTGCAGCGTGCAACTCGATCCATATATTTATACCATTGCGGCGTGCAACCCGATCCATATATTTATACCATTGCGGCATGCAACCCGATCCATGTATTAATACCGTTGCGGCGTGCAACCCGATCCCCGCAACTCAGAATACGAGCCAGAAATATATAGGCAAACTGAGATATATCCACGACATAGTGTACATACCGCATACATAAAACACAACACAATACACATAATAGTCAGTATGCGGTGCAATGAGATGGGATGAATGCGGTACAATGCAACGCAGTCACATATGCCTGATACCTATCTCCGGCGCGGGACTCTCATCGTCTACCAGTTGATATATGCAAAGATGACCCTTCACCGGCTCGGGACGCTCATCGATTACCGGGAATTATATCCAATGATGACCCTTCACCAGCTCGGGACTCTCATCGATTACCGGAAAGTATATGCAATGATGACCCTTCTCCCGCTTGGGACTCTCATCGATCACCGGGAAATATATGTAATAATGACCCTTCACCGGTGTGGGACTCTCATCGCCAACTGGGAAGTATATGCAATGCTCAAAACCAGAGTGCAATGTTCATATGCTCAATGCAATACTAACAACAGGGCATAACATATAATATACAATGTAAATTCAAAGTTAAGGCGTAATGAGTACGCCTATCGGCAACTACACACGTAAGGAACACGTGGTAGAAAATCCACGAGGCCAGGTACCTCTAAAGAAATGGATATAAACACTTACCTTGTTACAAAGTTAGCACAACCACTCAATAACCCCTTTGTCCTTTGATTTCATTGCCAAACGATCCCACTCTATTCAACAAGCAGAAAAATATATCAAATTAGGCTAAAGTCTTCATTCCTCACATCTTAGGTCAATCTGGTTAGGAACCTGACACCCTATTTGCATATGCAATACGCAGGCCAGGCCTATATACAGGGTTTAAGGTCACATAACCAAACCTCAAATAAATTATATTTATATGTTGCCCATAACTCACTGAGTATGAATATATATTCAATTCCATTATCGGGGTCCATTTGACCCTTTAAACTATTAATTAAACTTACTAAAACGATGTCTAATATTCCAAATTTTACCATTAAAACATATTCGAACACACGTAATAAACTCAAATAATATATTAGGATCATTACCTGAATGTTTCAGGGTGAAAATTCTACTTTTCTCGGGCCCCTTTTCTCATTTTCTGGCATTTTTTTGTGATAATTTTCTCTACTTCTCCTCCTTGCTCATGTTTCTGTTCATTTTTAAACATTCCAAATGATTCTGCACGTCCTTAGCTTGACCACCGCCTAACATTTTTATGTTTTTGTCATTTTCCCTTTTTTTTCGCGACGAAAATTAAAACGGAACCTTACGACATTCGAAATAATTCCAACTTTTGCATACAAGTTATACAAAATATATATAACATACTCGCGAAGGCGGATCTCAAATTGGACTCCCGAAACTCAAGATGCGAATTTAAATAAAAAAAGTCAAATTATTTAACTTTCGGCATTTTAGCGGAAACTAGCCGAACAACATCGAAATTCACTTTCTAAATTTCATAAAAGTCATAAATAATCATACGAACCTAACGGCGCTTTCGGATTTCGAATCGGAGCTCATTCGCCAAAACCAAGCTCGAAAATTTCTTTTCAATATTTATAGACAATAAAAACTGAAACCTTCTTCCGATGCCTGCCAAATGAGGTCTGATTTAGCTCAAATTTTACAGACAGGTCCCAATGGATATTACGAATATTTTAAAATTATCGGTACGCCAATTGGAGTCCTAACTTCCGAAACGACTGATCGAGGTCGTTTCAAGTGTAGTTTTGTATATGTGTAAAAAGCCCTTAAAACAAGAGAGGAAAAGAATTGGAGAATGGATCTGGGTTATGAGTGTACGGGTCGGATTCTTTTGGTTGGGTCAGAAGTCCATGTGGACCAATGGATGAGTGCCACATATCTAATCAAAAGTCCATTAATGCCATGTCATTTTTCTATTATAAGAAGGGCAATGCTGAACCTAAAATTAAGAGTAAATTCCATTTATCCCCTCAATCTTATAGGTTTGGAAGGAAGGTATTTCTGATCCATTTCCAATCGATAAATATTATTGACAACACTATTTGTGGCCCAAACGTCCCAAATTGGGGTATTTTAGTAATTTCACACCTATTTTTAATAAATGCATAAAATTTGTTCCATTTCTACCCCTCATCAGATTTTAGGTTAATTTTGATTATTTTGTTTAGTTATCTCTCATAATATTAACTCCATTACAATTCTTAAAACAATTTCACATCTACACATGCATTTGTGTATTTCACATAATATAGTTAATGAAGTTAGGTATACCATAATAATACATACGAATACATAATACTAGTATATTATACTCCATTTTTCGTGTATTTTTCGTGTATTTACTACTAAATTGTGTACAATAATTATCATGTATATACCCAACTCTTTTTTTTATTGGTCATTTTCTAACCCTACTACTTTGGACAATATATATACACTTTTAAGTGTCCACTGCCTCGCCTAAACCTATTCCATATCTACTTTCTTCCTATCTTCACTACAATAGAGTAAGAAGATAAATTGAACCATGGTCAATGTGAATGTGAATAAATCATCAAAAATCTATGTGGTATTTCGCGGTAAGAGGCCGGGGTTATATAACTCTTGGTGTGAGTGTGCCCCTATGGTTATTAGAGTCAAGGGTAGCATCTTCAAATCTTTCAAGTGTTATGATGATGCCATTTTAGCTTTCAACGACTTCCAAAAGAATGATTAATCTAAGAACAAGTCCAAATCCAAGGTGTATGTGGTATTTCGTGGTAAGAGACCCGGATTGTACAACTCTTGGCTTGAGTGTACTCCAATAGTAGTAGGTTTCAAGGGTAGTATCTTCCAGGCTTATAACACTTATGATGAAGCCAATAAAGCTTTATATGAGTATCAAAAGGATAATACTGGCTATACAGATCATTGTTCAAGCTCGTTTGTAGATGAAAGTATTGTAGGGTTTGAGGTTGATAGACAATCTAGTGCTATTTCTTCAGCTTTTTTAGCTGGAATGTTTGTAGGGATGAAGATATCAAGTTGATTGTAAAAGTATTTTTCCAATCATGAAATGAAAGCTTTGATTTTAATCTTAGTCGTTAATGGAAAGTTCAATTCTAGATCAATTAGGCATATCATTTTACTTGTGAAGTATTGTCAAGCAGCAATTATAAAGTTGTTTCCATCAGCTTACACTTGCCTAATGTGTCATACATTAAAATTTGTTTTTAGATTCATTAAGTTAGATGAAATTATATTCACGTTGTCTGAAAATTAGATTCAGTTTTGAAGTTGGATTATACCATATACTTAGAGAAAAGAAATATGATAATGCAAGTAAAGCTTGTAATAGTAATGAGTGACCACAACCTCATTTTAATCATCGAACCCATGATCTAAGTCATTGTCCAATATGGTACTAGTTTGGAATTTGTTTGCACATAAAATCTGTTTTGAATCAATAATTAAAAGTGAAATGCTTATTCACATTTATAAGGACGGAGTCATTAGTAATCAATCGTGTAAAAAGCAAAGAAGAATTGGAGAATAATTTTATCAAAACAATAGATTCATTAATAGATAAATCATGGAATGATATTCCATTACATAATTTCAGCAAAAGACCACGACCATTTCAAGAGCAGAACCAAACCAGAATACCATAAGCAAAAGCAACAAAAACACCTACACTATCATACCATGCTATATGCATGGCATGCACAATAGACAAGTTCATAACGGATTACTCAATTTTTGGGGTATCAGGCACAGACTTAGAAGACTTGTTAACAGATTCAGTGTCGCTAGAGATAACAATAACAGAATTCTCCTTGGGCTCACTTTCGGTACTTGGGATGGGTAGGTCATAAACCATGGTGTAAAGAGTGGTTAAGGGGACCGGGCGTTCCAATAAAAGACTTTGGATGTAAACAATGTGACTCTCTTTAACCAACCTCCCTAGCAATTCATTAACCTCACTCTCCAGCTTCCTATGTGTATTCTTAAGATCCTGATACAAAATGTTATGGCTAACTGGTGATCCTTGCAGTGGTTCTGCAACAACGTTCTTCTTTGGAGTCCTATCCATTGTAATGCTTATAAAAGGTAGTTGATTAGGATTAGAAGTGGATTCGTAATTTGTGTTTGGAAACTATTTATAGGAGTTTATTTTTTTTTAGCCATATTAAATAGTATATTAATCCGTATGTGGTCTCACATTTGTTTAAGCATTCTATGTAGCTATTTCACTTCTCTATACAGCCGTTCCACTCTTCTGTGTAGCCATTGCACTTCCCTGTAGGACACGCCTAGCTACAATGAATTGACTTAGAAAATCGTTTGGGGTTACACTTGTCTATCATGTTCAAAAGAATCGTTAAGTGTAGTAACATATGATTGATTGAGTTTGCAAATATATTAGGTATAACATTTGTTATGTGTAGCAACATATACTATAAGTTTTCAATGAAATTAAATAGTCACGTATTAAAAATCAAAACATAATGACTAGTTCCATTGATAAAATTGAAACTGAACAATACAAGTTCAACATTGAAGAAATTCTCAAACTCTCACTTCAACATTGAATATAACAATCGTTGGTGTAGCTTGAACAAGTTCAAAGATAAGAATATGTCCTTTTTTAATGAAATTGTCCTTGAGAAATTTTTTCCATCCCTTCACGAGTCTTCTCCGAACACCACTACACAGTGTTGCAGTCCATTGCTTCCCCTTACATTGGATAGTTGTTTCAACCATAGTAGGATGAAGATAGTGATAGATTTTCTTTGGAAGGCACTGCGCAAACATAAGAAAGAGTAATATTATTGTCGTAGTTAAATTCCTATATTAGAATTAAAAAAGTGGAAGGCTAAAAAAAAGATACCAATGCGTCACGAGTAATGTATGAATAGGGCATCTCCATCTTGAACCATGTTATGAAATCCTCTGCAATCCATCCGCATTTCATTTAGTTTAGATTTGTGTTAACTATTTAATTATGCTTGTGACAATGCATGGTGCAAGTATGTAAAGAGTCCAAATATCACTAAACTTTCAATAATTTCCTCCTCTTATTTGATTTTCCTTCCACGAATTTTATTCAACATTTTAATTTTGAAAATCTGTGCCTATATTTTTCCCTCCATGAATTCCCCCAAAATAAAAGCTACAGCAATAAATAAATAAATAAAAAGTTAGTCGCATGGCAGATGATTATATTCCACCAAAGTGGTTGTGAGTGTATTGAATGAGGTGGGGGTCTAGGTTTCGAGTTTGGTTAGGCTCCATTTTTATTTTGCGTCCTTTTTTAAACCCTAAACCCTAGACCCTAACCCTGAACCCTAAACCCCTTAGGGGTCGTTTGGTTGGTTTGATAAGGAGAATTGTTATCCCACGTTTGATTAGTAATATTAATTGATTTTATTATAGATTTTATTGTTAAAATATTGTTATAACTTATACCAGGGGATTTTCTTGATATGTAGTCCAGCCAACCAAATGACTCCTTAAGGTTACCGGTATAAATCTCTACAAATAATCACATATATAAGTGTGTTATTTTGCCTACATGATGCAATTGTAGTGAGTGATCATATGTTATGACACTCTTACACCTCCCACATTAGTCCTTGCGGTGAGTTAACGCCACCGATAACATGTCGTAGTATTTATGATGCTATTGTATACATGTCATCAATTGCAATTGTATTCTTGTGCCTTCATGATGCAATTGAAGTGAGTGATCATATGTTATGACACTCTTACACCTCCCACATTGGTCCTTGCGGTGAGTTAACGACACCCGGAACATATCACAGTGTTCATGATGCTATTGTGTACATGTGATCGATTTTAATTGTGTGATTGTGACTATATTATGCAATTGAAGTGAGTGATAATAGATAATGACATAATTACATGTCCCATATATAATAATTTTCCATGATTAATTAATATAAAAATAAAATATTCGAATTATTTTATTAAATGTAATTTCTATGGACTCATTAATTAAATGACACAATAATTTCAGTCCAAAATATGCAATTAGGGTCATTATTGAAAGAAGAAGTGTCATTAATGTCTATGGTTGTAATTTCATGTCGTTTAGTGCGCCTTAATTTAATTGCACAGCTATTGAGACCAACCACAACATTAATTAAAGAAAGCAATTAAAATTTAGTTGTTTGGCAGAAGATGCTAATCCAGCTTAGTGGTGTTTACTGTACTTACCTGATGTGGCGGTTTAGGGTTCGAATTTGGATAGACGCAATTAATTATCTTTTTTTTTTAAAAAAATCTACTTATTGAAACCTTAAACCCTAACCCTAGACCCTAACCCTAAACCCTAACTCTAAACCCTTAACACTAAGATTTACTAATGTAATTTCGTAATATTCATACTTATATTAGTAATACTATGTATCAGCTATAACACATTTCTTGTTCCTACATGTTGCAATTGATGCTAGTGATCAATTATTGGTCAATGTATTAGTAATCACCGGTAATATGTCGTATTGTACGTGATGCTATTATATACAAGTGATCACTTATAATTTCCATCATTGTCCCTTCATGAGGCAATTGTAGTGATTGATCATAGTTATTGACACCCTTACACTTCCATTATTGGTCTTTGTGGTGAGTTAAGATCACTAGCATAATGTCGTAGTGTTAATCATGTTATTGTATACAAGCAAACATATAATTTCCATCCTTGTGACTTCATGATGCAATTTAGTGATTGATCATAGCTAATGACACCCTTTACACCTCCCACATTGGTCCTTGTGGTGATTTAAGGTCACAGGTAACATGTCGTAGTGTTCATCATGCTATTGTATAAATGCGATCACATAAATTTGTAATATTGTGACAATTATAGTGAGTAATCATAGCTAATAACATTGTTCATGTCTAATTAGTAATGTCATAAAATATTTTAAATATTTTATTAATTAAGTAGAGTAGGTGTCATATTACACTGAAATGTCAATCCAAACTATGCAATTAGGGGGTCATTATTTAAACAAACAGTTTTATTAATATTTATATTTACAATTTTACGTCATTAAGTGTGCAAAAATTAAATAACGCACCTATTGAGTATCAATTTTAAACAAACACCCTCTTGAACGGGTGTGACAACCTCTATTTAAGAAGCTAATCAGTGCTTCTCATATGCATTACAACTAAACACCATCTCTAAAGCGTCCCTTCATTTTTTGAGAAGAAATCCATTTGCCAATAGAAGTACGGTTTGATACATTTCTTTTTAAATTTATTAGATTTTATTAGTGTTTTTCTTTTAATTTTTGGATGATGTTAGTGTAAATTAACTCTGATTTTTCTTTTGCAGTCATGGAAGGTGAAAAAAGCAATGACTGAAAACCAACTAGCAAGTATGACAATATATTCTGTATGCATAAGTGTGTTCGTGAGCGTGTTATCGACATGCAGGTCAAAATTGATGACATTTAAGAGATTGTGAAGGTTCTTGAGAGTAACCAGGCCAAAATTATGAAAATCCTTGACAGGATTGAGAAGTTATCAGAGGCTGCTGTTAGTGCTGTCGGCCTTCATCCCTATGATTATGTTTCTGCTCCAATGTCACCCAGTTTCTAGTTTAGTTATATGTTGTTTTAATTCCTCAATCCCCCATAACTCATGTTACGTACTTGTTTGCGAAGTGTGGGTTATGTATTAGTAAGGGATGGTTGTTTTTGAGGATTTTTTATTATGTTTTGGATGGTTGTTAATCTTAGACGGGTTTGATGAGTTAATATATGGAAGAATTATGTTCTAAGAATGTTTGTTATTAATTTCTGTTGTTGTTGTTTACCACCATTGACATTCAGAAAAAACACTTTCTTAAAAAAATATATGAAGGAAAAAATTAAAGGCAGATTCGAAAAAAATTGTTCTAAGATGAAGATACCTCATTTTATGGAAATTTCATAATGTACATAAAGGCAGATTATAAATGCATACTTTATTCATAAAATATGACAATTTCTCAAATTTTAAATTATACCAATTATTTTACAAAAAGGATGAAAAATCTTATTTAAACGTCTCCAATTCGATGCAATAAGGTGTAAGTAGGATTACGTGAATTCATTACCTCATAAATCATAGTTGTTATTTGATATAAGCAAGTAATAGCACCGTCCTATTATAACTACCTATTGATTTCACTAAGATACATCCAAGATGATGCACTTTGAAAGAGATTTGGACTAATCACATAGAACACTATTAGGATTAGAACGTTTCTGCGCATTGATTGTTAAATAAATGTGTGTATTGATTGTTATGTGAATGTGTGCACATTGTACATATAAAAAGACACACAATAATTAGAATCCCTATACAAGCCACCAATTCAATTGGTTTGGCGTGCATGGGTTCTTGCAATGCATGCATCACTTGATTTGTTGCCTTTCCATTACCCAATACTCATTCTATTTAAACCCTAACACATTCCATAGTGTAATCATCATCCCATACCATATCTTTGAAGAACCACTTTTTTCTGTCAGTGTATAATCATATCTATACCAACTCTACAAGACTGAATGGGTAAGTAATCTCACATGTGGGAGAATATATGCTTCATCCAATGTCAGTTAAAAGATCACAATTTCAACTTTGCAATAATTCTTATTATTCCCTTATTTACAGCCTTAATGTTACTTTTTGCAAGATGAACATCAATTATCCTATTCCTGTTGTTACTTCACAACATATTATGAATATCAGCTGGGCATTGAACAATGTTATCATTCATATGCTAGAACTTCGTTCTGAAATTGCCAATCTCAATCTCCGTGCAGATCAACAAGTTTTTCCTATAAACTGGATAGTGAACAATGTTAATTTTCAGGTGCAAGAATTGCGTGGTGAAATTGCCAATCTTAATCGCCTTGTGGATCAAGTTAAACGTAGCCAGGACGAGATGATGGCTCCTATGGAAGCTGTTGCAAGTAGGATTCAGAGAAAGTGTCAATCTACCAAACTTGTTATTGAATCCCCAAGCTCAAGTGGTGTAGGGAAGTTTTTTTAGGTTTTTTTTTGGTTCAGTGGGTGCTATGTAAGCAAGATAATATATGAAGGCTAGTTCCTTCATAAATCAAAATCAAATGCTATTTTTATGACTTATTACAATTTATTTCACAAGTTATTTAATCCCAATTTATACCAATTGACATTTTATTCGTCTTTCAAATGTGACAAAAAAATATAGACTAAACATTAGTAATAATTTAACAACTACATTATCTGGATATAAATATAGAGTCTTAACATAACAAAAACTTGATAAAACAAAGAAGAAACATAGCATACACATCTTAGCAACAGTTCAACCAAACAAACCCTAGACAAAAATACACAAATTGACCATTGTCAAGATAAGAACTTAACATTAAAAAAAAAAAAAAAACAAAAGTCTTGATAATACATGTCACCAAAAACCATAGACCAAGTAACCCTAACATTTAACATTCAATCAATTTGAAGAGGATCTGCACTTGTTCCTTCACCATCATAGTCAAACATCACCCTAAAATCAGTACTATCACTAGAACTTGATGAACTTGATAATTCATCGTCAAAATCAGCACCAGAATCACGAGGTTGTCCCATAATGTGAACTCGACAAACAAATTTACCATCATCTAAACCATCCACAATACTAAAATGAAGTGCCTTATCAACCCTCAATTTGTTGGCCTTTATGAATTTTAACCAACCATTCCCTAGCCTTTTCTTCTCTTTATGTATAACAAAGTGCATATCGTGTTCATCATTACCACATAGCACACGAGCAGGAACTGATTCATTAGGCAAAAAAGGGAGTACATGTTTTGGGAAAATCTATTAACATGAAAAATTCAAAAAATAAAATATTACAAGCTATGGATATTTTAAAAAAATTTAAAAAGATAAGCAAAAAAACTTACGAAATCATCCGTAGTTACATATGATTTGGTTAAGTTCGCAAGAAAGGTCTCCATTCCAACAATGTTTATAAAGGTTCCGGGTCCAAAGTACTTAAGATTGGTTGCATCAGCCTCCATTTTTTGTGGGTTAAAAGTTAGTATGAAAATTTTCAGTTTTCTTACAAAGAAAGTAGAACCTTTGTGTCTCTTTAAATAAGGAAAGGTGAAGGAGTTGATGGTTAGGGTTTTGGTTAGTTGTTTAGTTTGTTATAAAATATAATAAAGTCAGTGGAATAGCAGATGATGCTATTCCAGCAAAATGGTCAAAAGTCACATATTAGGAGGTTGGGGCATAGGGTTCGAGTCTAGTTAGGCACAATTTAGGTCTATTTTTTTGCATGCAAGCTTTGGTTAGTTGTATAGTTTGTTATAAAATATAATAAAGTGTGTGGAATAGTAGATGATGCTATTCCAGCAAAATGGTCATAAGTCACATATTTGGAGGTTGGGGTATAGGGTGCGAGTCTAATTAGTCACAATTTAGGTCTATTTTTTTGCATACAAGCTTTGAAGAAGTAGTCTTTAAGTAACCCTAACATTTCTTTTTGCATACAAGCTTTGAAGTAGGATTTAAGTAACCCTAACATTGGATACATCAATTCATACTATTGAAGTTGCACATAAAATCACTGGTAACAATAGTTGAAAAAATATCATTATCATGAAGAAATTTATTTTCTATGAATGAAACTTACATAAGACGATTTTCATTAAGTTTCATTATAAAAAGAATGTAAATAAATTAAGAAGGATTCTATGTCAAAACCAACTAAAAAAAGGCTCAAAATTATATCATATCTAATTAAACCGTCAAGTCTTCAATGTCATCGTTTAGATCGGGCAAGCTACCAAGTGGTGATGTTGGAGCTCCACCTTGCTGCAACATGAAAAAAAATTTAATTAGTGTAAAATATGTCATAGTTAAAACAAATATTCCATGAACTATAGTAAATATGCAAGTAAATCTTACCTCATTTCCATCATCTTGCACGTTAATGCCTTCACTGCCTCTACCACCTGCCCTACCACCAGCCCTACCACCACCTCACCCCCACCTCTACTACCTCTACTACCAATTCTACTACCCCTACCACCACCTCTGCTACTCCCACCTCCTCTAAAACTTCTAAAATATGTTTCAAGTCGTCCTCTATACCGGCTCAACCGTGGACGTCCTCGTGAACGAGTGTATCGAGGGTTACGTAAAATAGTTGCATCACCCTCACCCAGACTTACAGGGTCAACGTAAACATCAACCTCATTGAACTCTTCCAATGGCACCAATTGCTCGATAATTTCATCATTCCAATTTGAAATCTCATGCTCAATTTTGATCATCATATATTTGATATATTTCCTCTTCACCTCACTATCCAATGCCATATCACAATTCCGCTCAAAATGCTTTAGAAGATCCTGGTACATCACGTACTCGGAAGTCATATTGGGATAACCTCCTAAAATAATCGCTTCAAGTGTGGACGAATAACATATATTCTCCACCTATCCAATATACCTTTGGCCAATAGTTTCATTTCTTTTTATGAGACAAAACCTTGAGTATATGGTAGCATAGATATCCTCTACTTTCAAACCATTTGCAGGAGCAACTAAGATATTCACCAACACCCGTGTACCTAACAGTGAAGAAAAATGGATCTCTATGGATAAAACTTGTCTTTGAATAATCAGTTATACTGTATTTCTCCACGCCAGGTTCTGCTTCATCATCCTCAAGGGGGCTGATTTCACAATGCATGTGTTTCTGAATTTGCTTTTGGAACAATTCAAATATTTCGCGAGTATAGCAAGCTTGAAGTTGTGCCTCCCATGGGAACTCAGACAAACATTTCAATTCAAAATAATTTGACCTATATTCTGCTTCCATCTCTTTCTCATATTTTTCTCTTATGGCTAACTCATATTGATGAACAAATTGCTTAAGAGTGCCTTGACGGGTGATAAATCCATCAAAGGAAGCATGCATTCCTTCACTTCTTTGAGTAGACAACATCCTTGTCCAAAAATGATCATCTAGGTATGCAGGAACCCATTTTTCCCCTTCTAAATAAAGCTTAAGAAACCACTCTCTTCCATTCAAGTTGTATTTTGCAATGTATTCATTCCATCTATTCTCAAACTCAACTATAGTAATACTTTCAAGCACCATGGTCTTAAATTCTGACTTTGCTCTTTTTGAATAACTAACCCCGCTTAACCTCACAGGCAACTTAGAGAATATATGCCATACAAAATATTTTTGTACCGTACTAGGCATCAATTCATGTAAAGCTGCCTTAATGCTTTCACACTGGTCAGTCAAGATAGCATTTGGACAAACATCATCCATGGCCCTACGCCATGTAGAGATCACCAACAAGTAACTTCCAATATCCTCATTAGACAGGAGAGCACAACCCAAAAGTATGGATTTTCTATGCGGATTGACACCAACAAACGAAGCGAATGGCATATTATACCGATTCACTAGGTATGTTGTATCTAATCATATAACGTCATGGAACATATCATATGCCACCTTTGAGTGAGAATGCACCCATATGACGTTACAAATCCTACCTATATTATCAACATCAATTGAGTAGAAAAACTCCCTATCTTTTTGTTGCATATCAGTAAAGAACCTTAGTAATACTTGTGCATCCCCTTCTTGCAATTCAAACTTCCTACTATTCATAATATAATTTCTACAGTCCTTAGGTGTGCAACCCAAATTCTCCGGCCCATCACCAAGCACTTCAGCTACTCTTATGTTCTTGGACGGTCTTACGCCAGCTAGATCATTAGCTTTAAACCATCTCTTGAGAGAACTACTAACCTTCCTGTGACCGGCCATAAACTGTGATAGTGATGGTTTCAATTTATGATTATGAGTTCTAATAACTTTAGAAACACGACATGATCCATCTTTTAACAATATTCCATTGATTTTAGCCATACAATTTATTTTTTTGCCAGATTTCTTATGTTTTGGTTTCATCGACCTATGACAACCATATTGCACATACCTTACCCTATCACCCCCTTTTTTGTTGCACGTTCTTTTGACAATACAAAACCCTAATAATCTTGCATGCACTTTGTAAAATTCAAACAAATATTTAGTACCTTTAAACCTCGTTCTAGGAAGTGGCCCTATTGCTAGATCATCTTAAAAAATCTCATCACCCATTTGCCTGTCCTCTCCATTTTCTAATACTTCTACAACTTGATCGTCAAAATTATCATCATCATCATCATCATCATCTTCACCATTTTCTCCATCGTTATGGGCCCCGTCAAATTCAATGTCCTCTAAATGGTTTTCATCATCCCTCAAACTATCGTCTGACGTCAGCCCTAGAGCTCTATGTAATTCATTTCTTACGTGATCTGTATTAGGACTTGATGGATTGATGTCCATGTTTAAAAATAGTTAAGGATTTTGTGTTTAGTGTTTGCCAAATGGTGTTGCTAAAAACGGTAAAGGAATAAGAATGGAATTCTAATAGAATGGTATATTTGGTGGTAGTAAAAATGTGTATGGTAAAGAGTATTTTGAAAAACTAAAATACAGTCCGTATACATGTGTATTTTGAAATATATTCTAATTAATAGAGAGTATTTTGAAAAATAAAAAGCTTATATACAACGTATACTTATACATATCACTATGTTTAATTAGTAGAGCACCCTTTCATCTCCCACACATGCATTGTTTTGTATGGATCAAGATTTTGGGAAGATGCAACATTTAATAGTCGGTTGGAGAGAAAATTTTGGAGGGAAAATAGTTTAAGTGGCCAAATACCCATGAAGGGCACCATAGTAATTATACGAGTGTGGCCATGATTGGTGTGGCCGAATAGCATCACCCTAATACGCTAAGGATATTTTTTTATTCTTTTCATTAAATGATTTACTCAAAATTCTATAATACCTTGAAGTATTCCTTTACATTTTCCAATGAATAAACTAAAGAGATCATTTGAAATCATTAGGTAACTAAAGGCCGGCAGAATATATAAATATATGAAAGGATGATTAGTATTCATGCTGCCTAAGACGAGCTTGAATAGCAAGCAAAGCTGTAAACCATGGAACGGAAGGTTAACATAATCTCTAAAGAATTTATCAAACCCATATCTCCCACGCTTAGCCACCTTAGATTCTTGAAACTCTCTGCTTTTGATCAGGTTGCTCCACTCATTCCCGTTTCTTTAATCCTATACTACCAGAAAACAGAAGCGGCAAACAATATTTCATCAAAGTCACGGATAATACTTCTCAAGAAATCCTTGTCCAAAACGTTGGCTAGCTTTTACCCATTTGCAGGAAGAATCAATGATGACAACACTTCAATCAACTGCAACGACCGCGGAGTGCCCTTTTTTGAGGCAGTTGCCCGTGATGATTGTCTAAAAGAGATTCTAGGACAACCGAAAAATACTCCAAAGCTAACTCGAAATCTCCTCCCCTATGACACGTCCCTTCTATTCCCATCAATCCCGCTGCTTATTCAGGTGACGTACTTTGAGTGTGGAGGTATGAGTGTTGGTGTCTGCCTTTCACACAGGGTTGCAGACGCTGCGACTATGGACATATTTATCAATAACTGGGCAGCTGTCACGCGTTGTGACGACGACAACGACCCTAAATCCACACATTTTGTGGCTGCTGCTAAATTCTTTCCACCCACTAGTCCGAAGCTGTCACTTCTTCAAGCAGAATTAAACATCAGACCTGAGCCAAGTGTTACAAAAGTTTTCGTGTTTGATGCTTCCAGTATTGCAGCTTTGAAGGCTAAGGCTGTCAGCGACAGTGTAAAGGTGCCTACTCGTGTCGAAGTTGTGTCGGCTCTTATTTGGAAATGCGCTATGTCTGCTTCGAAGAAAAGATCTTCTATTTTGTTTCATGCTGTGGACTTACGGAAAAGACTGGTACTACTGGACCCTCCTTTGCCAAACCATTGTATTGGCAATGCGGTTGCATTCTTCACAGCACGAATTCCTAGTGGTGAAAAAGATATTGATAACTTGCCTGCCTTAGTCACTTTGATAAGGGAAGGCTCATCGAAATTTAGGGATGAATATGAGAATAAACGAAGAGGGAATGATGCGATCTCCGCAATTCTTGATGCTTTCACGGTAGCAGGAGTTGAACTCGTCAAAGACGATTTCGTGGAGAAATATCGGTTCACAAGCTGGTGTCGTTACAAATTTTATAATGCCGATTTTGGCTGGGGAAAGCCATCTTGGACCAGCAGTACTGAATTCCCAGGCAAGAATCATACACAGTTAATGGACTCAAGGGATGGTTCTGGAATAGAGGCATGGGTATGTTTGCAGGACACCGAGATGCAGATATTTGAACGAGAGCTTGACCTGCATAACTTGAGGGATTTGATATGTCAATCGAAATGAAATGCTGATTCCATTGCTATCGACAGTTTATCATTTTCCATTTCTTCAAACTCAGTCGTATGCATCTTACCATTTATTGCTATCGTGGTTCTTTTTATATGTTATTTTTATTTTTATTTTTTATGTTCTGTTTTTTACTGAGCATCTTAAATTTAATTTGTTGGTGATTTATTTGGCTAATTTACTCTTTAATTTTTCCATTTTAAATGACACAGAGTAACTATCGAACTTAGCTACTTGGAGAAGAGGACAATCAAGAGAGAAAATTTTAGAGAGAGAAAGTTTTAATTCTTATATATGAATTTATCATCAATGGTGAAGTGTACAAGCTATAAAGGAGTATAAGCTAAGCTAACTATCTAACCTAAGTTCTAACCCACTTTCGTTGACCAACTAACTGTGCTGACGCAACAATAATTAAATATCTAACTTCTTATAAGTACTCCGTATAAATATCCGTTTCAAATTATTTGTCATTTTTGAAGTTCAAAACAACAATAATAATTATTTTTTTCATTTAATCTATTGTAGTAATTGTGTTGAAGACTACAAGTATCTCAATTATGAGTTAATTTTATGATTTTTCTTAATATGGATAAAATAGTCAGTAATTCTTCATCATTACTCCCTCCGGTCCATATTATTTGATATTTTGGGTGTTTTCACGCGTATTAAGAAAATAACTTTTTTAGTATTAATTAGCAATGTAATTGACTATATTAGCCCTTATTCAAGCCATTATTACTTATCATTTTGTTTAAAGTCATTTATTAGCAAGGGGTGACATTGTAAAATTCCATCTTGATTTTCGAAAAGATCAAATATTGTGGACCAAAAAAAATAAGCTAAAACATCAAATAAAATGGACCGGAGGGAGTAATAATTTTATTATTAAAGTGTAAAAGTAAAATAGGATAAATTAAATGAGACGGAGGAAGTGTTGAACCCCAAAAATTACCGGTTAAGTATAAATTTCGGGTACATTCAACAATATGATGATTCTAAAGGAAATATTTTGGAATCGTCACCTAATTTAGAAAAATTAGGAACCAATTGTTAAATAATAAGTACAAATTTCTTCCTTTTTTAAAAGGATCATAACTTTAGAGACTTTGAGTACGTGATTCAATTATTTTCGAGAGAAGGTCTTTTATTATTAAAGAGCACTTTCGAAAATCCACCAAAAAGGTGATTATTCCGATGGTTTTCATGAATAAATAAAATAGAATAAGTAACTAGGAAAAGTAAAATATGTAAACAAATAATAAGTAAATAAATAAATTATTAAATAAATAATTAAGCAAAGAAACAAATAAATAAATAAATGAACAGATAAATAAACAAATAATTACTATTTAAAAAATAAATAATAATTAAAGGGAGGTAAAATTTAATTGTAATTTTATTGCACTCGTTATTTAACAACAGTTCTTAAAATTTACAATTAATTAACAAATTTAAAAAAAGAAAATAAAGCATTCACAAGGCAGTCCTTGCATTAAGACAATAGTAACTCACAATAAATTTATCCTACAGAGCTCCTAACCGTTCTACAGAAATTCCTATAACATGGATTCTATAGGAAATACGAAAAGAGATAGTAGAGAAAATAGAACCTGGGGATTTGCAAATTTAACTCCCAAGTTGAATGCCATGCAAATGTAACTGTCCCCAAATTCCAAAAATATTCATGTCAAACAAACAAACCAGGAAAGAAATCAGTTATAGAATAAAGGAGAACTCGAAGGAAATAACAATCATATATAAGAGATACATCTTTCATGTATTTCTTCCATTACCAAGTAAAAGAAAGTTCGCTCAAACAATTTCTTGGTTCTTTCCATTTAACAGAACAGACCCTAAGACTCAAACTATCACTCATGAAAGAATAGAAAGAACAAACAGAATTTCCATTTTTTATTAAAGACAAGATAATAACAGCTAATGACCAGACCTAGCAATAGTTCTTTTTAACATATTTCTAGTTCTTCTAGTACGAGCCATCTGGGTAACAAAATACATAATGTTAGATTTTATCTATTTGGCGGTAGGCATCTCACACGTAAAGAAGGAACAAGTAAGAATGAAAGATAAAGACACATCGCATCGCACTCTCGTAGAATAACGATTATGGGAATGGACGGCTACATAACCATAGTTGAGATTCTACTACCGACATGTGCTCCATTAATCACAGGAATAACCTAGGGTCCGATACCAACTCTGTCACGATCCAAGATAGAGCCGTGACCGGCGCTTAGGAGCTAAAGTCCCCTAACAAGTCTTACCAATATTTTACAGAAAATTGGACAGAGTTTTCCCTGTTTTAGGACTATCCAAAAATTTACATGCTTTCAGCAAACACCAAAAACCAACCAACAACAACTAAGCCATCCATAATCAATATCCTTACGCACCAGTAATAATGAAAAATATCACGTCTATCTCCATATACCACGAGAACATCTAACAGGATGTAATAAGCTCTTAAAAACTAAAATACTCGTAAGACTAACTTATTACTGGAAAATCCAATTGGTTAACCAACTGACTAATAAAATAAGCAATGAATAACTAAATGGAGCGACTCTAAAAGTTCCAACAAAATAGGCGGTGACAAATAGATCAAACTTCTTGCCCATGCGAATCAAATGTGAGACTCACCATGATTGTCAACTCGTACACTCTGAGAATGGCTACAACACCTATTGTCTCTAAAAAAAATAGCGAGGAGTGAGTCGCAACTCAGTGAGTAACAATGCTTATCCACAAGCTTTTTAAGTAACAAGTCAAAAACATGCCTATATATATATATATATATATATATATATATATATATATATATAATCAAATGTGAGACTCACCATGATTGTCAACTCGTACACTCTGAGAATGGCTACAGCACCTACTGTCTCTAAAAAAAATAGCGAGGAGTGAGTCGCAACTCAGTGAGTAACAATGCTTATCCACAAGCTTTTTAAGTAACAAGTCAAAAACATGCCTATATATATATATATATATATATATATATATATATATATATATATATATATATATATATATATATATATATATAAAATATATCTTATGCAAAAATATATTATGTGAATAAATTACCTTTTCAGAAACACTATACAGTAAACAATCTTTCCACATATTTCGTGTAAATAGTAAACAACCTCAATTCTGTAGTAAATTCGGTAATTACTATATTATATCAAGTATATGGGTTTGGTAGATTTTCAAGAACGAACCATGTAATCGGTAAAAATTCCTCCTGGAGGAACTCATTAACGGTATGCTAGTTCTACATTCCCACTAGCAAGGACAATAACGGTAATCCGGAAATTAAAGGTGCACCAGGTCTAGCGCACCCGTTATTAGTACGTGGTTCGTCAAGTCTCCTCCCAAAAATATATTTTCTCTGTATAAACCACAAGGCGTTTCAAGTAACAGTACAATAATTTCAAATGACGGTAAAACATGTCAAGTATCGAGTAAAATCATATCATGTAACGGTAAAATAATTTAAGTAAATATCTCAGTTCATATTTAGTAAAAGGACTTGTCCCATGCAATTCAAATTATACAATAACACATTTTATTTAAAAATCAAGTATAAACCATGTAGGTTAAGGAAATACAAATTGTGGTAAGGTCATCACTCACAATACAGACGCGCGTAGCTTAAGTGTATCTTCCACGAGCAATCCAACACCTCGTCCGATCAATCTATAATCACATTGTATTGATCTCGTGTTAAATTCCTTGTTTAGGATAATTCAAAACTAATTAAAATACTCAATCCTTGATGATGCATGATTGAGATTCTATTCTTCAGTTTAGTCAAAAGTCATTACCATTCCTTGTATAGTCATTCAATTTATTTCTCTGCTAGTTCATATTTATACAAAGGAACCACTTTTTACATGATAAAGTCAAATATATAATGAGCAAAAACTCTTAATCCCTACACTATAGAGCTAACAGGATTTGCATCCAACAAATAGTAAACTCCTGATTTTTCTATGTTAATAAATTTTCCTCTTATTTTTCATCGCATCTAGTTAACAAACGTATTAACTAATATAGTCTAGATGTTTGAGTACAGGAAGAAATTAACCAAGGCAAAATGTTTGGTTTACCTTCGTTCTTTTCTTTCCCTGATTCTACTTTGTGTTTCTGCTTTGTGGTTTCTGCTTTGTGTTTGCAATCTGGTTTCATTTATTTCATTGTTTGATTGTATTCCATTCTTGCTTTCTCTGGTTTTTGTTTGCTAACCCACATTGCTTTATTGATTCCTTTGTATTAGCTTGTGCTATCCCACCTTGCTTTTTCGCCTTGCTAAATCTGCTCCCGTGAGTCCTTTTGTGACATAGTTTAGGTGAGTAGTGGCGGTGGTGTATGATGGTAGATTGAGGTCATGGTTAGGGGCGGGGTTCAAGGGTGGTAAGGAGTTTCTGAGGTTGAGGATTGTGTCATGGAATATCAGAACGTTGACGGGAAAGTCTATAGAGTTAGTGAAGATTCTTAAGAAGAGGAAGATTAGTATAGCCTGTGTTTAGGAGATAAGATGGGCAGGAACTAAGGCTCGGGATGTAGATGGGTATAAATTATGGTATTCTGGAGTTTTGAGGGATAGGAATGGAGTAGGTATTTTAGTAGATAGGGACCTTCGCGAGCAAGTCGTCGAGGTCAGGAGGGTGAATGATAGGCTGATGGCAATCAAGCTTGTCATAGGAGGGATCACCTTCAACATAGTAAGTGCTTACGCACCCCAAATTGGCTTGGATGAAGAAGTTAAACGGCGCTTCTGGGAGGATCTGGATGAGTTATCGCGCAGTGTCCCTGTCAATGAGAAGCTAGTCATAGGAGAGGATTTCAATGGACACATAGGGGTGTCTTCGGGTGCCTATGATGGGGTGCATAGAGGTTTTGGATTTAAAGATAGAAATGAAGGAGGAGTTGCTCTTCTCGAGTTTGCTAAAGCTTTTGATCTGGCTATAGCAAACTCGAGTTTCCAAAAAAGAGATGAGCACCTAGTCACCTTTTGTGGTAGTTCGGGGGCAAGGACTCAGATTGATTTCCTCCTTCTAAGAAAATGCGATAGGGACGTGTGTAGGGATTGTAAGGTTATTCCAAGCGAGAACCTTATTACTCCTCAGAGGCTCATAGTCATGGAGCTTGATATTGTAAGGCCGAGGAAGAAGAGGGCTGTGCCAGAGCGTCCTCGAATCAAGTGGGGTACTCTGACCATTGAGAAAATTCGGGAGTTGGGGAAGAGGCTGGATGCTATGGGTGCCTCGGAGAGTTGTAGGGACGCGAGTAGTATGTGGTCTAGGACTAGGGAGTGCATCGGGGGGGGAGGGGGGGGGGGGCGCCAGAGAAGTGTTAGGAGATTCGAAGGGAAACTCCTATAGACACAAAGGAGACTGGTGGTGGAATGAAGATGTCAAAGCGAAAGTTGACGCTAAGAAGGTTGCATAAGGTTGCGTATCTGAGGTTACTGGAAAGCAGTGACGAGGAAGACAAGAGGAAGAATAGGGAGGATATAAGACTGCAAAGAAGGAAGCGAAGTTAGTAGTCTCAACGGCTAAAACAACAGTATTTGATAGCCTGTATAAAGAGTTAGCCGAAAGAGGGGGAGACCAGAAGTTATATAGGCTCGCAAAAGCGAGGGAGAGGCGGTTGCGGGATCTAGACCAGGTTAGGTGCATCAAGGATGAGGATGGTGAGGTATTAGTAGAGGATGCCCATATTAGACAGAGGTGGAAGGCGTACTTCCATAAACTCTTAAACTCTGAGGAGGACAGGCATATCGTGTTGGGGGAGTTAGCGCACTCAGAGAGTCGCTGAGATTTTGGGTATTGCACGCGTATAAGAGTAGATGAGGTCAAGGAGGCAATCCGTAAAATGCGTAGGGCTAGACTAGATCCTAGTGGAGTTTTAGAAAAGCGCAGGCAGAGTTGGTATACAGTGGCTGACTAAGTTGTTTAATGTCATCCTTAGGACGACAAAAGTGCCTGAGGAATGGAGATGGAGCAGGATGGTATCATTGTACAAGAACAAGGGTGATGTTCAAAACTGCAACAACTATAGAGGTATCAAACTACTCAGTAACACTATGAAAGTCCGGGAGAGGGTTGTAGAGATGAGGATGAGGAAGAATGTGGCTATTTTCGAGAACCAATTCGGATTCCTGTCTGAGAGATCAACTACGGAAGCCATTCATCTTTTGACAAGGCTAATAGAGCAATATAGCGATAAAAAAAGGGACTTATATATGGTGTTCATTGACTTAGAGAAAGCGTATGACAAGGTCCCTAGGGAGGTTCTATAGAGATGCTTGGAATCTAAAGGTATTCCGGTGGCGTACATTTTGGTGATTAAGGATATGTACAAAGGAACCAAGACCCAAGTAAGAACAGTGGGGGGTGACTCTGAGCCTTTCCCGGTCGAGATGGGGCTGCATCAGGGGTCAGCGCTTAGTCCATTTTTATTTGCGCTGGTGATGGATGGGGTCCCTCGGAGTGTTCAAGGAGAAGTGCCGTGGTGTATGTTATTCGCATATGATATATATTTTGTGGATGAGACACGCAGAGGTGTCAATGAGAATCTGGAGGAGTGGAGGCAGACTTTAGAGTCTAAAGGCTTCAGACTAAGCAGGACGAAAACTGAATACATGGAATGCAAGTTTAGTGCCGCAACTGATGAATAAGATATGGAAGTGATGTTGCATTCTCAAGTCATTCCCAAGAAAGGAAGCTTCAAATATCTTGGCTCAATTCTCCAAGGTAATGGAGAAATTTATGATGATGTCACTCATCGTATAGGAGTAGGTTGGATGAATTGGAGGCTTGCTTCTGTTGTTATATGTGATAAGAGAGTGCCACCTAGGCTTAAAGGCAAATTCTACAGAGTGGTCCTTAGACCAGCTATGCTCTATGGAGCAGAGTGTTGGCCAGTTAAGAACTCACACATTCAGAAGTTGAGCGTGGCAGAAATGAGGATGCTTAGATGGATGTGTAAGCATATTAGGTTGGATAAAATTAGGAATGAAGTCATTCGGGACAAGGTAGGTACCGCGCCAGTGGTGGAGAAGATGCGAGAAGCAAGGTTGCGCTGGTTTGGACACGTAAAAAGGAGGAGTGCGGATGCGCCGGTAAGGAAGTGTGAGAGGTTGGCAGTGGTTGGTCTACGGAGAGGTAGAGGTAGACCGAAGAAGAACTGGGCCGAGGTGATTAGACAAGATATGACCCAGATCCAAATTACCGAGGACATGACCCTAGATAGGAAAGCGTGGAGGTCGAGGATTAGGGTAGAAGGGTAGGTAATGGTAAGATGTCTTCTATCTTCTTAGTTGTAGTATTATGCTTATTTAAGCTATTTTCATCTTAGTAGTCGCCTTTATTTCTACTTCTATTATCTGGTTATTTTCTACATACTTTAGCTGTGTCGTGGAGTTCTAACGTGTTTGCACAATGTTTCTTTAGCTGAGGGTCTTTCAGAAACAGCCTCACCACCTTGGTAGGGGTAAGGTCTGCATACATCTCACCCTCCCCAAATCGCACTTGTGGGATAGACTGGTATGTTGTTGTTGTATTATTACTATTATTATTTTTTAATAAATGAATAGTATGCCCTTTTTTTTTTGTTTTTAATATAGGATATTACATTCTCTTCCACTTAGGAAAATTCGGTCCCCGAATTTAATTTAAGTGCATACCTGTAGATTGAAAAAAGTGAGGATACTTGGCACGCATATCATCTTCCATTTCCCAAGTAGCTTCCTCTACTGAATTATTTCTCCATAAGACTTTGACGAACACAATTTCTTTTCTCTGTACCTTCCTTACTTGACTCTCAACTATGGTTATCGGTTCCTCTTCATAAGATAATTTTTCATTAAGCTGTATAGTCGGTGCCTTAAGTACATGAGAAGCATCTGGTACATATTTCCGTAGCATAGACACGTGAAACACATGATGAATGAATGATAACTAATGAGGAAGAGCCAAATTATAAGCCACGGCTCCAACTCGATCAAGAATCTCATACGGTCCAATGAATCTCGGGCTCAACTTCCCTCTTTTCTCGAATCGTGTGACTCCTTTCACCTGGGAGACTCGTAGGAACACACGGTTCCTCTTCATAAGATATTTATCTACATAAGCCTTTTGTCTACTTTGAGCTGTGAGCAATCTATGCCTAATCAACTGGACCTTATCAATAGCTTCCTATATCATTCTGGTCCTAATACCTTAACTTCACCGGCTTCAAACCATCCAAATGGAGAACGATAATGCCTACCATGTAAAGCCTCGTAAGAAGCCATCTGAGTGCTTCCCTGATAGTTGGTGTTATAAGCAAACTCAGCTAAAGGAAAGTAAGCATCCCAACTACCTCCAAAATCAAGAATACAAGCTCTTAACTTGTTCTCTAATATCTGTATAGTACGTTCAGACTGCTTGTTGGTCTGAGGATGGAAAGTAGTACTAAGGTCTACTCAAGTACCCAATTCTCTTTGGAAAGCCTCTAGAAGTGGGAGGTGAACTGTGATCCTCTGTCAGAGATAATGGGCACTGGAACCCCATCGAGTCAGACAATTTTATTCAAGTATAATTATGCACATCTCGCACCACTGTATGTAGTTTTAACCGGTAAAAAGGGTGCTGACTTTGTAAACTGATCTATAATTACCCATACAGAATCATATCCTTAAAGTGTACGAGGCAGCCCAGTAATGAAATCTATGGTAACTTTCACCCATTTCCACTCTGGGATCTCAAGCTGCTGTAGTAGTCTTGCGGGTTGCTGGTACTCAGCCTTAACTTGTTAGCAAGTTAAACAACTAGTAAAAAAGTTACCAATATCTTTCTTCATTTCTTTTTACCAGTACAATAGCTTCAGGTCATGGTACATCTTAGTGGATCCAGAAAGTATAGTGTATCTATAATGGTGAGCTTCCTTGAGAATAACTCATCTTAGCCCATCGATTTCTGGTACACATAACTGGTTGCCTAGTCGGAGAACACCATTACAATCAACACTCCTATTCTTACTTTTAATAGCTAGGACCTCATCTCGATATTTGGACATACGTTCATCGTCATACTGAGTGGCTTTAACACATTCTACCAATGAAGACTTGGCTGGAACATAAGCCAATAATGCCCCTAAATTAGTCACACTGAACCTGATACCTGTACCTTCGAGCTGTGGATATCCTTGGCCAACTATCTCTTTGCAGGAGCTATATGTCCCAAACTACCCATGGATTTTCTGCTCAATGCATCAGGCACAACCTTGGCCTTTCTTGGATGATAGAGAATAGTGCAATCATAATCCTTGAGTAGTTCCATCCATCGACGTTGCCGAATGTTCAGGATTTTCTGCTAAAAATCTATTGTAGGCTCTTGTGGTCTGTATAAATTTCACATGTTTCTCTATATAAATAGTGCCTCAATATTTTCAGAGCAAATACTACTGCATCTACCTCCAGATCATATGTGGGATAGTTCTGTACATCCTTCTTCAATATTCTCGAAGCTTAAGCTATAACACGACCATTTTGCGTGAGAACACATCCTAATCCTACCCTCGAAGCATCACAGAACACCATAAATCCTCCAGAACCGGATGGTAAGGCTAGAACAGGTGTGGTGGTCAAGCATTTCTTGCGCTTCTGAAAAATCAATCTTTGAAAAGTGGGAAGCTCCATGTAACTGATCAAACAGATCATCAATACGAGGCAAAGGGTATTTATTATGTACTTTTACCTCGTTTAGTTATCTGTAGTCAATGCATATTCTTAGGGGCAGATCTTTCTTCTTCACAAATAGCATTGGTGTACCCCAAGGTGATTGATCCATGCTCAATCCTACACCATTAATGGTGAGGAGTGGTCGTTAAAGTATAATACCCGATATGAGTCGGGGTCAATTTTCCAAGAGAACTAGCTTGTCAAGTAAGAGAGTCGCAAAGAGAAATTCAAATAGAGTTTAGTTGAGTCCTAGAAATGGGGTTGTTTGTTGTAAGTCTATGTTAACTACAAAGCATATAAATCAAAGCAAGTAATAGATTTTATATTAAGAGGCTAGGGGTATAAACGGCTAATAGTGGCTTCCAATTAATGGGGATAATAATTTCACCTTCCTAACATGATGTTCGGCATTTTATGCCTATATTTCCTTAATATTTCCTCACGTTTTAGTACTTTATTCGCTCGTCTTATGGTTTATGAATATGGTTTTACACTAATTTCATGTCGTGTGTATGTAGGTTGTTACGCAGTATAATTGGAGCTTTTAAGAGCATGATTGAGCAAGAAAAGATTGGATTTTGATTGAGGATTGGATCGAGCACACGAAGGCACGACACGAGCGAGCAAAGGAGCGAACAAAACAGAAAAATACACTGGCGCTACCAGTGGCGCGGCGCGCCAGCCAAAGCGCCCAGCTTCTGGCGCGTTTGGCTGCGCGCCACGTCCCAAAAGCGGGCTGATTTTGGCGTCTTCTGGTTGGGTGCACGCGTTCCGAGGCGCGGGGCGCCCGTTATAGCGCCCCTTGTGCGCGTTTTTACGTCCTATTTCGTCTAGGCTCGGGTCTAACTTATTACTAGGTGTTTGTAAACTCTATAAATACTCTTTTACTTAGTTTTTCAAGGGAGTTCAGACTTTGGAGCAAATTGGAGAGCTCATAACATCAAGACAAGGGTTTTTCTTCCTTCCATTAATTTATTTCATCATTATTTCATTATTACATCAATTCCTTGTGTTGTTATTATGAGTATGTGTGGCTAAAACTATCGTTCTAGGGTTAGAGTATTTCATGAAGGTTGATGTTTGAAGATTGATTTCCATTAATTGAATCCCATAACGGGTTGCTTATTCTTTCTTGATTTCACTTGTGTAATTGTCAGGGCCCGATTATTACGCATTATCTATGGTTTTTAGATTGAACTCGAAAGAGAGAATTTAATTACGTAATAAGAAAGAATAGGACTAGTTTGTGAACCCGGGCATCGGGGAACCAATTTGTGAGTAGGATAGACATATACTTGCTCGCCTAGTTTAACTCATTACAGAATTCGTTAATGCGTGCACGTGATTCAACCCATAGACATATAGGGATTGGAGTAGCCTGCATAGACCGTGAAGAATCGAAAGGTTTTCACGGGTACATTTAATCTGTTAGTTAGTAACCCGGGATTTAAGAAGTGGAATCAATTGGAGAACTCAACTGGATTGTTCGTAACTCTGACCCTGGACCGTCTCCTTATTACTGATAACAACCAAGTTTTGCTCCATTGCTTGAATTCACTTTTACCATTTAATTACTGTTCTTTAGTTAACAAAATCCTCACTATTGGAAAAAGATCCCTAAATAGTTTAAATAAATTGTTTGCTAGAACTCAGTCTGCATAGTCCTCGTGGGAACGATACTCATCTTATCACTTTATTACTTGTCGACCACGTATACTTGCGTGTGCGTTTGGGAGAAAAAAGTTTTTGGCGCCGTTGCCGGGGACTAATTATTGACTGATTTCTTTTTGAACAGTTTATTACTTACTATTCAGGTTTAATTTTTGTTTTGAGTTTTGTGCTGTTTCAGTTATTAGGTCCTGCTTGATCTTTACCTACAGGAATGGCAGAAGACCAAGCTTTAGCTGTGCGAGATGTTGCTCTCCCCAGCCTGGAGGGAGTAGCATCGAGCATAGTTAAGCCCGCTATCACCGGGGGATTTGAGATTAAGTCCGGCATGATTCAGTTGCTGCATGTGACTGGACAATATGGTGGATTACTTCATGAGGATCCGCAGCAACACATTCAGAACTTCCTGGAGATCAGTGATACTTATACACCAGGGGGTGTTCCTACTGATTATGTTCGCTTGACGTTGTTCCCGTTTTCACTGATTGGGGCAGCAAGGAAGTGGTTAAAGGCTGAAAAGTCTGGGTCTATCACTACTTGGGAGGATTTGGCTAAGAAGTTCTTGGCTAAATTTTATCCATCTGCCAAAACAGCCCGGCTGAGAAGCGAAATTATGTCCTTCAGACAGTAAGAAGGAGAATCCTTGTATTCAGCCTGGGAGCGATTCAAAGCTCTATTGAGAGATTGTCCACACCACAACCAATCCAATGAGGTTGTTGCACACACTTTTGTTGAGGGGCTGAACCAACACACTAAGATCGTGGTTGATGCTGCTGCTGGAGGCCAAGTACTGGCCTTAAATTTTGATCAGATTTATGATTTTCTTGACAAGTTTTCGCAGAGCAATCCTGATTGGCAGGAAGATGGTAGAGCTATTACGCAGAAACCTGCAGGGGTACTTCAGTTAGATGCAGTTTCAGAGCTAAGGGCGAGGATGGATGCTATTTCCAATCAAATTAGCAAGTTAGCTCTGCAAAAGGCTCAGCAACCAGTGGCTCCAGTGCAACAACTCCAGAGCTTTTGTGAGGTTTGTGGTCAAGACCATGCTACAGAGGTTTGCTCTTCTAATCCAGAGTCAGTTTATTACGTGGGTAATCAAAACAGGCTGCAGGGTCAAAACCAGTTTGGTAATGGTTATTATCAAGGTAATACGAGAGCCCCGAATAATTACCACCCACTTCCACCTCCACCACAGCAGGTTAGCAGTTCAGTTGAAGATATGCTAAAGCAGATAATGGCAGGCCAGCAGAGAATGATAGCTGACACTGCAGCCCATGCACAAGCCATACAATTTCTTGCCAATGCTCACAAGAACCTAGAGCACCAGTTGGGGCAGTTGGTGGGAGAAATAAGCACTATGAAAAAAGAGCCTGAACAATGTCTTGCAGTGACTTTAATAGAAGGTGGAGAGCTGATGACCAAGTCCGAGGAGAGAGCTGAAATAGAAAAAGTTGAAAAAGTGGAGAAGGTAAAGAAGAAAGAAGAGAGAAAGGAGGCACCTCTGCCACCTCCACCATTCCCGCAGAGACTTATACCATCGAAGGATCTGGCCCAGTATCAAAAATTTGTGAGTATGTTGAAAGAACTTCAAGTTAATATTCCTTTGACTGATGTGTTTGAATTGATGCCATCCTTTGTGAAGTTCTTAAAAGAAATTTTAGTCAAGAAGAAAAAGCCTCAAGAGATAGATACAGTTGAGTTAGTTGAGGAGTGTAGCACAATCTTGAGCAAGCTACCTCCAAAACTTCAAGATCCTGGGAGGTTTACTATTCCTTGTACCATTGGAGGGCATAATATCACTGGTGCCTTGTGTGATTTGGGTGCGAGCATAAATCTCATGCCTCTGTCTGTTTGCAAAAGGTTAGGGCTAGGAGCAATCAAGCCCTCTTCAGTTACTCTTAAGATGGCAGATGGATCTCTCACTTACCCTGATGGTAAGTTGGAGGATGTGTTGCTAAAAGTTGGTAAGTTTACATTCTCTGCTGATTTTGTAGTCCTAGATTATGAAGAGGACCGAGAAGCTCCAATCATTTTGGGGAGACCATTCTTAGTCACCTCGAAGGCAATTATTGACATGGAGCTGGGTGAGATGACTGGTAGAGCGCATGGAGAAAAGGTTACTTTCAAGGTTTATAATGAGAAGGAGCACATAGCTAAGGTGGAAGAGTGCTCTGTGATTGAATGTGTCAAACAAGAAGATGGAAGTAAACCACATGTGAAGTTGAAGATGGGTTCTCTAAAAGAAGGGAAGAAAGTAAAAGTTCGGCGTAAGAAGAGAAGACATAAAGGCTGGAAGTGAGCTAAAAGTGTCGTCGTGCCACGACGTTAACTAAGGCGCTTCTCGGGAGGCAACCCGAGTTTGTACTTGTATTATTTTATTTATAGTGTCATGTAGTTGTTGTTTTTCCTTGGATTGCAGGTTCATGTAATGCCGAGGCTAAGTGTGGGGTGTCCTCACCCTTGCCTAATGTTGATGATCTGTTGGGGGAAGTCTGAGTACCTCATACGATATGGAAGCTTGGAGGATGCTAGCACCAAGGACTAGAATCTTCAGGGAAGTTTTCTTTACCTTGCACTTGCTTATTTTTAGCACTGAGGACAGCGCTTAGTTTAAGTGTGGGGTGGGGGAACTACCCTTTATTTATTTTTGAGGTTAGGGATGCATGTACCATAGGATTTTTGTTTTGTCACTTGACTTTATTTTGATTTATTTCGTGCTTTAATATATAAAAAAAAAAAAAAAATAGAAAACCAATGAAAAAGTCCAAAGATTTTCCTTTTAGTTTTATTAGTGGTACATGTCATCCACCCCGTGGTTTTTCTTATGGCCTCGGTTCTTTTCCACGGGGAGGCCTTTGAACCGGGTAGTATTTCTATTTTTAGGATTAGGATAGTTAGTTGTAGATGACCTTAGACGAAGGAAATAGGTGGAATGCTAGGTGCCTTTGATGTGTTTGATACCGGTGGACTTGAACTTGATTGCATGTGCTATTTGTGGTGTCCTTGGGTTTTAATTTGATGCATGCCTAAAAAAAATATGGAACAACCCCCTTGAGATGCTTGAGTCCGCTTGCTTGACTTGATTGTGAACCTTTGTGCATGAGTGCTTAAATTTCCACAAGTTGCACTCTAAATGCTTGATTGGGAGTTGTTGATGGAGCCTTTTTGTGTGGATCAGGTGCAATGTGTGTTGTGAGGCATATTCTTGTTTACTCCATGTTGCATGTTAATGTCTAGAACTTGCCCCGTGTGTGTGCAAAGCGAAATCCTAGGTTTGCTCTAGTTGGGAAATGATACAAGGCCTTCTTTTGATTTGCCTGCCCTTACATATATACCTTGGAAAAAATTGTTGTTGTGATTTCTTTGACCCTTTTTGTTGGCACCCACACCCCGAGCCTACCCATTTGTTCTAAATTGTCTCTTTTGGCCCTTTACTCCTTAAGCACTTTAGTTGATATTGTGTAGTTGATTGGAGTTGTGGTTGGAATTGGGAGGTTTTTGAGTGGAGCTAATGAAGGGGAATAATTGAAAATTTGTGAAGTAGTGAAAGGCATTGGCAAGGTTGGATGAAATTGAAATAAGAAAAGAAAAAAAAAAGAGAAAAGGAAAAAAATTGTGGAAAAAGAAATAAAGAGAAAAAGATATCCATTCCTTGCTAGTGTGTGCTTAAAAAAAAAATTGCTACTTGTTGAGAAGGTGTAGGTGTAGAAGTTGTTGATTTGGGTGGCTTGATGAGATTGATGCTTAATTTGAATGTGATGTATTAAAGTGCTTAGGGAGGTAGTCACTATTACCATATGTATCCTACCCGCCCCTTAGCCTACATTACGACCTTTCTAAAGTCCTAGTTAATCCCGATTGGAGTGAGCTTACATTAGTGGAGTCCTACACTACGGGCAAGCCTATGGTACATTGTGTGTGACGTGTGAGATTTTCGTGAGAGTGAGTGAATTCATTTGTTATTGCCCCCGTTCTATTCATTATATTGATGGTTGTGTGTGATCTTTGGGGGGCGCTCTTTTGCTTCATATTGGTGAGGGCACATGGTTTGCATGTAATAGGTGAAGTTGGTGGCTTCTTGGTCGAGTAGATAGGTGTGATTTTGTGGGAGCATGGTTGCATTAAGTTGAGTGTGTGCATTTGAGCTATTTTGGGGTGGTTGTTCTCATATTTTTGGTTTTGTTAAATTGTTGGCATGTTTGTGGATCCATAGTAGTCATGTGTGCATTTGTTCAATGATCGGTATCAACCATAGTCATAGGCAGACCTGTTTTACCTAGGTTGGGAAGTTATTTGTGATTGCTCGAGGAGGAGCAAAGGTTCAAGTGTGGGGTGGTGATGTTCGGCATTTTATGCCTATATTTCCTTAATATTTCCTCACGTTTTAGTACTTTATTCGCTCGTTTTATGGTTTATGAATATGGTTTTACACTAATTTCATGTCGTGTGTATGTAGGTTGTTACGCAGTGTAATTGGAGCTTTTAAGAGCATGATTGAGCAAGAAAAGATTGGATTTTGATTGAGGATTGGATCGAGCACACGAAGGCACGACACGAGCGAGCAAATGAGCGAACAAAACAGAAAAATACACTGGCGCTACCAGTGGCGCGGCGCGCCAGCCAAAGCGCCCAGCTTCTGGCGCGTTTGGCTGCGCGCCACGTCCCAAAAGCGGGCTGATTTTGGCGTCTTCTGGTTGGGTGCACGCGTTCCGAGGCGCGGGGCGCCCGTTATAGCGCCCCTTGTGCGCGTTTTTACGTCCTATTTCATCTAGGCTTGGGTCTAACTTATTACTAGGTGTTTGTAAACTCTATTAATACTCTTTTACTTAGTTTTTCAAGGGAGTTCAGACTTTGGAGCAAATTGGAGAGCTCATAACATCAAGACAAGGGTTTTTCTTCCTTCCATTAATTTATTTCATCATTATTTCATTATTACATCAATTCCTTGTGTTGTTATTATGAGTATGTGTGGCTAAAACTATCGTTCTAGGGTTAGAGTATTTCATGAAGGTTGATGTTTGAAGATTGATTTCCATTAATTGAATCCCATAACGGGTTGCTTATTCTTTCTTGATTTCACTTGTGTAATTGTCAGGGCCCGATTATTACGCATTATCTATGGTTTTTAGATTGAACTCGAAAGAGAGAATTTAATTACGTAATTAGAAAGAATAGGACTAGTTTGTGAACCCGGGCATCGGGGAACCAATTTGTGAGTAGGATAGACATATACTTGCTCGCCTAGTTTAACTCATTACAGAATTCGTTAATGCGTGCACGTGATTCAACCCATAGACATATAGGGATTGGAGTAGCCTGCATAGACCGTGAAGAATCGAAAGTTTTTCACGGGTACATTTAATCTGTTAGTTAGTAACCCGGGATTTAAGAAGTGGAATCAATTGGAGAACTCAACTAGATTGTTCGTAACTCTGACCCTGGACCGTCTCCTTATTACTGATAACAACCAAGTTTTGCTCCATTGCTTGAATTCACTTTTACCATTTAATTACTGTTCTTTAGTTAACAAAATCCTCACTATTGGAAAAAGATCCCTGAATAGTTTAAATAAATTGTTTGCTAGAACTCAGTCTGCATAGTCCTCGTGGGAACGATACTCATCTTATCACTTTATTACTTGTCGACCACGTATACTTGCGTGTGCGTTTGGGAGCAACATAACACGAGCATAATTATGATCGAGTCGTTCTAATATAATCCCTAGAATCCTCCCGGTCTAAGAGGGATCTGCCTCACTACGCTAGCCAAAACCCTAGTTAAGCGCGTAAGGTTCTACTCATGGACCCAAGGAAAAGAGACCTCTTCCGAGCGTAGCTCCTTTTAGATAGGTTAAGCTATGGAATAGCCCATGTAATCCAAATCCTTGCCAACTCCGCTAATCTACGCTAACTATCTCTCCCGAGTCTTTATTTAGCAAAGTAGACTTGCAACCCTAATATCATGGATACAACGATTTCGATGTTACTGTAATGGGAGTTTGATAATTGTTACTCGTGATATAGTTGGAGAATCTAAATAACACCCATTGATTTTTTATAGCATGTTTACACCACTAGTTATGAATTTAGCTACTCATACTAGGGGTTTGGATCAAAGCGACAAATATGTAATGAAATGATGAAATGACTTCAAACATAGATCTTGAGATAATATTGAATCAAGATTCAAAAGTATGAGTTATGAAGCTTACAAAGTAATGAAAAGCCTTATACTTGTCTCTCAAAATCGCCTCTAAGAGTAGTGTTTGTAATATGGAATGTAATGAAGTTAAAGTCCTAGTTTTTCTATTTATACTAAGCCACGATTCACAGCTTCAGTAGCTGAGGCGGTCCGCCTCTATTTGGCTCATGGAATGTCAACTCTCTGAAGTTTATTAGGCGGTCCGCCCCTCATGTTTCTTCTCGAGGCCGTCCACGTGGACTTCAAGGAAGGGCATCTCAAGTTTTGCTTCACTTTCAGCTCTCTGCTTCTCTTTTAGGCTGTCCGCCTAAGGCTTGAGGCGGGGTGACTTATCTGTGACATCACGAACTTCACACTTTGGCTCCAATTCTCACTCTTTAGCTTCAATCTTTAACCAATGCTCATGCTAACTCATTGAAACCTGAAACTAAGCAATTTATGACATTAATAATACGAAATGTTGCTTTTGGATTAAAAATGTAAGCTTAAAGTATTCTTTAAGTTGGTAAAATACAAACTTATCAACTCCCGCATACTTAAGTCTTTGCTCGTCCTCAAGCAACTCAAAATCAAGAATACCAAAGAAATTCTTCTTTTAAGCTCAATTTCAAGTCATGTTCCACATTGACCATTACAAAAGTTATTTTGCATTAATAAATCAGTTAGTACCAACTAGTTACACTTATCCATATGCACACTTGACAAGCAACTATGTATCTTAATCGAACCATGGAAAAAGGAAACACATGAGCAAGGTCATCGGCTCGCTTCACTTATTCATGTACCTCACTATGTACTCAAATTCCACACTCAAAAGTCGCTTGCTATCCTCACGAAAAAGAATAGAATCCTTCACTCACAAAATACTTTTTTAGAACATAAATTAGACTCCAATAATTCAAACTCTCATGCTCGCAAGGAAATGCTCACGCATGTTTCCCAAAAACTCGAAGATTTGCTCTTCTTGTACTTCTCCGCTAATGTAGGGGCACTTGACTAGAGATCAATTAGGACTTGATAAGGTTTTAATGTAGGCTTTTAGTTCAAGGTGTGGTATATTTGGCTAATTAGTAACTTACACCTCCTCAACACTACATCATTTATGATATTTTAAGTGCAACTTTCCTTTTATTTTCTTTTCAGCTAATTCTACCTTTTTCTTAAAGATGGTATTAGTCATTCCCTCTTTGGTTCACTTCTTTTTCTTTTTCTCTTTTGCTTCTCTTTTTGTTGTTCTTTCCTTTTCTATTTCTTTTGCTTTCTCCACTTCATATGAAATTCACAAAGAGGTTCCAAACTCTTACCATCTCCCCCAAACTTAGTTATTAGCCTAAGTTGCATGTCTTTCAATACATACGTAGAGGTTAGGGCCAAAAGAGGGTTGGTGCCTTAGCACACAAGAATTGGTCTGAGTTACAATTTGTAGTTGCCAAATGAACGGTTTAAAATATCAAAGGGGTTGACTAGGATAAAGATATAAGGGTAGGTCATTTTAGAGTTCTAGCGGTCCAAGGAAAGATTAAAATACTGTCTCAAGTCAAGTCTCACCTAAGATTTTGTCTCAAAGTACACTAGGAGCAAGTTTAAAACTTTCAAGTCACATACACAAGCTTATTGTTCAGAAATCTCACCCACACATGCAAGTGATCTTCCAAGTACAAAATCTAAACACATACTAAGGACACTCATTCAAAAAGCACACAATGGTCAAATGTTGGACCACACCAACAATTTAATTAAGCCAACAAAAGACCCTCACGGTCTACGACTTACACCATGTCAATCAAAATACACATCTACTTGTCAAAAATGCCATAAAAACAATGTAACATAAGGTAGTACCACATGATTTATCAATACATATTCAAAAGTTTTTATGTAAATACTTGGTTAAAAAAGAGCCTCTGGAAAGAACCAAGTGAAGAAAACTGTAAGCTTATTTGAAAAACTAAAAAGTTGGAACATAACATAAACAACTAACTATACTAAGCGAGTGTATATATCAAAATGGTTCGAACTCGTACATGGATATCATTAAGCACAAGTACAACTCTATCCAAAATACATATACAAATTCGAACTCCTCTCCCAACTAAAAAATCTAGCATCGTCCCCTCATGCAAAGTAAATCAAAGTAAAGTACAAGGGGGTAGAAAGGGGACTCCATGGTGCTCTCAAGAAAGCTCCTTGCCTTTGCCTTCCATAGGTGCAAGTGGAGGCTCGGCAAATGTCTTCTTCTTCTCAGCCTCTGCTCTGATGGCCTCCTCAATAGACAAGTGACTGGCAAGCTGGAACTGGGCATCCTCCGGCATAGTAGTGGGGTCAATAGTAGGACTCTGGGTAACATCATCATCATCATCATCAACATCAAAGTCCATGGCCTGTGTAGCCTCCACATCCTGTCACAAGTCCTCGGCTTCCTTTTCCTGGGCTTTCTTGGAGAGTTTAGCAGGAGCCTTGGAACTAGAGGGTCCAAGAACAATAGGAGACACCATGTGGAGTATCTGGAAGAGTAGCAACAACTGTAGGAATACCAGTAGGTGCATGCCTTAATGGAGGTGGACCAGTAGCAGTAGGTCTCAAAGGAGGTGTGCTAGTAGCAGTACATCTCACGAAAGGTAAGCCAGTCGCAGTAGGCCTCAAGGCAGGTGTGCCACCAATAGAATGCCTCAAGGCCAATGCCTTGGAAATGGAAAGAGGCCCCTTATTGGACTCTGGGGGAACCCGTAACGCTTTGCTCGATTTATCATCTATCTTCATGTACTGTTGAGCCATTCCTCTCAAAGCATTCTTCATGGCATCGATGTCACCCCTGTGGCTCTCAATGGTGGTGCTATGTGCTTCAATAGCCTTGGTATGTGCTTCCAAAGCTTTAGTGTTTCGATCAAGGGCTATTGTGTGAGTGTTCATAGCCCGCACCATAACATCAAATTGTGTCTGAGTAACAACAGGAGCTAGATGTAGAGGTTAAGGTGGAGGTGGTGGCTGGACCTGTGGTAAGTTGGAAATGAGATTCCTGATCTTATCCAACTTAGCACCTAATTCACGCACTTCCTGAGTTAGGCCTTCAGGGATAGTGCAAGAATCAGTACCAGTAGACTCGGATTCAAGCTGAGAAGGCCCAGACTCCGGCTGGAGAGGGACTGCCTCAGAAGTGGAAGGTACATCAGATGGTTTAGTAGAAGGTGGGGGAATATCTGAGGAAGCCGGTGGAGGAGTCTTTTTGATGGCATACCAACTGAATTTGGAGACCGATTCTGATTTGAAATCATAAGGCCAAGCTGCACTAACATGGTGTGTTAAGTACTCAGTCAATGTGTGCGAGTATGAAAGGTTGCCTTTTTCAGAGTGTGCCATTTCCACCATTTACTTAACCATTTCTACCCCCAAATTAAATTTATTACCCGACATTATACACTCTATCATCACGGCTCTTTTCAAGGTGAGCTTGTTGTCTTGCTTGGTGGGTCAGATTTTTGAGATGATGATATATTGCCACCCCTTTGCCTCAAAATTAAGGTCGGCCCGCACAATTTGCACTCCATTCTGCTTCCAATGTGGATTCGGTTCTCTACAATTGATTGGCACCAACCATGCTCTTTGTTCAGCCTCAGACATCTCCAATTTTTCCATGTGTCGCTTTGGGGAGAATTTTTTCATCTTGAAGTACCTTTGTATGGCCCCAGCGGACACATCAACATACTTGTGTGGGAAAAAATATTCCACCTATTGTTACGGGGAAACGAGTCTAACTAGCGAGACTAGACTTATCCCACAAGTCACCGGGCACTGAGGATATACGCCCGCTCCTAGAGCCAACGACCGTTTAGGCAGCTTCGTCACACGGCGTAGGGCACACATCCCACCGCCTAGGATTTACAGTCTCCTAGTTAGCATTTAGTATACCACTGCCTTGAGTACTAGGCCCATGGCCTTATTAGTATTTGTATTGTACCTTATTTAGGACTGGGTATCACTATTATAAATAGCCCTCCTTACATTGTATTGTACACAACACACAATTTGCCACCGAAGTCGCCTACTCTCAAGGAATAAGATTTACTTCGCTTTCTCTATTATTTCTTGTTTAGTTACTTGTCTTGACATTCATAGTATTTACTTACTTTTTCCATCGCAATTTACCGTATTGCTTGTGACCTCATTCATAATTAATTATTTAACCTAGACGTAAAAATTTAGGTATGAACAGTTTGGCGCCCACCGTGGGGCCTAGGAAATTGTAGATATCCTACAAAGGAAATACCGCAATCATGTCAGACAACGGTAGCAGCGTTCCAAAGAACGCCACAGATGCAGTAGACGAGTCTGCAAAAGATCTCAGCGATCGTAGCGTACAACAAAAGGATCCTATCGCGTAGCCAAAGGATTCTTCTCATGAACCAATCCTATTGCTAGCAATGGTGAAGGCGATCAACCGCCAGGTGGTAATTCAGAGTTTAGAGGCTTCCTCTTGGACATCCTCAATACTGATTCCGAGCGGAACTCAAACAGAATAGCTCAAGAGATATACCAGAGATTGGAAACAATGTTTACTGGTTCGTCTCAGAGGCCATTATCCCAGCGAGGGCTGACGCGCACGAGCAGTTCGCCAGCATCAGTTCCCAATCGTAGGCTCAACCTTGATGCTGCCCCTGGAGGTTCAGCAGGGATCAACAATCAAGATCTTAAGTGAGCCCCTGTCATTCAGGATCTCATAAAGGAGATGATGGCCATCCATGACCAGATCATTAATGTGCCAGGTGCTCCACCCCAAGTTACCACAGTATATGAGCAGAAGTTCTACAAACATGCTTACAAAGCAAATGCTGCACCGCTCCTCATACCAAAGCACTTCCGCTTGCTGGGTAACATGAAGTATGACGGAACAACCATCAGGATGAGCACATCGCTGCTTATCATACGGCTGTGAAGAGTAACGAGATTACTGAAGAATAAATCTAGTCTGCTCTGGTGAAGAGATTTGGCTCAACTCTGACCAAATGAGCCCTTTCTTGGTACACTTAGCTACCAATGGGATCCATCGAATCATTCACTCAGATGCAAGACCTGTTCAAGAAAGCGCATTCTAGTATCCGCAAGTGGGAGAAGCTCATGGAAGACATCTTCAAGATACGGCAACGTAATAACGAGTTGCTGAAGTATTACCTCGATAAATTTCAGAAGGATCCATCGAATCATTCACTCCGATGCAAGACCTATTCAAAAAAGCGTATTCTACTGCCCGCAAGTGGGAGAAGCGCATGTAAGACATCTTTGAGATACGACAACATGATAATGAGTTGCTGAAGGATTACCTCGATAGAGTTCAGAACGAACACATGGAGCTCCTTTCAGTCGTTGATAACATCGCTGTGGTAGCCTTCCGTAAAAGTTTGAATTCAAAGGGATCTTTAGCTACCCGAGAATTGCAGTGGGGTTTGACTCAACACCCAGTGTCCACATGGAGTGCGTTAGATCGGAGGTATACTGAGAAACTTTATTTGGAACCGGATCATTCTCATAACCCCGAGGACGAGCGAGGGAAGAGACCATGAAGCCCGTCCCTAGAATGTGAGGGGGATGGCAGAAGAGTAAAGCCAAAGGTTAGGAATCAAGCGGGCGTCGGGCGGCAGAATAATTCTCGAGCATCCGGATCCCAAGAGAAGTAGATTGAACCCCGAAATTTCAGGGACTTTGGTTTTCGTGTCAATGCTGTAGACCTAGTCGCTAATCACTTTGGGAAACTAGGTCGCAGGGTCCGATGACTACCTAACCTGAAAAGATCTATAAGAAGAAACACAACACCTTATTGCGATATTCCCAACGGGGGCCATGTAACGGTTGATTTCAAAGCCTTGATGATCGCGATTGAGCACTTACTAAAGAAGGACATCTCAAAGGGATGCTAAAAGAAGGGCCCCGCTGTTTTAATAGTTTGGAGTTTGAGAACCTGAAGACCATCAACGCAATCTTCGTGGACGAACGGCTGGACACAGCCCGGGGGACTGCAATGACCGGGATAACATTCGGGTCCATCCAATTCAACCTGGAGGAGCAAGAAGACCAACAAGGTGACCTTTTTGTACCTATGGAAGTATCCAGTGGGCTCTTATCGACTCGGGGAGTACTGCTAATATTATCCGGGGGAGGTGTTGCACAAATTCAGCCATTATCCTAAAATATCCTCGAGTACTCGAAACATAATTGGTTTCAACGGATTACGGGAAGAATCACCAGAGAACTAGCTCTACCAGTCCACATATCGGGCGTAACGAGTACAACCACTTTCCAGGTGATGAATTACAATCTCCCATATGATGTAATCCTGGGACGGCCATGGATACACGACGTCAGGGGAGTGCCCTCAAAACATCATCAGGTTTTCAAGTACCTGACCCTACACGGGGTCTCCGTCCTACGAGGTGAGCAGCCTCTCTCTGAGGAATGTCGCCTTACTTCAGACGGGGTTACATCTACCATGCTGGAAGCTATTGAGGCCATAGAGTGAGAAGTTAGAGAGGAACTCATCGAATTGTGGGATCGACTGGTGGCTAGATCAACCAGTGTCGAGCACGACTGAGTTGGTATGTCGTCTTTCTGAGGTAATGCGGAAGCAAGGAGGACCCCTGTGGTAGCTCTTATAGATTCAAGTGATAACCGAACAAGAGATAGGTGAGCACCTACTATTATACGTTTCAATATCTGAGATAGCCTTGAATCCGGTCCTTGTACGAGAAAAGAATGGGCAGCAGTTTCCTATGATATACGCTAGCAGGATGCCGCAGCGCATAGACAAGTTCTTGCCCTTGCCACTCCAGTTTATAGCAACTGTGGTAATGGCCACACAAAAGTTGCGCTTATACTTTCAGGAACACTCGGTCAGTTTAGTCTCATCGACACTAGTGCAAGCCATTTTGTCTAAACTCAGTTTGTCGAAAGATATGGCAAAGTAGGCTGAATAGTTGGGAGAGGACGACATCATCTGTCAACCCCGTACAGAAGTCAAGTCGTAGGCGTTGGAAGGTTTTACCTCTGATTTTGCAGAAGAACTAGAACGGAAGGCTGAAGAGTCGCTCAAGAATGAAGCAGTGATTGAGTACGGCCGTTGGGAGATTCGCACGGGAATGAATCCAAACAGGGAGGAGATTGATCTGTGGATCAGAACGCTGTATGGAATGGTCTACCATCAGGCCACAAAAGCTGATGATAATGAAGCAGAGTGTGAATCCATAATTCAAGCTCTTGACTTAGCCTACACACTAAGGGCCAGAGAGATCAGCCTGTACAATAAATCTTAGCTGATGGTTAATCAACTAAGGGAAATCTTTGTAGCTGAGGACATCTGCGAGCCAGATTGAAAGATGAAAATCAGGGATTTCCTGAAAAAATTTCATGCGTGGGAATTCATCCACCAAGAAGAGATCTCAGGAGACGCCGAAGCATCCGACGATTCATACAATTGGCAGACGATAGTTGAGCTAACCCTCACAAACCTAATGAACGTTGAAGTTCCAGATACAGGATCTTTTGCAGGGCAGCGCAGTGCGCTGTTCAACTATCTGAGCAAAGGAGATCTTCCTGGAGACAAGTCAGAAAGCATCTACTTGCACAAACAGGCAGTTCGCTATTGCTTGATTGGTGACGGGTTGTACCACAAGGTCGTCAACGACCAGGGGGATGACATTCAAGGCTCAATACCCTTAAATAGAAAAGCCCAACCAAATGCCACCGAATCTTTCAAGGATCAAACATGAAGTATTTTTTCTTGAGAAAGCATTTACTTTACTTATGTTATTTCCTTTTGATTACGGTATTTATCAGACATGTTACAGGTTTTCACCCAAAGCATCTGAGGCTTTGCGCTTTTTTTTTATCAATAAAACTACCATCTTACTAAGTCAATTTTACTTATTTATTTAGATCCATCTACGATCCAACTATTCATAGCCCCGTCCAGACCTAAGTTGAAGTAATACACTCACTTTTAACTACAAAAAGTAGAGTACACTAATCGCTTAGAGCTAGGCCACGTCTAGCTTAGGATCAGGCATTAATTGATCATTGATCTCGTTAAATCAATAATTGCACCTACACGCTGATGGGGATGCTTGTTCACGTAGTGCCAGAAAGTCTTAAATACTCAAATAACTAAGCGAAGATGTTCTGTCTCAGAATGCAAAAGGACCATTTTCACACGGGCTAAAGTCGTCTCATTGTGGGTGCAAACAGCCATCTGCACTAGATGAAACCTAGCCTCCATCTATTCGTGCGCAACGGACGTAATTGCTCAAGGCAGACACACTAACACATGTTCTTAAACAACAAGAATAGTCAGGATGACCAGAAGCCATCTAATATCTAGGTGCACAAACATACTGCTTGGTCATAAATTACGAAATGCGTAATAACACAAGTACGTATGAAATATTGGTGAATATTCGTTTCTTTAATAACACATAGCCCGTAGGCTCATAATATACATTTAGTTATTCGTGCATACAATATTTTTTTATAACAATTGTAGGAAAAAAAAAGGAAAAGGAAGACTAAAAACAAAGAGCTCCTCATGATTAACATGGCTGAAGATCCTTCATCTGGGTTGCAGCTGCAAGCTGTAAACAGTCCGGAATTCTTCTTTTCTTTTTTACAGCTTAAGATATGTCGGTCTGAGCATTCCTTCAAAGCATACAGCCACTGAAACAGCCAAAGCCCGTCTGCTTGATCAAAGCAAGGGATCCCGGAAGCGTCTGAGTACATGCCTGACCTTCCCCTATCTCATCCGTTGAACTTGAAGAGAAACTAGAAGACTAGCAGCAAAGCTTGACCATCCGAGTCAATCTCAACTGGTCAAACCAAAGTGCACAGCCCCGCAGATCTTCAAGCGAAAATAGAAGATAACCGAGAGCGAAAAGGCATAAGCTGGGAACTTACCACATAGGAGCCTCTTCCCTCGGGTGTCCTGCAGCTAACGGTCAATGAAGCGTTGCAATAGCGATTCAGCTGAAGCAGATAACCAAGGTGAAAACTATGAATCTCGGCGGGATCTGAACCTCTGTAACACCTTAGCTACCCGCCACTGTGAAGCTAAATCCTCTTGCATGCCATAAAATGGAGCCAACCCATGGATCACCAGCCCGATACCATTGAAGGAGTGGACTGGACGCACGATGTATCCTGGCGAAGACGCCGTATGAAAGCTGAAAGGGCTTAGCGTCCTGACTTTGCATGACAAGAAGAATATCACAGCAACCGCTGTGTTAGAAGATGATCGCGCTGTAATCAGTGCACATGACACTATGAAGACATCCCAGATGACGTCCTTAGAATCCCGATCAAACTTAATGATTTAGGGGACTTCATCCGTTTCCTCATGGATGAAGAAAGAAAAGGAGGTAACTGTTGGGGAATTTTCTCTTATAGTTCTCTCATGCAACATCCATTCAGAACGAAGAAGGTTTTCTTGAAATATCAAACCAGGATCGAAGACGAACAATTTTAAGGAATGAAAAGCTTCTCGCTATCATGAGAAATTGCTGAAGAGGTGAATTATTTTCTGAAGAGGATTTTATGATTTTCTTACTGTCACGAAGTTACTATTTATAGGTAGAAATGGATAAGGATGGAGCACGAAACGGTCAAGCGTCATTATTGTTGAAGATATGAAAACGACTCGGAGCAGTTAATGGCAGCTCCTAAAAAAGTGCATGGGATCGGTATCAGCCAATCAGAAGGAAGTATGCGAAGTTCTCGAAGAGATCAATATCATTCTTGGTCAAAGAGACTGCGAGTTTCAAGGAGTCAGTGCGATATCTCTTCACATCACGCTTCTTTGACTTCCTGACTGCTTGCATCAGCACTCAGAAAGTGAGGGGACTGACTTGTGGGCAAAAATACTGCCACATATTGTTACGGGAATATGACTCTAGCTAGCGAGACTAGATTTATCCTACAAGTCATCGGGCACTGAGGATATACGTCCGCTCTTAGAGCCAACGACAATTTAGGCGGCTTGGTCACAGGGCGCAGGGCACACATCCCGCCGCATAGGGTTTACAGTCTCCTAGTTAGGGTTTAGTATAACACCGCCTTGAGTTGTAGACCTATGGCCTTATTAGTATTTGTGTTTTTACCTTATTTAGGACTGGGTATCACTACTATAAATACCCCTCCTTACATTGTATTATACACAACACACAATTTGCCACCAAAGTCGGCTACTCTCAAGGAGTAAGATTTACTTTGCTTTTTCTATTATTTCTTGTTTAATTACTTGTCTTTACTTTCATAGTTTTTACTTACTTTTCTCATCAAAATTTACCGTGATGCTTGTGACCTCATTCATAATTATTTGTTTAACCTAGACGTACAATTTAGGAATAAAGAATACTTCTCCCGGTAAAACATAGTTAAATCACCTTTTTTATTTGCGGCCAAGATTGCATAGAATTCAGCCACCATGTCTTTATTGGCTAGTGATAATGTTCTCTTCAGCAACGTATTCCACCATGTCTTTTGAAATCTCTCGTAGATTTCTGGATTTCACTTTTCAACATCATTCATCCTGATGACTCGCTCGGGTGTGACATGCCTAGTGTGGAACTTTTTACTGTAGAGCCGACTAGCAACTTTTAATTTGAACAATCGTGGCCACTCTTCCGGCAAGTCATCATCATCAGAGGACTCACCCTCTTGAGGCTGGGGTTTCTCTCCCTTAGTTGTACTATCATCTCCCCCTTCCTATTAGGTAGGCTCAGCTTCCCTCTGTTGTTCTTGTGGGGCCTGTGAGGAAGAAGCTTCTTGCTTCTTTTTCTTTCTTGTTTCAGCCCTTGTTTCCCTTATCAAGTTGGCCAAGGATTCATCATCTTGTACATCATCGTCGGAAGGGGGTGGTGTTGCTTGCGATTTTTTCTTTTTGTTCCCTTATTTTGGCATTGTATCTGCAACATGTAAGAATAATGGTTAGTTATGCCTTGAATTCTTATAAAATGAAACAAAGCTACTATAATTTTCAGTGAAAAAATAGCAGTGGGGGCGGTCCGCCTATTAGCTTGGGTGATCCGCCCTTAAGCGAGACTAGAGATGAGAGGCTGCAGGATATAGCCATGGGCGGTCCGCCTCAGAATTTAGGCGGTCCTCCCTTCAAGATACTGAGGCATGCAATTTTACTGGGAAGTCCGTCCTACACAATGGGCGGTCCTCCCTCAAACTTACGAGAAGGGAATGCCAAGGAGGCAGTCCGCCCCACCAAAGCCCAGAGTGTGATTTTTTTCCTTAGCCAATTTTTTGCAAAATTTTCACAAAGGGGCGGTCCGCCTTAATGATAAGGTGGTCAACCAATGGTTGTTTGTTACGAGTCCACCATTACTATTCATCACACTTTAAGGGCAGGAAAGTGTTTAAAAGACATTAAGGTTTAGCATTTCCACATACCCCAGGCATTTCAAAATACCCTAAGAGCACATTACTCAACCCAAAAGAAAGATTAGCATGAATTTTTCGGGTTCCAAGTTACAATTCAACCAAGGTACACAATCGAATTCTAAAGCCCTCCCCCAACTAGGGGTTGTTCTCAATTGAGTCTTAAAACCTCCCCCATCTAAGGATTTTAATGCTTTGAACATGTTTTAGCACCAATTGGCATTCCCAACAATCATCACAATTCCAAGTAACCAATTATAGAGGGTTCAATTCATGGGTTCAAACTCCAAATTGAAATTCAACTTTTCAAGGTAAGAACTTTAAACCCTAACTTTTCCCAACTATCTTAATGTCATGAATTTAGCATCTAAGCATGAGGGATCACTATTAAAACTATATTATGCTATAAGTAACTACTTCTACTCCTAAAGTATTATACTACAAAGTTAAAGAAAGTTAAAAAAAATTAAAGTGTTATGCACGAAAATTGAAAGGTGAGGATTAAAGTTGAGGGTGGATTGCATGTTTTTTAGTGGTTGTTGTAGATTGGGGATAGGGAATTTGTGTTTGTGTGAAGAATTTTGGTCGTTTGGGTGTTGTGGGTTTTTGAAATTATGAAAAGAATGAAGGGGGAGAAATCTTTTTTTTTTTTACACGCTACAGACGCACACACACTTACCTGAGGCAGTCCGCCTACAAAGTAGGGCGGTCTGCCCTTGCCATACTTAGTCGAATTTTTTGGATTTCCCAAGTTGTAAGCTTCTGGACTTTTTGAGGGGGGTCAGCCCTGCCACATGGGCGGTCCACCTCAAAAATTCCCAAAACCTTCCTTGAACTCCCTTGTTTCATTCCTTAGCTCTTGTTTCACTCACGCCATGATACATGCACATTTAAAAACTAATTATGCTAAAAACTTGGGTTGCCTCCCAAAAAGCGCCTTAGTTAACACCGCGGCACGACAATGTTGATTTCTTCAATTACATTTCATCAAAATATATGCACGCCACTTCACCAACTTCGGCGTCACATCCCAAATAATGCTTCACATGATGTCCATTCAGCCGGAAGCTCCTACCACCATCTTTAGACTCCAAATTCCCGAGTCATAAGGTGTAACACCAACCACTTTGAATGGACCCGTCTATTTGGATCTAAGCTTCCCAGGAAACAACTTTGGCCATCAGTAAAATAAGAGCACCAAGCTCCCAATGTTGAACGCTCAGTTCCAAATCTTTGAATCATGAAGCACGTTCATCTTCTCATTGTATAACATGGCATTTTCATACGCCAAGAACCGAAATTCATCAAGTTCATGTAAGTTAGAAACTCTTGCATTTACACCATCTCCCCAATCCATGTTCAATTTCTTCAACGCCCATAAGGCTTTATGCTCTAGTTCAACCAGCAAATGGCAAGCCTTTTCAAACACCAACTTGAATGGAGACATTCCAATCAAAGTATTGTAGGCGGTCTGATACGCCCACAAAGCATCATCAAGCTTTTTAGACCAATCGGTTCTATGTGCATTAACCGTTTTTGCTAAAATGCTCTTGAGCTCCCTGTTGGAGACTTTAACTTGACCGCTTGTTTGAGGGAGGTAAGGAGTTGCAACCTTGTGACTTACTCTATATTTTTAAAGGAGGTTTGTAAAGCCTTGGTTGCAAAAATGGCTCCCACCATCACTAATAATAGCACGAGGAGTCCTAAATCTCGAGAAAATATTCTTCTTCAAGAATGCAAGTACACTCTTGGCTTCATTATTGGGGAGCGCAACCGTTCCACCCATTTTGAAACGTAGTCCACCGCTACCAAGATATAATTGTTGCTATATGTACTCATAAAGGGCCCCATAAAGTCTATCCCCCAAACATCGAACAACTAGACTTCAACAATTGGATTCATCGGCATTTCATGCTTTCTAGAAATTCCACCCATCCGTTGACATTGATCACAATTTTTCACCCAAGCACTAGCATGCTTGTGCAAAGTTGGCCAAAAGAAGCCACATTCTAATACTTTGGCCACCGTCCTCACTCCACCATGATGCCCTCCAAATGGAGCAAAGCGGCATCCTTCCATTATAGTTTTTTGTTCAAACTCAGCAACGCACCTCCGGATGATTCCATCAACACACACCCTAAAGAGATAGGGCTCATCCCAATAATAGGATCTTGCATCCTTGGCTAGCTTCTTCTTTTGGTAGAAAGTAAAGTCTTCGGGATACAGTCCACCCACTATGAAATTTGCTTGGTCACCGTACCAAGGAATGGTTTCCCAAGACACGCCCAAGATTCTCTCATCCAGAAATACATCATTTACATCAACTTCTTCTTTTGGTCTACCCTCCTCTTCCAAGTGGGACAAGTAATCCGCCACTTGATTTATGGTCCCCTTTCTATCAAGAATTTCAATGTCAAATTCTTGGAGGAATAGCACCCACCAAATAAGCCTCGCCTTAAAATCTTTTTTTGCCATCAAATACCGGATGGCGGAGTGATCGGTATGCACAACTGTCTTTGATAGCACCCAGTATGACCGGAATTTTTCAAAGGAAAACACAATTCCCAATAGCTCTTTTTACATCACCATGTAGTTCAATTGAGCCTCGTTCATTATTTTTCTTGCATAGTAAATGGGATGAAACATCTTTTCCACCCTTTGTCCTATCACGGACTCCAAGGCAACGTCACTAGCGTCACACATTAGCTCGATGTCACACCCTTTTTTTTTAACTCGTATCGAGTCAAAGATTGGGCTTAACTAGGTGACTCGTTCGAGCCGTTTTGGAGTAGCCACCTAATATTTTTTAAAGGTGTATCAGGTAACCTAATGTCTAAGGTCATATATTAACTCCGAGAGTCAGACTAGTAGAGATTCTAAGGTAAGAAGCCCTTATGACTTGGGAAGAAGGTGTTAGGCACTTCCCAAGTCCCACCAAAAGTGGTTCCCGACCGAATTTATAGATTTTTAGGATTATTAAGCCAAACATGCCGATAAGTTGAAACATGCAAAGACTTCAAAATAATTATAGGCTAAGGCCACAATAAAAGCATTGGCCAGTTAAGACTAATGGCATAAATCAAACTTAGCAATTCCTAATCCTTCAAATTTCAGGCTAAAAGACTAGGATTAATTATCAAAAGAGACGTTCTATGCAAATCAATTTACATTAAGCTTACTGTTACTGGCAGAGAGTTTAATAAATTTCGAGATTTGCACAAATGGCCCAAAATTACTGCATAGTCGCAATTTTGGCCTTGGTTTGACCTTTTAATTTCTAGTGAGGCTAAAAGTATAACAGCATTTCGATCTAGGGATATTTTAGAAAATCAATTAGTTTTGCAAAGGGGTTCAAAACAGTGAACTGAAAAAATTTTAAAACTCCCAAAAATACACGATAACTTATACAGTGAATGGACAATAGAAATTATCGTGTATATGGGATGTTAGTCATTTACGGAGGTATTTTGACATTAATTGTCAAGCACCATTTTGTAAACAACTATTATTTTGGGGCCACAACAAAATACTTTTATATACATATACATATATAAGAAGAGTTTTGATTTTCAAAAAGAATACACAAGAAAGAAATTGAAAAGATAAACAAGAGCATAAAGGCGGTGCCTTAGCTTAAAATGCTCAAATGAGCAGAACAAGAGACGGGGGAGAAACAGAGAGAACGCGAAAAAGAAAAATTCCAGAAAATGAGAAAAGAGCCGGAGAAAAGATAGAATTTTCACCTCGAAATATTCAGGTAATGATCTCAATGCATTATTTGAGTTTATTACGTGTGTTTGAATATTTTAACGGTAAAAATTGGGATATTAGACATCGTTTTAATAAGTTCAATTAATAGTTTAAATGGTCAATTGGACCCCGATAATAGAATTGATTATATATTCGTACTCAGTGAGTTATGGGCAACATATAAATGTAATTTATTTAGAGTTTGGTTATGTGACCTTAAACCCTGTACATAGGCCTGGCCTGCGTATTGCATATGCAATCATGGCATCAGGTTCCTAACCGGATTGCCCTAAGACGTAAGGAATGAAGTCTTTAGCCTAATTAGATATATTTTTCTGCTTATTGAATAGAGTGTGATCGTTTGGCAATGAATCCAAAGGACAAAGCGATTTTCGATTAGCAGTGCTTACTTTATAACAAGGTAAGTGTTTATATCCATTGAGGATCTGAGCATTGTACTCTAGCTGTGAGTTGGCATATGCTTTCCGGCTGTCGATGAGAGTCCCCCGCTGGTAATGGGTTATTATTGCATCATGTTGCATTCATCTGCAATATATTGCGTTCATATGCATTCCATTGCATACATATTGGGTGCAGGAGGATTCTGCCCCAGGAGCAGGAGGATTCTGCCCCATTGCATACATACTGGGTGCAGGAGTATTCCGCCCCAGGAGAGTGCAGGAGTATTCCGCCTCTGGTTTATATTATATCGGGTGCGGGAGTATTCCGCCCCAGGAGTAGGAGTATTCCGCTCCAGTTCGTTACTATATTGCATTCCCCTCGAATGCAGGAGTATTCCGCTTCGAGACGAGATTACGGGCACATGTGACCCCATTGCATCATACTGCATTCATCCCATTTCTTTGCACCGCATGCTGACTAACGTGTGACTATCATGCTGTGTTTTTTGTATGCGGTATGTATATCATGTTGTACACATATTTCAGTTTGCCTATATATTTCTTGCTTGTATCCTGGATTGCACACCGCGACAGTATAAATAGACGGAAGGGGTTGCACGCAATAGTATAAATATATGGATCGGGTTGCACGTCACGACAGTATGAATATATGGATCGGATTGCACGCCGCAACAGTATAAATATATGGATCGAGTTGCACACCGTCATAGTATAAAATACGGATCGGGTTGCACGCAATAGTATAAATATATGGATCAGGTTGCACGTTGCAATAGTATGTATTTTCTGATTGTTGATATGTTCGGGATACTTAAAAACGTATATGTTCTTTCTACCTTATGTCACTGGTTGTTTATGGTTCCATACTTGTTTCCAGTTATTATCTAGCTCTGCCTTTTTATAGTTTAAATAAGATGTATTTGGTTTACCTATTTTTCTTCTCCATAGCTGGCTATCCTATTCTTTGAGGTGGCTAGTCTGCTTTATTGAGTCCTTTTGAATCACCCTTGTTTGTTGTTTGTTTTTGTCTATCTATTTTGTTTCGGCAGGTTCGCTCCAGGATTGAGTTCGCCACGTTGTGAAGGAGCGAAGACGACTTCAGTTGTCAGGGTGAGCCAGCTTTTATTCAGGGTAGCCACCAGTTTTATGTTTATTATTTCAGTTGCATTTTGCTCCCTTCAGGAGGTATCTGTCTTCTTTTGTACTCTTAGATGTCTAGTCTAGATAGCCCAAAACCTAGTATGCTGGGTAGTTAGCTGTAATTTCTTTTGTATGGCTTAGAGGTATCAGTATGCCTGTGGTTTTTCTAAGTCTTATTCTTATTTATGAGTTAGATTTATATTAATTTTCCTAATTCAGTTGTTAAGGGTTCGCCCGACGGGTCTAGGGGAGGATGTCGGGTGCCGCACGGCCTAGCCGAAAATTCAGGTCGTGTCAGCTGGTATCAGAGCCCAGTTTAGAGTCTATCCAGACTAAGACAGTGTCTAGTTGATTCTCATTGATGGGTACATAGACGTCCGTATTTATCTACGAGGGGCTATGATGGCATTTAGGAAGTTTTACTTCCTTCATTTCTGATCGTGCATCGGTCTAGGATTCAAAAGTATTTTCGTTAATTCCTTAGTTCCCTCATGGTAATTGTGAACCCTCGTGCAACAAATCAGCAAACGGTAGGAGTTCAGGACGAAGTAGTCTATCTTGGGGCTAGAGCTACTCAAGCCCCGAGAGTTGTGGATCGTGCTGACTACCCAGTTGCGCAGGCCCCAGCTGTATGAGCTCGCGATGGGCAAGGGAGCAGGGCCTTGTGGTTCCCTTGGCTCTCTATGATGCTTTTACGAGAATCATGGCGACGCAGATACTGCAAGAACCTATTATTCGCTAGGCGGCTTATCAGGTTGCCGCAGATGGAGACGTTCGGTCTCAGGGAGCTCCTGTTCCAGTCCCTAATATTTCCCCAGTAAATTATGTTCCAGAAGCAGCATGTGTTCTGCCTCTAGTTATTCTAGCTAGTTAGCCAGCCCGAATAATGGCTTGGTTCGAGTGTCTAAAGAGGCTGCATTATTCTACCTAATCAAACCTTCTGATTTTCTTAGGCCATGCATCAAATAATCCTTGTGTAAGTTCTTTAAAATAAGATGATGTCAGCGTTTGCTTCAAGCTCATGATTATATCGGGCGGTATGATTTCGATTATTCTGCTTTCCTGTTTCAGTGGTCCAGCCTTGAATTGGTGGACCGCTCTCTTATTAGCTAACTTGGTTCGATTTTTCTTCTAGATTCGTGGAAAGTTCCTTTCGCGCAGCGAGCGAGATGAAAAGAGTCGCCAATTTGAGTGGATTGGATATGTAACTTGTCGGATTTTAGAGTATAACATTAAATTCTTTAGGATGGCTGGATATGCACTAGAACTAGTCCATGAACCTTCTGAGAATGTTCAAAGATTTATTGGTGACCTTTCTCCTTCCTTGAGATCCCAGATTGCTCGAGAATTTAGGTTGGGACTTTATTTGATGTTGTTGTTGATATTGGTCAGAGGTATTAGACATACCATAAGTTAGAGTGGGAAGAGTTAGAGCTGGAAAGCAAGAAATCCCGTGGCCCTAGTGGGCAACCATGGTACCTCATTTGGAGGTAAGAGTTCTGATTATTTTGGAAGGTAACCTTCCGGGTTATCGCAGCTTGTGTCACGTGATTCTTAGAGTGCACGGGTAGTTCATCAAGATTAGACTCAGCTTTCTCTTTGTAGGTTTCAACAATCGGTCCAGCTTCCATTTTCAGCGAAAAGGTGTTATCATTGTCGTGAGTCTGATTATCCTTTGAGGAGTTGTCCTATTATCATTATCGTAAGTCTGGTTATCCTTTGAGGAGTTTTCCCTTACTCCGGCAAGTAGGCAGTCTTCCTTCTTCTTGCCCTCAGGCACCTGCCCAGTCGCAAGGAATTCATTTAGATTTTAATCAGCCAGTGAAATGCCACGATCCAGTAAAGGTTTAGAGCATGGTGGCAGTTATTCTTCAGAAGGTAAGTATCAATCTAACGGCTTAGTTCAGCCGTAGAGGCAGTTTTATGAACTACCAGTCTGGCAGGATGCTGAGGTATCCGATGTAGTACACCCATGTATTTCTTCTTCCATTATATGTGAGTAAGATTTGATTCTTCCGATCGGTCAGGACTTCGTTTATCGTATCATGTTTCCATGGTTTCTTTGGATATTGTTTCTATTAAGAATCGGTTGTGGTGGAGGGGCTAGCTTCTGGTATGATTTATTCCTGGCATTTGTGAGACCCTACTAATTTATTTGGTCTAAATGTGAGAGATTTGGGAGCGAGTGTTGGTATTGTCTACTTGGCATCCTGTTGTACCACTTTCTCTTATTATGTCAAGTCAGTCTATTTCTCTTTGTCATTCAGTGTTGATAGGATGGTGGGATTCTTAATCGTCACCATCAGAAAGTGTTAGCATTTCTTCCGGTGCAATGTAATTAGTAAGTAATATTCGATCTACGTATCTCCTCTTGGTTCAAAATGCTAGTAAAATCATGCTATCCTATGAGCTTATCTGGACTATAAAAGGGTTTTATGGTAAATTGTTAGACTTTGATTCTTATTAGGAGGTTATATTGGCATGGATGTTGTTCCATAGAGCTCATTTAATGTCTATTCCTTCAATTGCGATTCTTTGGTTAGCCTGACTCGGAAATAGTCTAGCTCTGGTAGCCAAGCAAATAAGAAGATGAGCTTCCTAAAGATCTAATAAGTTCTATCCTTAGTTTATTGCTATCTCTTCTTCTTTCGACACTGTATTAAGCAGAGTGCGTGTCAAGATAGCCCGGTAATCACATTATTGTTTATCAAGGCTACTAAGGCTAATGAAAATCGTCAACTGACCCCTAAGATGATCCATCAGGCGGTGGTGCTTAAGGTAAAGGTATGGAATTATGAACTCAAGAGTTGCAGCCGTTTGGCAACTCGAGAGGGTAATTTGGTAGCTCAGGTCTGAGCCGCATTCTGTTTTAGCTAAGTCTTTCTTAATCCAGCAGGTTGTGCGAGGATGATTATTCCTATTCAAATTAGTTGTATGAGTTATGCTCTAACTGGAGGAGTCTTCCTCCAATACATAATGCTAATATTAAATCTCTAAGGCGTTGCTGAAGCGTAAGCTAACTCTTAGTTCCATCAAACTGTTCTATATCGTAAAGTATATCGACAAGGTGATTCGTCAGCGGAATCATGTTAACCCATTCAAAGTTCTGTGTATCTTTGTTTCAAATATGTAGAATTCTTCTCTCATGATCGAGAAAGGATCAACTTAATCAGAATAAGTTTGGCAATGGTGTTATGATATCATCCAGATATGTTTTATTCTAAGAGTTCAGTGTGCGTTTTATAATTCTGATTCTGTAATTATGAGATAATAATCGTGGAATAGTTTATAAAGGTCGTGCAAGTTCTCTCGTTATCTGCATGAATTTTACTTTAGACTCAAGCTCGTTCGAGGACGAATGGGAGTCTAAGTGGAGGAGAATGAAATGACCTCGATCATTCGATTTGGAAGTTAAGACTCTGATTGGCGTGTCGATAATTTTAAAATATTTGTAAGGTCCATTAGGATCTGTCTGGAAAATTTGAGCTAAATCGGACTTCGTTTGGTAGGTATCAGAAGAAGGTATCAGTTTTTATTGTCGATAAATATTAAAAAGAGATTTTGGAGCTCGATTTTGGCGAATGAACTTCGATTTGAAATCCGAAAGCGCCGTTAGGTTCGTATTATAATTTGTGACTTTTGTGAACTTTCGAAAGTGAATTTCGAGGTTGTTCGGCTACTTTTCGCTAAAATACCGAAAGTTAAATAATTTGACCTTTTTTCATTTAATTTGTGTATTGAGTTTCGGGAGTCTGATTTGAGATCCACCTTAGCAAATGTGTTACATATATTTTATATAACTTACTTGAGAAATTTGGGATCATTTCAAATTTCGTAGAATTCCGTTTTAATTTTCGTCACGAAAAAAAAGAAAAGAAAAGAAAAGAAAATTAAAAAAAGAAAGAAATTGAAAAGATAAACAAGAGCATAAAGGCGGTGCCTTAGCTCAAAATGCTAAAATAAGCAGAACAAGAGACGGGGGAGAAACAAAGAGAACACAAAAAAGAAAAATACCAGAACATGAGAAAAGAGCCGGAAAAAAGATAGAATTTTCACCTCGAAACATTCAGGTAATGATCTTAATGCATTATTTGAGTTTATTACGTGTGTTTGAATATATTTTAACGGTAAAAATTGGGATATTAGACATCATTTTAATAAGTTCAATTAATAGTTTAAAGGGTTAATTGGACCCCGATAATGGAATTGATTATATATTCTTACTCAGTGAGTTATGGGCAATATATAAATGTAATTTATTTAGGGTTTGGTTATGTGACCTTAAACCCTGTATATAGGCCAGGCCGGCGTATTGCGTACGCGATAAGGGTATCAGGTTCCTAACCGGATTGCCCTAAGACGTAAGGAATGAAGTCTTTAGCCTAATTTGATATATTTTTCTGCTTATTGAATAGAGTGGGATTATTTGGCCATGAATCCAAAGGACAAAGCAGTTTTCGTTTAGCAGTGCTAACTTTGTAACAAGGTAAGTGTTTATATCCATTTCTTTGGAGGCACCTGGCCTCGTGGATTTTCTACCACGTGTTCCCTATGTGTGTAGCTGCCGACAGGCATGCTCATTACGCCTTAGCTTTGGATTTACATTATATGTTATATGTTATGTCCTATTGTTGGTACTGCATTGAGGATCTAAGAATTGTACTCTGGTTGTGAGTTGGCATATACTATCCGGCTGTCGATGAGAGTCCCGCGCTGGTGACGGGTTATTATTGCATCATGTTGCATTCATCTACATTATGTTGCATTCATATGCATTCCATTGCATATATATTGGGTGCAGGATGATTCCGCCCCAGGAGCAGAAGGATTCCGCCCCATTGCATACATATTGGGTGCAGGAGTATTCCGCCCCAGGATAGTGCAGGAGTATTCCGCCTCTGGTTTATATCATATCGGGTGCAGGAGTATTCCGCCTCAGGAGTAGGAGTATTCCGCTCCAGTTGGTTACTATATTGCATTCCCCTCGAATGCAGGAGTATCCGCTTCGAGACGAGATTACGGGCACATGTGACCCCATTGCATCATACAGTATTCATCTCATTTCATTGCACTGCATGCTGACTATCGTGTGACTATCATGCTGTGTTTTATGTATGCGGTATGTATGTCATGTTGTGGACATATTTCAGTTTTCCTATATATTTCTGGCTCGTATCCTAGGTTGCACACCGCGACAGTATTAATATATGGATGGGGTTGCACGCAATAGTATAAATATATGGATCGGGTTACACGCCGCGACAGTATGAATATATGGATCGGGTTGCACACCGCGATAGTATAAATATATGTATCGGGTTACACGCCGCGACAGTATAAATATATGGATCGAGTTGCACACCGCGACAGTATAAAATACGGATCGGGTTGCACGCAACAGTATAAATATATGGATCGGGTTACACGCCGCATCAGTGTGTACTTTCTGGTTGTTGATATGTTCGGGATACTTAAAAACCTATATTGTCTGTCTACCTTATGTCCCTGGTTGTTTATGGTTCCATACGTGTTTCCAGTTATTATCTAGCTCTGCCTTTTTATAGTTTAAATAAGATGGATTTGGTTTACCTGTTTTTCTTCTCCCTGGCTAGCTATCTTATTCTTTGAGGTGGCTAGTCTGCCCCATTTATTGAGTCCTTTTGACTCACCCTTGTTTGTTGTTTGTTTCTTTTCTATCTATTTCGTTTCGGCAGGTTCGCTCCAGGATTGAGTTCGCCACGTTGTGAAGGGGCGAAGACGACTTCAGCTGTCAGGGTGAGCCAGCTTTTATTCAGGATGGCCACCGGTTTTATATTTATTATTTCAGTTGCATTTTGCTCCCTTCAGGAGGTATCTTTCTTCTTTTGTACTCTTAGATGTCTATTCTGGATAGCCCTAAACCTAGTATGTTGGGTAGTCAGCTGTAATTTCTTTTGTACAGCTTAGAGGTATCAGTATGTCTGTGGTTTTTCTAAGTCTTATTCTTATTTATGAGTTGGATTTATATTCATTTTCCTAATTCAGTTTTAAGGGTTCGCCCGACGGGTCTAGGGGAGGATGTCGGGTGCCCGCACGGGCTAGCCAAAAATTCGGGTCGCGTCATGATATAATAGAGCCAGGTGTTTCTTCTTCCCTTATATGTGAGTGAGATTTGGTTCTTCCGATCGATCTGGAAATGCTTTGTCTTATAATATTTCCATGGGTTCCTTGGATGTTGTTTCTATTAAGAATCAGTTACGGTAGAGGAGTGAGCGTCTGGTATGATTTATTCCTTGCATTTGTGAGACCCTACTAGTTTAGCTAGTTTAAATGTGAGAGATTTGGGAGTGAGTGTCGGTATCTTCTGCTTGGCATCTTGTTGTGCCACCTTCTAATGTTATGTCAAGTTAGTCTACCTTTCTCTTTAGAATTTTGTGTTGGTAGGATGATGAGATTCTTACTTGTCACCATCAGAAAGTGTCATTGTTTCTTCCGGTATAAAGTGACTAGCAAGTAATATTCGATCTATGTGTCTTACTTTGGTTCAAGATGTTTGTAGAGTCATGTTATTCTATGAGTTTGTCTCGGTTATAAAAAGGTTTTCTGGGAAATTGTCAGAGTTTTCTTCTTATAGGAAGGTTAAATTGACATAGATGTTGTTCCATAAAACTCATTTAATGTCTATTTCTTCAATTGTGATTCTTTGGCTAGCCTGAATCAGAAGTAGTCTAGCTTTGGTAGCCAAGCAAATAAGAAGATGAGCTTCCTGAATTCATGAAGCTCTAATAATTCATATCCTTAGTCCATTTCAATCTCTTCTTCATCGGGCACTAGTGAGCTTGGGCGATTAGTAGCCACTTTTGATGTTCCATGTGTTGAGACAGAGGTAGCCAGGTAAGCACATTGCTGTTTTTCAAGGCTACTAAGGGTAATAAGAAGTGTCATTTGACCACTGAGTTGATCTATCATGCGGTGGTACTTACGACAAAGATATGGACTTGTGAACTCGAGAGTTGCAGCTGTTTGTTAACTCGAGAGGGTAATTTGGTAGCTCAGGTCTGAGCCGCATTTTTGTTTTTAGCTAAGTGTTCCTTAGTCCAGCAGACTGTGTGATGATGGCTATTTCTATTCAAATTAGTGGTATGAGTTTATGCTCTAAGTGGAGGAGTCTTCCTCCAATACTGAATCCTAATATTAAAATCTCTAAGGCGTTGCTGAAGCGTAAGCAAATTCTTAGCTTCATCAAACTATTCTATATCGAAAAGTATATCGAAGAGGTGATTCGTTGGCAAGATCATGTTAATCCATGCAGAGTTCCATGAATCTTTGTTCCGAAAAAGTGAAACTCTCCTCTCATGATCAAGGAAGGGTCAACTTATCCGAATAAGATGGGCAATGGTGTTATGATATTATCCAAATATATTTTATTCCAAGAGTTCGGTGCGTGTGTTTCTGTAATCCTGAGACAATGTTCGTAGAGTAGTTTATGAAGGTCGTGCAAGTTTTCTTATTATATGTGTGAATTTTATTTTACTCAAGCTCGTTCGAGGACGAACGAGAGTTTAAGTGGAGGAGAATGAAACGACCTTAGGTAGTCATTTCGGGAGACAGGGTTCCGATTAGTGTGCCGATAGATTTAACAGCTTTTTAAGGTCCATCAAGACTTGTTTGCGATATTTGAGTTAAATCGAACCTCGTTTGGTAGATATTGGAAGAAGGTTTCAGTTTTCGTTAGCGATAAATTTTAAAAAGAGGTTTTCGAGCTCGACTTTGGCGAATGAACTCCGATTCGAAATTCGAAAGTGTCGTTAGGTTCATATGATTATTTTTGACATGTATAAACTTTCAGAAATGAATTTCAAGGTCGTTCAGATAGTTTGCACTAAAATTCCGAAAATTAATAATTTGATCTTTTTCCGTTTAATTCGCATCTTGAGTTTCGGGAATCCGATTCGAGATCCGCCTTAATAAGTACGTCACATAAATTTTGTATAACATGAATGCCAAATTTGGGATTATTTTAAATTTCGTAGGGTTCCGTTTTAATTTTTAACATAACAGCAATTTTTAAAAGAAAAGGAAAAAAAAAAGAAAGAAAGAAAAGGATAAGAGCTAACTAGGGGCGGTGGCTATAATATCCTTACCTAACATTCAAGCAACAACAGAAGCAGAAACGAAAGACGAGAAACGGAAACCAGAAAATGTAAAGAGAGGAAGAAAAGGCAAAGGAGAAGGAAAAAATAGAATTTTCACCTCGAAACATTCAGAATGATTTGGCAGTGAATCCAAAGGACAATGCAGTTGTTGAATAGCAGTACTAACTTTGGAACATTAAGTGATTATATCCATTTCTTTGGTGGCCTTTGGCCTTATGGATATTCTACCACGTGTTCCTTACGTCTGTAGCTGTCGATAGCGTACTCATTATGCCTTAGTTTTGGATTTACATTGTATATTATATGTTATGCCCTATTGGTATTGCACTGAGCATAGAACCATTGGACTCTGGTTGTAAGCTTGACATATACTGTATTTACTTCCCGGTAGTCGATGACAGTCCTGCGCCAGTGAAGGGTTGTAATTACATCATATCGCGTTCATATGTATTATATGTTCTGGTTATGGCCTGCTATATCAGATACTGAGTGCAGGAGTATTCCGCCTCAGCTTTATATTATCTCGGGTGCAGGAGTATTTCGCCCTAGTAGCAGGAGTATTCCGCTATTATGTCTGATACTGAGTGCAGGAGTATTCTGCCTCAGCTTTATATTATCTTGGGTGCAGTAGTATTCCGCCCCAAGAGTAGGAGTATTCCGCTCTTATGTCAGATACTTAGTGTAGGAGTATTCCACCTCAGCTTTATATTAGCTCGGGTGCAAGAGTATTCCGCCCCTGGAGCAGGAGTATTCCGCTCTTCTGTCAGATACTGAGTGTAGGAGTAATCCGCTCTTATATCAGATACTGAGTGTAGGAGTATTCTGCTCCAAGAGCAGGAGTATTTCGCCCTTATGTCACATACTGAGCGCAGGAGTATTCCGCCTTAGCTTTATATTATCTCGGGTGCAAGAGTATTCCGCCCCAGGAGCAGGAGTATTCCGCTCTTATATCAGATACTGATGCAAGAGTATTTCGCCTCAACTTTATATTAGTTTGGGTGCATGAGTATTCCGCTCTTATGTCAGCTACTGAGTGCTAGAGTATTCCGCCTCAGCTTTATATTATCTCGGCTGCAGGAGTATTCCGCCCCAGGAGCAGGACTGGATTTCCTACTATTTAGTGAAATAATGGAGGCACACATAAACCTACTCCATCAGTTTGAGTCATTAATATAACAATACGGGATTATGCTCTCAGCAAAGAAAATGGTTCTTGCAAAAAATGAAATTGATTTCCTCGAAATGCACTTTGTTGAAGGAGCATACAGATATCTGTCAGGAATTGCTTAAATTTCCGGACACAAATCTCACCACGAAGTAAATCCAGCATTTTTTAGGTGTGATAAATTATGTAAGAGATTTTATCCCAAATGTCTCTACAAATATTTCTCCACTCACAAAAATGCTGAAGAAAAATGGCCAACCATGGGGAAAGGAGCAAGTCGAAGCTATCAAGAAAAATAAAGGAGATTTCTAAAGGCGTCAAAGTTCTCAATATCCCTTCAGAAAGAAAGAAAATATTGCAGACTGATGCTAGCAATGCATGTTGGAGTGCAGTCTTCTTTTAAGAAAAAGATGGCCAGAGTAAGATCTGTGGATACGCCAATGGACAGTTCAAGGATGCCGAACGACATTATCATTCAACCTTCCAGGAAATTCTTGCTGTAAAAAATGGGATCAAAAAGTTCAACTTCTTCCTGATCCACACTGAGTTCTTGATTGAAATGGACATGAAAGCTTTCCCAAAGATGATCCAGATAAATCCAAAAATCATCCGAAATCCTCAGATCCTAAGATGGGCGCAGTGGTTCTTCCCTGATAAGTTTCAAGTTAAACACTTAAAAGGGAAGGAAAAGGTCCTAGCATATTTTTTATCCAGGCCAGAGGAATTTTAAAAAAGAAAAATAACCAGCTTTTTATGCTTATAGGAACACAAGGGTCAAGTTTATTAAAACAGAAAAATTATCCACAAGAGCTATTCAATCTTAATCCATTTGACCCGATTGGTATGAAAGAAAGAAGGACATTCTATGAACTTCAAGTTTTTAGGTTATATGGAGGATCCATTCTAAAGCCATTCGGAGTCCATTCAAATTATCCATTTTTCCATGTCTTTATCGTGCAGGCCAACGAATTTTCCCAAGAGCTCTTATAGTTTTTCTAGTATTTATGTCATCAATACTATACTTTATAGAGTTCAAATGCAACATGTTCCAGAAATTCTATGCTCTTGTACCTGCTCTCAAGACATTTCTATCATGGTTCAAGCCACGAAGCTATTGGATGAAATATTTTAAAGACTCATATGAAGCAAAGGTATTTATGTTCCATAGGCTCGTGCAGATTTTCAATGATAAATTCCAGGCATAAGCGGAAGCAACATTTTGGTGCAAGTTACCAGTCTCCATTTTATCCATGGGAGAAGAATATACTGAAGCTCAAAGAATTATCTTCCGGCAAAACAAGTGCATCCCAAAGGAAATTTTGCGAAAAAATCGAGCACCTTGGAACTACACCGATAATCATCTTCACTCATAGCGAGTCCAAAAAGTAGCAAAGAAATATAAGCCGCCAGATGAAGTTAGAGAGACTTAATCAGTGGAAAGTCCCAACGATAAGACTCAGTCTTCCAACACCACTTCCCAAGCACTACGACACAAGATCTCTGAAAATAAGCTTGGATGAAAATGAAAAGATTATGAGAGGATAGTAACCCATGATCATTGTTAATCTTGCTTTCATCCTCCATTGCCCACTAAAAAGCCGAAAATTTCCTTATTTCCATAACTTGTAGGACCCACTTTCATAAGGTTATCACATACTCCCTCATGCTTGCACATGCCTTGACATGGATAAAGACGGACTTCACAAGCTTTCACATAGAGTGACATGTGTATTGTAGTTGTTTTACATGGTGTTCACATGCTTAGTGTTGCATTTTCATAGGGTCTTCACATGTTTATGGGACCCATTTTGATAGCTGCTACAAATCGGGAAGAAATCACGAAATGGAATTTTCCTTTGTGCATCATTTTTTCTCCCATGCCAGTTCCTCCACTGAACTGTAGTACAGAAGGAATGGAATAGCCGTGATGCAAGATAGATTTGCCATGTCATCTAAGTTTGTTTTATAGTAGTCTCCTGACTCCTCTAAAAGGAGACCTTGTAGTACTTAGAAATCATCTAGCAATTACCTAGCTCTCTTTGTAAATCTTTGTGTCTTTTAATAAATTACGTCTTTCTAAACTTCTCTCTTGTTCTTTCTTTCGAAATGAATGGAAAGGCTGGTCCTTGAAATGACTATGGAGTAAGTATATTCTAAGAAAGTTAGCTTATTGTAGTACAAGAGTTTTCCGAGTCCAACAGCTAAAGTTGGTTATAGTGCAAAGTTTTCTGAGTGTGTAGCTTGGCAAGCTGTTCCGATTGGATGTGAAGCAAACCCGTTTTGTAGGAAAACTTTGTTTCTATAAGTAAATTTACTGTGTTGCGTAGCTTCGCAAGCCAGCCTTCTGGATGTTGAAGCTAGCCTCTTTCATGGCAAGTCGTCCTTCTAGATGTTGAAGCCATTAAAGCCCTTAGTAGGATAAACTCTTATGTTTATAGTATCGCCGGCTTACTTGTCCTTACTTGCTCCTACTAAAGCCCAGGAAGAAATTGATGCTATCATGATTATCCCTCAGGTGGAACTCAAAGTTTACACATCCAAATGGGATAAACCCACTCAGGTTATTGCTTTCATGGCAATCCATCCTTTTGGATGTTGAAGCCATTAAAGCCCTTAGTAGGATAAACTCTTGTGTCTATGGTATAGCCGGCTTACTTGTCCTTACTTAATCCTACTAACTAATTGGCATCAGAGCCAAACCATCCATTTTCGGAAGGAGTAACAGTTTAGTACAAAGATGTCTGAGTCGTTCCCATCGTCCTCTAATTCTAGCTAAAGTAAATATGTCTTCTAGTCTTTCCAAAACCCTGTCTAGTAAATATAATTATCTTTATGAAGTAGATATATTACCAAATGAAAATAAAGTGTCTTCTACTAAACTACCTCTAATAAATCCATACTCCTCTTTTGCAGGTGTAGCAAAGGTATGTATTTGAGGTTTTGCAGTTTCACCATTTCGTGTAGGGTAGTGATATTTCAGGAGCAAGTGTAAGAGTATGGGAAATAGTGTAGGGGTTTGTCGAGAGATCGGAGATTGCCGTGAAGTAAAATCAAGATAAGTGCAAATAGAGATAAAGATAAAGTAAACTCCCCTGTTGAGTTGAATATCTGTTTTCAAGAGCTTTTAGTTCTAGGAAATATGTGCCTCTCATCTAGGGATATTTATTTGCTCGTCCGAAGATGTTAAGTGCTTCTTGTTAGAAGATAATTGCTTATCGCGCCGGGCTGTATACCCTGAAACACTGTCACGTTGTTTCATGCAATAAAGGTGAGCTTGTTGCAAATAGTATTTATAAATATAAACTAGACTTTCCTGTCGTTGGATCGTCTTGCCAGTGCCTCTCATAAAGAGATCTATGCTTGTCAAAAGTGGCTACTGCCTCCTCGTAAAGAGAACCTACTGCTACTGCTTCCTCGTAAAGAGAACCTACTGCTACTGCCTCCTTGTAAAAAAAACCTAATGCTTGTCAAGAACTGCTACTGGGTCCTCATAAATATGCCCTACTTCTTGTCAGGAACTGCTGCTGCCTCCTCGTAAAGAGAACCTACTACTTGTCAGGAACTGCTCGTGCCTCCTCGTAAAGAGAACCTAGTACTACTGCCTTCTCATAAAGAGAACCTACTGCTTTTGCCTCTCCTCGTGATATTTTTGCCTATTGCGTCGGGCTGTGTACCCTGCAAATAAAAGTAAAGTACAGTGCTAAAAAAAAACTATATGCCTCTCTTGAAATTTTTGAGGAGATCTCAAAAATTTCTGCCCCAGTGTCAGCTTGTGTCTTTTGGAATTTTTGAGGGGATCCTCAAAAATTCTGCCCCAGTTTATTGCCTTTGATAGATCACCATATTGTAGTAGTACCTGCGAGACTTGTGTTTCTATTAAAAGATCTACTCAAAGAAAGATTTGTTAGTCGAAACAATTGATTGCATTGCACTGAACACCAAAGTATTGGTTTGAATATGCATTTGTCCTTTTGGTGTGATGATTGGGTATCTCGATGATTCTTGTTTTATGGATACTTGCATTCTCGGACTGAGGTTTGGTGTTTGGATTTGCCAGATTTGGAGGTTGTCAAATTATGTTTGTCTTGGATTGAGATAGTTTTGTGCTTTTCTTTTCAAAAGTCTTGGAGCTAGCTTTGATGGATTGGTCTGTATGGAAAATGTATTTGTGGCTCTGGAGTTGCAATTTTCATTTGTTGGTTCTTGATGTACCATTTTCTTGCTTTTGTCAATCAGACCCTGAATTTTATGTTTTAGTGCTGGATGTTTTGCGGTGTCATGGTATTGAATGTTTAGGTGATGAGTGTAGATCTTTGTTGGATCGAATTTCAGAATGGGTATCTAGAGAGTAGTTCGTTTGTTGGGTGTAATATCTTCTAATTGATCTAAGGGAGTAAAGGTGTGAGATTTTTTCTTTTTATCTGTCCTTGATTGTGTTGAGCCTGACAAATTTGTTGTTGAATATCTTGACAGAGAGGAGATTGTAAGCTGGGCGCGGTGAGAGGTTGTGAGTTTTGCCAGTTTCAGTTGTATGGTGATTGGATTTCTTGAGACTCATGTATGGGTAAAATACTGGCTGATTTTGGTTGTCCACATCACAAGTTGTACGACAATAGAAGTTGGATTGTCTGAATGTTCTCGATGTCATATGCTAGTGGTTCCAAAGACTTTATCCCGAGGTAAATATTTTCGGCTCAGCTTGCCATTTCAGCTTTTTCTGAATGCAGATTCTGGACCAATTTTCGTGTTCAAGCACAAAGCAACCGTAATAAAGTGATAAAATGCGCAAAACTATGTTAGCACATTAGCAAAGATTCGACGCAAAAACAACACATAAAGCTTAAGAGAATGCCTAGGCCATGGATGATAGATTAGCACTTGAATTTTGAGATTATGAAAAATTATGTAGAGAATCCAGAAGATTGCTGGAGTGCCTTATGTAGTGGTCAAGACAAGGATTTTGGTTAAATGGCTGATGTTTGTTTAAGAAGGAGATGAGAAGTTAAATGTCAATGAAAGGTGGTAAAGATGTTGTGTAAGGAATAGGTTGTGTTGTGCGACAGAAAGGGAGGTTGGCTTCTGCCGAACACCAAGACTTTGAGTGCATTTGTCATCCTTTCTTGTAAATTTGTCTGTTATGATGCCTATGTGTCTTTTAAAGAGATACTCAACGTCTTTAATACTTGTCAATCAACTGGTGCGACTCAATCTTTGCACCAACTTTCCTTTTTTTGATAATACCTTATTTTGGAGAGACCGAACCTGATGTAGGTTGCCCACGTATCATGTATATTCTTAGATTTCCGCTTTATTCAAGACCATTTTAGAGGTTGGTCATATTGCATCTTTCCATTTCAGTAGGTTACTGTATATATAGTTGTCTGATAAAATCTTTTGCCAAGAAGTCTAGTTGTTTAGGTCTTGCTCTTATGTACCAAATCAGTGTCTTAACATATAATTTTGTCCATCGTCTTGCTTTATGCTTGCTAGTGGGTAGAGATATGCTTCCAAGTGCTTAGCGAATTTCTAAGTCTGTCATATAATAAGAGCTTCGTCATTGTGTCTTTTCCTTCAGCTTGTCAGTTTTTGGATGTTGTGCACAAGCCTTTGCTACATTTCTTTCTTTCCAATTCCTTATTGTCTTCCACTGTCCTTTTGACTGCTATTTCGATCATGATAGGAGAATTTTTTGAAAATGCTTTGGATCACAATCATGTATTGCGGGTGGTGTAACTGTGTAGACTGGAGTAACAAAATGATCCTTGGACATTGGTGTCAAAAAGTCTTGTGGTAAATCAGGTGTGCCTTTGAGTTTGACCAATATATCTCTCACCTTGTCAATTTTCCTCTCCATATGCATAGTGCATGTTGTAGCAAACTCTTCTTGTTTTGACAAATCAACGACAAATACACTTTGTTCAACCATGTCTTCTGCCTTAGTATTCAACTTAAGCCAATCTTTTGGATAATAGGTTTTGAGTTGGTAAGGGATAGAGAGTTATCAGGATATACGAAAGATTACCAATATCAGGTTTGGGCATAAAGTAGGGAGATGAGATACCTGCCTTGGTAGGAGATTGGATTTGGGAAGTGATTCACTTAGGCGGAAAAAGACCTAAAGCACCAAAAAAAATTCATGCAATGCACAAATATCAAATAAGAAATGCTTTCTATAATGCGAAGGACTGCTTTACGTACGATGAATTGAAAAGTGCTTTGTGTCACATGCATCATTTCGTTTGCTAACAAAATGCGGAGCCTAAAGGATAATATTGTCATTTATTGGTCTTTATTATATTGGCTGATATTGAAATAGTGTAAGAGAAGAAAAAGACTAAACATTGCTAGGATATTAGATCATGGCCAGGCAAACATCTTTCATGCTGATCCTTCCCAGAAGATTCTTCTTCTTCGGACGAGCCTTTCTTGGACAAGCTTGCCTCTGATGAGTCTCCTTGAAAGATGATATTATCTGCATCGGTTAAAAACCTGGATATGTCAAATGTGAAATTCTTCAACATTTCCCAAGCCTTCCTTCCTTTTTCCTATATTCCTTTGTTAGCCACAGAGTCCATTCCTTCACTAGCCCATACACCGATAGACTTGTTGCTCCCAACGCACACGCAAGTATACGTGGTCGACAAGTAATAAAGTGATAAATCGAGTATCGTTCCCACGAGGACTATTCGAACTGAATTCTAGCAAACAATTTATATAAACTATTCAGGGATCTATTTCCAATAATGAGGATTTTATTAACTAAAGAACAGTGATTAAATGGTAGAAGTGAATTCAAGCAATGGAGCAAAACTTGGTTGTTATCAGTAATAAGGAGACGGTCCAGTGTCAGAGTTACGAACAGTCCAGTTGAGTTTTCCAATTGATTCCACTTCTTAAATCCCGGATTACTAACTAATAGAGTAAATGTACCTGTGAAAACCTTTCGATTCTTCACAGTCTATGCAGGCTACTTCAATCCCTATATGTCTATGGGTTAAATCACGTGCACTCATTAACGAATTCTGTAATTAGTTAAACTACGCGAGCAAGTATATGTCTATCCTACTCACAAATTGGTTCCCCGATGCCCGGGTTCACAAACTAGTCCTACTATTTCTTATTACGTAATTAAATTCCCTCTTTCGAGTTCAATCTAAAAACCATAGATAATGCGTAATAATCGGGCCCTGACAATTACACAAGTGAAATCAAGAAAGAATAAGTAATCCGTTATGGGATTGAATTAATGGAAATCAATCTTCAAACATCAACTTTCATGTAATACTCTAACCCTAGAACAATAGATTTAGCCACGCATACTCATAATAACAACACAAGGATTTGATGAAATAATGAAATAATGATGTAATAGATTAATGGAAGGAAGAAAAACCCTTGTTCAAGATGTTATGAGCTCTCCAATTTGCTCCAAAGTCTGAACTCCCCCCAAAAACTAAGTAAAAGAGTATTTATAGGGTTTACAAACACCTAGTAATAAGTTAGACCCAAGCCTAGACGAAATAGGAAGTAAAAATCCGCTCCAGGGGCGCTATAACGGGCGCCCCGCACCCACGATCGCGCCTAGACAACCAGAACCCGTCAAACTTTGGGCGCTTTAGGCGCGCCCCACATGGGAAAAAGCGCCAGGCACTGGGCGCTATAAGATGGCGCCCCACGTACCCCAAAGCGCCAGGCCAATTTCCTGTTCCCTTGCTCCTTTGCTCGCTTCGTATTGTGCCTTCGTGTGCTCGATCCAATCGTCAATCCAAATCCAATCTTTTCTTGCTCGATCATGCTTTTTAAAGCTCCAATTGCACTGCATAACAACCTATATACACACGACATAAAATTAGTGCAAAACCACATTCATAAACTATAAAACGGGTGAATAAAGTATCCAAGCATGCGGAAATATTAAGGAAACATTGGCATAAAATGCCAAACATCACCACCCCACACTTGAACCCTTGCTCGCCCTCGAGCAAGTCACAACTAACTTCCCAACCTAGGGAAAACAGGTCTGCCTATGACTATGGTTGATACCAATCATTGAACAAATGCACACATGACTACTATGGATCCACAAACATGCCAACAATTTACCAACTCAAAAATATGAGAACAACCACCCCAAAATAGCTCAAATGCACCAAACTCAACTTATTGCAACCATGCTCCCACAAAATCACACCTATCTACTCAACCAAAAAGCCACGACTTCACCTATTTCATGCAAACCATGTGCCCTCACCAACATGAAGCAAAAGAGTGTCTCCCAAATATCACACACAACAATGAATATCAAGAATAGAACGGGGACAATAGCATAGAAAGAATTCACTCACTCTCATGAAAATCTCACATGTCACACACAATGTACCATAGGCTTGCCCGTAGTGTAGGACTCTACTAATGTAAGCTCACTCCAATCGGGATTAACTAGGACTTTAAAAAGGTCGTAATGTAGGCTAAGGGGTCGGTAGGATACATATGGTAATAGTGACTACCTCACTAAGCACTTTAATACATCACAATTACTTCAACACAATTCTCATCAAAGCCACCAATCAACAATTTTCACACACACACCTTCTCAACATGTAGCAATATTTTTCTTTGAGCACACACTAGCAAGGAATGGATATTCTTTTCTCTTTATTTCTTTTTCCAATATTTTTTCTTTTCAACTTTGCTCTTTTTTTTCCATTTTTTTTTCTATTTCATTATTTTCCAACCTTGCCAATGCTCCTTCAACTACTTCACAATTTATCAAGTATTCCCCTCATTGGTTCCACTCAAAAACCTCCCAATATTTCAACCACAACTCCAAAATAATATCACAATATCAACTAAAGTGCTTAAGGAGTAAAGGGCCAAAAGAGAACAATTTAGAACAAGTGGGTAGGATCGGGGTGTGGGTGCCAACAAAAAGGTCAAAGAATTCATTACAATCAAGTCAAGGTGTATATGTAAGGGAAGGCAAATCAAAAGAAGGCCTGTATCATTTCCCGACTAGAGCAAACATAGTTTCTAGACACCAATATGCAAACATTGAGTACAAATAAAATATGCCTCACAACACACATTGCACACGATCCACACGAAAAGACTCCATCACAACTCTCAGTCAAGCAAATAGAGTGCAACTTGTGGAAAATTAAGCACTAATGCACAAATGTTCACAACAAAGTCTAGCAAGTGGACTCAAGCATCTCAAGGGGATCATTCCATTTTTCTAGGCATGCATCTCAATTTAAAACCAAAAGACACCACAAATAGCACATGCAATAAGTTCAAGTCCACCGGTATCAAACAAATCAAAGGCACCTAGCATTCTACCTATTTCTTTTCGTCTAGGGCCATCTAACAACTAACTACTCTAATCCTAAAAATAAAAACTACCCGGTTCAAAGGCCTCCCCGTGGAAAAGAACCGAGGCCATAAGAAAAACCACGGGGTGGATGACATGTACCACTAATAAAAACTAAAAGGAAAATCTTTTTGGAATTTTTTCATTGGTTTTCTAAATTTTTTTCCATATATTAAAGCAAGAAACAAATCAAAATAAAGTCAAGTGACAAAAGAAAATCCTACGGTACATGCATCCCTAACCTCAAAAAATAAATAAAATGGTAGTTCCCCACCCCACACTTAAACTAAGCACTGTCCTCAGTGCTAAAAATAAGAAAGTGCAAGGTAAAGAAAACTTCCCTGAAGACTCTAGTCCTTGGTGCTAGTATCCTCCAAGCTTCCATATAGTACGAGGTACTCAGACTTCCCTCATCAGGTCATCAATATTAGGCAAGGGTGAGGACACCCCACACTTAGCCTCGACATTATATGAACCTGCAATCCAAGGAAAAACACAAACTACGTGACACTATAAATAAAATAATACAAGTACAAACTCGGGTTGCCTCCCGAGAAGCGCCTTAGTGAACGTCGTGGCACGACGACACTTTTAGCTCACTTCCAGCATTTATGTCTCCTCTTCATACGACGAACCTTAGCTTTGTTCCTTTCCTTGAGAGAACCCCTCTTCAACTTCACATGTGGTGTACTTCCATGTTCTTGTCTGACAAATTCGATCATAGAGCACTCTTCAACCTTAGCTATGTGCTCCTTCTCAGTATACACCTTGAAAGTAACCTTTTCTCCATGCGCTCTAACAGTCATCTCACCCAGCTCCATGTCAATAATTGCCTTCGAGGTGACTAAGAATGGTCTCCCCAAAATGATTGATGTTTCTCGGTCCTCTTCATAATCTAGGACTACAAAACCAGCAGAGAATGTAAACTTACCAACTTTTAGCAACACATCCTCCAACTTACCATCAGGGTGAGTGAGTGATCCATCCGCCATCTTAAGAGTAACTGAAGAGGGCTTGCTTGCTCCTAGCCCTAACCTTTTGCAAACAGACAGAGGCATGAGATTTATGCTCGCACCCAGATCACACAATGCACCAGTGATATTATGCCCAACAATGGTGCAAGGAATAGTGAACCTCCCAGGATCTTGAAGTTTTGGAGGTAGCTTGCTCAAAATTGTGCTACACTCCTCAACTAACTCAACTGTATCTATCTCTTGAGGCCTTTTCTTCTTGACTAAAATCTCTTTTAAGAACTTCACAAAGGATGGCATCAATTCAAACACATCAGTCAAAGGAATATTAACTTGAAGTTCTTTCAACATACTCACAAATCTTTGATACTGGGCCAGATCCTTCGATGGTATAAGTCTCTGCGGGAACGGTGGAGGCGGCAGAGGTGCCTTCTTTTTCTCTTCTTTCTTCTTTACCTTCTCCACTTTTTCAACTTTTTCTATTTCAGCTCTCTCCTCAGACTTGGCCATCAGCTCTCCATCTTCAATTAAAGTCACTGCAAGACATTGTTCAGGCTCTTTTATAATAGTGCTTATTTCTCCCACCAACTGCCCCAACTGGTGCTCCAGGTTCTTGTGAGCATTGGCAAGATCTTGTATGGCCTGTGCATGGGCTGCAGTGTCAGCTATCATTCTCTGCTGGCCCGTCATTATTTGTTTTAGCATATCTTCAACTGAATTGCAAACCTGCTGTGGTGGAGCTGGAAGTGGGTGGTAATTATTCGGGGCTCTCGTATTGCCTTGATAATAAGCATTACCAAACTGATTTTGACCCTGCAGCCTGTTTTGATTACCCACGTAATAAACTGACTCTGGATTAGAGGAGCAAACCTCTGTAGTATGATCTTGACCACAAACTTCACAAAAGCTCTGGAGTTGTTGCACTGGAGCCACTCATTGCTGAGTCTTTGGCAGAGCTAGCTTGCTAATTTGATTGGAAATAGCATCCATCCTCACCCTTAGCTCTGAAACTGCATCTAAATGAAGTACCACTGCAGATTTCTATGTAATAGCTCTACCATCTCCCTGCCAATCAGGATTGCTCTGCGAAAACTTACCTAGCAAATCATAGATCTGGTCAAAATTTAAGGCTAATACTTGGCCTCCAGCAGCAGCATCTACCACGATCTTAGTATGCGCATTCAACCCCTCAACAAAAGTATATGCAACAACCTCATTGGATTGGTTGTGATGTGGACAATCTCTCAATAAAGCTTTAAATCGCTCCCAGGCTGAATACAAAGACTCTCCTTCTATTTGTCTGAAGGACATAATTTCACTCCTCAGCCGGGCTGTCTTGCCAGATGGATAAAATTTAACCAAGAACTTCTTAGCCAAATCCTCCCAAGTAGTGATAGACCCAGGCTTTTCAGCCTTTAACCACTTCCTTGCTGCCCCGATCAGTGAAAACGGGAACAACGTCAAACGAACATAATCAGTAGGAACTCCCGTTGGTGAATAAGTATCATTGATCTCCAGAAAATTCTGAATGTGTTGCTGCGGATCTTCATGAAGTAATCCAGCATATTGCCCGGTCACATGCAGCAACTGAATCATGCCGGACTTAATCTCAAAGTACCCGGTGATAGCGGGCTTAACTATGCTAGACGGTACCCCCTCCAGGCTGGGGAGAGCAACATCTCGCACAGCTAAAGCTAGTTCTGCTGCCATTCCTGTAGGTAAAGATCAAGCAGGACCTAATACCTGAAACAGCACAAAACTTAAAACAAAAATTAAACCTGAATAGAGAGTAATAAACTGTTCAAAAAGAAATCAGTCAATTGTTTAGTCCCCGGCAACGGCGCCAAAAACTTGTTGCTCCCAACGCACACGCAAGTATACATGGTCGACAAGTAATAAAGTGATAAATTGAGTATCGTTCCCACGAGGACTATTCAGACTGAATTCTGGCAAATAATTTATATAAACTATTCAGGGATCTTTTTCCAACAATGAGGATTTTAATAACTAAAGAACAATGGTTAAATGGTAGAAGTGAATTCAAGCAATGGAGCAAAACTTTGTTGTTATCAATAACAAGGAGACGGTCCAGGGTCAGAGTTACGAACAATCCAGTTGAGTTTTCCAATTGATTCCACTTCTTAAATCCCGGATTACTAACTAACAGAGTAAATGTACCTATGAAAACCTTTCGATTCTTCACAGTCTATGCAGGCTACTTCAATCCCTATATGTCTATGGGTTAAATCAGGTGCATGCATTAACGAATTCTGTAATTAGTTAAACTAGGCGAGTAAGTATATGTCTATCCTACTCACAAATTGCTTCCCCGATGCCTGGGTTCACAAACTAGTCCTGCTCTTTCTTATTACATAGTTAAATTCCCTCTTTCGAGTTCAATCTAAAAACCATAAATAATGCGTAATAATCGGGCCTTGACAATTACACAAGTGAAATCAAGAAAGAATAAGTAATCCGTTATGGGATTCAATTAATGGAAATCAATCTTCAAACATCAGCTTTCATGTAATACTCTAACCCTAGAACAATAGATTTAGCCACGCATACTCATAATAACAACACAAGGATTTGATGAAATAATGAAATAATGATGTATTAGATTAATGGAAGGAAGAAAAACCCTTGTTCAAGATGTTATGAGCTCTCCAATTTGCTCCAAAGTCTGAACTCCCCCCCCCAAAAACTAAGTAAAAGAGTATTTATAGGGTTTACAAACACCTAGTAATAAGTTAGACCCAAGCCTAGACGAAATAGGAAGTAAAAATCCGCTCCAGGGGCGCTATAACGGGCGCCCCGCGCCCACGATCGCGCCCAGACAACCAGAACCCGTCGAACTTTGGGCGCTTTAGGGGTGCCCCACGTGGGAAAAAGCGCCAGGCACTGCGAGCTATAAGTGGCGCCCCACGTGCCCCAAAGCGCCAGGCCAATTTCCTGTTCCCTTACTCCTTTGCTCGCTTCGTGTTGTGCCTTCGTGTGCTCGATCCAATCCTCAATCCAAATTCAATCTTTTCTTGCTCGATCATGCTCTTTAAAGCTCCAATTGCACTGCATAACAACCTACATACATACAACATAAAATTAGTGCAAAACAACATTCATAAACTATAAAACGGCGAATAAAGTATCCAAACATGCGGAAATATTAAGGAAACATTGGCATAAAATGCCAAACATCAAGACTCTATGCATTTTGTCAAGAGTTCTGCCTTGTTGCGCCATTTATCTTTTTCATTGCTTTTTGCTTTGACAAAACTTTTTTTTTTTCCTACTTTCTCTCGAGCCCTTTCCAGTTGTTTGTGTAGCCTCTTGCACTCGAATTCTAACTCATCAGTATTTCATTTCCTTTTTATTGTGGCTCTTGGTTGAACTGCCGCTGCTATGCCTTTCCAAAGCCAGTCCTGGTAATCTTTATCATAGCCTGCATCTGACACGACCCGGAATCCAGCTAGACTGTTCGGGCACCCGACATCACTCCCTAGACCCGTCGAGCGAACCCTTACCAATTAAATTAGGAAAATAAATATAATCCAATTCATAAATAAAAATAAGACTTAGAAATAGTACAGACATACTGATACCTCTAAGCTGTACAAAAGAAATTGCAGTTGACTACCCAACATACTAGGTTTAGGGCTATCCAGACTAGACATAAAGAAGAAAGATACCTTCTGAAGGGAGCAAAATGCAACTAAAATAATAAGCAATAAACTGGTGGCCATCTGGAATAAAAGCTGGCTCACCCTGACAGCTGAAGTCGTCTTCGCTCCTTCACAACGTGGCGAACTCTATCCTGGAGCGAACCTGCCGAAATGAAATAGATAGACAAAAACAAACAACAAACAAGGGTGAGTCAAAAGGACTCAATAAGTGGGGCAGACTAGCCACCTCAAAGAATAGGATAGCTAGCCAATGAGAAAAGAAACCAATAAACAAATTTCTCTTATTTAAATTATAAAAAGGAGAGCCAGATAAAAACTAGAAACACGTATGGAATTACAAAATCATCAACAACCAGGAACGTAAGATAGCCAGAACATATAGGTATCCCGAACATATCAACAATCAGAAATACATCCTGTTGCGGCGTGCAACTCGATCAATATATTCATCCTGCTGCGGCGCGCAACCTGATCCATATATTTATACCGTTGCGACGTGCAGCCCGATCCATATATTTATACTATTGCGGCGTGCAACCAGATCCCCGCAACCCAGAATACGAGCCAGAAATATATAGGCAAACTGAGATATGTCCACGACATAGTGTACATACCGCATACATAAAACACAACATATTACACACAATAGTCAGTATGTGGTGCAATGAGATGGGATGAATGCGGTACAATGCAATGCAGTCATATATTCCTGATACCTATCTCCGGCGCGGGACTCTCATCGTCTACCAGGAGATATATGCAAATATGACCCTTCACCGGCTCCGGACTCTCATCGATTACCGGGAAGTATATGCAATGATGACCCTTCACCGGCTCGGGACTCTCATCGATTACCGGGAAGTATATGCAATAATGACCCTTCACCGCTGCGGGACTCTCATCGCCAGCCGGGAAGTATATGCAATGATGACCCCTCACCGGCTCGGGACTCTCATCGATTACCGGGAAGTATATGCAATGATGACCCTTCACCGGCTTGGGACTCTCATAGATTACCGGGAAGTATATGCAATAATGACCCTTCACTGGTGCGGGACTCTCATCGCCAACCGGGAAGTATATGCAATGATGACCGCTCACCGGCTCGGGACTCTCATCGATTACCGGGAGGTATATGCAATGCTCAAAACCAGAGTGCAATGCTCATATGCTTAATGAAATACCAACAACAAGGCATAACATATAATATACAATGTAAATTCAAAGCTAAGGCGTAATGAGTACGCCTATCGGCAGCTACACATGTAAGGAATACGTGGTAGAAAATTCATGAGGCCAAGTGCCTCCAAAGAAATGGATATAAACACTTACCTCGTTCCAAAGTTAACACTGCTACCTAACAACCGCTTTATCCTTTTGGATTCATTGCCAAACGAACTTGTTGTATTCAATAAGCAAAAAAAATATATCAAATTAGGCTAAAGGCTTCATTCCTCACATCTTAGGGCAATCCAGTTAGGAACCTGATACCCACGCGACCGGACTGCGTGTCCATTGTCCAGCCTCTATGGGGGACTCCAAATCGCACATAACATGATCACAACATAAGTATAAGCATGTATGAGACATAACACATGTGGCAACAGTAGATATGGACTCAAAGGAATGACAGGAAAACTCTGGATAGAATTATAGACACAACCTAGAACTCCGAATTTGTCCAGCTCTTTGAATTTCCATAAAATTTTTGGCAGAGTTTCCCCTGAAACTGGATGATCCGCAAAAACAGAACCAGCACTATACTACACACGAGAATGGATACCCGGATAAACTGATAACATAAACATGTTAAATGGATTACAAGATGAGACGACTTGATGACATAACAAATCCGCAGATAGAATATCTGGACAGCACCACTGTCCTGCCTTTCGACCTAATTTTCAGAGTGTAGATCAAAGATACAGACTTCATGTCTTCATAAAAGTTTTATATATATTTTTTAGGGTTCTGTGGATTCTTAAATAATCTAAATATCAATTTTTTACAAGGAGTTATAATCAATATACTAACAACTGTCCAAAGATCAAAACAATTTTCCAGATTTTGAAACGTTTTGTCTTGCTGATTTGGACGTCTTTCACCTTGGATTTTAGTACCAAATTAAGTGTATATAAGGTTCCCTTGATTATATACAAGTAACCAACAAGAAAAACCATGTTTGGAACTAAGAAAAACTTCAAAAGCTACAAGATACATGCCTTGCAAAAAGAAAGGTCTAGTCTCACATACCTTTGATGTTTCTTGCTTCTAAACCTTGTTTCCTTTGAATTCCACACCTTCTAAAGCTTAAACAAGCTATAAAATAGAATTTAGGCTCTTCACTTAGCCATGAAGTAATTCTAAAACTCAAGCTATAGACGAAATTGAAGGTAGCATAACATAACCTTAATCGCGTAGAGCGTTTTGACGCAATCCGTCTTCAATTTCGAGTTAAGATTGATGTTGTTTCTTCAAAATCATAAAAATTTGTTTCAAACTCAAGAAAGAGCTGTTTATATCGTGAGGTTTCTGGAAAATGTCGAGAAAGAGAAGATATTTCTCTTTTATACTAAAACATTTCATTTCTAGCCCTCTTTTGTGCTTATGTCCCTTTTTCTGGCCTAACTTCTGATTCTCATATCTTTTTATCCATAGGTTGTATGAACAAATCGTCAAAAGTGTTGGAAACTAAACTCCAAGACCTTCAATTTGGTATGTGATATGTCCCCAAATGACTTCATATAACGCACGAAATTAATTACTGAAAAAGCTTCATTACAAGGCAATTCCTTTGTCGGTTTTTCCGCAACTTAAATTCGATTTTCCCAAACTTTATATTCAAAATATAAACATCATATATGGTCATATTATGACTTTAAACTAACTTAAATCATTCCTAACATGTCATTAGAAGGATATACCTTACTTTGGACATACGGGGTGTAACAAATTTCCCCCGTTAGGAGCATTCATCCTCGAATGTTAAATGAAGTAAGTAGAAGCATTAATCAACGATCTGTTACATACTTGTAGTAGTGAAGAGATGTGAAAGGTCAAATTATTTAACTTTCGGTATTTTAGCGGAAGCTAGCCGAACAACCTCGAAATTCACTTTCGAAAAAGCACAAAAGTCATAAATAATCATACGAACCTAACAGCGCTTTCGGATTTTGAATCGGAGCTCGTTCACCAAAACTGAGCTCTAAAATCTCTTTTTAATATTTATTGACAATAAAAACTGAAATCTTCTTCCGATGCCCACCAAACGAGGTCTGATTTAGCTCAAATTTTACAGACAGGTCCTAATAGACATTACGAAGTTTTTCAAATCATCAGCACGCCAATCGGAGTCCTAACTTCCGAATCGACTAACCAAGGTCGTTTCAGCATCAAACCTATCTCAACAAATAGTCTCGAATTCCATTCGATGCCTTGCTTTCCAAAGCTCTAATAGCTCTTGTTTGAATGGTATCATTCTTCCAAAAATATCTGCTTTGAAACTTCTGATGCCTGCAATTTGGGGTACAATCTGCTTCCTCCCTGCTTGTCTAAGTACCCTTAAAGGAGTGTATAGGTAAACTCCTCTAAACCCAACTAAGATGAGAAATGAGTCTCTTTTCGACCGAGTGATCACTGTAGTGCTAGGAAAGCAGTCAAACATCCATTGCACATTTTTGGATGTCAACTGACAGAATACGTAGTGCCAACCTTTTGTAGTTATTGGCCAGTCCCACTTTTCAAGAGTGCTGTCAATGCAAGTGGTGCGAGTCATGATGTAGTTTTATCTTGGTATGGAGTGGAAAGCTTGGTCTGTGTTGTTCATCCTTTGCAAATCTTCCATTATCAAAATTTGTAGAAGCAAATTGAAACCTTCAAAAAAGCTAGCACCCTTCTTGCATATTTCTAAAGCTCGGTACATTTCTGCAACAATCATAGGTACCGAAGTGTATTTCTTGTCAAAGTCTTTGAGCAGGGTATCCGCAATTGATACCACGGAAACATCAATTCGTCCTTTGTGTTCTGGAAATACGACAATCCCTAAGAAGCTGGTGACAAAAGCAAGTCCCCTCCGCTCTTGCCAATCTGCCTAGTTAATGCTGAAATATCTTTGAATTCTTAAAAATGCTTCTTCGTATCCAAATTTGATGTAGAGTGAAGTCAAATAAATTCCCGACTGCCTTATGTTGTCTGTGCATAATTCGGCTTAATTCCTACCATTTCGAAGAACTCCTCACTTGTAATGTTCTTATGCATCAAGATTTCCTTACTTTCGAATGGTAATTGAGTCAACCCGCCTATTTGTTCAAGCAACGGTGTAAATTGTACACTTCCAAAGTGAAAAAATCTCGGTCTTTATCCCAATAGTGTACTACTGCTTCTATTATCTCTTATACTGTAGTGTGCTCCATTAGTGAAATCAAATTCCCCAACACTATTTTGACTCGGTCTTGTGGATATCTTCTTAGGTTTTTCTACCAATCCTTGAGCAGTAGACGGATTTCACCAACCATTTCAAATGTTCTAGTAGCCATGATCTTTTGGAAAAGGTGAAGGACGATAGGAAAAGGGAGAAGAAAATGCCTGAAATTCGCATTATTGTGAGCAAACGATCAACGTGTGGCACAAGTTTTTGAAAAATAATGCACCATAGAGTATGACGAGATGCGCCGTTGTGGGTTCAGAACCCTTTAGACACTTTAGACGAAAGTTGCTAATGGAATTTTGACATACCAAGGATGTCAAGTCTTTATATAAGGCCTAAAAGATAAATGTGGGTTATGTGTCATCCCGTCTATCAAACGATCATTTCTGCTTCAAATTGGGCTGTTAATGCCTCTTCGGCTACCATTTGTGCCTTTGAATAGCACTGAATATATAATGATTCCAATCGTTTAGGAACACACGGTCGTTTCTGATTCAATTTGGGTTTTTGATGCCTTTTCGGTTACTCTTTGTGCATTTGAATAGCATTGAATACAAAATGATTCAAACCGTTTGGAATAAATGGTCGTTTCTGATTCAGTTTGGGCTTTTGATGCCTCTTAGGTTACCTTTTGTGACTTTGAATGGCCTTGAGAGCAGAATTATTCCAACCACTTAGGAATAAATGGCAGTTTCTGATTCAATTAGGGCTTTTGGTGCCCGTTCGGTTATCCTTGTGCCTTTGAATTGCACTGACGGGAGAACAATTCTAATGAACGATCCACATTTTCACGTTCTATCCCCTATGTATGTGCAAATAAATCATGTTCAACGCTTTTCTGGGGGTCAAAAACCCGTTCGGATTGTTTGAATAAGTTGGCATATTTGACTTAGAAGTAGATCGGCTAGTCATGATGCATGATTCCTAGCGTCGCTACTAAGAAATGGAGTGTTACCTAGACTAGGTTTTATTATCCTCCCGAGCAGACGACTTGGGAGCGGGAACATCGTGGTATGACTAAGTTCCAAGTCGTTCCCCCTAAAGGGCCTTTTGTGAGGAAGAGGTGATCATGAAGCAAGATATTTTTCACGATTTTGAAGTTGCCAGGAGTGGCGGAAAGTATGAGCGGTATGCATAAGTTTAAAAATGTACAATTTTGAAAGAAAATGCACATGTTTTCTATAAATTTATAAGTTTTGAAAAAGGATGCATATGTTGAAATAATTCAAAAAATAAATTTAATAAGGAGAAGTGTAAAGAAAAATAAAAGAAACAAGTTAGTTTTGAGAAATAGGATAATTGAAACAAGATAAAATCAAAAAAGAATCACAAAATGAAATCATTGAAAATAAGGGATTTAGCAAACTTGAAGAGGATTTGAAAACCGTTGAAGCATAGAATGTGATGCCTTCTCCTAAAAGAAACTTCTAAGAGTGGGTTTCTAGACAAGATTATTGTTCCCCCATGCAAGCATTTAGAATTGTTGGCTGTACCACGGACCAACTAGATTCTAACCGTTCCCTCTAAAGGATTTTTTTTAGAGTTGAACGACCGTGAGATCCATGTAATCGTTAGTAGTGTGTACAAGTGTGAACTTCCAGGAGTGGAGGAAGTATAAAGAGAAACAACCAAATAAAAGATAAAAGATGCACCAAGAAAACTATGCGTCCCTCCTACAAAAAGGAAAGTAAAAAGTTAGTCTCAAAAAAAAAATGACAATAAAAGAAAAAGAGCAAAAATCCCAATATAAAGACCGTTATGGTTAGAACCTTAGTATCCCAAGAAGAGTCACCATTCTGTCGTCACCCATTTGTCCCCAAACCGGTAAGAGTTCGAAAATAGGATTCGATTTATTGGAACTCACGGGTAAGACTTTGAGTATTAGGGCACCTACTTTGTTTCTAGCCAATTTTATAATTAACTCTGAAACCATAGTCTTGCAAACTAAAAATTATAGGTAAAGGTTCAAGTTAACCCGAAAGGAAGGTGTTAGGCACCTCTCAGGTTCCACCAAATGGCTCACCGTAGACAGCTGAGAACGTACTACTCCTCAATCACGGCGCGACTGGCTGGGTCTTGGTGCAGAATCTGCCAAACGAAAAGAAAACACAAGGAAAAATAGGGGGTGAGTCATGAGGACTCAATAAGTGTGAACCAACTAGCAACCTCGAAAAATAGATACGCTTGTAAGGGAAATGGAACCAGACAACAATCAACAAATAAGCAATGCACATATAAGCAGAACAGTAGGCATGAACAGAAAGTCTACACGATGATATGAAATGAAATGAAATAAATGAAATAAGATGCAAACGGTCACATGTGCCAAATGAATGGAGCGGAATCCTCCTGCTCCGAGGGCGGAATCCTCCTACCCTCAATATGATGCGATGGAGCGGAATCCTCCTGCTCCGAGGGCAGAATCCTCCTACCCTCAATATGATGCAATGGAGCGGAATCCTCCTGCTCCGAGGGCGGAATCCTCCTACCCTCAATATGATGCAATGATAACCCTTCACCGGTGCGGGACTCTTATCGACTGCCGGGAAGTATATGTCAATCCACAGCCAGAGTACAATGCTCAGATCCTCAATCAATACCAACAACAGGACATAACATATAATATAGAATATAAATCCAAAGCTAAGGCATAATGAGTATGCCTATCGGCAGCTACACACGTAAAGAACACGTGGTAGAAAATCTACGAGGCCAGGTGCCTCCAAAGAAATGGATATAAACACTTACTGTATTCCGTGACTGACAAGTTACCCAGTCCAATCCTCTCAAACTGTCTCCTCTTCAGATCCTGCTGACGGCGAGGGAAAAACTTCTCCATGAATCGATGGGAGAGCTCACTCCAGGTCAGCTTAGGTAAGCCCTGCCTAGCTGATCGGAGTGCGGTCTACCAAGCTAAAGCCGGACCCTCAAGCTGGAAGGCAGTATAATCAGCTCCATACTGCTCATGATATCCAAGGGCCTCTAAGATACGCTGACATAAATCAAGAAACTCACGAGGCTTAAGCTTATCTGATTTCTGACCAGAGAACTTCGGAGGACTAAGTCGGGTAATATAATGCAACCTTGCCGGATCATCAACCTGACCTACTACCTGGACTGGCTGACCAGCCTGAACAACTGGAGGTATAACACCCGCTACCTCTGGAACATGACCACCTGGAAAATGAACTGCTGGGGCTACCTGTGGAGCTGGAATGGGGGCTTCCTGAACCTGAGAACCAATATCTACCACAGCCTGAGGAGCAGCCTGAGGGATAGAAGCATCTACAGCAGCCTGAGGAATAGGAGCATCTACAGCAGCCTGAGGAATATGAGCATCTACGGCAGCCTGAGGAATAGGAGGTCCCTGGGGCATCTGCGTCGCTAAGAATCTCATAAAAGCGTCATGAAGTGCGGGGGGAACGAATAAGCCCTGCTCCCCCTGCCCCGCAAAAGCTGGCACTACCGGAACCTCTGCAGCAGGATCAACATGATCCACTATCCTCGTGGCCTGGGCAACTCTACCACTGCCTCGACCACGACCTCTAATGCGGCCAACACCACCACCTCGTGGAGCAGCAGGCATAGGGAAGACGGCTGGCTCCTCCACCTCTCGCTGAACATTCGCGCGCGTTCTCACCATTTACTGTGGAGAATAAAAATATTTAATTTCAGATAAGAAGGCTCACGCACGACGAGGAAAGAAAAAAAGAAAACTGCCTAAATGCCATCATAGCCTCTCGTAGATAGGTATTAGGCATATGTGACTGCATTGTATTGTACCGCATTCATCCCATCTCATTTCACCACATACTGACTATTGTGTGTATTGTGTTGTGTTTTATGTATGCGGTATGTATACTATGTTGTGGACATATCTCAGTTTGCCTATATATTTCTGGCTGGTATTCTGGGTTGTGGGTTGCACGCCGCGACGGTATGAATATATGGATCAGGTTGCACGCCGCGACGGTATAAATATATGGATCGGGTTGCACGCTGCAAAAGGATGTATTTCTAATTGTTTATATATTTCTGGCACGCACCCTTGGTTGAGTTTAGAAGTTTCTTACATGTTTCCGGTTGTTATCTGGCTCTGCCTTTTTATAATTTAAATAAAAGGAATTTGGTTTATCCGTTTCTTCTCCCTGGCTAGCTATCCTATTCTTTGAGGTGGCTAGTCTGCCCCACTTATTGAGTCCTTTTGACTCACCTTTGTTTGTTGTTTGCTTCTTGTCTATCTATTTCGTTTCGGCAGGTTCGCTCCAGGATTGAGCTCGCCACGTTGTGAAGGAGCGAAGACGACTTCAGCTGTCAGGGTGAGCCAGCTTTTATTCCGGATGGCCACCAGTTTATTGGTTATTCTTTCAGTTGCATTCTGCTCCCTTCAGGAGGTATCTGTCTTCTTTTGTACTCTTAGATGTCTAGTCTGGATAGCCCTAAACCTAGTATGTGGGTAGTCAGCTGTAATTTCTCTTTACAACTTAGAGATATCATTATGTTTGTACTTTTTCTAAGTCTTGTTATTATTTATAAATTGAATTATATTTATTTTCCTAATTTAATTGATAAGGATTCGCCCGACGGGACTAGGGAAGGATGTCGGGTGCCCGCACGGCCTAACCGAATTCCGGGTCATGTCAGAAGAGAAGCAGATTAATCAAATTCCTCTTGTTTAAATTATAAAAAGGCAGAGGCAGATAATAACTAGAAACACGTATGGAACCATAAACTCATAAACAACCAGGAACATTAGATAGAAAGAACATATAGTGTTACACTTTATGCACCTCCTTTAGACACTAGATGTGGGGGTTGAATACTGTCCTCCGATTTTCGTTCAAGAACCTTGGTCTCCTGGAGAAGAACCTAGTTCTCAGATTTTCTCTCATGCTGCCTGGAATACTGAACAACACAAAACACACACACAAGAACACCAGGATTTTTACGTGGAAAAACTACTTGCTCAAGGGAGAAAAAACCACGACCTACACTCTGGGATTTTAGCACTGAATCCACTAACACAAGAGCAATGTTTCTGATTACAAACTCTGTAACCAAGGGGCTACACACTAGACCCTACTTACTACTCAAAGCTAAACTCTAGCTTCTCAGTAATTACACAACGGTTCACCTAATACATGTGCTTCTGAATAAGATAATAGGTAAAACTATGAAAGATCAAATTTAAGCCAACTTGCAATTTGACGAACCTAGACAGAAAATCTAGTCTCGTTACTCTGCTCGCACACAAGTTGTCTTCTGCTGATTACTCACGTAGAAAGATGTTGGATCGCCTTTGTATGCTCTCAACTCTCTATTTGTGAATAATCAAATTCAGCTGCTGCTGCTACTTGCATATATATGGGTCTTCTTAACCCTAGTAGAGTTCTACAAGGAATCCTGTTAATTAAGGCAAGTCAGGATTCCCAGTAACTCCTTTCCTTGTTGAAGTCCAACTCCTTTTCACACTTCGCAGACACAGCCTGGACACAACTTCTTTTAGTCTGACTAGGATGTATGTTCAATCACGCGCCACTAGTCCTAGTTCGGCAGGGATTTGCAACCCGTACTCTTTTCGATCACCTGTGCCCTTCATTCTAAGGACCTGGTCCTTAGTGAGAACCTAGGAGTCCTTCTTGTTTGTCATGCTTCAAAAGCAGCTCTCAACAAATTCCCCCTTTTTGATGATGACAAATAAATGTTGCCCAAGAACCTGAGTAGACAAAAATACCAGCAAACAAACAAAAACAGTATATATAAAAAAGCAGATGATGAATTAGGTTACAAACACTCCAACATTTCCATCTTCCCCCCTTTGGCATCATCGAAAAGATTCGAATCCCTGCATGAACTTGCCAGTGAAACTTAGTCTAAAGCACAAGGCAACAAGTCAGTAATAATAGAACATATAAGCAAGAATAAGGGCCCAATCAGAACCAAGGACTAAAGCGGGAATCATGCATAAACACAAGGAAATTTAAAATCATTATCCAGGTTGTGTCAGCAGCACAACCCCAATATTTAGTACCCAACAGAACAAATTGTCTTAAACATCCAACAACATGAAATCAGGAGATCATAAGAGAGGGTGGACAACAGGTGAAGAGAAGGAATTACAGCAGAATGGGATAGGACAGGAGGATTCAAAGCTGAACATTGAAGTGTTTTAGAAGTGCCTCAAGTTGCTTCGTATTTTTGGCCCTTTCCATCAACAACTCGGCCTCATACTTGTGGCAAGCTATCTTCAAACAATCAATTTCATGATCCTTCAACTTCAGCTGTCTTTGGAGCTCTGTGTTTTCTTCATTCACCTCCAGGACATGCGTCTCCAGCTCCTTCACAGCATCAATGGCCTCCTCGGGTCCATAATCCTCACTTTTCTCTTCTTCTTCTTCTTGTCTCAGCTTCACTGTCAGTATCTGAGTCACTAGGCTCAGCATAACTGCCTGCATCATCATCACTTTCCTCCTGGGTTTTCTCAGCTCTTCTTTCTTCCTCCTTCTTCCTTGATTCTCTCTCTCTGACATTTGTCACTGTTCTCTCCAGCTTTCCAACCTTTTCCAATTGTTGTTTTAAAACAGACCTGATGCCAACCCTTCTGGTCACAGGTTCAACTTTGTCAACACTGCCACTCTCATCACAATCTTCATCAACCAGCCTTGTCTTCAGCACTGGTTTTCCCCCTTTCACTAACCTTCTTCTCTTCTCAGGCTCCACTATATTTTTTTTCAGGAATACAACTTCTTCCTCCTCTTCCTCCCCTGCCAATTTTTCATCTTCTTCTCCAAACTTCCTTTTTCTTTTTGGTTCTTCAACCACTTTGGGAGTTTCTCTTAGTTCAGTCTTCTCCAACATTGCCTCCTTCTTTCCTTCTTCCTCAGAATCTGTCCAATCTATGTCTGCATCATCAACCTCAGTTGAATTTGGGCAAGCAACAGGCTCTTGCTCCAAATTCTCTGGGGCTTCAGCAGATTCAAGTCCTCTACCGGCTGGACTTTCTGGCACAGATTTTTCCTTAGCTCTCTCATCCTTATCATCCTCCTTGAACTTCTCTATTACTGTTTCTGCAACATTCAAACTTACACCAGACTCAACTACCACAGGCACATGCATTCCTTCTCTAAGTTCATCTCCTACATGATCACACTCTGCCTCACATGAGTTCCCCCTATCTATTTGTTCAACATGCTCAACACCTATTATTTTGTCTAACCCAGACACTAGGGTTTCAGTTTCTGCCATTCCAGGGCTTTTCATATCTACTGAAGTAACAGGTGTAGATAAGATAGGAACGGGGATTACCTCATGTAGTGGTTGTGATGAACTTTGTTCGATGGGTGTGGTGGAGGTCTTCCTTAACCTCAACTTCTTTATCAGCTTTTTGTCCCCTTTTTGAAGAATTTTTGCTCGGGCCTTTGCAATCCTTTGGGCAAGCGTAGATGGTGGTTGTTTCTCAGACATCTTGATACGGTGTTTATGTATAGCCACAGAGATAGACAGGATTTTCTGGTGTTAGGGTTTTGAGAGAATTTTGATTTTGGAAAGAAGCATTTAGAGGTTGGGAGGTAAGGTTAAGAGGGAAGGGTTTTCGGTGACTTGACAATGCCTTGGGAAGGCAAGGTTATAATGATAAAAAAGAAAAGCAGCTTTTTGAAAATTTTTGAAAACCGGGAAGGGTTAAGAGTTTTGACGGTTATGGACTTAATTGAGTAGTGGGGTCCAAAAAATCAATTAAAATTCTACCCAGAAAAGGAATGTGTTCCTATAATTTTGCACAGTTATAAGAACATGGAGGATCTCCTTTGACACATGTGTGATTGACAATTTTAATTCCGTTATGACTTTTAACATGTAGGGTAGTGTGAGTGTACCTGGACATGATTCCTCATGCTTTGACTGATTCCTTCTTAGTACATGCTAGGTTCTTCATGGGATCACATTATTCTTACCTGGTGCTAAAAACTGAACAGGTGTACTAACAAAAGTACCATGTTAGACTAAATATCAATTGACAAAATTCAAATATAGACAATCGAATACTCTACTAACCAATCATGAGGATTTTCCTGCTGGATCATCCGTGTATTTTGGTCATCCCTAATTCCAACCTGTTCCTCTCAAACTGTACTTTGTTCAAAGCTTTAGTAAAAATGTCAGCAATTTGATCCTCAATCCTGCAAGAATTCATAGTGATTAGACCCTTTTCCACATTATCTCTCAAGAAGTGGTGTCTAATATCAATGTGCTTGGTTCTTTTATGTTGGACTGGGTTCTTGGCAATGTTCACTGCACTAGTATTGTCACAGAAAATTGGCACAGCTCCACACTTGATGCCGAAGTCCTCCAGTTGTTGTTTGATCCACAACAATTGTGAACAGCATAATGCAGCTGCTACATACTCGGCTTCAGCAGTTGATAAAGCAACAGAGTTTTGCTTCTTTGTAGCCCAGGAGATCAAACAAGGACCAAGAAAGTGTGCCATTCCTGAAGTGCTTTTCTTGTCCACCAGGTGACCTGCATAGTCTGCATCAGCAAAACCAATTAGTTCAAAAGTACCTCCTCTTGGGTACCAGAGACAGAGGTCCTGAGTTCCTTTCAAGTATCTCAGGATCCTCTTCACAGCTGTCAAATGTGATTCCTTGGCTTTGGACTGAAATCTAGCACACATTCCTACACTGTATACAATATCAGGCCGACTGGCTGTGAGGTAAAGAAGTGATCCTATGATTCCTCTATATTTGGTCTCGTCTGTTGAAGGACCGAGTTCATCCATATCCAGCTTTGTCCCAGGTGCAATGGGAGTCGTCATCTCTTTTGCTCCTTCCATGTCAAACTTCTTCAGCAGTTCCTTGACATACTTCTGCTGGTGAATCATAGTTCCTTCAGGCATTTGCTTTATTTGCAATCCAAGGAAGAAATTCAGTTCTCCCATCATCCTCATTTTAAATTCACTTCCCATCAGATCAGCAAAGCCTTTGCATAGCCCCTCATCAGTGGCTCCAAAAATAATATCATCAACATACACTTGAACCACCAACATGTCCTTTCCTTTCTTTTTGAGGAACAGTGTGTTGTCAATTTTTCCTCTTAAGAACCCATTCTTCAATAGGAAACCTGATAGCCTTTCATACCAAGCTCTAGGGGCTTGCTTCAGTCCATAGAGAGCCTTGTCCAGTTTGTAAACATGATCAGGGAATTCTTTATTCACAAAGCCTGGTGGCTGAATAACATAGACTTCTTCATTCAGGTATCCATTTAAGAAGGCACTCTTCACATCCATCTGATATAGTGTAAACTCCATGTATGTGGCAAAAGCAATAAGCATTCTGATAGCCTCCATCCTTGCCACAGGTGCAAAGGTTTCATCGTAGTCAATTCCTTCTTCTTGACTATAGCCTTGCACTACTAATCTTGCTTTGTTTCTCGTCACTATGCCATGCTCATCTAGGAACCAGATGCCATACTTTGCTTCCTTGGTTCCAATTATTGATCTGTCCTTCGGCTTAGGAACCAGATGCCATACTTTGCTTCTTTCAAATTGATGTAGTTCCTCCTGCATCGCCAAAATCCACTCTGGATCTTCTAGAGCCTCCTTCACGTTTTTTGGTTCCAGAGTTGAAAGAAACGCAAAGAAAGCACAGAAATTCTTCAAGGCTGACCTGGTCATGATTCCTGTATCTAGTTCTGACAGGACATTCTCCAAAGGATGGGATCTTTGGTATTTCCATGGCCTTAGTTTAACATGACTGGAAGAACTCACGTTATCATCCTGGCGAGTTTCCTCTTGACTTGCTGGATCATCAGCTTCATCAGCAGTTCCCCCTGTCAGATTTACCCCTTGTTCCAATACACTTGGATCTTCTCCTGATGTCTCCTTGTCTCCGGAATCTTCCAGTTCATGCACACCTTCTTCCCGGCTAAGCCCAATTTCTTGATCATCTGTCTTACGTTCCTCCAGTGCCCTGTCTGATTCATCAAAGACCACATGCATACTTTCTTCCACTGTCTGTGTCCTTTTATTAAACACTTTATATGCCTTGCTCTGAGTCGAATAGCCAAGAAATATTGCTTCATCACTCCTAGCATCAAACTTTCCCAGGGGTTCTTTTCCATTGTTGTGCACAAAGCATCTGCACCCAAAAGGTCTTAGGTGAGCAATGTTTGGCTTTCTACCTCTGAGTAACTCATATGGAGTCTTGTCAAGAATTGCTCTGATTGAACATCTGTTCAGCAGGTAACATGCAGTATTTATAGCCTCAGCCCAAAAATTTCTTGCAAGACCACTTGACAACATCATAGTCCTGGCCATATCTTCCAGAGATCTGTTCTTCCTTTCTACCACTCCATTTTGTTGGGGAGTTCTTGGAGCTGAGAAGTTATGATCTATGTTGTTCCTTGCACAATATTCAGAAAATTTCGAGTTTTCAAACTCAGTTCCATGATCAGATCTGATGCTGATAAGATCCAGACTTAACCTCTTCTGAACTACACCAGCCCAGTCTTTAAAGCTGTCAAAGGCTTCATCTTTAGTTGCCAAGAACAGAGTCCACGTGTATCGAGAGTAGTCATCAACAATTACAAACACGAATCTCTTTCCTCCTCTACTTCTGACTCTCATAGGTCCACACAGATCCATATGCAGCAGTTCCAGTGGTTTTGATATGCTTACCACCTTCTTGGACTTGAAGGACGATTTCACATGCTTTTCCTTCACACACGCATCACACATCTTAATGTTTTCAAATCTCTTACTTGGCAGTCCGCGAACCAGCTCCTTTGGTACAAGCTTGTTCAGTTGTGAGAGACATGCATGTCACATTCTTTTGTGCTACTGAGAGTCACTCTCCTGTATATTTAGGCATGTAAGGTTGTTTTCAGGTAATGACTTCAGCGATGCCTTGTAAACATTGTTCACCCTTTTTCCTTCCATTACAATTTCTCCACTCTATAGGTTCTTCACAATGCATCCTACAGATGTGAACTTTACTTAATTTCCTCTGTCACATAGTTGGGAGATACTCAACAGATTGTGTCCAAGACCATCAACACAATAAACATTCTCAATGGCATGATCTAGAGTTCTCCCAATCTTTCCAATTCCAACTATTTGACCACTTTTTCCTCCTCCGAAGGCCACACTGCCTCCTTGAAATGCTGCAAGTGAGAGAAAGTTTCTTCTATCTCCTGTCATGTGCCTTGAACAACCACTGTCAAGAATCCAGCTTGGGTTGTTCTCCCTCACTCCATCCTGCAAAACAAATTAGGGGTTAGACTTAGGAACCCAGACAAGCTTGGGTCCTTTCTTACTAGAAAATGGATAAATCGGGTCCTGTCTAGCCCATTTAGGTAAAACACTTCTTTTGTTTTTAGCCTTTGCCTTGCTTACGTGTATGCATTTTTGTTTGATATGACCTGTTTCACCACAAAAAGTACACAGCATGTTGCAGGGTAACCCTACTTACTTGCTTTTAGGGTTATAGGGAGGCAGTGGTTTCTTGAATCCTAATCCTTGTTTTCCTCTATTTTTATTTTCAAGGACCCGGTTCATTGCCTCTGATGATTTTTTCCACTTAGTTAACCTGGTAAGCTCAAAATTTGCTTTTTCAACCTTTTGACTTAGGACCTTGTTCTTCTCAGTTTCCTGATATATAATTTCATTTGCCCTTTTTAATTCATTTTCTAAAAAGGTTTGAACTTCACTTATTATTTGCTTACCATTAGCACTTTCTTTTAACTGATTGCATTCTAGTTCAAGATCAGTAATTTTAGAGTTGGACACCAGAGTCTGTCCTTTCAAAACGGCATTGACTTCTTCTAGTTCAATATTCTGTTCTAGGAGACTCTTGTGCTTAGTTCTAAGATTACTTAGTTCTTCAGCTAGTTTGTCTTTTTCAAGCTTCTCCTTTTCATAACCCTCAATCAAGGTACCAGTGATTAAGATCAAATTTTCAGAAGAGTATGTGTGCAAGGTTTCTTTTAGTTCAGATAGACATACCTCTGCAGAGTGAGCGTCTTCAGTTCCATCTGTTGCCATGAGAGCTGAGTCCTTCTTTTGAACATCATCTGAGTACACCTCTTTCAGCCTTTCCCAGACTTCCTTGGCTGACTTACACTCAGAAATTTTAGCCAGCACTTCATAGGTAAGTCCTCTTTTCAAGTACCATTCAGCTTTAGCATTTGCCTGAAGCCAGTCAAGGTCTTGGGGATCAAGTTCTTCCACCTTCTTTGGAACTAAGACACCATTTGCAGCCCTCGTCACTAGGACGTGAGGTCCTCTTTTTACAATCAGCCAAAGACTATAGTCTGCAGCTTGCAAGAAGGTCTTCATCTGTTTCTTCCAGTTCCTGTAGTAGGTTCCGTTAAACACAGGGGGTTTTGACGGATCTCTTCCTCCTCTCATCTCTCGAAGATCTTCTTCATCAGAACTATTTTCTGACATACCCATCAGTGCCAATGGTGAGTCATCTCCAGAATCCTTTTCATGATCGGATTCACTGTCAGTAGGTCCCCATGTGGCATAGAATGCCTTCTTCTCTTTCTTCTTTCTACTCTGAAGTTTGGAAGTCGTCTTGACTTCCTTTTATCTTTATCAGCTTCCTTGGATGCTTTGTTTTTCATCCATTCTATTTCCCACATAGGACAATCTACTACAGCATGATCCTTTTTGAAGCATTTGAAGCACCCTGAGTAGTCAGGACTGTCAACTATGTTCTTCCTGCTAGACCCCTCTTTTCCACCTCTCTTGAATCCCTTGAACCTTCCCAGATTCAGCTTCTGTCTTAAGGCACTCACCATTGCCGCTTCAACTGATTGAAGGTCAATATACTCATCAGTTTCTTCAGTTGCTTCAAGAGCAAGGGTCTTGTCCTTCTTTACAAAAGGCTTAGCCTTTGAGTCTTTCATCATCTCATGAGTCTTCAAGCTTCCAACTAGTTCTTCAAGTTTGATCGATTTCAGTGGTTTGGATTCAATGATAGCAGTCATTTTGGGTTCCCATGCTTCAGGCAGCAGATTCAGGACTTTATCGACCATCTCTATTTCAGGCAATTCCATGTCCAGGGATCTCATTTCATTAGTGATGATCGTCAACCTCGTCATCATGTCCTGAATTGATTCTTTCTCACCCATGGTGAAAAGTTCAGATTGCCTTTTCAGCATTCTTCGCTTGGAATCCTTCACTTCAGTAGTTCCTTCATGTGCAACCTGCAGCGCATCCCATATTTCCTTAGCAGTCTTATAAGATGATACACGATTGAACTCTTCAGGACCAAGACCACAAATGACCAGCCTTTTGGCTTTGTGATTTTTTTCAATCATCTTATAATCCGTTTCATTGAACTCTTCTTTTAGTTTAGGTTCCTGCTTAGCAGCATCTCCTTCACCTACTACTTTAGTGGGGATCAGATTTCCTTCAGAGACTATCAGCCAGAGTTGATAGTCTTCAGCACATATGTAGTTCTCCATCCTGCTTTTCCACCAAGCATAGTATTTCCCGTTGAACTGTGGAGGTCTCTGAACTGACTGACATTCAGTGATGGTAGGTGGTGCACTCGTTTTGATCCTTCTTAAGGTGTTAACCTCTCACAAGAAGACCCGCTCTGATACCACTTGTTACACTTTATGCACCTCCTTTAGACACTAGAAGGGGGGGTTGAATACTGTCCTCCGATTTTCGTTCAAGAACCTTGGTCTCCTGGAGAAGAACCTAGTTCTCAGATTTTCTCTCCTGCTGCCTGGAATACTGAGCCACACAAAACACACACACAAGAACACCAGGATTTTTACGTGGAAAAACTCCTTGCTCAAGGGAGAAAAAACCACGACCCACACTCTGGGATTTTAGCACTGAATCCACTAACACAAGAGCAATGTTTCTGATTACAAACTCTGTAACCAAGGGGCTACATTCTACACCCTACTTACTACTCAAAGCTAAACTCTAGCTTCTCAGTAATTACACAACGGTTCACCTAATACATGTGCTTCTGAATAAGCTAATAGGTAAAACTATGAAAGATCTAATTTAAGCCAACTTGCAATTTGATGAACCTAGACAGAAAATCTAGTCTCGTTACTCCGCTCGCACACAAGTTGTTTTCTGCTGATTAGTCACGTAGAAAGATGCTGGATCGCCTTTGTATGCTCTCAACTCTCTATTTGTGAATAATCAAATTCGGCTGCTGCTGCTGCTACTTGCATATATATTGGTCTTCTTAACCCTAGTAGAGTTCTACAAGGAATCATGTTAATTAAGGCAAGTCAGGATTCCCAGTAACTCCTTTCCTTGTTGAAGTCCAACTCCTTTTCACACTTCGCAGACACATCCTGGACACAACTTCATTTAGTCTGACTAGGATGTATGTTCAATCACGCGCCACTACTCCTAGTTCGGCAGGGATTTGCAACCCGTACTCTTTTCGATCACCTGTGCCCTTCATTCTAAGGACCTGGTCCTTAGTGAGAACCTAGGAGTGCTTCTTGTTTGTCATGCTTCAAAACCAGCTCTCAACATATAGGTATCCCGAACATATCAACAATCAGAAATACATCTTATTATATGTAAATATTGTTGCGGCGTGCAACCCGATCCATATGTTAATAATGTTGAGGCGTGCAACCCGATTGATGTTTGGCATTTTATGCCTATATTTCCTTAATATTTCCTTGCGTTTGGATACTTTATTTGCTCGTTTTATAGTTTGTGACTATGGTTTTACACTGATTTTATGTCGTGCTTGTGTAGGTTGTTACGCAATGTAATTGGAGCTTTTAAGAGCATGATTGAGCAAGAAAAGATTGGATTTTGATTGAGGATTGGATCGAGCACACGAAGGCACGACACGAGCGAGCAAAGGAGCGAGAAAACACGAAAATTGGCCTGGCGCTGTAGGGCATGCCCCGTGGGCCCCACCGCACCCAGTGTCCCTGCGCGTTTTCTTGTGCGACGCAGCCCAAAAGCGTGAGACTTTCGACGTCTTCTGCCTAGTGTTGCGCGATCGGGGGCGCGGGGCGCCCGTTATGGCGCCCCTGGAGCGAATTTTGACTTCCTATTTCGTCTAGGCTTGGGTCTAACTTATTACTATGTGTTTGTAAACTCTATAAATACTCTTTTACTTAGTTTTTCATAGGAGTTCAGACCTTGGAGTAAATTTGAGAGCTCATAACATCAAGACAAGGGTTTTTCTTCCTTCCATTAATTTATTTCATCATTATTTCATTATTACATCAATTCCTTGTGTTGTTATTATGAGTATGCGTAGCTAAATATATCGTTCTAGGGTTAGAGTATTACATGAAAGTTGATGTTTGAAGATTGATTCCCATTAATTGAATCCCATTACGGGTTGCTTATTCTTTCTTGATTTAACTTGTGTAATTGTCAGGGCCCGATTATTACGCATTATCTATGGTTTTTAGATTGAACTCGAAAGAGGGAATTTAATTACGTAATAAGAAAGAATAGGACTAGTTTGTGAACCCGGGCATCGGGGAACCAATTTGTGAGTAGGATAGACATATACTTGCTCGCCTAGTTTAACTCATTACAGAATTCGTTAATGCGTGTACGTGATTCAACCCATAGACATATAGGGATTGGAGTAGCCTGCATAGACCGTGAAGAATCGAAAGGTTTTCACGGGTACATTTAATCTGTTAGTTAGTAACCCGGGATTTAAGAAGTGGAATCAATTGGAAAACTCAACTGGATTGTTCGTAACTCTGACCCTGGACCGTCTTCTTATTACTGATAACAACCAAGTTTTGCTCCATTGCTTGAATTCACTTTTACCATTTAATTACTGTTCTTTAGTTAATAAACTCATCACTATTGGAAAAAGATCCCTGAATAGTTTAAATAAATTGTTTGCTAGAACTCAGTCTGCATAGTCCTCGTGGGAACGATACTCATCTTATCACTTTATTACTTGTCGACCACGTATACTTGCGTGTGCGTTGGGAGCAACAAGTTTTTGGCGCCGTTGCCGGGGACTAATTATTGACTGATTTCTTTTTGAACAGTTTATTACTTACTATTCAGGTTTAGTTTTTGTTTTGAGTTTTGTGCTGTTTCAGGTATTAGGTCCTGCTTGATCTTTACCTACAGGAATGGCAGAAGACCAAGCTGTAGCTGTGCGAGATGTTGCTCTCCCCAGCCTGGAGGGAGTAGCATCGAGCATAGTTAAGCCCGCTATCACCGGGGGATTTGAGATTAAGTCCGGCATGATTCAGTTGCTGCATGTGACTGGACAATATGGTGGATTACTTCATGAGGATCCGCAGCAACACATTCAGAACTTTCTGGAGATCAGTGATACTTATACACCAGCGGGTGTTCCTACTGATTATGTTCGCTTGACATTGTTCCCGTTTTCATTGATTGGGGCAGCAAAGAAGTGGTTAAAGGCTGAAAAGTCTGGGTCTATCACTACTTGGGAGGATTTGGCTAAGAAGTTCTTGGCTAAATTTTATCCGTCTGCCAAGACAGCCCGGCTGAGGAGCGAAATTATGTCCTTCAGACAGTTAGAAGGAGAATCCTTGTATTCAGCCTGGGAGCGATTCAAAGCTCTATTGAGAGATTGTCCACACCACAACTAATCCAATGAGGTTGTTGCACACACTTTTGTTGAGGGGTTGAACCAACACACTAAGATCGTGGTTGATGCTGCTGCTGGAGGCCAAGTACTGGCCTTAAATTTTGATCAAATTTATGATTTGCTTGACAAGTTTTCGCAGAGCAATCCTGATTGGCAGGGAGATGGTAGAGCTATTACGCAGAAACCTGCAGGGGTACTTCAGTTAGATGCAGTTTCAGAGCTAAGGGCGAGGATGGATGCTATTTCCAATCAAATTAGCAAGTTAGCTCTGCAAAAGGCTCAGCAACCAGTGGCTCCAGTGCAACAACTCCAGAGCTTTTGTGAGGTTTGTGGTCAAGACCATGCTACAGAGGTTTGCTCCTCTAATCCAGAGTCAGTTTATTACGTGGGTAATCAAAACAGGCTGCAGGGTCAAAATCAGTTTGGTAATGGTTATTATCAAGGTAGTACGAGAGCCCCGAATAATTACCACCCACTTCCAGCTCCACCACAACAGGTTAGCAGTTCAGTTGAAGATATGCTAAAGCAAATAATGGCAGGCCAGCAGAGAATGATAGCTGACACTGCAGCCCATGCACAAGCCATACATGATCTTGCCAATGCTCAAAAGAACTTGGAGCACCAGTTGGGACAGTTGGTGGGAGAAAGAAGCACTGTTAAAAAAGAGCCTGAACAATGTCTTGCAGTGACTTTAATAGAAGGTGGAGAGCTGATAGCCAAGTCCGATGAGAGAGCTGAAATAGAAAAAGTTGAAAAAGTGGAGAAGGTAAAGAAGAAAGAAGAGAGAAAGGAGGCACCTCTGCCACCTCCACCATTCCCGCAGAGACTATTACCATCGAAGGATCTGGCCCAGTACCAAAAATTTGTGAGTATGTTGAAAGAACTTCAAGTTAATATTCCTTTGACTGATGTGTTTGAATTGATGCCATCCTTTGTGAAGTTTTTAAAAGAAATTTTAGTCAAGAAGAAAAAGCCTCAAGAGATAGATTCAGTGGAGTTAGTTGAGGAGTGTAACACAATCTTGAGCAAGCTACCTCCAAAACTTCAAGATCCTGGGAGGTTTACTATTCCCTGTACCATTGGAGGGCATAATATCACTGGTGCCTTGTGTGATTTGAGTGCGAGCATAAATCTCATGCCTCTGTCTGTTTGCAAAAGGTTAGGGCTAGGAGCAATCAAGCCCTCTTCAGTTACTCTTAAGATGGCGGATGGATCACTCACTCACCCTGATGGTAAGTTGGAGGATGTATTTCTAAAAGTTGGTAAGTTTACATTCTCTGCCGATTTTGTAGTCCTAGATTATGAAGAGGACCGAGAAGCTCCAATCATTTTGGGGAGACCATTCTTAGTCACCTCGAAGGCAATTATTGACATGGAGCTGGGTGAGATGACTGTTAGAGCGCATGGAGAAAAGGTTACTTTCAAGGTTTATAATGGGAAGGAGCACATAGCTAGGGTGGAAGAGTGCTCTATGATTGAATGTGTCAAACAAAAAGATGGAAGTAAACCACATGTGAAGTTGAAGATGGGTTCTCTAAAAGAAGGGAAGAAAGTAAAAGTTCGGCGTAAGAAGAGAAGACATAAATGTTGGAAGTGAGCTAGAAGTGTCGTCGTGCCACGACGTTAACTAAGGCGCTTCTCGGGAGGCAACCCGAGTTTGTACTTGTATTATTTTATTTATAGTGTCACGTAGTTGTTTTTCCTTGGATTGCAGGTTCATGTAATGTCGAGGCTAAGTGTGGGGTGTCCTCACCCTTGCCCAATGTTGATGATCTGTTGGGGGAAGTCTGAGTACCTCATACTATATGGAAGCTTGGAGGATGCTAGCACTAAGGACTAGAATCTTCAGGGAAGTTTTCTTTACCTTGCGCTTGCTTATTTTTAGCACTGAGGACAGTGCTTAGTTTAGGTGTGGGGTGGGGAACTACCCTTTATTTATTTTTGAGGTTAGGGATGCATGTACCGTAGGATTTTCTTTTGTCACTTGACTTTATTTTTATTTGTTTCTTGCTTTAATATATGAAAAAAAAAATTAGAAAACCAATGAAAAATTCCAAAAAGATTTTCTTTTTAGTTTTATTAGTGGTACATGTCATCCACCCCGTGGTTTTTCTTATGGCCTCGGTTCTTTTCCACGGGGAGACCTTTGAACCGGGTAGTTTTTAGTTTTATTAGGATTAGGATAGTTAGTTGTAGATGACCCTAGACGTAGGAAAAAAGTAGAATGCTAGGTGCCTTTGATTTATTTGATACCGGTGGACTTGGACTTGATTGCATGTTCTATTTGTGGTGTCCTTGGATTTTAATTGTGATGCATGCCTAGAAAAAAAAATGGAACGACCCCCTTGAGATGCTTGAGTCCGCTTGCTTGACTTTATTGTGAACCTTTGTGCATTAGTGCTTAATTTTCCACAAGTTGCATTCTAGAAGCTTAGTTGAGAGTTGTTGATGGAGCCTTTTTGTGTGGATCATGTGCAATGTGTGTTGTGAGGCATGTTCTTGTTTACTCCATGTTGCATATTAATGTCTAGAACTTGTCCCGTGTGTGTGCAAAGCGAAATCCTAGGTTTGCTCTAGTTGGGAAATGATACAAGGCTTTCTTTTGATTTGCCTACCCTTACATATATACCTTGAAAAGAAAAAAATTGTTGTTGTGATTTCTTTGACCCTTTTTGTTGGCACCCACACCCCGAGCCTACCCATTTGTTCTAAATTGTCTCTTTTGGCCCTTTACTCCTTAAGCACTTTATTGATATTGCGTTGTTATTTTGGAGTTGTGGTTGGAATAGGGAGGTTTTTGAGTGGAACTAATGAAGGGGAATAATTGTAAAAATTGTGAAGTAGTGAAAAGCATTGGCAAGGTTGGATGAAATTGAAAATTGAAAAAAAAAATAGCAAAGTTGAAAAGAAAAGTTGAAAAAGATATCCATTCCTTGCTAGTGTGTACTTATAAGAAAAATTGCTACTTGTTGGGAAGGTGTATGTGTGATATTTGTGATTGGGTGGCTTGATGAGATTTGTGCTTAATTAATTGTGATGTATTAAAGTGCTTAGGGAGGTAGTCACTATTACCATATGTATCCTACCCGCCCCTTAGCCTACATTACGACCTTTCTAAAGTCCTAGTTAATCCCGATTGGAGTGAGTTTACATTAGTGGAGTCCTACACTACGGGCAAGCCTATGGTACGTTGTGTGTGACATGTGAGCTTTTCATGAGAGAGAGTGAATTCATTTGTATTGCCCCGTTCTATTCATGATATTGATTGTTGTGTGTGATTTTTGGGGAGGGCACTCTTTTGCTTCATATTGGTGAGGGCACATGGTTTGCATGAAATAGGTAAAGTTGATGGTTCTTGGTTGAGTAGATAGGTGTGATTTTGTGGGAGCATGGTTGCAATAAGTTGAGTTTGTGCATTTGAGCTATTTTGGGGTGGTTGTTCTCATATTTTTGAGTTTGGTAAATTGTTGGCATGTTTGTGGATCCATAGTAGTCATGTGTGCATTGGTTCAATGGTCGGTATCAACCATGGTCATAGGCAGACCTGTTTTACCTAGGTTGGAAGTTATTTGTGATTGCTCGAGGACGAGCAAAGGTTCAAGTGTGGGGTGGTGATGTTTGGCATTTTATGCCTATATTTCCTTAATATTTCCTTGCGTTTGGATACTTTATTCGCTCGTTTTATAGTTTGTGACTATGGTTTTACACTGATTTTATGTCGTGCGTGTGTAGGTTGTTACGCAATGTAATTGGAGCTTTTAAGAGCATGATTGAGCAAGAAAAGATTGGATTTTGATTGAGGATTGGATCGAGCACACGAAGGCACGACACAAGCGAGCAAAGGAGCGAGAAAACACGAAAATTGGCCTGGCGCTGTAGGGCATGCCCCGCGGGCCCCACCGCGCCCAGTGTCCCTGCGCGTTTTCTTGTGCGACGCAGCCCAAAAGCGTGAGACTTTCGACGTCTTTTGCCTAGTGTTGCGCGATCGGGGGCGCGGGGCGCCCGTTATGCCGTCCCTGGAGCGAATTTTGACTTCCTATTTCGTCTAGGCTTGGGTCTAACTTATTACTATGTGTTTGTAAACTCTATAAATACTCTTTTACTTAGTTTTTCATAGGAGTTCAGACCTTGGAGTAAATTTGAGAGCTCATAACATCAAGACAAGGGTTTTTCTTCCTTCCATTAATTTATTTCATCATTATTTCATTATTACATCAATTCCTTGTGTTGTTATTATGAGTATGCGTAGCTAAATATATCGTTCTAGGGTTAGAGTATTACATGAAAGTTGATGTTTGAAGATTGATTCCCATTAATTGAATCCCATTACGGGTTGCTTATTCTTTCTTGATTTAACTTGTGTAATTGTCAGGGCCCGATTATTACGCATTATCTATGGTTTTTAGATTGAACTCGAAAGAGGGAATTTAATTACGTAATAAGAAAGAATAGGACTAGTTTGTGAACCCGGGCATCGGGGAACCAATTTGTGAGTAGGATAGACATATACTTGCTCGCCTAGTTTAACTCATTACAAAATTCGTTAATGCGTGTACGTGATTCAACCCATAGACATATAGGGATTGGAGTAGCCTGCATAGACCGTGAAGAATCGAAAGGTTTTCACGGGTACATTTAATCTGTTAGTTAGTAACCCGGGATTTAAGAAGTGGAATCAATTGGAAAACTCAACTGGATTGTTCGTAACTCTGACCCTGGACCGTCTCCTTATTACTGATAACAACCAAGTTTTGCTCCATTGCTTGAATTCACTTTTACCATTTAATTACTGTTCTTTAGTTAATAAACTCATCACTATTGGAAAAAGATCCCTGAATAGTTTAAATAAATTGTTTGCTAGAACTCAGTCTGCATAGTCCTCGTGGGAACGATACTCATCTTATCACTTTATTACTTGTCGACCACGTATACTTGCGTGTGCGTTGGGAGCAACACCAATCCTTATGTTTATACTGTTGTCCATATATTTATACCGTTGTGGCGTTCAACCCGATCCATATATTTATACCGTTGCAGCGTGCAATCCGATTCATATATTTATACTGTTGCGGCGTGCAACCCGATCTATATAACTAAAGCATATAAACCAACTAGGGACACAAAATAGCCAGCAAAATATAGGACACTAAAATATGTCCACAACATGGTATACATACTACATACACAAAACACAACACAATAGTCACGCAATAATTAGTATGCGGTGCAATGAAATAGGATGAATGTGGTATGATTCAATGCGGTCAGATATGCCTGATACCTATCTCCGGCGCGGGACTCTCTTCATCTGCCAGGAGATATATCCAATAATGACCCTTCACCGGCTCGGGACTCTCATCGATTACCGGAAGGTATGCAATAATGACCCTTCACCGGCTCAGGACTCTCATCGATTAGCGGGAAGTATGCAATAATGACCCTTCACCGACTCGGGACTCTCATCGATTTCCGGGAAGTGTATGAAATTATGATCCTTTACCGGCTCGGGACTCTCATCGATTACCGGGAAGTATATGCAATAATGACCCTTCAGCGGCTCGAGACTCTCATCGATTACCGGGAAGTATATGCAATGCTCAAAAGCAGAGTACAATGCTCATATGCTCAATGCAATACCAACAACAGGGCATAACATATAATATACAATTTAAATTAAAAGCTAAGGCGTAATGAGTACGCCTATCGGCAGCTACTAAGGAACACGTGATAGAAAATCAACAAGGCCAAATGCCTCCAAAGAAATGGATATAATCACTTACCTTGTTCAATAGTTAGCACTGCTGCTCAACAACCGCTTTATCCTTTGGATTTATTGCCAAACGATCCCACTGTGTTCACTAAACAGAAAGATATATCACATAAGGCTAAAGCCTTCATTCCTTACATGTTAGAACAATCCGGGTAGGAACCCGACACCCGATTCGCATAGGCAATATGCAATTCAGGCTTATGAACACGGTTTAAAATCACATAACTAAACCCTAAATAAATTATATTTATAGGTAGCCCATAGCTCCCTGAATACGGATATGCAATCAATTCCATTATCGGGGTCCAATTGACCCTTTAAACTATCAATTTAACTCCTTAGAACAATGTCTAATATCCCGATTTCTACATTTAAAATATATTCAAACTCGCGTAATAAACTGAAATAATGAATAAACATCATTACCTGGATGTTTCGGAGTGAAATCTCTAATTTTTTCCTTCTCCTTTTCCTTTCTATATTTTTCTGAATTTTTTTCCTCTGCTTCGTTTTCTATTGTTGTTTGTCTTTCTCTGCCTTGTCCTTGTTTCTGTTCATCCTAAGCTTTATGAGCTTAGGACCCCACCGCCTTCACTTTTCCATGTTTTTCTTTTTCTTTCATTTTGTTTTGTTTTATTTTTTTTCTTTGATCTCTTTTCTTTTGTTTTCGTGCCGAAAATTAAAACGGAACCCTAAGAATCTCGGAATAATTCCAAATTTCTCGAGCAGGTTATACAATATTTATGTGATGTACTCACTGCGACGGATTTTGAATCGAATTCCCGAATCTCAAGATTCGAATTAAATGGAAAAAGATCAAATTAATTATTTTCAGAATTTTAGCGGAAACTATCCGAACGACATCGAAATTCACTTCTGAAAGTTCACACAAGTAACAAATAATCATACGAACCTAACGACACTTCAGAATTTCAAATTGGAGCTCATTCGCCAAAATCGAGCTCGAAAACCTCTTTTCAAAATTTGCCGATAATAAAAAATGAAACCTTCTTCCGATACTTACCAAACGAAGTCGATTTAGCTCAAATTTTACTGACAAGTCCTAATGGACCTTACGAAGATTTTAAAAATATCGACACGCTAATCGGACTCCAAACTCCCGAAGTGACGACCTAAGGTCGTTTCATTCTCCTCCACTTAGACCCTTGTTCATCCTCGAACGAGCCTAAGTCTAAAGAAAAATTAACACAAATAACAAGAGAACTTTCACGACCTGCATAAACTACTCCACGGACATTATCTTATGATTACAGAATACACGCACACCGAACTCTTAGAACAAAACATATCTGGATAATATCATAATACCATTGCCCAGCATATTCTGACTAAGTTGATCCTTTTTCAATCACAAGAGGAGAATTCTGCCGACGAATCACCTCTTCGATATACTTTTCGATATAGAACAGTTCAATGATACTAAGAATTAGCTTACGCTTCATCAACACCTTAGAGAGTTAATATTAGCATTCTGTATAGGATGAAGACTCCTCCACTTAGAGCATAAGCTCATACAACTAATTTGAATAGAAATAGCCATCCTCGCACAGACTGCTGGACTAAGGAAGACTTAGCTAAAAAAATAATGCGGCTTAGACCGGAGCTACTAAATTACCCTCTCGAGTTGCCAAACAGCTGCAACTCTTGAGTTCACAACTCCATACCTTTTCCATAAGCACCACCACTCGATAGCTCAATTCACGAGTCGGACGACACTCTCCATTACCCTTAGTAGCCTTGAAACATAATAATGTGCTTATCAGGCTATCTTGACACGCACTCTGGCTCAACATAGGGAACATCACAAGAGGCTACTAATTGCCCGAGCTCACTAGTGGCGGACGACGAAGAAATGGCAATGGACCGAGGATAGAAATAATTAGAGCTTCAGGAAGGTCATCTTCTTATTTACTTGGCTACCAGAGCTAGAGTACATCGGAGTCGGCTAACCAAAGAATCACAATTGAAGGAATAGACATTAAATAAGCTTTATGGAACGACATCTATGCCAATTTAACCTTCCAATAAGAAGGAAACTCTGACAATTAACCAAAAAATCCTTCTGTAACTAAGACAAGCTCATAGAATAACATGACTCTACAAGCATCTTGAACCAAAGGAAGACACATAAATCGAATATTACTTACTTATCACTTTGCACCGGAAGAAACGATAACACTTTCTGATGGTAACGAATTAGATCCAATTATCCTACAAACATTGAATTCCGACGAGAGAGGTAAACTGACTCGACATAATAACCGAATGTGGCACAACAAGATGCCAAGCAAACAATACCGACACTCACTTCAAAATCTTTCGCAAATGCTATGAATAAATCATACCAGAGGCTCACCCCTCTACCACAACTAATTCTTACTAGAAACGACCTTAAAAGAAACCATGGAAACATGATAGGACACCCCATCTCAGAATCGACTGGAAGAATCAAATCTTACTCACATTTAAGGGAAGAAAAAATCCCACGGTCTACTACATCGGATTCCTCAGCATCCCGCCAGACTAGCAGTTCATAGAACTGCCTCTGCAGCTGTGCTGAGCCGGTACCCTGATAATTACTTCAATAAGAACCACAACCACCCCGCTCTTGACCTCTATTGGATGGTGGCATTTCTCTGATTAATTAATTTGAAATCCCCAGCGACTTTGAAGGTTCCTGAGGGTGAGAAAGACGACTGCCTTCCTACTAAAAATGACAAGGATTCCGACAATGATAATACTTTTTGGCTAAAAATGGATGTTGGATAAACTGATGATACCTTTAAAGAGAAGACTGAATCTGATCTTGACGGGCTACTAGCGCACGCTGAGAATCTCGCGCCATAAACTGAGATAACCTGAAAGGTGACGTTTCACGATAATCATAACCCTTATCTCACCAAAAGAGGCACCATAGTTGCCCTCTAGGGCCATGGGATTTCTTGCTCTCCTACTTTGACTCTGCCGGCTCTAACTTATGGTATGCCTCATACCTCCAAGCAATATCAACAACAACATCAAATGGAGTCCTGACCTCAATCTCTCGAGCCATCTGGGATCTCAAGGAAGAATAAAGGTCATCAATAAATCTTCGAACCTTCTTGGAAGGTTCATGGACTAGTTCTAGTGCATACTCGGCCATCTTAGAGAACTCAATCTCATATTCTGAAACTGACAGGCTACTCTGTCCAATCTATTAAAAATTGGCGATACTTTTCATCTAGCTCACCGCACGAAAGGAACTTTTCCACGAATCTACGAAAAAACTCGCACTAAGTCGGCTTAGGCAAACTCTGCCTAGCTAATGAATGGGTAGTCCGCCAATCCAAGTCTGGACCCTGAAACTAAAAAGCAGAATAATAAACAGCATGCTGCTCGAGATAACCAACAACCTGAAGGATATGCTGACATCATTTTATTTTAAAAAATACACGGGGATTATCCGATGCATGGCTTAAGAATATCGAAAATTTCAATTGCGTAAAATAATGCAGCCACTTTGGGCACTCGGACCGAACTGTTACCTGTTCTAGCTAACCAGCCAGAAAAAATTAGAGGCACAACAAACGATGCCTCTGGAACATAATTTACTAGGGCAACATCAGGAATTGGAATAGGAGCTGCCTGAGCCTGAACATCTGCGTCTACGGCAACCTGATGAGCCGCCTAGGGAATGGGAGGTTCATCCGATATCTGCGCTGTCAAGATTCTCATAAAAGCGTCATAGAGAGCTAGGGAAACCACAAAGCCCTGCTCCCCTCGCCCACCGCGAGCCTGCACAGTTGGGGCCTCTACAACTGGATCGTCAGCAAGATCCACAATTCTCGGGGCTCGAGCAGCGCTAGCCCTAGGCCAGGCTGCTTCGTCATGAACTCCTACCTTATACTTAATTGATGCACGAGTGTTCACCAGACCGACGCACGATTAGAAAGAAAGGAAGAGAATCTTTCTAAATGCCATCATAGCCTCTCGTAGATAAGTACGGACGTCTATGTACCTATCATCGAGACTCTACTTGACACTGTCTTAGTCTGGATAGACTCTAAAGCGGGCTCTGATACCAACTGACACGGCCCGTGTTTTGACTAGGCCGTGCGAGCACCCGACATCCTCCCCTAGACACGTCGGGCGAACCCTTAACAACTGAATTAGAAAAATAAATAAAATCCAACTCATAAATAAGAACAAAGACTTAAAAAAATACAGACATACTGATACCCCTAAGTTGTACAAAAGAAATTACAGCTAACTACCTAATATACTAGGTTTAGGGCTATCCAAACTAGACATCTAAGAGTACAAAAGAATACATACACCTCCTGAAGGGATCCTGAAGGGAGCAAAACTCAACTGAAATAATAAATATAAACTGGTGGCCATCCTGAAGAAATGCTAGCTCACCCTGACAGCTGAAGTCGTCTTCGCTCCTTAACAACGTGGCGAATTCGATCTTGGAGTGAACCTGCCGAAATAACATAGATATACAAGAAACAAACAACAAACAAGGGTGAGTCAAAAGGACTCAATAAGTGGGGCAGACTAGCCCTCTCAAAGAACAGGATAGCTAGCTAGGGAGAAGAGAAGCAGATTAATCAAATTCCTCTTGTTAAATTATAAAAAGGCAGAGCCAGATAATAACTGGAAACATGTATGAAACCATAAACTCATAAACAACCAGGAACATAAGATAGATAGAACATGTAGGTATCCCAAACATATCAACAATCAGAAATACATCTTATTATATGTAAATATTGTTGCGGCGTGCAACCTGATCCATATGTTTATAATGTTGATGCGTTCAACCTGATCCATATGTTTATACTGTTGCGGCGTGCAATCCGATCCATATATTTATACTCTTGCGGGGTGCAACCCGAAGTATTTTTTTCCTCCGCGATAGTGTAATACCGAGTCCATCCCTTGAAGTCGTACCCTCCCAGTATGCGTGAGTCTTCCGCCGATTGACAATCTCGCATAGAATCCATAAATGAAGAAAGCATCTCAATTTGTTTCCAGCTTCTGGTCTTTGACGATGGTTGTCGCAATCGTAGTTGCTCTCTTATTGAATAGGAAAAAGAGTGGAGATGAAAAAATATCACTCCTAACTAAGCAGTCAAGTGAAAGGGGCGTTTCAACTTTCGAAAGTCAAAAAGAATCGTTTGAAAGCGACATTACGTATTACAAATAAATGCATTCGGCATTACATTTTATATTCCGCCAGAAGACATATATTTATACTGTTGCGGTGTGCAACCCGATCCATATATTTATACTGTTGCAGCGGGCAACCCGATCCATGTATTTATACTATTGCAGCGTGCAACCCGATCCATATAACTAAACCATATAAACCAATTAGGCCACAAAATAGCCCAGAAGCATATAGGCAACTAAAATATGTCCACAACATGGTATACATACCGCATACACAAAAACATAACACAATAGTCACACAATAGACAATATGCGGTGCAATGAAATGGGATGAATGTGGTATGATGCAATGTGGTCAGATGTGCCTGATAACTATCTCCGGCGCGGGACTCTCATCTTCTACTTGGAGATATATGCAATAATGAGCCTTCACCAGCTCGGGACTCTAATCGATTATCGGGAAGTATGCAATAATGACCCTTCACCGGTATTGGACGCTCATCGATTACCGAAAAGTATATGCAGTAATGACCCTTCACCGGCTCGGGACTCTCATCGATTACCGAGAAGTATATGCAATAATGACCCTTCACCGGATCGGGACTCTCATCAATTACTCGGAAGTATATACAATAATGATCCTTCACCGGCTCGGGACCTTCATCGATTACCAGGATATATATGCAATAATGACCCTTCACCGGCTCGAGACTCTAATCGATTACTGGGAAGTATATGCCATGCTCAAAACCAGAGTACAATGCTCACATTCACAATGCAATACCAACAACAGAGCATCACATATAATATACAATGTTAATTCAAAGCTAAGGCGTAATGAGTACGTCTATCGGCAGCTACATACATAAGGAACACATGGTAGAAAATCCACAAGGCCAAATGCCTCCAAAGAAATGGATATAATCACTTACCTTGTTCCAAAATTAGCTCTGCTACTCAACGACCGCTTTATCCTTTGGATTTATTGCCAAACGATCCCACTGTGTTCAATAAGCAGAAAGATATATCACATAAGGCTAAAGCCTTCATTCCTTACATGTTAGAACAATCCGGGTAGGAACCCGACACCCGACTCGCATTGACAATACGCAGTCCATGCCTATGTACATGTTTTAAAATCACGTAACTAAACCCTAAACAAATTACATTTATAGGTAGCCCATAGCTCCCTGAGTACGAATATGTAAACAATTCCATTATCGGGGTCCAATTGACCCTTTAATCTATCAATTTAACTCGTTAGAACAATGTCTAATATCCCGATTTCTATCGTTAAAATAAATTCAAACTCGTGCAATAATCTGAAATAATGAATAAACATCATTACCTGGATGTTTCTAGGTGAAACCTCTAATTTTTTCCTGCTCTTTTTCCTTTCCTTTCTCTATTTTTCTGAATTTTTTCCTCTGCTTTGTTTTCTATTCATGTTCGTCTTTCTCTGCCTTTTCCTTGTTTCAGTTCATCCAAAGCTTATAAGCTTAGGACCCCACCGCCTTCATTTTTCCATATTTTCCTTTTTCTTTCGTTTTGTTTTGTTTTATTTTTTTTCTTTAATCTCTTTTCTTTTGTTTTCGTGACGAAAATAAAAACGGAACCCTACGAATCTCGCAATAATCCTAAATTTCCCGATCACGTTATACAATATTTATGTGATTTACTAGCTACCAAGGATTTTGAATCAAATTCCCGAAACTCAAGATGCGAATTAAACGGAAAAAGATCAAATTATTAGTTTTTTAAATTTTAGCGAAAACTGTCCGAACGACATCGAAATTCACTTCCAAAAGTTCACACAAGTAACAGATAATCATACGAACCTAATGAAGCTTTCGAATATCAAATTGGAGCTCATTCCCCAAAATCGAGCTCGAAAATCTCTTTTTAAGATTTGCCGACAATAAAAAAAGAAACCTTCTTCCGATACCTTCCAAACGAAATCCGATTTAGCTCAAATTTACAGACAAGTCCTAATGGACCTTATGAAGATTTTAAAATATCGACACACTAATCGGAGTCCTAACTCTTGAAATGACTGCCTAAGGTGGTTTCATAAGCAGCATGCTCCTTCTCCAGCCTGGCTCTTTTCGCTTCTCACACAATATCCTTGACTTTTTCCACAGCTTTGGCTAAGTGTCCTTTGGCCATAAAAAGATGCAAGACATCTACTGCGTCATATTCGGAGTTCCATTGCTCATGTTTTGTAGCCAACCCTTCCACTTTTCCTTCTAACTCTAATGCTCGTTTCTTCCACGTCTCGATCTCTTCCTTGTTTTCTTTTTGTAGCTTTATAGCCTTTAGCATAAACTCATGGTATCTAATTTGAGCCTCTGCTTCTCGATCACTTATGTCATTTTTCGGCGTGGTCCAACCACAACATTTCCCTTTATGCTAGAATGCAGCCAACGAATGTAGTTTGGCTTGCAACCAGCGTTGTATCTGTCTGGTATTATTGATTTCTCGCCCATAACTTGCCTACCTTCCCATGATTTTCTGATGCTTTTGACCCTAGGGACTATATCTTCAGTGTAGTCAAATTGGTATGCCTCTGTGTCTAGTACAAGTGGCACAATCTGCTTTCTTTCTGCTTGCCTCATTACCCTCAGTGGTAGGTAGGGTTGGAGGCCTCTTAATCCTGTAAGTATCAAAAAAGATGCCCTTTCAGAGCTGATGATGAAATCCAATGAAGAAAACCAAGTGAACATCCACTGAATTGAATCTTCCGTCATGTTTTCAAATAATTTTACCCATTTTACTTTGCTGCTTGGTTGCATAACTTTTGGACGCCCACAGTGATCAAATAAATTATTGGCTCTATAAGAAGATGATGATAACTTTTGGAAAGTGAATTTCGAGGTCGTTCGGTTAGTTTCCGCTAAAGTTCCAAAAATTAAGAATTTGATCTTTTCCATTTAATTCGTATCTTGATCTTCGGGAATCCGATTCGAGATCCGTCTTAGCGAGTATGTCACATAAATTTTGTATAACATGTATGCAAAATTTAAAATTATTTTGAATTTCATAGGGTTCAATTTTAATTTCAGTTGCAGCAGCAAGTTTTCAAAAGAGAAGAAAAGAAAAGAAAAGAAAATAAAAGGAAAAGGAAAAGAAAGATAGAAAATGGAAAGAGTAAGGCGGTGACGCCTCTATAATGCAAAAACAAGAACAGAAACCAGAACGAGACAGAGAAACGGGACAACAACAAAAATGCAGAAAAGAGAAAAAGGAAAGAAAAGAAGAAGGAAAATAGTAGAATTTTCACTCCAAAACATCCAAGTAATGATATTAATTCATTATTTCAGTTTATTATGTGTGTTTGAACATATTTTAACGGTAAAAATTAGGATATTAGACATCGTTCTAATAAGTTAAATTTTTAGTTTAAAGGGATAATTGGACCCCGATAATGGAATTGATTATATATTCGTACTCAGGAAGTTATGGGCAACTAATAAATATAATTTATTAAGTTTGGTTATGTGATTTTGAACCATGTACATAATCCTGGATTGCTCTAAGATGTAAGGAATGAGGGCTTTAGCTTTATGTGATATATTTTTCTGCTTATTGAACACAATGGGATCATTTGGCAATGAATCTAAATACCAAAGCGGTTGTTGAGTAGCAGTGTTAACTTTGGAACAACGTAAATGATTATATCCATTTCTTTGGTAGCCTTTGGCCTTGTGGATATTCTATCACATGTTCCTTACATGTGTAGCTGCCGATAGGCGTACTCATTACGCCTTAGTTTTGGATTTATATTGTATATTATATGTTATACCCTGTTGATGGTATTGCACTGAGCATACAAGCATTATATTCTGGTTGTGAGCTTTACATATACTGCATTTACTTTTCAGTAGTCGATGAGAGTCTCGCACCGGTGAAGGGGTTTTATTGCATCATACCGCATTTATATGTATTATGTGTTCTGGTTATGGCCTGTGTTGCTCCCAACGCACACGCAAATATACGTGGTCGACAAGTAATAAAGTGATAAGTCAAGTATCGTTCCCACGAGGACTATTCAGACTGGACTCCTGACAAACAATTCCTAACTACTATTCAGGGATATTTTTCCAATAGTGAGAGTTTTACTAACTAAAGAGCAACAATTAAAATGGTAGAAGTGAATTCAAACAATGGAGCAAAACTTGGTTGTAAACAATATTAATGAGACGGTACAGGGTCAGAGTTACGAACAATCCAGTTGAGTTATCCTGTTGATTCCACTTCTTAAATCCCAAGATTGCTAACTAACAGGTTAATTGTACCAGTGAAAACCTTTCGATTCTTCACGGTCTATGCAAACTACTCTAACGTCTACATGTCTATGGAGTTAAATCACATGCACGCATTAATGAACTCTGTATTTAGCTAAGCAAGGTGAATAGGTATATGTCTATTCTACCCACAAATTGGTTCCCCGATGCCCAGGTTCACAATCAACCCCTATTCTTTCTTATGTGCATTCATAAATTCCCTCTGTCGAGTTAAATCTAGGAACCGTAGATAGTGTTCAATTATTCAGCCATTATAATCAAACAATTATGATCAAGAAAGAAAAAACAATCTATAATTGGAATTCAATTCGTGGAAATCATCATTCAAACCTCAACCTTCATGAATTCGCTCTAACCCTAGAACGATGGATTTAGCCACGCATACTCATAATCACAACACAAGGATTTGATGAAATAATGAAATAATGATGTAATAAATTAATGGAAGGAAGAAAAACCCTTGTTCAAGATGTTATGAGCTCTCAAATTTTGCTCCAAAGTCTGAACTCCTCTCAAACACTAAGTAAAAGAGTATTTATAGTGTTTACTAAAGCCTAGCAAATAGTTACGTCTAAGCCTAGACGAAATAGGAAGTCCAAAAACGCTCCAGGGGCGCTATAGCTGGCGCCCCGCGCCTCGAATCACGCGCACAAAGGCGTAACCCATCGAATCTCGCACGCCCTGGCCCAGCTCCGCGCTCCAAAATGCGCCAACAAGCTGGGCGCTTTCCTGGCGCGCCGCCATGGCGCCAGGCCAATTTCAAATTTTCTTTGTCCGCAGCTTGCTTCGTTCCGTGCCTTCATGTGCTCGATCCAATCCTCAATCCAAATTCAATCTTTTCTTGCTCGATCATGCTCTTTAAAGCTCCAATTGCACTTCATAACAACCTACACACATACGACATAAAATCAGTGCAAAATCACATTTATAAACTAGAAAACGCGCGAATAAAGTACTCAAACGTGAGGAAATATTAAGGAAATATAGGCATAAAATACCAAACATCACCACCCCACACTTGAACCTTTGCTCGCCCTCGAGCAATCACAAATAACTTCCCAACCTAGGTAGAACAAGTCTGCCTATGACTATTGTTGATACCTACCATTGAACAGATGCATACATGACTACTATGGGTCCAACAAACATGCCAATAATATATAAAACATCAACACATGAGAACAACCACCCCAAAACAACTCAAATGCAGAAACTCGACTCATTGCAACCATGTTCCCACAAAGTCACACCTATCTACTCAACCAAGAAGCGACAACTTCACCTATCTCATGCAAACCATGTGCCATCACCAAAACGAAGCAAGAGAGTGTCCCCTAAATATCACACACAACAATGAATATCAAGAATAGAACGGGGACAATAGCATAGAAAGAATTCACTCACTCTCATGAAAATCTCACATGTCACACACAATGTACCATAGGCTTGCCCGTAGTGTAGGACTCCACTAATGTAAGCTCACTCCAATCGGGATTAACTAGGACTTTAAAAGGTTGTAACGTAGGCTAAATGGCTGGTAGGATACATATGGGTAATAGTGACTACCTCCGTAAGCACTTTAATACATCACAAAACCAATTAAGCACAAATCTCATCAAAACCACCCATTCCACCAAATCAATAAATTTCACACACCTTTTTCAACAAGTAGCAATTTTTCTTTTAAGCACAACACTAGCAAGGATGGATATTCTTTTCTTCCCTCTTTATTTTTCAAAATTTTTTCAGCTTTTTTTTTCTTTCCTTTGGTTTTTTTTTATTCACTTCTTTCCAAACCTTTGCCAATGCTTATTCAACTACTTCACAGTTTTATCAAATATTTCCCTCATTGGTTGCTCGCAAAAACCTCCCAATATTTCAACCACAAACTCCACAATAATATAACATTATCAATTAAAGTGCTTATGGAGTAAAGGGCCAAAAGAAAGCAATTTAGAACAAGTAGGTAGGCATGCGGTGTGGGTGCCAACAAAAGGTCAATATGAATCACAACAATCAAGTCCAAGGTGTATACAATGGTAGGCAAATCAAGAGAAGGCCTGTATCATTTCCCGACTAGAGTAAACCTAGGATTTCGCTTTGCACACACACGGAGAAAGTTCTAGACACCAATATGCAAACATGGAACACCATAAGAATATGCCTCACAACACACATTGCACACAGTCCACACAAAAAGGCTCTATCACAACTCTCAATCAAGCAAACAGAGTGCAACTTGTGAGAATTTAAGCACTAATGCACAAAGGTTCACAACAAAGTCAAGTGAGTGGACTCAAGCATCTCAAGGGGGTCGTTCCATTTTTCTAGGCATGCATCTCAATTTAAAACCAAAGGACACCACAAATAGCACATGCAACAAGTTCAAGTCCACAGGTATCAAACCAATCAAAGGCACCTAGCATTCTACCTATTTCCTTCGTCTAGGGCCACCTATACTAACTACTCTAATCCTAAAAATAAAAACTACCCGGTTCAAAGTCCTCCCCGTGGAAAAGAACCGAGGCCATATGAAAAACCGTGGGGTGGATGACATGTACCACTAATAAAGACTAAAAAAATTCTTTTTGAAATTTTTTCATTGGTTTTCTAGTTTTTTTTTATTTTTTCATATATTAAAGCAAGAAACAAATAAAAACAAAGTCAAGTGACAAAAGAAAATCCTAACGATATATGCATCCCTAACCTCAAAACAAGCAGTGTCCTCAGTGCAAATAAAAATAGAGTGCAAGAGTGAAAAGAACTTTCCTGAAGGCTCTAGTCCTTGGTGCTAGCATCCTCCAAGCTTTTGTATAGTATGAGGTACTCAGACTTCCCCAACAGGTCAGCAGTAGTAGGCAGGGGTAAGGACACCCCGCACTTAAACTCGACATTACATGAACCTGCAATCCAAGGAAAAACAAAAACTACGTGACACTATAAATAAAATAAGACAAGTACAAACTCAGGTTGCCTCCCGAGAAGCGCCTTAGTTAACGTCGTGGCACGATGACACTTTTAGCTCACTTCCAGCATTTATGTCTTCTCTTCTTACGACGAACCTTTGCTTTCTTCCTTCCCTAGAGAGGACCCATCTTTAACTTCACATGTGATGTGCCATTGCTATCTTGTTCCACATTCTGCTCACACACCTCATTTGGTTTACTTCTATGTTCTTGTTTGACACATTCGATCATAGAGCACTCTTCAACCTTAGTTATGTGCTCCTTCTCATTATAAACTTTGAAAGTAACCTTTTCTACATGCGCTCTAACAGTCATCTCTCCCAGCTCCATGTCAATAATTGCCTTCGAGGTGACTAAGAATGGTCCTCTTCATAATCTAGGAGTACAAAATCAGCAGAGAATGTAAACGTACCAACTTTAAGCAACACATCCTCCAACTTACCATCAGGGTGAGTGAGTGATTCGTCAGCCATCTTAAGAGTAACCGAACAGGGCTTGATTGCTCCTAGCCCTAACCTTTTGCAAACAGATAGAGGCATGAGAATTATGCTCGCACCTAGATCACACAATGCACCAGTGATATTATGCCCTCTAATGGTGCAAGGAATAGTAAACCTCCTAGGATCTTGAAGTTTTGGAGGTGGCTTGCTCAAGATTGTGCTGCACTCCTCGACTAACTCAACTGTATCTATCTCTTGAGGCTTTTTCTTCTTGACTAAAATCTCTTTTAAGAACTTCACAAAGGATGGCATCAATTCAAACACATCAGTCAAAGGAATATTAACTTGAAGCTCCTTCAACATACTCACAAATTTTTGATACTGGGCCAGATCCTTTGATGGTATAAGTCTCTGCGGGAATGGTGGAGGCGGCAGAGGTGCCTCATTTTTCTCTTCTTTCTTCTTTACCTTCTCCACTTTTTCAACTTTTTCTATTTCAACTCTCTCCTCAGACTTGGCCTTCAGCTCTCCACCTTCATTATAGTTACTGCAAGACATTGTTCAGGCCTTTTTTTAACAGTACTTACTGCTCCCACCAACTGCCCCAACTGGTGCTCAAAGGTCTTTTGAGCATTGACAAGATCTTGTATGGCATGTGCATTGGCTACAGTGTCAGCTATCACTCTCTGCTGGCCTACCATTATATGCTTTAGCATATCTTCAACTGAATTGCTAACATGCTGTGTGGAGCTGGAAGTGGTTGGTAATTATTTGGGCTCTCATGTTGCCTTGATAATAAGCATTACCAAACTGATTTTGACCCTGCTGCCTGTTTTGATTGCCCACATAATAAACTGACTCTGAATTAGAGGAGCAAACCTCTGTTGCATGATCTTGACCACAAACCTCACAAAAACTTTGGAGTTGTTACGCTGGAGCCACCGGTTGATAAGTCTTTGGCAGAGCTAGCTTGCTAATTTGATTGGAAATAGCATCCATCCTTGCCCTCAGCTCTGAAAATGCATCTAACTGAAGTACCCCAGCAGATTTCTGCGTAGTAGCTCTACAATCTCCCTGCTAGTCAGGATTGCTCTGCGAAAACTTGTCTAGTGATTGGTTATTGTGTGGACAATCCCTCAATAAAGCTTTAAACCGCTCCCAGGCTGAATACAAAGATTCTCCTTCTATCTGTCTGAAGTACATAATTGCACTCCTCACCCGGGCGGTCTTGGCAGATGGATAAAACTTAGCTAAGAACTTCTTAACCAAATCATCCCAAGTAGTGATAGACCCAGGCTTTTCAGCCTTTAACCACCTCTTTGCTGCCCCAATCAGTGAAAACGGGAATAATGTCAAGCGAACATAATCAATAGGAACTCCCGTCGGTGTATAAGTATCACTGATCTCCAAGAAATTCTGGATATGTTGTTGTAGATCCTCGCTAAGTAATCCAGCAAATTGTCCGGTCGCATGTAACAGTTATATCATGCCGGACTTAATCTCAAAGTTTCCAGTAATTTCAGGCTTAACTATGCTCGAGGCTACTCCCTCCAGGCTGGGGAGAGCAACATCTCGCACAGCTAAAGCTCGTTCCGCTGCCATTCCTGTAGGTAAAGATCAAGCAGGACCTAATACCTGAAACAGCACAAAACTCAAAACAAAAATTAAACCTGAATAGATAATAAGTAATCGTCTGAAAAAAGAAAACAGTCAATTGTTTAGTCCCCGGCAACGGCGCCAAAAACTTGTTGCTCCCAACGCACACGTAAGTATACGTGGTCGACAAGTAATAAAATGATAAGTCAAGTATCGTTCCCTCGAGGACTATTTAGGCTGGACTCCTAACAAACAATTTCTAAGTACTATTTAGGGATCTTTTTCCAATAGTGAGAGTTTTACTAACTAAAGAGCAATAATTAAAATGGTGGAAGTGACTTCAAACAATGGAGCAAAAGTTGGTTGTAAACAATATTAATGAGACGGTCCAGGGTCAGAGTTACGAACAATCCAGTTGAGTTATCCTGTTGATTCCACTTCTTAAGTCCCAAGATTGCTAACTAACAGGTTAATTGTACCCGTGAAAACCTTTCGATTCTTCACGGTCTATGCAAGCTACTCTAACACCTATATGTCTATGGAGTTAAATCATATGCACGCATTAACGAACTCTATATTTAGCTAAGCAAGGTGAATAGGTATATGTCTATCCTACCCACAAATTGGTTCCCCGATGTCCAGGTTCACAATCAAGCCCTATTCTTTCTTATGTGCGTTCATAAATTCCCTCTGTCGAGTTCAATCTAGGAACCGTAGATAGTGTTCAATTATTCGGCTGTTATAATCAAACAATTACGATTAAGAAAGAATAAACAATCTATAATTGGAATTCAATTCATGGAAATCAACATTCAAACCTCAACCTTCATGAATTCGCTCTAACCCTAGAACGATGGATTTAGCCATGCATACTCATAATCACAACACAAGGATTTGATGAAATAATGAAATAATGGTGTAATAAATTAACCCTTATTCAAGATGTTATGAGCTCTCAAATTTTGCTTCAAAGTCTGAACCCCTCTCAAAAACTAAGTAAAAGAGTATTTATAGTGTTTACTAAAGCCTAGCAAATAGTTATGCCTAAGCCTAGACGAAATAGGAAGTCCAAACAGGCTCCAGGGGCGCTATAGCTGGCGCCCCGTGCCTCGAAACGCGCGCACGAAGGCAGAACCCGCCGAATCTCGCACGTCCTGGCCCCGCTCCGTGCTCCAAAATGCGCCAACAAGCTGGGTTCTTTCCTGGCGCGCCGCACCACCATGGCGCCAGGCCAATTTCCAGTTTTCTTCATTTGCAGCTTGCTTCGTTCCGTGCCTTCGTGTGCTCGATCCAATCCTCAATCCAAATTCAATCTTTTCTTGCTCGATCATGCTCTTTAAAGCTCCAATTGCACTTCATAACAACCTACACAAATACGACATAAAATCAGTACAAAATCACATTCATCAACTTGAAAACGCGCGGATAAAGTACTCAAACGTGAGGAAATATTAAGGAAACATAGGCATAAAATTCCAAACATCAGCCTGCTATGTAAGATACTAAGTGCAAGAGTATTCCGCCTCAGCTTTATATTATCTTGGGAGCGATAGTATTCCGCCCTAGGGGCAGGAGCATTCCGCTCATATGTCAGATACTGAGTGCAGGAGTATTCCGCCTCAGCTTTATATTATCTCGTGTGCAGGAGTAATCCGCTCCAGGAGCAGGAGTATTCCGCTCTTATGTCAGATACTGAGTGCAGGAGTATTCCGCTTCAACTTTATATTATTACTCCTCCACTTTATATTATCTCGGGTGCAGGAGCATTCTGCCCCAGAGGCAGAAGTATTCCGCTCCTACGTCAGATACTAAGTGCAGGAGTATTCTGCCTCAGCTTTATATTATCTCGGGTGCAGGAGTATTCCGCCCTAGGAGCAGGACTATTCCGCTCTAATGCCAAATACTGAGTGCAGGTGTATTCTGCCTCAGCTTTATATTATCTCGGGTGCAGGATTATTGTGCCTCAAGAACAGGAGTATTCCGCTCTAATGTCAGATACAGAATGCAGGAGTATTCCGCCTCAACTTTATATTATCTCGGGTGCAGGAGTATTCCGCCCCAGGAGCAGGAGTATTCCGCTTTAATATCAGATACTGAGTGCAGGTGTATTCTGCCTCACCTTTATATTATCTCGGGTGCAGGATTATTCTGCCCCAGGAGTAGGAGTATTCCGCTCTAATGTTAGATACTGAATGCAGGAGTATTCTGCCTCAGCTTTATATTATCTCGGGTGCTGGAGTATTTCGCCCGTGGAGCAGGAGTATTCTGCTCTTATGTCAGATACTGAGTGCAGGTATATTCTGCCTCAGCTTTATATTATCTCGGGTGTAGGAGTATTCCGCTCCAGGAGCAGGAGTATTCCTTTCTTATGTCAGATACTGAGTGCAGGAGTATTCCGCCTCAGGAGCAGGAGTATTCCTCTCTTATGTTAGATACTGATGCAGGAGTATTTCGGCTCAGCTTTATATTATTTTGGGTGCAGGAGTATTCCGCTCTTATGTCAGCTGCTGAGTGCAGGAGTATTCCGCCTCAGCTTTATATTATCTCGGGTGCAAGAGTATTCTGCCCCAGGAGCAGGAGTGTTCCGCTCTTATGCCAGATACTGAGTGCAGGAATATCCCGCTTCAACTTTATATTATATCGGGTGTAGGAGTATTCTGCCCCTGGAGTAAGAGTATTCCGCTCCAGTTGGTTATTAGATTGTATTCCCCTTGACTGCAGGAGTATTCCGCTTTGGGATGGAATTACGGGCACATGTGACCCCATTGCATCATACTGCATTCATTCTATTTTATTACATTGGTTGTTGTGCATTGTGTGACTATTGTACTGTGTTTTGTGTATGCGGTATGTATATAATGTTGTGGACATATTTCAGTTTGCCTATATGTTGCTGGCTATCTTGTGTCCCTAATTGGTTTATTTGCTTTAGTTGTATATGTTTCTTGTTTGTATTTGCTTAGCTCTTCTCCCTGGCTAGCTACCCTATTCTTTGGGGTGGCTAGTCTACCCCCACTTATTGAGTCCTTTGATCCACCCTTATTTGTTGTTTGTTTCTTGTCTATTTATTTCGTTTCGGCAGGTTCGCTCCAGGATTGAGTTCGCCACATTGTTAAGGAACGAACACGACTTCAGCTGTCTGGGTGAGCCAGCTTTTATTCAGGATGGCCACTAGTTTTATGTTTATTATTTCAGCTGTATTTTGCTCCCTTCAGGAGGTGTTTATATTTCTTATCTTAAAGTTCGATTTTATGTTTATTTTTGTGATTTCAATTCAGAAGGGTTCGCCCGACGGGTCTAGGGGAGGATGTCGGGTGCCGTACGACCAAGTCGAAATTCAAGTCGTGTTAGTTGGTATTAGATCCCGGTTTAGAGTCTATCCAGTCTAAGACAGTGTATAGTAGAGTCTCGGTGATGGGTACATAGACGTCTGTACTTATCTACGAGAGGCTATGATGGCATTTAGGAAGTTTTTTCTTCTTTCTTTTCTAATCGTGTATCAGTCTTCCTTTGGGATGCAAATTTTTTATTCTTTAATTCCTTTAGAGTAATGCTGAACCCTCATACGACAAATCAGGATAGGGTAGGAGTTCAGGATGAAGCAGTCTAGCCTGGGGCCAGAGCTACTCAAGCTTCGAGAGTTGTGGATCGTGCTGACGATCCAGTTGTGGAGGCCCCAACTGTACGTGCTCGTGATGGGAAAGGGAGCAGGGCCTTGTGGTTCCCCATGCTCCCTATGGTGCTTTTATGAGAATCTTGGCGGCGCAGATACCGCAAAAACCTCCTATATCCTAGGCAACTAATCAGGTCTCCGCAGATGTAGATTTTCGGGCTCAGGGAGCTCATGTTCCATCTCCTGATATTGCCCTAGTAAATTATGTTCCAGAGGCAGCATGTGTTGTGCCTCTTGTTTTTCTGGCTGGCCGAGTGCTCTAAGAGGCTGCATTATTTTACCCAATTGAACCTTCCGATATTCTTAGGCCATGCATCAGATAATCCCTGTGTAATTTTTTTAAACAAAATGATGTCATATGCTCTCGGTTATCTCGAGCAATATGGTGTTGATTATACTGCTTTCCAGTTCTAGGGTTCAATATTGGATTGGTGGACTGCTATTTTATCAGCTAGGCAATGCTTGACTGAGCTGACTCGATGCGAGTTTTCTCGTAGATTCATGGAAAGTTCCTTTCGCGCATCGAGCGAGATGAAAATTGTCGCCAACTTGAGTGGATTGGATAGGGTAGCCTGTCGGAAATTGATGTTGGGACTTCATTTGATGTTGTTGTTGATATTGCTCAGAGGTACTAGTCATAACATAAGTTAGAGCGGGAAGAGTTAGAGCGGGAGAGCAAGAGATCCCATGGCTCTGGTGGGCACCATGGTACCTCATTTGGAGGTAAGGGTTCTGATTATTTTGGGGGGGCACCTGCCAGGGTATCTCAGCTTATAGATCATGATTCTTAGAGTGCGCGAGTAGTTTATCAAGATTAGACTCAGTTTTCTCTTTGTAGCTATCAACAATCCGTCCAGCTTCCATTTTCGGCGAAAAAGGTATTATCATTCTCGTGAGTCTGGTAATCCATGGAGGAGTTTTCCCTTACTCCGGCAAGTAGGCAGTCGTCCTTTCTCTCATCATCAGGCACCTTCACAATCGCAGGGGATTTCGTTTAGATCTCAATCAACCAGACAAATGCCACCATCAAGTGAGGTCGAGAGCGTGGTGGCAGTGGTTCTTCAGAAAGTAATTATCAGGGTAGTGGTTCAGCTCTTTTGTGGAAGCAGTTCTTTGAGCTGCCAGTCTGGCAGGATGCTAAGGTATCCGATGTAGTAGACCCATGTATTTCTTCTTCCATTATACGTGAGTAAGATTTGATTCTTCCGACCGATCTGGAATTCGTTTATCTTACCATGTTCCCATGGCTTCTTTAGATGTTGTTTCTATTAGGAATCGGTTGGGTAGACGGGTGAGCTTCTATGATTTATTCCTGGCATTCATGAGACCCTACTAGGTTTAAATGTGAGAGATTTCAGAGTGAGTCTCGGTATTGTCTGCTTGGCATCCTATTGTGCAACCTTCTGTTATTATGTCAAGTCAATCTACCTCTCTCCTTGGAATTCTGTGCTGGTAGGATGATGGGATTCTTATTCATCACCATCAAAAAGTGTCCTTGTTTCTTCCGATGTAAAGTGATTAGTAATTAATATTCAATCTATATGTCTTTCTTTAGTAGAGTCATGTTATACTATGAGCTTGTTTCGATTATAAAAGGATTTTTTGGTAAATTGTAAGATTTTTCTTCTTATAGGAAGGTTAAATTGCCATAGATGTTGTTCCATAAAGCTCATTTAATGTCTATTTATTCAATTGCAATTCTTTGGTTAGCCTGATTCAGAAGTAGTCTAGCTCTGGTAGCAAAGTAAATAAGAAGATGAGCTTCCTGAAACTCTAATTATTTCTATCCTCGGTTCATTGCCATTTCTTCTTCGTCCTGCATTAGTGAGCTTGGGCGGTTAGTAGTCGCTTGTGATGTTCCCTGTGTTGAACAAGAGTGCGTGTCAAAATAGCCGGGTAAGTACATTGTTGTTTTTCAAGGCTACTAAGGGTAATGAGAGGCGTCATTTGACCCCCGAATTGATCCATCAGGCATTGGTACTTATGACAAAGGTATGGAGTTGTGAACTCGAGAGTTGCAGCTGGTTCGCAACTCGAGAGAGTAATTTGGTAGCTCAGGTCTGAGTTGCGTTATGTTTTTTGCTAAGTCTTCCTTTGTCCAGCAGACTGTGCAAGGATGTCTATTTCTATTCAAATTAGTTGTATGAGTTTATGCTCTAAGTGGAGGAGTCTTCCTCCAATAATGAATGCTAATATTAAATCTCTAAGGCATTGCTGAAGCGTAAGCTAATTCTTAGTTTCATCGACCTACTCTATATTGAAAAATATATCAGCGAGGTGATTCATCAGCAGAATCATATTAATCCATCCAGAGTTCCATGTATCTTTATTCGGAAAATTTTGAAACTCTCCTCTAGTGATCGAGGAAGTGTCAGCTTAGTCCGAATAAGACAGGCAATGGTATTATCATATTATCCAGATATATTTTATTCCAAGAGTTCGGTGTGATTCTGTAATCATGAGACAATGTCCGTGGAATAGTTTATGAAGGTTGTGCAAATTCTCTTGATATGTGTGTGAATTTTGCTGTAGACTCAAGCTCGAGAGTTAGGACTCCGATTGGCGTGCCAATATTTTTAAAATCTTTGCAAGGTCCATTAGGACCTGTTTGTAAAATTTGAACTAAATCGGACTTCGTTTGGTAAGTATCGGAAGAACATTTCAGTTTCCGTTGTTGATAAATCTTAAAAAGATATTTTCAAGCTCGATTTTGGCGAATGAGCTCCAATTTGAAATTCGAAAGCGTCATTAGGTTTGTATGATTATTTGTGACTTGTGTGAACTTTGGAAAGTGAATTCCAAGGTCGTTCGATTAGTTTCCGCTAAAGTCCGAATATAAGAATTTGATCTTTTCCATTTATTCGTATCTTGATCTTTAGGAATCTGAATCGAGATCTGTCGTAACAAGTACGTCATATAAATTTTGTATAACTTGTATGCAAAATTTGGAATAATTTCAAATTTTTTAGGGTTTCGTTTTAATTTCAATCGTAGCAACAAGTTTTCAAAAGAAGAGAAAAGAGAAGAAAATAAAAGGAAAAGAAAAGAAAGAAAGAAAATGCAAAGAGTAAGGCGGTGGCACCTATATAACGCAAAAACAAGAACAGAAACCAGAACGAGAAAGAGAAATTCGGCAATGAAAAAAAATGCAGAAAAGAGAAAAACGAAAAGAAAATGAGAAGGAAAATAGTAGAATTTTCACTCCAAAACATCCAGGTAATGATATTAATTCATTATTTCAGTTTATTGCGTGTGTTTGAACATATTTTAACGGTAAAAATTGGGATATTTCACATTGTTCTAATAAGTTAAAATTGATAGTTTAAAGGGTTAATTGGACTCGATAACGGAATTGATTATATATTCGTACACAGGAAGTTATGGGCAACCCGTAAATATAATTTATTAAGAGTTTGGTTATGTGATTTTGAACCATGTACATAAGCCTGGATTGCGTATTTCCTATGAAAATCGGGTGTCGGGTTCCTTACCGGATTGTTCTAAGATGTAAGGAATGAAGGTTTATCCTTATATGATATATTTTTCTTCTTATTGAACACAGTGGGATCATTTGGCAATGAATCCAAAGGACAAAGCAGTTGTTGAGTAGCAGTGTTAACTTTGGAATGAGGTAAGTGATTATATCCATTTCTTTGGTGGCCTTTGGCCTTGTGGATATTGCTGAGTAGCAGTGTTAACATTGGAATGAGGTAAGTGATTATATCCATTTCTTTGGTGGCCTTTGGACTTGTGGATATTCTACCACGTGTTCCTTCCGTGTGTAGCAGCCGATTGGCATACTCATTACGCTTTAGTTTTGGATTTACATTGTATATTCTATGTTATGCCCTGTTGTTGGTATTTCACTAAGCATAGAAGCATTGTATTCTGGTTGTAAGCTTGACATATACTGCATTTACTTTCTGGGAGTCGATAAGAGTCCCCGCACTGGTGAAGGGTTGTTATTGCATCATATCACATTCATATGTATTATGTGTTCTGGTTATGGCCTGCTATGTCAAATACAGAGTGTAGGAGCATTCCGCCTTAGCTTTATATTTTCTCGGGAGCAGGAGTATTCCGCCCCAGGAGCAGGAGCATTTCGTTCTTATGTCAGATGCTGAGTGCAGGAGTATTCCACCTCAGCTTTATATTATCTCAGGTGCAGGAGTATTCTGCCCAAGAGCAGGACAATTCCTCTCTTATGTCAGATATTGAGTGCAGGAGTATTCTGCCTCAGCTTTATATTATCTCGGGTGCAAGAGTATTCCGCCCAAGGAGCAGAAGTATTCCGCTCTTAGTCAGATACTGAGTGCAAGATTATTCAGCCTCAAGTTTATATTATCTCAGGAGCAAGAGTATTCCGCCCCAGGAGCAGGAGTATTCTGCTTTTATGAAAAATACTGAGTGGAGGAGTATTTCACCTCAGATTTATTTTATCTAGGGTGCAGGACTATTCTGCCTCAAGAGTAGGAGTATTCCGCTCTTATATCAGATACTGAGTGCAAGAGTATTCTGCCTCAGCTTTATATTATCTCGGGTGCAGGAGTATTCCGCTTCAGGAGAAGGAATATTCTGCTCTTATGTAAGATACTGAGTGCAGGTGTCACGACCCATTTTCTAAACGAGCTGTGACTGGCACTCGGTACTTAAACTTGACCAAGCGAACCTTCTGAACTTGTTTATGTTATTCTATTTCTGTCATACTATGCAAATGATGCAATCTTTAACAGTCTCACTAAATTAAGTTTGAACAAAACTCGTTCTAAAATTGTGTCTATAAAATAAATAACTTTATTATGTTATCTGCAAAATCATGGAAAAATGGACAACCACACCCAATTGCTAGACTGTCTATGAAGCCTCTAATACAAGATTAAGATTATACTGAAACTGAAAGCTTGTCTCCACAGGAATCAAAGTGGAGCTCACCAATCGACTGGGTAATGGGAGTATGTCCTAGCTCATAGTCTGCTTGCCTGCCAAACTTGTGCCTACATTGACAGGTCCCCATAAAGAGAACGTCAGTACACCACAGCGGTACTCAGTGAGTTTCAACTATCCTCCCACTAAAGTCGGAACGAGAGTTATAGAATACGCTATGCATGATAATAATTTAGAAAACACTATAAGCACAAATCATTTAAAACAGCTCTGAATATATTTGCACAAAAGCAGTTCAAAAAATTCAAAAAGAAATATTCTTTTCTTTCTTACTTTTACGGGAGTACCGGTCAACTCTAACATCTGCATCTTTCTTTCTTTCTTTCTTTCCTTCCTCTGCGGCGTCCCACAGTTCAAGATCTAGCATGCTAGCATTCATTGCCCGACTATGACAAGTAGTGCCCGACTATGGCACAAACCTACTCTGGTATGAGTAGTTTCAGGATAAAACGCAACCCGACTATGGCCACGCATCGCAGTCCGACTATGGCTACGAACAAGTTTACCCATCTCAGAATCTAAGGTGACTCCCAAAATATTTTTCTTTCTATGAGACTAAGACCCCTCGGGTCCAATTCTCTTTCTAAAAGAAATTTCTGCGATCTCTTGGATCAAAAGTTATGTTCTTTGAAAGTAAAGATATTTAGCTCATAAGTCATTGTGTTTCTCAAAATATAATATAAGTATAAACATGCTCGTTCTTGAAACTAAAACTTTTTTTCTACTAATAACCATGAATATATACTAATAAAGACATGACATAAATCTTCCAAAATTCTCGAGGAATACTTATTCTACGAGACTTGTGTGAAATCACATAAATTGATTATGGATAATGTGAGATTACCCGCTCCAATTAAACTCACATTGACATATAAAGCAGCTTTCTCAAATACTGTAAAGTCATGAACTTTATGGGAAAAAAAAAAACCTTAGTAAGAACATGCCAAAACTCACCTCGATTCTTCTATCAAACCGAACGTAAGCTCCAATCCATGTGTTCAAATCAGCGTTCAATTCTCATGGGCTGCCCCTTGTCCAATATTTAAGACCACCTGTGGTCATTTACGTTCACATCACAAAATATAGATTTGACTATTTGGCCAAAGTTCAAGATAGATATAAGCTTTGGCCCTTTTTGGTTTTCCCTCCACTTTCCACATAATTAAATACTTATATGCTATTCAAGATAAATATTATAGCTTATTTTCACCATGTGCTCCAAATTTCGGTCTTCGCCACGACATACAAAACAAGTTTATTTAAATTATTTCCACATTGGAAAGTCTTGAAACTTAAGATTTTGAAGAACGTTACATTCTTCCCCCCTTTAAAATCGTTCGTCCTCGAATGATGCGCACTTCTTATTCTTAGGCCACTTTGCATTTGTCGAACATTCCAAAATGCTCAAAATTTGGTTAAGTGTTGGATTATTTTATAAATTGCAGTAAAGTCATCTCTGTAAATCGGCTACCCAAGATGTTCAACATGTCCAATTCAATAACACATTTATAAAATAGTATCGCAACAATTTATAACCAACTATGACCTCACACGATCATTCAAACATTCATTACTATATCTCAACTTTGCACTAAAACTTAAGTTATACTTTTCAAAACTTAAGTTTACATGTTGCATGCTCAAATAAATGACAGGTATTTCCTTTTCATACCATTAAAGTACCAACTACTGCAAGTGGAACCATAAGCGCGTGTTAAGCTTAGCATTAACTTTCCTTTAAATCTCATGCCTTTCGCAATGAAGTTTCGATGATCAAGCTTCAGTTAATGTCTAAACAACTAGTTACCCATAATATAAGCTTCGGACTAACAAAGCAAGATTATATCGGCAGCTCTATTCTAAATCCCTTTTACGTGACTGTGTAATGTCTAGTATATCAAACGAAATTAATTCTTAAATCATTACATAATTCCCAAAGCTCCAACTCAACAAAAATATAGTAAGTACATTTATGGAATAATTTAATATTCTATTTTGCGCAACTTGTGGTAATTAATTGCGGTCCTAATATCAAATTGCTTTGAAACTTAATGGAACTAATAGGCCACTACATTCTTCCCCCACTTACAAACATTCATCCCCGATTGTCGACCATTCGACCTTATTTTCACATTCTTAACTTTCTTGTAGCCTCAAAATATATTGAACTCTCCGATTTCTTAAAATTACGGTAGAGTTTCCATTGCAACTAGGACTATCCCAATAATGCCTCCCAAGTCATTTTCTTCAAATTTATGATTGTCATAGCATCTTAACTAAGGATGCCTTGGGGGTTTTCAATTTATGAAATTGCCTTTCAAAACTCTTAATAGGCACTACATCTCATGCTAAAGTCTTCTTTCTTTCTTTCTTTCTTTCTTTTTTTTTTTTTTTTTTTTTTTGTAACCTTAGGCTTGGTTTCCTTTTCGTAGAATCACCATTTTGGTGATACCTTCACAGACATACCATCGCCAAGAATATATTTCCACATTCCACATGAATTTTGTCTGACTTGTAGTCACTTCATGGCGCTTAAACTATTTATCATAATCTTTTTATTTTTATTACATTCTCATCAACTTCTCATACAAGCTTACTGCCCGGAACTTATTCTTGTTCGGTCAATACTATCTCTCAAGCAATCTACATTATCGCCCTCATAATGTCTCTAATGGGTCTATTCTGGATGATAGCTTGATGTTCGATAGGGTAGGCAAACTCGAAAGGAAGCATCTAATCCTCCAAATTGATGGTATAATATTATGGTACAAGCTTGAAACACATTCCTGAGTACTTCATTAATCCTTTGTTGGCATCATTTTCCCGTTTTGTGAGCCAAATGAGAAATGTACTCTTGGTATGACTACATTTTGCTTTCCTAACTCAAGGAGTATATAATCCGTTCCTTGAACATACCATCCTTGTGTTCCCTCCTTACATTGTGAACCGCTTATCTCGTGAACTTAGTTACCCTCGTGTCAGCATAAACTCACTCTTTCTTTAATGATCGCAGTAGTGAAACTCTAATTTGATGCCTTCCTTCCATGGAAATTCTTATATAACGTCCGACACAACATATCATTGTAACATCATTGTGCCTACTACCAATGTCTTCATGCCGAGTTACACATGCGAATAAACTTACAAGAACATTCTAAAGGTCTACTTTAACCAACTAGTGTGTTGCCGAATGGAGGCTGGTTGTTACATCTTTAACTCTTGTAGGGGTGAAGCTGTTACTCTTACTCAAAGTAGGTTTATAAGTTTCACCCAAGATTATCAGGGTATTCGCACCTGTCCTAGTAACACCTTTCTTCCTTTTATATATATATTTTTTCTGCTCTACGAGGTTTCTGTCATAACGTTCACACCTTAAATTGACCCTTACTTGATAGGATTCGTGTTAACAAGAGAAGATGTCGTTAATTATTTTCATTCCCATGTGAGATCCTCCTAGCTTCCGAACGTATTACATTAACACCAAGACCATTATTAGGAAAATCAATTTATGAGGGTTATCCCTTTTTTTTGTGAATGTCTGCTGTGTATTGCTTCTTCTACCTACTCCAATAGCTATCCTTAGAGAATTACCTCCCAGGTAGGCATTTTTTTTGGTCTTGATGCATTACAGTATGAACAACATGTTCTTAAAGATGTATCACACTTGCTTAATCTTTGAATAATACTCTAGACTTCTCTACGACATAACTTGTAGGTGAACTTTTCCTTGATTCACTTCTCACCTCTTTTGTTATTACAATTTAGCCAATATCTCCGTTAGTGGCTTCATTTCTTTTCTCTTACTCTTTAGGCTGCTCCTCATGTTCCATGCCTAGCTTGTGTCATACTCATAGTCTACCAACTGACTTTTATTAGCTCTCTTATCTTAGCTCCCTTAATAACAATTGTGTATGAACTTTACGACACTTTGAAACTCCTAATCTTATGGTAGAACATCATTTATATTAAATGTGGCAAGCTACGCGCTGCAAAACAAGACCTTATTGTTACTCTATTTTTTTTTTTTTTTTGTCACTCTCTTAAATTGCTCTATTAAGGGTCACTCTTAATTACTAAAAGAGCTCGTACCTCCTTTACGTACTAATCCAATTTTTTTTTCTCTTTAATAAAACTATTTGTATGTACTGAAATATAAGTCTTTTATTACTTTGTCTAACTTTATGCATTCAAGCAATTTCTTGGGTATTCCTCGAAACTATATTTCTTGCCCAAAAGCTAACTCTCTAATATCTTGCCTCTTAGGACCTGACTTTTCTGATTTCCATGTTCTACTATGGCACATTTGGCCTCAATCTATACTTATCATAATTGAGATTTCGAGTCGTCTCATCATGAATTAGGAAGATTTCATAATTTTTCTAGCATCAGACATCGCAATACATTTTTTTTTAAAGTTTCGGTGCCTTAAACTAATACTTCGCACTTAATTAGAGCTTGTTGGAGATCTATTCTTAAACTTCATTGCAGAATATAATATCTGACTTCGTTATAACACAAGCCTAGATATCCTGATTTCTACCATCCTAGTTGACTCCACATCAGAGCATTTTTTTTTCACATTCTTGGTTTTCTTATCTTTCCTCCGAACCATCACTCATACAACTTGAGTTTCACAACTTTGTAACGCTTGGCGTTGCCATTACAACGGTTTTCCTCCAATTTATCTTACTTTGCAACCTTGAGGTCATATCTTTCTATCTCAATTCTTGGTTACTCACAATACCTTTATACATAGCTTGTCATTCTTCTTGTTCAGAATAACATTTGGTTTCAGACTTAGGCACACCCTTTCTGATATGAAATTCTTCATGTCTCTATTTATTTGTTAAGCAATGGCCGCTACCACGGCTAGCCATCCTAGTATCGCAATTAATTACGGTTATAACTTACTTGACCTCTTAACTTATCCTACTATAGTAGCCCCTTGCGATATTCCTTACAACTCCGACGACGTTTGGTGACATCGCCATCTCATTTATTTTATACTAGCCTTTGCCATCTTTTTAAGAGATATAATCAAAAGCAATCCCTCTCTGGACCACCTATGTTTTATCTTTCTAGCCCCATTTATCTTCATTCATCCCTGGCCATCGCCATCATTCGTATTTCGAGGGCAACTAACATCATACACAACATATCTCAAGTAGTCGTGACTTTCTGCACTAATTAACTCTGGCATCCATCGATCACGTCGCACATGTCAATCATTCTACTGATAGACGGAAGTAGGAGTTTGAGTCTTACTTTAGGCTTTAACGCACGATCTAGATGAGAAAGAATGTGAAACATTTTCAAAATGTCTGCAGCCCCTCGTTTATAGATATGGGGCCCTCATACCGATAAACGAGACTCTACTGACACGGCTTCATAGACTCCCTAGGACTCTCTGAACCTGCTGCTCTGATACCAAGTTTGTCACGACCCATTTTCTAAACGAGCTGTGACTGGCACTCGGTACTTAAACTTGACCAAGCGAACCTTCTGAACTTGTTTATGTTATTCTATTTCTGTCATACTATGCAAATGATGCAATCTTTAACAGTCTCACTAAATTAAGTTTGAACAAAACTCGTTCTAAAATTGTGTCTATAAAATAAATAACTTTATTATGTCATGTGCAAAATCATGAAAAAATGGACAACCACACCCAATTGCTAGACTGTCTATGTAGCCTCTAATACAAGATTAAGATAATACTGAAACTGAAAGCTTGTCTCCACAGGAATCAAAGTGGAGCTCACCAATCGACTGGGTAATGGGAGTATGTCCTAGCTCATAGTCTGCTTGCCTGCAAAACTTGTGCCTACATTGACAGGTCCCCATAAAGAGAACGTCAGTACACCACAGCGGTACTCAGTGAGTTTCAACTATCCTCCCACTAAAGTCGGAACGAGAGTTATAGAATACGCTATGCATGATAATAATTTAGAAAACACTATAAGCACAAATCATTTAAAACAGCTCTGAATATATTTGCACAAAAGCAGTTCAAAAAATTCAAAAAGAAATATTCTTTTCTTTCTTACTTTTACGGGAGTACCGGTCAACTCTAACATCTGCATCTTTCTTTCTTTCTTTCTTTCCTTCCTCTGCGGCGTCCCATAGTTCAAGATCTAGCATGCTAGCATTCATTGCCCGACTATGACAAGTAGTGCCCGACTATGGCACAAACCTACTCTGGTATGAGTAGTTTCAGGGTAAAACGCAACCCGACTATGGCCACGCATCGCAGTCCGACTATGGCTACGAACAAGTTTACCCATCTCAGAATCTAAGGTGACTCCCAAAATATTTTTCTTTCTATGAGACTAAGACCCCTCGGGTCCAATTCTCTTTCTAAAAGAAATTTCTGCGATCTCTTGGATCAAAAGTTATGTTCTTTGAAAGTAAAGATATTTAGCTCATAAGTCATTGTGTTTCTCAAAATATAATATAAGTGTAAACATGCTCGTTCTTGAAACTAGAACTTTTTTTCTACTAATAACCATGAATATATACTAATAAAGACATGACATAAATCTTCCAAAATTCTCGAGGAATACTTATTCTACGAGACTTGTGTGAAATCACATAAATTGATTATGGATAATATGAGATTACCCGCTCCAATTAAACTCACATTGACATATAAAGCAGCTTTCTCAAATACTGTAAAGTCATGAACTTTATGGGAAAAAAAAAACCTTAGTAAGAACATGCCAAAACTCACCTCGATTCTTCTATCAAACCGAACGTAAGCTCCAATCCATGTGTTCAAATCAGCGTTCAATTCTCTACATTAACCCACTTATCGGAGTAAATTTCAAATATTCTCATGATGTTTCAATTTAAGAACCTTAGGTTTCTTGATTTCTCAATTTTGTAGAATCTATTCTTGTGGTTATTTCTATCCACCAGCCACTATAATAACCTTAATCTAAAATATTATGTAAATTTAGGATAATGAGTTTACCTCTTTGTATGAACCGTTGAAAAGTACTCTCTTTAACTCCTTAAGAGGATTCCCGCAAGATCTTTGTTAATTGCTTGACCTTGTATTGCCTTTAGCTCCTTGAGACAATAACAGAGCTTGCAAAATTACCACACCTATCGCTGGACAGTCAGTTTCTCAAGCAGCAGAGGTGCTGCGTTCTTTTCCTTTTTGTTCCCAACAGAGAATGTGATTTTTGCTTAGTTGTTGGACTTTAGAGCTAAGCCTTCACAATTAGTAAGGGCCTATGTCCATGGGCTTTTGGCCGGCCCTCTTCCTTCAGCACTTATGGCCCTTTTCATGGGCTGCCCCTTGTCAAATATTTAAGACCACCTGTGGTCATTTACGTTCACATCACAAAATATAGATTTGACTATTTGGCCAAAGTTCAAGATAGATATAAGCTTTGGCCCTTTTTGGTTTTCCCTCCACTTTCCACATAATTAAATACTTATATGCTATTCAAGATAAATATTATAGCTTATTTTCACCATGTGCTCCAAATTTCGGTCTTCGCCACGACATACAAAACAAGTTTATTTAAATTATTTCCATATTGGAAAGTCTTGAAACTTAAGATTTTGAAGAACGTTACATTCTTCCCCCCTTTAAAATCGTTCGTCCTCGAATGATGCGCACTTCTTATTCTTAGGCCACTTTGCATTTGTCGAACATTCCAAAATGCTCAAAATTTGGTTAAGTGTTGGATTATTTTATAAATTGCAGTAAAGTCATCTCTGTAAATCGGCTACCCAAGATGTTCAACAGGTCCAATTCAATAACACATTTATAAAATAGTATCGCAACAATTTATAACCAAATATGACCTCACACGATCATTCAAACATTCATTACTATATCTCAACTTTGCACTAAAACTTAAGTTATACTTTTCAAAACTTAAGTTTACATGTTGCATGCTCAAATAAATGACAGGTATTTCCTTTTCATACCATTAAAGTACCAACTACTGCAAGTGGAACCATAAGCGCGTGTTAAGCTTAGCATTAACTTTCCTTTAAATCTCATGCCTTTGGCAATGAAATTTCCACATTGGAAAGTCTTGAAACTTAAGATTTTGAAGAACGTTACAGCAGGAGTATACCGCCTCAACTTTATATTGTCACGACCCAATTTTCGGGGCCGTGATGGCACCTAAGTGTTACATCCTTAGGCGAACCACGAATAATTAAACTGACTCATAATGATAATTTAGATAGAAATATTTCAATAAAATGTAGGTGTAGACATCCACCCGAAATACAGTGTCAATAGAGCATCTACGAATTCTGACATCCGATATATATAATATATAATACAAGATGTAGGAAGCGACTAAACACTAAGGTGGATCAGACGGTATGCCACCGCGAACCATGCGGTTGGCTCACCTCAAGGAAAAATAGCCACAGCCTCGAACGGATCAGATAAGTCCAGCTGTCTGACTAATAGAAGGACCTGCACATTTAAACAGTAAGTTATGAGCCAAAGCCCAGTAAGATCATCGATAGGCCCGCTAAATTACCCTTTCGGGACAAGTCTTTGATAATGCATAAGCAGATAACGGAAGTACAATCCACACCTTTACAGTAACCCATAAACATTACATGCGATAATATAATTATACAACAACACAAGCAATAATACGCAAATACATAACATGGTCAATAATATAAAGATACATAATATAGGCAGCATATACAATATTATATTGATACTATGGCATAAGCAATAATATAATAAACACACAGCATGGCGATGATATATCTCGCATACCACATAGGTAATGATATACCTAGCACATAGCATAAGCACAGACCCTGTGCGGCTTTGTTTATAGGTCATAACGCACCACAGGCCTCTGTCCCTATAAACAACTTTACTTATAGGTCATAACGCACAACAAGCCTCTGTCCCTATAAGTCTCCACATCTAGGTCATAACGCACCACCGGCCTCTGTCCCTAGATGGAATTTCGCTTCTAGGTCATAACGCACCACCGGCCTCTGTCCCTAGAACATATCAATAATACACCGGCACACAACATCGACTATACACAAGTCACGTTTGTGCTTTCTCCTTTTTGTATAAATATAACGAGTAGTACATAATACTATCTACTAGACAATGCTAGTCAATTAAGTACTCGACATCTTACTTAGCAAGATCAAATCTTATCCGCAAGCAAAATAGAGGTCAAGTCTCACTTACCTCAAAATCGGCTCAAGTGGCTAAGGAACGACCTCCTTTCCCATATGATGTGCCTCCGTAAGACTCCTCTCTGAGCCAAAGAAATAGTGTCTCACTCGTAAGCATGTGAGGAAAGGATTCTAAGCCCTTACGCAATTTAAGAGGCAATTTACCAAAATACCCCCGGGTCGGACGTACCCAAAAACCCGTAAAATTTATGTTTCCGGACTCCCCATACTCCCACGAGTCCAAAAGTACCATTATTGTACATACCCGAGTCCAACTCGGTCATTTTTCCCATTTCACAAATCTAGGGTTCAAACCCTCTTTCCAAGGATCGTCACTTTGATCCTCGGATTAAAGCGTTCAAAATAGGTAAGAAATAGTTACCTTGTGTTTAGGAATGATTTTGGTACTTCAAATTCTCCTTGGAATCACTTTTAGAAGCTCAAAACATGAAAATAAAAATGAATGCCCGCCCTAGTATATATAGCAGCCCGCAGCTTTAAAGAGTTGTACCACATGCTGTCCAAATTGTACCTCACTGGATAGCTTTCAGTAAAATATCCATAACTTTTCATACAAATGTCCAAATGATACGAGGTTGGTGGCCTTAGAACCAAAACATAAAGAGCTACAACTTTCATGTTTTGACTGTTTTCCAATTCCTTATGGATTGATCTGTAAAATCGATTTCTTTCCGGCTGAACAGTAAAAACAGAATTCAGCAGTTTTTTTTTGGCTTTGCACCAGGTCAGCCACTGTTTTTGGGTCCAAACGGGAGCCTACGAAGCTCGGAATGACCCCAAATTTTGTACACAAGTCATACAAGACTTGTGTGACATGCTCGTCAAGACGAAACTCAATTCGGATCTGTAGAACTCAAAAAGTGGGTCCCACGGGAAAGGGTCAAATTTTGACTTTCGCCGAAATAGCGAATTTTAATCAAACGACTCCGGAATCCAAATTTGAAAGTTGCTACAAGTCAAAAATGACGATACGAACCTAACGGAACCCTCAGATCTCTCATCGGAGTTCGTTTACTCAAATCGAGCTCGAAAATCTCTTTTAACCTTTTTAAACTTCCGCAACGGAGACTTTATCAAAAGTCCTATCAAACGAGGTCCGTTTTCACTTCTGAAGGTTGCTACAGGTCATAAATTACCATACGAACCTAACGCAACTTTCAGATTTCACATCAGAGCTCATTTGCTCAAATCGAGCTCTGAAACCTCTTTTAGCCTTAACGAATATCCGAAACGGATGTCTTTCTCCGATACCTATCTAACAAAGTTCGTTTTAGCTAAAAAATTTCAGGCATGTCATAATGGACCTTACAGAGCTTTTGCGATTGTCGACACACAAATCGAGGTCCCGATTCCCGAAACGACTATTTGAGGTCGTTACATATATTATCTCGGGTGCAGGAGTATTCTGCCCCAGGAGCTTGAGTATTCCGCTCTTATGTCAGATACTGAGCGCAGGAGTATTCCGCCCTAGCTTTATATTATCTCGGGTGCAGGAGTATTCTGTCTTAGGAGCAGGACTGTTCCACTCCAGTTGGTTTTTAGAATGTATTCCCCTCGAATGCAGGAGTATTCTGCTTTAGGACGGGATTACAGGCACATGTGACCCCATTACATCAGACTGCATTCATTCTATTTCATTACACTTGTTGTTGTGCATTATGTGACTATTGTTGCTGTGTTTTGTGTATGCTGTATGTATACACTATTGTGGACCTATTTCATTTTGCCTATATGTTGCTGGTTATCTTGTGTCCTTAGTTGATTTATATGCTTTAGTTGTATACGTTTCTGGTCTATATTTGCTTAGCTCTTATCCCTGGCTAGCTACCCTATCCTTTGAGGTGGCTAGTTTTCCCTCAGTTATTGAGTCCTTTTGACTCACCATTGTTTGTTGTTTGTTTCTTGTCTATTTATTTCGTTTCGGCAGGTTCGCTCCAGGATTGAGTTCGCCACGTTGTTAAGGAGCGAAGACGACTTCAGCTGCCGGGTGAGCCAGCTTTTATTCAGGATGGCCACCAGCTTTATGTTTATTATTTCAGTTGCATTTTGCTCCCTTCTGGAGGTATCTATATTCTTTTGCAGTCTTAGATGTCTAGTCTTTATAGGCTAAACCTAGTATGTTGGGTAGTTAGTTGTAACTTCTTTTGTACAGCTTATGTATAGCTATGTTTGTGTCTCTTTAGGTCTTATTTCTTATCTGAAAGTTGATTTTATGTTTATTTTTATGAATTCAATTCAGAAGGGTTCACCCAACGGGTCTAGGGGAGGATTTTGGGTGCCCTCACGGCATAGTCGAAATTCGGGTCGTGTCAAATATCCACAAGGCCAAAGGACACAAAAGAAATGGATATAATCACTTACCTAGTTCAAAAGTTAGCACTGCTACTCAATAACCGCTTTGTCCTTTCGATTCACTGCCAAACGATCCCGCTCTATTCAATAAGCAGAAAAATATATCAAATAAGGCTAAAGGCTTCATTCCTTACGTCTTAGAACAATCCGGTCAGGAACCCGACACCCGATTCGCATAGACAATACGCAGTCCAGGCCTATGTACATGGTTCAAAATCACATAGCCAAACTCTTAATAAATTATAATTATGGGTTGCTTATTACTCCATGAATTAATATATAATCAATTCCATTATCGGGGTGTAATTAAGCCTTTAAATTATCAATTTAACTTATTAGAACGATGTCTCATATCCCAATTTCTACCGTTAAAATATATTCAAACACACGTAATAAACTGAAATAATGGATTAACATCATTATCGGGATGCTTCGAGGTGAAAATTCTATTTTTTTTTCCTTCTCCTTTTCCTTTCTTTTCTCTCTTTTTCTGATATTTTTCCCTATGCGCGTCTCTGTTTCGTTTTGTGATTCCGTTTCATTTCATTGTTGCTGTTCGTTTCACCTTTAAGCTAGGCTAAGGGATTTTATCCGTTAAGCCATCACCTTTGACTTTCCATTTTCTTTCGTTTCCTTTTTTTCTTTTTCTTTTGAAAATTTGTTGATGCGATTAAAATTAAAATAGAACCCTAAAAAATTCGAAATGATCCTAAAATTTCTCAAGCATGTTATATAAAATTTATGTGACGTACTCACTAAGACGCATCTCGAATCCGATTCCCGAAACTCGAGATATGAATTAAACGAAAAGAAATCAAATTATTAATTTTCGGAACGTTAGCGGAAACTATCCGAACAACCTCGGAGTTCACTTCCTAAAATTCACACATGTCGAAAATGACCATACAAACCTAACAAAACTTTTGAATTTTGAATCGGAGCTTATACGCCACAATCGAACTCGAAAATCACTTTTTAAGATTTACCGACAACGGAAATTGAAACATTTTTCCAATACCTACCAAACGAAGTCCGATATAGTTCAAATTTTATAGACAGGTACTAATGGATCTTACGAACATTTTAAAATTATCGACTCGTTCATTAGAGTCTGCACGCCAGTCGGAGTCTTAACTCCGAAATGACTACCTAAGTTCATTTTACAAACTTGGGAGGAGAAATGTTAAACTTTAAAGTAAAACTTGTACTATTCACTAGTAATATATTACTAGGAAGCACTCTTCATATTCTATCTTAGATTTTTTACACAAATATACAAATTTGACCCCTTATTATGAAATAATAGCAATACTTTTCAAATTATAAGGCATAGCAATATTTTTAAGCACATTTTCATTTTTTACAACTACACTTACACCCACTCTCCTACAAACCCAACAACACTTTCTCTATCTCCGCCAACCAAAGCAGTCGTCACCCCCATTATTTCATTCAGATTCAAACACACAAAAAAACCACCACCACCATCGATCCAAACACTAGTACAGACACCACCACCACCGTCGAAATCTCCATTGGGAAAACGCCAGTAGCGTCGACGCCAGGGGAAAATTCAATACTCAGCCATGTCAGTACACGATCGAGCAGCCGCCAACGTCCTTTCTCAACTAGCTATGGTGGCAGATGGTGCCCTTATAGGTCTAGCTCTAGCGTACGTCGCCATACGCAGCATTATTAACTACAAATTTAACTCCTCGTACGTCATAAAATCCACGACGCACCTGTCCTCCGAGTATCCGACCTCCATTCCGTTCTTTCTTCTGAAAGTAATACTGATACGGATAATGATAAGCTTGTAATTGTTCACAGTACAGTTGAGGCAAAATCAGCTGTGGAAGTTAATTGGAAAATCTGAAGCCTAAAATTCTCGTTTCTCATGAATCTGCTGTAAAAGGCGTTATTTAACAGCGTACTCAAATTGTAATTATTCCAACTCTTCTGGTTATTTTTGTAAAGTTATTTTCATATTGTGCACACTGTATATTAATAGATAAAGGAATAGGACTATTGTACTATTGTTGAAACAAATTGAAATGAAGTTGAAACAGTCTAAAACGGTATTAAAACACTATGACACGGTCTAAAACGGAGTTGATACAGCCTGAAACGAAGTTGAAACAGTATGATACAGTATGAAATAACATTGAAACACTATGATACAGTCTGAAACATTGTTGAAACAATTCGAAACAGCTATTGAAAAAGTCTAATACAATTTGAAACGATGCAGAAACAGTTAGATACAGTGCTAAGCACAACCTGAAACGGTGCAGAAACAATTAGATATAGTGCTGAAACAACCTGAAACGGTGCAGAAACTGTTAGATACGATTCGTTTTGGAGCAAAAATACTGCAGATACAACGGTAAAATAGTCTGAAACCGCTAGTGAAAAAGTCCGAAGCAAAATGTAAAAAGTAATGTGAAACAATGCAAAAAAGGTGAAATAGTTTAGAAACAGTGAGAAACAACGCAAAAATAGGATGAAGCAAATGCTAAAACAGTCTAGAAACAGCTGGATACAGTCTAGAAATAGTTAGATACGGTGCAAAATCACCTAAGACGATGCTGAAACGGTGCTGAAACTGCGAAGATACATTGAGATACAGTTTGATACAAAACAAAAATAGTGAAGAGATAGTGAGATACAAAGTTGAAACAGCATGAAACAGCTAGTGAAAAAGTCCGTAGCAAAATATAAAAAATAATGTGAAACAGAAAAAAAAAGTTGAATTAGTTTAGAAACAATGAGAAATAATGCACAAACGGAATGAAACCAATGCTAAAACAGTTTAGAAACATATAGATACGAGGTGGTTGGTAATTGAGATACAATGTGGTTGGTAGTTGAGATACAATGAAATACGATGTGGTTGGTAGGCGAGATATGGTTAGATATGAGGTGGTTGGTAGTTAAGATACAATGTGGTTTGTAGGCGAGATACGGTTAGATACGAGGTGGTTGGTAGTTGAGATACAATGAGATATGATGTGGTTGGTAGGCGAGATACGGTTAGATATGAGGTGGTTGATAGTTGAGATACAATGAGATACGATGTGGTTGGTAGGCGAGATATGGTGAGATACGAGGTGGTTAGTAGTTGAGATACAGTGAGATACAATGAGATATGATGTGGTTGGTAGTTGAGATATAATGAGATACGATGTGGTTGGTAGGCGAGATACAGTTAGATACGAGGTGGTTGGTAGTTGAGATACAATGAGATACGAGGTAGCTGGTAGTTGAGAAACATCAAGATACAGTGAGGATGGGATGAGGAAAAGTGAAATTTGGGGAAATGGGAGGAGTAAAAGTGAAATTAGGGAAAGGGTGGGAGGAAAAGTAAAATAGGAGGAAATGGTGGGAGGAAAAGTGAAATAGGTGGAAATAGGAGGAGCAAAAGTGATATTAATAAATAATTTCATATTTAAAATTAATATTTATATTATTTGGAACACGTGTTACAAGAATTAAGTAGTGACATAATGGGGAATTAGTGGTCACTTAGTGGGAGGAGGGGGAACAAAGCCATAAGTTACAAGCTTTAATTGGGACTGAATGGCATCCACATTTCAACATTGATTTATAACACTCCCCTTTGGATGTCCATTTAGAAGATAATGTGCCTCGTTAAAAACTTACAAGGAAAAACCTAGTGGGAAAAAGCCTAGTGAAGGAAAAGAGTGCACATATCCTGTAATACGCATTGAGAGCTGCCTCATTAAAAACCTTACAAGGAAAACCCAATTGGGACAAAACCCTGTTAAGGGAAAAAGAGTGCAGCCCGTATTTTACTCCCCTGATGAAAACACCATTTAATATCTTGAAGACGTCACATTCCAAATTGTATATCAGCATCTCAAATGTTGAGATTGGCAATGACTTAGTGGACATATCCACTAAACTTTCCTTGAATGGATTCTTCAACATTCATTTCATCATTATCTTGAAGATCAGATTGAAAAAAATTTTGTTGAATATCTGTCTCCTTTAGTTGTATCTTCCTTTTAGCTGAATAACTTGTGCAATTTTTCATATAATATTGCTGAATCTCCGTCTTCACAGAAAGGGCACATTATTGCTGAATAAGTTGAGTCCTTGGTCTCAATCATTCATAATGTCAGCTAGCTTGATGAAGGATCATTATCTCTTCATAATTTGAAGTAGCAGCAGCAACAACAATTTATTTTTTAAAGTGCCATAATATAGGTGTTTATTCGTAGCGCATAAATAGCAAGTTGATATCGGGCTTTGTGGATCAAGTAAATATCATGGATTCTTCAGATGTCTTCACATTGAGGAAGAACTAACTCTTACCAATAAGCTTATAAAAAGCTATAATCAATAGAGTATATTTGATAAGATACTTCAATGCACCCATTGCATTAAAATATGATATTTCAATATCAAGAAGCTCGCTAACGCGATTTCACCACATGCGGCCGGATTGTTTTAATCCGTATAAACATTTATGAAACTTCATTGAACAGGTATTCCCGGGAGCCTTTAAATGCTTCAGGCATTTTGTATTCTTCAAGGATTTTCATAAATGTTTTCCAACGAGCCATATACATAGGTTGTAACAACATTTATTAGACGCATATCAAGCCTTTCATGCACTACCAGACATAGAAGATATCTGAAGGTGATGCTTCCACCAAGGAGAATATATCTCCATATAATCAATATCAGATTTTTTGTGCCTCAAGTCGTACTTTATATTTAACGACTTTACTTTTCTCAATATTTTCGCACAAAATTTTATTGTACACCATTGGCTTTATACCTTCAGATGTTTGGACTACAGGTCCGAAACTTCACGTCTTCCAAGTGAAGCCAAATATGCTTGAATGCATTTTTCTTCGTATTTGCCAATAAATTCATGTCTGTATTCCTAACAAACTTAAGCTCAAAATCCTCATATTGAGCTTTATAATATATGTAAGATCGTCGACGATAATTTCATATCTCGGTTCCCGATACGACATAACATATTGAGATCTCTTCATATTCAATATTTTCAGGTACCTGAACCTTTCTTGATGAGGTTTTATGAAGTGTTATGTCCTGGACTATTCTAGAGCCCTGCCTCCTTATTGACCATTTTAAATATTTGCTCCTTTCTTTTTTCAAGGACTTTTATCTTTGGAACCGAATGGTCTACCACGCTTCAGGCGTGCCTTAGACTCATTTGCATAAATAGATTGTCCCACCAGGACATCAGGAGCATTAGCAGCTGGAATATAATATTTTTGTTTGGGTCAGTGTAATGCGTCTGGCAGTGACTGACATTATCTTTAAATGATGATCATAATCTAATGATAATTTTTATTTATTTATTTATTCCTCAGCTGCTTTGATTTTCTCCCCCTAATGTTAGCCAAACTAACATTCGTTCCCAACCTTCTTTGGGATCCATATTTGTGCGTTGTGGTGGAGCAATTGATAATATACCGCATATTAAAATTATTAGATGGAAAATATTTGATTCTTAACGTTGAACCAATTATGAGGAGATAATCAACTTGTTGGCCTGATGCATGCAAGTGCCGCTTTATGGGTAATATACCATATCTCGTACCTGATTTAGGTAGCTTTGTTCTCATATGCATGGTTTAGCCATTAATTGGAAGCTTTCAATATATTAATCTGCTAAACCAGTTGCCAACACTATCAAGAAAACTTTTCTTGATTGCACAATCTAGAAATATGCTCTTAATAAAATTTGAGCAAATACTTAACCTTGAAAATACCATTGCAGTTCTATAATAACACACATGTGACCTTCTTATAGATGCATCTATAATATAATAATTATATGGTTCACATAGCAGGTGAACGGGTCCATATTCACCTTTATACATTCTAGAAGTGCGGAAATCGTGATCCCAAATTTAGTTGGTCTAATAATTAATTTATCATGAGAACAAGCAGCGCAAAGAGAATTCTTGAAGAATCCTGATTCTTCAGTATATACCCATGTAAATTCATATTTATATATTTTGTACATCATATTTGAACTGGGATGGTGAAACCGGTCATGCAACTCATAAATTAATAATCTAGTAAACTTCTTGTTTACTATTGTGGTACGCGCATATGATTCTACCACACTTATATTTTGTGTAGTAAAAAATCGAGGAAGAGGCGGGGAGCTTTTCACGTACATATATCTCACCCGAAATTTTCATATTTATATGATACAAACTGGAGGAAGAGGCGGATAACTATATACATATATCTTACCCGCTATGACTGTAGTAATATGAAGATATAATCTTCCCATATTTGTAGTCTCAATATGATAGCCATTTCGGCAAATGTATTTGAAATTTAATAAGTTTCTTTGAGATATACTGCAATAAATATTTCATCAATCTCATTCCTCTAGGTAGTAATAATTTGGCTCTTTCAGAGCACTCAGTTAGCTTTTGTACTATAATATATTTTATTACACCAACCATATGGTGAACATCTCCTTCAAGGAGAAAATCATATAATTATTCTCATTGTCAAATTATTATAGGTAAGATCAACTTCTTGCTTTACTTGCTCTTGTGTAATTTTTATGTACGATTTGTACGTGAGCAATGACCATTCATGCCATAATAAATGATAGATTCATTTTACTCGAATCTCTTCTAGAGGTGAGTTATGGTACTTTATCAATCACGCATGGGCACGTTCATATTCATATATTTTACCACATTCATTCCCAGGAATGGGTCTATATTCATAAAATTTAATGCAATTTGTCTCATTCTCTTAAGGAATGGACCATAAATCATATGGATGTGTTTCATAATCACATAACACATTGATGGAATTATTATCATCATCATTTAAATGGTAATTTAAGAACCCTTATTGTTTTCTTATTTATTTAACAATGATGACAATTATTTCTTTCCTTTGCCACGTCCACGACCATGGTCTCTACCATAGTAATTACATTGTCATCTTTCAGACATAAAATAATGTATCTTCTTTCAGACATAAAATTATTTTGCCATCTTTCAGGCATAAAATATTGATACAGCATCCACATTTATGAATGGAGCATGTGGTTCTCCCACATTCACCTTAAGGAATGGAGCTTGGCTTGCTCCCACATTCATCTTAAGGAATGGAGCTTGGCTTGCTCCCACATTTATCTTAGGGAATGGAATATATATTGCTCTCACATTCACATATATAGGAATGGAGCATTCGTGGACAAGCTTCGTGGTTTTATTAATATGACCATTTAAATAATAACCTTATGCACTTTCATGTATTATCATATAGTATCTAACATATATAGATATAGTTTGCTGCAACTTGCTTTGTGTAAGACATTCAGTCCATAAAAATTTTCACACGAATATTTCAAAGAATATTCATGAATAGCAGTTTTCACCATAATCAAACGTACAAGTTCATTTTTCATGAATAGCTAAAGAATTAGTTCTCTCATTGTCTAAATGTAAAACAATATTTGTATAAAAATTAATTTGTATGTTCACCTTTTAATTTCCACCATGCATGACAGGCAACTAAGAGAAAATTAATGATGGTAGCATGCAGGAGTAATACTACTGTAGATGCTAGGTTTTCATACCTCATTGTACAAAGTTCGAGGATCAGCTGCCGGTTGATTGCCATGTGTCCTTTGCCAAGTTCTCCATTTTGTTCTTGGTGATAAGAGATTATTAAAACATCTATAGGGACAAATAGTATTTCTAGTTTGAAATTGTATATTATTAATATAAGTATAATAATATTGTAAATACGTACCTTCTATTGGTGTCCAAACTTAACTTGGTGTAGATAATGTGTCAAAAAAAAAACTATGATTCTATATTTCCAATAATACAATTCCAGTAATATTGAAATATTATTGAATGTCCACACATCAGTTTATATAATCTCCTTTTTTCTATTCATATGAATTGTCGGTCACTTTTTTTTTTTTTTTTTGTAAATATGGAAATAATGTATTGTAGCTGCATGCAACATATTCCAACAATGAATACAGTGTGGTATAAAAGGGTGAACTGCCAAAAAGCCATAAAATGCATAACCTTTTCACATATTATAAAAATACTTGTAAAAAGTTTTACAATGAAGCACTCTCTTTTAATTTCTTTGACACAAGTTCTGGATGCACACATCAAGCAATTAGAGGTCGTTTCAGATTTCACGCCAATGTAGTTATATTATTTATACTAATATTCAAAGTAAATTTGAATCATATAATAATAATTTAACATTCACCTGATGTCAAGAAATGCAATTGATACTATATATCAAGAATTAAGATACCTCGAGATGAGACAGTCATAATGGTGGCTTTAATTGTTGCATGCTAGCATCATCCATCCCAATTGTTTGTAAAATTCTTTTCCTAGCTAAGAACAATCGTGATCTGAGGTGATAAATGGAATTGGTTAGAGCTTTGTGCTGATAACGTGTTATAAAATAAACGTAAAATAAAGCAAAAATTGTAGACAAGAAATCTGGGGAGGAGAAGGAAGAATTCTATTTCATTCATCTATTCAAATATATCTTCCATAGAGCTAAATGTGCTCTATTTATAGGATACAAATACGTAGGTTACAAATCAACTCAAAGGTTACAAGAATTAAGTAGTGACATAATGGGGAATTAGTGGTCACTTAGTGGGAGAATAAAGCAATAAGTTACAAGCTTTAATTTGGACTAAATGGCATCCACATTTCAACATTGATGTATGACATTTTGCTACTTATCAATGTATATCTTTTGCTACTTATTAATCTGTCCATTACCATTAACTTTTGTCCCATTTAGCATACAAATTTCTGAATACGGGTATATATATATATATATATATTCGGAAGTTAGGACTCCGATTGGCGTGTCGATAATTTTAAAATATTCGTAATGTCCAATAGAACCTGTCTGTAAAATTTATGCTAAATCTTGGAAGAGGTAAGTGTTTATATCCATTTCTTTGGAGGCACCTGGCGTCGTGGATTTTCTACCACGTGTTCCTTATGTGTGTAGCTGCCGATAGGCGTACTCATTACGCCTTAGCTTTGGATTTATATTCTATATTATATATTATGTCCTGTTATTGGTATTACATTGAGAATCTGAGTATTGTACTTTGGTTGTGAGTTGGTATATACTTTCCAGCTGTCGATGAGAGTCCCGCGCTGGCGATGGGTTATTATTGCATCATGTTGCATTCGTATGCACATTGCATCATGTTGAGGGTAGGAGGATTCCGCCCTCGGAGCAGGAGGATTCCGCTCCATTGCATCATATTGAGGGTAGGAGGATTCCGCCCTCGGAGCAGGAGGATTCCGCTCCATTGCATCATATTGAGGGTAGGAGGATTCCGCCCTCGGAGCAGGAGGATTCCGCTCCATTGCATCATATTGAGGGTAGGAGGATTCCGCCCTCGGAGCAGGAGTATTCCGCTCCATTGTATCATATTGAGGGCAGGAGTATTCCGCCCCAGGAGCAGGAGTATTCCGCTCTATTGTATCATATTGAGGGCAGGAGTATTCTGCCCCAGGAGCAGGAGTATTCTGCTCCATTGTATTATATCGGGTGCAGGAGTATTCCGCCCCAAGAGAGTGCAGGAGTATTCCGCCTCTGGTTTATATTATATCGGGTGCAGGAGTATTCCGCCCCAGGAGCAGGAGTATTCCGCCCCAGTTGGTTATCAGATTGGATTCCCCTCGAATGCAGGAGTATTCCGCTTCGAGATGGGAGGACGGGCACATGTGACCCTTTGCATCAGATTTCATTTCACTTCATTTCATCTCATTTCATTTCATTTTCATACCATTGCATAGACTTGTGGTACATAACTACTGTTCTGCTCATATGTGCATTGCTTATTTGTTGATATGTTTCTGGCTCGTATTCCTGGCTGAGTTTAAGGTTTCATACGTGTTTCTAGTTATTATCTGGCTCTGCCTTTTTGTAATTTAAATAAAAGGAATTTGATTTATCTGTTTCTTCTCCCTGGCTAGCTATCCTATTCTTTGAGGTAGCTAGTCTGCCCCACTTATTGAGTCCTTTTGACTCACCCTTGTTTGTTGTTTGTTTCTGGTCTATCTATTTCGTTTCGGCAGGTTCGCTCCAGGATTGAGTTCGCTACGTTGTTCAGGAGCGAAGACGACTTCAGCTGTCAGGGTGAGCCAGCTTTTATTCCGGATGGCCACCAGTTTATTGGTTATTATTTCAGTTATATTTTGCTCCCTTCAGGAGATATCTGTCTTCTTTTGTACTCTTAGATGTCTAGTCTGGATAGCCCTAAACCTAGCATGTTGGGTAGTCAGCTGTAATTTCTTTTGTACAGCTTAGAGGTATCAGTATGTCAGTGTATTTATTTTAAGTCTTGTCCTTATTTGTAAATTGTTATTTTTATTTTCCTGATTTAATTGGTAAGGGTTCTCCCGACGGGTCTAGGGGAAGATGTCGGGTGCCCGCACGGCCTAACCGGATTTCGGGTCGTGTCGACAATCAGAAATGCATCCTATTGCGGCGTGCAACCCGATCTATATATTCATACTGTTGCGGCGCGCTACCCGATTCGTATATTTATACTGTTGCGGCGTGCAACCCGGGATACGAGCCAGAAATATATATATATATATATCTCCCTTCTCTCTAACCCCTTTCCCAACCTCGTTCACTAAACTTAATTGAAACTCTTGAATTTCTTCTTTTGCATTAATGGAATTAATGGAGATTACACACCACAGTACTGATTCAGACGCTTCAATTCCCCCAAGCCCCCTGATATTTCCATTGACCACTAAAATGATCTAACAATTCAATCTTTCAAAGAAAAACTCCTGGAAGAAGAATGTTTCAAGACCCCAAATCTTTCATCTTCCACTTTGGATCTTCAAACTTCCACTCTACCAAATCCTTCATCTGACTTAACCTGTTCATCTTCTGATCCCTATATCGACTTAACAGATGAAGATAAACAAAGAATATTGTTATACTCCGTATGTCTAAAGTGATGTATATCATTCTAATGACATGTTAAGAACTATTTAAGTGAGTTTAAAGTCATAATATGACCATATATGATGTTTATATGTTGAATATAAAGTTTGGAAAAAATCGGATTTAAGTTGCGGAAAAACCGACTAAGGATTTGCCTTGTAACGGAGCTTTTTGAGCAATTATATCTGTGTATTATATGAGGTCTTTTGGGGACATATCATATACCAAATTAAAGGTCTTGGAGTTTAATTTTCAACATTTTTGACGGTTTGTTCATACAATGTCTGGATTAAAAGATATGACAATCAGAAATCAGGCTAGAAAAAGGGACATAAGCGCAAAAGAGGACTAAAATTGAAATGTTTCACGTATAAAAGAGAAATTCTCCTCCTTTCTCGTCATTTCTAGAAACATCAAAAGAAAAAAAGTGCTCACATGAAGGTTTAAGCCACTTTTATAATTTTGAAGGAAGGATGCCAATCTTAACTCTAAATCGAACACAGATTGCGTCAAAACGCTCTACGCGATTTAGGTAACATTATGCTACCTTCAATTTCGTCTATATTTTGAGTTTTAGAATTACTTCATGGCTAAGTAAAGTACTTAAATGCTGTGTTATATCTTGTTTAAGCTTTAGAAGGTGTGTAATTCAAGGGAAACAAAGTTTAGAAGCAAGAAACATCAAAGGTATGTAAGGCTAAACCTTTCTTTCGACAAGGCATTTGTTTTGTATCTTTTGAAGTTATTCATAGTTCCAAACTTGATGGTTATTATGGGTAACTTATATGGCATAAAGGTAGCCGTGTATTTGCTTAATTTAGTGCCAAGAACCACCGTAAAAGATATCCATAACAGCAGCACAAAATATTTCAAAATCTGCGAAATTATTTTTATCTTCGGATAGCTGTTAGTAGTTTTAGCATAACTCCTAGTAAAAAATTGATATTGAGATGATTCAAGATTCCTTGGAACCCTAAGACATCTATCCAAAACTTTTATGAAGACCATGAAGTCTATAACTTTGATCTACACTCTGAAAATTACGTCGAAATGCAAGATAATGGTGTTGTCCAGACATTCTATCTGCGGATTTGTTATGTCATCCAGTCGTCTCATCTTGTAATCCGTTTAACATGTTTATGTTATCAATGTATCCGGGTATTATTCCCGTGTATAGTATAGTGCTGATTCTGTTTTTGCAGATCATCCAGTTTCAGGGAAAACTCTGCCGAAATTTTTTTTGAAATTTTAAGAGTTGTACAAATTCTGAGTTCTAGGTTGTGTCTATAATTCCATCCATAGTTTTCTTATCATTCCTTTGAGTCCATATCTATTGTTGCCACATGTGTTATGCCTCATACATGCTTATGCTTATATTGTAATCATATTACGTGTGATTTGGAGTCCCCCATAGAGGCTGGACATTGGACACACAGTCCGGTCGCGTGTGATACTAACCGTATGGGGATACAGCCCCTCTGGTTCAGGCGAGAGTTGAAAAACCTAGTGTGACCGGGTGTCAATCACACACTCTGACCAGAGAGACTAGATGTTACTGGCGGGGAGGGGGGACATAGCCCATAACACCCGCCAGGTTTGTTATATACGCGTATATAGCCACAATATGCACTGCATGATTATACATGAGGCTAGTTCAGGTATTCAGTTGCCTGATTTGGGAGGATACAGCCTATAACACCAGAAATGTACTAGAAAGGATGTTTAGTTGCCTGATTTGGGAGGATACAACCCATAACACCAGACAGGTACCAGTTCAGATTAAAGTTCTATTTTAGCTCAGTACCAGTTATCAGTTCTCAGTTATCAGCCACCAGTTCTTAATGTCAGTATCAGTTGACAGCTAGTATCAGTTCACATCTATTAGTTCGAGTTTCTAGTTACAAGTTATCGGTCATATTACAGTCATTTATCAATATAATTCAGCTCAGTTTTCAGTTTCAGATTCAGTTAGACTTCAGATTATATTTAGATCATATTTAGTCCATGTTTCAGATTTCAAGCTTCATTGCTATACTTCAGCACATATTTTCATATTTTCATATTTATATTCCAGCCTTACAGTTTCATTCAGCCATGCTATATATTATATAATCATGCCTTACATACTTGGTACATATCGTACTCACGCCTTTTCTAGGGCGCTGTGTTTCATGCCGTGAAGGTACAGAGAGATCAGACCTTAAGCCACGTTAGTAGGCTATCTACCAGCTGCTGGAGTAACTCCGTCTCCTTCTGGAGTTTATTACTTTTGGTATGTTATACAGATGTCGAGTAGGTATGCTGGGGCCTTGTCCAGTCCTTTGTATATTCAGTTCAGCACTCTTAGAGGCCTGTAGATATGTCTCTGTATGGTTCTGTCAGTATGATATGTATGTCAGCTTATGCTAGCTTTGTCAGCTTTTCGCATTGCATAATTCTCATCAGCTAGGTTTATGCTTATTCCGTTTATCAGTTATACTCATAGTTAGCAAATTATCAGCAGGATTAGTGATGATCGACACTTAATGTTGGTCATCTGTCACGACCCTAAGTTGGGTCGTGATAAAGTGGTTCTAGAGCAGTTCAGTCCTAGGGTGTCTACAAGCTGTGTCTAGTAGAGTCTTGTTCAGGAGTATGTTGCGCGCCATACTTTTGAACAAGAGGCTACAAGGCACTTCAAGACAGTTGTCTTTCTTCCTTCTCTAGATCGTGCGATGGAGCCATGATTATAGAATTCAGCCCTTTAACTATAGTGTTTTCAGCAAAGCGATGCCACCGAATAAACTGACAGCTACCCAGAAGGGCAAGGCCATTGCCTGCCAGGGTATTAGTAGAGTGCCACCTGAGGTTGATGAGAGTGAGGAGTCCAGAATTGAGGCTCCATTTGAGGCCTCACAGATCCCCTCAGTTCAGCGTGAAATTAGAGGTACTGCAGCTACCATACCTGCAACTCCTCAGCATGATAGTCAAGGGGAGGAAGTGAGCGATGCCATCAGATTATTGACCAGTGTTATAGTTGCTCAGACTAGACAGCATAGTGCAGATGCCTAGAGAGATGTTGGATCCAGGATTAGGGATTTTATCAGACTAGAGCCTTCAGTCTTTACTGGGTCCCATACATAAGTGGGGCAGATTTTCTAGTTCGTTTGGAGAGACGTCTGGAGCGAGTAGACAGCAGAGTGTTAGACATCCACCAGCTAGTATACCTCCACAGTCCCATGGCCCGAGATCTGATAGACCTCTTTAGTCTAGAGCTAGTCAGGTATCACAGATTTCAGGATTTCAGCCTCGTGGTACTACTGTACAGGCCGGTCAGACATATCCTAGATGTCCAGATTGTGGTAGATGCTACTTTGGACCATGTCACTTAGGAGTGGACACTTGTTATATTTCACAAAAGGTAGAACATTTCATGAGAGATTTCCCAACTAGGCATAGTAGTGGTGCAGCCCAGCCAGCTAGATCAGCAGTTGCTTCCTCAGCACCAGCACGCCATCAGGGGCATGTTCTTCAGGATGGCTCCTGCAGAACTGAAAGAACTTAAGGAGCAACTGAAGGATTTGTTAGATAAAAGCCTCATCAGACCCAGCATTTCCCCGTGGGGAGCCTCGATATTATTTGTGAAAAAGAAAGACGACTCTCTACGCATGTGCATAGATTACAGACTGCTAAATAAAGTCACAATCAAGAATAAATGCCCTCTGCCCAGGATTGATGACTTGTTCGACCAGGTCCAGGGTGCCAAGTATTTCTCGAAGATAAATTTGCGATCGGGCTACCATCAATATTCCTAAGACTGCATCCAGGACTAGGTATGGCCATTATTGATTTTTAATGATGTCATTTGGACTCACTAATGCCCCTGTAGTATTTCTGTATCTGATGCACTGTGCATTCAGGCCATATCTAGATTTATTTGTGACTATATTTATTGACGATATTCTCGTCTATTCAAGGTCTGACTCAGAAACATGAAGAGCATTTACACACAGTATTGAGTACTCTTCGGGACCAACAATTATATGCTAAGTTCTCAAAGTATGAATTCTGGTTAGATTCAGTGGCATTTCTTGGCCATATAGTCTCAGCAGAAGGAATTAAAGTAGACGGCCTGAAGATCAAGGCTGTGAAGAATTGGCCCAGACCTACGGCGCCAATAGAGGTATGTAGTTTTCTGGGTCTAGCAGGTTATTATAGAAGGTTTGTAGAGGGTGTTTCCTCCATTGCAGCTCCACTGACCAAATTGACACAGAAAAACAGCCAAATTTCAGTGGTCAGACTCTTGTGAGCACAACTTCCAAGAACTAAAGAACAGGTTGATAACAGCTCTAGTACTTACACTTCCAAAAGGATCTGAGGGCTATGTCATTTACTGTCGAATTGGTCTGGGTTGTGTATTGATCCAGCATAGAAAAGTTATTGCTTATGCTTCAGACACCTGAAAAAGCACGAGCAGAACTACCCTACTCATGATTTAGAGCTTGCAGCAGTCATTCACGCATTGAAGATTTAGAGAGATTATTTGTACAGTGTTCATGTTGATATTTATACAAACCACAAGAGCCTCCAATATGTATTTAAGCAGAAGGAGCTAAACCTACGACAGAGGCGGTGGATAGAGTTGCTGAAGGACTATGATGTGGACATTCTTTATTATCCAGGTAAAGAAAATGTTGTTGCTGATGCCCCCTAGTCGTAAGTCTATGGGTAGTATATCTTATTTACAGCCACAGAAAAGAGAGTTAGCTCATGCACTCCACCAGTTGGCCAGCATGGGAGTCAGATTGATATATTCATAGGACGCAGGAGTTACAATTTAGACCGCAGCCACTACTTGCCTAGTAACAGAAGTAAAACAGCACCAGCATGAGGATCCTGCTCTAGTTGAATAAAGATAAATGGCCAGAAGAAAACCAGAGTCACCATATAGGTTTACTAGTGACGGGGTTCTCATGTATAAAGATAGACTTTGTGTTCCTGATGTTGCAGATTTACGTGGACAGATTATGAGAGAGGCATATTATTCCAGATACACTGTTCATCCAGGTTCGACTAAGATGTACCATGACCTTAAGCAGATTTACTGGTGGAACGGAATAAAGAGTGACATAGCAAAATTTGTGGCTCAGTGTCCTAACTGGCAGCAGGTTAAAGTCGAGCATCAAAAATCTAGTGGCTTGTTAGAGGAAATAGAGATTCCATCATGGAAATGGAAAGCAGTGAATATGGACTTCATTACAGGCTTGCCTCGTACGCGGAGCAGGTATGACTCTATTTGGGTTATAATTGACAGGCTTACTAAATCAGCTTATTTCTTGCTTGTTAGAACTACATATACAACAGAGGATTATGCTAGACTTTATATCAGAGAGATAGTGCGCCTACATGGTATTCCAGTATATATTATTTCAGACAGGGGCGCACAGTTTACAGCTAATTTCTGGCGATCATTCCAGATAGGTTTAGGGACACAGGTGAATCTGAGTACATCGTTTCATGCACAGACAGGCAGATATGCTTAGCGGACCATTCAGACATTAGAAGACATGCTTAGAGCTTGCGTGTTAGATTTTGGAGGCAGCTAGAGTGATCATCTACCGTTGATAGAGTTTGCATAAAATTATAACTATCATTCTAGCATACAGATGGTGTTATATGAAGCTTTGTATGGGCGCAGAGCAGGCTGAAGTCCTATGCAGATAACATATGTCGAGATTTAGAATTTTATATTGGCGATTGGGTATTCCTGAAAGTATCACCTATGAAAGGCGTTATGAGATTAGGAAAGAAGGGCAAGCTTATCCCTAGATCCATAGGTCCATATCATATTATCAGGCGAGTTGGGCATGTTGCCTACGAATTAGACCTTCCAGCAGAACTTCAAGAGGTCCATCCAGTATTTCATGTTTCCATGCTCAGAAAAATATGTCGGAGATCCTTTTAGAGTTGTACAAGTAGATGATGTTCAGATCACAGAGCAGTTGACTCATGAAGAGGTGCCATTTGCAATTTTAGATAGACAAATTCGTCGACGAAAGACGAAAGACATTCCTTTAGTTAAGATGCTATAGGAAAGCAATAATATAGAAGAAATAACTTGGGAAGCTGAAAATGATATGATAGCCAAATATCCACATCTCTTCACTACTTCAGGTATGTAATAGATCGTTGCTTAATGCTTCTACATACTTCATTTAACATTCGAGGACGAATGTCCCTAACGGGGGGAGATTGTTATACCCCGTATGTCTAAAGTGACGTATATCATTCTAATGAAATGTTAAGAATCATTTAAGTGAGTTTAAAGTCATAATATTACCATATATGATGTTTATATGTTGAATATAAATTTTGGGAAAAATCGAATTTATGTTGCGGAAAAATCGGCTAAGGATTTGCCTTGTAACGAAGCTTTTTGACAAATTAAATACGTGTATTATATGAGGTCTTTTAGGGACATTTTATATACCAATATTAAGGTCTTGGAGTTTAGTTTCCAACATTTTTGATGGTTTGTTCATACAATGTCTGGATAAAAAGATATGACAATCAGAAGTCAGGCTAGAAAAAGGGATATAAGCGCAAAAAAGGACTAAAACTGAAATGTTTCAAGTATAAAAGAGAAATTCGACTCCTTTCTCGTCATTTCCAGAAAAATAAAGAGAGAAACTGAAGGTTTAAGCCACTTTTATGATTTTGAAGGAAGGACGCCAATCTTAACTCTAAATTGAAGACAGATTGCATCAAAACACTATACGCGATTAAGGTAACGTTATGCTACCTTCAATTTCATCTATAGTTTGAGTTTTAGAATTACTTCATGGCTAGGTAAAGTACCTAAATGCTGTGTTATATCTATTTTAAGCTTTAGAAGGTGTGGAATTCAAGGGAAACAAAGTTTAGAAGCAGGAAACATCAAAGATATGTAACGCTAAACCTTTCTTTCGATAACACATTTGTTTTGTATCTGTTGAAGTTATTTTTAGTTTCAAACTTGATGGTTCTTGTCGGTAACTTATATGCAATAAAGGTAGCCATGCATTTTCTTAATTTGGTGCTTGGTGCACGGTTTCGGTGTTGTCGTGGTGCTCGGTTTCGGTGTTGTCGTGGTTCTCGATTTCGGTGTTCTCGTATTTGCATGAAGAACCACTGTGAAAGCTGTCCATAACAGCAGCACAAAATGTTTCAAAATCTAAGAAATTGTTTTTATCTTCAGACACTTGTTAATAGTTTGAGCATAACTCCTTGTACAAAATTGATATTGAGATGATTCAAGATTCCCTGGAACCCTAAGACATCTATCTAAAACTTACATGAAGACCATGAAGTTTATAACTTTAATCTACACTCTAAAAATTAGGTCGAAATTCAGGACAGTGGTGCTGTCCAGACATTCTATCTGCGAATTTGTTATGTCATCTAGTCGACTCATCTTGTTATCCGTTTAACATGTTTATGTTATTAGTTTATTTGGGTATCCATTCTTGTGTATAACATAGTGCTGGTTCTGTTTTTGCGGATCATCCAGTTTTTGGGGAAACTCTGCTGAAAATTTTATAGAAATTCAAAGAGTTGGACAAATTCTGAGTTCTAGGTTGTGTCTATAATTCCATCTAGGGATTTCTTATCATTCGTTTGAGTCCATATCTATTGTTGCCACATGTGTTATGCCTCATACATGCTTATGCTTATATTGGGATCATGTTATGTGTGATTTGGAGTCCTCCATAGAGGCTGGACATTGGACACACTGTCTGGTCGCGTGTGATACTACCCGTCTGGGGGATACAACCCCTCTGGTTCAGGCGGGATTTGAAACACCTAGTGTGACCGGGTGTCATTCACACACTCTGACAAGAGAGACTAGATATTTCTTACTGGGGGGACATAGCCCATAACACCAGCCAGGTTTGTTATATACGCATATATATCCACAGTATGCACTGCATGATTATTCATGAGGCTAGTTCATGTTTTCAATTACTTGATTTGAGAGGATACAACCCATAACACCACACAGGTACTAGTTCAGATCTTCAGTTACCTGATTTGAGGGGATACAACCCATAACACTAGACAGGTACCAGTTTAGATATCAGTTCAATTTTAGCTCAGTACAAGTTATCAATTCTCAGTTATCAGCCACCAGTTCTTAATGTCAGTATCAGTTGATAGCTAGCATCAGTTGACATCTATTAGTTCCAGTTTCTAGTTACCAGTTATCAGTCATATTACAGTCATTTATTAGTATAGTTCAGCTCAGTTTTCAGTTTCAGATTTAATTAGACTTCAGTTTATATTCAGATCATATTTAGTCCATGTTTCAGGTTTCCAGCTTCATTGCTATACTTCAGCACATATTTTCATATTTATATTCTAGCCTTACAGTTTCATTCAGCCATGCTATATATTATATGATCATGCCTTACATACTTGGTACATATCGTACTCACGTGACACGACCCGAAATCCGGTTAGGCCGTGCGGGCACCCGACATCCTTTCCTAGACCTGTCGGGCGAACCCTTATCAATTAAATTAGGAAAATAAATATAATTCAATTTATAAATAATAACAAGACTTAGAAAAAGTACAAACATAGTGATAGTAGAAAACGTACAAACATAATGATACCTCTAATCTGTAAAAAAAAAAAAGAAATTACAGCTGACTACCCACATACTAGGTTTAGGGCTATCCAGACTAGACATTTAAGAGTACAAAAGAAGACAGATACCTCCTGAAGGGAGCAAAATTCAACTGAAATAACAACCAGTAAACTGGTGGCCATCCGGAATAAAAGCTGGCTCACCCTGATAGCTGAAATCGTCTTCGTTCCTTCACAATGTGGCGAACTCAATCCTGGAGCGAACCTACCGAAACGAAATAGATAGACAAAAACAAACAACAAATAAGGGTGACTCAAAAGGACTCAATAAGTGGGGCAAACTAGCCACCTCAAAGAATAGGATAGCTAGCCAGGGAAGAAAAAACAGATAAACCAAATTCCTCTTATTTAAATTATAAAAAAGTAGAGCCAAATAATAACTAGAAACACGAATGGAATCACAAACTCATCAACAACTAGGAACGTAAGATAGCCAGAACATATAGGTATCCCGAACATATCAACAACCAGAAATACATCCTGTTGCAGCGTGCAACCCGAACCATATATTCAGCCTGTTGTGGCGTGCAACCCGATCCATATATTCATACCGTTGCGGCGTGCAACCCGATCCATTAATTTATACCGTTGTGGCGTACAACCCGATCCATATATTTATACCATTGCGGCGTGCAACCCGATCCATATGTTTATACCGTCGCGGTGTGCAACCCGATCCCCGCAACGCAGAATACGAGCCAGAAATATATAGGCAAACTGAGATATGTCCACGACATAGTATACATACCGCATACATAAAACACAACACAATACACACAATAGTGAGTATGCGGTGTAATGAGATGGGATGAATGCAGTATGATGTAATGCAGTCACATATGCCTGACACCTATCTCAAGCGCGGGACTCTCATCGTCTACCAGGAGATATATGCAATAATAACCCTTCACCGGCTCGGGACTCTCATCAATTACCGGGAAGTATATGCAATGATGACCTTTTACCGGCTCGGGACTCTCATCGATTACCGGGAAGTATATGCAATGATGACCCTTCACCGGCTCGGGACTCTCATCGATTACTGGGAAGTATATGTAATAATGACCCTTCACCGGTGCGGGACTCTCATCGCCAACCGGGAAGTATATGCAATAATGACCGTTTACCGGCTCGGGACTCTCATCGATTACCGGGAAGTATATGTAATGCTCAAAACCAGAGTGCAATGCTCATATGCTCAATGCAATACCAACAACAGGGCATAACATATAATATACAATGTAAATTCAAAGCTAAGGCGTAATGAGTACGCCTATCGGCAGCTACACACGTAAGGAATACGTGGTAGAAAATCCACAAGGCCAGGTGCCTCCAAAGAAATGGATATAAATACTTACCTCTTCCAAAAGTTAGTACAGCCACTGAATAACTACTTTGTCCTTTGGATCCATTAACAAACGATCTCTCTGTGTTCAATAACCAGAAAAAATATATCACATAAGGCTAAAGGTTTCATTCCCCACATCTTAGGGTAATACGGTTAGGAACCTGATACCCACGCGACCGGACTGTGTGTTCAATGTCCAGCCTCTATGGGGGACTCCAAATCACGCATAACATGATCTCAATATAAGAATAAGTATGTATGAGGCATAACATGTCACGACCCAACCTAGGGTCACGACAGATGACCGACACTTAGTTTCGGTCATCCGTCGCGGCCCTAAGTTGGGTCGTGACAAAAGTGGTATCAGAGCAGTTAAGTCCTAGGGTGTCCAAAGGCCGTGTCTAGTAGAGTCTTGTTTAGGAGTATGTTGTGCGCCATACTTTTTAATAGGAGGCTACAAGGCACTTCAGGACATTTGTCTTTCTTTCTTCTCTAGATCGTGCGATAGAGCCATGATTATAGAATTCAGCCCTCTAACAATAGTGTTTTCAGCAAATCGATGCTGCCGAAGAAACTAACAGCTGCCCAGAAGGACAAGGCTATTACCGGCCATGGTACTAGTAGAGTGCCACCTGAGTGGGATGAGAGTGAGGAGTCCAGACCTGAGGCTCCATTTGAGGCCTCACAGATCCCTTCAGTTCAGGGCGATATTAGAGGTACCGCAGCTACTGTACGTCCAGCTCCTCTATCCAACAGTCAGGAGCAGAAAATAAGGGATGCCATTAGATTATTGACCAGTGTTGTAGTTGCTCAGACTAGACAACATAGTGCAGATGCCCAGGGAGACGTTGGATCCAGGATCAATGATTTTATCAGGCTAGAGCCTACAGTCTTTACCGGATCCCGTACAGGAGAGGACCCTCAGGATTTTCTAGTGAGGATAGCCAGAGTGTTGAGGGTTATGCACGTGTAAGACACAAAGTCAGTAGAGTTGGATGCATTTAGATTGCATGACCTAGCAGCAGGGTGATATCAGACATGGGAGCTATCTAGAGGGCCAGATGCTACTCCCGCGACTTGGAAGGAATTTTCAGATGCCTTTCTTCATCAATATATGCCTATAGAGACATAGAGAGCCCGTGCTAATTAGTTCCTGACCTTGAGACATGGAAGTTTGAGCGTAGAAAAGTAAAATTATCGCTTTAATTTCTTAGCAAGGTTTGACCCTACTGTGATATCTAGTATGGAGGATAGAATTCACAGGTATATAGTGTGACTAGGTCCACGTCTGGTGAATGAGTGTGTGATCGTTGCTATGCAGCCAGTTATTATATTACGCGTTCAGGCGTTTTCTTTATCACTTGAGGAGAATAAGCAGAAACAGAGATCCGATAGGGATAGAGGGTTACATAAGAGGGGAAGATTGTCTTGTTCATTTAAAGAGACATCTCGAGTGAGTAGGCAGCAAAGTGTTAGACAGCCACCAGCTAGTATACTTCAAGAGTCCCGTGGCCTGAGATCTGATAGACTTCCTCAGTCCAGATCTAGTCACACATCACAGACTTCAGGATTTAAGCATCGTGGTACTTCTGTACAGGCCGGTCAGACATATCCCAGATGTCCAGATTGTGGTAGATGCCACTTGGGACCATGTAAGTTAGGAGTTGATACTTGTTATATTTGCCACGAGGCAGGCCATTTCATGAGAGATTTCCAGACTAGGGGTGGTAGTTGTACAGCCCAGCCAGCTAGATCAGCAGTTGCTTGCTCAGCACTAGCACGCCATCAAGGGTATATTCTTGAGGATGGCACCTGCATAACATAAAGAACTTAAAGAGCAACTGAGGATTTGTTAGATAAAGGCCTCATTAGACACAGTATTTCCCCGTGGGGAGCCTCAGTATTATTTGTGAAAAAGAAAGATGGCTCTCTACGCATGTGCATAGATTATAGATAGCTAAGTAAAGTCATAATATGGAATAAATACCCTCTGCCCAAGATTGATGACTTGTTCGACCAGCTTCAGGGTGCCAAGTGCTTCTCAAAGATAGATTTGTGATCAAGCTACCATTAGATTAGAGTCAGAGAATCTGATATACCTAAGACTGCATTCAGGACTAGGTATGGCCATTATGAGTTTTTAGTGATGTCGTTTGGACTCACTAATGCCCCTGCAGTATTTAGAGATATGATGAATAGCGTATTCAGGCCTTATCTAGATTTATTTATGATTATATTTATTGATGATATTCTCATCTATTCAAAGTCTGAATCAGAACATGCAGAGCATTTACGTACAGTATTGGGTACTCTTCGGGACCAACAATTATTTGCTAAGTTCTCAAAGTGTGAATTCTGGTTAGATTCAGTGGCATTTCTTGGCCATATAGTTTCAGCAGAAGGAATTAAAGTAGATGGCCAGAAGATTGAGGCTGTGAAGAATTGGCCCAGACCTACGACGCCAATTGAAGTACGCAGTATTCTGGGTTTGGTAGGTTATTACAGAAGGTTTGTAGAGGGTTTTTCCTCCATTGCAGCTCGACACAGAAAATAGCTAAATTTGAGTGGTCTGATTCTTGCGAGCACAGCTTCTAAGAACTAAAGAACAAGTTGATAACAGATCCAGTACTTACACTTCCAGAGGGATCTGAGGGCTATGTCATTTATCGTGACGCTTCTCGAATTGGTCTTGGTTGGAGTAATTACCTATGCTTCCAGGCAGCTGAAAAAGCACGACCAGAACTACCCTACCCATGATCTGGAGCTTGCAGCAGTCATTCATGCATTAAAGATTTGGAGACATTATTTGTACGGATTTCATGTTGATATTTATACAGACCACAAGAGCCTCCAGTACATATTTAATCAGAATGAGCTAAACTTGCGACAAAGGCGATAGCTAGAGTTGCTAAAGGACTATGACATGGAAATTCTTTATCATCCAGGTAAAGCGAATGTTGTAGTTGATGCTCTTAGTCATAAGTCCATGTGTAGTTTATCTTACTTACAGCCACAAAAGATAGAGTTCGCTCATGCACTCCACCAATTGGCCAGCATGGGAGTCAGATTAATTGATTCAGAGGACGGAGGAGTTACAGTTCAGAAAGTAGCCACTACTTGCCTAGTAACAGAAGTAAAACAGCAAAAGTATGAGGATCAAGTTCTAGTTGAATACTGACAGATAGCCAGAAGAAAACCAGAGTCACCATACAGGGATACTAGTGACGGGGTTCTCATGTACAAAGATAGACCTTGTGTTCTTGATATTGCAGATTTACGTGGATAGATTATGTCCGAGGCATATTATTCCAGATACACTGTTCATCCAGGTTCGACTTAGATGTACCATGATCTTAAGCAGATTTATTGTTGGGACAGAATGAAGCGTGATATAGCAGAATTTGTGGCTCAGTGTCCTAACTGCCAACAGGTTAAGGTCGAGCATCAAAAACCTAGTGGCTTGTTACAGGAAATCGAGATTCCATCATGGAAATGGGAAGCAGTGAATATGGACTTCATTACAGGCTTGCCCCGTACGCGGAGCAGGTATGACTGTATTTGGGTTATAGCTGGCAGGCTTACTAAATCAGCTCATTTCTTGCCTGTTAGAACTACATATACAGCGGAGGATTATGCTAGACTTCATATCAGAGAGATAGTACGCCTACATGGTATTCCAGTATCTATTATTTCAGACAGGGGCTCACCAGTTTACAGCTAATTTCTAGCGATCGTTCCAGACAGGTTTAGGGACACATGTGCAATATTTCATCTCAAAACAGATGGACAGGCTGATCAGACCATTCAGAAATTAGAAGATATGCTTAGAGCTTACGTGTTAGATTTTGGAGGCAGTTGGAGTGATCATCTACCATTGATGGAGTTTTCATATAACAATAGCTATCATTCCAGCATACAGATGGCACCATATGAAGCTTTGTATGGGCACAAATGTAGGTCTCCTATAGGATGGTTCGAGGTTGGCAAGTCTCAATTGATAGGTCCAGATTTAATCCAGAAACCATTGATAAAGTCAAGTTAATCAGGGAAAGATTATTAGCAGCACAGAGTAGACAGAAGTCCTATGCAGATAACCGACGTCGAGATTTAGAATTTCAGATTGGCGATTGGGTATTCCTGAAAGTATCACCTATGAAAGGCGTTATGAGATTTGGAAAGAAGAGGAAGCTTAGCCCTAGATTTATTGGTCCATATCAGGTTATCAGGCGAATTAGGCGTGTAGCCTACGAGTTAGACCTTCCAGCAGACCTTCAGGAGGTACATCCAGTATTCCATATTTCTATGCTCAGAAAATGTGTTGGAGATCCTTCGAGAGTTGTACCAGTAGATGATGTACAGATCACAGAGCAATTAACTTATGAAGAGGTGCCAATTGCAATTTTAGATAGGCAGATTCGTCGACTAAGGACGAAAGACATTTCTTCAGTTAAGGTGTTGTGGCGAAGCAATATCGTAGAAGAAATAACTTGAGAAGCTAAAGAACATATTAGAGCCAAGTATCCACATCTCTTCATTACTTCAAGTATGTAACAGATCGTTGCTTAACGCTTCTATATACTTCATTTAACATTCGAGGATGAATGTTCCTAACGGGGGAAGATTGTTACACCCCGTATCTCTAAAGTGACGTATATCATTCTAATGACATGTTAAGAATGATTTAAGTGAGTTTAAAGTCATAAAATGACCACATATGATGTTTATATGTTTAATATAAAGTTTGGGAAAAATTGGATTTAAGTTGCGGAAAAACCGACTAAGGAATTGCCTTATAACGGAGCTTTTTCAGCAATTAATTTCGTGTGTTATATGAGGTCTTTTGGAGACATATGATATACCAAATTGAAGGTCTTGGAGTGTAGTTTCCAAAACTTTTGACGTTTATTCATACAATGTCTGGATAAAAAGATATGAGTATCAGAAGTCAGGTCAGAAAAAGGGACATAAGTGCAAAAGAGGGCTAGAAATGAAATATTTCGATTATAAAAGACAATTTCATCCCTTAACTCATCATTTTCAAGAGAATTCAAGAGAGAAACAGTAGTCTAATCAATAGTGAAGCAATTTTCAAGTTTTTGAAGTAAGAATTTCAATCTTAACTCGAAATTTTCCAGAAAACCCACGGTATAAACAGACCTCTCTGAAGTTGAATCCATTTTTTTTTTAATTTTGAAGAAACAACATCAATTTTGACTCGAAACGGAAGACGGATTGCGTCAAAACACTCTACGCGATTATGGTAACATTATGCTACCTTCAATTTCGTCTATAGTTTGAGTTTTAGAATTACTTCATGGCTAAGTAAAGTACCTAAATTCTATTTTATAGCTTGTTTAAGCTTTAGAAGGTGTGGAATTCAAAGGAGACAAGGTTTAGATGTGAGAAACATAAAAGGTATGTAAGACTAAACCTTTCTTTTGGCAAGACATGTATCTTTTAGCTTTTGAAGCTTTTCTTAGTTCTAAATTTAGTTTCTCTTGTGAGAAACTTGTATGGTATCAAGGAAACCTTTTATATACTTAATTTGGTACTAAAATCCAAGGTGAAAGACGTCCAAATCAGCAAGACAAAACGTTGCAAAATCTGGAAAATTGTTTTGATCTTTGGATAGTTGTTAGTATATTGATCATAACTCCTTGTAAAAAATTGATATTTAGATTCTTTAAGAATCCCCAAAACCCTAAGACATATATCTAAAACTTTCATGAAGACTATGAAGTCTATAACTTTGATCTACACTCTGAAAATTAGGTTGAAAGTCAGGACAGTGGTGCTTTCAAGACATTCTATCTGCGAATTTGTTATGTCATCCAGTTGTCTCATCTTGTTATCCGTTTAACATGTTTATGTTATCAGTTTATCCGGGTATCCATTCGCGTGTATAGTATGGTGTTGGTTCTGTTTTGCGGATCATCCAGTTTCAGGGGAAACTCTGCCGAAATGTTTTTAAAAATTCAAAGAGTTTGACAAATTCTGAGTTCTAGGTTGTGTCTATAATTCTATCAAGAGTTTTTTTTATCATTTCGTGAGTCCATATCTATTGTTGCCATATGTGTTATGCCTCATACATGCTTATGCTTATATTGTGATCATGTTATGTGTGATTTGGAGTCCCCTATAGAGGCTAGACATTGGACACACAGTCCGGTCACGTGTGATACTACCCGTCTGGGGGATACAGCCCCTCTGATTCAAGCGGGAGTTGAAAAACCTAGTGTGACCGGGTGTCATTCACACACTCTGACCAGAGAGACTAGATATTACTGGCTGGGGGGGATATATCCCGTAACACCCACCAGGTTTGTTATATACGCGTATATAGCCACAGTATGCACTGCATGATTATACATGAGGCTAGTTCAGTTTTTCAGTTACCTGATTTGGAGGGATACAACCCATAACACAAGACAGGTACTAGTTCAGATGTTCAGTTACCTGATTTGGGGGGATATAGCCCATAACACCAGACAGGTACCAGTTCAGATAACAGTTCAGTTTTAGCTCAGTACAGGTTATCAGTTCTCAGTTATCAGCCACCAGTTCTTAGCGTCAGGCTCAGTTGACAGTTATCGGTTCCAGTTTCTAGTTACCAATTATCAGTCCAATTACAGTTATTTATCAGTATAGTTCAGCTCAGTCTTCAGTTTCAGATTCAGCTAGACTTCAGTTTATATTCAGATCATGTTTAGTACGTTCTTCAGATTTCCAGCTATATTGCTATGCTCCAGCTCATATTTACATATCTATATTCCAGCCTTACAGTTTCATTCAGCTATAGTATCTTATATGCTCATGCCTTACATACTTGGTACATATTGTACACACGCCCTTTTCTGGGGCGCTGCGTTTCATGCCGCGCAGGTGCAGATAGATCAATGCTTGGACCACGTTAGTAGGCCATCTATCAGCTATTGGAGTCACTCTGCTTACTCCCGGAGTTGCTTGTCTTTCGGTATGTATACTGTCAGCCAGTTTGGGTATGGCGGGGCCTTGTCTTGTCCTTTGTATATTCAGTTCATCACTCTTAGAGGCCTGTAGATATGTCCATGTGTGGTGCAGTCAGTATGTTATGTATGTCAGCTTATGTTAGCCTTGTCAGCTTTTTGAATTGCATACTCCTTACCAGTTAGGTTTATGCTTATTCTATTTATCAGTTATAATGGTTAGCAGATTATCAGTAGGATTAGTGATGATCGACACTTAGTTTTGGTCATCCGTTGCGGCCCTAAGTTGGGTCGTGACATAACACATGTGGAAATAATAGATATGGACTCAAAGGAATAAGAAGAAAACTCTGGATAGAATTATAGACACAACCTAGAACTCAGAATTTGTCCAATTCTTTGAATTTCTATAAAATTTCGGCAGAGTTTCCCCTGAAACTGGATGATCCGCAAAAACAGAACCAACACTATACTATACACGGGAATGGATACCCGGATAAACTGATAACATAAACATGTTAAACGAATAACAAGATGAGACAACTGAATGACATAACTCATCCGCAGATAGAATATCTGGACAGCACCACTGTCCTGAATTTCAACCTAATTTTCAGATTGTAAATCAAAGATATAGACTTCATGGTATTCATAAAAGTTGTAGATATATGTCTTAGAATTCTGGGGATTCTTAAAGCATATAAATATCAATTTGGTACAAGGAGTTATGATCAATATACTAACAGTTGTCCAGAGATAAAAATGATTTTCCAGATTTTGAAATGTTTTGTCTTGCTGATTCAGACGTCTTTCACCTTGGATTTTAGTACCAAATTAAGTATATACAAGGTTTCCTTGATACCATACAAGTTTCTCACAAGAGACACTAAGTTTAGAACTAAGAAAAGTTTCAAAAGCTAAAAGATACATGCCTTTCCAAAAGAAAGGTTTAGTCATACATACCTTTGATGTTTCTTGCTTCTAAACCTTGTTCCCTTTGAATTCCACACTTTCGAAAGCTTAAACAAGCTATAATACAGCATTTGGGCACTTTACTTAGCCATGAAGTAATTCTAAAACTCAAACTACAGACGAAATTGAAGGTAGCATAACGTTACCGTAATCGCGTAAAGCGTTTTGATGCAATCCGTCTTCCGTTTCGAGTCAAGATTGATGTTGTTTCTTCAAAATAAAAAAAAGATTCAAACTGAAGAAAGGTCTGTTTATGTCGTGGGGTTACTGGAAAATTTCGAGAAAATGAAGAATTTCTCTTTTATAACAAAAACATTAGGGCACACACACATAGAAGTTAAATCATACTTGCATTTTTTAGACAACTTCATGCAATACATGTTAAATGACTTATTTAAGTGATTTTAATTTTAGAAAAAAAACATATATAGATATACACACACACACACAAAAACAAAAAAATTAGATTGTATAATTTGACCCCCAAAGTTTATATTCTCCTACACACTATTAATTAATGTGTAAGAGAACAAAACTTGTTTAAAAATTAGCTTAACATAAAAGTGGCTCACGTTAAAAAATCAGGGTTGCAGTAAATATGCCACATCAGATTTGCAGAAATAGTTTCACTTTAGGCAAAAATTGTGCAAATAGCCTCTGCTCAACAAGATTTCCAAATTTAAAGTATTATTCGCTAAAACTACTAGGCACTAATGTGAACACATTATCTCAGACCTTTAAACATCAGTTTTCTACCTTAACATGCAAGATTTTATTTAAATGATGATGAATGGACACATAGAGAGTGGAGGTTAAGAAAAGGCTCCTTGGTAGCCATGGCGAAGCAGCGAACACTGTTGCCATACATATATACAAACAGGAAGGTCCTAACATTTACACATAGGGGAGATCTAAAAAAAGTGAAAGAATGTGCCTTTTGTGCACTTGTTATTCAAAGCCTAAGACAATAGTGATGAAGACTGTCTTCCCCTGCATAAGAACATTAGTACTCCCATATTTGACATTGCAAAGCCAAAAACATTAGTTCCTGCCAAATAAACTCTGCTTAGTCCAATAAAACTATCCAAAACAACCTGCAGATAGTGTTAGTGGTGGCCAAAGGGGCCTAAACAGACATAAACAATGCACAATATACACACAGAGAATGTTGAAGTTTCAAGAATAAATCCCTCAATATACTACCTTAGCGTATAAGAGTAAGGAGCAGGGATTGTGTATTGCCAAGAAAACTACAGGAACCAACACTCAAGATCAATGCCCAAAAAGTGAGTGTCAACAAAGAAATTTTAGAGAAAGAGAGAGTTTGTTTTTGCTGTAATTTTCAGCGGGTATCAGTGTGTGTAAAAGTGTGAGGTGGGGATGGTTTAAATAATAATAAGGTAGGAGTCGATGACCTTAATTACTAAGTGTGAAAAGGAAAAGAAAAGAAAAGAATAATCTTAAAGAAGGAAGTAAACAATTATTCTATCAATCAAATAAATCAAAGAAAATTATATTTTCAAATTAAATCAAAGTAAAATAAATTAAACCTTTAAAAAAGTTTTAAAAAATTTCGAAACTCAAGGATGAGAATTTTCTTTTATAACAAGTCATTTATAATATTCAAAATACCAAATTACAACTATTTTATCGATTTCAAGCTATCTTCTCCTAAAACACTTTTCTCACTTCAAAATTCAAACATGCTGATTGCGTCTGCCTTGTATTTTACCATAAACTTGTCTAAGTGCGAGTTGAATTCAAAATTTTCCTTGGCTTTCCTTTGAAACCCAAACTAATCAGACCATAATAAAACAAGAAAAAGAACTGTAGTATTCACACTAATTTAATAAGGCAACAGATAGTGAGTAGGAATTCAGTTTTATCATGCTAATTATCAAGATATAGTCATGGTAAAATTAGCATCCTATAACATATATTGGACGGATTCAAACAACATGAGTGCAGGTGTAGACTAAAGCCAAGAAACACATTGTGCACATAGTTGCAAGGATGTTTCAGAATTCTCATAACATTTTCGAAATTTAGGGTACCACGCATAACCAAGAAAGAGTTTTAAATCGCTTCATACATTATTTGATTAGTCGTATTAATCTTCAACTTTTCAAGTGTAGTAGTCGCTAAATTAAAGTGTATCGTTTCAAAGCATCTAATCATGCCTTAACATTATCCCTAACATATGATGTTAACTATTGTCACACATTAAATCATGAAGCTGATTTTAACATGTAGAAAACTCAAATGCATGGTATGAATTGTAAAAACTAAAAGTGAGCATATTCGTTTATGGTTGAATAGGGTTGGGTCCGGCCCGTTTTGCTTTTATTGGAAGATTTGCGTTTCCAGTCTCTTTGTCCAAAACATGCGCGACGTGTAACGGTCCTGCCTTGACACCTCTGTTATGCTGGATTCTCATTGGATTCTCCATTTCTGATGGAAATGAAGTAGTGGTTGAGGGGGTTTCGATATGGACCGTGTTGTTTTGTGAAATCGATATAGGGGTTTTGTAAGGGAGAGTGAGGGTGTGTAATTTGATCATCATTTGGTGGCCGGAATCAATTAAGACAGCGGCAACATTAGAGTTCGACGAGAGGAAAAAAGGGAAAGGGGTGGCGGCGTGTGCGTGTAAAGAGAGAGGGGAATGATTTTTTTTTTTTTTTAGGGTTTGGGCTAGGAATGTAATTAAAAAAGGAAGTGAGATTGTGGTCGTTGGATTAAGGCGTTGGAGGGCCAGGATGTAGCCACGTATGCATGTGTGAGGTGAGTGTATATGCAGCGTGTGTGAAGTTATCTGTTAAGTTTAAAGGTATATAAATGTATATAATGTGTATAAAATGCGTATAAAATACGTATAGAAGAGTAAAAAATAAACTTTAAAATGTCAATAAAATGCAATAAGTAGTTAATAAAATGCAGGGAATACTATTGGTGACTTAGAAAAATAACAAGTAATTTTAAATAATTATGGATAGACTTAGATAATATAGATAATTGCAAAATGAGTAATTAAGTGTACAAATTATGTAAATAGTCACAGATTGTGCAAGTGCCCTTAAAAATGACCCAAGTGATGTAATTATACGATATAAATGTATTGAAACGAGTATTTGTATGAATAGGGGATGGATGAGAAGGAAGACATGGTAAATTGTATGATGGCTAGTGCAATTTTATCTGAAAAAATTGCTATTGTATTTTTGGAATTAGATACGGACAATTGTGAAAAAGAGGGATAAAATTGGGTGTCAACAACTGTTTATCTTTGCCCGGAGATGATGAAAGAGTCTTCAGGCCAAGATGTTGATGAAGCAGCCAATTTTGTCATGGCTTTTGGAAAGTGCAGGTAGGAATTGTGAATGTATGGGAATAATGTGCAAAAATAATATTTTGTGGTGTTGCTAAAGCCGGAACGTTTCCTTCAACAGAACTGAGCTCATTGCAAATAATATCTATAAATATAAAGTAGAATTTCCTATCTTTTGGAGTGTCCACCATCGTCTTGCCAATGCCTCTCGTCAGGAGATATTCATTTGCTTGTCAGGAGCTGCAAAGTTCCTCTCGTTGGGAGATATTCATCTGCTCGTCAGGAGTTTCTATGTGCCTCTCGTCAGGGGATGTTCATCTACTCATCAGGAGCTTTTAGTACCTCTCGTCAGGAGATGTTCATCTGCTTGTCAGGAGCTTTCAGTGCGTCTTGTCAGGAGATATTCATCTGCTCGTCAAGAGCTATAAGTGCCTTTCGTCAGGAGATAGTCATTCGCTCGTCGGGAGCTACTAAATGCCTCTCGTCAAAAGATATTTGCATGTCGCATCGGGCTGGATATCCTGCATACAACGAGTAACGTGAAGTGCTAAAAATACAATGGTGTTACCATATGTGCAATATTGCTTGAATTGTTGTCGTGCTCATTGTCATATGGTTTGCTTTTCGATGCCTACGTTCAAAGAAAATTTTTATATTATGAAGGGGAAGGTTAACTTTGTGCATTCTTCGTTTGGCTCGCGCTTTTCCTTTTGTTGTGTCTCCTTTCATGAGCGATGGACCTTGGTTAGGCTACGAGGCATATAAAAGAAGAAGAAAGAAACAAAGAGAAAATATGGATGCATTTTGAAAACGAATTCATTAAAATGCGATTCATTCAATTGAATCGTAGACTGCATTGTGTAGTACAAATACAATACTGCAACTGTTTCCTTTCAAAAACTACTGATGCCCACTTAGTGAATTTTTAGGGAACCTCAAAATTCTGCCTTAGTTTATGCGTTTGCTTTCATGAAATTTTTTGAGGGAACCTCAAAAATTTATGCCCCAGTATCGATTTCTGCTTGCCCTTTTGAATTTTTGGGAGGTCCCCAAAAATTCTGCCCTAGTGTCTATTTCGTGGGGAAAATAAAATTTTTGTATTAATATGACTGAACCTTTTGGTAGGTTGCCTACGTATCCCAGATTGGAGAGTCAGATCATTACGTAGTTCCAGATTACATTAGATTTTGCATAAAGAGCAATGCTACTAGTTAGTGCAGGTCTCCAGATGTAGTATCTCTTGACAGCGTGTCCATTGATTGGCTTCGGCTAAATTTCACCATCAATTTCTGCTAATATCAATGCGCCTCCGATCAGAACTCGATGAACCATGTACGGCCCTAGCCAATTTGGCGCGAACTTGCCTTTTGCCTCTTCCTGATTAGGAAAAAAAACTTCTTTAGGACCAACTGTCCACGTTCGAAAGGTCTCACCCGGACTTTCTTATTAAATGCCTTTGCCATCCTTTTCTAGTACAACTGTCCATGGCATATTGCATTCATCCTTTTGCCATTGATGAGTGCCAATTATTCCATTCTTCCTTTAACTCATTCGGCATCTTTCAAGAAGGTATTTCGACCTCTGTTGGTATTAATGCTTCGGTGCCATAAACCAACAAGTAAGAGGTTTCCCTGGTTAACGTTCTTTCAGTGGTGCGGGACCCGTAGAGTAGATTCTCATGCCATTGTTTTGAATTATCAGTCATCTTACATAGTATCTTCTTGATGTTCTTATTAGCTGCCTCAACTGCTCCATTCATCTGAGGCCTGTATGCAGTAGAGTTATGGTGCTTGATCTTGAAAGTGTCATAGGTTGCTCTCATTAAGTCACTATTGAGGTTGCACCCATTATCAGTGATGATTGACTCGGGAATCTTGAATCGACAAATCATTTTCTCTCGTACAAATTCAACCACGACTTTCTTTGTTACCGACTTGTATGATCCAGCTTCCACCAATTTGGTGAAATAGTCAATGGCTACCAATATGAACCTATGTCCATTTGACGCAGCGGGTTAGATTGGTCCAATGACATCCATTCCCCATGCGGCAAAGGGCCAAGGTGATCCCATAACATTCAGCTCTGTCGGAGGCACCCGAATCATGTCTCCATGGACTTGGCATTGGTGACATTTTTTCACGTGTTTTATCCAGTCATGCTCCATGGTCATCCATAAATAACCTGCCTTTAAGATCTTCTTTGCAAGCGCAAAACCATTCATGTGCGTGCTGCAAGTCCCAGTGTGCACCTCTTCTAACAACCTCGTGGCTTCTTTGGTGTCTACGCATCTCAACAAACCGAAGTCGATGTTCTTTTGTATAAGACTTCACCATTCAAAAAGAAACCGTTTTCCAATCTCTTTAACGTCTTCTTTTGAAGGTTTGTAGCATTTTCCGGATAAGTGCCTTCCTTGAGAAAATTCTTGACGCCATAGAACTATGGTTTTACATCCAATTCCTCTTCTACATGGGAGCAATATGCCGATTGTTCTTTCACCACTATGGGTGTGGAATCAATGTAATTCTTGTTTGGGTGCTGGATCATGGAAGATATGGTGGCCAAAGCATCACCGAACTCATTCTGTAGTCTAGGCACATGCCGAAATTCTATCTTGGTGAATCTCTTGCTTAGTTCTTTTATGCATTCCAACTACGACAATATCTTAGAGTTCTTTGCTGACCACTCGCCTCGTACTTGATGAATTAATAGATCCAAATCTCTGATTTCTAATAATTCAGAGATTTCATATCTACTACCATTCTAAGTCCCAAGATGCAAGCCTCATATTATGCTATGTTGTTAGTTCAAGGGAATCTGAGCTTAGCTGTGACCGGGTAATGTTGGCCCGTCTTAGAAATCGATACCGCCCCAATGCCAACTCCTTTGAAGTTTATTGCTTCGTCCAATAACTGTCTCTAACCATCATACTCTTCTGCAATGTCTTCTCCGACGAACATGACCTCCTCGTCTGGAAAGTAAGTGTGCAAAGGCTCGTAGTCATCATCTATAGGATTCTCAGACATATGATCTGCTAAAGCTTGAGCTTTCACCGCCTTCTGAGTGACAAAGGTGATGTCGAAATCACAGAGTAACATCTGCCATTTGGCTAGTTTTCCTGTAGGCATCAGCTTCTGGAAAATGTATTTGAGAGGATCTATCCTTGAGATCAGCAAAGTTGTGTACGATGTCAAATAGTGTGTCAGCTTCTGCGCTACCCAAGACGGTGCACGACATGTGCGCTCTAGCAGTATGTACTTAGCTTCATAAGGAGTGAACTTTTTACTCAGATAGTATATTACTTGCTCCTTTCTTCTTGTCAAATCATGTTGCCCCAGTGTGCATCCAAATGCTAAATCTACCATAATAAATATAGTATCAAAGGTTGCCCTAGTACGGGTGGAACCAATACGTGCGGGTTAGACAAATACTTCTTTATCCTGTCAAATGCTTTCTGGCAATCTTCTGTCCATTCGATCACTGCATCTTTTCTCAACAACTTGATAGTGGGTTCACAAATGACGGTGGATTGGGCTATGAAGCAGCTGATGTAATTGAACCGTCCTAGGAAACTTATGACTTCTTTCTTACTCTTTGGCGGTGGCAATTCCCTGATGGCTTTGATTTTAGCCAGATCCAATTTAATGCCTCTTCTACTGACTATGATACCCAATAACTTCCCAGCTGAAACACTAAAAGCACATTTTCCTAGGTTCAACTTTAGATTGCATCTACGCAAGCGAATGAAGAACTTGCATAGATTATCCAAGTGTTCTGTGCTTTTTCTTGACTTAATGATCACATCATCCATACATACCTCGAACTCCTTATGCATTAAGTCATGAAACATTGTAGTCATTGCTCTCATGTAAGTGGCTCCAACATTTTTCAAACCAAATGGCATTATATTGTTTTCCCCATGAAGAAGTGAAAGATGTCTTTTCTGCAGAATCTTCATCCATAAGTACTTGATGATAACCGGTAAAGCAATCTACGAAGTATTGTTTCTCATGCTTTGCACAATTATCAATCAAAATGTGTATGTTTGGCAAAGGAAAGTCGTCTTTTGGGCTTGCCTTATTCAGATCTTTGTAATCAACACAAACTCTGATCTTCCCATACTTCCTTGATATTGGCACGATGTTGGCCAACCAAGTCGGATATTCGACTATTTTCAAGATCCCTGCATTGAGTTTCTTGGTCACTTCTTCCCTAATCTATACAAGAGTAGATGGTTTGAAGATCTGGGCCTGCTGCTTAACTGGTGGGAAGCCTGGTTTAATAGGTAGCTTGTGGGCCACAATATCCAGCCTTATACCATTCATGTCATCATATGACCACGGGAATGCGTCCTCATATTCTTTAAGGAATTCAATATAATGTTCCCTAACTTCTGCAGTCAAGTGTACACTGATTCTTGTTTCTTTTACTTTTTCATCATCACCCAGATTTTACCACTTCTGTTTCTTCCAAGTTTGGTTTAGGCTTATTTTCAAATTTCGCAATCTCTTCTTGCGTTGCCTCATCAAACTCTTCATAATCGGGGTCAAATTCGTTAAACTCAGTTGTTTCATTACACGTTGCGATTGCAGATTCAATGGAATTATTACTTCGAATGCTGAAAAAGTAAAGTAAATGCTTAATTAAAACAAATAAAGGAGAAGTAAAGCAATGTTTTATTCATGAGTCCTTTCAAAACAAGTGTTTGTAGGGAAATGTTTAATCATGACGACTAAGAAAATAAAAGCAACTCTAACGACTCGGAGTCGTGTTTTATTTTGAAAGCATGAAAAAAGGAAAATAATGCCCCTAGCTCTGCCAAGGTCCGCGGTATGATCAGGCCAAGTTACTAGACCAATTGTTCAGCGCCGCTCCAGATTCTACTTTTGCAAGACTCGGGGGGTCGGTATGCTCCTCTAAAATTACATAGCAGTCCTCATCAAATAAGAACAGCTTCTGCATGCTTGCCAGCAAGTCCTCCTCAACATCAACAGCCTCTGGTTTGTCTTCTTGCACCACAGGTGCCTCCCTTTTGTGACCATCCAAGGAACCAGACGAGACTAAAATATGTAGCAGAGATTTGACAGATCTTTTGTAGTACGTGAAATCCAAGGATACTTCTTCCATACTTTCTTCATAACTCACAAAGTAGCCTATGCAGATTTATCCTCGTCATTTCTCATCATAATCCGAATAGGCTCCGTTATGCCATCCAAATTCCTGCCCAAACCTTTTCCTGGTACGTAACCTTGCTTCAGCATGATACCCATCACCAAGTCTCCAGGCCACCTTGCAGGCTGTGGGAGTATGTAGGGTTCCTCAATTTTCACCTCCTTAGGTTCGTGTATCTTGGGCACCCACACTTGCCTTCCAATTGTTTTCCTAGAGATGCCCTTCCAGCCATAATAGGCATTAGGGAGATACACAGGATGCCTCTCTGTCATGGCTGGTATTGTTTTATGAAACTCTCGTGAAGGTACACCCCAGTCCGATATTACCGGCTCCCATACTAGGTCCCTTCCTTCATAACCTTTATCTCGGCCATCATAATAGGCACTGTAGAAATTCCTCTTTGTCTGTGTCTCTTCAGGGACATTGACAAGTTTAGAAGCAAAGTATGCAAAATACCCTCATTGCGCTGTGTCAATGCTTTTTCTATAACTTTCCTTGGGATAACTGCTACGGTCCCATCTTCCGTTCCTCTTGTTATAATTCTTGTAGTACCCCCCTCGACTACCATGCACCGCTCCAACGAACTCTACCATATAGAAAGTTTGCCTGTCTGGAGCATTTCCTTTTATTGCTGGTATGGTCTGCTCATTGTAGATAAAGTTACTCCCTTCACCGAATACTGCAACCTCTTTGTTATCCCATTCGAATTTCACTGTCTGGTGCATGGTAGATGGAACTGCTCCAGCCATATGAATCTAAGGTCTTCCCAACATGTTGATATATCCATAAAATGGAACTCGGTAGTGAACTCAACTTGACCAACCATGATGGTTAAGTCGATTTTCAACTTTTCAAGTATAGTAGTCTGCTAAATTAAAGTCTATCATTTCAAAGCTTCTAATCATGCATTAATGTTATCCCTAACACATGAAGTTAACTTTTTTCACACATTAAATAATGAAGCTGAATTTAACATGTAGAAAACTCAAATGCATGGTGTGAAATTGTAAGAAAATAAAAGTGAGCGTACTTGTTTATGGTTGAACGGGGTCGGGTTTGGCCTATTTTGCTTTTGTTGGAAGATTTGCATTTTCAATCTCTTTGTCCAAAACATGTGCGAGGTATAACGGTCCTTCCTTGACACCTCTGTTATGCTGGATTCTCGCTGGATTCTCCATTTCTGAGGGCAGCAGGGTGGTGGTTGACGGGGTTTCGAGTTGGACCTTGTTGTTTTGTGAAATCAATTTAGGGGTTTTTTAGGGGAGAGTAAGGGGAGTGAGGATGCATAATTTGCTTGTCGTTTGGTGGCTGGAAGTGGCCAGAATTGATTAAGACAGGGGTAGTATTAGGTTTCGACGAGGAAAGATAAAAGGAGGTGGCAGCGTGTGCATGTAAAGATAAATGGGAAATGATTTTTTGTTTTTAGGGTTTAGAGTGGGAATGTAATTAATATAGGAAAGTGAGATTGTGACCATTGGATTAAGGCGTTAGAGGGCCAGGATGCAGCCACGTATGCATGTGTGAAGTGAGTGTATATACAGCATGTGTGAAGTTATGGGTGTAAGTATAAAGGTATATAAATGTGTGTAAAATGTATAAAATGTGTATAAAATGCGTATAGAGTAAAAAAATTAACTTTAAAATGAAAATAAAATGCAAAAACAATAGTTAATAAAATGTAGGGAATACTATTGGTGAGTTAGAAAAATAACAAGTAATTTTAAATTATTATGGATAGACTTGGATAATATAGGTAATTGCAAAATGTGTAATTAAGTGTACAAATTATGTAAATAGTCACAGATTGTGCAAGTTCCCTAAAAAATGACCCTAATTATGCGATATAAATATATTGAAATGAGTATTTGTATGAATAGGGGATTGACGACAAGGAAGACATGGTCAATTGCATGATGGCTAGTGCAATTTTATCTGGAAAAATCGCTATTGGTTTTTGGAATTAGATACGGACAATTGTGAAAAGGAGGGACAAAATTGGGTGTCAATACTTGAACGGGAGATCCCATTTTGGGCTCACAATTATCAATGCGGTTGTCAACCTCTTCTTCACTTCTTCAAACGCCTCCAAACAAGCCTTTTTTAAAACAAACTTGGCATCTTTTTCACGGAGCTCGCATAAAAGGTGCACGACCTTGGAAAAGTCTTTGATGAACTGACGGTAGAATCCGGCATGCCCCAAGAAACTTCTAACCCATTTCATGGTCATTGGAGGTGGAAGCTTTGAAATCACCTCAATTTTGGCTTGGTCCACCTCGATGCCCTTTTTGGAGACTTTGTGTCCCAACACAATACCCTCTTGCACTAGGAAGTGACACTTTTCTCAATTGAGTGCAAGTCTTGTTGCTTCACATCTTTCTAGCACCTTCTCTAAATTTGACAAAAAATCGTCAAATGAATCTCCAACCACCTAGAAGTCATCCATGAACACTTCAAGGAAGTTTTCTACCATGTCATGAAAAAAGGCTAGCATACACCTTTAAAATGTGGAGGGAGCAATGCAAAGACCAAATGGCATCTTGCGGAACGCAAAAGTGTCGTATTGACAAGTGAATGTTGTCTTGTCTTGGTCATCGGCTTCGATAGAAATCTGATGGTAACTGGAGTATCCATTTAAGAGATCAACCATCTGGTCAATGAATGGCAAAGGGAAATGGTTTTTCCTTGTTGCGGTGTTTAGTTTCCGATAATCCATGCACACTCTCCACCCGGTCACGGGTCTAGTAGCTATGGACTCTCCCTTCTTATAAAGGATTACTGTCATCCCTCCTTTCTTCGGTACACATTGTACCGGTGACACCCATTTGCTATCGGACAACGGGACAATAACACCCGCATCTAACCACTTGATGATCTCATTTTTCACTATTTCTTGCATAGGAGGATTCAACCTCCTTTTATGTTCCATATTCGGTTTACATCCATCTTCAAGCAAAATTTTATGAGTACACACCCCTGGGTCAATTCCCCTTTTATCTGTCAATGTCCATCCTATTGTTTTTATACTTCGCTTCACCACCTCAACAAGTTTGGTTTCTCGGGTTTTGGTTAAGTGGGAAGAAATGATTATGGGTAGAGTGGAGTTTGGACCAAGGAAGCTATATTTCAAGTGGGATGGTAGGACATTTAGCTCAAGCTTTAGTGGTTCTTCTATGGATGGTTTTATAGGTGGAGTTTCTCGGTTTTCGAGGTCTAAGGATAGCTTTTTGGGCACATAAGATTTGGATCCAAAACCCTCTAATGCCTACACACACTCCGCAAAACTTTCTTCACTATCCACATCCATGTTCCAAATCACTGCCGCCAAAATGTCTTCTTGACAAACTAAGACACTTTCTTTTTCAACAAGCGCATCAACTACCAAATCAATATATGAACAAGTGGCATCATCATCCATGGGTTGCTTCAAACATATGCAAATGTGAAAGACCACTTTTTCTCCATTAAATCGAAAGGTTAGCTCACCTATCTCTACATCACAAAGCGCTCTTCCAGAGAATGGTCGCCCAAGAATTATTGGAACTTCAAAGTCTATGGGACAATCTAGAATGACAAAATTCGCAGGGAAAACGAATTTGTCCACCTTTATCAACACATCATCAATTCTCCCAATCAAACTATTCATTGAGCGATCGGCCATTTGAAAGTTCATTGTTGTTGGTCTTGGTGTCTTAGTGGCCAAAGTCTTGTAGACTGCATACGACATCAAATTGATGCTTGCTCCAAGGTCACACAATTCTTTCTTGAAATGTCTCCCACCAATAGTGCATGGAATAGTAAAACTCCGGCATCCTCCATATTTTGTGCCATATGCTTTGACACGATTGGACTAACTTGGTGAGTGACCTTGACTGTCTCGAAGTCTCCATATGACTTCTTGGTCACTGTTGACACCCAATTTTGTCCCTCCTTTTTCTAAAAATTTGCTATAATCTAACTTAAAGATGCAATTTTACTATTTGTGCAAAATGTGCATTAGAAATCCTGCATTTTCGTGCGTTATCCCCTACTTATATATTACATACCTAAATATGGCTATATTACGTAATTTTACATCATTTAGGCTATTTTCTAAAATTTGGACTGTTTGTGCAAATTAGTGCATTTATAATATTCGTGGATATATCATATAATTGCATCATTCAGTCTATATGTCAAATTTGTATTAATTTGCTAGTAATTATTTGTGAATTATCTAAATTTAAATAATTTTATTTTAATTTATTTAATGATTATTTGTGCATTTATACAATATGTATATCTATATTTTTTTTGGGTACCTTTAAGTTGGATATCGGCCAATTAAGAAGAAAATGTCCAAATTCCTTTTTTATTATTAATTCCTCCATATTTCAAAATTCCTATCAAAATTCTTTATTTATTTATATTTATCTTATTTATTGAATTATATTTTTCCTTTGAACCTAGACCAAATTTCTAACCAAATACATCCTTACTATTTTAATTTTGAGAGGAGTATTTTTGCAAATCTTTTTCCTTGATTTTTATTATCTTCTAATCACTTCCATGATCCCCAAAATCTCCCCAAAATCCCTTTTTAATCTTTTCCTAATTTTTTCCCTAATTCCAATCAACCACCCAACAACTATTTTTTCCCTCAATCTTATATACACCATCATACAATCATCATCGGACAGACTTCGCGTACAAAAAGCATACATGCAAAAATCCAAAACTTCACCTATACACAGAGACCCCGTCGGTTTTCTTCCCCAAAAAAAACCATTTCACACACACACCAGCCCACACATCACCACTCTTTGATTTCCCTCTAACACATCATAATACTCGATTAACACCAACAAGCACTCATCTGCAGACCCCACACCAGGCACCCCATGTCTTCTCTTTCGTTGTCTCGAAAACACACCCATACACCATTAAAAGCCACCGTCAAGCTCTCACAGTGACAAACACACAAGCATAGATACACACACAAAATACACCATCAACACCCTTTGTCTTCTCCATTACATACAACACATACACCCAAATCAGAACGTACACACACACGCCATACAACTCCATCATCTTCTCAATTACCCATAACACCTACAACACCAAACAAATACCAATACACAGATCAGAAGCAGAAACAGATCGAAAACAGGGAGTACTATAAAAACGGGGGATTGAGATCGGAAATGCCCATCACTAACACTCTATGTTTTTTTTGTCTTTATTCGATTTAAGTTTCGTCTTGATTCTTGTTACTGAGCGTTGTTGACACGGGAGTTAAAGGAAGGAGGAGTAGCGGTGGTATCAGCAACCATCCACAGTGGTGAAACCCACCACCGCCGGAAGGTCCTGTTCTCAGGGAAGCAGATTTTCTTCTCCGTTTCTGCCTGGTATAGAGTTGAAATCGAAATAAATAAATGGTTTCGAGGTCAAGGTAGCAGCGACGCCGAGCCTCCGCCACCAGAAGTCACTCTCTCCTCTTTTTTCGTCGTCTCCACTGCTCGTTTTTGAAAACTGTGGCCATCGTTATTTCTCTTTATTCTTTATTCTTGTTATCTCCTTTTGCTGTTCATGTGTACATTTGTTTGGATTTTGGTGTAACAGCTTGTTTGACTAACTCACTCATTGTTATAAGTTTCAGCTTTGGGTATATGTGGTGCTGCTGATCTCAATATATTTTGCTGAAGTTTATTTGACAGATGCAATGCTATATGGGAGACCAAGGAAAATAATTAAATAATTAATTTGAGGCCTAGGCGCTGATTCGAACGGATATTACACTTAAACAGTCCTATCCCAGTGTCCCTAAAACAAATAGGCTATGATGATGTGTATGAGTTCCAATTGCAAAACGAGCAGGCGATGGAGCGTGGGACCGGCACTTGGCATGGCAACACGACCCGCCAGCGTGTTTGCAGCCGCACTGACGTCCCTAACCTCTAGCCGACTCATACAAACCTGAGCCTACACTTTTTATAAAATCTATTTTTCCTTTTATTTTGTTTTATATTTATTATTATTGCTATTATTGATATTTTATACTATTATTATTATTATTATTATTATTATTATTATTATTATTATTATTATTATTATTTTTACCCTAACTTATTTTCTTTATATTTTGTGCGAGGTAAAGATGGATGAAAGACGACCCATTTTTGAAGGAGAACAACTAGAAGAAAATCCTTTGTTTATTATTATTTATTAATATTACTAGTATTCTTATTAGTATTTATTATTCTTTATTATTATTGAATTGTCGTAGTAACTTATTTTTATTTTTACAAGTTACCTTTGGAAGAAGTCAATTCATGGATTTAAAATCTTCTTTTTCATTTAACCGTAATTAATTATATGCATATTATCGTATCCATTTAATTACTTTTCTATTTTCGTTAGCTATTTTACTTGCTTATTTACTTAGAATCCCAATTGTTTAATCCAGCTGGTAACCATATTTGGTGGAGCCTGAGAGGTGCCTAACCCCTTCCTCTCGGGTTAACTTGAACCCTTACCTAGAATTTCTGGTTCGTATACTAACTTTCAGAGTTAATTGTAAAATCAGTTAGAAACAAAATAGGTGCCCTAATACAACTAGTTAAAAAATTTGTTAGTTGGTGACTCCAACTCTTTACCTGTGAGTTACCCAATAAGTCGAACCCTGTTTCGAACTTTAACCGGTTCGGTAAAAAATAGGATGCGGCAGAATGACGATTCCGCGGGGATATCACGGTTCAAACCATAACGGACTTTAAAATTGGGATTCTTTACATGCTTTATTTTCTTGTCTTACTAACTTTTCCTCTTTTCCTTTTTTTTTTTGGGCAGGATTAAAGTAATTTTTAAGTTTTCAAATTTCGGTGCTCTATTATTTAAATTACTTGATTATATTATTTTTTATGTCACTCACATTTCCTCCACTCTAGGAAATTTTACACTTGCACGCACCATAAACGGTTACATTCCAAAAAAAATCCTTTAGGGGGAACGGTTTGGGGTATAGTTGGTCTGTGGTACAACCAACAATTCCAAACGTTCCCACCCCTTGGTTGTCCGCATGGGGGAACCATCTCCTTGTCTAGCAAACCCACTCTTGAAAGGTTCTTACAACACGTCCCAAATTTCAACTATTTTCAAATCTTTCATAAGTTTGCTAAATCTTTTTCTTTTAAAACAATTTCACGTCATAATTCTTTTTATATTTTCTTTATTAGCTAGTTTATATCCTATTTTTTAAAAGCTAACTTATTTATTTCATTTTTTCTTTTTACTCCTCCTTTTTAAAATTATTTTTTAAAATACTTAATATGCACATCCTTTCCATAAAAATGTTAAATTCCTTTTCTTTAAAACAATTTTTTTTTTTTCAATATTGTCTAGTTTCTATTAATTCTATTTTTTAAAACTAATGTGTGTTTGTTTTGTTATCCTTTTAAAAACTTATTTCATAAAATATTTCTATATGTGCATATTTACAATACTTAAGCATTTTTACAAAATATGTGCATTTCTTTCAAAACTTATATATTTTTTAAACTTGTGCATATCACGCATATCTTCCGCCACTCCTGATAACTTTCTAAATCGTGCGCTGAAAATATGGTGGTTACGACCACCTCTTCCTTTACATAAAAGTCCTTTAGGGGGAATGACTTGGAATCAATTCGGTCCTAAATGTTCCCGCTTCTGAGTCATCCGCTTGGGAAGATAAAAAAATCTGGTCTAGCTAACTCCTTTCCGTAATAGCAACGCTAGGAATCATGCATCATGACATATCATTAGTCGACTTGTTCTCAAGTCCAATAGGCCAACTTGTTCAAACAATCTGAAAGAGTTTTTGACCTCAAGGAGCGTTGAACATGTTCAAGCCTACTAAAATTGTATGTGTGATGTTTTCACTGAATTAAATGAACTTGACACTTTTTCAAGAAGGATTTAAATTATGTTAAAAGTTAAAAAGAAATATTTTAAAATTTTCAAATATAGATAAAAAATGTAGGATTTTCTATTTTTTGTCGCTTATATACAAGAGACATTACCTATTTAAGAAAGGTTAATTGTTTTCATTACCATACATGTAAAATTAGCACAGAGGCAAATACTTTTTCAAAAAGTGAGAAATTTTATTTTATAAAATATCTAACTCAAAAGAAATAAAATGACACCTTACGATCAAAATGTTCTTTAATGCATATATAAACATACCTTAGCTGAAATGAAAAAGAAATTGTAAATTTTGTTCCATGTTAAATGAAATTGCTTTTAAAAGAAAAAATATATTCCTAAAATTTCTAAAGTAAGTATAAAAAGAAGCACATCAATTATCATTAATTTTTTATGCTATTAGTTATAAAAATTAAGGTAACAAATAAATACAAAACTTTGTGTCTAAATAGTAGGTTAACGGAGATGAAAAACAATTTTCACTAATTGTTTTACTATCAGTGATGAAAGCTTAGGTCAAAAATAATATAATTTCGTGGCTAAATTGTAGGATATATAAAGAAAATAATTTATTTCGTTCCTAATTATTTGTATTATTAGTGACAAAAAATAAATTTACAAATAAGTACAATTTTTTTGTGGCTAAAATTCACACTATTTAACTACAAATTTAAATCGTCACTAATGGTACAACATATTTCTGTGACGAATTTTTTTCGTCTCAAATAATCAACTAAGCACAAGACAAATAATGGTTTTGTCACAAATTGGTAATATTATTAGTGAAAAAATTATGTGTCAGTGATTGCTTTAATTTTGTGGCTAATATTGCTCTATAAATGACGCGAATTCTCTTATTTGGTGGGAAATTTTAGTGGACAAAAATTTTAGTACAAAATTTGAATTACGTCACAAAAAATATGTGCTTCATATATTTAGACACGAATGATAATTTTTGTCACAAAAGGCAAATAATTAGTAATGAATTTTATCTCGTAGTTAAAAATTTCGTAGCTAAATATCATATTTGTTGTAGTGGCATAGTTTATTTGAATTTTCTTAAGGGATTGAATGTGCAAATGTGGAATGTTTATTGGCATTGTTCTGCATTTTGTGCTATTCAAAGACACAAAGTGTACCCAATGGGCGTTAAAAGCTCAAATTGAATCAGAAATGATTGTTTATTCATAAACGGTTGGCGTTATTCTGTACTCAATGCCATTCAAGGGCACAAAGGTTACCCGATGGGCGTTAAAAGCCCAAATTGAACAAGAAATGATTGCTTATTCATAAACAGTTGGCGTTATTCTGTATTCAATGCCATTCAAAGGCACAAAGGTTACCTAAGAGGCGTCGAAAACTCAAATTGAATAAGAAATGATTGTTTATTCATAGACAGTCGAAATTATTCGGTAGTCAATGTCATTTAAAGGCAAGAATGTAACTTAAAAGGCATTAAAAGCCAAAATTAAATCAGAAATGACCGTTTATTCCAAAAAAAAAAAAATTGCAATCATTCTGTATTCAATGTTAATCAAAGGCTTAAATGGTAACCGAAGAGGCATTAAAAGCCCAATTTGAAACAGAAATGATCGCTTGATAAACAGGATGACACATAACGCACATTTATCCTTTAAGCATTATATAAAGACTTAACGTCCTTGGCATGTCAAAAGTCCATTAGCAACTTCCGTCTAAAGTGTCTAAAGGGTTCTCAACCCACAACGACACATCTCTTCATATTCTCTGTTGCATTATTTTTCAAAAGCTTGTGCCACACATTCACATCTTGCTCACAATAAAGCGAATCTTAGGCATTTTCATTCTCCCTTTTTCCTATCATCCTTCACCTTTTCCAAAAGATCATAGCCAATAGAACATTTGACATAGTTGCTGAAATCCCTCAGTTGCTCAGAGATTGGTGGGGAAACCTAAGCATAGATCAAAAAGACCAAGTCGAAATGGTGTTGGAGAATATGATTTCACTAATGGAGCACACTGCAGTGGAAGGGATGATAGAAGCAGCAGTACATTATTGGGATGCAGACCGACCAGTTTTTCACTTTGGGAGTGTAGAGTTAACACCATTACTGGAGGAAATAGGCGGGTTAACTCAATTACCATTCGAAAGTGAAGAAGTCTTGATGCCTAAGAACATTACACCCGAGGAGTTCTTCAAAATGATAGGGTTTAAACCTGAATTATGCACAGACAGTATAAGGCAGTCGAGGATTTATCTGACTTCCTTCTACATCAAATTTGGGTATGGAGAAGCATTTCAAGAATCCGAAGACTATTTCAGCATCAACCAGGCGGACTGGTAAGAGCGGAGGATACTTGCTTTTGTCGCCAGCTTTTTAGGACCGCCATGTTTCCACAACACAAAGGACGAGTTGATGTTTACATGGTTTCAATTGCTGATGTCTTACTCAAAGACATTAAAAAGGAATACACTTTAGTACCTATGATCGTCGCAGAGATGAACCGTGCTTTAGAAAGATACATGAAGGGCGCTGGTTTCTTTGAAGGTTGCAATTTGATTTTACAAATTTGGCTGATGGAGCATTTGAAAAGGATGGCTAGCACAGAGCAAGCTTTCCATTCCATACCAAGAGAAAACTACATCTTGGCTCATACCGCCCACATGGACAACGCTCTAGAGAAGTGGGACCAGCCAACAACTGCCAACGGTTGGCACCACATGTTCTGTCAACTGACACCCGAGGACATACAATGGATGTTTGATTACTTTTCCAGCACAATAGTAATCACACGATCCGAAAGAGACTCATTTCTCATCTTAGTGGGCTTTAGAGAAGTTTACCCATACACTCTTTTAAGGGCGCTCAGATAAGCAGGGAGGAAGCAGACTGTACCCTAAATTGCAAACATCAGAAGTTTCAAAGCAAATATTCTCGGAGGAGTGATCCCATTTAAAGACAAGATAATAGAACTTTGGAAAGAAATGCAATGAATGGGAATCGAGACTATTGGACGAGACAGGTTTGACGCTGGCTATGATGAAGATTATCCAGACTGGCTTAAAAAAGACATAGCAAGGGCAGTTCAACCAAGAGCAACAACCAAAAAGAAAAGAAATGCTGATGAGTTAGAATCTGAGTACAAAAGGTTACGCAAACAACTGGCAAGGGCACAAGGGAAAATAACAAAGAAGCAAAGTTTGGTCAAGCCAAAGAACGAAGAAAAAGGCAAATGGCACAGTAAGGCAGAACTCCTTACTAAACGCATAGAGTCTATCGGCGTATGGGCTAGCGAAGGAATGAACTCTGTGGCAAACAAAGAAATAGAGGAAAAAGGAACAAAGGCTTGGGAGATATTGAAAAACTTCACATTTGACATATCCCGGCTCTTAACTGTTGTAGACAATATCATCTTCCAAGGATATTCATCAGAGGCAAGCTTGTCCGAGGAAGACTCGTCCGAAGAAAATGAAGAAGAATCTTCCGGGGAAGGATCAGCATGAAAGATGTTCACCTGGCCATAATCTAACCCTCTAGCAATGTTTTCCACCTTTGCACTTTTTTAATATCAGCCAATGTAACAAAAGTCCAATAAATACAATATTATCTTTTAGGCTCGGCATTTTGTCAGCAAATGAAATGATGCATGTGGCATAAAGTGCTTTTCAAAATCATCGTGCGTAAAACAGTCCTTCACGTTGTAAGATGCATTCTTATTTGATATGTGTGCATTGCATGAATTTGTCTGTTGCTCTAGGTCTCTAAAGGAATTCTTTCTCCAAATTCAATCTCCTACCAAGGCACCTCTTCTCCCTACTCTACACCCAAATCCTGGTATGTAAAATCTTTCGCATGTCCAAATTGTCTCTAATTCACCTACCAAACTCAAAGTCTACTACCCAAAAGGTTGGTTCAAGTTGAATACCAAGGCAAAAGATATGGTTAAGCAAGTGCACTCGGCAGGGATTTTCCGAAATAAGGAAGTTTTTTGCAGCAATTCCCACCAGCCCTCTCCTATCTCTACAATATGTCCACTGCACTACTAGCTACTAATAAGGCTATCCAGTCTGAAAATGTGAGCCCTTTCAAAACAAGAAAGATAAAGTCTCTTTTGCTGCAACCATTTAAGACCCTACTTTCAACCACTATTATCAAACAACGCCACTATTTTATCCTCACATACCACCTGATTATCCAGTTTACAAAACACTCAGCCCAATTGGCCTATATTCCACATCCCAGCTGATGTTTGGCATTTTATGCCAAGGTTTCCTTAATATTTCCGCATGTTTGAGCTTGTTATGCGCTCGTTTTATAGTTTGTGAATGTGGTTTTACACTAATTTTATGTCGTGTGTATGTAGGTTGTTACGCAGTGCATCTGGAGCTTTTAGGAGCTTGATTGAGCAAGAATTGATTGGAGGATGATTGAGGATTGGATTGAGCACACGAGGGCACGACACGAGCAAGATTTCGGACCAAGGAAGAAGGCAAAATGGCTGGGCGCTTTGGGGCACGTGGAGCGCCAGATATAACGCCCAGTGCCCCAGCGCTTTCACCTACGTGGAGCATGGCTATGGCGCCCAAAATTCGACGGGTTCTGCTTGACTTGGCGCTTTACGAGGCGCGGGGCGCCCGTTATAGCGCCCCTTGTACAGATTTTCACTTCCTATTCCGTCTAGCATTGGGTCTAACTTATTACTAGGTGTTTGTAAACACTATAAATAGTATTGTACTTAGTTTTTGAAGGGAGTTCTTACTTTGGAGCAATATTGAGAGCAACATACTCATTGAACAAGGGCTTATTCCTAATCTTTCATCTATTACATCATTTACTTAATTATTACACCAAATTCTTGCGTTGTGATTATGAATATGTGTGGCTAAACTTTACATTCTAGGGTTAGAGTATTACATGAAAGTTGATTGTTTGAAGATTGATTCCCATTGATTGAATCCCATAACGAGTTGCTTATTCTTTCTTGATTTAACTTGTATAATTGTTAGAGCTCGATAATTATACATTATCTATGGTTTTTGGATTGAACTCGAAAGAGGGAATTTAATTACGTAATAAGAAAGAATAGAACTAGTTTGTGAACCCGGGCATCGGGGAACCAATTTGCGAGTAGGATAGACATATACTTGCTTTCCTAGTTTAACTCATGACATGATTCGTTAATGCGTGCATGTGATTTAACCCATAGACATATAGGGATTGAAGTAGCTTGCATAGACTGTGAAGAACTGAAAGGTTTTCACAGTTACATTTACTCTGTCAGTTAGTAACCCGGGATTTAAGAAGTGGAATCAATTGGATACAACAACTGGATTGTTCGTAACTCTGACCCTAGATCGTCCTCTAAATATTGTTAACATCCAAAGTATTGCACCATTGCTTGACTATACTCTGGCACTTTAATTACTGCGTTTTAGTTATAAAAACTCTTACAATCAAAGAAAAAGATCCCTGAGTATTTTGTTAGAAATTGTTTGTTAAGTATTAGTCTGCTTAGTCCTCGTGGGAACGATATTCGATTTATCACTTTATTACTGGTCGACCGCGTATACTTGTGTGTGCGTTGGGAGCAACAAGTTTTTAGCGCCGTTGCCGGGGACTAATTACGGACTAGTTTCTTTTTGAACGATTACTTAATTTCTATTCAGGTTTAATTTTTTTGTTGAGTTTCTTGTGCTGTTTCAGGTAATAGGTTTTGAATGCAAAGGAATAAAAAGGACGAATCACTCTCACCTTTTGATCCCGAGCCTGAAAGAACCTTGAGAAGGGAAAGAAGGGAAGCGAAAGATCGAGAAGCTCTAGCAATCGTACTTGCCTCTCTACCTGTTGAAATGGCCGAAGAACAAGCAGTAGCAGTGCGAGATGTTGCTCTTCCTAGCCTAGGAGGAGTAGCGTCAAGTATTGTGAAGCCCGCTATTACCGGGCACTTTGAGATCAAGCCCGACATGATTCAGTTGCTGCATGTGACGGGGCAATATGCTGGATTACTACATGAGGATCCGCAGCAACATATTCAGAACTTTTTTTAGATCAGTGATACTTATACACCATCGGGTGTGCCTACTGATTATGTTCGTATGACTTTGTTCCCATTTTCATTGATTGGGGCAGCAAGGAAGTGGTTAAAGGCTGAGAAGCCTGGGTCTATCACTACTTGGGAGGATTTGGCTAAGAAATTCTTGGCTAAGTTTTATCCGTCTGCCAAGACAGCCCGTTTGAGGAGCGAAATTATGTCCTTTAGACAGTTAGAAGGAGAATCCTTGTATGCAGCCTGGGAGAGATTCAAAGCTCTACTGAGAGATTGTCCACATCACAACCAATCTAATGAAGTTATTGCACACACTTTTGTTGAGGGGTTGAATCAACACACTAAGATTGTGGTTGATGCTGCTGCTGGAGGCCAAGTGCTGGCTTTAAATATTGATCAGATTTATGAATTACTTGACAAGTTTTCGCAGAGCAATCCTGATTGGCAGGGTGATGGCAGAGCTACGACACAATTTGAGGGTGTTAGCAGGGCTAATACGCAGAAAGCTGCTGGGATACTTCAATTGGATGCAATTTCAGAGTTGAGAGCGAAGATAGCTGCTATTTCTAATCAAATAAGCAAGCTGACTCTCCAAGCAAAACCACCATTAGCCCCAGTGCAACAAATTCAAATCTTTTGTGAGGTATGTGGAGAAGATCATAGTACTGAAGTCTGTCCATCTAACCCAGAGTCAGTGTATTATGTGGGTAATCAGAACAGGTCACAGGGTCAGAATCGCAATCAATATGGTAACAGCTATAACACGGGTTGGCATAATCACCCAAATTTTTCTTGGAGGGATAACCGTGAGCAGTTTCAGGGTAATGAGAGACCCCAAATTAATCAAAGCAATGCACCACAGAAGGGGTCACAGTCACAGACTCAGCCACAGCAGTCTAATGCAGTGGAGGATGTGCTTAGGAAACTTCTTGCAGGGCAGCAAAAGCTCATGGATGATTCAGTATCTTAGGCACAAACAATTAAAGATTTGAGCAGTGCGCAGAAAGATCTTGAGAGACAATTGGGGCAGCTTGCCGGAGCACAAAATAATAGACCTCGGGGTGCTTTACCGAGTGATACAGAGAAGAATCCTAAAGAATTTGTGCAAGCAGTTACTTTGAGGAATGGAAGAGCTCTAGAAGAAGTTTCCCCAAAGCCAAAGAAGCCTGTTGGTGAGTTAGAGCCCAATGCTGATAAGGAAGTGGAGAAAGAAGCAGAGACAGTGATAGCAAAGCAGCCCGAGTCTGCTATTGTGAGACCACCACCACCTTTCCCTCAGAGGCTACAGAAGCAGAAAGTTGATGCAGCATGCAAGAAATTCTTGGAGATATTGAGTCAGATTCAGGTAAATATTCCTTTGGTGGAGCTTTTGCGGGATGTTCCCAAATATGCTAAATACATCAAGGATATTGTTGCTAACAAGAGAAGACTGACTGAGTTTGAGACAGTGGCACTCACTGAGGAGTGTAGTTCCAGAGTTCGAAGCAAGCTTCCTCAGAAATTGAAGGACCCTGGCAGTTTTACCATCCCATTGAAAATAGGGGAACATGAGGTTGGTCGAGCTTTATGTGATTTGGGTGCTAGTGTGAATTTAATGCCTTCTTCAGTTTTCAGGAAGCTAGGCCTGGGTGAGCCACGACCCACTACTGTGACCCTGCAGCTGGCTGATAGATCTTTGACATGCCCCGAGGGGATTATTGAGGATGTGCTTGTACAAGTGGGTCAGTTTATACTACCCGTTGATTTTATTATTCTTGATTATGAAGCTGACCCTGAAGTTCCTCTCATCTTGGGAAGAGGATTTTTGGCTGCTGCTGATGCTGTTATTAGAGTCAGAGCTGGAATGATGATTACGAAGGTAAATGGGGAAGAAGCTGTGTTTAATGTGTTCAGAGCTACCCAGCTTCCTTCTCATTATGAAGAGTTGTCCATGGTAAAAGTGGTAGATGATGAGTTGACTGCTGATGAGAGGTCATTCTAATATTGATTCTTTAGAACGGGCACTCTTATGTGATGATGATGATAACCTGAAGGGTGATGATATTGAAGAGTATTTGGAGGTTCTTAATATGCAGAGTAGATTCATTCCAGGGTGGAAGAAATTTGAGGAGCTTGATTGACTGTTTGACCTTAACTCCTGCTAAACCGTCTATTGGGAGAGCTCCTAATCTTGAGCTCAAACCTTTACCCGAGCATTTACGTTATGCTTATTTGGGTGAAGGTAATACTTTGCCCGTGATCCTTTCTTCTTTGTTGTCTGATGTGCAGGTTGAGAAGGTATTGCGGGTATTGCGAGAGCGCAAAAGAGCTATTGGCTGCACTATTGCTGATATTAGAGGGATTAGTCCTTCTTTCTGCATGCATAAAATTCTCTTGGAGAAAGGTCACAAACCATCCATAGAGCAGCAGAGGAGGCTAAATCCAATTATGAAGGAGGTGGTGAAGAAAGAACTTATCAAGTGGCTGGATGCTGATATTATTTTTCCTATCTCTGACAGCAAGTGGGTGAGTCCAGTGCAATGTGTTCCTAAGAAGGGGGGCATGACAGTGGTGAAGAATGAGCATAATGAGTTGATTCCTACAAGAACTGTTACAGGGTGGCGAATTTGCATTGACTATAGGAAGCTGAAAAAGGCCACCAGGAAAGATCACTTCCCACACCCCTTTATTGATCAGATGCTGGATAGACTTGCAGGGCATGAGTATTACTGCTTCTTGGATGGGTATTCGGGCTACAATCAAATTGTGATAGCCCCTGAAGACCAAGAGAAGACTACTTTTACTTGTCCATATGGCACCAATGCATTTAGGAGGATGCCATTTGGGTTGTGTAATGCCCCGGGGACTTTTCAGTGGTGCATGATGGCTATTTTCACTGACATGGTGGAAAAATTTATGGAGGTATTTATGGATGATTTTTCAGTGGTTGGTGACTCTTTTGAGGAATGTTTGAGAAATCTTGATGCTGTGCTGAGCCGTTGTGAAGAGACGAATATGGTGCTGAATTGGGAAAAATGTCACTTTATGGTTCAAGAAGGCATAGTACTTGGGCACAAGGTGTCAAAGCAAGGGATTGAGGTTGACAAAGCGAAGATTGAGGCTATTGAGAAATTACCACCACCTATCTCTGTTAAGGGGGTGCGTAGTTTCTTGGGACATGCAGGGTTCTATAGACGTTTCATAAAGGACTTCTCCAAAATTTCCACTCCCTTGTGCAAATTGTTGGAGAAGGATGTGAAATTTGTGTTTAATGATGCTTGTCTCAAGGCATTTGAAGAGTTGAAGAAAAGGTTGCTGACCGCACCAATCATCATTGTTGAACCCCAAAAATTACCCTTTCTTTTAAGAAAAGAAAGGTTTCGGGTAGAATGTTCAACAATATGGGACTCCAAAGGGCTTTCTTTGGAGTCGCCACCTAATTTAGGAGAATTAGGAACCAATTAATTAAATAGTGCGTGCAATTCTTCCGTTTTAAGGAAAATGGTCTTTTCAGAGATTCTAAGTAAGAGGTTCAATTATTTTCGAAAGAAGGTTTCAATTTGAAAGCACTTTCGAAAATCCGTAAAATTACGGTTAATCCTTCGGTTTTCACAAAATAGCTTAAATAAAGGAAACTTTCAAAAATTAATCTAAAAGTCTTAAAATTAATGCCGAAATTCTAAAATTACATTTAATTATGCTTTAAAGGAATAGGGATTTAAATAAACTTAGACTTGAAAAAGTCGCAATTTTGCTAACATAGAAAATCTAATTAATTGGAAAGAAGTTGCAATTTATTGAATTTTAAAATCAAGTTATTTGCTTAATCATTATAGATAAGATGGAGATTCTAAAGAAATAAACTACTCACGAAATAACTCAATAGATAATAAACATTCATTAATAAATCGGTGATCGAACAAATTATTCTACAACTAATAAGGGGAAAATTCCTAATGACATGCAAATTCTAAGGGATTGGGAAAGAGAAGAGGTTTAGAAGAAGAACTCGGAAATTGACAAACTCACGGGAGCCTTGAATTTATTTAAATTTATACAATTATATGCCCATGAGCCTAAGTTAGAATAGGCGGCTCAACAAAGCATTTTTTAAATTTCCTAGATCTTCGCTTCTTGAAAGCCTGAGCCCCGACTCGAACCCAAGCGGCTCCAATGCAATGTAAGCAATCCCCAATTGGTGAGTTTTAACCAAACTCGTTCCCCAAGAATTTTCATGCCAAAATAAGAAGATAAAAGAATTAATAAATGCTCAAAGATAGATATAACCTTACAATCAGAGCACAAAAAAAACTAGAAAAGAACAAAACTAAAACGAAATAATTAAGCGCAGTCAAAGAAAAAAGGCTAAAGGCCTGAATACATTTAACTAAGGGATCTTGCATGCATACTTGCATTTGATAGGAGGAGGAGAACGAATCAAAATTATAAATATACCAAAATGCCAAGAAAACTGGACAATTGATCATCTAGTCACCAAATTATACTTTCAGGCTAACAAAATTTACATATTGTATGCCATCTCAAAAGTAAGCAAACTATGATGGGATAACATGCTGCTTTAAATAGACATAGAAAGTTCTAGCTTTACTAATGTTATCTCAAAAAATGGACTGAATTTCAGGTGCAGGACTAAAAGAGAGTTCTAGTCAAACTAATTTAGCTAAGGTTCTACTTTACACATGATTACAATTTCAGCTTGCATATCCAAGACTAAACTAAAAAAAATTCAGAAACTTATTACTGTTAACAGACAAACATCATTATGTGAAGGATACAAATGTGTACTTACTTCCACTCTTCTAAACTTTTTAAGCATGGATGTATCAAACAACTCAATTTGAAATGAAAACACAATTATAGACCAGCAGTTTAATTATGTAAAGTAACTAAAGCACGTTAGAACTAAGCATAAACGCCTAGCTATTTAATTCAACCAACCTTATCACTATTTCACAGCTCACCCCTAAAAAATATTTGAGAAAACCAGCATAGCAATAGCAGATTAACACCTTTATACATGAACATTGGACTTGGCATACTTAAACAACCAGAAACTCAAACAGACCTTCAAGGTCTGAAAACAATTTAAGCACGACCTTCATGTTAACTCTTCAGACAGAAAACAAAGTCCAGCAATGATAATGACACTATACTGCTACTCTACTCATCCTGAAGAAAAGAGCTACTGGAATGCACACCAAGGAAAGAACTGGACCAATCATATCACCTCAAACTCCTTCCCCTAACCCTAGACTTCTTCTTCTCACAGCTAAGCATTACTAGAAACTACACTTCATAACTGCTTCCAGCACATCTGCAAGCCAACAAAGACCAAACTGATCACTTTCATCAACCTCCAATGCTCCTTAAAGCCACCTAAAACCTTCAGGACAAAACACACCTCCCTGGATAACTCTGAAACAACCTGCTCACTCCCTAAATCCTGCAGTAAAAACAGACCCTCTCACTGACTGAAATCATCTACCCATACCCCACAGACCCAAAACCAACACCTACACACCCTGCAACCTGCTCCAAACCACCCTGAAACTCCAAAGCATCACTTGATGCTACCAGGACACACCCTGATTCCCTGAACTAGAAACAAACACATGCACTCCCTCTAGCAACCATCCTGCACTTGCCTGAACCTAGGCTCTATCTCCTGAACTACTGCAGCACTCTAACCTCTTCCTGCATCTCTGCGCACTCAGAAATAAACTCCAAAGGAACTGCACCTATACCCCTTTTATTCATAGACCATAGAACATATATCAAACCTGCAACATATCCAACTCCTTCCCTGACCTGAACAAAACAACAGAGCCTACACACCCTCCATCATTCTTCTAAACACCTGAACCCATTGGAACACCTGCAGACCTCCAAAAATCCTACAAACACCTCCAAAATAAATCTGCATCTCCTATGAACTAACTGCAACACCCTTTCACTCTCATATCTCTCCTAAAACCAACTCACTGCCTAACACCCTCCCCAGACTCCTACAAACTAACTTCTCACACTAAATTGCAAACTCACAGATCTCCAAGGGATATACAGAAGCAACTTACACAAGGCACGGCAACAACTTAAGAAAATCTAGCAAAACTTGGCAGGCAACCTAAGCTGATGATGTAATGAAGTAGATAGCATGGAAAAATAAAGGAAGTTGAAGCTTTTCATCATTCTTTTAGATAAATGCTTTATACAGATGACTATATGCAACTAAAGAAAACATTAATTCAATCCCAGCAGATACAACTTCATATGTTCATTTTGTGTTTAGCTAAGTAACATTACAAACAGTTGAAACACTTTTAACTTTGAAAAACTGTTATTAGATTCATGGTCTCCAACTGAACAAGCATACTAAAGAAGCATTAGCAATATTCAATTTTCAAATCACACTAAAGTGATAATCGATACTTAAGCTAAACTACTAGCAAGTCGTAACTATAACTTAACTACTAAATCCTAACATGATAATAACTATATTATCACTACACTTATCACATTATTTCAGAATATACATAAGGCAAACGAGTTCTATAATTTACAAAGTGACTGGAACATAAATAGAAAGGGACTATTACCTTTTGCAATGCAGCGATCTGGGGCGAGGGATCTGAAGCATACGCGGCTCGACTAAGCGACTACGATTCGACGATTCACAAAATTTAAAGGTCGGAAATTAGGAAGGAAAAATAAAATCGCTTATTAAAAAAAAGCACTAAGAGGGTCCTCGTTTCCAAAGTCCCTCAATTCCTTCAACCAAAATCCGACCTCATTCTTACTGTGCAAAGGGGTATTTATAGGGGTTTCGAAGGTGTAAAAACACTAGATTTTCGATGTGGGATCAAAAGTGCTACCAGCTGTGAATTGAAAGAAAGAAAAGTGAAAATTTACTTCATACTCTTGATCTAACGGTAGAAAACGAATCGACTTCTGATCTGGATGGATGAAAAGAGTGGATTGTACTCCTCTCTTCTCATTTGTCCAGCACAAAAGCGATTGTACTGGAAAATAAGAAGCAAGGGTATAATCCGACGCCGTATGAAGGAGTAAAGGAGCGCAGGACCACCGGGGACCACTGGTGACGATGGAATTTGGACTTATCCGTTAATTAGGGTTTGGGGAGAGGGGGATTAGGAGAGGGCGACGGGTAATTTGCTGATTAAGGTTGGGGATCGGGTTTAAACTGATGGAAGAGGGGAGTGTGCGTGTAATGTTATGTATATATATTTTGCATGGATAGGACAGAATTTAGGCTACGAATTATGCTTTTAGCCTCTTTTGATCAAAATCAATTGCTTTATCTCTTTTATTTTCAATTTTAGCCTTAATTAAAACTTTTTCATAGTAAATTATTCAATAACTCCGGGACAAAATTAGGTGTCAACAGCTGCCCCTCTTTACCCCGAAAAGGATGAAAGAGTTTTCAGGGTAAAGAAGTTGACCAGAAACCAATTTTGTCCCGATAAAACCAAGACTTTTGATTCCCCGGACCAAAGGCGAGGCTTATGGCCGAACTCTGGTTTTTGAGTTTCTTACATATCTCGGGCTGAAAGAGAATCAGGCCATATGTAGTTCAACGACACTTAGATATAAAGACTCGCACGATTGATAGAAAAGACGCACGAATAGGAAAGAATTCAAACTGACTCCTAATCCGGAATGAAAGATTAGGTAAGAATTTGCTTGTTCGAGTGCGATTCTTCAGATCCTTGTTGACGAGTCTAGCTCATATCAACGATTGCCCCAGTTCACTGCTAAGAAAAAGTTCCACGTTATGCTCCAAATGCTCCAAATGCTGCTGCGGTACTGCCAAAATCCTGCAATAAACTTGACAAACGGTAAGCGAGCAACTGCTAATAAACTGTAATAATTGAAATGAGAAAGTGATAACATAAAGTTGTAAATGCGGGTTGTGATATCATCAATAAGTTCTTCCTTCGATCAACTGACAAGGTGCTCCGCCCGGGGAACCTCTAGGCTGATCATTATTCTGAAACAGTAAAGCAAGACAATAAGTAAAGCGGGTACGAATTGCAGAATATAAGGCTGTTAAAAAATAAGTCGACTAACGAGACATAATGCCTCAAGTCGACTTGGCTAATATACATCCTACGCAGGTAACATAACGTTCATTTGTAAGGCAAACGAGCCTAAAACGTTCAATTATAAGGCGAACGAGCCTAAAATGTTCAATTATAAGGCGAACGAGCCTAGAACGTTCAATTATAAGGCGAACGAGCCTAGACCATTAGGCAAGCAAAAGAGGCAAAATTCATTAAAGCATGTACTTCTTTAGACTTAGAAATATCTGCAAATCACAAAATGAAATTTTAGTAAACATTCCCATAAAGCGAAATAGAAATGAAACAAATAGGCTTAACAATTTGCAAGGAATATAGGAAATAGAAATGTCGCCTTTCAGCAATAAACCATGATAAAGCATAATGCTTTAGATCATGAATAGGTAGTCTACAATGCAATCTCGGAATGTGCTCCATTCTATTGATAAAGCAACGAGGCGTCGTGTCTCGAAGCATCCAACGTCCTAGCGCAACTTGAAAACCTGCATATCCCATTTACGGGTGGGTTAACCCGAATTGTTCATTTATAAGGTGAACAGGCCCAAAACGTTCATTTCTAAGGCGAACGAGCCTAAAACGTTCATTTATAAGGCGAACGAGCCCAAAAATGTTCATTTATAAGGCGAACGAGCCTAAAATGCATAAGATAAGGCGAAAAATACAAAACTCATTAAAGTGGGTACTTCTTCAAACTTAGCAATATCTGCAAATCACAACAATGGAATTTTAGTAAGTGTTATCATAGTGGAATAGAAATGAATCTGCTTTCAACAATTTGCGAGAATTATAGGATATAGAAATGCCGCCTTTTGGCAATAAACTGTGGATAAAACATAATACTTTAATGATCTAGTGGCAGTTTGCAATTTAATCTTGAATTGTGCTCGAATCACTTGTCCAGGCAAATGAGACGTCCAGTCTTGAAGCATCCAATGTTTCAAAGCGACTTGAAGTAAATCTGCATATCCGATTTACGGGTGGATGGACCCGGATCATTAATTTATAAGGCAAAAAGGTCTAAAACATTCAATTATAAGGCGAATGAGCCCAAAACATTCAATTATAAGGCGAACGAGCCTAAGACGTTCACTTATAAGGCGAACGAGCCTAAGACGTTCAATTATAAGGCGGACGACCCTAAAATATTCATTTATAAGGCGAACGAACCTTCATTTAATAGTAACCTGCAAAATAAAGTTGCAAATTGGATTAATTTAGGTAAAATAATGCAAAACAAATAAGCAAAGCTAGGTCGAGTTGCTTGTATTGATAATGCTGCACAACGTTGAATGCTGCCTTCAGTCCATATTGAAACCGATGTTCAATTTTGCTAGTTCTTATTCTACTGCTTTTGGAATTCCTGCATCCAAAGAAAAATCGTGAGTTCGGAAAGATGGGCCCAAAAGCCTCAACATTTTGTTTTGCTCCTTCTCTCTTTATGCTGAACTTTGCAGTAGCACCAAAACGAATTTGCCCCTGTTTTCAAAGAAAAAGCTGATAGTTTTTGAACAAATAGTGGCTGGCTTGATTGAACACCTAATGCGGCTTCAAATCTGCATCTTCTTGCATGGAAATCAGATGTATTGCTGCTGCGAGAGTCTGATGCCCTTGAAATTCTTCTTTTGCACAAAAGATATCATCTAAGATTGATCTGGCTTGGCTTATTTGGAAAAAATGGATTTTCATTGATTTCGGGATTAAAAACCCAATGAAGGGTACAAGATAGTTCATTACATAATACTTCAAAAGAGTAGGAAAATAAGATAGTCGGGCGATATTTCCTTTTCAACAAACAAAGTGTTGTCATTTCATCTTCTTGCTAAGCTTCACGCTTCCTTTTCAAACGCCTTGGTGCCAATTTTGATGAATCACCTCTGATGATAATTGCATTTGCTGTTGGAGGATCATAATTGCTTGTTTGCCCTTGCTTCACACTTATCTTGCCCGTTTCAATCATATTCTTGATTTTGTGCTTAAGTGCCAAGCATTCTTCTGTGTCATGGCCTTGAATATTTGAGTGATATGCACACCTCTTTGATAAATCAAATCCTTGAGGCGGATTTTCTGGGATCCATCCCTTCCTTGCTTGCAATAGTCCTTCTGCTTTCAATCTCTCAAATATGACTGACAATGATTCATGTAGAGGAGTGAAAGTACGAGGTCTTAGCTTCTTCGTGCTTTGATGACCAGATGGTGCCTGATAAGATTGATGCTTACGACTTGGATTCTGCATATCATGATTGTAGTGCACTTGCGAAGGCTGGGAGTCTTGAATATTTTCAGGTGTATCAGAACAATTGAAAACTGGCACTGTAGTGTCATAGTCAATCAACCTTCCGGTTTGAAACTTTTCTTCCAAAACCTTTGCATACCGGATTAAACTGGAAAAATCCTTTAAATTGGCAAAAAGTAGCTTTTCATAAAATAGGCTTTCTTGAAGGTCAATGAAAGTCGCTATCAGCTCTTCTTCAGGCAATGGAGGATGCATCTTAGAAGCCTCTAGCCTCCATCTCACAGCAAATTCTGCAACCGACTCATGCGGCATCTTCCTGATTTTACGCATATCAAATAGATAAGGATCTCTTACTATGTTGAACTTGTATTGTTCCACTAAGTCTCGAGCCATGTCTTCCCATGTGTGCCATTTGGTAAAATCCTGTTTAGTATACCATGCAAGTGCCATTCCTGATAAACTCTGAATAAACAATCTCATACGCAAAGCTTCATCCTTGCCAATTCCAATTAATCTGCTGCAATAATCTTTCAGATGTGCATAGGGGTTTCCCTTTCCATCGAAAGTATTAAATTTTGGTATCTTGTACCCACTTGGAAGCTCAATGTCCGGGTGAATGCATAAGTCTTCACAGCAGAAGCTGTGAATATTCCTAGAGCGCAATTCTTTTCCCATGATCTTTTTCACAATCTCTTCATCCATATTGTGAGGATAAGTTGTCTCAACTTCTTTCTCAGGCAATTCTTGTGAACGCACTATCAACTGATTTGATTGACCCTCCCACAGCAGGCATAGTGATAAAAGGTGGGTATAAAGTTGCAGCTGGCCAAGCATTTGGATTTGTAAGATATTCTTGTGGGATTTGTGGATATATAGTATTTATAGGCATTGGGTAATTAGGCATTGTTAAGTAAGGTGGATTGGAGGTAAAGCTTGTATTTGGCAAAGATTTGCTAGTGTTGACAAAGTTGACAATCTTATTCCTTTGGACCACATGTTCTTCAACATCATCATTCTGCGCTTGCAAGATACCCATACCAGAACTGGTTGCCTGAAGCTTCTTTGCCATGTTGTTTTGTCCTTGATGCAGATTTTCAGCCATTTCAGAGTTCAATGCTAGCCAACCTTTAACAAATGAATTCTACACATTGAACAAAAGCAAGTTAATACGTAAAATGATAATGCATGCATAAACTTTCAAATGTAAAATAGGCCATTAGGCCGAATGGATGGGACCAAAATCTCGATTCAACACATGAGTAAAATATTTAAGAGTTCGAAACTTGAGAAAAACAACTTTGAAAGTTTTTACTAAATTAGTATGCGTGCTAGACCATTTTGACACAAATTGCTAAAATGGTCGGCTTATTTTGAACATCAATGCTTTGCTCGACTATCGATTCTCGTTTTTCGCACAACAATCTGTACCAATTCATAGAAAACCCGCTTCTGATAACTATGAAATCAACATCAATGTCTTCAATTTTCCTTTGCACAATTTTGCCCCAGTTATAACTTCAACATCTCAACTTGCTTTGCGAAATTGCCCCAGTTATGACTTCAACATTTCAACTTGTTTTGTAAAAATTGCCCCAGTTATGACTTTCAAAACTTCAAATTGCTTATCAAAAGCTGCCCCGGTTGCAATCTCCCACGTCTTCTACTTGCTTTGCAAAATTTACCCCAGTTTCTATCTTTAGGAAAATTAAAATTTAAATACTAAAGGGTCGAGCCCGATGGAGGAGCCTACGTATCCCTCCTTGGGAATCAGACCGTGCGTAGTTCTGCTTACATAGAAGAGATTTTCTAAATGATGGTGTAACCGAAACTCGATATGAGTTGCCTACATTTCCCGCCTTGGGAAACCGGTTACAGTAGTTTGCTTACATAGAAATAAATTCAAACATTCATAATTTGATATTCTTTCTTTTCTTTTAACAAACTAACAAAAGGAAAATACAATAGTTACTTCCTAATAATGCAAATAAACTAACTTCTGCTTCTGCCACTCTACTGCCTTTCCGGAACTTAATAGGTGCCTAAATGCCCTTCTTTGAGCGATCTCCCTTTGCATATGGAAAGATTGCGACAAAAGGTTCGTCAGTGCCGTTTGTTGGTAGAACCTTGACCTGGCCAGAATTAATCAAGCTTTCAACTTTCTCCTTAAAGGTAAAGCATCCCCAATATAATGCCCATGCATTCCTGAATGGTAAATGCAGAATTTTCCAAAGTTCTCAGGCTTAAGTGACCGACATGATTTTGGTTCTATAGGATGTACCAAATTGAACTCCTTGAGCCTTTCAAATAGTCGTGCGTAAGATTTTGGGAGCCGTGTGAATGCGAAAGCAGATCTTTTGGCATGGTTTGACTGTGAGCTTGGATTGACAATTACTTGCGCATTGGCACTAGGTTCCCCTGCTATGGCTGGCAAAGGTTTTGACATGACAGCTTTTCCTTTGTCTTTGGACTGTGCCCCAACCAATTCACACTTTCTCTTGTCAGAAATTATTGCAACCGGCTCTACTTAAAGCTCTGCAGATTTTCTTTTCAATGGACTGCCCTTTGCCAGAATCGGGTTCGAGAATTCATAATGCGCGACAAAGTCCCGGGCTAGTTTATCCCAATTGTCCAATTTCCAAGGACCTCGTATTGCAAACCATGTCAAAGCTGGTTCCTTAAGTGTCCTAGCAAACATCATCAACTTGGTTTCATTGCTTGGTCCATACCTTGCGACCCAGCCAAGGTATGCTTTCAAGTGATCACGAGGATTTCCTTTCCCGTCATACATTGGTGGATCAGCTGAGTCAAAAACATCCACATGTTCACTTTCTGCCTCCCCTAAGCTTACTTGAGATGGTAGAGCATTCTCATCTATCATTGTGCCATTGCTATCTTTAGCATTGAGAAGCCCTTTCCCGTTGCTTTTCTCATTGCTCGTCTTTGAGAAGCCACCAAATTCCTTTTCCAACAGGAATGCATGCAAATTAGGGAACTGTTGAGCATCACACTCAAATGCTGGAGCTACTTGCATTGTAGGAGGCGAAACAGTATAAATAGGAGCAACAGGAGCACTTGGTCCTGGGCTTGGCACGTTACGCACTGGGTTGCGAGCATCCATGAGCGCGATAACCAATTCAATAAGGCTATTGAGTCTCTTTTCCAAACTTGTCACGGTTGCTTCAAGCTTGTTAACCTTGTCTTGGTGGGATCCATCATTTCTAGTCAAGTCAATCATGACATTTTGACGAGCCATATGTCCTGATCTTGATGTTCAAAATAATTAACCCTTTAGCAACGCATACCGAATTTAATAAAAATTTATTAAAGATGAAACTGACAGATCAACTTATTCCAAAATGGAGAAATTGAGACTGTACTAAAAAGACCCCAAAAGTTTAAATAGGGCGTTTATTTCGTTAAAGAAAACTGGACAAAACAATGCTTGTTAAATTCGGAGAAATATTATTTATTAAAAGGATGGAACACTTAAAATTTGATGCTAAAACAATATTTTGTAAAATTAAGACAGACCAAATAAAGATTCAAAAAGTATTTTTAGAATAATAATATGCATGCTTTCATATTATAAGTAAATTAAATGAGTAAAGAGAATAAGCGGTTAATTCCTGCAAACAAATACAATGTTAGTCAAATACCAATATCAAGCAAATTGAGTCACCCCAACAAACAATGCAAAATGAATTACAGGTGATTAGCACATAGCAAATAAGCATTTAGCAAGCTATTGCATAGTAGACAATATGTGGCAAACACAAGTAATCAAGCGTAAATAAAGATGCAGGCGTGTCCTACCCTGTGAGGTGCCTCTTTGTGCTAGAGGTAAGCCTAATCGCGCAAATAAATGATAACGAAAAGTAGTCCACACCTGTTTTTCAATAATCGATTTTAGAGTAAGCGACAACGACAATAGTAATAATAATAGTCTTTCATTGATAATAACTTGCTTTTAGTACATCATCATCATTACATGGAGAATGAAAAGTGCTAGAAAGTAAATACATAAATTAAAGACATAGTCTGAGTACAACATTTCAAAAATCTAAATAACTGCTATTGCTAAACTGCATCAAACTGGAGGAAGTGCTGAAGCTGAAGTGCTAGCATGGTTTGGATCAATCCTGGCTCGTTTCACAGTCTCTACAACTTCTTCCATGAAGCTCCACTCATAAGGAGTGAAAGTGATGGAGCTAAGCTTGACCTTCATCCCATAGGTTAGATCTACATCTTCTAAACCTTCTTTTCCTGCTGGACTAGGAGTGATGGCAATGTCTTCTTTGATCCAGGCACAGTATTCAGGAGTCCGGCCTGCCGGATGAAAACTAGCGCGTTGGTTCACCATTCTATCCCAATCTTTGAAAATTTCTCCGACCCTTGGAACTTTTACTTCTTTGCCAAATTCAATTTCATAGGATCTCGTATATGCCGTGAGGGGTATGACTTGTTCTATCCCAAACTGACGAAGGACTCTTAAAGGCGCATAGTAATGAAGGCCCGTCAACCCAATGAGCTCGATGTAATACTTCCCCTTAGATCTAAGATAAACGCCCTCCTTGATTGCAAGCCACCACACTTTCCACAAAATATGGTCTTCTTCAAGCTCGGCTAAGTATCGAAACCAATCATTAAGGCCCACTGGTGCAACAAACTTTTCAAGTACCCCTTCTTGATGGCTTCTGATTGGGTTGCCCCCACATAAGGCTATGTCCACCATGGGTTTTCGATTAAAAAGGTGTTCCATGGCCCATAGTTGAAGAAGTAGATTTGAGCCCTCAAAATACCTCTTGCCCTTTTTTCTGCAGTTAGTTAGAGCTCTAAGCATTTCTGCCAGAATCATCGGGACCACAGTGACTTCTTTGTTATCAATCCCTTCAAACAAAATACGGACCACTGAACCAATGCTGGTGCTAATCTTCCCTTCTTCCCGCGGAAAAATCAGAGTTCCAAAGAAGGAAATGACAAAGGCGGTGAAGCGCCTTTTCTTCCAGGTATCCAAAGAACAAGCAAATTCCCGAATATGGACAGCGTGGCTGTCCCCAAGTGCAAACCTCTCATAAAGATAGTCTAAAGAAACCCATTCCTTTGCAAAGCATCCCAACTTCTTGTTGTTATGTAACCCCAAATCATCTAAGAAATGCCTCCCTCCTTGTTTCCTTGGAATGATCATCTCCCGACCCTTCAAAGGCAGCCCGGTAAGGTCGGCCATTTCCTCTAAGGTCGGTGTAAGCTCAAAATCCTTAAATTGGAAAACGGCCCTCGAATAGCTCCAGAAAGGCAAGAGTGCCTGAATCAAGTAACGATCAGATGGAATCTCTAACAAATGGATCAAATTCCCCAACTTCTTCTCAACCTATCCCGCCTCTCGTTTGTCATCTTGTTTCATGTTCCTCTACCATTCTTTCAATTTCTCAGGAACCTTAACAACCATTTGGACATTCTTGAATTCTGACATCTTTTGACCTACAAAGCCAATGACAAAATGTTCTAAACCCCATTCATTGCAAAACTTGGTTTGGACTGTGAATTTCGTTATCATATAAATACATAATATGCACCGTTGTTGGGTGTTAAAACCCGTCAACGAAAAAGGGTGGTTTTCCTAACTATGGAGGCGGTACCAAGGACCGGGTCCAATCTAAGGCTTACGCATGCATGTTCCTAACGAAAATTCTAGAGTGGGTTTACTAGACACAAGGCTGTTTTGAGTGGCAAGCGGTCACGCGGTAGTAAAACTATCCGCTCACCCCGCAGGTACGCGCACTCTTTCTTAAAGGGTTTTTTGTGAGTTGCGGGTGTATATGCATACACCTCGCGGGTATAAGTAACCATGAAGAAGCTCCCAGGAGTGGGGGAAATATGGACGGAATGCCAGTTTTATATGTGCACAAATAAAGTGTAGTGACATGCTTTCAGTGACAAACAATTGCAAATAATCAAATTAACTAAACATTCTATTTTGCAAATAATAAACAAATAAAGAGTTATCTTGTGAAAACCTTGCGGTCAGAACCTTAAGGTATCCCTAGCAGAGTCGCCACGCTGTTGAACACCAAAAATTACCCTTTCTTTTAAGAAAAGATAGGTTTCGGGTAGAATGTTCAACAATATGGGACTCCAAAGGGTTTTCTTTGGAGTCGCCACCTAATTTAGGAGAATTAGGAACCAATTAATTAAATAGTGCGTGCACTTCCTCCGTTTTAAGGAAAATGGTCTTTTCAGAGATTCTAAGTAAGAGGTTCAATTATTTTCGAAAGAAGGTTTCAATTTGAAAGCACTTTTGAAAATCCGTAAAATTACGGTTAATCCTTCGGTTTTCACAAAATAGCTTAAATAAAGGAAACTTTCAAAAATTAATCTAAAAGTCTTAAAATTAATGCCAAAATTCTAAAATTACATTAAATTATGCTTTAAAGGAATAGGGATTTAAATGAACTTAGACTTGAAAAAGTCGCAATTTTGCTAACATAGAAAATCTAATTAATTGGAAAGAAGTTGCAATTTATTGAATTTTAAAATCAAGTTATTTGCTTAATCATTTTCGGATTCAATTGCACGCGCTATTTAACTAAAAGGTTCACAATTCATAGATAAGATGGAGATTCTAAAGAAATAAACTACTCATGAAATAACTCAATAGATAATAAACATTCATTAATAAATCAATGATCGAACAAATTATTCTACGACTAATAAGGGGAAAATTCCTAATGACATGCAAATTCTAAGGGATTGGGAAAGAGAAGAGGTTTAGAAGAAGAACCCGGAAATTGACAAACTCATGGGAGCCTTGAATTTATTTAAATTTATACAATTATATGCCCATGAGCCTAAGTTAGAATAGGCGGCTCAACAAAGCATTTTTTAAATTTTCTAGATCTTCGCTTCTTGAAAGCTTGAGCCCCGACTCGAACCCAAGCTGCTCCAATGCAATGTAAGCAATCCCCAATAGGTGAGTTTTAACCAAACTCGTTCCCCAAGAATTTTCGTGCCAAAATAAGAAGATAAAAGAATTAATAAATGCTCAAAGATAGATATAACCTTACAATCAGAGCACAAAAAAACTAGAAAAGAACAAAACTAAAACGAAATAATTAAGCGCAGTCAAAGAAAAAAGGCTAAAGGCCTGAATACATTTAACTAAGGGATCTTGCAGGCATACTTGCATTTGATAGGAGGAGGAGAACGAATCAAAATTATAAATATACCAAAATGCCAAGAAAACTGGACAATTGATCATCTAGTCACCAAATTATACTTTCAGGCTAACAAAATTTACATATTGTATGCCATCTCAAAAGTAAGCAAACTATGATGGGATAACATGCTGCTTTAAATAGACATAGAAAGTTCTAGCTTTACTAATGTTATCTCAAAGAATGGACTGAATTTCAGGTGCAGGACTAAAAGAGAGTTCTAGTCAAACTAATTTAGCTAAGGTTCTACTTTACACATGATTACAATTTCAGCTTGCATATCCAAGACTAAACTAAAAAAAATTCAGAAACTTATTACTGTTAACAGACAAACATCATTATGTGAAGGATACAAATGTGTACTTACTTTCACTCTTCTAAAATTTTTAAGCATGGATGTATCAAACAACTCAATTTGAAATGACAACACAATTATAGACCAGCAGTTTAATTATGTAAATCAACTAAAGCACGTTAGAACTAAGCATAAACGCCTAGCTATTTAATTCAACCAACCTTATCACTATTTCACAGCTCACCCCTAAAAAAAATTTGAGAAAACCAGCATAGCAATAGCAGATTAACACCTTTATACATGAACATTGGACTTGGCATACTTAAACAACCAGAAACTCAAACAGACCTTCAAGGTCTGAAAACAATTTAAGCACGACCTTCATGTTAACTCTTCAGACAGAAAACAAAGTCCAGCAATGATAATGACACTATACTGCTACTCCACTCATCCTGAAGAAAAGAGCTACTGGAATGCACACCAAGGAAAGAACTGGACCAATCATATCACCTCAAACTCCTTCCCCTGACCCTAGACTTCTTCTTCTCACAGCTAAGCATTACTAGAAACTACACTTCATAACTGCTTCCAGCACATTTGCAAGCCAACAAAGACCAAACTGATCACTTTCATCAACCTGCAATGCTCCTTAAAGCCACCTAAAACCTTCAGGACCAAACACACCTCCCTGGATAACTCTGAAACAACCTGCTCACTCCCTGAATCCTGCAGCAAAAACAGACCCTCTCACTGACTGAAATCATCTACCCATACCCCACAGACCCAAAACCAACTCCTACACACCCTGCAACCTGCTCCAAACCACCCTGAAACTCCAAAGCATCATTTGATGTTACCAGGACACACCCTGATTCCCTGAACTAGAAACAAACACATGCACTCCCTCTAGCAACCATCCTGCACTTGCCTGAACCTAGGCTCTATCTCCTGAACTACTGCAGCACTCTCTTCCTGCATCTCTGCGCACTCAGAAATAAACTCCAAAGCAACTGCACCTATACCCCTTTTATTCATAGACCATAGAACATATATCAAACCTGCAACATATCCAACTCCTTCCCTAACCTGAACAAAACAACAGAGCCTACACACCCTCCATCATTCTTCTAAACACCTAAACCCATTGGAACACCTGCAGACCTCCAAAAATCCTACAAACACCTCCAAAATAAATCTGCATCTCCTATGAACTAACTGCAACACCCTTTTACTCTCATATCTCTCCTAAAACCAACTCACTGCCTAACACCGTCCCCAGACTCCTACAAACTAACTTCTCACACTAAATTGCAAACTCACAGATCTCCAAGGGATATATAGAAGCAACTTACACAAGGCAGGGCAACAACTTAAGAAAATCTAGCAAAACATGGCAGGCAACCTAAGCTGATGATGTAATGAAGTAGATAGCATGGGAAAATAAAGGAAGTTGAAGCTTTTCATCATTCTTTTAGATAAATGCTTTATACAGATGACTATATGCAACTAAAGAAAACATTAATTCAATCACAGCATATACAACTTCATATGTTCATTTTGTGTTTAGCTAAGTAACATTACAAACAGTTGAAACACTTTTAACTTTGAAAAACTGTTATTAGATTCATGGTCTCCAACTGAACAAGCATACTAAAGAAGCATTAGCAATATTCAATTTTCAAATCACACTAAAGTGATAATCGATACTTAAGCTAAACTACTAGCAAGTCGTAACTATAACTTAACTACTAAATCCTAACATGATAATAACTATATTATCACTACACTTATCATATTATTTCAGAATATACGTAAGGCAAACGAGTTCTATAATTTACAAAGTGACTGGAACATAAAGAGAAAGGGACTATTACCTTTTGCGATGCAGCGATCTGGGGCGAGGGATCCGAACGATTCGACGATTCACAAAATTTAAAGGTCGGAAATTAGGAAGGAAAAATAAAATCGCTTATTAAAAAAAAGCTCTAAGAGGGTCCTCGTTTCCAAAGTCCCTCAATTCCTTCAACCAAAATCCGACCCCATTCTTACTGTGCAAAGGGGTATTTATAGGGGTTTCGAAGGTGTAAAAACACTAGATTTTCGATGTGGGATCAAAAGTGCTACCAGCTGTGAATTGAAAGAAAGAAAAGTGAAAATTTACCTCATACTCTTGATCTAACGGTAGAAAACGAATCGACTTCTAATCTGGATGGATGAAAAGAGTGGATTGTACTCCTCTCTTCTCATTTGTCCAGCACAAAAGCGATTGTACTGGAAAATGAGAAGAAAGTGTATAATCCGACGCCGTATGAAGGAGTAAAGGAGCGCGGGACCACCGGGGACCACTGGTGACGATGGAATTTGGACTTATCCGTTAATTAGGGTTTTGGGGAGAGGGGAATTAGGAGAGGGCGACGGGTAATTTGCTGATTAGGGTTGGGGATCGGGTTTAAACTGATGGAAGAGGGGAGTGTGCGTGTAATGTTATGTATATATGTTTTGCATGGATAGGACAGAATTTAGGCTACGAATTATGCTTTTAGCCTCTTTTGATCAAAATCAATTGCTTTATCTCTTTTATTTTCAATTTTAGCCTTAATTAAAACCTTTTCATAGTAAATTATCTATTTCAATAACTCCGGGACAAAATTAGGTGTCAACAATCATTGCTCCTGACTGGTCTCTGCCATTTGAATTAATGTGTGATGCGAGTGATAATGCTATTGGGGCTGTTCTAGGCCAAAGAATTGGAAGTCTTTCACTCCATTTATTATGCAAGCAAGACGCTTGATGCAGCCCAGTCCAATTACACCACCACTGAGAAGGAGTTGCTAGCAGTAGTTTATGCTTTTGATAAATTCAGATCTTATTTGGTTGGCACTCATGTCATTGTCTACACTGATCATGCCGCAATCTGGTATTTGTTTGAAAAGAAGGACTCCAAGCCTAGACTCATTAGATGGGTTCTCCTATTGCAAGAGTTTGATGTTGAAATTCGAGACCGCAAGGGGACTGAGAATCAAGTTGCTGATCATTTATCAAGGCTTGAGAATAGAGATCATGTAGATGAAGGGCCCGAGATTAAAGAGGTATTTCCTGATGAGCAACTTTTTGCTCTTGATGCAGCTGAGGTGCCATGGTACGCTGACATGGTGAATTTACTTGTGAGTAATGTGTATCCCCCGGGGCAACTGCTGAGCAAAAGCGTAAACTCCTTCATGAGAGTAGATTTTATGTGTGGGATGAGCCCTATTTGTACAATATAGGAGTTGATCAACTAGCTAGGAGATGCATTCCAAGGGAAGAAGTAGAGCCGATTCTACAGAGCTGCCATTCCTCTCCTTATGGTGGCCACCTTGGTGGAGATCGAACAGCTGCAAAGGTACTCCAATCTGGTTTCTTTTGGCCTACTTTATTTAAATATGCTCACACATTAGTGAAGCAATGTGATCGTTGCCAAAGAACGGGGACTATTACTAGGCGTCACGAGATGCCTTTGAACAATATCTTGGAGATTGAGCTGTTTGATTGTTGGGGTATTGATTTTATGGGTCCATTCCCACCTTCTATGGGCCATAAATACATCCTCGTAGCAGTTGATTCTGTGTCTAAATGGGTGGAGGCTATTATACTTCCAACAAATGATGCAAGTGTGGTGGTGAAGTTCGTGAAGAAGAATATTTTCACTCGTTTTGGGACACCGCGGGCTATAATCAGTGATGAAGGTATGCACTTTTGTAACCGATTGTTCAATAAATTGTTGGCTAAGTATGGGGTTCGCCACAAGGTGGCTACTGCTTATCATCCCCAAACTAGTGGCCAAGTGGAAGTGTCTAATAGAGAGATCAAGCAAATCCTTGAGAAGACTGTGAATGCCTCGAGGAAGGATTGGGCTATGAAGTTAGATGATGCTCTCTGGGCCTATCGCACCGCATTCAAAACACCTATTGGAACCTCTCCACATTGACGGAGGGTTCGAATCTAGCACTTTTATTTTTTTCGGAGGGTACACAGCCCGATGCGTCGGCGGAGGGTACACAGCCCAACGTCGAATTTGGCATTTTTTATTTTTCTGGACGGTACAAAGCCTGATGCGTTGACTGAGGGTACACAGCCTGATGTCGAATTTGGTATTTTTAATTTTTGCGGAGGGCACACAGCCCGATGCGTCGACTGAGGGTACACATCCCGATGTCAAATTTAGCAATTTTAATTTTTGCGGAGTGTACACAACCCGATGCGTCAACTGAGGGTACACAACCCAATGTCGAATTTAGCATTTTTAATTTTGCGGAGGGTACCAAGCCCGATGTGTCGACTGAGGGGACACAACCCGATGTTGAATTTAGCATTTTTAATTTTTGTGGAGGGTACACAGCTCGATGCATCGACTGAGGGTACACAGCCCGATGTCGGATTTAGCATTTTTAATTTTTTGCGGAGGGTACACAGCCCGATGCGTCAAGTGAGGGTACACAGCCCGATGTCGAGTTTAACATTTTTAATTTTTGTGGAGGGTACACAGCCTGATGCGTTGACTGAGGGTACACAGCCTGATGTGTTGACTGAGGGTACACAGCCCGATGACGAATTTGGCATTTTTAATTTTTGCGGAGGGTACATAGCCTGATGCGTTGACTGAGGGTACACAGCCCGCTGTCGAATTTAGCATTTATAATTTTTGCGAAGGGTACACAGCCCAATATGTCGATTGAGGGTATACAGCTCGATGTCGAATTTAACACTTAACACAGCGAAAGGGTACACAACCCGACGTAATAAACACACTTACGTGTGATGAGAGATCTTGGCAAGACGATCCAGCCCAACAGGAAAATACATTTTACATTTGTATATACATACACTATTTTTTTTTTTTGCGAAGCTCACTTCTATTGCAGGATACACAATGTGACAATGCGAATACTATGATCTAGCACCTCGTAAATTCCCATAATCCATTAGCACTTCTCTAGAGTCACAAAAAAATTAGTCGTTCTGTCAACGTCTTTGTCCGAAGACTCCTTCATTATCCCTGGGCAAAGAGGGGCAGCTGTTGACACCTAATTTTGTCCCTCCTATTTCGATAGCCATTATTTAGACAAAATTATTATGATAACCACACAATCATCATACACTCACTCCTATACTAAGTCACTACTTCATGTACGCACCTCAATTAGGCTATTTTTAAAAACACCGGCACAAACTACGACCATTTACAAAATTCGCACGCTCAATTGCGAATTTTCGCAATTACACTATTCTCAGCAAACTTGCTCAAAATTATTTTAAATCTCATAATAATATTTTTTACATTTCTTTAAGTCATTTTTAAACTAATTTTTCAAATTTCTACATATTTATATGTATTTGATACATCTTTATACGCATTTTATACTATTTTTATACACTATATACACATACACCTCACACCTCATTATCTACACACGTCAGTACCATGTCACGCCTACTTGGCAAGATCTTGACCGTTCAAACACTTGATCCAACACCCAAGGCTAAAATTTCCATTTGTAATTACATCTCTACCCCCAAACCCTAACGAACACCCTCATTTAACACAATGTCCACACTGCCCTTCTCTCTCTACTCTCTTTCAGCGAAACCCTAACGTCGCCCACTGTTACTCCGTTTTTCGGCCACCTCTGCAGGTGAAATTTAGAATAAATCACACCATCATGTTCCTCCCTCTCCGCAACAAAACCAACCCTTAATTTCCCCAAAATGACGAGGTGAAAACCTAACCTCATTTCTCGACCTCTACCTCCGCCACCGGAGAAAAATGTTCCGGTGACACCTTTATTTTTAAGAGACACGACCTTTACTACCGGCAAAAGGAAGGAAATCCCTCGCGCGTACATGACTGAGACGGGTCAAATTGACCCGACTCTTGTGTAAACGGGTAACCCTAATCCTTTTCTTCTTCTTCCCCTTTTGTTTTGTCCCTGGACCTATGTGATTGATAAGCCTAAAAATTTCCTAGTATTATATGTGTTAACATGTTTATGTGTTACTGGATTAGTCAAAATCCATATGATTATTAATCCCTATCTAGTTCAGTAATTTAAGTGAACGTGGCTTTGAATCCTGCATATTTGAATGCCTTAATCGGTTCCTATCATTCCTAGATGATTGTTTGTGACTTGATTTTTATCCCTTCATGCTTTATAGTATGCTTGCCTGTCTTTCTGTTAAAATGCATTAATTTCCATGGTGATATAGCTAGTCCAAGGCGAGGAATTGAAATGGGAAGGTGATTTGAGCATGACTAGGCATAATTTGAATTTGTGGTTGACATGGGAATGAAAGTTGGTTCTGGTAATTAATTTAGTATCAATTGGGGACTGTTTGGAATCTGTTAAAGGATTTAGGATGATTCCGAGCCTAAAAGCATGTTTACTGTTACACCCCGTACGTCTAAAGTGACGTATATCATTATTATGTCAAGTTAAGAATGATTTAAGTGAGTTTAAAGTCATAATATGACCAAAAATGACGTTTATATTTTGAATATAAAGTTTAAGAAAAATTGGATTGAAGTTGCGGAAAAATCGACTAAAGATTTGCCTTGTAACGAAGCTTTTTCAGTAATTAACTTCGTGTGTTATATGAGGTCTTTTAGGGACATATCATATATCAAATTGAATGTCTTGGAGTGTAGTTTCCAACAGTTTTAACGGTTTGTTCATACAATATTTGGATAAAAAGATATAAGCGTCAGAAGTCAAGCCATAAAAAGGGACATAAGCGCAAAAGAGGACTAAAACTGAAATGTTTCAAGTATAAAAGGAAAAATTCGCCTCCATCTCGTCATTTCCAGAAATCTAAAGAGAGAAACAGTGCTCTCATTAAGTTTTAAGCAACTTTTATGATTTTGAAGGAAAGACGTCAATCTTAACTCGAAATTGAAGACAGATTGCGTCAAAACACTCTATGCGATTAAGGTAACGTTATGCTACCTTCAATTTCGTCTATTGTTTGAGTTTTAGAATTACTTCATGGCTAAGTAAAGCACCTAAATACTGTATTATAGCTTGTTTAAGGTTTAGAAGGTGTGGAATTCAAGGGAAACAAGGTTTAGAAGCAAGAAACATCAAATATATATTAGGCTAAACCTTACTTTTGGCAAGGCATGTATCTTGTAGCTTTTGAAGCTTTTCTTAGTTCCAAACATGGTGTTTCTTGTTGGGTACTTGTATATCATCAAGGGAACCTTGTATATACTTAATTTGGTACTAAAATCCAAGGTGAAAGACGTCCAAATCAGCAGGAGGATTCCGCTCCATCGCATCATATTGAGGGTAGGAGGATTCCGCCCTCGGAGCAGGACGATTCTGCTCCATTCATTTGGCACATGTGACCCTTTGCATCTCATTTCATTTCATCTCATTTCATATCATTTCATTTCATCTTATTCCATTTCATTTCATACTATTGTGTAGATTTTCTGTACATGACTACTGTTCTACTTATATGTGCATTGCTTATTTGTTGATTGTTGTCTGGTTCCGTGTCCCTTACTAGCGTATCTATTTTTCGAGGTTGCTAGTTTGCTTGCACTTATTGAATACTTATGACTCACCCCCTATTTGTCCTTGTATTTTCTTTTCGTTCAGCAGATTCTTCTCCAGGACCCAGCCAGTCGCACCGTGATTGAGGAGTAGTACGTTCTCAGCTGTCTACGGTGAGCCATCCTGTTCATTGCAGCCACCAACTTCAGATATTACAGTTTTCCACTGTCTGATCTGGAATTCTTTACAACTTTGTTTTTCTGGGTAGTTATTTGTATTATTCAGACAACTTGTATATTTGTCTATCCTTGAGAGTTATCTTATGTTGTTAAAGTTTGGTTCATTTTCATTTCAAGGTAATTCTTCACAATTTATATCGATTAAGTCAATAGGGTTCGCCCGACAGGTTTAGGGGAGGTGGTCGGGTGCCCGCATGGCCTAACCGAGAATTCGGGTCGTGTCAGTTGGTATCAGAGCCCAGTTCAGAGTCTTTCCAGATCATGACAGTGTATAATAGAGTCTCCCTGATCGGGCGGAGACGTCCGTACCTATCTACGAGAGGCTATGGTGGCATTTAGGCAGTTTTCTTTCTTTCATTCCCCGTCATGCGTGAGTCTTCTTGTCTGAAGTTAAATATTTTTTTTATTTATTATTATTATTATTTTCCACAGTAAATGGTGAGAACACGCGCGAATGTTCAGCGAGAGGGGGAGGAGCCGGCGATCGCCCCTATGCCTGCTGCTCTGCAAGGTGGTGGTGTTGGCCGCGGTAGAGGTCGTGGTCGAGGCAGAGGTAGAGTTGCCCAGGCTGTGAGGATTGGATCATGTTGATCCTGCTGAACAGGTTCCGGTAGTGCCAGCTTTTGCTGGGCCGGAGGAGCAGGGCTTATTCATTCCCCCCGCACTTCATGACGCTTTCATGAGATTCTTAGCGGCGCAGACGCCCCAGGGACCTCCTATTCCTCAGGCTGCCGTAGATGCTCATATTGCTCAGGTTGCTGTAGATGCTCCTATTCCTCAGGTTGCTGTAGATGCTCCTATCCCTCAGGCTTTTGTAGATGCTCCTATCCCTCAGGCAGCTCCGCAGGCTGCGGTAGATATTGGTTCTCAGGTTTAGGGAGCCCCCATTCTAGCTCCACATGCAGCCCCATCAGTTCATGTTGCAGGTGGTTATGTTCCAGAGGTAGCGGGTGTTGTACCTCCGGTTGCTCAGGCTGGTCAGCCAGTCCAGGTAGCAGGTCAGGTTGATGATCCGGCAAGGTTGCATTATTTTACCCGACATAGTCCTCCGAAGTTCTCTGGTAAGAAATCAGATAAGCTTAAGCCTCGTGAGTTTCTTGATCAATGTCACCATATTTTAGAGGCCCTTGGATATCTTGAGTAGTATGGAGCTGATTATACTGCCTTCCAGCTTGAGGGTCCGGCTTTAGCTTGGCGGACCGCACTCCGATCAGCTAGGCAGGCCTTACCTAAGCTGACCTGGAGTGAGTTCTCCCATCAATTCATGGAGAAGCTTTTCCCTCGCAGTCAGTAGGATGAGAAGAGGAGACAGTTTGAGAGGATTGGACAGGGTAACCTGTCAGTCACAGAGTACGAGCTTTTGTTTTCAGAGATGTCCAGCTATGCTCCAGATCTCGTGCAGGAGCCCTCTAAGAGGGTCAAACATTTTATTGATGGACTTTATCCTTATTTGCGGTCCCAGATGGCTCGTGAGATTGAGGCCGGTACTCTATTTGATGTCGCTGTTGATATTGCCAGTAGGTATGAGGCCTGCGTATTGCATATGCGAATAGGGTATCAGGTTCTTAACTGGATTGCCCTAAGACATAAGAAATGAAGCCTTTAGCTTTATTTGATATATTTTTTCTGCTTATTGAATAGAGCGGGATCGTTTGGCAGTTAATCCAAAGGAAAAAGCAGTTGTTGAATAACAGGGCTAGCTTTGGAATATGGTAAGTGTCTATATCCATTTCTTTGGAGGCACTTGGCCTCGTGGATTTTCTACCACGTGTTCCTTACGTGTGTAGCTGCCAATAGGCGTACTCATTACGCCTTAGCTTTGGATTTACATTCTATATTATATGTTATGTCCTGTTATTGGTATTGCATTGAGAATCTGAGTATTGTACTTTGGCTTTGGGTTGGCATCTACTTTCCAGCTGTCGATGAGAGTCTCGCGCCGGTGAAGGGTTATTATTCCATCACAGTGCATTCAGATGCATTACATTGCATATCATACTGAGTGCAGGAGTATTCCGTCTCATCATTACATTTTATCGGAGCAGGAGGATTCCGCTCCATTGGATCATATTGAGGGTAGGAGGATTCCGCCCTCGGATCAGGAGGATTCCGCTCCATTGCATCATATTGAGGGTAGGAGGATTCCGCCCTCGGAGCAGGAGGATTCCGCTCCATTGCATCATATTGAGGGTAGGAGGATTCCGCCCTCGGAGCAGGAGGATTCCGCTCCATCGCATCATATTGTGGGTAGGAGGATTCCGCTCCATTCATTTGGCACATGTGACCCTTAGCATCTCATTTCATTTCATCTCATTTCATTTCATCTCATTTCATATCATTTCATTTCATCTCATTCCATTTCATTTCATACTATTGTGTAGATTTTCTGTACATGACTACTGTTCTACTTATATGTGCATTGCTTATTTGTTGATTGTTGTCTGGTTCCGTTTCCCTTACTAGCGTATCTATTTTTCGAGGTTGCTAGTTTGGTTGCACTTATTGAATACTTATGACTCACCCCCTATTTGTCCTTGTATTTTCTTTTCGTTCAGCAGATTCTTCTCCAGGACCCAGCCAGTCGCGCCGTGATTGAGGAGTAGTACGTTCTCAGCTTTCTACGGTGAGCCATCCTGTTCATTGCGGCCACCAACTTCAGATATTACAGTTTTCCTTACTTTTGCTCCCTTCGGGAGGTGCGTATATCTTTTGGCCTTCTTAGATGTCTGATCTGGAAACCTTTAAAATTGTGTTTTTCTGGGTACTTATTTGTATTATTCAGACAGCTTGTATATTTGTCTATCCTTGAGAGTTATCTTATGTTGTTAAAGTTTGATTCATTTTCATTTCAAGGTAATTCTTCACAATATATATCGATTCAGTCAATAGGGTTCGCCCGACAGGTTTAGGGGAGGTGGTCGGGTGCCCGCACGGCCTAACCGAGAATTTGGGTTGTGTCAGTTGGTATCAGAGCCCAGTTCAGAGTCTTTCCAGATCATGACAATGTCTAATAGAGTCTCGCTGATCGGGCGGAGACGTCCGCACCTATCTACGAGAGGCTATGGTGGCATTTAGGCAGTTTCCTTTCTTTAATTCCCCGTCGTGCATAAGTCGCTAGTCTGAAGTTACATATTTTTTTATTTATTATTATTATTTTTCGCAGCAAATGGTGAGAACACGCGCGAATGTTCAGCGAGAGGGGGAGGACCCGGCGATCGCCCCTATGCCTGCTGCTCCGCGAGGTGGTGGTGTTGGCCGCGGTAGAGGTCATGGTCGAGGCAGAGGTAGAGTTGCCCAGGCTGTGAGGATGGTGGATCATGTTGATCCTGCTGTAGAGGTTCCGGTAGTGCCAGCTTTTGCTGGGCAGGGGGAGCAGGGCTTTTTCGTTGCCCCCGCACTTCAGGACGCTTTTATGAGATTCTTAGCGACGCAGATGCCCAGGACCTCCTATTTCTCAGGCTGCCGTAGATGCTCATATTCCTCAGGCTGCTGTAGATGTTCCTATCCCTCAGGCTGTCGTAGATGCTCCTATCCCTCAGGCAGCTCCGCAGGCTGCGGTAGATATTGGTTCTCAGGTTCAGGGAGCCCCCATTCTATCTCCACATGTAGCCCCAGCAGTTCATGTTGCAGGTGGTTATGTTCCAGAGGTAGCGGGTGTTGTACCTCCGGTTGCTCAGGCTGGTCAGCCAGTCCAGGTAGCAGGTCAGGTTGATGATCCGGCAAGGTTGCATTATTTTACCCGACTTAGTCCTCCGAAGTTCTTTGGTCAGAAATCAGATAAGCTTAAGCCTCGTGAGTTTCTTGATCAATGTCAGCGTATTTTAGAGGCCCTTGGATATCTTGAGCAGTATGGAGCTGATTATACTGCCTTCCAGCTTGAGGGTCCGACTTTAGCTTGGTGGACCGCACTCCAATCAGCTAGGCAGGGCTTACCTAAGCTGACCTGGAGTGAGTTCTCCCATCGATTCATGGAGAAGCTTGTTACACTTTATGCACCTCCTTTACACACTAGAAGGGAGGGGGGTTGAATAGTGTCCTCCGATTTTCGTTCAAGAACCTTGTTCTCATGGAGAAGAACCTAGTTCTCAGATTTTCTCTCCTGCTGCCTGGAATACTGAACCACCAAGAACACCAGGATTTTTACGTGGAAAAACTCCTTGCTCAAGGGAGAAAAAACCACAACCCACACTCTGGGATTTTAGCACTGAATCCACTAACACAAGAGCAATGTTTCTGATTACAAACTCTGTAACCAAAGGGCTACACTCTAGACCCTGCTTACTACTCAAAGCTAAACTCTAGCTTCTAAGTAAATACATAATGGTTCACCTAATACATGTGCTTCTGAATAAGCTAATAGGTAAAACTATGAAAGATCTAATTTAAGCCAACTTGCAATTTGACGAACCTAGACAGAAAATCTAGTCTCGTTACTCTGCTTGCACACAAGTTATCTTCTGCTGATTACTCACGTAGAAAGATGCTGGATCGCCTTTGTATGCTCTCAACTCTCTATTTGTGAATAATCAATTTCGGCTGCTGCTGCTACTTGCATATATATGGGTCTTCTTAACCCTAGTAGAGTTCTACAAGGAATCCTTTTAATTAAGGCAAGTCAGGATTCCCAGTAACTCCTTTCCTTGTTGAAGTCCAACTCATTTTCACACTTCGCAGACACAGCCTGGACACAGCTTCTTTTAGTCTGACTAGGATGTATGGTCAATCACGCGCCACTACTCCTAGTTCCGCAGGGATTTGCGACCCGTACTCTTTTCGATCACCTGTGCCCTTCATTCTAAGGACCTGGTCCTTAGTGAGAGCCTATGACTCCTTCTTGTTTGTCATGCTTCAAAAACAGCTCTCAACAAATTCCCCCTTTTTGATGATGATAAAAAAATGTTGCCCAAGAACCTGAGTAGACAAAAATACCAGCAAACAAACAAAAAACAGTATATAAAAAAAAAACAGATGATGAATTAGTTCACAAACACTCCAAAATTTCCATCTTCCCCCTTTTGGCATCATGGAAAAGATTCGAATCCCTGCATGAACTTGCCAGTAAAACTTAGTCTAAAGCACAAGGCAACAAGTCAGTAATAATAGCACATATAAGCAAGAATAAGGGCCCAATCAGAACCAAAGACTAAAGTAGGAATCATGCATAAACATAAGGAAATTTAAAATCATCATCTAGGTTGTGTCAGCAGCACAACCCCAATATTTAGTACACAACAGAACAAATTGTCTTAAACATCCAACAACATGAAATCAGGAGATCATAAGAGAGGGTAGACAACAGGTGAAGAGAAGGAATTAGAGCAGAATGGGATAGGACAGGAGGATTCAAAGTTGAACATTGAAGTGTTTGAGAAGTGCCTCAAGTTGCTTCATATTTTTGGCCCTTTCCATCAACAACTCGGCCTCATACTTGTGGCAAGCTATCTGCAAATGATCAATTTCTTGATCCTTCAACTTCAGCTGTCTGTGGAGCTCTGTGTTTTCTTCATTCACCTCCAGGACATGCGTCTCCAGCTCCTTCACAGCATTAATGGACTCCTCGGGTCCATAATCCTCACTTTCCGCCTCCTGCTCTTGCTTGGCCTGCATGGGTCTCTTTGAAGCTCTGCTTTCTCTGAAGAAATCACAGTTTTTCAGCACATTAATCCCAAACATCTGGTGAATGGTTGGCTTCTTCCCAGCTTCTAAAGGGACCCCAAAGTGCTCTAGAACCTGCTGAATGATATAGGAATGAACAAGGGAGTGTGGCTTCTGCTCAGTATCAGCAATTCTTTTGATATGTCTAATTATCAGCCCAGGCAGGTTTATCTTTACTCCAATGTCCAGCAGATCTATAAAGGTTAGGTCCAAAGCACTGGCCTCGCAGTTCCTCTCTCCTCTTGGTAGAAGAAACCTGTGCACAAACTCAAAGAACAGTTGATGTGCAGGTTCCATTTCTTTCTTGTCTACCTTCCTCTCCTTTCTCAACTTGGGTTTCCCTGAGAATTTCTTGACAACAGCTAGAGGAGTGACTCCATCAGTCCTCTTTGGCCACTTGAGCTTAATGTACCTGCAATAACCTTCTGCAGGTATGTCAAGAATTATCCCAAGCTCAGGTCTCCCAAATTCAATCTCCACACCTTTCACAGTGGTGAACACCCTCCTAGCATTGACTCTGCAGTTCGTATAGAACTCTCTGACCTCTTCAGCATACAGCTTCCTGTCTTTGTTGCTAAACAAACCCAACCAGCCTTGGTGTCCAATCATTCTGAGTAATGGCTTCAAATGAAACTCTTTCTCATCATGCAGGATGCTGCCATGCAACACCTGATGTTTAGAGAAGAAAGCCACTCTGTTAGGTTCATCCTCACTCCCTCTTCTTCTTCTTCTTGTCTCAGCTTCACTGTCAGTATCTGAGTCACAAGGCTCAGCATAACTGCCTGCATCATCATCACTTTCCTCCTGGGTTTTCTCAGCTCTTCTTTCTTCCTCCTTCTTCCTTGCTTCTCTCTCTCTGACATTTGTCACTGTTCTCTCCAGCTTTCCAACCTTTTCCAATTGTTGTTTTAAAACAGACCTGGTGCCAACCCTTCTGGTCACAGGTTCAACCTTGTCAACACTGCCACTCTCATCACAATCTTCATCAACCAGCCTTGTCTTCAGCACTGGTTTTCCCCCTTTCACTAACCTTCTTCTCTTCTCAGGCTCCACTATATTTTCTTTCAGGAATACAACTTCCTCCTCCTCTTCCTCCCCTGCCAATTTTTCATCTTCTTCTCCAAACATCCTTTTTTCTTTTTGGTTCTTCAACCACTTTGGGAGTTTCTCTTAGTTCAGTCTTCTCCAACATTGCCTCCTTCTTTCCTTCTTCCTCAGAATCTGTCCAATCTATATCTGCATCATCAACCTCAGTTGAATTGGGCAAGCAACAGGCTCTTGCACCAAATTCTCTGGGGCTTCAGCAGATTCAAGTCCTCTACCGACTGGACTTTCTGGCACAGATTTTTCCTTAGCTCTCTCATCCCTATCATCCTCCTTGAACTTCTCTATTACTGTTTCTGCAACATTCAAACTTACACCAGACTCAACTACCACAGGCACATGCATTCCTTCTCTAAGTTCATCTCCTACATGATCACGCTCTGCCTCACATGAGTTCCCCCTATCTATTTGTTCAACATGCTCAACACCTATTATTTTTTCTAACCCAGACACTAGGGTTTCAGTTTCTGCCATTCTAGGGCTTTTCATATCTACTGAAGTAACAGGTGTAGATAAGATAGGAACGGGGATTACCTCATGTAGTGGTTGTGATGAACTTTGTGCGATGGGTGTGGTGGAAGTCGTCCTTAACCTCAACTTCTTTATCAGCTTTTTGTCCCCTTTTTGAAGAATTTTTGCTCGGGCCTTTGCAATCCTTTGGGCAAGCGTAGATGGTGGTGGTTTCTCAGACATCTTGATACGGTTTTTATGTATAGCCACATAGAGATAGACAGGATTTTCTGGTGTTAGGGTTTTGAGAGAATTTTGATTTTGGAAAGAAGAATTTAGAGGTCGGGAGGTAAGGTTAAGAGGGAAGGGGTTTCGGTGACTTGACAATGCCTTGGGAAGGCAAGGTTATAATGATAAAAAAAAGCAGCTTTTTGAAAATTTTTGAAAACCGGGAAGGGTTAAGAGTTTTGATGGTTATGGACTTAATTGAGTAGTGGGGTCCAAAAAATCAATTAAAATTCTACCCAGAAAGGAAAGTGTTCCTATAATTTTGGACAGTTATAAGAACATGGAGGATCTCCTTTGACACACGTGTGATTGAGAATTTTAATTCCGTTATGACTTTTAACATGTAGGGTAGTGTGAGTGTACCTGGACATGATTCCTCATGCTTTGACTGATTCCTTCTTAGTACATGGTAGGTTCTTCATGGGATCACATTATTCTTACTTGGTGCTAAAAACTGAACAGGTGTACTAACAAAAGTACCATGTTAGACTAAATATCAATTGACAAAATTCAAATATAGACAATCGAATACTCTACTAACCAATCATGAGGATTTTCCTGCTGGATCATCCGTGTATTTTGGTCATCCCTAATTCCAACCTGTTCCTCTCAAACTGTACTTTGTTCAAAGCTTTAGTAAAAATGTCAGCAATTTGATCCTCAGTCCTGCAAGAATTCATAGTGATTAGACCCTTTTCCACATTATCTCTCAAGAAGTGGTGTCTAATATCAATGTGTTTGGTTCTTTTATGTTGGACTGGGTTCTTGGCAATGTTCACTGCACTAGTATTCTCACAGAAAATTAGCACAGCTCCACACTTGATGCCGAAGTCCTCCAGTTGCTGTTTGATCCACAACAATTGTGAACAGCATAATGCAGCTGCTACATACTCGGCTTCAGCAGTTGATAAAGCAACAGAGTTTTGCTTCTTTGTAGCCCAGGAGATCAAACAAGGACCAAGAAAGTGTGCCATTCCTGAAGTGCTTTTCCTGTCCACCAGGTGACCTGCATAGTCTGCATCAGCAAAACCAATTAGTTCAAAAGTACCTCCTCTTGGGTACCAGAGACAGAGGTCCTGAGTTCCTTTCAAGTATCTCAGCATCCTCTTTACAGCTGTCAAATGTGATTCCTTGGGTTTGGACTGAAATCTAGCACACAGTCCTATACTGTATACAATATCAGGCCGACTGGCTGTGAGGTAAAGAAGTGATCCTATGATTCCTCTATATTTGGTCTCGTCTGTTGAAGGACCGAGTTCATCCATATCCAGCTTTGTCCCAGGTGCAATGAGAGTCGTCATCTCTTTTGCTCCTTCCATGTCAAACTTCTTCAGCAGTTCCTTGACATACTTCTGCTGGTGAATCATAGTTCCTTCAGGCATTTGCTTTATTTGCAATCCAAGAAAGAAATTCAGTTCTCCCATCATGCTCATTTCAAATTCATTTCCCATCAGATCAGCAAAGTCTTTGCATAGCCCCTCATCAGTGGCTCCAAAAATAAAATCATCAACATACACTTGAACCACCAACAGGTCCTTTCCTTTCTTTTTGAGGAACAGTGTGTTGTCAATTTTTCTTCTTAAGAACCCATTCTTCAATAAGAAACCTGATAGCCTTTCATACCAAGCTCTAGGGGCTTGCTTCAGTCCATAGAGAGCCTTGTCCAGTTTGTAAACATGATCAGGGAATTCATTATTCACAAAGCCTGGTGGCTGAATAACATAGACTTCTTCATTCAGGTATCCATTTAAGAAGGCACTCTTCACATCCATCTGATATAGTGTGAACTCCATGTATGTGGCAAAAGCAATTAGCATTCTGATAGCCTCCATCCTAGCCACAGGTGCAAAGGTTTCATCGTAGTCAATTCCTTCTTCTTGACTATAGCCTTGCACTACTAATCTTGCTTTGTTTCTGAATACCTATTTGGTTCCAATTATTGATCTGTCCTTCGGCTTAGGAATCAGATGCCATACTTTGCTTCTTTCAAATTGATGTAGTTCCTCTTGCATAGCCAAAATCCACTCTGGATCTTCTAGAGCCTCCTTCACGTTTTTTGGTTCAAGAGTTGAAAGAAACGCAAAGAAAGCACAGAAATTCTTCAAGGCTGACCTGGTCATGATTCCTGTATCTAGTTCTGACAGGACATTCTCCAAAGGATGGGATCTTTGGTATTTCCATGGCCTTAGTTTAACATGACTGGAAGAACTCACGTTATCATCCTGGTGAGTTTCTTCTTGACTTGCTGGATCATCAGCTTCAACAGCAGTTCCCCCTGTCAGATTTACCCCTTGTTCCAATACACTTGGATCTTCTCCTGATGTCTCCTTGTCTCCGGAATCTTCCAGTTCATGCACACCTTCTTCCCTGCTAAGCCCAATTTCTTGATCATCTATCTCACGTTCCTCCAGTGCCCTGTCTGATTCATCAAAGACCACATGCATACTTTCTTCCACTGTCTGTGTCCTTTTATTAAACACTTTATATGCCTTGCTCTGAGTCGAATAGCCAAGAAATATTGCTTCATCACTCGTAGCATCAAACTTTCCTAAGGGTTCTTTTCCATTGTTGTGCACAAAGCATCTGCACCCAAAAGGTCTTAGGTGAGCAATGTTTGGCTTTCTACCTCTGAGTAACTCATATGGAGTCTTGTCAAGAATTGCTCTGATTGAACATCTGTTCAGCAGGTAACATGCAGTATTTATAGCCTCAGCCCAAAAATTTCTTGCAAGACCACTTGACAACAGCATAGTCCTGGCCATATCTTCCAGAGATCTGTTCTTCCTTTCTACCACTCCATTTTGTTGGGGAGTTCTTGGAGCTGAGAAGTTATGATCTATGCTGTTCCTTGCACAATATTCAGAAAATTTCGAGTTTTCAAACTCAGTTCCATGATCAGATCTGATGCTGATAAGATCCAGACTTAACCTCTTCTGAACTACACCAGCCCAGTCTTTAAAGCTGTCAAAGGCTTCATCTTTAGTTGCCAAAAACAGAGTCCACGTGTATCGAGAGTAGTCATCAACAATTACAAACACGAATCTCTTTCCTCCTCTACTTCTGACTCTCATAGGTCCACACAGATCCATATGCAGCAGTTCCAGTTGTTTTGATGTGCTTACCACCTTCTTGGACTTGAAGGACGATTTCACATGCTTTCCCTTCACAGACGCATCACACATCTTAATGTTTTCAAATCTCTTACTTGGCAGTCCGCGAACCAGCTCCTTTGATACAAGCTTGTTCAGTTGTGAGAGACTTGCATATCCCATTCTTTTGTGCCACAGCTGAGAGTCACTCTCCTGTACATTTAGGCATGTAAGGTATTTTTCAGGTAATGACTTCAGCGATGCCTTGTAAACATTGTTCACCCTTTTTCCTTCCATTACAATTTCTCCACTCTGTAGGTTCTTCACAATGCATCCTACAGATGTGAACTTTACTTCATTTTCTCTGTCACATAGTTGGGAGATACTCAACAGATTGTGTCTAAGACCATCAACACAATAAACATTCTCAATGGCATGATCAAGAGTTCTCCCAATCTTTCCAATTCCAACTATTTGACCACTTTTTCCTCCTCCGAAGGCCACACTGCCTCCTTGAAATGCTGCAAGTGAGAAAAAGTTTCTTCTATCTCCTGTCATGTGCCTCGAACAACCACAGTCAAGAATCCAGCTTGGGTTGTTCTCCCTCACTCCAGCCTCTGCAGAGTGAGCGTCTTCAGTTCCATCTGTTGCCATGAGAGATGAGTCCTTCTTTTGAACATCATCTGTGTGCACCTCTTTCAGCCTTTCCCAGACTTCCTTGGCTGACTTACACTCAGAAATTTTAGCCAGCACTTCATAGGTAAGTCCTCTTTTCAAGTACCATTCAGCTTTGGCATTTGCCTGAAGCCAGTCAAGGTCTTGGGGATCCAGTTTTTCTACCTTCTTTGGAACTAAGACACCATTTGCAGCCCTCTTCACTGGGACGTGAGGTCCTCTTTTCACAATCAGCCAAAGACTATAGTCTGCAGCTTGCAAGAAGGTCTTCATCTGTTTCTTCCAGTTCCTGTAGTAGGTTCCGTTAAACACAGGGGGTTTTGACAGATCTCTTGCTCCTCTCATATCTCGAAGATCTTCTTCATCAGAGCTATTTTCTGACATACCTATCAGTGCCAGTGGTGAGTCATCTCCAGAATCCTTTTCATGATCGGATTCACTGTCAGTAGGTCCCCATGTGGCATATAATGCCTCCTTTCTCTTTCTTCTTTCTGCTCTGAAGTTTGGAGGTCGTCTTGACTTCCTTTTATCTTTATCAGCTTCCTTTGGTGTCTCCTTCTCCTTTTCCTTGGATGCTTTATTTTTCATCCATTCTATTTCCCACATAGGACAATCTACTACAGCATGATCCTTTTTGAAGCATTTGAAGCACCCTGAGTAGTCAGGACTGTCAACTATGTTCTTCCTGCTAGACCCCTCTTTTCCACCTCTCTTGAATCCCTTGAACCTTCCCAAATTCAGCTTCTGTCTTAAGGCACTCACCATTGCCGCTTCAACTGATTGAAGGTCAATAAACTCATCAGTTTCTTCAGTTGCTTCAAGAGCAAGGGTCTTGTCCTTCTTTACAAAAGGCTTAGCCTTTGAGTCTTTCATCATCTCACGAGTCTTCAAGCTTCCAACTAGTTCTTCAAGTTTGATCGATTTCAGTGGTCTGGATTCAATGATAGCAGTCAGTTTGGGTTCCCATGCTTCAGGCAGCACATTCAGGACTTTATCGACCATCTCTATTTCAGGCAATTCCATGTCCAGGGATCTCATTTCATTAGTGATGATCGTCAACCTCGTCATCATGTCCTGAATTGATTCTTTTTCACCCATGGTGAAAAGTTCAAATTGCCTTTTCAGCATTCTTCGCTTGGAATCCTTCACTTCAGTAGTTCCTTCATGTGCAACCTGCAGCGCATCCCATATTTCCTTAGCAGTCTTATAAGATGATACACGATTGAACTCTTCAGGGCCAAGACCACAAATGACCAGCCTTTTGGCTTTGTGATTTTTTTCAATCATCTTATAATCCGTTTCATTGAACTATTCTTTTGGTTTGGTGGGGATCAGATTTCCTTCAGACACTATCAGCCAGAGTTGATAGTCTTCAGCACATATGTAGTTCTCCATCCTGCTTTTCCACCAAGCATAGTATTGCCCGTTGAACTGTGGAGGTCTCTGAACTGACTGACCTTCAGTGATGGTAGGTGGTGCACTCATTGTGATCCTTCTTAAGGTGTTAACCTGTCACAAGAAGACCTGCTCTGATACCACTTGTTACACTTTATGCACCTCCTTTAGACACTAGAAGAGGGGGGGGGGGGGTTGAATAGTGTCCTCCGATTTTCGTTCAAGAACCTTGTTCTCCTGGAGAAGAACCTAGTTCTCAGTTTTTTTGTCTCCTGCTGCCTGGAATACTGAACCACACAAAACATACACACAAGAACACCAGGATTTTTACGTGGAAAAACTCCTTGCTCAAGGGAGAAAAAACCACAACCCACACTCTGGGATTTTAGCACTGAATCCACTAACACAAGAGCAATGTTTCTGATTACAAACTCTGTAACCAAAGGGCTACACTCTAGACCCTGCTTACTACTCAAAGCTAAACTCTAGCTTCTAAGTAAATACACAATGGTTCACCTAATACATGTGCTTCTGAATAAGCTAATAGGTAAAACTATGAAAGATCTAATTTAAGCCAACTTGCAATTTGACGAACCTAGACAGAAAATCTAGTCTCGTTACTCTGCTTGCACACAAGTTATCTTCTGCTGATTACTCACGTAGAAAGATGCTGGATCGCCTTTGTATGCTCTCAACTCTCTATTTGTGAATAATCAATTTCGGCTGCTGCTGCTACTTGCATATATATGGGTCTTCTTAACCCTAGTAGAGTTCTACAAGGAATCTTTTTAATTAAGGCAAGTCAGGATTCCCAGTAACTCCTTTCCTTGTTGAAGTCCAACTCCTTTTCACACTTCGCAGACACAGCCTGGACACAGCTTCTTTTAGTCTGACTAGGATGTATGTTCAATCACGCGCCACTACTCCTAGTTCCGCAGGGATTTGCAATCCGTACTCTTTTCGATCACCTGTGCCCTTCATTCTAAGGACCTGGTCCTTAGTGAGAACCTAGGAGTCCTTGTTTGTCATGCTTCAAAACCAGCTCTCAATAAAGCTTTTCCCTCGCAGCCAGCAGGATGAGAAGAGGAGACAGTTTGAGAGGATTGGACAGGGTAACCTGTCAGTCACAGAGTACGAGCTTTTGTTTTTAGAGATGTCCAGCTATGCTCCAGATCTCATGCAGGAGCCCTCTAAGAGGGTCAGACGTTTTATTGATGGACTTTCTCCTTATTTGCTGTCCCATATGGCTCGTGAGATTGAGGCTGGTACTCTATTTGATGTCGCTGTTGATATTGCCAGGAGGTATGAGGCCTATCATAGATTTGAGATGGAGGAGTTAGAGCGGGAGGGTAAGAGATATCGTCGTCCAGGGCATTCTAGTACCTCGTATGGAGGTAGGAGTTATCAGCAGCAAAGTAGGCCTCCTGTCAGACCAGCTCAGTTTCCAGCGCGTGGTTCTCAGAACGCGCCTACTTCTTCTCAGGGTCAGTTTGGGTTTCGCCCGCGAGATCAGTCTCAGTTTGATCAGCGTAGATTTTCTCCAGGGTGCTTTATCTATCAGGATCTAGGGCATCATAAGAAGTATTGCCCTTATCTCCATCAGTAGGGTAGTAGCCGCCCTTTCCCTCGCCTTCCAGCACCTATGCAGCAGCAGCCTCAGGGTGCCCCTTCAGGGTCTCAGCCAGCTAGAGGTGCACCACCATCTGGTAGAGGTCGTGGGCGTGGTCCTAGTGGTCCCTCTAGAGGTGGTCGTCAGTGTAGCGGCTCAGCTCAGCCGCCGAGACAGCTATATGCACTACTGGCCAAGCAGGATGCCGAGGCATACCCAGCTGTTGTTACAGGTATTTTATTTATTTGCAGTCGAGATGCATATTCTTTGGTGGATCCGGGGTCTACATATTCATCTCCTTATTTTGCTTCGGGTTTTCATGTTGATTATATGCGTCTTCGTGATCCATTCTGTGTTTCTACTCCTATTGGAGACATTATCATTGAGGATCGAGTTTATCCAGCTTGTACCATATCTTTTGGGGGTCGTGAGACACTAGTAGATCTTCTAATTCTAGATATGGTCGACTTTGATGTTATTATTGGCATGGATTGGCTGGCGTCGTGTCATGCCACATTAGATTGTCATGCCAAGTCTCTTCTGTTGTCTCTTCCTTGTTCAGCACCGGTGGTGTGGCAGGGCTGTTATTTGCCACCCAGGGCGCATGTTATTTCTTTCCTGAAGGCAAAACAGATAATGGATAAAGGGTGTTCAGCATATCTTGCCATGGTTCGAGATACCACTATGGAGATTCCATCTCTTGATTCTATTCCTGTCGTTAGGGAGTTCCCTGATGTGTTTCCAGATGATTTGCCAGGACTTCCTCCTGATCGAGAGATTGAGTTTGGCATTGATATAGTGCGGGGGACTCAGCCTATTTCTATCCCTCCTTATCGCATGGCCCGTCCACAGTTGAAGGAGCTGAAGGAGCAGTTGCAAGATTTGCTTGATAAGGGGTTCATTAGGCCGAGTATTTCTCCATGGGGTGCTCCTGTTCTATTCGTGAAAAAGAAAGATGGGACTATGCGAATGTGTGTTGATTATAGTCAGCTAAATAAGGTCACCATCAAGAATAAGTATCCCTTGCCTCGTATTGATGATTTGTTTGATCAGTTGCAGGGTGCCAAATTTTTTTCTAAGATCGATCTGCGATCTGGTTATCATCAGCTAAAGATTCGTGAGTCAGATATCTCGAAGTTTGCTTTTAGGACTCGTTACGGCCATTATGAGTTCCTAGTTATGTCTTCTGGGCTGACTAATGCCTCTGCAGCCTTTATGGATCTCATGAACCGGGTGTTTAAGCCATTCCTTGATTCATCTGTCATTGTCTTCATTGATGACATTCTTATTTATTCTCGTAATCGCGAGAAGCATGATTATCATCTGAGGGTGGTTCTTCAGACCCTCCGTGATCGTAAGTTGTATGCCAAGTTCTCGAAATATGAGTTTTGGCTTGATTCTGTGGCATTTTTGGGTCACGTGGTATCTAGTGAGGGTATCTAGGTTTATCCGAAGAAGATTGAAGCAGTGCAGAAATGGCCTCGTCCTACCACTCCGACGGAGATTCGCAACTTCCTTTGATTGGCAGATTATTATCGGAGGTTTGTGGAAAAGTTCGCTACTACTGCAGCTCCTCTGACTCGCCTGACGGAGATGGCGGTTCAGTTTCGATAGTCCGATGAGTGTGAGGCCAGCTTCCAGAAGCTTAAGGCCTTATTGACTTCAGCTCCAGTGTTATCCCTTCCTTCGGGCACCGGTGGATTCGTAGTTTATTGCGATGCATCTCGTGTGGGCCTTGGTTGTGTTCTTATGCAGCACGGGAAGGTAATTGCTTATGCTTCCAGACAGTTGATGCCGAATGAGAAGAATTATCCGACTCACGATTTAGAATTGGCAGCTGTGGTCTTTGCTCTGAAAATATGGAGGCATTATCTTTATGGCGAGCCTTGTGAGGTGTATACGGATCATAAGAGTCTGCATTATCTTCTCTCTCAGAAAGATTTTAACGGCCGACATCGGAGGTGGCTTGAATTGATTAAAGATTATGATCTCACTATCTGCTATCATCCTGGGAAGGCGAACGTGGTAGCAGATGCTTTGAGCAGGAAGTCCATGGGCAGCATGGCTTTTCTTTATGCTGATATGAGACCATTGGCCCGAGAATTGCAGTCCTCGGCGACTCTGGCGTGAGATTTCTTCTCCCATACTCCAGTCGAGTCTTAACGTGTATTGCAACTCAATCTTCCTTTGTCAATCAGATTAAGGGAAGACAGTTCGAGGATCCTCATCTGCAGGAGTTGCGTGTTCGTGTCCTAAGTGGAGGAGTTCCCTCCTTCGAGCTTGATTCAGATGGAATTCTTCGGTTTAATGGTCGACTCTGTGTTCCTGATGTTGGACATTTGAGGCAGTCAGTGCTCGGTAAAGCTCATAACTCGCGTTATTCCATTCATCCTGGTATTACAAAAATGTATCAGGACCTCCGAGAGCTATACTGGTGGAAGGGGATGAAGAGAGATGTATTTGATTATGTATCTCGTTGCTTGAACTGTCAACAGGTTAAATTCGAGCACCGGAGACCAGCAGGGTTAGCTCAGGCAATACCCATTCCCTAGTGGAAGTGGGAGCATATCATGATGGATTTTATAGTTGGTCTGCCAAAGACCCTGCGGCGCCACGATTCTGTCTGGGTCATTGTCGACAGACTGACTAAATCAGCTCACTTTATCCCTGTAAAGACTACTGATTCAGCTCAGAGACTGGCTCGGATTTTCATTCAGCAGGTGGTTAGATTGCATGGTACTCCTGTATCTATTATCTCAGATCGTGGTTCCCAGTTTACCTCTCAGTTCAGGCAGTCTTTTCAGAGAGAGTTGGGGACCCTGGTTCAGCTTAGCACAGCATTCCATCCTCAGACTGATGGTCCGTCCGAGCGGGTTATTCAAATTATGGAGGACATGTTGAGAGCTTGTGCACTTGACTTCGGGGGTTACTGGGATGATCATTTGGCGTTAGCAGAGTTCTCTTATAACAATAGCTACCAAGTCTTCTATTCAGGTGGCTCCATTTGAGGCCTTATATGGTCGTCGATATCGTTCTCCTATTGGCTGGTTAGAGTCTCGAGATGTCGAGGTGATGATTTCAGATATGGTTCGTCATACTCTTGATGTTGTTCGTGTTATTCAGGATCGTTTATGGACCGCCCAGAGTAGGCAGATTTCATATTCGAACCGGAGGAGCTGAGAGTTAGAGTTTGAGGTCAGGGACATGGTATTTCTGAAAGTGTCACCGATGCGAGGTGTAAAGAGATTTGGTAGGAAAGGAAAGCTTAGTCACAGGTTCATTGGCCCTTTCCGTACCGAGAAGCGTATTGGTAAGGTAGCTTATCGGTTCGTCTTGCTAGCTTCTATGCCAGTGCACCCAGTTTTCCATGTATCGATGCTCCGGAAAAGTATTCGAGATCCTTCCAAAGTAATCGAATTAGATCCTGCTCAGCTAGATGTGAACCTGGCTTACGAGGAGTTCCCAGTTGCTATAGTTGCGCGTGATGTCCAGAAACTTCGTTCGAGGCAGATTCCGATGGTTCGAGTACGATGGAATAATCGTCCACGTGAGGAGGACACTTGGGAGCTTGAGTCCAGTATGCGTGAGAGGTATCCTTACCTCTTCGACGATTCACGTTCGAACTTGATCTTTAAAGCCGAAAAGTTCTTATCATTGTATATGGTTTTGATTTCGTAGTAAATGTCATTGAAAAATTGGTGTAAGCATTCTCATTAGAGGTGTGAAATCTATTTTAGACTCTTGCTCGTTCGAGGACGAACGAGAGTCTAAGTGGAGGAGAATAAAACGACTTCGGTCAGTCGTTTCGGAATTTGACTCCGATTGGCGTGCCGATAATTTTAAAATATTCATAAGGTCTATTAGGACCTGTATGTAAAATTTGAGCTAAATCAGACCTCGTTTGGTAGGCATCGGAAGAAGGTTTCAGTTTTTTATTGTCGATAAATATTAAAAAGAGATTTTTGAGCTCAGTTTTGGCGAATGAGCTCCGATTCGAAATCCGAAAGCGCCGTTAGGTTCGTATGATTATTTGTGACTTTTGTGATTTTTCGAAAGTAAATTTCGATATTGTTCGGCTAGTTTCCGCTAAAATGCCGAAAGTTAAATAATTTGACATTTTTCCTTTAAATTTGCATCTTGAGTTTCGGGCGTCCGATTTGAGATCCGTCTTCGCAAGTATGTTACATATATTTTGTATAACTTACTTGAAAAATTTGGGATCATTTCGACTTCTCTAGGGTTCTATTTTAATTTTAATCGTCGTAGCGATTTTATTATAAAAAAAATAATAAATTGATGATGTCGGTTGCTAAGGGATTTAATCCCTTAGTAGTAAGTAGTCACGAGATACAACAGAAACATACAACTTAGACAAGAGAAAGGAAAAATTACGAAAGAAAAGGGGAAAAAAGAAAAAAAGGAGTGGAAAAATAGTGGAATTTCTACCCCAAATCTTCATGTAATGATGTTCACTCATTATCTTAGCTTAGTACGTATGTTTGAATATATTTTTACGGTAAAAATAGGGATATTAGACATCGCCCTAATGACTTGAATTGATAATTTAAAGAGACAATTGGACCCCGATGATGGAAATGATTATATATTCGTACTAAGTGAGTTATGGGCAACATATAAATGTAATTTATTTAGGGTTTGGTTATGGGACTTTGAACCCTGTTTATAAGCCTGGCCTTCGTATTGCGTATGCGAATAGGGTATCAGGTTCTTAACTGGATTGCCCTAAGACATAAGAAATGAAGCCTTTAGCTTTATTTGATATAATTTTTCTGCTTATTGAATAGAGCGGGATCGTTTGGCAGTTAATCCAAAGGAAAAAGCAGTTGTTGAATAATAGGGCTAGCTTTGGAATACAGTAAGTGTTTATATCTATTTCTTTGGAGGCACTTGGCCTTGTGGATTTTCTACCATGTGTTCCTTACGTGTGTAGCTGCCGATAGGCGTACTCATTATGCCTTAGCTTTGGATTTACATTCTATATTATATGTTATGTCCTGTTATTGGTATTGCATTGAGAATCTGAGTATTGTACTTTGGCTTTGAGTTGGCATCTACTTCCCGGCTGTCAATGAGAGTCTCGCGTCGGTGAAGGGTTATTATTGCATCACATTGCATTCAGATGCATTACATTGCATATCGTACTGAGTGCAGGAGTATTCCGTCTCATCTTTACATTTTATCGGAGCAGGAGGATTCCTCTCCATTGCATCATATTGAGGGTAGGAGGATTCCGCCCTCGGAGCAGGAGAATTCCACTCCATTGCATCATATTGAGGGTAGGAGGATTCCGCCCTCGGAGCAGGAGGATTCCGCTCAATTGCATCATATTGAGGGTAGGAGGATTCCGCCCTCGGAGCAGGAGGATTCCGCTCCATCGTATCATATTGAGGGTAGGAGGATTCCGCCCTCGGAGCAGGAGGATTCCGCTCCATTCATTTGGCACATGTGATCCTTTGCATCTCATTTCATTTCATCTCATTTCATTTCATCTCATTTCATATCATTTCATTTCATCTCATTCTATTTCATTACATACTATTGTGTAGATTTTCTATACATGACTACTGTTCTGCTTATATGTGCATTGCTTATTTGATGATTGTTGTTTGGTTCCGTTTCCCTGACTAGCGTATCTATTTTTCGAGGTTTCTAGTTTGTTTGCACTTATTGAGTCCTTATGACTCACCCCCTATTTGTCCTTGTATTTTCTTTTCGTTCGGCAGATTCTGCTCCAGGACCCAGCCAGTCGCGCCGTGATTAAGGAGTAGTACGTTCTCAGCTGTCTACGGTGAGCCATCTTGTTCATTGCGGCCACCAACTTCAGATATTACAGTTTTCCTTACTTTTACTCCCTTCGGGAGGTGCGTATATCTTTTGGCCTTCTTAGATGTCTGATCTGAAAATCTTTAAAACTGTGTTTTTCTGGGTAGTTATTTGTATTATTCAGACAGCTTGTATATTTGTCTATCCTTGAAAGTTCTCTTATCTTGTTAAAGTTTGGTTCATTTTCATTTCAATGTAACTCTTCACAATTTATATCGATTCAGTCAATAGGGTTCGCCCGACAGGTTTAGGGGAGGTGGTCGGGTGCCCGTACGGCCTAACCGAAAATTCGGGTCGTGTCAATCTATCTGCGGATTTGTTATGTCATCCAGTCGTCTCATCTTGTTATCCGTTTAACATGTTTATGTTATCAGTTTATCTGGGTCTCCATTCCCGTGTATAGTATAGTGCTGGTTCTGTTTTTGCGAATAATCCAGTTTCAGGGGAAACTCTGCCGAAAATTTTATAGAAATTCAAAGAGTTGGACAAATTCTGAGTTCTAGGTTGTCTTTATAATTCTATCCAGAGTTTTCTTATCATTCCTTTGAGTCCATATCTATAGTTGCCACATGTGTTATGCCTCATACATGGTTATGCTTATATTGTGATCATGTTATGTGTGATTTGGAGTCCCCCATAGAGGCTGGACATTAGACACACAGTCCGGTCGCGTGTGATACTGACACGACCCAGAATCCGGCTAGGCCGTGCGGGCACCCGACATCCTCCCCTAGACCTGTCGGGCGAACCCTTACCAATTAAATTAGGTAAATAAATATAATAATTCATAAATAAGGACAAGACTTAAAAAACACACAGACATATTGATACTTCTAAGCTGTACGAAAGAAAATTACAGCTAACTACCCAATATACTAAGTTTAGGGCTATCCAGACTAGACATCTAAGAGTACAAAAGAAGACAAATACCTCCTGAAGGGAGCAAAATGCAACTTAAATAAAAACCAATAAACTGGTGGCCATACGGAATAAAAGCTGGCTCACCCTGACAGCTGAAGTCGTCTTCGCTCCTTCACAACGTGGCAAACTCAATCCTGGAGTGAACCTGCCGAAACGAAATAGATAGACAAGAAACAAACAACAAACAAGGGTGAGTCAAAAGGACTCAATAAGTGGGGCAGACTAGCCACCTCAAAGAATAGGATAGCTAGCCAGGAAGAAAAGAAACAGACAAACAAAATTTCTCTTATTTAAATTATGAAAAGGCAGAGCCAGATAATAACTAGAAACAAGTATGGAATCACAAATTCATCAACAACCAGGAACGTAAGATAGCCAGAACATATAGGAACCTGATACCCTATTCGCATACGCAATACGCAGGTCAGGCCTTTGTACAGGGTTTAAGGTCAAGTAACCAAACCCTAAATAAATTACATTTATATGTTGCTCATAACTCACTAAGTACGAATATATAATCAATTCCATTATCGGGGTCCATTTGACCCTTTAAACTATTAATTGAACTTATTAAAACGATTGCTAATATCCCAATTTTTACCGTAAAAATATATTCAAACACACGTAATATGCTAAGATAATATACTAGGATCATTACCTGAATGTTTCAGGGTGAAAATTCTACTTTTCTCCGGTCCCTTTTCTTATTTTCCGGCATTTTTCTTCCTAGTCTATCTCATTTTCTTTCTGCATTTCTTTTCATTGTATTCTCTGCTTACGTTCGTTACTCATATTATGATTTTCCTTAGGAATCCCCCCACCGCCTAACTCATCATTTTGTTTCTTTTGTCCTTTTCCTTTTTTTTTTTTTTCTTTTATTTAATTTTCTTTTCGCGGCAAAAATTAAAACAGTCCCCTACGATATTCGAATTAATTCTAACTTTTGCATACCAGTTATACAAAATATATGTAACATTCTCATGAAGGCAGATCTCAAATTGGACTCCCGAAACTCAAGATGCGAATTTAAATACAAAAAGTCAAATTATTTAACTTTCGGCATTTTAGCGGAAACTAGCCGAACAACATGAAAATTCACTTTCGAAAATTTAAAAAAATCACAAATAATCATACGAACCTAACGGCGCTTTCGGATTTCGAATCAGAGCTCATTCGGCAAAACCGAACTCAAAAATCTATTTTTAAGATTTATTGCCAATAAAAAGTAAAACCTTCTTCCGATGCCTACCAAACAAGGTCTTATTTAGCTCAAATTTTACAGACAGGTTCTAATAGATATTACGAATATTTTAAAATTATCGGCACGCCAATCGGAGTCCTAACTTCCGAAACGACTGGCCGAGGTCGTTTCATTCTCCTCCACTTAAATTCTCGTTCGTCCTCGAACGAGCCTAAATCTAAAGGAAGATTTACACAGATAACAAGAGAACTTGCACAATCTTCATAAACTACTCCACGGACATTATCTCATAATTACAGAATCAGAGTTATAACACGCACATCAAACTCTTGGATAGAAACATAGCTGGATAATATGATAACGTCATTGCCCAGCTTATTCTGACTAAGCTGATCCTTCCTCGATCACGTGAAAAGAGTTCTACATGTTTGAAACAAAAATACACGGAACTCTGGATGGATTAACATGATTCCACTGACAATTACTTCTTCGATATACCTTTCGATATAGAACAGGTCGATGGAACTAAGAATTAGCTCACGCTTGATACAATAGGGGAAGCTTTTGAAGTACCTTGTCACTACTCACTATAAAAGATTTGATGCAAGCTATATTATTTTTACGAATGCACTATGAAACATCTTAGTTGACTTTAGTGTTGTTCCGCAAGTTCCTTGTGGGAATGTAGTTACTCATATCCTAATGTATGTCAAAGGTTCATCTGAACAGGGTCTATCGTATAAGGATAAGGATCATATAACTACTACCGGATAGTATGATGTAGACCAAGAATGATCTTCAGACTGAACATCTACCTCAGGGTATTGTCTTTGAATTGGAATTGTTATGACTTGAAAAAGTAAATATAAAAGAGACATGTAGTTGGACCATGAGCTGAGGCAGAATACCAGCAACAAGGTTGATTACATGAGCACTTACAACGCTAAAGTAACCTCTCAAGGAGTTGAGGTGTGAAGGAGATATACCAATGATGGATGGACGACAAGCTGCACTAGACCTTTAACTCTAAATTTTCATGAAGTAAAACAACGTCAGTATGAAGATCCAGTTCTAGTTGAATGCGGACAGATGGTCAGAAGAAAACTGGAGTCATCATACAGGGTTACTACTGACGGCGTTCTTATGTATAAAGATAGACTTTGTGTTCCTGATGTTACAGATTTAGTTTATGATAGAGGCACATTATTCCAAATACATTGTTCATCCAGGTTCGACTAAGATGTACCATGATCTTAAGCAGATTTCTTAGTGAGACGGAATGAAGTGTGACATAGCAGAATTTGTGGCTCAATGTTCTAATTGCCAGCAAGTTAAAGTCGTGTCATCTTTCCAGACTTTATGTTTTCAGCAGATAGGTACGCATATATGATCAAGTTGCCAGCTTATCTCTGTCATTAATAGATTATTAGTGGGTTTAGCAATGATCTATACTCATTGTAGATTTCTGCCGGGACCTTACTTTGGGTCGTGAGAAAAGTGGTATCAATACCTCATAGATTTAATATTACCATTCAGTATTTGGAGGAAGACTCCTCCACTTAAAGCACAAACTCATGCAGCCATTTGAATAGGAATAACCATCCTCGTACAGTCTGCTGGACTAAAGAAGATTTAGCTAAAAGCTGAACGTAGGCAGACCTAAGCTACCAACTACCCTTTCGAGTTGCCCAACAGCTGCAACTCTCAAGTTCACAACTCCATACCTTTGCCGTAAACACCACCGCCTTGATGGATGGTACTTCTATATAAAAATTTCGGCAGAGTTTCCCCTAAAACTGGATGATCCGCAAAAACAGAACCAGCACTATACTATACATGGGAATGGATACCCGGAAAAACTGATATCCAAAACAGTAATATGCTTACCCGGCTACAATAACATGTACTCTGGCTCAACACAGAGAACTTCACAAGCGGCTACCAATCTCCCAAGCTCACTACTGCCGGACGAAGAAGAAATGGAAATGGATCGAGGATGAAATAATTAGAGCTTCAGGAAGTTCATCTTCTTATTTGCTTGGCTACCAAAGCTAGACTACTTCCGAATCAGGCGATCCAAAGAATCACAATCGAAGAGATAGACATTAAATAAGCTTTATAGAAAAACAACCATACCAATTTAACCTCCCAATAAGAAGGAAACTCTGATAATTTACCAGAAAATCCTTTTATAACCCAGATAAGCTCATAGGATAACATGACTTTACTAACGTTTTGAACCAAGAGGAGATACGTAGATCGAATATTACTTACTAATCACTTTGCATCGGAAAAGATGATAACACTTTCTGATGGTGACGAATAAGAACCCCACCATCCTATCAACACTGAATTCCAACGAGAGATAGACTGACTTGACATAATAAGAGAAAGTGGTACAAAAGGATGCCAAGCAGGCAATACCGACACTCTCTCTCAAATTTCTCACATTTAACCAGATAAACTAGTACGACCTCACAAATGCCAGGAATAAATCATTCCAAAAGCTCATCCCTTGACCGCAATAAATTTTTAATCAAAACGACATTAAAAAAACCATGGAAACATAATAGGACACCTCATATCTAGATCGACCGGAAGAATCAAATATTACTCGCTTATATTGGAAGAAGAAATGCATGGGTGTACTATATCAGATACCTCAGCATCCTACCAGACTGGCAGTTCATAGAACTGCCTCTGCAGCTGTGCTGAGCCACTACCCTGATAATCACCTTCTGAAGAACCACTACCACAACGCTCTCGACCTCTACTGCATTGTGACATTTCTCTGGTTGATTGAGATCTAAATAGAATCCCCGATGATTGGGCAGGTGCCTGAGGGCGAGAGAAAATACGACTGCCTACTTGCCGAAGTAAGGGAAAACTTCCCAAAGGATAACCAGACTCATGACAATGATAACATCTTTAAGCTAAAAATGGATGTTGGATAAACTGCTAATAGCCATGAAGAGAAGACTGGGTCTGATCTTTGACAGACTACTGCGCACTCTAAGAATCTCGCGCCACAAGCTAAGATAACCTGGCAGGTGACCTCCCAAAATAATCAGAACTCTTACCTCCAAATGAGGTACCATGGTTGCCCACTAGGGCCACGGGGTCTCTTGCTCTCCCGTTCTAACTCTTCCCGCTCTAACTTATAGTATGCCTCGTACCTTCGAACAATATCAACAACGACATCAAATAAAGTCCCAACCTCGATTTCTCGAGCCATCTGGGATGTCAAGGAAGGAGAAAGGTCACCAATAAATTTTTGAACATTCTCGGAAGGCTCATGGACTAGTTCTAATGCATATTCAGCCATTCTATACAATTCAATCTCATATTCTGAAACACCAACAGTCTATCCGACAGGGCTACCCTGTCCAATCCACTCAAACTGGCAACACTTTTCATCTCGCTCGCTACTCGAAAGGAAATTTTCCACGAATCTAGGAGAAAAATCGAACCAAGTTAGCTAATAAGAGAGCGGCCCACCAATTCAAGGCTGGACCCCTGAAACTGGAAAGTAGAATAATCAACACCATACCGCTCGATATAATCAAGAGCCTGAAGGATACGCTGACATCATTTTATTTTAAAAAAAAATCACGAGGTTTATCTGATGTATTGCTTAAGAATATCGGAAGGTTCAACCGCGTAAAATAATGCAACCTCTTTGGGCGCTCAGATCTAACCGTTACCTCCGCTGGCTAACCAGCCAGAACAATTGGTGGCGCAACACATGCTGCATTTGGAACATATTTTACTAGGGCAATATTAAGAACTGGAATAAAAGTTCCCTGACACCGAGCATCTGTACCTGCGGCAACCTGATAAGCTGCCTAGCAAATAATAGGTTTTTGCGGTATCTGCGTCACCAAGATTCTCGTAAAAGCATCGTAGAGATCCAAGGGAACTACAAGGCCCTGTTCCCTTGCCCATCGGGAGCTCGTACAGCTGGGACCATCGTAACTAGATCGCCGGCACGATAAAAAACTCTCGGGGATTCGCCAGTGCTAGCCCCACGCTAGACTACTTCGTCTTGAACTCATACTGTTTGCTGATTTGTCACACGAGGGTTTCACAATTACCACGAAGGAATTAACGAAAATATTTTTACATCCTAGACCGATGCACGATCAGAAAAAAAAGGAAGTGAAACCTCCTAAATGCCACCATAGCCTCTCGTAGATAAGTACGGACGTCTACGTACCCATCAGCGAGACTCTACTAGACACTGTCTTAGTCTGGATAGATTCTAAATCGGGCTCTGATACCAACTGACACGACCCAGAATCCGGCTAGGCCGTGCAGGCACCCGACATCCTCCCCTAGACCCGTCGGGCGAACCCTTACCAATTAAATTAGGAAAATAAATATAATAATTCATAAATAAGGACAAGACTTAAAAAACACACAGACATATTGACACTTCTAAGCTGTACGAAAGAAAATTACAGCTAACTACCCAACATACTAAGTTTAGGGCTATCCAGACTAGACATCTAAGAGTACAAAAGAAGACAAATACCTCCTAAATGGAGCAAAATGCAACTGAAATAACAACCAATAAACTGGTGGCCATCCGGAATAAAAGCTGGCTCACCCTGACAGCTGAAGTCGTCTTCGCTCCTCACAACGTGGCAAACTCAATCCTGGAGCGAACCTGCCGAAACAAAATAGATAGACAAGAAACAAACAACAAACAAGGGTGAGTCAAAAGGACTCAATAAGTGGGGCAGACTAGCCACCTCAAAGAATAGGATAGCTAGCCAGGGAGAAAAGAAACAGACAAACAAAATTCTTCTTATTTAAATTATGAAAAGGCAGAGCCAGATAATAACTAGAAACAAGTATGGAATCACAAATTCATCAACAACCAGGAACGTAAGATAGCCAGAACATATAGGCATCCCGAACACATCAACAATGAGAAATTCATCCTGTTGCGGCGTGCAACCCGATCCATATACTCATCCTGTTGCGGCGTGCGATCCGATCCGTATATTTATACTGTTGCGGCGTGCAACCCGAGATACGAGCCAGAAATATATAGGCAAACTGAGATACGGTATACATACCGCATATATAAAACACAACACGATAGTCACACAATAGTCAGCACGCAGTGCAATGAAATGGGATGAATGCAATATGATGCAATGGTGTCACATGTGCCAAATAGATAGAGCGGAATCCTCCTGCTCTGGGGGCGGAATCCTCCTACCCTCAATATGATGCAATAGAGCGGAATCCTCCTGCTCCGAGGGCGGAATCCTCCTCCTTCAATATGACACAATGGGGCGGAATCCTCCTGCTCCGAGGGCGGAATCCTCCTACCCTCAATATGATGCAATGGAGCGGAATCCTCCTGCTCCGAGGGCGGAATCCTCCTACCCTCAATATGATGCAATGTGCATACGAATGCAACATGATGCAATAATAACCCATCACCAGCGCGGGACTCTCATCGACAGCTGGAAAGTATATACCAACTCACAACCAAAGTACAATACTCAGATTCTCAATGCATTACCAATAACAGGACATAATATATAATATAGAATATAAATCAAAAGCTAAGGCGTAATGAGTACGCCTATCGGCAGCTACACACGTAAGGAACACGTGGTAGAAAATTCATGAGGCCAGGTGCCTCCAAAGAAATGGATATAAACACTTACCTCTTCCAAAAGTTAGCATTGCTAATCAATAACCGCTTTTATCCTTTGGTTCCATTGCCAAACGATCCCACTGTGTTCAATAAGCAGAAAAATATATCACATTAGGCTAAAGGCTTCATTCCTCACATCTTAGGGCAATCCAGGTAGGAACCTGATACCCTATTCGCATACGCAATACGCAGGTCAGGCCTTTGTACAGGGTTTAAGGTCAAGTAACCAAACCCTAAATAAATTACGTTTATATGTTGCTCATAACTCACTGAGTACGAATATATAATCAATTCCATTATCGGGATCCATTTGACCTTTTAAACTATTAATTGAACTTATTAAAACGATGTCTAATATCCCAATTTTTACCGCAAAAATATATTCAAACATACGTAATAAGCTAAGATAATATATTAGGATCATTACCTGAATTTTTCAGGGTGAAAATTCTACTTTTCTCCGGTCCCTTTTCTTATTTTCTGGCATTTTTCTTCCCCGTCTATCTCATTTTCTTTCTGCGTTTCTTTTCATTGTATTCTCTGCTTATGTTCGTTACTCATATTTTGATTGTCCTTAGGAATCCCCCCACCGCCTAACTCATCATTTTGTTTCTTTTGTCCTTTTTTTTTTTTGTTTTCGTTTATTTAATTTTCTTTTCGCGGCAAAAATTAAAACAGTCCCCTACGATATTCAAATTAAATCTAACTTTTGCATACCAGTTATACAAAATATATGTAACATTCTCACGAAGGCGGATCTCAATTGGACTCCCGAAACTCAAGATGCGAATTTAAATACAAAAAGTCAAATTATTTAACTTTCGGGATTTTAGCGGAAACTAGCCGAACAACATCAAAATTCACTTTCGAAAGTTTACAAAAATCACAAATAATCATACAAACCTAACGGCGCTTTCGGATTTAGAATCAGAGCTCATTCGGCAAAACCGAGCTCGAAAATCTCTTTTTAATATTTATTGTCAATAAAAACTGAAACCTTCTTCCAATGCCTACCAAACGAGGTCTGATTTAGCTCAAATTTTACAGACAGGTTCTAATGGATATTACGAATATTTTAAAATTATCGGCACACCAATCGGAATCCTAACATCCGAAACGACTGGCCGAGGTCCCTTCAGATACTACCCGTCTGGGGGAAACAGCCCCTCTGGTTCAGGCGGGAGTTGAAACACCTAGTGTGACCGGGTGTCATTCACACACTCTAATCAGAGAGAGTAGATATTACTGGTTGGGGGGGACATAACCCATAACACCTGCCAGGTTTGTTATATACGCGTATATAGCTACAGTATGCACTACATGATTATACATGAGGCTAGTTCAGGTTTTCAGTTACCTGATTTGGGGGGATACAACCCATAACACCAGACAGGTACTAGTTCAGGTTTTCCGTTACCTGATTTGGGGTGATACAACCCATAACACCAGACAGGTACTAGTTCAGATGTTCAGTTACCTGATTTGGGGGGATATAGCCCATAGCATCAAACAGGTACCAGTTCAGATAACAGTCCAGTTTTAGCTCAGTACCAGTTATCAGTTCTCAGTTATCAGCCACCAGTTCTTAGCGTCAGTATCAGTCGACAACTATCAATTCCAGTTTCTAGTAAGCAGTTATAAGTTATATTACAGTTATTTATCAGTATAGCTCAGCTCAGTCTTCAGTTCCAGATTCCGCTAGACTTCAGTTTATATTCAGATCATGTTTAGTAAGTCTTCAGATTTCAAGATATATTGCTATGCTCCAGCTCATATTTACATATTTATATTCCAGCCTTACAGTTTCTTTCAGCTATGATATATTATATGCTCATGCCTTACATACTTTGTACATATCGTACTCACGCCATTTTCTGGGGCGCTGCGTTTTATGCCGCGCATGTGGCAGATAGATCAATGCTTGGACCACGTTAGTAGGCCACCTATCAGCTATTAGAGTCACTCAACTTACTCTCGGAGTTACTTATCTTTTGGTATGTTTACAGTCAGCCAATTTGGGTATGGCGGGGCCTTGTCCCGTCCTTTGTATATTTAGTTCAGCACTCTTAGAGGCCTGTAGATGTGTCCCTGCGTGGTGCAGTCAGTATATTATGTATGTCAGCTTATTTTAGCCTTGTCAGCTTTTTTCATTGCATAATTCTTATCGGCTAGGTTTATGTTTATTCCGTTTATCAGTTATATTCGCGGTTAGCAGATTATCAGCAGGATTAGTGATGATTGACACTTAGTGTTGGCCATCCGTCGCGACCCTAGGTTGGGTCGTGACAAAGTGGTATCAGAGCAGTTCAGTCCTAGGGTGTCTACAGGCCGTGCCTAGTAGAGTCTTGTTCAGGAGTATGTTGCACGCCATACTTTTGAACTGGATGCTACAAGGCACTTCACACAGTTGTCTTTCTTTCTTCTCTAGATCGTGCGATAGAGCTATGATTATAGAATTCTAATCTCTAACAATAGTGTTTTCAGCAAATCGATGCCGCCGAAAAAACTTACAGCTACCCAGAAGGGCAAGGCAATTACCGGCCAGGGTACTAGTAGAGTGCTACCTAAGGTGGATGAGAGTGAGGAGTCCAGATCTGAGGCTCCATCTGAGGCCTCGCAGATCCCTTCAGTTTAGGGCGATATTAGAGGTACTGTAGCTGCCACACCTCCAGCTCCTCAACCTGATAGTCAGGGACAGGAAGTGAGGGATGGCATCAGATTATTGACCAGTGTTGTAGTTGCTCAGAATAGACAGCATAATGCAGATGCCCAGGGAGATACTGGATCCAGGATTAGGATTTTATCCGACTAGAGCCTCCAGTCTTTACTGGATTTCGTATAGGAGAGGACCCTCAGGATTTTCTAGTGAGTATAGCCAGGGTATTGAGGGTCATGCACGTGTCAGACACCGAGTCAGTAGAGTTAGCTGCATTCAGATTGCATGACCTAGCAGCAGAGTGGTATCAGACATGGGAGTTATCTAGAGGGTCAGATGCTATTCCGGCGACTTGGAAGGAATTCTCAGATGCCTCCTTCATCAGTATATGCCTATAGAGACACAAAGTGCACGTGCTAATCAACCCTGACCTTGAGACAGGGAAGTTTGAGTGTAGAAGAGTATAATTATTGCTTTAATTTCTTAGCAAGGTTTGACCCTACTGTGGTAGCCAGTATGGAGGATAGAATTCATAAGTATGTAGTGTGACTAGGTCCCCGCCTGGTGAATGAGTGTATGATCGTTGCTATGCAGCCAGGTCTTATATCACGCATTCAGGCGTTTGCTTTATCATTTGAGGAGATGAAGTAAAAATAGAGAGCCGACAGGAATAAAGGGTTACATAGAAGGGACAGATTGTTTGGTTCATTCGGAGAGACATCCGGAGTGAGTAGACAGCAGAGTGTTAGACAGCCACCAGCTAGTATACCACCAGTGTCTCGTGCCCTGAGATCTGATAGACCTCCTCAGTCCAGATCTAGTCACGCATCATAGAATCCAGGATTTAAGCGTCGTTGTACTTCTGTACAGGCCGACCAGACATATCACATATGTCCAGATTATGATAGACGCCACTTGGGACCATGTAAGTTAGGAGTTGATACTCGTTATATTTGTCCAAAGGAAGGCCATTTTATGAGAGGTTGCCCGACTGGAGTTGGTAGTTTTCCAGCCCAGCTAGCTAGATCAATAGTTGCTTCTCAGCACCAGCATGCCATCAGGGGCATGTTCTTCAGGATAGCACCTGCATAACAGAAAGTACTTAAGGAGCAATTGAAGGATTTGTTAGATAAAGGCCTCATCAGACCCAGTATTTCCCAATGGGGAGCCTCGGTATTATTTGTGAAAAAGAAAGATGGCTCTCTACGCATGTGCATAGATTATAGACAGCTAAATAAAGTCACAATCAAGAATAAATACCCTTTGCCCAAGATTGATGACTTGTTCGACCAGCTCCAGAGTGCCAAGTACTTCTCGAAGATAGATTTGCGATCAGGCTATCATCAGGTTAGAGTCAGAGAATATGATATACCTAAGACTGTATTCAGGATTAGGTATGGCCATCATGAGTTTTTAGTGATGTCGTATGGACTCACTAATGCCCCTGCAGTATTTATGGATCTGATGAACATCGTACTCAGGGCTTACTTGGATTTATTGTTGATTGTATTTATTGATGATATTCTCATCTATTCAAAGTCTGAATTAAAGCATGCAGAGCATCTACGCATAGTATTGGGTCATCTTCGAAACCAATAATTATATGCTAAGTTTTCAAAGTGTAAATTCTGGTTAGATTCAGTGGCATTTCTTGGCCACATAGTTTCAGCTGAAGGAATTAAAGTAGATGGCCAGAAGATTGACGCTGTGAAGAATTGGCCCAGATCTACGACACCAACAAAGATGCGTAGTTTTCTGGGTTTGGTAGGTTATTATAGAAGGTTCGTTGAGGGGTTTCCTCCCTTTCAGCTCCATTGACCAAATTGACACAGAAAGCAGCCAAATTTCGGTGGTCAGACTCTTGTGAACACAGATTCCAAGAACTATAGAATAGGTCGATAACAGCTACAGTACTTACACTTCCAAAAGAATCTGAGGGCTATGTCATTTACTGTGACGCTTCTTGTATCGTTCTTGGTCGTGTATTGATGCAGTACGGAAGAGTAATTGCTTATGCTTCCAGGCAGCTGAAATAGCACGAGCAGAACTACCCTACTCATGATTTGGAGCTTGCAGCAGTCATTCACTCATTGATGATTTGGAGACATTATTTGTATGGTGTTCATGTTTATATTTATACAAATCACAAGATCCTCCAATATGTATTTAAGTAGAAGGAGCTAAACCTACGACAGAGGCGGTGGCTAGAGTCGTTGAAGGACTACGACATGGACATTCTTTATCATCCGGGTAAAGCGAATGTTGATGCTGATACCCTTAGTTGTAAGTCCATGTGTAATTTATCTTAATTATAGCCACAGAAGAGAAACTTAGCTCATGCACTCCACCAATTAGGCAACTTGGGAATCAGATTAATAGATTCAGCTGATGCAGAAGTTACAATTAATAACACAGCCACTACTTGCCTAGTAACAGAAGTAAAACAACACCAGTATGAGGATCATGTTCTAGTTGAATACAAACAGATAGCCAGAAGAAAACCAAAATTACCATACAGTTTACTAGTGACGGGGTTCTTAGGTATAAAGAAAGACTTTGTGTTCCTGATGTTGTAGATTTATGTGGATAGATTATGTCCGAGGCATATTATTCCAGATACATTGTTCATCCAGGTTCGACTAAGATGTAACATGATCTTAAGTAGATTTATCGTTGGGACGGAATGAAGAGCAACATAGCAGAGTTTGTGGCTCAGTGTCCTAACTGCCAGTAGGTTAAAGTCGAGCATCAAAAACCTAGTGGCTTGTCACAGAAAATCGAGATTCCATCATGGAAATGGGAAGCAGTGAATATGGACTTCATTACAGGCTTGCCCCGTACGCGGAGCAGGTATGACTCTATCTGGGTTATAGTTGATAGGCTTACTAAATCAGCTCATTTCTTGCCTGTTAGAACTGCATATACATCAGAGGATTATGCCAGACTTTATATCAGAGAGATAGTGTGCCTACATGGTATTCCAGTATCTATTATTTCAGACAGGGGCGCACCAGTTTATAGCTAATTTCTAGCGATCGTTCCAGACAGGTTTAGGGACACAGGTGAATCTGAGTACAACATTTCATCCCCAGACAGATGGACAGGCAAAGCAGACCATTGAGACGTTAGAAGATATGCTTAGAGCCTGTGTAATAGATTTTGGAGGCAGCTGGAGTGATCATCTACCGTTGATAGATTTTGTGTATAATAATAGCTATCATTCTAACATACAGATGGCGCCATATGAAGCTTTGTATGGGCGCAAATGCAGGTCTCCTATAGGATGATTTGAGGTTGGCAAGTCTCAATTGATAGGTCCAGATTTAATCCAGCAAGCAGTTGATAAAGTCAAGTTAATTAAGGAAAGATAATTAGCAGCACAGAATAGACAGAAGTCCTATGCAAATAACCGATGTCGAGATTTAGAATTTTAGATTGGAGATTGGGTATTCATGAAAGTACCACCAATGAAAGGCGTTATGAGATTCAGAAAGAAGGGCAAGCTTAGCCCTAGATTCATTGGTCCATATCAAGTTATCAGGTGAGTTGGGCATGTTGCCTATGAATTAGACCTTCCAACAGATCTTCAGGAAGTCCATCCATTATTTCATGTTTCCAGGTTCAGAAAAATATGTCGGAGATCCTTCTAGAGTTGTACCAGTAGATGATGTTCAGATCACAAAGCAGTTGACTTATGAAGAGGTGCCAGTTGCAATTTTAGATAGATAGATTCGTTGACGAATGTTCCTAACAGGGGAAGATTCTTACACTCCGTACATCTAAAGTGACGTAAATCATTATAATATCATGTTAAGAATGATTTAAGTGAGTTTAAGAAAAATCGGATTGAAGTTGCGGAAAAACCGACTAAGGATTTGCCTTGTAACGAAGCTTTTTCAGCAATTAATTTTGTGTGTTATATGAGGTCTTTTGGGGACATATCATATATCAAATTGAAGGCCTTGGAGTGTAGTTTCCAATATTTTTAACGATTTGTTCATACACTGTTTGAATAAAAGGATATGAGCATCAGAAGTCAGGTCAGAAAAAGGGACATAAGCGTAAAAGAGGACTAAAACTGAAATATTTCAAGTATAAAAGGAAAAATTCGCCTCCATCTCGTCATTTCCAGAAATCTAAAGAGAGAAACAGTGCTCTCATTAAGTTTTAAGCAACTTTAATGATTTTGAAGGAAAGACATCAATCTTAACTCGAAATTGAAGACGGATTGCGTCAAAACGCTCTACGCGATTAAGGTAACGTTATGTTACCTTCAATTTCGTCTATTGTTTGAGTTTTACAATTACTTCATGGCTAAGTAAAGCACCTAAATACTTTATTGTAGCTTGTTTAAGGTTTAGAAGGTGTGGAATTCAAGGGAAACAAGGTTTAGAAGCAAGAAACATCATAGGTATGCAAGGTTAAACCTTTCTTTTGGAAAGGCATGTATCTTGTAGCTTTTGAAGCTTTTCTTAGTTCCAAACATGGTGTTTCTTGTTGGGTACTTGTATATCATCAAGGGAAACTTGTATATACTTAATTTGGTGCTAAAATTCAAGGTGAAAGACGCCCAAATCAGCAAGACAAAACGTTTGAAAATCTGGAAAATTATTTTGATCTTTAGACAGTTGTTAATATATTGATCATAACTCCTTGTACAAAATTGATATTTAGATTCTTTAAGAATACCCTGAACCTTAAGACATATATCTAAAACTTTCATAAAAACCATGAAGTCTATAACTTTGATCTACACTCTGAACATTAGGTCGAAGGCCAGGACAGTGGTGCTGTCCAGACATTCTATCTGCGGACTTGTTATGTCATCCAGTCGTCTCATCTTGTTATCCGTTTAACAAGTTTATGTCATCAGTTTATCTGGGTATCCATTCCCGTGTATAGTATAGTGTTGGTTCTGTTTTTTAGGATCATCCAGTTTTGGGGGAAACTCTGCCAAAAATTTTATAGAAATTCAAAGAGTTGGACAAATTCTGAGTTCTAGGTTGTGTCTATAATTCTATTCTGAGTTTTCTTATCATTCCTTTGAGTCCATATCTATAGTTTCCACATGTGTTATGCCTCATACATGCCTATGCGTATATTGTGATCATGTTATGTGTGATTTGGAGTCCCCCATAGAGGCTTGACATTGGACACACAGTCCGGTCGCGTGTGATACAACCCGTCTGGGGGACACAGCCCCACTGGTTCAGGCGGGGGTTGAAACACCTAGAGTGACCGGGTGTCATTCACACACTCTAACCAGAGAGAGTAGATATTACTGGTTGGGGGGGGGGACATAGCCCATAACACCCGCCTGGTTTGTTATATACGCGTCTATAGCCACAGTATGCACTGCATGATTATACATGAGGCTAGTTCAGGTTTTCAAATACCTGATTTGGGGGGATACAGCCCATAACACCAGACAGGTACTAGTTCAGATGTTCAGTTATCTGATTTGGGGGGATATAGCCCATAACACCAGACAGGTACCAATTCAGATAACAGTCCAGTTTTAGCTCAGTACCAGTTATCAGTTCTCAGTTATCAGCCACCAGTTCTTAGCGTCAGTATCAGTCGACAACTATCAATTCCAGTTTCTAGTAACCAGTTATCAGTCATATTACAGTTATTTATTAGTATAGCTCAGCCCAGTCTTCAGTTCCAGATTCCGCTAGACTTCAGTTTATATTCAGATCATGTTTAGTAAGTCTTCAGATTTCAAGATATATTGCTATCCTCCAGCTCATATTTACATATTTATATTCCAGCCTTACAGTTTCTTTCAGCTATGATATATTATATGCTCATGCCTTACATACTTTGTACATATCGTACTCACGCCATTTTCTGGGGCGCTGCGTTTCATGCCGCGCAGGTGCAGATAGATCAATGTTTGGACCACGTTAGTAGGCCACCTATCAGCTATTGGAGTCACTCAGCTTACTCCCGGAGTTACTTATCTTTTGGTATGTGTACCGTCAGCCAATTTGGGTGTGGCGGGGCATTGTCCCGTCCTTTGTATATTTAGTTCAGCACTCTTAGAGGCCTGTAGATATGCCCCTGCGTGGTGCAGTCAGTATATTATGTACGTCAGCTTATGTTAGCCTTGTCAGCTTTTTGCATTGCATAATTCTTATCAGCTATGTTTATGCTTATTACATTTATCAGTTATATTCATGGTTAGCAGATTATTAGAAGGATTAGTGATGATAGACACTTAGTGTTGGTCATCCGTCGCGGCCCTAGGTTGGGTCGTGACATTAACATAACTTATCTTGAACCTAGACTTCACTAGGTATAAAAGGGAAAGACTATATTTGTTAAAGGGGTTTCTCCCTTGAGTTTTGGGATTTGATGGAACTATTTTTGGAAGGGCTAAGGGTGTCTTTCTTATTCTTGGAAATATTCTTCTGCCTTCTTTAGATTTTACTCGTTAGAATTAGGGCTCCCCATCACACCTATTTAAACCAGTGCCGTTCTCTTTCACTGGACAAGTCAGGAGTTAAGAAAAAGACATCACACACACACTGCAAAAGCACACATTCACTACAAAAAAAAAGTAAAAGAAAAAAAGAAAAGAAATCGTGTTTGCATCTCTGGCGATCTCTCCTCAATTTCTTCTGGATATTTCTGGAGGAGTAGGTTGGCATTATTAGCTTGGTTTCTCTTTGCTTGCCTCTGATTTAGTAACAAGGTAAAAACATGGCTCACTCTTATCTAGTCTCATATTTCAACTTCCCATGCTTAGATATTTTTGGTGTGATCTTTTGCCTCTGTATGTATTTGTTTGGGGCTTTGTTTTGCCCTCCCTACTAACCTGTGCTCTGCAGCATGTAACGATAGCCTTAAGGCTATACCAAAGTCAGTTTACAGGTCCTTTTAATGTTTGACAAAGGTTTCCTTTGCTCTGGAAAAGCTAAGCCTCGACGCTATGTTTAAGTGCATGCAGGGCACTATCTTCATCCATTTTTGATTTGTTCTAGTTTTCTCCCCACCTATTTGTATTCAATAGATTCTCCCTGTGTGTATCACTTTCTAATACATGGACATGGCAACAAGCCATGTGTTTAGCCATACAGGGGCACTTTCCAACTCCTCTCTTTGTGTGTTTGCATCATTTTAAAGAAAATATAGATCCTGCATCGAGACTGGAAATTGGATAATGAATTGAGGCTTAGTTGAATGTACTGTGACTTGATTTCAACTTGACAGTGTTTGAGTAAAACCGAATTTCTGAAGTTTTAAGAACAGGGACTATTTGTGTAAAGCATGCCAAAATCTGGATTATTTATGCAAAGTTAGTATTGTCCCCTCTTTTGCACGAACAGGATGGGCCCAAAAACCTTTTCAAATAGGGTCTTTTATGTGTATAAAGTAACTTTTAAAACCTATTCTATCTCCTATACACTAATCTAATAGTTTATAGGAGAGTATGAGTAAGGGGATCTACTATACACTTCTACATACAATTTTCTAAAGAAATTATCCACAATTCATGTATTTGTGTGTTTATACCTATAACTATTTATGTGTGGCAGCCCCTACTTGCATTTGTGTTCTTTTCTGCGAAATCTGTCCTTTTTTAAAAAAAAAAAAAAAACAACCTTTTCGATACGTGAATATTTTAAAATTGATCTCGAAAAGAAAATAGTCATTAAGATTAATGCTCGACAACTAATGACGAGTCACACCGATCCTAAATGGCTAATATTTTTTTTCAAAAATAACCCTTATTTGGTTTCTTGACAAAATCTGAAAGTTATTTCCAAAATCTGCCTGCTTTTGCAAATTAATTCAGCCGTTAGAATTGCGTAACTACACTGATTGTTAACCTTTCTTGCAAATTTTAGCCATTTTCGATTAGGCATTTGTGATAGACGCCGAAAGCACGAGTAAGCATGAAGTATAGGCCGTATTTGCAAAATCTAAAGCCCAATTATATGCATGCCACCTAGGCTTACATTGTTCTTCCACAGATGAACTTAATTCCTTAAATTGATTTTGAATTTGACCTCTTAAGCTAATAATATATATGATGACATTTATAATTTTATTTAAACATCCCAAAACATAGACTCGGGCGGGAACCACTTTTCGTGGGACTTGGGGAAGTGCCTAACACCTTCTTCCCCGAGCCACTTGGATTTCTTACCCATTGAATCTCTAAAACTAGACCGGCTTAATAAAGACCCGACCTTAGACACTTAGGTGACCTAATACATCTTAGAATTCCATATAGGGTGGCGACTCAAATCAGATTTGAGTTTAAAATCGGATATGACATCCCTTCATGGTTCCCAGGTGGTCCACCTGGACTTCAAGGTGGGGCGCCTCAAGTTTGCTTCACTTTGAGCTCTCTGCTTCTCATTTAGGCGGTCTGCCTAAGGCTTGAGGTGGAGTGCCTCATCTGTGACATCACGAACTTCACACTTTGGCTCCAATTCTCGCTCTTTCATCAATGCTCATGCAAATTCATTGTAACATGAAACTAAGTAATTTATGATATTAATAACAACAAATGTTTATTCTGGATTAAAAAATGAAAGCTTAAAGTAGTCTTTAAGTTGGTAATACTACTTTAAGCTGGTAAAATACCAACTTATCAGTGATACACTTGGTCTGATAAATCCATTGTTCAATAAGTCCTGCAATCATTCCTTTAGCTCCTTCAACTCCGCTGGTGCCATACGATATAGAGGTATCGATATAGGCTGTATGTCAGGTGCTGTATCAATACTGAAATCTATATCCCGAACTAGATGTACTTCCGGTAAATCCTCAGGAAATACATTGGTCAACTCTTGCACTACTGGTACCATTTCCAAGCTAGTAGTCACATCTCTTGTGTCTCTTACAATTTCTAAGAATTTCCATCAACCTTTCTTCAATAACTATTGAGCCTTTACAATGATATAATATAACACATCTCGAGAATTTGATCCCCTTTCAGAATAAAATTGTGTTCATTAGGCATCTCGAACTTAACTACCTTTGCATTGAAATCGAGGGTAGCATAGCAAGAAGATAACCAATCCATACCCATCAGTATATCAAAATCAACCATATCAAGTACAATTAGATCAGCTAAGGTGTCCCTACACTCAACTCGAATTTGACAAGTACGATACATATATTAAACGAGCAAAGAATCTCCCATAGGATTAGCAACTAGAAAAGGATCATTCAATATCTTTGGTTGTCTATCAAACCTCAAAGCGAAGTATGAGTACACATAGCAGTGGGTAGATCCTGGATCAAACAATACAAGTGCATCAAGTGACAAAACAGAAAGAATACCAGTAACCATAGCATTTGAGGCCTGAGCATCCTATTTAGTAAGTGCATAAACTCTTGATTGTCCTCCACCAGCAGTCCCCTATCCTTTATTACCCATGACACGATCTACAGCACCTCTACATCTGTTACTCTACAAGCAAAATCTATATTATTACGAGCAGTCTGAGTAAGTGCAGATAGCTGAATAGAAGCCTAGTTAAACTCTCTCTGAGGGTGAGGGTAATCCTTCAAGTGATGTCCCAACTGGCCACACCAGAAGCACCCTCCAGATAGAACACGACACGGACCCCAATGTGATCTACCGCAAGTCGGACAGGCTGAATTAGTAGCATATATCTATCTAGAGCTATGATGTCCAGATGATGATGATGGTCCCATAGCACCCTCTTTGTGTTGAGGTGCTCTAAATTCTAGCTGTGAAACCAAGTATATCCCTATCTGAAAACCCTTTCACTGTACCTCATTCCCTGTTCTGCGGTTTGTGCTAACTTCCCCAGTGAAAGATCCCCCAGTCTTAGCCTTCTTATGTGAATCTTTAACTGCACGTGATTTATGACCCCTGTTTTCAATCTTTCTACCGTGGTCGACTACATCAGAGTAATTCAAATTCTTCATCTGCGGAGCCACTGCTTTGAATAGATGATCAACCAATTCATCAACAAACCTGTGAACCCGACATGCTTCATTAGACAGCAGGTAAGGAGCATATCTAGCCAGCTTAGTAAACTTAGTGGTGTACGTCGATACATCCATATCTGATGTCTGAACCAATCTCTCAAACTGCCTAGCATATTCCTTCCTCTAGCTTTTAAGGAGAAAGCGATCCATGAACAACTTAGTAAACTCATCCCATGTCAATCGTGATGCTTCTACAGGCCTTTCTAAAAGTATAGCTTCATACCAGGTATTAGCCGTGTCATCTAATTTATATGCTGCAAGTTCCACAGATATTTCACTAGAACATCCAAGAGATCGCAACGGCTTAAATGTCCCATCAAAAAAACTCTGAGGATCCTCTATAGTGTCAGAACCCGTGAACCTTGGTGGTTTTATTTTCACGAATTCTAGCAGGGATACTTCCCTATTACCAAAACATCGAGTCTGTCTGGGTGCCTGAATCTGTGTAGGTGCCTGAGCCCGTGTAGGTGCTTGAGGTTGCGTTGGAGCAACGTTCTCTCGTCTAGCCATTTCCTGTCTATCCATTCTGGCATTCAAGTTATCTATTGACCTTTGCATGGCAGTAAGTGCCTCAATAGTAGCATCCTGATATGACGGTGGCGGTGGTGGACGTGGACTATCATTGATTTCAAGAGTAGGCTCTACCGTAACTCCTGTGGTGGTACCACGAGACCTTGTGGTAGCAGCTTGGACCCGTCCCCGAGTGATGCTTCCTCCTCTAGCTGAAGCAGATGACTGTCAACCTGTGGTGGTATCCGGTGCAACTTGGGCCACATTTCTAGTTCTTCTAGTACGAGCCATCTAGGTAACAAAATACATAATGTTAGATTTTATCTACTTAGCGGTAGCCATCTCACATGTAAAGAAATAACAAGAAAGAACAAAAGATAAGACACATCCTATCACGCCCTTGCAAAGTAACAGTTATGGAAATGGCCGGCTACATAACCATAATTGAGATTCTACTACCGACGTGTGCTCAGTTAGTCACAAGAATAACATAGGGCTCTGATACAAACTTTGTCACGACACAAGATAGAGTTATGACCGACGCTTTGGAACTAAAGCCTCCTAGAAAGCTTTATCGATATTTTATAGAAAATCGAACAGAGTTTCCCCTATTTTAGGACTATCCAAAAATTTAACTGCTTTCAACAAACACCATAAACCATCCACAATCAATATTCTTACGCACCAGTAATTAAAAATATCACGTCTATCTCTAAATACCACGAGAACATCTAACAAGATGTTATAAAATGCACGAGGTCTAATATACCCATCGTAAGTACGAGGTTCGTCAGGTCTTATCCCAAAAATAAATTTTCTCTATATAAAGTACACGGCGTTTCAAGTAACAGTACAATAATTTCAAGAGACAGTAAAAGATGTCCAGCAACAGTAAAATTCATATCATCTAATGCTAAAATAATTCAAGTAAATATCTCATTTTGTATTTAGTAAAAGGACTTGTCTCATGCAATTCAAATCAATCAGGTAAAGCATTTTATTTAAAAATAAAGTATAAACCATGTCGGTTATGGAAATACAAATTGCGGTAAGGTCATCACTCACGGTATAGATGCGCGTAGCTTAAGTGTATCTCCCACGAGCAATCCAACACCTCGTCCGATCAATCTGTATTCATATTGTGTTGATCTCGTCTTAAATTCCTTGTTTAGAATAATTCAAAACTAATTAGAATACTCAATCCTCGAGGATACATGATTGAGATTCTATTCTTTAATTTGGTCAACTATTATTTTCATTCCTCATATAATCAATCAATTTATTTCTCTACTAGTTTATATTTAAATAAAGGAATAATTTTTGACATGATAAACTCAAATGCAGAATGAGCAAGCACTCTTAATCCCTACACTGTAAAGCTAACAGGATTTGCATCCAACAAATAGTGAATTCCTGATTTTGCTATGTTATTATACACTTAATTTTTCCTTTTATTTTTCATCGCATCTAGTTAACAAACTTATTAACTAATACTGGCTAGATGTTTGAGTAAAGGAAGAAATTAACCATGGCAAAAAATTTGGTTTACCTTCGTTCTTCTCTTTCTCAGATTCTACACTTGGGTTTTCCCTCATGATCTTCTCAAGTAGCAACAGATATTCTATGAGATTTTTTGTTCCTTTTGGTGCTGTTATGTGAAGATCCCTTTCCCCTCAAGCCCTTGTTCTATTTCTTAGGGCTCTGCCAGAGTCCTTTGTGAGCTTTGGCTCTTTTTTTTTCCTTTTGTTATTATAACTATTATTTTTTTAAAATGACTAGTATGCCTCCTTTTTTTGATTTTTAATATATGATGTTACATACATACACCAAGAATCAGCATGCTAACACCCCCCCCCCCCCCCCCCCAAAGAGATGAAATGCTCTCTTTAGAATTACTTTATATTGTACTTTAAACGGGAAATGTTTTTAACTGAATCAGTGTTGCAACAAGCATACAAACCACCAGATTTAAAATTGAAAGAAAGGGGAAGAACTTGATCCATATTACAGTAAATCATTCTCTTACTGCACCTCAAAACATGCCTTCACTTATAAACCAATGACCGATTTCAGTAGGTCTTAAAACTGACACAGACAAAATGACAGATAGGATTAAACTCATAAACTGCTTCATTAGAAGCCTGAATTTATACGCACATAAGGAGGAACTAAACAATTAACTTCTGCTTTCCCGTTAGCAGAAGTTAGGCTATTACTATACCTGCTAAACAATAGAACAAGGATTGATTCTTACCTGCTGCCACACCTAGGTTAGCCAAAAGAATGCACTAACTTTGCCCAACTATTGTTACGGGGATACGAGTCAAGCTGGCAAGACTAGACTTATCCTATAAGTCACCGAGCACTGAGGATATACGCCCGCTCCTAGAGCCAATGACTATTTAGGCAGTTCAGTCATAGGGTGCAGGGCTCACATCCCGCTACCTACGGTTTACAGCCTCCTCCTAGTTAGGGTTTAATATACCAACGCCTTAAGTTTTAGGCCCATGCCCTTATTTTTTTGTTATTTTTTTTTTTAGCAAATACCACTAAGCTCGTAGCTTAGCGGCTAATTTGAGAACGTGAAATCCCCCATCTACTTAAATCGCATCAGCTGCATCTGTATAAAACCTCACTAGAAATTCCAGCAGCTGGGAAAAATAACAACCAAAGCTCGATATCACTATTTGAAACAAAGTAACGAGAACAAGCATAACGAATGTGTCTCGTAAATCTTGTACATCGCACGCTGAATCAGGCATCGTCAGGAAAGAAGTAGTGCAACGCCTCCCCTTCAAAGAACCTGTACATAGCCTCAAAAATTATACCAACACCTGCGAATAATAGCAATGAGGCCTACCTACATCGTGATGAAACAGGTTCACAAACAGAAGCGTGAAAGAATCCATCGACCCAGCTGTACTGTCTCGATTTCCTCGTCCGAAACTCGTTAATGCAAGACCTCTCGTGACTAAATTTGTACAAAGCCTTGTACATTCCATAACAAGGAATATGGTCACGTAGAATAGCGTCCTGAAATACCAAGAAATTACGCAAAAAACTGCCTCCAAAGTACCTGCAAAACAATAAACCAAGTGAGTAGAAAAAACCTCCAGTATCCTCCTCCTTCTTTCTCCACTCATTTTTTCACAACGACTGCTCTAATTGACGGACACTGATCCTTGTCCAAATTGATTATCAGCCTTCCTTTGCGATCAAATTCATCAAACCTTGTGTAACACAAAGCACCCCCAACATCTAACGCCTTATTAGCAAGGTAGTCCACAAGATGATTCCCTTCTCTAAACGTGTGGACGATTTTAAATTGCCACCCCATGATGGAATTAATATCATCAACAGCACTTGCAATTGCCCAAGGAGAATCCCAAATACCTTCAATAATATTTTTCAAAAGAGAGAGTCCGTCTCCAAAATAGTAGGCACATAATTGAAAGCTAAACAACATCGCATCGCTTCCAAAATTGCCTTAGCCTCTGCGAAAACATTTGTACAAACTCCTAATGGCCTAGCTCCAGCCCTGACAACACCACCATTAGAATTTCTAATACAAAAATCAAGTGAACCCAACCCCGGATTCCCACGACTAGCGCCATCAGTGTTACATTTATACCACCCAACTTGTGGAGGAATCAACCTCACAAAAATATGTCTCAGCCTCGGAACATAAGCCTTTAAATGATCAGCCATAGCAACCCACGACAAAGGGACAGATTTCATACCTGGACACGCTGAAATCAACAGCTTGTGTAGAGTGGAGGTCACTTCAAATTCAAGGCGAGTATACGAAACTTGACCTCCATGCATTAACGTATTACGACGCTTCCATAATTCCCACACAATTACTGATGGCGCTGCATTCAACAAAATCTTCAAAAGTGGTCTAGCGCGAGCAGACCATAGCTTAAAAATCCCATGACGCAACAAACATTTTACAAGCGATATGCCTGCATTTGACGCAACAAATCTCCACAATCTCGCTGTATAGGGACTTTTGAAAAAGACATGCTCCATTGTTTCCTCCCTGGGACTTCGACAACAATAACACCTCAAGGCTAGGAAGTATCCCATCTTCCTAAGAGCTTCATCCAGCGGTAGTTTAAACTTCCACAAGCGCCACATTAAGAAAGAAATTTTAAACGGAAGCCCTTTCACCCACATCTTCTTGTAACAATCATTCAAAGTACCCTTCTTTCTAATAAAATTCCAAGCAAAATTAATCAGCAGGCAAATGCAAAATATGATCCGCAATAAAGCCCGGGACTTTTTCACGAACTAGCTGCTCATTCAAATTATTATCAACAACATAATCTTCGACCAAATTAAAGAATCCATCAACCATCCAACCAGCAGGAAGAAGCTTATGAATAGCACCCAAACCACTCCAATTATTATACCAAAAGTGCGACTTTCCACCCTTAACTTGCCACAAAAAATTTTGATCAAAACGGTCCCTTGCCAAGAGCATTTTTTTCAAAACATATGACCCCATCTTATATTGAACAACAACTGCATTAAGCTTCTTGCAATATTTATTTGCCATGAAAGTACCCCACAACGAAGATTTTGTTCTAAAATTCCACCATAATTTACTAAATAATGCCATCGAAACATCATAGAGTGATTTAAAACCAAGTCCTCCCTCACCTGGAGGAAGACAAAGAGTGTTCCAAGAAGCCCAATGCCTGCATCGAGTTTCCTAAGAATTTCTCAAGAGAGGATCTATGGTTGACAATAAATAAATTGGCAAGCTCTGTAACACAGATTTGATTAAAACTGCACGACCTCCAAATGATAGCATCTTGGCCTTCCATGATTGAAGCCTCCTCATAATTCTATCAAAAATATCATTGTAGTAATCCTTTTTCCTCTTTTCATAAAAAATGGGACACCCCAAATAATTAAAAGGAAAACTACCAATAGAAATCTGCGTAATACCTTGCACCCGCTGAACAACCTCATCCTCAAAATTTTTGTGAATATAAATGGCGTTTTTTCTTTATTAACACGCTGCCCCGAGGCCTTTTCATAAGCACCCAACGAACCCATTGCCAACCTCAAAGAATTTTTGTCCGCAGAATTGAATAAAATTGTATCATCGGCATACGACAAATGGTTGATGAAAGGACTCCACTTAGGCTTTTGATACCCCTTATACGAACTATTCTGAAAAAGAAAATTCATACCTCTATAGAGCACCTCAGTAGTTAGGATAAAAAGTGAAGGCAAAAACGGATCACCTTGCTTTAAACCCCGAGAAGAAAGGAAAAAACCAGTGGCCTGACCATTAAAAAGAACTGAATACCAATTATTGCTCACCAACTTGAAAATAATTTCAACAAAGGCGTGGCAACAACTCATCTTCATTAAAACTTTAGAGAGAAATAACCATGAGACTCGATCATAAGCTTTCATCATATCCAGCTTAATGACCACATTCGCAGCCTTGACCCTTTCATTTATATCACGAACAATCTCCTGAGCCAGTAAAACATTCTCGATAATACTCATGCCCTTCAAAAAATCAGCCTGAGTAGGAGAAATTAGAGCAGGAAGAATAGGAGCAAGTTGATCATGAATAACTCTAGAAAACACCTTATTAATGAAATTACTCAAACTAATTGGTCTTAAGTCTGAAAAAGTAGCAACATCATTTTTCTTAGGTAAAAGAACCAAATTAGTGTGAGTAATATACTTAGGTAAAAATTGCTCGGAGAAAAAAGCTTTCACTAATAAGGTGAGATCTTCACCAATAATGTCCCAGAAAACCTGAAAGAATTTACTATTGAAACCATCCGGACCAGCTGCGCTATCACCATTCAGGCCAAACACTGCCCTCCTAACATCATCTAAAGAAGGAGCCTTAATTAAATCATAATTCTGCGCCTCAGAAACCATGGAAGGAACATGCATAATAAGATCAAAATTCGAAGGCTCTTCATCCTGCTTAAATTGTTGTTCATAAAAATACGCAGCCTCATTCGCCATTGCCTCCTTAGAATTAATCCAATTACCCCATCTATTTTTAATTTTGTGCACCTGGAGCTTGTTTGTTCTACCTTTGACATGAGCATGAAAAAATATGAAATTTTTATCACCTTCCGGAAACCATTGCATACCTGCTTTTTGCCTCCAAAAATCTTCTTTCAGGGAATGATATTTAATTAATTCAGCCTCAGCACTCTTAAGCGCCTCTCTGTTAGCTGCACTAGGAGTATCTTGAAATTGTAGTTCAAGAATTTTAATTCAAACGATTTAATTCTATAAAAAATATTGCCAAATGTGTCTTTGCTCCATCTAGAAAGTACAACCTTCAACTTCTTCAACTTGGAGTGAAATTTAAAAAACGGGCTGCCCTCCGCACGATCACCCCAGCATTGGCACACCACCTCCAAAAATTCAGCATGTTGTAGCCACATATTCAAGAACTTAAAAGGTTTGACAATAGTGCGCGTATCAATTTTGCATGAAAAAAGCAAAGGGGCATGATCCGAGCCAACTCTGGGAAGATGCTCCACCTCAATGGATGTAAAAAACTCCCTCATCTCTTGATTACACAAGCATCTATCTAGTCGTTTAAGAATAAACTCATCATCAAAAAGCGACAATTCCACCATGTAAACACACTGCCTATATAACCCAAATCAATAAGCCCACAATTCGCAATCATGTTTGCAAATCCTTCATACTTTGGGAGAACCATTGGCAGCCCACCATATTTTTCTTCATCAGAAAGAATCACATTAAAATTACCACCAACCATCCAAGGCTTATCAACACCCTCGGAAAAAGAGTATAAAGAATCCGACAAATCAATTCTTTCAACACTTGAACATTTTGCATAAACACATGTACATAAGAAGTCTTGATCCAGCTCCTGACTATACAAGTTCAAAGTGAGATGGTGAACATGATCTTGAACTACAGTAACATCAAACCCATCATTTACAAACACCCACACCTTATTACTACAATTAACAATAGCAAACGGCATCCCCAATCTCCTTCTATAACGATCAATATGTCTAGCTGCTTGAAATGATTCCATCAAACCCACAAAATTGAATTTATATCTACTGTGCATTATTGTAAGACGCTGAAAAGCTCTTTTGGGCTTGACCGACCTAATGTTCCATATCAAAGCTTTATCCATCAATTAATTTGTTTTTGTAGAACCGGACCTCATAGGTTGAACTCGTTGTGGAGCAATAGTAAGGTCCTTCTTTGTCCGCCTCTGCTTCTTCAAAATCTTCACCTGCTCAATATTTTCACTTGGTTTCTCTAACGCATTCAAAGGACTCACCTTGCTAGTCTGCTTTCTAGGAGATATATACGCCCTAGCCACAATCTCGTTGAAATTATGAGCTATAGACTCATCATCTTCCTCTTCAATCAATCTGCCCGGGCTAAGAGGACCATCTTGCAATCGACAAATCATAGCTGGCAAAGGGGTAATTATATTGGGTAATTCACTCATGTTAGCAATAAGATCATCATCAGTGGGCAAATGTTTGAATGACTTTAAGTTAGCAGCTTCCATTCTCTCCATCGTCTGCCTCTCATTCAATGTTCTAATCAACAGCTCCTTATTCAATGGAGAAAGCGAGTAATTGGAATTAGCATCAGACGCAGCACCTTCAATTGGAACAATAGTTGTTTGTGGCGTAGGACCCTTAGAATTCAGCTCACTCAGAATCTGCGTCGTATCAAAAAAATTCCCAGCCTCCTTATTAATTTGAAGCTGCTGAAAAGAAGTCATCGGGGACTTAAATATATTCCCACTATGCTTGGGAGACAAGGAATCAACTTCCACCAGGTTTTTAGAAGCGCTAGGACACGCCTCCCACTGTGAATTCTGAGAAGGAATGGAATGTTCTTCTGTATTTAATGCAACATTAAATCTGTCCACGCCTCTTTCCTCAATTAAATCGATTCCCACAGCTACATCGGACACAATAATAGCATGTTCATTAATATCTTGCCTTACCCCCAGCTTTAATGTAGAAGCTGACTCCTTCAAACTCCCCGCTTCAATATTCGCCTTGGCATTATAAACTTCTTGTCTATCCCCCAGCTTTAACAAAGGTCTGAGCATTAACACCATGTTGACAGTCACCAACTACATTAAACTCAGAAACTACAGGTTCCTCGATCGAATTAATTGCTTGTCCAGCTCCCAGCTTTAATGCAGTATTTATTCCACCCAATTTTGGCCTCCCAGCTTCAAAGGGATTAGCATTAACTGCGCCTATAACATTTACTCCCTCCGTCCCAAATTAATTGTCGCTTTTAGCTTCTTCACGTCCATTAAGAAAATCATTAAATAGAGCGTGTATTTTACTATGTTACCCCTATTTAATGTTTGACTTTTAAATTTTGTTGAGAATTTATTTAATTATTAAGGGTATAATTGGAAAAGACTGACAATTTTTGTCTTGAAATCCTAAAGTGACAACTAATTTGGGACACACCATTTTTCCTAAAACGACAACTAATTTGGGACGGAGGGAGTAACAAACTACCAACATCAGATGTCATCATGTACACATTCATTAATGTTTGTGTATCATTAATTACGCCATAATCCCCAACGTCAACCACCTTACTCGATGTCCCCACTTCAAATCCCCCAGCTTTATTACCCATCATTGTACCGAGATTTCCCCCAGTTTTAACACCTTGTGACATCCCAGTAGTAACTTCATTACTCACGCCACCCTTTGCACCTTGATTACCGACAACTTTAATTTTTTCCAAACTCCCAGAATTGCCATACCCATCTCCTGTAATAATAATTTCCTGTAACAACAAACATTTATTATTTTCTACCACTTTTTGAGCCTCAACCTCATTAATTTTAGCTTGCACACCCACAGCTTTATTACCACAGCTTCAACCTTATTATTTTTTTGACTAACATCCAGCTCCTTATCAACCTCCTGCCCATTCATAACTCGATCACCAAGATCATTAGACACTGCCATGATCTCCCCATCTTCCTGAATGTCCTCCAATGCGGCAAAAGCATTTTTTGAAACATGAACCTGCCCCGTCTCCTTATCAAGAGAACGATTCTTTTTACCTACCACCTTCCATGCATTGGGATCTCTATTAGGGTGCATCCTAATATTTCTTTTAGCTTCCTGATTATTTCCACCTTGAGCAACACCTTTTGCTGTATCAGCAGTTCGCACACCTTGCTCCTTGTATTGAACTTGTGGATTTGCAACACCTTCACCATAAGCAGTGACCTTCGACTTTTCTAGATAGAGTTGAGGATATAAAACTATACATTCTTCATCGCCGTGGTCTTGCAAACAACACTCTCTACAATATTTAGGTAGATAATCATACCTAATCCTGACAGTTTTGGAATGCTTTTTACCCGTTTCCTCATCTAATTCAACAATATCAATCTCATGAGGGAATTCACCAAGCAAATCCACTTCAACTTTGACGCGAGCACAACTAGGCCTCGTATGATTACGTGTTGTTGCATCAACATATAAGGGTTTTCCAACGGCCAAAGCCAAGGAAAAAACACATTCTTGAGCAAAAAAATTGGGAGACAGATTAAGAAACGATATCCAAGCGATTGCCATTGACGTTTCTTTTCTAATATCATCCCAAGGACCCCATTTTAATGTTCGCATCAAGTAACTAGTGCCACCCACTCTAAGCCAAAATCCTTTGGATAACAACTGAATATAATCTTCCACCAATGAACATCGAATGAGAATATCTCTATTATCAATCGCACCAATAATACATTTCCCTTTAACTTCGCATTGAACAGGAATGACCGTCCTCAACTCATAAAGATCAGGCGCACCATAAGTGAATTTACCAACAACACCATATTGTAACTTTGTGACTGCAATGGATTGTTTAACTTCATTAGGTTTCCAAAAAACTGTATGTCTTCCTATTAATTTTTTCTGGATTCTTAACTGGAAGGGAAGTAGCCGATGTTGAACTAGAAATAAAAGGGTTTGGAGTGGTTGTAGGAGAAACGATCGTTGCATATGAGGTATTTGGATCCGTAGGTTTGTTAGTAGGTGACGAAATAGGATGGACAACCCCTGGAGGGGGCTGCCCACCATCAAGAGCAACCATGGCTGCCGAGTTTCAAGTTTTGTCACCCAAATCGCCTAGAAATTGCCCAAGGGAAGAGAGAGAAGAGAGCTGGGGTTTTTCTCAGTAATGAATATTAATTATTAGTATCACTTGTTTTTTTAATAAGACATTAATCAATAAGTAAGTTAACAAATAGCAAATATTTTAACTAAAAAGGAAAGAAAAACAGAAAATTTCTCTATAGATGCATCTATAAATCGTGAGGCGAAGTGAACAATTTTGGATTAACAGTCTCTATATATTTCTCTCTTTTCACAAAATTTACTCAAAAAAATGAGTAGAGCCAAGTCACTTAGATTTTCTTTCTGGTTCTTTTTTCTTGTACAACCCCATGGCCTTATTAGTATTTGTATTTTACCTTATTTAGGATTGGGTATCACTACTATAAATAACCCTCCTAAGATTGTATTGTACACATGACACAATTCGCCATCAACTCGGCTACTCTCAAGGAATAAGATTTACTTTGTTTTCTTCATTATTTCTTGCTCAATTACTTGTCTTCCTTTTATCGTATTTATTTACTTTTTCCATCGTAATTTACCGTATTGCTTGTGATCTCATTCATAATTAATTGTTTAACCTAGACGTACATATTTAGACATAGACAGTTTGACGCCCACCATAGGGCCAGGTAATTGTAGGCATCCTATGAAGGAAAAGGCACAGTCATGTCAAGACGCAATACCGCCATAAGACACACCGATAACGAGATCCAACAAATAATCCATGACTCGGTCAGTACGATTGAAATTGTGTACTACTATCTAATATCAAAATCCAGTTATCCGTCGTCAAGGTCAGAGTTGTATCAGCATATTGACCTTTATCTAGAGGTGCAGTAGGCAGAAAAAAGACTCATCAACACGATCTTCAGGGGGCCCGGGATCAAAAACAACGAGACCAAAGCCATCAGTGAGGCTCACCAGCAAATAGCCAAAAAGCCACACCTCAACACCATCGAGTTCGATGACGGAGATTTGCAGCGAGCCCGCCACCATCACGTTGACGTCTTAATAATTACTCTGCGGGTACATGATGCTCGAGTCAAGCATGTGTTGGTGGATCCCGACAGTTCATCCAATATCATTCACTGGAAGGTTGTATGTCAGATAGAGATGCCGAGTCAGGTAATCCCTAGCCCGTATACTATAACCAGCTTTAACAGTTCCAACGAGAAGTCTATGGGAGAAATCCTCTTCCAGGTAAATCTACCAGGAGCAGCGCGGTTGACGTCTTTTCAAGTAATGACATGCGACCTCTTGTATAACATTATTCTTGGGAGACCCTGGATTCACAAAGTACACGCTATGCCGTCTATACTTTACCAGGTCCTCAAATACTCTACGCCTTGGGGGTGAAAGAAATTCAGGGGGAACAGAAGCTATCTTAGAGCTGTTACATGACTGTAGTGATCGATGCCACCAGGAAAGAGACAAAAATTCAGAAGAAGAAATTGGACAAGTTGCTTGGGCCTAATCTGGTCAAGAGCATACCATTAGGACACAGGGTCCATGAGGTGACTAGATCCTATGAACCATCTATCATACCCTTTAGCCTGGAGGAAGAAGATCAGCCGAATAAAGCTACAGTTGACGACCTTGATCCAGTAATCTTCGACGAGAAATTTCTAACCAAGCAATTCTACGGAAGGGCCAAGCTCTCTGCTGAAGCAAAACAAGAGTATGCTAACTTCCTACACGCTCGATCGGGCACCTTCGCCTGGACAAACACTGACATTCCAGGAATATCAACTAGCGCTATCACACATATTCTAAACATAGATCCAAACTTCAAGCCAATCAAGCAGAAGAAACAACTGATAAGTCGCGAGAAGGGGTAGGCGGTTCATGAAGAAGTCAAGAAACTACTCAACACTGGTTCCATTCGCGAGGTTCAATGCCCCGACTGGCTATAAAACGTCGTAGTGGTCCCCAAGAAGAATGGAAAAATAGAGGATGTGCCTCGACTTCACGGATCTAAATAAATCATGCCCAAAGGATTCCTTCACACTACCTAACATTGATCAACTCATCGATTCAACGGCATGGCATGAGGCCTTGAGTTTTTTAGATGCATACTCGGGATACAATCAAATCCTCGTGAACCCAAATGATTAAGAAAATACCTCTTTCATCACGAATAGGAGGACTTATTGCTCTAGGGTGATGCCTTACGGACTAAAGAACGCAAGAACGACTTATCAAAGATTACTGAACCTGATGTTCAAGGAGCAGATTGGCAAGACCATGGAAGTTTAAATCGACGACATGCTAGTCAAGTTAGAATTTTCCAGAGATCACATTGGCCATATAGAGATAGCGTTCGATATCTTGTACAGGTTTGAGATGAAGCTCAACCCCGAGAAGTGTGCCTTTGGCGTATCCTCCGAGTTGTTCTTTGGGTTCATCATTTATAACATGGGCATAGAAGCAAAACTGGTGAAGATCGAAGAGATCGAGGCAATACTGGAAGTTCTAAAGAATGAAGTGGAAGTAAAAGGGCTAAATGGTCGAATCGCAGCACTCAGCCGGTTTATCTCGCAGTCATCATAGAAGTGTCATCAATTTTTCAATGTCCTGAAAAATAATAAAAGCTTTGAATGGACGGAGCAATGCAAAAAGGCGCTAGAACAGCTAAAACAGTATCTGAAAAATCCCCCGTTGCTTACCAAGCCACGCGAGGGGGAACCATTATTATTGTACATAGCAGTATCTGAAGTCGTCGTTAGCGCCGTCCCGGTACGAGAAGAGAAGGGGTGCAGTCACATGTGCATTATGTTACCAAGTTTCTCTTAAATGCAGAAATAAGGTATCAACATCTAGAGAAGCTCGCACTTGCCTTAGTCATGGCAGCGAGGAAGCTGCGGCCATACTTTCAGAGTCACAGTGGTTTCCTTTTTTCCATTACGGACCAAACTGCTCAAACCCGAGATGTGAGGCAGGTTGGCGAAGTGGGATGTCAAGCTCGGCCATCAAGTCACAAGTTCTCGCGAACTTTGTCGCTGACTTTAGCACTGACTTAATGCCAAAGGCTGAGGAGGAACACAAGATGATAGAAGGCAATACACCCTAGGAATGAGTGATCCACACTGATGGTGCCTCGAATGTAAAGGGGTCGGGTTTGGTTTAGTGATCAAGTCCCCGATGAAGAAGGTGTTCAGGAAAGCGGTCAACTACTCCCAAATGACGAACAATGAAGCAGAATATGAAGCTATAATTCGAGCCCTAGAATTAGCTTACATATTGGGGGCCGTGGAGGTCAGCATCAATTGTGATTCTCAGCTCGTGGTAAACCAGGTGACCGTAACATACACCGCCAAAGACGCCCGCATGCAAGAGTTCCTGGCTAGAGTGGAGAAATGTTTGAAGAATTTTCAAAATTGGAGGATTAATCAGATACCAAGAGAAGAAAATGCGAAGGCTGATGCCGAAGCCAGCCTAGCTGCCACCGCAGAATTAAACGCAAACATCCTGGTTTCTACTATTGAATTAACTTACACAGATGTCAACTGCCGCGAAAGAGAGAAGAAGGTTAGGAGCTCAAGCGGCTCGCTACGTCTTGATCAACGGAGATTTTTACCCGCAAATGTTTAGTGGACCTTTGGCTAAATGATTAGGTCCTTCTCAGGTGGATTACGTACTCAGAGAAATCTACGAAGGACAATGCAGAAATCATTCTGGTGGGCGGTCTCTAGCTCGAAAGTTAATCAGGTGGGCTATTTCTGGCCCCACATGGAAGACGACGCAAGCAAGTTCACCCGGGCATGTGATAGCTGCCAATGTTTCTCTCATGTACTTCATCAGCTGGCGGAGTTATTACATTCAGTAATAACCCCATAGCCTTTCATAAAATGTGGGATGGACATCACAGGGCCCATGCCTAAAGCGCTCGGTGATGTCAAGTTCGTTCTTATCATGACGAACTATTTCACTAAATGGGTGTCGAGGCGGCCGCATACGCCTGGATTCAAGAACATGAAGTCATAGAGTTTATTTTGAAAAATATTATGTGCCGATTTGGGATTCCAGCAGAAATCACCTGTGATAACGGTCCCCAGTTCATAGGCGACAAGATCACTACTTTTCTAAAAGAATAGGATATTAAGAGGATAACATCCACTCCTTACCACCCTTCAGCCAACGGCCAAGCCGAATCCGCAAACAAGACGATAGTGGAGAATCGAAAGAAGCGGCTCAAGGAGGCTAAGGAAAGATGGCTGCCCGAAGTCCTATGGGCCTACCAAACTACATCCAAAGCCAGTACCGGAGAAACACTGTTTTTGCTGACGTATGGAATAAAAGCTGTGATTCCTCTTGAAATTAAAGAGTCCAGTTTACGACATGCATTCACCGAAGATGAGTCCAACGATGAAGCCCTGAAAGCGTCCCTTGACCCCTTGGATGAACGGTAGGAGATAGGAGTCATTCGCCCTGCAGCCCAGAAGCAACGAGTAGAGCAATATTATAATGCAAAGGAAAATCCACGATCCTTCAACATTGGGGACTTAGTCCTTCGCAAAGTTACTCAGAACACTAAGCAGGCCGGAGCAGGAAAGCTCGCTCCAAATTGGGAAGGACCGTACAGAGTACGGGGTATCGCTGGAAAATGTGCATACGTTCTCGAAGACATGGAGAGGATTGCCATTCCAAATAACTGGAATATCTAATGGCTAAAGAAGTACTACTCTTGAAAGGCTAACTAAGCCTGAATACTCGAGACATGTATTTTTCAAAATTATTTTCAACGGGCTCTCAACCCTATTCTTTGTTTTACAATGGGCATTTAGCCCCGTTCCTTATTGCACATGGCTCCGTGCCATATCAATAAAACGGCTATCTTATTTAGTCAGTTTTACTCATTTATTTAGATTTATCTACGATCCAACTATTCATAGCTCCGGACAGACCTAGTTTGATGTAATACACTCGCTTTCCGCAACAAGAAAGTAGAATACATTACTCGCTTAGAGTTAGACCATGTCGAACTCAGCCACCAGGCATTAATCAAGGGTTGAACTCGTTAAATCAATAATTGCACCTACACGCCGATAGGGATGCCTGTCTGTGTAGTGCCAGAAAGTCTTATGTACTCGAGTAACTTAGCGAAGACGTTCTATCTCAGAACGCAAAAGGACTATTTCCACACGGGCTAAAGTCGTCGCATTGTGGGCTGAAACAGCCATCTGCTACATATGCAACCTAGCCGCTATCTAACAGTGCACAACAGACGTAATTGCTCAAGGCGGGCACACTGACACACGTTCTTAAATAACTAGAATAGTCAAGATGACCGGAAGCCATCTAACTCTTAGGTGCAAACACCCACAAAGGCATAACATAGCATTACTTATTGTTTACGGCAAAAATTAAAAAACGTCACAAATAAAGGCACAAGTAATTTAATTTAATATTCCACAAAACAGGCCCAAAAGTATATATTTAATTCTTCATCAATACTACTTTTGTTTATAACAATTGTAGAAAAAAAGGTAAGGGAACACTAAAACTGCAAGTTCCTCGGAATTTGCACCCCCCGGAGATTCTTCATCTGGATTATAGCTCTTGCATCGAAGTCTCTCCCGGGATTCGAAGGCGAAATTTCTCGACACTGCAAACAGCAATATCTTTATAACAATACATCACGGGGGATGAAAGTTAGCCCAGCCGAGGAATCCCTCAGTAGAACGGTGGAGGCATCAGAATGGTTACCGAAAACATCACTTGGATTCACTTGGAGAGACTCCAATGAGGAATCACCATAAATCTCAGAAACGCCTCATAGTCTCTCTTCCCCGAACCATTAGAAGCTTATGCAAACTCCAAAATCAAGGAACAGGCCAGAGCTATAAGGCCACCCTGAACGCTGGTTGTATGGAGAATGCTTTTGGGCGTCAACCTCCGCCTTCAAAATGAGTTGCTTCTAAGACATGTTCCCTAGCAACTAGGATATGAACGAACTAGAAGAAGCCTGAAGGGGCTGGCATTCCTCTGCTGCACTGTGCCATATGACAAGAAGAATATCACAGCAAATCGCCATGCATGATGATAGAACGCGCCAGAATTGATACGTCTATGACACGACCCGAATTCTCGGTTAGGCCGTGCGGGCACCCGACCACCTCCCCTAAACCTGTCGGGCGAACCCTATTGACTGAATCGATATAAATTGTGAAGAATTACCTTGAAATGAACATGAACTAAACTTTAACAACATAAGATAACTCTCAATGATAGACAAACATACAAGCTGTCTGAATAATGCAACTAACTACCCAGAAAACATAGTTTTAAAGGTTTCCTGATCAGACATCTAAGAAGGCCAAAAGATATACACACCTCCCGAAGGGAGCAAAAGTAAGGAAAAACTATAATATCTGAAGTTGGTGGCCGCAATGAACGAGATGGCTCACCGTAAACAGCTGAAAACGTACTACTCCTCAATCACGGCGCGCCTGGCTAGGTCCTGGAGGAGAATCTGCCGAACGAAAAGAAAATACAAGGACAAATAGGGGTGAGTCATAAGGACTCAATAAGCGTGGACAAACTAGCAACCTCGAAAAATAGATACACTAGTCAGGGAAACGGAACCAGAAAACAATCAACAAATAAGCAATGCACATATAAGCAGAACAGTAGTCATGTACAGAAAATCTACACGATAGTATGAAATGAAATGGAATGACATGTAAAGGGTCACATGTGCCAAATGAATGGAGCGGAATCCTCCTGCTCCGAGGGCGGAATCCTCCTACCCTCAATATGATGTGATGGAGCGGAATCCTCCTGATCCGAGGGCGGAATCCTCCTACCCTCAATATGATGCAATGGAGCGGAATCCTCCTGCTCCAACGGCGGATTCCTCCTACCCCCAATATGACGCAATGGAGCGGAATCCTCCTGCACTGAGGGCGGAATCATCTTACCCTCAATATGATGCAATAATAACCCTTCACCGGCGCGGGACTCTCATCGAATGCCGGGAAGTATATGTCAACTCACAGCCAGAGTACAATGCTCAGATCCTCAATGCAATACCAACAACAGGACATAACATATAATATACAATGTAAATTCGGAGCTAAGGCGTAATGAGTACGTCTATCGGCAGCTACACACGTAGAGAACACGTGGCAGAAAATCCACGAGGCTAGGTGCCTCCAAAGAAATGGATATAAACACTTACCGTATTCCAAAGCTAGCCTTGCTACTCAACAACTGCTTTTTTCTTTGGATTAACTGCCAAACGATCCCGCTCTATTCAATAAGCAGAAAAATCATAATCAAATAAAGCTAAAGGCTTCATTCCTTATGTCTTAGGGCAATCCAGTTAGGAACCTGATACCCTATTTGCATACGCAATACCCAGGCCAGGCCTATGTACAGGGTTCAAAGTCCCATAACCAAACCCTATATGTTGCCCATAACTCACTGAGTACGAATATTTAATCATTTACATCATCGGGGGCCGATTGACCCTTTAAACTATCAATTTAAGTCATTAGGGCGATGTCTAATATCCCTATTTTTACCGTAAAAATATATTCAAACACACGTAATAAGTTAAGATAATGTGTTAATATCATTACCTAGAGATTTGGGGGTAGAAATTCCACTATTTTCCACCTCTTCTTCCCTTTTTTCCTCTTTCTTTTCTAATCTTTCTTTTCTCTGATTTGCTCATATGTTTCTGGTTGTATACATAACTTACTACTGCTAAGGGATTAAATCCCTTAGCTAACCGACTTTGCAAATTTTAATTTTTTTTTAATAAATTCGCTACGACAATTAAAATTAAAATGGAACCCTAGAGAAGTCGAAATGATCCCAAATTTTTCAAGTAAGTTACACAAAATATATGTAACATACTCACTAAGATGGATCTCAAATCGGACTCCCGAAACTCAAGATGCAAATTTAAAGGAAAAAGGTCAAATTATTTAACTTTCGGTATTTTAGCGGAAACTAGCCGAACAACATCGAAATTTATTTTCGAAAAATCACAAAAGTCACAAATAATCATACGAACCTAACGGCGCTTTTAAATTTCGAATCGGAGCTCATTCGCCAAAACCGAGCTCGAAAATCTCTTTTTAATATTTATCAACAATAAAAACTGAAACCTTATTCTGATGCCTACCAAACGAGGTCTGATTTAGCTCAAATTTTATAGACAGGTCCTAATGGACCTTACAAATATTTTAAAATTATTGACACGTCAATCAGAGTCCTAACTTTTGAAACGACTGACCGAGGTCGTTTCATTCTCCTCCACTTAGACTCTCGTTCATCCTCGAACGAGCAAGAGTCTAAAATAGATTTCACACCTCTAATGAGAATGCTTACACCAATTTTTCAATGACATTTACTATGAAACAAAAATCATATACAATGATAAGAACTTTTAGGCTTTAAAGACCAAGTTCGAACCTGAATCGTCGAAGAGGTAAGGATACCTCTCACGCATACTGGACTCAAGCTCCCAAGTGTCCTCCTCATGAGGATGATTATTCGTTCGGAATCTGCTTCGAACGAAATTTCCGGACATCACGCGCAACTATAGAAACTGGGAACTCCTCGTAAGCCAGATTCACATCTAGCTGAGCAAGGTCTAATTCGATCACTTCGGAAGGATCTCGGATACACTTTCGGAGCATCGATACATCGAAAACTGGGTGAACTGGCATAGAAGCTGCAAGTCGAGCCGATAAGCTACCTTACCAATACGCTTCTCGATACGGAAAGGGCCAATGAACCTGGGACTAAGCTTTCCTTTCCTACCAAATCTCTTTACACCTCGCATCGGTGACACTTTCAGAAATACCATGTCCCCAACCTCGAACTCTAACTCTCAGCTCCTCCGGTTCGAGTATGAAATCCGCCTACTCTGGGCGGTCCGTAAAAGATCCTGGATAACACGAACAACATCAAGAGTCTGACGAAACATATCTGAACTCATCACCTCGACATCTCGAGACTCAAACCAGCCAATTGGAGAATGACATCGACGACCATATAAGGCCTCAAATGGATCCATCTGAATGGAAGACTGGTAGCTATTATTATAAGAGAACTCTACTAACGCCAAATGATCATCCCAGTAACCCCCGAAGTCCAATGCACAAGCTCTCAGCATGTCCTCTAAAATTTGAATAACCCGCTCAGACTGACCGTCAGTCTGAGGATGATTGCTGTGCTAAGCTGCACCTGGGTCCCCAACTCTCTCTGAAAAGACTGCCAGAACTGAGAAGTAAACTGGGAACCACAATCTGAGATAATAGACATAGGAGTACCATGCAATCTAACCACCTGCTCAATGAAAATTCGAGCCAGTCTCTGTGCTGAATCACTATTCTTTACAGGGATAAAATGAGCTGATTTAGTCAGTCCGTCGATAATGACCCAGACTAAATCGTGGCGCCGCAGGGTCTTTGGCAGACAACCTATAAAATCCATTATGATGTGCTCCCACTTCCACTCGGGAATGGGCAATGCCTGGGCTAACCCTAGTGGTCTCCGGTGCTCGAACTTAACCTGCTGACAGTTCAAGCAACGAGATACATAATCAAATACATATCTCTTCATCCCCTTCCACCAGTATAGCTCTCGGAGGTCCTGATATATTTTTTAATACCAGGATGAATGGAATAACGCGAGCTATGAGCTTCACCGAGCACTGACTGCCTCAAATCCCCAATATCAGGAACACAGAGTCGGCCATTAAACCGAAGAATTCCATCTGAGACAAGCGCGAAGGAGGGAACTCCTCCACTTGGGACATGACCACGCACCTCCTGCAGATGAGGATCCTCGAACTGTCTTCCCTTAATCTGATTGACTAAGGAAGATTGAGCTGCAATACACGCTAAGACTCGACTGGAGTCTGGAAGGAGAAATCTCATGCCAAAGTCGCCAAGGGACTGCAATTCTCTGGCCAATGATCTCATATCAGCATAAAGAAAAGCCATGCTGCCCATGGACTTCCTGCTCAAAGCATCTGCTACAACGCTCGCCTTCCCAGGATGATAGTGGATGGTGAGATCATAATCTTTAATTAATTCAAGCCACCTCCGCTGTCGGCCGTTAAGATCTTTCTGAGATAGAAGATATTGCAGACTCTTATAATCCGTATACACCTCACAAGGCTCGCCATAAAGATAATGCCTCCATATCTTCAAAGCGAAGACCACAGCTGCCAATTCTAAATCGTGAGTCGGATAATTTTTCTCATTCGGCTTCAACTATCTGGAAGCATAAGCAATTACCTTCCCGTGCGGCATAAGAAAACAACCAAGGCCCACACGAGATGCATCACAATAAACTACGAATCCACTGGTTCCCGAAGGAAGGGATAACATTGGAGCTGAAGTCAATAAGGCCTTAAGCTTTTGGAAGCTTGCCTCACACTTATCGGACCATCGAAACTGAACCGCCTTCTACGTCAGGCGAGTCAGAGGAGCTGCAATAGTAGAGAACTTCTCCACAAACCTCCGATAATAACCTGCCAATCCAAGGAAGCTGCGAATCTCCATCGGAGTGGTAGGACGAGGCAATTTCTGCACTGCTTCAATCTTCTTCGGATCAACCTTGATACCCTCACTAGATACCACGTGACCCAAAAATGCCACAGAATCAAGCAAAAACTCACATTTCGAGAACTTGGCATACAGCTTACGATCACAGAGAGTCTGAAGAACCACCCTCAGATGATAATCATGCTCCTCGCGACTATGAGAATAAATAATAATATCATCAATACGAGGCAAAGGGTACTTGTTCTTGATGGTGACCTTATTGAGCTGACGATAATAAATACACATCCACATAGTCCCATCTTTCTTTTTCACGAATAGAACAGGAGCACCCCACGGAGAAATACTCGGCCTGATGAACCCCTTATCAAGCAAATCTTGCAATTGCTCCTTCAGCTCCTTCAACTCTGATGGGGACATGCGATAAGGAGAGATAGAAATAGGCAGAGTCCCTGGCACAATATCAATTCCAAACTCGATCTCTCGATCAGCAGGAAGTCCTGGCAATTCATCTGGAAACACGTCAGGGAACTCCCTAACGACAGGAATAGAATCAAGAGATGGAATCTCCACCGTGGTATCTCGAACCATGGCAAGATACGCTGACCACCCTTTATCCATCATCCGCTTTGCCTTCTGAAAAGAAATAACATGCCCTATGGGTGGCAAATAAGAGCCCTGCCACACCACCGGTGCTGAACAAGGAAGAGACAACTGAAGAGACTTGGCATGACAATCTAATGTGGCATGACATGACGCCAGCAAATCCATGCTAATAATAACATCAAAATCAACCATATCTAGAATTAGAAGATCTACTAGTGTCTCACGACCCCCAAAAGATATGGTACAAGCTGGATAAACTCGATCCACAATGATAATATCTCCAATAGGAGTAGAAACACAGAATGGATCACAAAAACACATATAATCAACATGAAAACCCGAAGCAAAATGAGGAGATACATATGAATATGTAGATCCTGGATCCACCAAAGAATATGAGTCTCGACCACAAACAGATAAAATACCAGTAACAACAGCTGGGGATGCCTCGGCATCCTGCCTGGCCGGCAGTGCATATAGCTGTCTCTGCGGCTGAGCTGAGCCGCTACCCTGAAGACCACCTCTAGAGGGACCACTAGGAACACGCCCACGACCTCTACCGGGTGGTGGTGCACCTCTAACAGGCTGAGACCCTGGAGGGGCACCCTGAGGCTGCTGCTGCATAGGCGAGGAAAAGGGCGGCTACTACCCTGCTGATGGAGATAAGGGCAATCCTTCTTATGATGCCCTAGATCTTGACAGATAAAGTACCCCGGAGAAAATCTACGCTAATCAAACTGAGACTGATCTCGCTGGTGAAACCCAAACTGACCCTGAGAAGAAGTAGGCGCGTTCTGAGAACCACGCACTGGAAACTGAGCTGGTCTGACAGGAGGCCTACTCTGCTGCTGATAACTCCTACCTCCATACGAGGTACTAGAATGCCCTGGACCACGAGATCTCTTACTCTCCCGCTCCAACTCCTCTATCTCTAATCTATGATAGGCCTCATACCTCCTTGCAATATCAACTGCGACATCAAATAGGGTACCAGCCTCAATCTCACAAGCCATCTAGGACCGCAAAAGAGGAGAAAGCCCATCAATAAAACGTCTGACCCTCTCAGAGGGCTCCTGCACGAGATCTGGAGCATAGCTGGACATCTCTGAAAACAAAAGCTCGTACTCTGTGACTGACAGGTTACCCTGTCCAATCCTCTCAAACTGTCTCCTCTTCTCATCCTGCTGACTGCGAGGGAAAAACTTCTACATGAATCGATGGGAGAACTCACTCCGGGCCAGCTTAGGTAAGCCCTGCCTAGCTGATCGGAGTGCGGTCCACCAAACTAATACCGGACCCTCAAACTGCAAGGCAGTATAATCAAGTCCATACTGCTCAAGATATCCAAGGGCCTCTAAGATATGCTGACATTGATCAAGAAACTCACGAGGCTTAAGCTTATCTGATTTCTGACCAGAGAACTTCGGAGGACTAAGTCGGGTAAAATAATGCAGCCTTGCCGGATCATCAACTTGACCTGCTACCTGGACTGGCTGACCAGCCTGAACAACCGGAGGTATAACACCCACTACCTCTTGAACATGACCACCTGGAACATGAACTACTGGGGCTACACGTGGAACTGGAATGGGGGCTTCCTGAACCTGAGAACCAAAAACTACCGTAGCCTGAGGAGCTGCCTGAGGGATAAGAGCATCTACGACAGCCTGAGGAATAGGAGCATCTACAGCAGCCTGAGGAATAGGAGCATCTACGGCAGCCTGAGGAATAGGAGGTTCCTGGGCATCTGCGTCGCTAAGAATCTCATAAAAGCATCTTGAAGTGAGGGGGGAAACGAATAAGCCCTGCTCCCCCTGCCCAGCAAAAGCTGGCACTACCGGAACCTCTACAGCAGGATCAACATGATCCACCATCCTCGTGGCCTGGGCAACTCTACCTCTGCCTCGACCACGACCTCTACCGCGACCAACACCGCCACCTCGCGGAGCAGCAGGCATAGGGGCGACCGCTGGCTCCTCCGCCTCTCGCTGAACATTCGCGCGCGTTCTCACCATTTACTGTGGAAAATTAGAAATATTTAACTTTAGATAAGAAGACGCATGCACAACAAGGAAAGAAAGAAAAGAAACGACCTAAATGCCACCATAGCCTCTCGTGGATAGGTACGGACGTCTCCGCCCGATCAGCGAGACTCTATTAGACACTGTCATGATCTGGAAAGACTCTACACTTGGCTCTGATACCAACTGACACGACCCGAATTCCATTAGGCCGTGGGGGCACCCGACCACCTCCCCTAAACCTGTCGGGCGAACCCTATTGACTGAATCGATATAAATTGTGAAGAATTACCTTGAAATGAACATGAACAAAACTTCAACAACATAAGATAACTCTCAAGGATAGACAAACATACAAGCTGTCTGAATAATGACTCTAACTACCCAGAAAATACATTTTTAAAGGTTTCCAGATCAGACATCTAAGAAGGCCAAAAGATATACACACTTCCCGAAGGAAGCAAAAGTAAGGAAAAACTGTAATATCTAAAGTTGGTGGCCGCAATGAATGAGATGGCTTACCGTAGACAGCTGAAAACGTACTACTCCTCAATCAGGGTGCGGCTGGCTGGGTCCTGGAGCAGAATCTGCCGAACGAAAAGAAAATACAAGGACAAATAGGGGTGAGTCATAAGGAGTCAATAAGTGTGAACAAACTAGCAACCTCGAAAAATAGATACAGTAGTCAGGGAAACGTAACCTGACAACAATCAACAAATAAGCAATGCACATATAAGCAGAACAGTAGTCATGTACAGAAAATCTACACGATAGTATGAAATAAAATGGAATGAGATGAAATGAAATAGGATGCAAAGGGTCACATGTGCCAAATGAATGGAGTCGAATCCTCCTGCTCCGAGGGCGGAATCCTCCTACCCTCAATATGATGCGATGGAGTGGAATCCTCCTGCTCCGAGGACGGAATCCTCCTACCCTCAATATGATGCAATGGAGCGGAATCCTCCTACTCCGAGGGCGGAATCCTCCTACCCTCAATATAATGCAATAATAACCCTTCACCGGCGCGGGACTCTCATCGACTGCCAGGAAGTATATGTCAACTCACTGCCAGAGTACAATGCTCAGATCCTCAATGCAATACCAACAACAGGACATAACATATAATATACAATGTAAATTCAGAGCTAAGGCGTAATGAGTACGCTTATCGGCAGCTACACACGTAAAGAACATGTGGTAGAAAATCCACGAGGCAAGGTGCCTCCAAAGAAATGGATATAAACACTTACCGTATTTCAAAGCTCGCCCTGCTACTCAACAACTACTTTTTCCTTTGGATTAACTGCCAAACGATCCCGCTCTATTCAATAAGCAGAAAAATTATATCAAATAAAGCTAAAGGCTTCATTCCTTATGTCTTAGTGGCAATCCAGTTAGGAACCTGATACCCTATTTGCATACGCAATACGTATGCCAGGCCTATGTACAGGGTTCAAAGTCCTATAACCAAACCCTAAATAAATTATATATATATGCTGCCCATAACTCACTGAGTACGAATATATAATCATTTCCATCATCGGGGGCCAATTGACCCTTTAAACTATCAATTTAAGTTATTAGGGCGATATCTAATATCCCTATTTTTACCGTAAAAATATATTCAAATACACGTAATAAGCTAAGATAATGTGTTAACATCATTACCTGGAGATTTGGGGCAGAAATTCCACTATTTTTCCACCTCTTTTTCCCTTTTTTCCTCTTTCTTTTCTAATCTTTCTTTTCTCTGCTTTGCTCGTATGTTTCTGGTTGTATACATAACTTACTACTGCTAAGGGATAAATCCCTTAGCTAACCGACTTTGCAAATTTTAAATTTTTTTTAATAAATTTGCTACGACGATTAGAATTAAAATGGAACTCTAGGGAAGTCGAAATGATCCCAAATTTTACAAGTAATTTATACAAAATATATGTAACATACTCACTAAAACGGATCTCAAATCGGACTCTCGAAACTCAAGATGCGAATTTAAAGGAAAAAGGTCAAATTATTTAACTTTCGGCATTTTAGCGGAAACTAGCCGAACAACATCGAAATTCACTTTCGAAAAATCACAAAAGTCAAAAATAATCATACGAACCTAACGGCGCTTTCAGATTTTGAATCGGAGCTCATTCGCCAAAACCGAGCTCGAAAATCTCTTTTTAATACCTATCGACAATAAAAACTGAAACCTTCTTCTGAAGCCTACCAAACGAGGTCTGATTTCGCTCAAATTTTATAGACAAGTCCTAATGGACATTATGAATATTTTAAAATTATCGGCACGCCAATAGGAGTCCTAACTACCGAAACAACTGACCGAGGTCGTTTCAGTCTACCATAATGAAGATTTTCCGAAGAACATCACCGTTAAAGTTCCGGCCGTACATTATGGCTCGGGGGACTTTTTTCCTTCCCTCACGAATGAAGAAAGAAAAAAAGATAATTGCAGATGAGGTTCCCCTTATGATCTTCTCATGCCTCCTCCTCACAAAGCGAAGAAGAATTTCTGCGGATATCAAACAAGGATCAAAGGCAAGCATTTTTAAGGGAAGAAAAGTTTCTCGCTATCATGAGAAATTGCTAAAAAGGTGAATTATTTTCTGAAGAAGTGTTTATGATTTTCCCACTGCCATGAAGTCACTATTTATAGGAAGAAAGGGATAAGGATGGAACGTGAAACGGTCAAGCACCATCATTACTGGAGATATGAAATGATTTGGAGCAGTCATCAGTGTTCTTTGGAAAGGTGCATGGAATCGATATCAACCAGTCAGAAGTAAGCATGCAAAGTTTTCGAAGAGATCAATATCATTTTTGGTCAAAGAGACTACGAGTCTCAAGGAGTCAGTGAGATATCTTTTCACATCTGTGCTGCTTTTACTTCCTGACTGCTTGTGTTAGCACTCAGCAAGTGGGGGGACCGACTGTGTGGGCAAAAATACGCCACCTATTGTTATGGGGATGCGAGTCCAGCTGGCCAAACTAGGCTTATCCTACAAGTCACCAGGAACTGAGGATATACACCGACTCCTAGAGCCAACGACTATTTAGGCGGTTTTGTCATAGGGCGCAGGGCACACATCCTACCGCCTAGGTTTACAGTCTCCTAGTTAGGGTTTAGTATACCACCGCCTTGAGTTGTAGGCCCATGGCCTTATTAGTATTTGTATTTTACCTTATTTATGACTGAGTATCACTACTATAAATTCCCATCCTTACATTGTATTGTACACACGACACAATTCGCCATCAACTCTGCTACTCTCAAGGAATAAGATTTACTTTGCTTTCTCCATTGTTTCTTGCTCAATTACTTGTCTTACTTTTATCGTATTTATTTGCTTTTTCCATCGTAATTTACCATATTGCTTGTGATTTCATTCATAATTAATTGTTTAACCTAGACGTATAAATTTAGGCATAAACAATATCAAAAAAAAAAACATAGCATCTATAACTGAATGATTTTAGGTAGAGGGAAAAGGACTATACTGGAAACTAAACCAGGAATCTAAATCAAGTAAAAGCAACTGGAATCAAGAAAAACAAACTGTGATCGTCAGACTGCCCAGAAAAGGAATAACAAACTAGCAACTCAAATGTCAGGGAAACTGAAGAGGGTCTTACACAGAAGCTTAATAGATCCTAGAGCTAAGCTATACAGCATAACAGATGCTATTGCATTAGACACAACAGATTCAACCCTATTTCGGTTTTAAGAGCTTCTTCAAATAGGAAGCAAACTAGATTGCATAATTGTCGACACCTTTTTTTCCCGAACAGTTATGGAATCGAAATAGGATTCGACTTATTGGAACTCACGGGCAAGACTTGGAGTCGCCACCTAACATATTTTTTAACTAGGCATATTAGGGCACCTACTTTTGTTTCTAGCCAATGTTGACAATTAACTCCGAAATATGGTTTTGCAAACTACAAATTCTAGTTAAGGGTTCAAGTTAACCCAAAAACAAGGTGTTAGGTACCTCTCGGGTTCCACCAAATGTGAGTACCGGTCGGACTTATAATTTGGATTCATAAGATAAATTAAAATAATTCTAACAAAATAATTTCCACTATGATATATAAGTTAGATACATAGAATAATAAAAATTAAATAAAAGATTCAATTGGCTAATTTCTTCTTCCTTAGTAAACTTCAACCAAGTAGACCTCGTAAAATAAAACCAATTAGTTAGTATGCTAATAAATTAATAACAATAAAATGAAAATTGAAAGAACACATTAGTAAATTGTATTAGAAACATTTTTGGAGTGTCGCCTCGAAAATATCCATTCAAATGTACCTCCCAAAAAAATATAGTCTATTAGTGTAATAATAATAATAATGATGATGATGATGATGATGATGATGATGATGATGATGATGATGATGATGATGATGATGATGATGATGATGATGATGATGATGATGATGATGATGATGATGATGATGATGATGATGATGATGATGATGATGATGATGATGATGATGATGATGATGATGATGATGATGATGATGATGATGATGATGATGATGATGATGATGATGATGATGATGATGATGATGATGATGATGATGATGATGATGATGATGATGATGATGATGATGATGATGATGATGATGATGATGATGATGATGATGATGATGATGATGATGATGATGATGATGATGATGATGATGATGATGATGATGATGATGATGATGATGATGATGATGATGATGATGATGATGATGATGATGATGATGATGATGATGATGATGATGATGTAATAATAATAATAATAATAATAATAAGACAATAAAAAGGAAAAATAAATTTTGTAAGAGTTTAGGCTCAGATTGGTGTATTGCATCAGGTAGAGGTTAGGGATGTCGGTACGGCTGCAAACATGGAGCCCGGGCCGGTTTGCCATGCCAAGCACCCCCAATCCCACTACTCTACTATCAGTTACTTTGCAAAGTAATATGTATCACCATCGCCTATTGTTTTGTTTTTCGAGACACAGAAAAGGACATTGTATATAACAGGACGAGACTTGTATTGGCCTCAAAGATGTCATTGGTCGTGTAGTATTTGTTCAAATCAGTGTATAGGCCTCAAAATAAATATTTTTCATTGGCCACAACGGTGTAGCCTCGTGTATAGAATCTGTTCATATAAGCATGGCCGTTTTTTATCTGTACTGGTGCTCCTGATCATGGTGGTGTATGTGGAATGGTGTATGTTCTTCTGCCCTTGGTTTTGTATAGTGAATTGGGTGTGGATATGTTATGATGATGGATGTAAGGGGTGACGAATATGAGGAGGTATGTGGGATGTGTGTACGTATTTGTACTGAGGGTGCGTGTATTGATGGGGTTGTGTGTATTAATGGGGTGTTTTTGTGTGTGTAGGTGCAAAGGGTGAAGAAGATATTCCCTTTTGATATGTCATTGTGTTAGTGTGTATAAGAAAGTGTATCTATGTTGGTCACCGTGTATAGGTGTGTGTACTGTCATTGTTGGTGGCACGACGTAAAGAGGAGAAAGATGAAGGTATTTGGATGCGTATTGTGTTTCAGTGGGAGAATTACCAGTGCCTTTATCCCCATTTGGTACTGTTTATATAGTCATTGTTGGAGCCTTATACTGGAAAGAATTTGATTTTCAATTTGGAGTGATCATGGGGATTAGACCGTTGGGGAAGATTGAGGAGGAGGATTTTTGGGGGATTGATTTTGAGGGATTGTGAGAGATTGTGGGAGATTTGGAGGATTTGAGGGTGATGTTTTTAGTATCAAAAAAAGGATAGATACGTTGGGCCTGTATGATAATTATATGAGAGTGGATTAAGGAGTGATTTGAGAGATTGAGGGAGATAACGGGAGAGATTAAGGGGATTTGGACATAGAGATAATGTATGTTGTTAAGGATTAGGGAAAGATGAGAGAAGTTGGAGATGACCCTAAATTCGGAGATTTTGATTGAGAATGGTTTAGGAGAGATTTGGGGGAAGATATTGGGGGAGTAATTAGATGATTTGGGAGATTATGGAATTAATTAAAAATATTACACCAAATCAGATTTTGAAATTCAAACAAAAGGATATATTTGGCCAAATTCTCTGTCTAGTTCCAAGATAGGATTTTAATAAAAAGAGAATGAAATATGCTAGATATTTTGAATTAAGTAGAGATTAAGGAAACTATTTAAAATCAAAAGAATTTGAATTCCGAAAGGATACGATGCACGAGTAAAAATAATGGGCTGGATATAATTAATTGGACTTATATTTAACTAAAGGTGCTGAGCAAGTCAAAGAAATATATATTGTATATAAAAGAAGAAAAATGCATACAACTTAGGTCAAGTCAAATTAATTAAGCATAATTAGCCACACATATTTACTAAATGCATTAAATTGCACAAACAATCATAGTTTTGATAAATAGGCTAAATGATGTAAAAAATACATAATATTGCCACAATTAGGTATATAATGTATAAGCAGGGGATAACACACGAAAACACATGCCTTCTTATGCAAATTTGCTCAAACAGTTAAATTGCACCTTTAAGTTAAATTATAGCCAATTATGACTGTAATCAGCTGCCCCTCTTTGTCCGGGGATGAATGAAAACAAACTTTCAGGCAAATATCGTTGCGGAGTAGACAATTTTTTCACAAAGGGCGGACTAAAAGCTTAGAAAGGAAAAGTGAGAGTTTTGGGGTGTTTCGGCCAAACTCCGGTTTCTGAGTTGCCTACATATCTCGAGTTTCATAAGAATTAGGTTGTGTGTAGTTTTAGAATGGTATGTTGCCTGTATGAGATGTTTATGACGCACAATTTTGGATGTCGAGAGTAAACTTGTCCAAGTATGTAAAGTTTAGATTGATGTGCTTTGCCACTTGGCGAGATAGATTATTGAAGAATAGAGTAGAGACATCATCGAAGACAAGATATCATCAATAGATCAAGCGTGGGAAAAGATGCTTATAATCATCCTAGTTATGAAAATATGGCGCGCTACACACCCGTAAAGAGGAGTTTATACGTACATAGTTTCTACTTCATCTCGACAAATGAGTCATCTTTCCTTCAAAATTGTCTCGACCAAACTGGGGAATATCGGGAAGTAAAGCACGATAAATGTGCACGATTTAAATAGATGGGCACGACTAAGCACGAGAACACGCACGATTGACACAGATAGGCTTGAATAGGAAGGAATACAAAACTGACACCCAATCGGCAAGGAAAGATTAGGTAGATTACCGGTACAAGTATGGAAATATGGATTTGAGCGCTTTAGAGCTCGGTAAAATAGATAGCTTGTGGGTATAGCAAAGACATTGTCGAAAGGACTAAACTTCTTGAATGGTGTTCCGGAGTGGTGCATAGTATGTATTTGAGGTTTTGCGGTGAGCAATTTCGTGTAGGGTAGTGATTTTCGGGAGCAAGTATGAAAGTACAGGATTTGGCTCGAGGGTTTGTCAAGAGATTGGAGAGTGTCCTGCAGTAAAATCAAGATAAGTGCAAACAAAGATAAAGATAAACTACACTTCCCTGTTGAGCTGAGTAGTTGTCTTGTCTTATGCTTGTTTGTTATCTCATCCCCAAATGCGGACTCCATACTTTCCGTCCAGTGACACAAATCATGTGTCTCTTCAATGTTATTCCCACAAATGCGGACCTTATGCTTGTTTGATTGATGTCTCATCTACATATGCAAACCATGTACCTTTCTAATGCTATGTCCACAAATGCCGACCTTATGCCTCTTTCATAGTTGAATTGTCCACAATCACAGACCCCATGCTGCTTCAATTTCGGCTATACCACAAACCCAGACTCTATCCTATTGCGATTGCTGACTATATCCACATATGCGGACCCTATGATGCTTTCACTGTTGAATGTGCCCACCGACACAAACTATATATGCTTCTTCAAATTGCTAACTATGTCCACAAACGCGGACCTTATGTTGTTTCAAATTGCTGAACTATGCCCAAAAACGCGAACCCTACTTTGATTCAAGCTGTTGAACTATGTCCACAAGAACCCTACTCTGCTTCAAATCACCGAACTATGCCGTAAAACGCGAATCCTACTCTACTTCAGATTGCCGAACTATGCCTACAAACACAAACCCTATTTTGCTTCAAATTGCCGAACTATGCCCACAAATGTGGACTCTATTTTGCTTCAAACTGTGGAACAATACCCACAACGTGAATCCTACTCTGCTTCAAATTGCCGAACAAACGCGAACCCTACTCTACTTCAAATCGTCGAACTATGCCCACAAACGCGAACCCTGCTTTTCTTCAAACTGTTGAATTATGCACACAAACGCAAATCCTACTCTGCTTCAAATTGCCGAACTATGCCCACAAACGCGAACCCGACTCTGCTTCAAATTGCCAAACTATGCCCACAAATGCGAACCCTACTTTGCTTCAAAATGTTGAACTATGCCCACAAACGCGAACCATACTTTGCTTGTCATTGTTGTCATGTTCACAAATACGAACCTTATATTTCCACCAATGCAGAATCTATGCTTCTATCAATCTGATAAATATTGCTTTGCAAGAGTTGTTAGGTATACTCGGTACCTGTGTGAACCTGCAATAAAAAAAAATTGTGAGTTTTTTTAGGGGGATGTTGACTTGCGTATTTGCTGTCTTGCACTTTGCTGCTGCATCTTGTATAATTGTCTCCATGTAATGTCGTCCTTTTTTAGCATCGAACCTTGGTAGAGCTGTGAGCAAAATGGGATAACGAAAAAAAATGTGTGTGTACTTTGAGAAAAATAATATTTAAAGAGTAATGCAAAAGATAGACTGCGACGTGTTATTTGGACATAATCTCCTCTATATCCATTTGCCGCTCAAAGATCCTCCACTTTGAAATTTTGAGAAAAACTCAAAATTTCTGCCCTAGTGTATTGCTTGTAATTTCCTTGACCCCAAAAATTCTGCCCCAGTGCGTTATGGTGCATTTTTCAAATTTTTAGAGGGAAACTCAAAAATTTCTGCCCTAGTGTTCGATAAAATTCTCTTATGATGTGACCGTGCCTTGAGTAGGCTGCGTACGTATCCCCTCTTGTGAATCAGGTCGCTATGTAGTTCAAAATGAACCAAAAATAATCTTATAAAATAATTGATTATGTTGTATAAATGTAGAAATAACAATTTTTTATATGTGAATAGAAATAAATAATTTATTTTGTTACATAAAAGTAGAAAAATTAATTTAAAGTTTATGTTTTCTTTGACCTTCCCTGTCTTCATGGCTTGTAACAACTTGCATCCAAAATAAACTATTAGATGACCCCCTTTTTTATGAGAACAAATGGTCTACATTAGACACGTTCAACTTTAAATGAAAGCACATAACATATCCGAACGTCCCTTAGGGTCAACAACCCGTTCAGTCCATTCAAATATGGTGAACTAGTAGACTTAGAAACGAGCCGAAGTCGAACTTTTTCTAAATATGACATGATGCATGATTTCTAAACAGAGTGTAACTAAGAGTTGGGTAATCTAGACAAGGACATGGTTCCCTCAGGCGGAAAACCGAGGGATGGAAACGTTTAGAATTGTTGGTTGTACCACGGACCAACTAGATTCTAAACTGTTCCTCCTAAAGGGTGTTTTGAGAGTGAACGACCATGAGATCCACGTAATCGTTCATGGTGTGTGCAAGTGTTGATTTCCAGGAGTGGAGGAAGTGGGAATGACACAAACAATTATAACCGAGCAATTTTAGAAAAATAGAGTGCCAAAACTTGAAAATCTAAAGATAAACCTCAATCCTACAAAAAAGGTGTCACGACCCAAAATTTGAATTGGTCGTGAGGGCACCCAACTAACCCTGTCGGACGAACCCACTTGATTACGAATGAATAATATAAGTTTCTCAACGAAATACATAAATATTTCAATACCATAGAATAAAGTAAAAGTAAATCCTAACAATAAAAGGTTTAAGTACTCCCCGAACCATGAACATCTAAGAGTGTCGAATAAGTTATACAACTCCAAAATTTTGGGAATACATCAAAGGGAAAGATAAACTATATCGGTGGCCACAATGGACGAGGGTTGGCTCCCCGCTAATAGAAGTATGCTCCAGTTCGGTAAATCCCGATGCCCTTTAGTAGATGGCATCGAATCTGTAAGACATAAAATAAACCAACAAGAAGAGAAAAATGGGTGAGTCGAGTGACTCAATAAGCGGGGACGGGGCTCCAAGTAGTCTAGCAAGTTACTCATATACGAAAAGCCAAATAACTCAAAAGTAATGGAAATCAAATAGAAACCATATAATTAACAAACAAGTAATATTTATTCTTAGATATCAAAGTACCACGGCACTTCTATTGTAACTCGGGGATAAATAGGAAACCAAGCCATACTACAATAATATGCACGGAACTACATCATGCTACGATAATACATACGGAACTACATCGTACCACAATAATATGTACAGAACTACATCGCTCCACAATAACATGTTCGGAACTACATCGTACCATAATAATATGCACGGAACTACATCGTGCCACAATCATTTGTATAGAAGCATTTATCATACATAGGGTGTGAACCAAGTCCACCAAGAAAATGTAATACACTTACCTCGGTCCGAAGCTCACTGGCTACTCAACAATGGTTTTCTCTTTTCGAATCTCTTCCAAATGTTCCCGCTCTATCAAAAGAACGTAATACAATCAATATCAGGCCTAATAGTTAAATTACCAACCTTAAGATAAAGGGGTTAAGAAATTAACTTAAAAGTTAACCTCGGGCTCCCCTGGTCAAGCCTCAAAATTGAACTCACAATCGTATTATCCAATAGCTCATGAGTCTAAATATATAATCAAGTCTCGATCTTGATAGGAACTGGGATGTCAAACCTCAATTTTACTAAATAGAAAACTTAGGATCAAATAGCGCTTTCTACTTCTCAAATATCATTTTTAAGGATAAGAATGCACTTCAAAACACTCAAATAGTAATTAATTATGTTAAGCGCATCCTTATTTAATTAATGAACAAATTTTCAAAAGAAGTAAAAAGAAAATATATTCCTGATACACTCACAGAACCAAACGACATTAGCAGTAGCAATGGAAACAATTAGCAAACCTCAACCATTATGAACTTTATGTCCATAAGCACCTTTCATGGTGAAATGATTATGTCCCCACTACCATGAACTAATTAACTCATTAAACTATTAGCACAAAGAAAGGCAAAATAAACTTGCAAACAGTGAGCCAAAGACAAGCTACCGAAACTGTTGCTATATCAAGCATTTAAGTCCCCTTATAGCCCCAATCATTAATTCATGATGCCCCCTATTATTATTATCTAATCAATTCTTTTTTTTATTTAAATTTCTTTTTAAAACCACCAATCATTAACTACAGTAGATGATTAACTAATGATAATGAATTTTGATGATACAAAATAATACATTGACAACTCAGTAGAATTTAATTGTAGTATTCTCCAACTTTTCAAGTCTTGGAGTGATGCATAGCAGCTGTCGATTTTAAGGATCTCTCATTCGATTTTTTTTGTTTTTATTTTTGTTTTTGTTCTTTTCTTTTCTTTTCTCTACCCTAAAGACCAAAATATGATCTTATGTATGTCCTAAAAGTGTGGACTCACAACTAAAATTTGGGCCTAGCCCACTACTCTACTCTTAAAGATATAGACGTAAAATTTTGGTCTGACAGCTAGATTTTTATCCGCTCAACAAGGTTTAGCCACCGTTGTAAAAGTAGTCAATAAATAAACAGTTTTTTGTTAAAAAAGATGGTGAATTGACTTTTATGCCCATTGCTCTACTTTTCCCACACCAGAATAACCCAGCCGCCAGATAAAAAGTCACGAAATCCTCTTCCTCTTTCGTGGCGTCAGTTTTGGCTTCTGCTCCCCAACTTTCTTTTGCTTTTATCTCAGTCTAGCTAGATACCCAATATTTTCTCTTGAATTTTAATACTTATACCCACGTCAGATTTCAGAAACATTATTTCACGAGATATAGGGTGTCTTTCTTCTTTCTTTTATGTTTCTTTCTCTGCTTTTACAATTTTATGTTTGGATCTTATATTAATTTAAAAATTCGTTTATGTTCAAAATCCATGACATTAATTATCCCTTGATTTTCACTTGAATGAGTTCAAATTCCAGTATATTATCTTTGATTTCACTTGTTCAATTAAACATCCCAAGATAATTTTCTGAATTTTTACTTTTTCAAATGAAAATCCCAGGATAATAAGCTGGGATTTCACTTTATCTAGTAAAAATCTCAGGATGATTTCCTGAAATTTCACTTGTTCAAACGAAAATCCCAGGATAATATGCTGGGGTTTCACTTTTTCTAGTAAAGATTCAAGGATATTTTCATGGAATTTTCACTGTTTGTCTTGTTCCTGTGATAATTTCAGGATACTATCATGCCTTTTGTTTTGTAATATTTTTTCGTTTGTATGTTAAGCAAGATCAAAGAACCGAACATGTTGGAGGCGTTTATCATGGTGAAGGCAACTTCCATTTATCATTGTTCTCTCTGTCAGTATTCTCAATTGCTGGAACTTTTTGTGTTCATCATGCAAGGTTTCTTATGAGGAATTGAAGAAGCAATTATATCAAGCTTGCTTTTATGCAGCTTTAAGATGGGATGAAGATTTGCAGCAAACTTAGTAGACATAGTAACGGGTTTCAAGGAAGAAGCAGGATATATTTGTCCAACTAATGTTAAAGTGGCTAAAAATCAATTACTTTTGAAACAGTGGCTGAACCTCATTGAGCGAGGTTAAAATGGCTACTGCTCAATATCTCACAATATAAACAAGATACTTTAAAGTCCAACTAAAATATGAAGTGCTGACTTAGCTCAATAGACACCTAATAATATATATCAACATATGTTTTTAACTCTTCTTCCACATCTCAAATTTAAATTTAAAAAAAATAAAGTAGTTAGAAAATGTCGGGTTGTTACAAAAGGAAAGGAAGAAAATTTATGCTCGACAGATGACAAGAAAATAATACAAGTAAAGAATCTCAATTCAAAGTCCGTTATGGTTAGAACCTTGATTATCCCCAGCGGAATCTCCATTCTGTTGACACCTATTTTTTTATGAATCGGTTAGAGTTCGAAAACAGGGCTCGACTTATTGAAACTCACGGGTAAGATATGGAGTCGCCACCTAACATATTTTTTAACTAGGCGTATTAGGGTACCTACTTTTGTTTCTAGCCAATTTTTACAATTAACTCCGAAATATAGTTTTGCGAACTAGAAATTCTAGGTAAGGGTTCAAGTTAACCCAAAAGGAAGGTGTTAGGTACCTCTCAGGTTCCATCAAATGTGATTACCGGCAGGACTTATTATTGGGATTCAAAAGATAAATTAAACTAAATCTAATAAAATAATTTCAACTATGATATACAAGTTAGATACATATAATAATAAAAAAAATTAAATAGAATGTTTAAATTGGCTAATTGCTTCTTCCTTAGTAAACTTCAACCAAGTAGACCTCGCAAAATAAAACCAATTAGTTAGTATGTCAATAAATTAATAACAATAAAATGCAAATTGAAAGAACGCAATAGTAAATTGTATTAGAAGAATTATTGGAGTGTCGTCTCGAAAATATGCATCCAAATGTACCTCGCAAAAAAATAAAGTTGATTAGTATAATAATAATAATAAAAAGACAATAGAAAGAAAAAATAAATTTTGTAAGAGTTTAGGCTCATATTTGTGTATTGCATCAAGTAGAGGATAGGGATGTCGGTGCGGCTGTAAATACGGCGCCCGGGCCGGTTTGCCATGCCAAGCACCACCAATCCCACTACTCCACTATCTCTTACTTTGCTAAGTACTACGTATCATCATCGCCTATTGTTTTATTTTTCGGAACACGAAAAGGGACATTGTATATAACGAGACGGGACTTGTATCGGCCTCCAAGATGTCATTGGCCGTGTAGTATCAATTCAAATCAGTTTATAGGCCTCAAAATAAATATTTTTCATTGGCCACAACTGTGTAGCCTCGTGTATAGAACCTTTTCATATAAACATGGCCGTTTTCGATCTGTACTAGTGCTCCTGATCTTGGTAGTGTGTGTGGAATGGTATATGTTCTGCTGGCCTTGGTTTTGTGTGGTGAATTGTATGTGTATACGTTCTGATGATGGATGTAAGGGGTGAAGAAGATGGTGAGGTATGTGGGATGTGTATACGTATTTGTACTGAAGGTGTGTATATTGATGGGGTGTTTGTGTGTGTGTAGGTGCAAAGTGGGAAGAAGATAACCGCTTTTGATATATTATTGTGTTGGTGTGTATAGAGAAGGGTATCTATGTTTGACCGTGCATGGGTGTGTGTACTGTCTTTGTTGATGAAACGATATAAAGAGGATGAAGATGAAGGTATTTGGATGTGTATTGTATTTCAGAGGGATAATGACCAGTGCCTTTATCCCCATTAGGTACTGTATATATAATCATTGTCTGAGCCTTATTTCGGAAAGGATTTGATTTTCAATTTGGAGTGATCATGGGGATTAGACCGTTAAGGAAGATTGAGGAGGAGGATTTTTAGGGGATTGATTTTGAGGGATTGTAAGATATTGTGGGAGATTTGGAGGATTTGAGGGTGATGTTTCTGTATTAAAAGAGTGATAGATACGTTGGGCCTGTATGATAATTATATGAGAGTTGATTAAGGAGTAATTTGCGAGATTGAGGGAGATAACGGGAGAGATTAAAGGGATTTGGACATAGGGATAATGTATGTTGTTAAGGATTAAGGAAATATGAGAGACGTTTGAGATGACCCCAAATTCAGGAGTTTGGATTGAGAATGATTTAGGAGAGATTGCGGAGAAGAGATTGGGGGAGTGATTAGATGATTTGGGAGATTTTGGAATTAATTGAAAATATTACACAAAATCAGATTTTGAAATTCAAACAAAAGGATGTATTTGGCCAAATTCTATGTCTAGGTTCAAGATAGGATTTTAATAAAAAGAGAATGAAATATGCTATAGATATTTTGAATTAAGTAGAGATTAAGGAAATTATTCAAAATCAAAAGAATTAGAATTTCGAAAGGATACAACGCACGAGTTAAAAATAATGGACTGGATATAATTAATTGGACTAATATTTTACTAAAGGTACTGAGCAAGACAAAAAAAATATATATTGTATATAAAAGAAGAAAAATGCATACAGCTTAGGTCAAGTCAAATTAATTAAGAATAATTAGCCACACATGTTTATTAATTGCTATAAATGCACTAAGTTGCACAAACAATCATAGTTTTGATAAATAGCCTAAATGATGCAAAAATTACGTAATATAGCCACAATTAGGCACATAATGTATAAGTAGGGAATAACACAAATAGTTGCATGTTTTCTAATATTTGCTCAAACAGTTAAATTACACCTTTAAATTAAATTATAGCCAACTATGAAAAAAGATGGACAAAATTTGGTGTTAACAATAATACCAGAAATTGGCCCTAGCCTAAACAGAAATCATCTCAACCTCTTACGGACTTCCACTGCAGAATCTACCCCCCATGGAAACCAGTTCAAACCCCTAAACATCAAGCTTGGAGAATCTTTCAGGAAATAAGAGAGGAACTTCAACAATTTCATCCTAAAAGGACTTGTAAACCTCAAGGAATAGGCAGGCAAGCTTGAAGGGAGACAGAACAAAGACAAAGAGCAAACTTAAGACATCTCAATACATTTAAGCAAATCAAATAGGCAGGATTGGACATAAACCAAAGAAATCAGGCATAACAAAGTCAAAGACCTAAGAAGAAGCTTTACTTTGATGAATATTCACTTTCCACTTTTAAAATAAAACTTAAAACTTAGAATAAATTCAATGGAAACTGATTTTAGACTACTGCTTCTGTTAAACAGTTAGGGAATTTCTTTTCCTAGTTCCCATCTTATAATCATCTTAAGCAATGCCATGTTCTAAACTTAAACAAGACCATCTTTACTTATTTTACATGAATTAATACACATAGTCTATTAATTTTCTTAATAACTAATGACTTATTTAACTTCCAACTTAAACAGATACCGTCTACAGAAATAGCTACGAACTATTACTAAGATTCATTACCTTACTATTATTAAGATAATTAGAAAATAATATACATAACATACAAAAATTTAAGAAGACTGACCTTGCTTAGGCCAGTGAAATGAGGCCAGGATTTGAATTTGCCAATATTCCAAACAAACAAAATGACCTCAAAAACATACTTGAATACAGACGAACAATAATTAAACAATGTTTTAATTAGAATGCCAAAGCGGCAAGGGTTTCTTGAATTATAAAGAGCCCCTTTAAACTTAAACTTCCCAATCCCTTTCCCACTATGTGGAGGGGGTATTCATATTGTTCTAAAGGGGTTCAAAACACTTCAAAAATGATGTGGGAACAATTGATTCTAAGCTGTAAAAGACAATGGAAAATAAGTGAAAATTATCTTGCTTTGTGATCCAATGATGGGGAATCAAAACCCCTTTGATTTGAACAGATGTGATAAAGATTTGTACATTGCTTTCTTCTCATTCTTCTAGCAAAAAAACAAAAGAGAGAAGTGTACGATGCCCTCTTATTTATTGGATGAATGAGGAGAGAGGAAGGTGAAAATACGACTCGTGGTGGAAATACCACGAGATCACCAGATGACGCAGAAATTTTGGAATTTTTAACTTCTAGGGTTTCTCTGAGAGGGAAATCAATAGGGCGGCGGGTCAATTGGAAACTAGGGTTTTGTGGGTTAGAGGGACTTTCTAGTTTCTTAAATAAGAAAAGGGGACAAAGTCTTTAAAAATTGGGTGAAGGGGATACTTTTAAAATTAATACTAATGACTAATATTTTAAAAGACCCCAAGTTTTTTTATTTGCACAAAGCCCCACACCTTCTCATCTCCCTTCCCAGCCACCCAGCCCCCATTTGGACCCCCACCCCCATCGCCCCCACCCCTCTGCCCATCCACCACTGCACCACCACCCTCCACCACTCTCCACCGCCACCTTCTACCACCCTCCACCACTCACCGCCATCTCCTACCACCCACCACTACTTTCTACCACCCTCCACCACCAACCACCACCTTCTACCACCCTCTACCACCCCCCACCGTCCTCCACCACTCTAATAAAAAAATGCGTACACATCAGTCGATATGTGTACACATATTTTATATGTGTACACATATTTATTATATGTGTATACATATAATAAATATGTGTACACATCTCATATGTGTACACATCTGACGAAATGTGTACATACCTTTTCCAGCCGTGAAAATATCTCCAAAATTATATAAACATATAAAAAATATGTTTACACATTCGAAAATATGTGTAAAACGATTAGAATTAAAAAAAAATATGAAAAAAATGAAACGGGGACAAAGAAGAAGAAAAAGGAGAAGAACGAAGAAAAAATAAAATTGATACGAAGAAGAAAAGGAAATAGAGACGAAAAAGAAGAAAGAAAAATAACACGAATAGTAATGAAATGAAATTTGAAAATAAATCTAGAAGAAAGAAGGAGGAGGAAGAAGAAAAAAAGGGAGAAAGAAGAAAGAGAGAGATATAGTGTAAAATGATTTGAATATGTGATAAAGTAAAAGTAGGTGGGAGGGAAATGAAATGTTTGAAATTTTTTGAATTGTGGGGTTTTTTAGTAAATTTCAGAAATATCTCTCATGTCCACAAGTTTTAAATATTACAGTTCGGCCCTCACTTAAGTTAATTAATTATTTGTCCCATTTTCTTCTTTTGAAACTCAAGAGGACCCTATGCCTTTTTTTTCACTGGAAACTAGGGTTTACAAAATTGTGAAATGGGTAGGGTTTTGGATACGGAGTTTATTGTGTTTAGTTATAGGGAAAAGGTATAAGTGCCCCTTGAACTATGTCCAAATTACCAGTTATATACTTAACCTTTGCAAGAGTCCCATTATCCTCGTTGAACTATTTCTAAATGGATCAACTACCACCTTTAAGATTAGACAGGCAAGTTTTTAGCACAGCTTGTTGTGCATGCGCTCCTATATTTTCACAAAGTTTTCAATTTTTTATTTCTATTCTTGTTATCTAGTATATTTCTCTTATTCATTTTCATACACTTTATTTCACTCCTAACCCACTCTCTACCCCAAGTCCCTCCGTTGCTGCTAGTGCCACAATATTCTTTGCCCTCTCTTCATTTTCATTCTCTACTGCCAAGACATCCAGTTGAACACTTCATCAATTTTGAACTCCAAAACACCCAAAAAATTGGTTGAAACCATAATACTAATAAAAATAATAAATCAAGTCAAACTAAAATGGGAACAAAATCTTGACGGGATATGAATCAAAGATGAGTAGTGATAATTTTGAAAATTTTATACCAAGTTTTGTTGAAGAAACCCCCAAAGGGGTGTCCTGGCAAGAACTCCAGGTTCAATAAATTGACCCCAAATTTTATTGCCAATAACTGAGAAATATTTTTGGCTAATTTTGGGAAAGTTATTGTAGATTTTGGGGTGGCTTTGGAGTGCTAAAGAGTTGAAATTCCTGCAAAAACAGAGATGAAAAGGAAATGGTTCTATTAATTAGTGACAATTGATTTTTTTGTAAACTAGCCTGAGAAGATGACCGATGTTATGTGTAAACTAGACTAGTCCTCTCTGATCTTTTTGTTAATTTGTTTTCAATTGGTATATGAAATTAAGAGGATTCTGTTACTGTAGTGAACTTTCCGGTGGTCTGAACTTTGAGATTGTCTGTTCTTTCAGATTTGTTTGCACTAGATTTCACCCAAGAAAAAAAAAAAAGGATGAGAGGGGAAAAATGACTTATTAATCACTCCATCTTTCCCAATTTATGTGTCACTATTTCTTTTTTGATTTGTTCCAAAAAGAATGTCACACTTATTTATTTGACAACTATTTAATAGACTATCTCTATTTTATCCTTATTGCCCTACTTATTTTAAAAATCTATAACAACTATTTTAATTACTCCAATTTTTTTTCTCTTACTTTTCCAAGAGTAAATTTGAAACTTTCCAAAATCAGCCTCTATTTTTTAAATTTTATGCCAGGTCAAACACCACTACATAAATTGGGACGGAGGGAGTATCAATTTTTAAGTACTAAATTATCAGCCTAAATATTTAGTATCAATCTAAAACTGAATAATTGATTATCCACAAGATGGAAAAAAATGAATTTCAAAAAACAAAATGAAAGTAAACGAAAATATTACTTTGAATTGTACGGATCTTTAAGTCAGCAATAATTAATTATATAATTTTGGGCAAATTTCACTAATAGGCAGCCCAGTCCACTAATTTACAGCGCTGAAGCCCATATTTTATCTTTCATCAGCATGGCAGCATTGATTATACCATAAATCTCGCGCATAAATCTCGCGCCAAACAACCCTTCCAAATTTGAATCAAAACATAACTCTGTTTCCTTTTAAAACACCATCACTGACGAGCAAAAAATCTCCTTCCATCTACGAACCCTAAACTCTTCATCCCCAAAAATAATGCGAAATTGAAGCTTGTGAATTTCAATTTCTACTTTTTTCAATGGACACTTTTCCAACATACATTCAACACACAGGAGAATGGAATCACGAAAATAAATTTGTGAATTTCATCCCCGATTGCATTGTTATTCGATCTAGTTTCAATTATGAAAATTTAGCTGCAGAAATTTCAAAGCAGATCGGGATAAATGTTGAATTGAATTGCATAGAAATCAAGTTCATTCCGAGTAATGATTTACCACCTGTGCTGATCTATAATGATACTAGTATTCAAGTCATTGAATTAAGGAAAAAACATCCAGATTTCACTGCCTATCCGCTCTGTGTAAGGATGAAGGAGATGTCAACTGGTGCTGGATGCTCGAATATTTATTCAGCCTCGACGAGTTTTAACTGTATAAATAGTGGAAAACTTATACAAGAGATTGATGAGGCAGGTGACATAGATGTGGATGATAATTATACAGAAGATATATTGATTGATAATTGTGCTATAATAGATGATATGCTACATGAGAAAGTTGAAGAGAATCAGGTTTACCAGGACAAGCAGACACTTGTTAGTGTAATGAAACACTATGCCCTGCGAAATAAGTTTCAGTTCAAGGTGAAGAGATCAAGTACAAAAAGGTATGGTTAAAGCTGTTTATTCTGGTATATAACTGTATAAACAAGTATAAAACAACTTTATATTACTGTCTATAACTTTGGTTGAATCTGTTTGAATGATATGTATAATTATGTATAACTGTGTATAAGTTAAATCAAAAATACTGTATTGTTGTGTATAAATTTGTATTTGGATTTTTTTGTCGTCTGAATCACTAAGTATCACATTTTCAAGTATGGATACTTTAGTAAACCTGATATAAATTGGTATAAACTAATATAAGTAGTTTTGTATTACTGCGTATAATTTCATTCAAAACTGTTTTTGCGATTGTATTGTTTTGTATAAAGTTGTATATTAATATAGAAAGCATCTTTGCTGTGTCGACACTGTTGTATATACAGAGACATATTTCTTTGTATAAATATATCAAAACAGCACTGTATTTATGTGTATAAATTTGTATTTACCAGTTCAACGCTCTTTATCAATAGATATTACCTTTCATGTGTTGATGCAAAATGTACCTGGAGTTTCAAAAGTTCAGCTGTAGGCAAGGCGCAAATATTCAAGGTGCGAAGTTATATTAATAGTCATACGTGCTCACTTGGTGAAAGATACTTAGAACAACGTCAAGCGAGTGCGTTTGTGATTGCTACAATGATCAAAGACAAATATATAGATCCTAAAACTGTCTACAATGCAAATAGTATAAGGATTGACATGCTGAAGGACCACGGTATTGAATTAACCTACATAAAAGCATGGCGAGCAAAACAAACTGCTTTAGAAATATTAAGGGGCGACCCTACTGAATCTTATCAACACATTCCAAGTTACTTGTATATGGTTGAGGAAATAAATCCAGGTTCAGTTACAAGGTTGCATAAATCTGATGACGGGCACTTCCTATATACATTTGTTGCACTCAATTCATCAATCCAAGGTTGGAAGTATTGCAGGCCAACGTTGGTGGTTGATGAGAGCTTTCTTTCAGCAGCACACAAGGGCACATTTTTGAGTGCTTGCACAGAGGACACAAATGGTAAGTTAAACACCATTGCAAGTATCAAGTTTGACTATTTTCATAAGACATCAATTTGTATAATTGTATAATATTGTATAAAGTTGTATAAGTCTGTTTTAGCTCACATTATAACTATGCATAAGCATGTATATCTTTGTATAAGATGCAGCTTTCCTTTTGAAACCTGATGTATAAACTGTTTAAATAGGAAAAATACTGCCCCTTGCATATGGCATTGTTGATTCAGAGAACGATGCGTCATGGGAGTGGTTCTTCATTCAAATAAGATACACTTTTGGGTTTCGGGAAGGAATGTGCATTGTCTCGGGTAGGAATGAAAGTATCTTGAAAGCTGCAGCGACTGTTTATCCAGATGTGCCGCGTTGTTTTTGCATTTACCATTTGTGGAACAACATCAAGGCCAAGTTCAAAAAAAATCCTGAAAATCTTAAAGACAACTTTTTTGCAGCTGCTTTTGCTTACACAGTTAAGGAGTTCAACAAAAAAATAGAAGATATAGTAAAGAATGAACCAAGAATACAAGATTACTTGTACAGAATTGGGTATGACAAGTGGTCTAGAGCACACTCCAAGGTCAAAAGGCCAATGAACATGACTTCTAATATCACAGAGTCACTTAATTCAGCCACAAAACATGCAAGGGATCTCCCAGTACTGCGCCTGTTGGAATACATGTATAATTTGGCACAAGACTGGAACGACAAAAACAGAAGGCGTGCAATGTCAACATTCACAGACCTTGGGAAGAAATACAACAAAATGCTTCAGGCAAATCTGATTGCGTCGATGCAGTTGACGGTATAAAGAGTTTAAAATACTGATTTCATGAATGCAACTTTGTTGGAATTTGTTGTGACCAGATACTTTTTTTTTTCCTTTTAAATGAAGGTGAGGTCTTCAAATGAAGACTTATACACAGTGTATAAAGGAGCAATGCACAACACTGTGAACCTTGCAAAGAAAGAATGCAGCTGGTGGGGCTTTCAAATAGATGAACTGCCATGTCCACATGTTTGGGCAGTTTTAAGGCGCAATCGAGTGGAAGCAGTCAACTTTTGCTCGGTTTACTACAGGAAGAATTTTCTCCGTAAAACATATGAATATCCAGTATATCCAATGCCACATGAGTCTGCATAGGACATCCATACAGAAATCCTAGAGGAAGTGGTGCGACCACCTAAAGGAAAGAGAACTCCAGGAAGGCCAAAAAAGACCAGACACAGAGCATCTTGGGAGATACCACGCAAGAGATCCAAACTGTCATGTGGGGTGTGTGGACAAGCTGGTCACAACAAGAAGACGTGTAGGAACCTACCAAAGATAGATTGACACATTATAGTTTTAAGACAGTTTTTACCTTTATACATTGTTTAATCATGCTATTAAACTTCATTGCAAACTTTATGTTGGTGTTTCCAAGTACGAATAGATGTTTGACACTAGAACATACTTTTGTTTACAAATGTGCTTCATATTGCATGATTTGATACTATAACAGATAATAAATGACAGATTACTACAAAAGGCTGGTGTAAACTGTCTATTTTCATGTCATGTATAACTGTGTATAAGGATGTATAAATGTGTATAAAAGGGAGATGTAAAATGCCTATTTTCATGTGATGTATAATTGTGTATAAGGATGTATAAATGTGTATAAAGCTGCATATAAAAGAGCATAAACTTGTATTAACATGTATACAGATCTTGATGCTGTAAGAAACAACAAATAACAGTCTACAAAGCAGATATACACTGCATGTGTGTAATGTATAACAGTGTATAACAATGTATAAAGGTGTATCAAATGTTGTAAATCATTGTATAAACCTGTATATTGTTCTTTACCAACCCTTGTGCAGGGAAAAATATAACTGCATGCATCATAATGTATAAATTTATAAAATAAACATACACAATCAAGTTAAAACAAAAAACATTGTTTGAATCATCATTTAACAGTAAGGGAGTCTTCATAATAGCAACACAAGAGCAAATGTGAAAATAACAGTCTACATCCATGTGATACAACGAAAACTAACTAAACTACTTCTTCGGTCGTCCCCTCTTCCTCTTAAAAACTCTGCCAGTGACTTCATCATCGCTAACTGCATCAGAATCTTGTTTTTTCAGTCCATAATCCCAAAGCAAACAAGCAAACCTTCCACGAATATCCTCAATATCAAAGTCATCTTTTTCTATCTTTCTTCCCTCGATAAAGTACTCGGCAAATCCAGCGACATAAGCACCACAATCACTGTAAAAAACACAAATGCAACAACAAAAATCAGATAAATAAAATATACAGCACAAAAAAATTAGATAATGATGTAAAAACAAAACCTACTTCGTCATCTGATGTGGCAGGTCATTCACTAGGTTCACGTCAAAAGGATCAGACAAAGATTTATCCATATAAGCACCACTCTTTCAATCAATGTCAGTTCGCTTGCCATAAAAACCGGTAGTATTAAGGAAATGAGGAATCAACATAGCATAAGCTAACATCGCATTCAGAACGCCAGCATCATTCAAAGCTCCACGGTTAGAATCATACACATCAATGCGCCTATCTTTAAATGAAAGCACACCCAAAACCCAATGGCCCATACCATGCTTAACATAAATAGGCAACAAGACATGGTCAACAGTGTGCCAAGGGGAATTTGCATCACAGCAGTAGCCAAGAATGTACTCAGCCACTTCATGCTCATCGGGGATCACACGAAATCTCGGTGCTTTCGCTCAAATGTGGTAAAAAGTGAAGTGATCTTGTTGTTGAATGTCCAGTCAGTTGTAGTAAAGCTCACTGCCACATTAGGGCCATATTTTCCCTTTTTTCACAAGTAGTAAAATATGGTATCAATATGCTGAGACAACAAAATAGAAATAAAATAAAGTCAGATTTGAAAACTACTACAAAGAACACTAAGTAAACACACGAAAAGTTAAACAATGATTATACATACAAGTTTATAAATATATCTGCACTTATTATACAAACATATACAAGATCACCACACACCATAGCAGACAACTTTTTATACATTTTTATCACTGGTTATACAATTATCTATACTATTATACAAAGTTATACAATGGAAGGAAAGAAGTACACCACATGCTATATAAGACGGCAGTTTATACATGGTTATACTATAATCTACACTTTTATACAAGTGTATACAGAAAGGGTAGGAAAGGAATTTAGTACATACCAAATCAGACAACAGTTGCCTACTGTATGAAGATGATGAAACCAATCCTTCTTATCCACAACACATGAGCCAAAGACAAACGGCTTCTCGAGGTTATTTATGTCATCCGGATAAAGCTGCTTCGCTCTTTTAAAATAATAAAAAATTAATATAAGCTAGCACAGTAACATAACTTTATGATGAAATCATTAAACTGTAAAATTAATCAAGTTACCTCTGTGATGAATCCACCCCTTCATTGACAAATTCAAAAAAACGCTGAGTCTGATAGAGGATTATACAGATTTGCAGCAACCATGAAAGGATGCTTCACAGAAAAGATCTTCTTGCGTGTTGATCCTGATGTGTCACCAATAGCTGAACCAAAAGCTGGAGTATATGGAGATTTGGCAAATTTTCCAGGTTTCTTTTGACGACCAACTTGTTCAGGGGTGACGTTTTGTTCTTTTATAGCATTGGCTTCTTCTTGGGCAGCTTCCTCAACTTCATGGACAGGTTCCTCAACTTCATGGACAGGTTGAGGAGGAATTGGTTTATATATGACAAGTTGTGAGTCATTTGCCCCAGGGAACTCTTCATCAAAATCATCCGAAAAATTGTCCATATAATCAACATCATCTACAGCCCCAAAACAGTGGAAAAAATGAATGAAAATAAAAAATCAAGTAAAATCTTTACAATGAGTGCATGTATATTCTGGTATATAATCGTATAAAAATGTATAAGACAACTTTATCTAAGTATAAAACTGTGTATAAGTTAAAGCAAAAACTATGTATTATTCTGTATAAATTTGTATTATTCTTTCCTTATTCTGTATCAAGTTGGTTGCCTAAAACACAATCAATCTAAATACAAAATACAAAAAAAAAAAAAATAAAAATCAAAGGAACATTTTGTACCAGGAAAAGCCAATGCAACTCCATCAGCTTGCTTGACATCGGACTCCATTTGCTTCACATCGGAGTCCACATTCTCAACTCCATCAGTTTGATTCACATTGGACTACATATTATCAACTTGAGTGGTTGCAGGGGTTTTCCAAGCCGAGAATGAACAGTCAAAATTTTCGTCACCACCTTGGCCATCCATATTTTCATGAGCAACATTTCCAGGTTGCTAACCAAGCCCGAAAAGAAAAAATATAATAATAATAAGAATAAGGAAAGAGGTTAACTGGCATTTTTTAATTTTTTTTTAAAAAACTAAAATATACAAAAATATACCTCAGAAACAGGAACCTCGCATCCCTTTAAGTCGTTTGACTTAGATTCAAGAATTTTAAACACTTTCGCAAAGGAATCAACCACAAACTTGTTCAGAATGACAAAAATATTATACAAATAAGAATGTCTGAATGTGTACACATTATACAACGAAAAACAACCAAAACAAAGTAGTGTGTGTAGTACCTGTCGAAGGTCAATCCTCAACTGCTTAACTTCATCCGCCAATGGATTATCACTCACAGAAGGACAAGCTGGTGATGAGAAGATGCCATCAGCAACATTAGAGGCAGGCACATCTCCTGGTGGAGGATTGAAATCTTCGAATAGCTGATCAAGGTTCAACTTGGATTCTCTTCACTTGTAGGAGACATGTTTCGATAATGCAACTAAAAAAATGATATTATGTCAATATAAATCGCAGGCAAAACATAACAACTTGACAGATATATGTTTATACATAATGTATAGAAAAATTGGCATAAAATGAACATTACCAAATCAATACTAATCATAGAACCATCGACGATGTCCACATATTTTGGATTGGCACTTGATTTCCAATTCAGAATACGCGGCACCTTATTTTGAACACGAACAACAAGCTTCTTGTCGAATGAAGAACAACATTCATAAAACCAAGTCTGGAATGCTAGAGGCAGACCTCCTAACCTGTACATTTGCAAGTTGCCACGCTGTTTATCCCTCATAGTCCGAAGCATGTCATCAAACACTTGTTTTCCCCAGTCATATCTCTCATATACACCACTCTCAACAAGATCAAAATCTTTCTTCGTAATAGAATGATTATCAGCGTCTGAAAATAAGAAAGTGTGGATGAACACCATCACAGCCATCTTCAGTGCGTCCTCATCAGATTTCCAACCCTTTTCCTTAAAGCGATCCAACAAGCCTTTCCTACTTACTGAATCGACTCCGCTAAAATACTCATCCAGCAACATGTTCGTTTCCAGCCTCTCATACACAGTGGTCTCATCTTTACTCATTTTCAAGCCAGTAATAAGAGCAAATTCTGCAATCCCAAACCTCAACGTAGTACCATTGAGCTTAACCTACAACTCCTTATCTTGCCCAGGTGCAACTTTCCGAAGTAGTAAACAATGTATAAGCTGATTCTGGATAACAAAAGGAGGCAAATCAAGGAAGTATCCAAAACAGCATTTTCGGAACATCTCAACCTGTGTAGGAGTCAAGTATTTTTTCAGGTTGCTCACAATATCCGTGTTGGTATGTGCACTAACCCTTGTATGGAAATGGTCTTCTGGTGCTAAATAGAACACACCAACCTACATGAAAAAGGAAATAGAAAATTAAAATCAAGGAACAACAATCAAGAGACAAAAAGTAATCTAATCCACAAAACAGAAAGTATAAAAGTTATACAAGCGTATACTGCTTATACAGTTTTATCCAATAGCTTAACAAAGCATATATAGGGTTATACAAATGAGCTTTAGCAAAGCACAATATTTATAAAAATATATACTTAAGTATACAAAGTACCTGAACAACAGCTTTGGCCTTCATCACCTTTGGTTGGCGAATCTTTTGTCTTTTATTGTTACCAGTAGCACGAGAACTGCTAGCATCATCAACGCTGGCCTTTCTCTTTTTTGATTTGACAGGACGATGAAAATCAACATCAACGGCTACGGAATTTACATCCTCTTTACTACTCGGGCCTTTCACAATCCTCTTACCAACCTGAATAGATTTAGGACCTCTCTGCTTCTGCGGACTCAATTTCAATGCTCTTTTCGCACTAGGTGACTTTAAATCCATACTGCCTGAAGGAATAACAACTGGTGTTTGTGACCGGGTACGACGGCCACTTGCTGCTTCAGCACAACGAACAGGAGACTCAAAATCATCATCATCCATGGGACTACGCTGTGAAGGCAACCCAGTCATTACTTTAGTATCAACCTTTTTACCTTTACCAAGTATCTTCTTCGAATCCATGGGACTACGTTGTTTTATTCGCATCTAAAAAAAAAAAATCAACCATAACATAAATGACCAGTGGTGGAAATTACACACACACAATTACGAATTTATGGAACACATAACGTAGCAAAAAGCGAACTAAAAAATCACACTATAACCAAAATGCTAGAGAAACTCTAACGTAAGATAAAAATAAAAAAATTTCAAATACAAGGAAATAAAACATAAAATAGAAATATAATCATAACAACAAAATAATTTGTTTCTACAGAAAATTAAAAAAAAAAGCAATAAAATGAAAAATATGAAAATTTACACAAAAGCAGACAGCAGTAAAAGAATTAAAGGAATGCGGAAGCGGGACTTACATTTATGGAAGAATGTTCGAATTTGAAGAAGATGATCGAAGCAGCAATTCGTGAGGGGTTACATTTGGAGCTGTTTGGAGAGGGTGTACCGTTTGGAGAGGAGAATACTATTTGGAGAGTGTTTAAGAGGGGAGGGGTGTTATTTTGTGTAAGAAAATTTTTAAAAAAATAGTAAGGGTGACAAAATGGGTAAGGTAAGTAAATATGGGCTGATATTGGTAATTTAGATGGGCTGGGTGTCAGCCCATGTAATTGTCCCTATAATTTTCAACTAAAACATTACACATGTACAAACTTGTCAGTTCCTAACTTATTTTTTCCTCACATGCCACAAAGAAAGTATGCTTACTCTCCATGTCACCTCATCATCTTAGGGTGTTTTATTCCATTACAAAATAGTTCAGAGGGTAATAAGACCTTTACAAATTTAAGGTGTGTAATTGATAATTGGCAATAGTTCAAGGGGTAATTATGTCTTTTCCCATGATTTGCACAAATAGGCTAGAGTCAAGGGTGTGCATTGCATATTTGGCCTCTTTTTTAAAAAATCAATTATTTCTTCTCTCTTTTTTAAAAAATAAATTAAAATAGCATTAATAATAGACTTTTTTAACAAATTATTGACTTAGAAGGTGCCGGGACAAAATTGGGTGTCAACAGCTGCCCCTCTTTACCCGAAAAGGATGAAAGAGTTTTCAGGGTAAAGAAAGTTGACGTGAAAGCAAATTTGGTCACGATGAAGTAAAAGACTTTCGACTCAAAAGGCAAAAATTCAAAGCTTATGGATATAGCCGAACTCCGGTCTCTGAGTTGCTTACATATCTTGAGCTAAACAAGAATCAGGTCATATGTAGTCCGACGAAGATTAGACACAAAAATACGTACGATTGACAGAAACATGCACGATTGACAGAAAATTATGCACGAATAGAAAAGAATCCAAACTAACGCCCTAATCTGAAACAAGAGACTAGGTAAGACTTGCTTGTTTGAGTGTGGGTCCTCAGATCTTTGTTGATTAGTCTAGCTTATATCAACAAAACTGCTTCATTTTACTGCTAAGAAAATGTTCTGTGTTATGCTCCAAATGCTGTTGCGGTCCTGCTAAAATTCTTGAAATATCTCGATAAATGGTAAGCAAGTGATTGCAAATAATGCATGTTAATTAAATTACAGGATAAATAAATAATGATAATTATAGGTGCGGATTGCGATATCATTGATAAGTTTTAATCCAATCAACTAGTAAAGCGACCCGGCTCATATGGCAGGGACTTCAAGGTTGTTGGTACACTTTATTAGTAAAACCATTCAATCGGCGAAGCGGTCCGACAGAAAGCAAGGAGGACTCCAGGTATTGATAGTAATGACAATCAATTGGCGAAATGGTTTGCTAAGGAGGGCTTCGAGGTTGATCATCGTTCTAAAAAGTAAAGCAAGACATAATTTGAAGCAGGTGCAAAGGTATAATTTAAAGCAAATGCAAAGCTATTTTAGCGAGGAATGTAAAGCAGTGCAAGAGCCATTTGACTAATCAACGGGCGAGACAGTCCGTCAAGGAGGGCCTAGGGATTGATTGTCAATATGAAAAATAAAGCAAGATGTTAATTTAAAGCAATTGCAATGACCTAATTCGAAGCAAGTGCAATGCAAAGGCAGGACGAGAGCAATTTTGATGAATCAACTGGCGAGACAGTCCGGCAAGAAGGGCCTTAAGGCTGATTGCCTACATATAAGTAAAGCAAGACATTAATTTAGAGCAAGCGCAAAGGAAATATTTGAAGCAAGTACCAAGCATAGCAGTAAAGCAATGCAAGAGCCATCAAATCAACTGCGGAGAAAGTCCAACAAAAAAGACCTCGGAGCTGATTGTCAACCTGAAAAGTAAAGAAAGTCATTAATTTAAAGCAGGTGCAAAGGCAAAATTCAAAGCACGTGCAAAGCAAAGCAGTGCAGAAATGTAAAGCAGTGCAAGAGCCATTTGACAAATCAATTGGCGAGACAATCCAGCTAGGAGGGCCTCGGGATGATTGTCAACCTGAAAAAGTACAGCAAGGCATTAATTTAAGCCAGGTGCAAATGAAAAATTCAAAGCAAGTGCAAAGCAAAGCAGTACGGAAATGTAAAGCAGTGGAGGAGCCATTTAACAAATCAACTGGCCAGACAGTCCAACAAGGAGGGCCTCTGGGCTGATTGTCAACATGAAAAAGTAAAGCAAGTCGTTAATTTAAGGCAGGTGCATAATTTAAAGCAAGTGCGATGCAAAGCCGTGCAACAGAGATTTCAACAAATCAAATGGCGAGGCAGTCCGGCAAGGAGAGCCTCAGGTTGATTGTCATCTAAAAATAAGGCAATGCATTTTTTGGCATAATTTGAAAACACAAAGCAAGCCTCGGTTTTATGGCTGATTTGAAATGAAAATCACAGAGGTTGAAATGCCACACGTTTAATAATAACTCATGACAAAGCATAATGCTTCAAGTCAATAAAGTGGTAATGCAACGTAGTCTGCAAGATAAATTTTGATGCATTTCCAAATTGACCAAAATTGTTCATTTACAGTTCAGATGCTCCTTTCACCGTAAGTCTTCATATTCCTACTCTCTAGGAAAAATTTCTTAGTTTTGGGAGGGGTCTTTATTTTGTGCTGATGCGATCTTGATCTTGCAGTCGCTGCTCCCTCGTGCTTCTTTAGACTTGGGCTTGCGAATCGTTCTCAGAGACTTGGCTTATGAACTCAATAACATAAAAATATTTTAAGATAGAGGCAAAGCAAAATATTTTAATAATACAAAAGTAGAGTGAACAGTAATATCCCACACGTAGGGTTTGCGAGGGTGAGATGTACACAGACCTTACTCCCACCAAGGTGGAGAGGCTGTTTCCAATAGACCCTCAGCTAGGAAAAATATTTTTCAAAACTTTTAAAACAAACCAAAATATTTTGAAAAAATGTTCGAAAACAAACAAGGTAAGTAACATCCTGATAGCTCAAGTACTCACATAAAACTACACAACTAACGCAAACAACTATGTATAAGAATACCAAACTCTGAATAATAACTATGTACAACAACCAGAACGAACAGAAGATACTAATAGTAAGAGGACATAGGAAAATATAGAACTACTATGTAGACGAATAAAAGGCTAATATGTATACAATCAAACACTTATTACCTATCCTTCTACCTTAATTCTCGACCTCCATGCTTTCGTCTCAAGGGTCATGACCTCGGTGATTTGGAGGTAAGTCATGTCCTGTTGGATCACCTCACCCCAATTCTTCTTTGGTCTATATCTACCTCTTCGAAGACCCAATACCGCCAACCTTTCATACCTCCTCACTGGAGCATCTATGTTCCTTCTCTGCACATGGCCAAACCATCACAGCCTTACTTCTCGCATCTTGTCCATCACTGAGGATACTCCCACCTTGTCATGAATGGCCTCATTCTTAACCAGTCTCGTACGTCCACACATCCATCTCAACATTCTCATCTCTGCTATGTTCATCCTCTGAATGTGCATGGTCTTAACTGGCCAACACAATGCACCGTACAACATAGCTGGCCTAACGACCGCTCTGTAGAACTTACCGTTGAGTCTAGGTGCCGCTCTCATATCTCACAGGACACCGGATGCAAGTCCCCACTTGACCCAGCCTGCCCTATACGATTGGCGACATCATCAGCAATCTCTCAATTACTTTGAATGATTGAGCCAAGATAGTTGAAGCTTCTCTTCTAAGGAATAACCTTAGAATCAAGCGTCACTTACACTTCTAACTCCTGAGATGCATCGGTAAACTTGCACTCCATATACTCTGTTTTCGTTTTGCTCAGTCTAAATCCTTTGGACTATAGGGTATGTCTCCAAACCTCTAGCTTATCATTAACTCCGCCACGAGTCTCATCAATAAAGACTATATCGTCTGCAAATAACATACACCATGGAACCTCCCCTTCAATGCTCCGTGTCAATTCGTCCATTACCAGAGCGAATAAGAACGGACTAAGTGATGACCCCCTGATGCAATCCCATCTCAACCAGAAAGTGATCGGAGTCTCCTCCAACTGTTTTCACATGGGTCTTGGCTCCATCGTACATGTGTTAATCGCGCTGATATATGCCACTGGTACTCCTCTAGATTCCTGGCATCTCAACAAAACGTCCCTTGGGATTTTTTCATGAGCCTTCTCTAGGTCAATAAACACGATATGGAAGGTGGATGGCTTCCGTAGTCGATCGCCCAGGCATAACAATGTAAGTCATAACAATGCTAACTTACGGCTGCTTCAAACATTGAATCTCTTGACGCTGTCTAAGTTCATAGGTTTTGGCCAAACTTGACCATCCATTTCTACAAGAATCAAAGCTCCTCCAACTAAGACACGGTGAACCGCATGAAGAACTTGCCAATTCGGTACCAATTTTCCCCTTGCCTCTTCTTGATTAGGAATGATCTTCTTCAAGACCAATTGCCCAGATTTAAAGTCCCTCAACTTGATTTTCTTTATAAATGCTTTGATCATTTTATTCCGATAGAATTGCCCACGACAAATTGCATTCATTCTCATCCGATCAGCAGCTGTTAACTGTTCAAATATGCTCGTCATGCATTCTGCATCTTTCAAGATATCTTCTTGAATGATTTCTGAAATAAGTAATTTCTATTTGTGATGATAAAATTGCTTCAGGATTATTTTCCAGCAAATAATGCTTCCCCAGTTAAAGTTCTAACGATAATGAAATATCCAAAGAGTGAAAAAGGTAACTTTCTAGTGCATCATTCTCAAATTGTTCAGTTGCTTCATTATAGATCACAAGCAAAGTTTAGGCATGTTTTGTTAATTTTAAGTTTGAAATAGAAATAAACATTAATCAGAAGCATAAAGTAAATAAGGTATAACAAAGTATTATAATAGGAATGCAATGCATATTTTATTCAAATCCTAATTTAGGGAGGCTAACATAATAGAAGATGCAATGGCAGAAACTAAAAGAGCTATTTTAAAAAAAAATAAATTTAAATGCAAAACACAATTCAGGGCCTTAATTTGAATTGTGATGCAGAAAGATGCTATTGAATTCAACTGCCAAGCTCTTCCATAGGAGTGCAAGTCCAAATTCCCATCCTATCTTTAGATTATGCCTTCTGCACGGGCGGCACTTCACCGTATTCTTCAATGGTCACATTGCATTTCATGTCGTCCATTAAGAATAGAATGCCAACTCTTTCAGTCACATCTTGCATTTTGGTCTCACATGCTTGAAAAAATGACTGGTTTAGCAATAAAACTGGCTCTGGTACAACAATGTCAAGCTTCTTCATAGCATGTGCTTCTTCAGTCTCATTTTCAGCGGGATTGTAACCTAGACCAAAGTTCCCTCACTCTTCGAAAATAGAGTTCGCCCTTGCTTAGGTATCTTTGATGCAATATTAGCAACCTTTACGTTGTCAACAGAGACTATGGTACCTTTCAAATTTGGATCTTTGTCGAGGGAGATAATATTAACTGCTCTATTTTCATATTTAGGAAAAGGGTACCATTCGCATTCGGCTGAGTGCCAGTGATTTGGATGGTTCCTGCTTTGATTAAAGACTCTATCCTATTTTTAAAAGTAACACACCTCTTAATATCTTGGCCGGTTGCCCCTAAGTGATAAACACATTACTTGTTTGCATTATACCATCTTAGAGGAGGGGTTGGAGTGTTATCAGGGATAGGTTGCACAACTCCTGCATTTCTCAATCTTTCAAAAAGATGACTATACGACTAAGCTAGATGAGTATAAATCCTGGGTGCTCTTCTTTCATAGTTCTGGTTAGGTCCTTGCATAATCAGACGGACAGGAGCACAGGGTGGTAATATTGGGGTATTTGGAAATTTTGCGTTGGTTAGTAATTTTGCTGACGAGGGTATTGCTAAGGACCTGAGATGTGGGTGCTCTCGGTGGGTAGTAATTTGGTTTTGCACTATAAATAGGGTAAGGAACAGGCGGCATTTGGTAGTGACTAGGGTAGTTTGGGTAAGGTCGGCCTTGGTAAGTAGGGAAAGCAGGTGGATTGTCAAAGTTCAACTTTCTAGCCAGTCGACGGTCAATGTTTGCCAAAGAGCTCCCACTTCCTCTTTCTTCTCCTTATTAAAATAACTACCAGATCCAGACTAGATTGCCTTACTTCTAGCTTGCAAAGCGGCAAAATTGGTGATCCTGCCAGATTTCAAACCAGACTCTAAAGTTTCTCCAGTTTTCACTATGTTGGCAAAAGTTGAGTTAGTCGTGGACACCATTCGGTCATAGTATAATTCTTCCAATGACTCGATAGAATTCCCAACCATTTCTTCTTCATTCATGGGAGGTTCAACTTTGGCAGCCTCGCTCCTCCAACGAAGGGCATATTCCCTGAAAGTCGCTGTCGTCTTCTTTCTAAACTTTGCAATGGCGCAGCGATCTAGTGGTAATTAAACAGAGAACCTGAAATGCTCCATGAAATCGTGAGCCATGCTGCCCCAGTTAATCCATTTTGAAGGATCTTGCTCAATGTACTGACGTGTTGGTATTTTGTGCATATTCTCAATTCTTTTCAACTACTTTTCGTGTCTTAAAGCGTTATTATTTGAGTGAATCTTATGTTATTCTCTGTGTTTCAAGTTATTACAAGAAATTGACATACAAAGCTGAAGAAAATGTGAAGAAAAGCAAAAACAAGTGCACTTTAGCTACAAAATTGAAGAACACAGAGACAAGGCAGCAACTGGATCGGCGCCTTGTCGAATAAGTGGCTCAAGAGGTCAGCCATCTGCCAAAGGAGGAGAGAGTTTGTGGCCTTCCAGCCGACCAAAGGGCGAGCTACCGAAGGAGATGCTGAAAGCAAACGGCGACCCTGCCGAAGAAGAGGCGCACCCGCCGCTATTTATAGAATATCTGAAAAATCTGCGAAGCTCAAGAGTTGTCTGTAACACCAAGGGCATCCTTCCAAACCTGCGTCGCAATTCAAAAGGTGTGGTTAGCAAAAGAGGTCATCGGCGAGCTAGCAGATCATAAGGCTGCTCACCGAATAAGCGGCGGCCTGGCGTAAAACAAGGAAAATGGGAAACTTGTAAATATTAGACTAGTTTTGAGACCCATGCCTATAAATAGGCTATTACGCCTCCAAGAAAAAATACCTTTTTGGAGCTTAGAATATTACTTTCTATGTTTTTGAATATTCTTGGGAGCTAAGAAAGGGTTTCAACTTGGAATTTATTGTAAGGATTTCATTATCTTTAATATATTCTTACATGATTCTTGTCATTTCATCTTCTACTATGTGTGTGTTAGACCCTAGTATGAGTAGCTAAACTCATACTAGGGGTTTATTCATGAAAACTTGATTATCTTAGCTTAAATCTTGTACTTAATCTTGTAAAATCAATGGGTTAACATAAATCTAGTCCTCTATCGTACTTTCTTAACTAGGGTTTAAGACACAACCGTACTTGAATCTAACCCTAATTTATTTTCATCACCTGAAATGGGTTAAAGGCGTAGGTTAATGGATTCTAGCGAGAATTTTAGTTATATTGGTTGCGGCCTACCCCATCTAAAGGGGAAGACCTAAAAAGGTCATCCCCGCTCGGGTTTTTAGACTAGGGTTTCTAGCACTTTATTATCGACCCTAACGGGCTTGGTGAAGAAAATCCTCTATATCTCGAGATGGTTTTGAGGAATGCATTTGAGGTCCGATCATTGACGTTACCCATGAGATTTGTGAGGTTAATGCAAGTATTTAGTTATGAGAATCTAGTTGGATTGGGTAAACCCCTAGCTCATTCTCATCATTTATATCAATCATTAATTATTTAGTTGTTTTATGCTAGTTATAGCCGTAGTTAAACAAATCTACTCTTATTACTTAGGAATACACGGAAAATTCTTAGAACCCGTTAATATTCATCCTAAGACTAATAAATTACTTCGCTAAGCTCCCTGTGGAAATCGACCCCGACTCTTGTTGGGTGCTATTACTTTTGACGATCGCCCCACATCCCTTCGTGGTGAGTGGATTGAGCGTGGGTCAAATTTTTGCACCGTTGCCGGGGATCTACGGTACACCTATTAGGTTGAATATTTCGTGTTCTAGTCTTGTTAGTTATTCCTACTATTTTACCTTGTGCTTTGTTTTACCGTGTGTAGGTGAATCCAAGTATGAGAAGAAATCCAAATAGAGTTATGAGGAACACCCTCTACAATCGTGCTAATGAGGGAGTTCCATTTTCAAATATTCCAATTGGTCCGAATGATTATTATGAAGAGTCCGAGGAAGATTATGATGAAACTTTTCTTAGTGAGGAGAGTTATGGAATTTATGGTGTCTTTGAGGATGAAGACCCTCAAGTTGAAAATGCAGCCCCAAATGATGGAATTCCTCATGGCAATGCTCAAGCCAATGAGAGAGTTCATGCTGATAATAATGATGGTGTTGCGGACAATGCGAACTGAAGAGGCAACAGTGTTAATAGAGGAGGCTGAGGTGCAAACCGAGGAGGACATGGTGCTCAAGCTAATAGGAGATCCAATGCCAATCGGGTGAATATTCGCAATGACAATCGGAACAAAAGGAATGCAAGAAGTGGTCGAAATGACAATCAACATGTTCAAGATTCGGAAGATTCGGAAGAGGAAATAAATTTGGACACTTTTGCAAGTGCCATCGTGCCACCACCAATTCGTGGGAATGTGACTTTCAATACTCCACAAGTTATCCTTCATGGACTTGATCAAAATGGACTTTTTAGTGGAAGCAAGCATGATGACCCAACGGAAAAATTTGAGGAATTTTATTCAAACATGTCATCTCTACAAGTCGACACATTGTACGGAAGAGTCTTTGCGCCTAAGAGTCTTTCCCTATTCTCTATCGGGAAAGGCTAAGGCATGGTTGAAAAAGCTACCAAATAATTCAATATACACTTGGGAGGAACTTGTGAAGCAATTCTTGGCAAAATTCTTGCCCAAAGGCAAACAAGCTTCAATGAGAGACAAGGTGTATGTGTTCAACCAAGATCCTACTGATTCATTGTATGAGGCTTGGAAAGCTTTCCAAGAGGTTTTGCTACATTGCCCAACTCATGGTTTTGAAAATGATATGCTCTTACAATGTTTCTACCAAGGGCTCAACAAGAATAACCAATCAGCCGTGAACAACATTTGTGGAGGTGCTATCATGGACTATACTTTTCAAGAGGTCAAGGAAATTCTCAACAAAGTTTCCAAACAATCTCAAGATTGACAATCAAGAGCTCCAACCCAAGTGGTGAAGGAGGAATGAACCAAATGATGATGAAAAGATTTGAAGATCAAGCGGAACAAATGGCTTAAATCATCACCAATATTGAGCTACTTAGAGGTGCCAAAGAAGAGAAGGAGGAAAAGGTGAACAAGGTAGAAAATCTTCAAGTCACTAATGCGTGTCATCAAGTGGCTCCAATTGGGTATGTCAATCTCAGAGGCCAACCTCTCACCCTTCTTCAAAGAGGGCAAGAGGAATATTTTCTGGAACAATGTTTCAATGTCCATAATGAGGAAGAAGCCAACTTATTGGCTTACCAACAAGGTGGTTATCAAAGGCCTTATCAACAAGGCCAATGGAGGCAAGATCAAGAAAGACAAAATTGGAACAACAATGAATATGGAAGGGGAGTTGGTGCTTCTCAAAATTATGTACCAAGAGTTCCTTACAAGTAAGGTGAGAATGAAGGGAGAAATCAATCAAAATTGGAAGAAAGGATGGGAGAAGTCTTCAAGAATCAAGAAATCTATACCGTTGATATCAAGGAGATAAAGCAAACGGTCAATTCTCATAGCACTTCCATCAAGGCTCTTGAATCTCAAATGAGCACCCTTTCTCACCAAGTGAACCAAAGACCACAAGGAGCACTAACAAGTGACACGGTAGAGAATCCTAAGAGGAATGGGAAAGATCATGTAGATGGCAATTATGATAAGGAGTGGAAAACATGGAAAGATCCTAAATCAAAAGAAGATGGGGATGAAGTAAAAATGCCAAAGGAAGAGAAAAACAAGGGGGGAGTTACACCAAGATAAAGCTAATGATGTGGAAGTAGAGATTTCAAGGCATGAAGTTGATGATGAGGCAATCCATCAAGAACCAATTCCCGAAGTCACTACACCTCAAAAATCCAAACGAAAGAAAACTCCACCACCCAAACAAAGCCTTCCTAGTCCAAGCTCCATTCCCAAAATTTCACTTCCTTTCTCACAAAAGAGTATGAAAAAAAAACAAGCATCTCAAGCTAAGAAAATTTGGGATAAGATAGCATCAACATCCATCAACCTTTCTTTGGTTGATACATTGAGCCAAATGACAAATGTTGCAAAGCTTGTGAAAGATCTTGTAACCAAGAAGAATTATGAGGATTATGAGCCAAGCAAGGTGACTAATCATTGTAGTTCAATTGTCCCAAAGCATATGGCAAGGAAGATGGAGGACCCCGGAGCCTTCATGGTTCCATGTACAATTGGAGGGACACATTTCCCTAAAGCTCTATGTGATCTTGGAGCAAGCATCAATTTGATGCCGTATGCAGTTTACAAGACTTTGACTACCAAGGAAGCTCCTAAGGCTACAAATATGAATTTTCGAATAGCCGACCGCTCCATGAAGCGAACAATTGGAGTGGTTAACAATGTTCTAGTGAAAGTGTAGAAATTTATATTCCCGACGGATTTTGTGATACTTGATTGTCGGTAGACTTTGATGTCCCCATTATTCTTGGGCGTCCATTTCTAGCTACCAGGAGAGCACTTTGTGATATGGAGAAGGGGGAACTTATGTTCGTTTCCATGGTAAGAAGGTTGTCTTTCATATATGCAAAATATTGAAACAACCTATGGAGGAGGAAGCCACTTGTTCTTATGTAGACATGGTTGTGGATGCACTTGTAGAAAAAGAGAATGTTCTAGTGAGTCAAGCGGATGAATCGGCCGCGGTAATTTGGAACATGGATATTGATAGTGAAGAGAGTGTTGCCGAATGTGTGAAGGCATTGGAAGGACTTGGTACTAAACCGTATATTCCCAAAAAGTTTTCCCTTGATCTTGAAAACCGAACCGCTCCTCCTACAAAGCCCTCTATTGAAGAACCTCTGAAACTTGAACTCAAAGTACTCCCAAGCCACTTGAGATACGCTTTTCTAGGCCAAAACTCCACTCTTCCCATAATCATCTCTTCCCACTTAACCTAAGAACAAGAAGACCAATTAGTTGGAGTGGTGAAAAGGAGAATTAAAGCAACTGGGTGGACTCTTGCGGACATATGAGGAGTTGACCCGGGAGTATGCGCTCACAAAATTCTTCTTGGAGAAGGATGTAAACCAACGATGGAACATCAAAGGAGGTTGAATCCTCCAATGCAAGAGGTTGTCAAAAAGGAGATCATAAAATGGTTAGATGCGGGGGGTGAAAAAGGTGAAACTATATCAACTCGAACCGTGACCGGTTGGTGAGTGTGCATGGACTACCGCAAGCTCAACAATGCAACAAGAAACGATCGTTTTCCCTTACCTTTAATTGACCAAATGCTTGATCGTTTGGCGGGCCGAGCTTACTATTGTTTTCTTGATGGATATGCTGAGTACAATTAAATATCAATTGAAGCAAATGATCAAGATAAGACAACCTTCATGTGTCCTTATGGTACTTTTGCATTCCACAAAATGCCTTTTGGACTTTGTAATGCCCCGGATACTTTTCAAAGGAGTATGCTTGCACTCTTCCATGACATGGTGGAGAATTTCTTAGAAGTATTCATGGATGATTTCTCCGTAGTGGGTGATTCTTTTAAAGATTGTTTATCTAATTTGGACAAAGTCTTAGATAGGTGTGAAGAAACCAAACTTTTGCTTAATTGGGAGAAATGCCACTGTCTTGTTCAAGAATGAATAGTTCTAGGTCACAAGGTGTCTAAGAAAGGAATTGAAGTAGATCATGCAAAGATTGAAGTCATCTCCAAACTTCCACCTCCTACAATCGTCAAAGGATTCAGAAGCTTCTTGGGACATGTGGGATTTTATCGCCGCTTCAACAACGACTTCTCTAAGATTGTCAACTCATTGTGCAAGTTGTTGGCAAAAGATGCTAAGTTTGAATTCAATGAAGCATGCTTGAAAGCCTTTGAAGAGGTTAAATTGAGATTGACAACCACACCGATAATAGTGAGTCCAAAATGGGATCTTCCATTTGAGCTTGTGTCTGATGCTAGCGATGTCTCATTGGGGGTCGTGCTTGGCCAAGAGGCTGAGAAGATGTTTCACCCTATCTACTATGCTAGCAAGACCATGAATGGGGCTTAACAAAATTAGACGCTGACAGAGAAGGAGTTTCTAGCAATTGTATTTGGCTTTGAAAATTTTCGATCTTACTTGATTGGATTTAAGGTCATTATGCACACCGACCATTCCGCAATCCGATATTTGATGGCCAAGAAAGATTTAAAAGTAAGGTTGATTAGATGGATACTCTTGTTACAAGAATTTGATCTTGAGGTACTTGATAGAAAGGGAATCGAGAATCAAGTGGCGGACCACTTATCCCGTTTGGAGGAGGAGGGTCGCCCAAAAGAAACCCTTGAGATCAATGATTCTTTTCCGGATGAGAGGTTATTGACGGTATCATGGGAGGAAACTCCTTGGTACGCGGACTTAGCCAATTATGTTGCATGTGGAGAGATCCGGGAGGATTTCTCACTCAATTAAAAGAAGAAGTTGATCAAAGATGCCCAACAATACTTTTGGGATTATCACTATCTTTTTAAAGTATGGGTCGATGGAATGATAAGAAGGTGTGTTGTCGAAGGCGAGCAAGGAGCTATTCTTGAAGGATGTCACTCCGCTCCTTATGGAGGATATCATAGAGGTGTTAGAACGGCGGTGAAGGTACTTAAATGTGGTTTCTTTTGGCCTACTTTGTACAAATATGCTTATGAATACACAAAGAGTTGTGATTAATATCAAAGAACGGGGGAAATCTCAAGAAGGTAGGAAATACCTCAAAACCCCATTGTGGAAGTTGATCTATTTGATGTATGGGGAATCGACTTCATGGGTCCTTTTCCAAGCTCTTATGGTATGAATTACATTCTTGAGGCGGTTGACTATGGGTCTAAATGGGTTGAGGCAATGGCCTTACCAAACAATGAAGCTAGAAGTGTCATTGCCTTCCTAGAGAAAAATATTTTCACAAGATTTGGCACCCCTTGCACCATCATAAGTGATGGGGGCACCCACTTTTGCAACCAGGCCTTTAGCTCTTTGTTGGAGAAATATCGGGTAAGACACAAGGTTGCCATACCTTATCATCCCCAAACAAGTGGCCAAGCGGAAGTGTCAAATCGAGAGATCAAGAAAATCTAGCCAAGTCAGTTAATGTGAACCGGACAGATTGGTCGAAAAAGTTGGATGATGCCTTATGGGCGTATCGCATCAAGACTCCTATTTGGGATGTCACCGTTCCGGTTAGTCTTTGGCTAAGCTTGTCATCTCCCCGTGGAATTGGAGAATAAAGCTCTTTGGGCATTGAAAAAGCTCAACATGAATTGGGAAGAAGCTTCCAAGACCTGGGTGGAGAAGTTAAATAAACTTGAGGAAATGAGGTTTCTCGCTTATGAAAATGCAAAGCTCTACGAGGAAAAAATGAAAATCATCCACGACAAGAAGATATTGAACCGTGAATTCAAAGCAGGGGACATGGTGCTATTGTTCAATTCAAGATTGCATCTATTTCTCGGAAAGTTGAAATCAAAGTGGATGGACCTTTCAAGGTGGTGGAAACATCACCTTATAGATGGGTTGAGTTTCAAGAGAAGGGAAGTTCCAAACTTTCCAAGTGAATGGTCAAAGAGTGAAGCACTACTTGGGATGTGAAGCCGAACCTAGGAAGGTCGTTTGCATCCATTTCTTGGATCCTTGAAGGTTGAGGTAACACCGTCGTGCCGCGATGTTAAATCAAGCGCTTCTTGAGAGACAACCCAAGTTTTACTTTTAGCATTTTTACTTTTAACAATGTAGTTAGTGTAAAAATTTCACGTGAAGTTCTGTGATGAATGCATTTGATCTTGATTGAAGTGGTGTTAGTGCAGGGAAAATACAAAGAGTGAAAATCAAGAGAAGTTGAAGGAAGCTGAAAAGTGAGAAGGACCGCCAATTGAAGGGCGGAAGCCAAATTGCGGTCCACCAACTGAAGTGCTAGCCGCCGGATGGATCAGTGAGAAAATATTTTCTGCGGAGTGGAGGAGTACTCGGCTGTTCATTCAGCGAGTCGCCCATTAAACTCTGCAGACCATTTGGCGGACCAACCCACTTGCGCACAACAAAGAGGACTCAAATCCTACTCGCCTTCAATTCGGCAAACCGCTGAAACAGCGGCGTGCCACAGCTTCCATGGGCTTGATCGGGTTACCCGACTATAAAAAGCCCCAAGGTAAGTTTTCTTTACACTTTTCACCACCAAACCTTAAAAATCAAACACCCCATCACCAAAAAAACTATTCCGACACACCACTGTCTCAAACAATACTCCAAATCACTCACGCACACTCGATCTCACCGAATCACCGTTAATCCTTCAACGCGGTTCACATTTCATCTCAGATCCGGTAATAATTCGACTCCTTGCTTTAAAATTTTCATGTTTTATATGTGGGGTAGTCAAAATAATCCTGTTGGGGTGGGGGGTTGGTGATTGACTTGTTATCCATGTTAGGTTGATTTTAGGGTGTGTTCTTAAACTTGAATTCATGAAATTGAAATCCTAGAGTGTGTAAATTTAGAAGAAGAGTGTAAAAAAAAAGAAACCAAAAGTTGAACTTGAATGGAACCTCGAACATACCTTGTTGTGCTTGAAAGCTTGAAAAAGTCTTGATTTTTGGTTGAATTTGCATGAATTTGGTTGAAAAATTTGGTCTCGTGCTTGAGAGAGTGTTTGAAATTGAAAGGAACTTGAAAAGACCACTTAGGAGTGTGTTATGGGGTGTTAAGGGAAGTGAGATTTGGAAAACTTGGAATTTGTGCACAATCGGTAAATTTGACCAAAGATTTGGCAAGCCGCCGATGAGGTAGCATGTCGCACTATGAAGTGCGGAGGATACTCTGTGTGCCTGCAAAAGCAAGTACGATGCTATCGGTGTCATCAGTGAGCTCCTAAATTATGCGAGTGAGGCTTTCCCATCACAGGTTGAAAGACGACTCGCTGCTCCATGTTTTCAAAAGTTATGCGAGTCGCCGAGGTAAAAGTGCGTGTCGCAAGTTGAAAGGCGAAATGAGTAGGCGTACCCTCAATTTCAATTGCGGGCCGCCGACTATCACAGAAGGTCGGAAATTTTTGCGGCTTGAACTAGCGTCTCGCACCTCATGTGGCAACCTGCTGGTGCTTCTCAGCATTTGTTTCTGCGGGCCGCTTCTTCATGTCTGTGAGCATGCCTCTTTTTCTGCTGCCCCCCATTTCAATTGCATCTCATGATCTATTTTAAATTTCCAAGTATTCCATCCCATTCCATGAACTTCATATATTAGTTTAGTTAATCTTAGCTAGCTTAGGAGGATGGGAGTGTAGTGATTTAGTGACTCACATTTCTCTTCGAGTTGATCTTGCCCAAGCACCAAAATGGCACACCAAGCACCATACAAATAAGCAAGGAGGGATACTCCTCCACCAAACAGTTCTTCAGAGAGTGATCCTTCTAGCAATGATTTTTCTGATGATGAGCTATGTGAAGCAACTTTCAGTACAGATGGAGAGCATGAGGTGCTCATTTGTGAGAGGAGAGTAGTACTTGATAGAGTGAGGGAGCTCAACTCGGCATTCTACAAAGCATTCCGTGAAACAGGATGGAGTGACATCTTCACAAGAAGATTGGGGGCAGCTGTTGTAGAGCTAGTTCTGGAATTCTATATTGCACTGAGTGAACAACAAGAACCAAAATGTGTGATCGAATGCAGGGGTGAAACAGTGAAAGTGTCAAAAAGAGCATTAAATTATCACCTTCAAATCCCAAACTTTGTTCCTAAAAGATATATGGGCAAGTTGGCTATGAGGGAGAAAATGCAAAGAAAGTGGTTGATTCCCATTATCGGGCGAGAGAGGAGGCCAACATGGAGTAGAGTTGGTGCAATAATTACAACCCAAGATTTTAACTTCGAAACCAAGGGTTGGAATGCTATTGTGAGCTCAAGGATCTTACCGATAAGAGAGAGCCACATAGTTACCCTGCGAAGGGCAATTATCATTGGCTGCATCATTAGTGGGTTATCAATCAATCTGGGAGCTGAAATGGTGCAAGTGATGTTTGAGGCTGCAAAAGCTGGTAATGGATATATCCCCTGTGCCAATACCTTGACAGATTTTCTAATAGGCCAGGGGTGTGATACTTTGGGTAATGATGACTATGCATTTGCAAGAAGGGGTTTTAATTTGTATACTATTAAAGATGAAAACAACCCACTTCACCCAACACCTTCCGCACCCACCCACGGGGAACCATCACAAGCTGATCGACCATCTTCTTCGAGAGCTCCTCCACCTTAAGTGCATCAAGCTGAAGCTGCTATTGCAAGTCTTACTCGGGAACTCGAGGAGCTACAGGGCAAGATGCAAGAGTTTGGAGTACAATTGTGCAACATGCTAAGGATGCAACCACCTCCACCTTCTTCATGGAAGGTCAATCCAACTGAATTTGACCAGCTAAGTAAAGCCATCGATGCACACACAAAAGACGTCTTGAAAATCAAAAAGTGCATTCATGTATTTGCAACCATGCATCGAGATATGGCAAACATCGTGAACGTATTGTGGAGTGAGAGGGAGCGGCAACAAGAAGGGTTGAACCATCCAACACCCCCAAAATATATGCACCAAATAAATATGAGAAGAATGCAACAAGAGGCACTTGGAGATTTGGGTATGCTCAGAAATAGGGAACTTGACGAAGAAATCCAAATGGATCCGGATAGAATAGCTTCAATGGAGGAAGCAATGAGAGCAAGAGTAGGGAGAGGGCAAGGAAGTCAACAAACCCCAAGAAGATACGTTGAAGGCAAGGGCAAAGGAATTGCCCCAGATGAATAGGGAGTTCTTCTCTCCCTTTTTGATTACCTCAATGAACTTTTGTGTTATTGTGTTTAGTTTCTTTGGGACATAGCAACTTCTCATGTTGGGGGTGGAGTAATTGATCTTGTGTTTGATATGTCCTAAACTATCTTCATATTATGTGTTTTTATGTTTATATGGATGTTTAACTTAGGATGTTTTATATAGGTTGTCTTTGTGACGTTTATATTTATGTCTTGTCTTTAATTATATTTTTAAATTCATAATGTAATTGTTGTTGTTGTTAATACCATAAAAAAATCCAAAAATATTAAAAAAGCAAAAAAAAAAAAAAAAACGAAACAAACTGAAAAATTTTGAAAATCCCAAGAAAAAAAAAGATTCCAAAGGTACTTCCGTGAACTACGCTTGTGATATTGCCTTATCTCCTCTGATTCACACTTGTTGCGCGATACGTAGGCAACCTCGTGAAATTCATTTTTACTTGGGCCCGAAACAACCACCACCCATTGTAAATACCACTTTTGTAAATAGCTTTGAATTGGTAAATAACCTTCTTGATTTTCTTTGACTCGGTTCTTTTTCCAAGAATGCAATTCTTTTGAATCGAGCACTTTTTAGGACTCTAATCGTAGAAGTGTCATCCTTATTTTGTGACTTGTTTGATGCCAACACATTAGGAGCACATATGAGAAAGTTTGTGGATTGTTTGTTGAGAGTTGCACCTATAACTTTTAGGTTCTTGTGATGACTTTATGCATGTGTAGTATAGGCTAGATCCTCGCCTTAAGTGTTGGAAAGTTGATGTTCTTGTCTCTTGTTCCGTATGCTAGTGAGGTGAGTTCTTACTTAAAGCTTGTTAATTGCATATGCATGTTAGAACTTGGCTAGCTTGGGTGTCCTTAAAAATGAATGAAGTGTCAAATTAGTGGTTAGATAGGATGGTAGATATTTCTTTGACCCGTTTGAGCCTTTCAAGCCACTAAATAAAATTAATCCTCTGTTAGCCAACTCTGAGCCATAATATCCTTTCTTTTGATAGCCATGTATTTAGCCCGAGCCAATTCTAAGTGCTTAGTATCACTAACCCTTCTCTTGGCCCTACCTCCTTGAGGCATTCAAAGACGTGCAAATTAGACTAAAGTCTAAGTTTGGGGGAGGGGAACAAAGAAATGAATGCTATGTGGCTCTTCAAAAAGGAAGATGATTGTATAGAAAAGTTGAAAAAAGAGAAAAGAAGAAAATTAAGAAAAGTACAAAAATAGCAAAAGACAAATTGAAAAGATAAAAAAAAATAGAAAGAGAAGCAAGTGAAAGAATAAGAGCTGCAAAAGCAAATTAAAGAATGAAAAATGGGAATAAGAGCTAAATGTGAAAAGAAAGCTCAAGGTGAAATGTTTGCAAAGATAATGTAGCGCCCAAGGAGGGAATTTAGCCACTCTTTATCCAAATTGTACCCTACCTTATACAAAAGCCTACATTACAACCTTAGAAGTCATATTTGATCCTCCATTAATTGACATAAAAGGAAATGACAAGTGATACTAAGGCCAAGCCTATGACATTGTATGTGCTTAACTTGCATTCATTTTTTTAGAGTGAGAGGCTAAAAAAGTTTGAGGGTCCCTTTTGTTTGCATTATATTGAGAGATAGGGACCCATTCTTTGTGGTGAGAGCATTAAGGGACTTGAGACTTGAAGGTATAACCAAGAAAACCTTAGGTGAGTTGAGAAAGCAATTGTGCTATACATGCTTTAGTCCCCACTAGAAGCTTTAGTAGATGTAGTTGTGACTATTGCGCTTGTGGTTGATTGGTTGGATTCTCATATGTGAAATTAAGTGCTAGTATCAACCGAAGTCATAGACTTCTTCTTTTCTCATTCCATTATTGAACTTAATCCTGGTGCGAAGAAAATGAAACATTTGATAGTTCTTAATGTTGCTTGAGGACAAGCAAAAGCTTAAGTTTGGGGGAGTTGATGTGTTGGTATTTTGTGCATATTTCGCAACTCTTTTCAACTAGTTTTCGTGTCTTAAAGCATTATTATTTGAGCGAATCTTATGTTATTCTCTGTATTTTAGGTTATTACAAGAAATAGATATACAAAGCGTAAGAAAATGTGCAGAAGAGCAAAAACAAGTGGACTTTGGCTACAAAATTGAAGAACACGGAGATAAGGCAGCAGTTGGATCGGTGCTTCGCCGAATAAGTGGCTTAAGAGGTCAGCCATCTGCCAAAGAAGGAGAGAGTTCAGGCCTTCCAGCCGACAAAAGGGCAAGCCGCCAAAGGAGATGCTGAAAACAAACGGCGACCCCGCCGAAGAAGAGGCAGACCCGCCGCTATTCACATAACATCTGAAAAATATGCGAATCTCAAGAGTTGTCCGCAACACCAAGGGCGTCCCGCTGAACCTTCATCGCAATTCAAAAGGTGTGGTTAGCAAAAGAGGTAATCGGCGAGCTAGCAGATCATAAGGTTGCTTGCCGAATAAGCGGCGGCTTGGCACAAAACAAGGAAAATAGCAAACTTGTAAATATTAGAGTAGTTTTGAAACCCATGCCTATAAATAGGCTGTTATGCCTCCGAGAAAACGGACCTTTTTGGAGCTCAGGATATTACTTTCTATGTTTTTGAATATTCTTGGGAGCTAAGGAAGGGTTTCAACTTGGAATTTATTGTAAGGATTTCATTATCTTTAATATATTCTTACATGATTCTTGCCATTTCATCTTCTACTGTGTATGTGATAGACCCTAGTATGAGTAGCTAAACTTATACTAGGGGTTTATTCATGAAAACTTGGTTATCTTAGCGTAAATCATGTACTTGATCTTGTAAAATCAACGGGTTAACATGAATCTAGTCCTCCATCATACTTTCTTAACTAGGGTTTAAGGCAGAGCCGTACTTGAATCTAATCCTACTTTTTTTTCATCAAGAGAAAGGGGTTAAAGGCGTAGGTTAATGGAGACTAGCGAGAATTTGGATTACATTGGTTGCGGTCTACCTCATCTAAAGGGGAAGACCTAAAAAGGTCATCCCCGTTCGGGTCTTTGGACTAGGGTTTGTAGCACTTCATTATCGACCCTAACGGGCTTGGTGAAGAAAATCCTCCTTATCCCGAGAGGGTTTTGAGAAATGCATTAGAGGTCCGACTATTGACGTTAACCATGAGATTTGTGAGGTTAATGCAAGTATATAGTTATGAGAATCAAGTTAGATTGGGTAAACCCCTAGCTCATTCTCATCATTTACATCAATCATTAATTATTTAGTTGTTTTATGTTAGTTATAGCCGTACTTAAACAAATCTACTCTTATTAATTAGGAATACACGGAAAATTCTTGGAACCTGTTAATATCCTAAGACTAATAGATTACTTTGCTAAGTTCCCTGTAGAAATCTACCGTGACTCTTGTTAGGTACTATTACTTTTGACGACCGCCCCACACCCCTTCGTGGTGAGTGGATTGAGCGTGGATCATGTACCAATCTAAAGCTTCCCCTTCACGACTGTGAATAAATAGTTTCATACGGAGATCTTCGTTCTTTTCGATTCCCAAATATTTCGCAATACCTTCTTAAATGAGCCCAGGGATTGCCTTTGCCATCGAACTTCACGAACTTTGGTGCTTGTACCCTTTCGGATACTTGATCTCTGATGAACACACGGGTCTTCATACTCCAGAATTTTGTTGCCCTTGCCTATGGATGCTTTGTTAAGAGCACTCATCAACCAGGTTTGTACCTTCTTCTCTAAATCCTCACACAAATTGATTGATTTCTCGGCTCCTCTAACATCATTTTGAAACTTTCCCTCAACAGAAGCAGTTTATTCATCAACTTGCACCATAGGAGCATCCTGGCCACCAGCTACCGCCACTTGAACTACTGGTGCAGGTGGGTTCTTGGTATAAGTATGTTGGACAGGTTTACTTTGGTAAGTGGTGGTTTAGTATGGATATGGAGTGTGTGTTTGATAAAAAGCGTTTGTAGGGTGCGGAGTATATGGTGGGTATTGTTGGGGTGGTGTGTAAATAGGTGGTCGGGTATTTTGGTTAACGGGCGTGGTTGTTTGGCGAGATTGAACGTTATTTAGAGGTGGAGATTGGGTAGGTGGCAAGTTGTGCATTTGGAGTGTTGTTAGCTTGTCCACACATATGAACGACGTTGACATTCAAAGGCGTGTTCAGACCAGAAATTCCAACATTGGGTTTCAGAGTTGATACAGCAGGTGACACATTGTGGTTCAAAGACTGGGTTGCATTATGGCCATGCACTGACGTATTTGGGGGAGTCACTCCTTTCCTTCTGTCCATTTCAGCTCGCAAGTGCTCAATTTGGCTAGACATTCTAGAAATGACCTTATCTTGAGCGATAAGAATCCATTCACTTGAACGCTTCAGATGGTCAGAGTGTTTAGTAGTTAGACTAGCAGGTGCATCATCTATACAAGTCATTGTCAATTTGTCAAATGGATACCAACCCGATGATGGAATTTCAAGATCTTATATTGCTTGGCCCCTTGCCCTTGTATAGTATGAGTGTTCATCCAGTTCAATCAGCACATATCAAACTTCTCTTTGGGAGTCATCAAAAAACAGAAAAAATCAAAGGGTAACTATGTTAGTTTGCATGTTATTTGCAAGATTGCACACAATCACGCAGCTCACGTCATGTAGCACTTTTGGAATTTTAACATGGGAAACATAGCACTAAATAGACATGTGGCAACCACAAATAGTTGAGCGTAAATAAAATACAAGCGCGTCCTACCCTGTAAGGTGCCTCTTTTGTGCTAGAGGTAAGTCTAATTGTCAAATAGCAAATAAATACGGTGGTAATAGATTGACTTAAACCATTGCCAATGTGAAATTTAGGAGATAATGATAACAGTAAAAATTTTTAAAAGATTGTATTCTGTAAAAACCTTTTCCACTAATACATCATTCTAAGAAGAAATGCGAAAAATATACCACATAAAATGTGGTAATGCTTTTCTTTTTTAAGTAAAACAAAATAAAATAAAATAAAATATCATAAATATAATAGGTTAATCCTAAAACTGTGAATGCTTTCTCCTTGTCGGATCCGAATCCATCAACTGGTAATCTTCAACTAGGTAGGATGCACTGCCCATCAATTGTTAAAATTCTTGAATGATGTGCTACCTTTTTGCAAACAAAAGGAACAGTGAAACAATTCCCAAATTTTGCAAAGGCAAACTAGCATGGATTCGTCTATGACTACCACATAACAAATAATATGCATCATCGTTGGGTTCACGAACCCTTCGACAAAAGGGCAGTTCCTAACATACGGAAGCAGTACCATAGACCGGGTCCAAACTAAGCTATACATGAATACATGTCCTAAAAGCTCAATCTAGGAGTGGGTTAACGGTTATGTGTGGACAAAAATACGCCACCTATTATTACGGGGATGCGAGTCCAGCTGGCGAGACTAGACTTATCCTACAAGTCACCATGCATAGAGGATACACGCCTGCTCCACGAGTTACGACTGTTTAGGCGGTACGGGCGTGGGACGCAAGGTATACATCCCGTTGCCTTAAGGTTTACAGTCTCCTAGTTAGGGTTTCGTATAGACCACTGCCTTGAGTTTATAGGCTCATAGCCTTTATTAGTCTTTTTATTTTACCATAATTAGGGCTGGGTAATCTCTATTATAGATACCCCTCCTTACATTGTATTGTACATCAAACGATTCACCACTGAATCCGGCTATTCTCAAGGAAAAAAACTTTTTACTTTCTTGTCTATTATTTTCCTCTCTATTTACTTACTTTTCCATCGTATTTTACTGTATTACTTGTGACCCATTCATAAATTTAAGTGTTTAACCTAGAAGTACAATTTTAAGCATAGAAAGTTTGGCGCCCATAGTGGGTCCCATGCAATTGTAGGTATTCTACGAGGAAAAGGCGCTGTCATGCAGACAGCAACAGCTACGTCGCACGGGATGCCTGTATCGATATCCAACAGATGATTCATAGCTTGGCCGACACGGATGAAACTATGAATGAATATCTAAGATCAACGCCCTTTTATTTGCTATCATGGCTGGAATCCTGCCGAGATACCACACCTTACAGTGATGCAGACGAAGCAATACTTGCGGTCCAAGGGCCAAGAAGCCCGTCAACACATTTTTTGGGGGACCCAGAGTTAGCAGCACCTGCACAGGAACCGTCATGGTTTGTGAGGCACAACAGGAGATAACTAAGAAACCTCATATAAATGCCATGGAGTTCGATAACAAAGACTTACGGAAAGTTCTGTACTCCCACTACGATGCCTAACTAATTACCCTACAGGTGCATGATGCTCAGGTCAAGCGCATATTGGTAGATCCTAGCAGCGAAGTGAACATCATCCACTGGGAAGTCGTTTTCCAGATGGAGGTGCAGAACTAGATAATCCCCAGTCCATACACCATAACCGGCTTCAACAGCTCCGTGAGAAGTCTGTAGGAGAGATACTACTTCAGGTACACCTCCCAGGGGCAGCGAGGGTAGTGTCCTTCCAAGTGATGACATACGATCTCTCATATAACATTATCTTGTGAAGACCCTAGATTCAAGAAGTACGTGCAGTGCCTTCTACACTTTATTAGATCCTTGCCTAGTGACTAGCATACCTTTTAGGTTCGAAGCTCACGAAGTAGTCGGATCCCGAGAGCCAGCTATCACGCCCCCAGACCTCAAAGAAGAAGAAAATCCAACCAAGGCCATGATTGACAACCTCGATCCAGTGATTTTCAACAAGAGTTTCCCAGATAAGAAATTTTACGTGGGGGCCAAGCTCTCGGCCGAAGCCAAACAAGAATACGCTAACTTCGCTCGGTCGAGCACATTCACCTTGACACACACAGACATGCCTAGAATATCAACTAGCGTCATTACACATAACTTGAATGTTGACCCCAACTTCAAGCCGGTCAAGTAGAAGAAACGACCGATCAGTCGCGAAAAAAGGTTGGCAGTGGAGGAGGAAGTTGAGAAGCTATTAAAAACGATTCCATTCATGAGGTTCACTACCCTGATTGTTTATCTAACATTGTGATGGTCTTGAAGAAGAATGGGAGGCGGAGAATGTGCATCGACTTCACAGACATGAATAAAGCATGTCGAAAAGACTCCTTCCTACTGCCTAACATCGATCAACTCATCGATTCAATGGTAGGTTATGAGGCTCTAAGTTTTTCGGATGCATACGTGGGATATAATAATATCCTTATGAATCCGGATGATCAAGAGAAGACTTCTTTTATCATGGACAGGGGGACATATTGTTATAGAGTAATGCCTTTCAGTTTGAAAAATATAGCCAAGGACCACATCAGCCACTTAGAGATAGCATTCAACATCTTGGACAAGTTTGGTATGAAGCTCCATCCAGAGAAGTATGCCTTTGGCGTATCCTCCGGGATATTCCTCGGGTTCATTGTCTGCAACAAGGGCATAGAAGCAAATCCTGTCAAAATTGCAGCAATTGAGGCTATACCATAAGTTTTGAAGAATGAAGTGGAGGTGAAAAGGCTCAACGGCCGGATAGCCGTACTTTGCCATTTTATCTCATGGTCTTCTAAAAGGTGTCATCAGTTCTTCAACGTCTTGAAGAAAAATTAAAGCTTCGAGTGGACGGAGCAGTGTAGTGAGGCGCTTCGAGAGCTAAAGCAGTATCTGGTAAATCCCCCGTTGCTAACAAATCAGCATGAGGGAGAGCCATTATTGTTGTACCTCGCAGTGTCCGAAGTTACCGTCAGTGCTGTTTTGGTACGTGAAGAAAAGAGGATACAGTCGCCGATATACTACGTCACCAAATCTCTCTTGGATGCAGAAACCCAGTACCAGCACCTGGAAAAACTAGCACTCGCCCTAGTTATGGCAGCAAGGAAGCTACGACAATATTTTCAAAGTCACACGATTATTATAGTCTCCTCTTTCCCTTAACGGACCATTTTGCACAAACCCACACTCTCGGGCACGCTAGCAAAATAGGTTGTCGAGCTAGGAGAATATGATATTGTCTACCTGCCACGCACGACCATCAAGTCCCAGGTACTCACGGACTTCATTTCCGACTTCAGTACCGACTTAATACTGAAGGCCGAGATAATGCGTAAAACGATGGAGGGTGTTACCCTCGTAGAATAGGTGATACACACCGATGGGGCCACAAATGTAAAAGGGGTCGGACTTGGTTTAGTGATCAAATCCTCGACTGAGAATAAATTTTGGAAGGCTGTAAGTTGTCCACCGATGAAACACAATGAAGCAGAATATGAAGCAATAATTCAACCTTTGGAATTAGCTTACATATTGGGGGCCATGGAGATAGGTCTCAAAAGCGACTCCCAGTTGGTCGTCAATCAAGTAACTGGAGAAGATTGGTCCAGAAGACCCTGTCAAGTTTTTTTTTTCACAAAAAGGAATCTGCATGGAAAAAAAAGAAGCACAGGTATTTAAGATTTAAACGGGGGCCAGATTAGAATAACTAAAACCTTGGGTACATAATTAAAAACTTTTGGGACTGAATTAACAACCCCAAAAGTTTTAAACAAAAAGGTGGGAACTGATCAGACTGATCAGTTCCATCATTTCAAACATAGAATACCCAACCCGTTTCTTCTCTTACACACTTCTCAAGTCTTCTTCTCAACTACTCCGACAAAACCTTTTAAACATCATCGTCTCCGGCCATCTGCATCATTCCTGTAACATCAAAAGGTAAATTTTGAACTATATTGATGTTTATCAAGTGAATCAGCATTTTTTTACTTATTTTGCTATTTTGAAAAAAGGGTTTTTACGCCATTTTACTGATTCTGGACTGAAATTCTGGGTTTTTGTTGATTTTTTCATCAAATAGTGCTATGTTCTTGTACAAATAGTGAAGCTTTTGCATGTTTATGTTATTACGATGTTCAGACCATACTCCTTCTCTATGTCAAACATCTTGAGACGGTGCTCTGAATGTGTGATAGGATGTTTCAAGTTGCTGGTGAATTTTAGTTTTATTTTGTTAAAAGAAATTAGGGTTTTATAAAATACATATGCTTTTGTCTTGAAATTTTCTTTCTAAAATTTTATTGAACAAATGTTGCTTTGTACTTGCTCATATCAAAGTTGTGTTATGTTTGACACACCTTATTCAATGTTCCAAAACATCCTAAGATGGTGCTCCGAATGTGTGAAAGGATGAAATCATGTTTAATTATGACTTTAGTTGTTTTCCTTTAAAAAATTAGGGTTTGTTAAAACATTAGTTGTTTAAATATATTAGTTGGTTTTTAAGGTATGCTATGTTCTTTCTCAAATAGTAGTCTATTATGTTTCACACATCCATGTTTAATGTTTGAACATCTTGAATTGATGAATATACTTGTGATTTGAAGCTACAATGGTGTCTACACGTGGAATGATTTCCTGTTCTACAATTAAGAGGAAGGAGACTACTCCTCCTAATCAGCCTCCTAAGAAGAGGAGACTTATATTAGAGGATGAGAAGGAGGAGTTAGGAGACTATGATGTAAATATAGGGCTACAAAAAGCTTCAGGGGGCAGGATGATGGTAATTTATAAGAGGAAATAGAAGCATTATTTTGTGATGATGAGGGAGAAAAAAGAGAGACCTTTTTGAATATTTAAAAAAAAAAGAGGTGGGAAGACTTAAAAATAATCTTACTGGAGAATTTGCAGAAGTTGCAAATGTTCAAGAAGAAGGAGTACAGGTTGTATAAAGGGATGGTAAAGAACTAGAAGGAGGAGAAGAAGTAATAGTAGAAGAAGTTGTTGTAAATAATAGTGATGGTGGAGAACATGTAGGTAGACTGTTGACACCCAATTTTGTCTCGAAACGTTTTAATATATTTAAATTATTTTACAAAAGGTTAATTTTAAATTTAAAAGTGAAATAATTGAAATTTGAAGAAAAGGGGCTAAAACCGCAAGCCTAGCCTAAATCCCAGCTCACCCATGCAAGACCCTTATATCACTAAAAGAGAACATGCAATTAGCTAGAGATTTTTGCTAGGACAATCGAATCCGTAGCTAATATACAACAATAACTAGGGATTTAGCTAGAAGGATCATATTTCCTAGCTAATTTCTTATGCCTGAAACTCTACTCACACGATAGCTAGGATTTAGCTAGAAATGGTTCTAGCTAAAATATAGCTAGGAATGTTTCGTAGCCGAATTGGTAGCTAACTTTTGGCGGAAGAGTGAAAATTTTCGTTTAAAATTTTAGAGGGAGATTTTTCCCTAAAATAAGAACACATCCCTAATTTCTCACTCTTCCGTCTCTCCACTAATTCCCTATCCTCCTTTCCTCCTCCGCAAACCACCGTTGACACCTAATTTTATCCCTCCTGTTTCAATAGCCATTATTCAGATAAATTGCATTGATCACCGCATAATTGCCCTACACTCACTCCTATCCTGAATCATTATCTCATGCACGTACACCAATTAGGCTATTTTGAAAGCATTTGCACGAACGATCGCATTGTTTACAAAACTTGCATATCTCGTCATAAATTTTCACAATTACTGTTGGGTTTTAGCAAGGACACCTAAATCATTTTAAAACCTGAAATAATAGATTTTCTTAATTATTTAGCCTTAATAATTATTTTTCTCGTTTTTATAATTTGTATGAGCATTTTGCATAATTTTCCAAATTTATACACATTTTATACGCTTTTATACACTATTTGTACACTATATATATATATATATATATATATATATATATATATATATATATATATATACACACACATACATGTATACACACATATCAGCACATTTTCACACCTCATCGCCAACGTGGCTTCATCTCAACCGTCCATGTGTACAATCCAGCGCGTGAGATTATCTCTCTCTCTCTCTCTCTCTACGTCTCCGTCGGAGATGGCGATTTTTCGGTTGATTTAGCCGATTAAGTGTAAAACAAATTACATCACCATGATCTTCTCCTCACCCACTACAAAACCTATACCCCTTTTGACAACATTTAAACGAGATCAATTCTTAACCCTCGTCAACGAGGTTACCTCCGCCGGAAAATGCCTCCGACGTGGCCCAGGGATGTTCTAAATGATGCTATTACCTTAAAAGGGGTAAGAAACCCCTCGTGCAAAATCAATTCAAGACGGGTCAATTTGACTCGACTCCGGCGTAAACGGGTTGAAATGACCTCGGTTAGTCGTTTCAGAAGTTAGGACTCCGATTGACGTGCCGTTAATTTTAAAATATTTGTAAAATCTATTAGGACTTGTCTGTAAAATTTGAGTAAAATCAGACCTCATTTGGTAGGCATCGGAAAAAGGTTTCAGTTTTTATTGTCGATAAATATTAAAAAGAGATTTTCGAGCTAGGTTATGGCGAATAAGCTCCGATTCGAAATCCGAAAGCGCCGTTAGGTTCGTATGATTATTTGTGACTTTTGTGATATTTCGAAAGTGAATTTCAAGGTTGTTCGGCTAGTTTTCGCTAAAATGCCGAAAGTTAAATAATTTGACTTTTTTTCCATTTAATTTGCATATTAAGTTTCGGAAATCTGATTTGAGATCCGCCTTAGCAAGTGTATTACATATATTTTGTATAACTTGTATGCAAAAGTTGGAATTATTTCGAGTTTCACAGGGTACCGTTTTAATTTTTGAAAAGAAAAGAAATGATAAAAGAAAATAAAATAAAAAAGGAAAAGAAAGAAAAAGAGAAAAAGACAAGAAAGGAAAAGAAAACAAATGAAATGATGGCGGTGGCTGAGCTTATATAAAGCTCAAAATGTATAGAAACAAAGAAAACGTACAGAAACATAAGAAAGTTCAGGAATATAAAACGAGAGCGCAAAGGAGAAAGAAAAAATGCCAGAAAATGAGAAAAAGAAAAGTAGAATTTTTACCCAGGGACAATCAGGTAATGATCTTAATGTATTATTTTAGCTTATTACATATGTTTAAATATATTTTGCGGTAGAAATTGGGATATTAGACATCATCCTTATAAGTTCAATTAAAGGTTAAAGGGTCAAATGGACCCCGATAATGGAATTGAATATATATTCGTACTCAGTAAGTTATGGGCAACATATAAATGTAATTTATGTAGGGTTTGGTTATGTACCTTAAACCCTGACATAGGCCTGGCCAGCGTATTTCGTATGCGAATAGGGTATCATGTTTCTAACCGAATTGCCCTAAGATGTGATGAATGAAGCTTTTAGCCTAATTTGATATATTGTTCTGCTTATTGAATAGAGTGGGATCGTTTGGTAATGAAATCAAAGGATAAAGGGGTTGTTGATTAGCATAAATTTTGGAAGAGGTAAGTGTTTACATCCATTTCTTTGGAGGCACCTCGCCTCGTGGATTTTCTACCACGTGTTCCTTACGTGTGTAGCTGCCGATAGGCGTACTCATTACGCCTTAGCTTTGGATTTGAGCACTGTTATTGGTATTGCATTGAGGATCTGAGCACTGTGCTCTGGCTGTGAGTTGGCATCTACTTCCCGGCTGTCGATGAGAGTCCCGCGACGGTGAAGGGTTATTATTGCATCATATTGCATTCATATGCATTACATTGCATATCATATCAGTTGCAAGAGTATTCCGCCACAAGAGAGTGTAGGAGTATTCCGCCTCTGGTTTATATCATATTGGGTGCAGGAGTATTCCGCCCCAGGAGCAGGAGTATTCTGCTCTTATGTCAGATACTGAGTGCAGGAGTATTCCGCCTCAGCTTTACATTATATCGGGTGCAGGAGTATTCCGCCCCAGGAGAGTGCAGGAGTATTCCGCCTCTGGTTTATATTATATCGGGTGCAGGAGTATTCCGCCACAGGAGCAGGAGTATTCCGCTCCAGTTGGTTATCAGATTTGATTCCCCTCGAATGCAGGAGTATTCCGCTTCTTACGTGTTTTCTTTTATTATCTGGCTCTGCTTTTTTATAATTTAAATAAGAGGAATTTGGTCTATCTGTTTCTTTTCTCCCTAGCTAGCTATCCTATTCTTTGAGGTGGCTTGCATGCCCCACTTATTGAGTCCTTTTGACTCACCCTTATTTGTTGTTTATTGTTTGTTTCTTGTCTATCTATTTCGTATCGGTAGGTTCGCTCTAGGATTGACTTCGCCACGTTGTGAAGGAGCGAAGTCGACTTCAGCTGTCAGGGTGAGCCAGCTTTTATTCCAGATGGCCACCAGTATATTGTTTATTATTTCAGTTGTATTTTGCTCCCTTTAGGAGGCATCTGTCTTCTTTTGTACTCTTAGATGTCTAGTCTGGATAACCTTAAACCTATTATGTTGGGTAGTCAGTTGTAATTTCTTTTGTACAGCTTAGAGATATCAGTATACCTGTGTTTTTTTATTTAATCTTGTCCTTACTTTTGAATTGTTATATTCATTTTTCTAATTTAATTGGTAAGAGTTCGCCCGACGGGTCTAGGGGAGGATGTCGGGTGCCCGTACGGCCTAATTGGATTCCCGGTCATGTCAGTTGGTATCAGAGCCCAGTTTAGAGTCAATCCAGACTAAGATAGTGTCTAGTAGAGTCTCGCTGACGGGTACGTAGACGTCCGTACTTATCTACGAGAGGCTATGATGGCATTTAGGAAGTTTCACTTGCTTCTTTTCTAATTGTGCGTCGGTCTAGGATTCAAAAGTATTTTCGTTAATTCATTAATTCCTTCGTGGTAATTGTGAACCCTCGTGCGACGAATCAGCAAACGGTATGAGTTCAAGACGAAGCAGTCTAGCTTGGGGCTAGCAGTGACGAAGCCCCGAGAGTTTTGATCGTTCTGACGATCTAGTTACGGAGGTCCCAGCTGCACGAGCTCGCGATGGGCAAGGGAGCAGGGTCTTGTGGTTCCCTTGGCTCTCTACGAGGATTTTACGAGAATTTTTGCGACACAGATACCGCAAGAACCTATTATTCGCTAGGCAGCTTATTAGGTCACCGCATATGTAGATGTTCGGACTTAGAGAGCCCTTGTTCCAGTTCCTGATGTTGCCCTAGTAAATTATATTCCAGAAGCAGCATGTGTTGCTCCACCAATTGTTCTGGCTGGTAAGACAGCCGAGGTAACAGTTCGATCCGAGTGCCTAAAGAGGTTGCATTATTTTACGCAGTTGATCCTTCCGATATACTAAAGCAATGCATTCGATAAACCTCGTGATTCTTTTTAAAATAAAATGATGTCAGCGTATCCTTCAGGCTCTTAATTATATCGAGCGATATGATGTTGATTATTCCGCTTTTCAGTTTCAGGGGTCTAGCCTTGAATTGGTGGGCCGCTCTCTTATTAGTTAACTTGGTCTAATTTTTCTTCTAGATTCATGGAAAAGTTCCCTTCGCGTAGCGAGCGATATGAAACGAGTCGCCAATTTGAGCTGATTGGATGGGTAGCTTGCTGGATTTTAGAATATGAGATTAAATTCTTTAGGATGGTTAGATATGCGCTAGAACTAGTCCATGAACCTTCCAAGAATGTTCAAAGATTTATTGGTGACCTTTATCTTTCCTTGAGATCCTAGATGGCTCGAGAAATTGAGGTTGGGACTTCATTTGATGTCGTTGTTGATATTGCTCAGAGGTATTAGGCATACCATAAGTTAGAGCGGGAGAGCAAGAGATTCCACGGCCCTGGTGCGCATCATGGTACCTCATTTAGAGGTAAGAGTTCTGATTATTTTGGGAGGTCACCTGCCAGGTTATCTCAGCTGGTAGAGCGTAATTCTTAAAGTGCACTAGTAATTCATTAAGATAGACCCAGTTTTTCTCTTTATAGTTATCAACAATCTGTCCTGCTTCCATTTTCAGCAGAAAGATTTTATCATTGTCATGAGTACTAGTTATCCTTTGAGGAGTTTTCCCTTACTCCGGCAAGTAGGCAGTTGTCCTTTCTCTCGTCATCAGGCACCTGCACAGTCGCAGGGGATTTCATTTAGATCTCAATCAGCCAGAGAAATGCCACCATCCAGTAGAGGTCGAGCGCGTGGTGGCAGTGGTTCTTCAGAAGGTGATTATCAGGGTAGTGGCTTAGCTCAGCTGCAAAGGCAGTTCTATGAACTGCTGGTCTGGCAGGATGTTGAGGTATCCAATGTGGTACATCCATATATTTCTTCTTCCATTATATGTGATTAAGATATCATTCTTCTGATCGGTCTGGACTTCGTTTCTTTTACCATGTTTCCATGGCTTCTTTGGATATTGTTTCTATTAAGAATCGATTGCGGTAGAGGGGTGAGCTTCTAGTATGATTTATTGAAGGAATTTGTGAGACCCTATTAGTTTATCTGATTTAAATATGAGAGATTTGGGAGTGAGTGTCGGTATTGTCTGCTTGGCATCTTGTTACGCCACCTTCTGTTATTATGTCAATTCAATTTACCTCTCTTCTCGATATTCAGTGTTGGTAGGATAATCGGATCCTAATTCGTCACCATCAGAAAATGTTATCGTTTCTTCCGGTGCAAAGTTATTAGTAAGTAATATTCGATCTACGTATCTCCTCTTGGTTCAAAACGCTAGTAAAGTCATGCTGTCCTACGAGCTTGTCTGGGTTATAAAAGGGTTTCTGGTAAATTGTCAAAGTTTCCTTCTTATTGGGAGGTCAAATTGGCATGGATGTTGTTCCATAAAGCTCATTTAATATCTGTTTCTTTAATTGCGATTCATGGGCTACTTTGGCTCGTAAGTAGTCTAGCTTTGGTAGCCAAGCAAATGAGAAGATGAGCTTCCTGAAGCTCTAATTATTTCTATCCTCGGTCCATTTCTATTTCTTCTTTGTCCGGCACTAGTGAGCTTAGGCGGTTGGTAGCCGCTTGTGATGCTCCCTGTGTTGAGCCAGAGTACGTATTATTGTAGCAGGATAAGCATATTATTGTTTTCAAGGCTTCTAAGGGTAATAGAAGTACCATCCATCAGGCGGTGGTGTTTACGGAAAAGGTATGGAGTTATGAACTTGAGAGTTGCAGCTGTTTGGAAACTCGAAAGGGTAATTTGGTACCTCAGATCGGAGCCGCATTCTGTTTTAGCTAAGTCTTTCTTAATCCAGCAGGTTGTGCGAGGATGATTATTCCTATTCAAATAGCTGCATGAGCTTGTGCTTTAAGTAGAGGAGTCTTCCTTTAAATACTGAATGGTAATACTAAATTTCCAAGGCCTTGATACCACTTTTGTCACGACCCAACCTAGGGCCACGACAGAAAACTACAATGAGTGTCGATCATTGTTCAACTCACTAATAATCTATTAATGATAGAGATAAGCTGGCAACCTGATCTTATATACATACCTATCCGCTGAAAGTATAAAGTTTGGAAATATGACACGACTTTAACTTGCTGGCAATTAGAACACTGAGCCACAAATTCTGCTATGTCACACTTCATTCCGTCCCACCAATAAATCTGCTTAAGATCATGGTACATCTTAGTCGAACCTGGATGAACAGTGTATTTGGAATAATGTGCCTCTATCATAATCTGTCCACGTAAATGTGTAACATCAGGGACACAAAATCTATCTTTATACATGAGAACACCGTCAGTAGTAACCCTGTATGCTGACTACGATTTTCTTCTGGCTATCTAACTGTATTCAACTAGAACTGGATCCTCATACTGATGCTGTTTTACTTCATCGAAATTTAGAGTTAAAGGTCTAGTGCAGCTTATCGTCCATCTATCATTGGCATGTCTCCTTTACACCTCAACTCTTTGAGAAGTTACTTTAGCGTTATAAGTGCACATGTAATCAACTTTGTTGCTGGTATTCTGCCTCAGCTCATGGTCCAACTACATGGCTCTTTTATTTTCACTTTTTCAAGTCAAAATATTTCCAATTCAAAGACAATACCTTGAAATAGATGTTCAGCCTGAAGATCATTCCTGGTCTGCATCATACTATCCAGTAGTATTTGCATGATCCTTATTCTTATATGATAGACACTGTCCAGATGAACCTTTGACATACATTAGGATATGAGTAACTACATTCCCACAAGGAACTTACGGAACAACACTAGCATCAACTGAGATGTTGCATAGTGCGTTCGTAAATATAATATAGCTTGCATCAAAGAATCTTCTATAATGTGTTGTGACAAGGTACTTCAAAAGCTCCCCCTATTGCATCAAGCGTGAGCTAATTCTTAGTTCCATCGACCTGTTCTATATCGAAAGGTATATCGAAGAGGTGATAATCGGCTGAATCATGTTAACCCATTGAAAGTTTCGTGTATTTTGTTTCGAAAATGTAGAACTCTTTTCTCGTGATCGAGGATGGGTTAGCTTAGTCAGAATAAGCTGGGAAATGGCGTTATGATATTATCCAGCTATGTTTTTATCCAAGAGTTTGATGTGCGTGTTGTAATTCTGATTCTGTAATCACTAGATAATGTTTGTTCGTAGTTTATGAAGGTTGTGCAAGTTCTCTTGTTATCTGCGTGAATCTTGCTTTAAACTTAGGTTCGTTCGAGGATGAACGAGAGTATAAGTGGAGGAGAATGAAACGACCTCGGTCAGTCGTTTCCGAAATTAGGACTTCGATTAACGTGCTGATAATTTTATAATATTTGTAATGTCCATTAGGAATTGTCTGTAAAATTTGAGTTAAATCAGACCTCGTTTGGTAAGCATCGGAAAAAGGTTTCAGTTTTTATTGTCGATAAATATTAAAAAGTGATTTTCGAGCTCGATTTTGGCGAATAAGCTCCGATTCGAAATCCGAAAGCGCCGTTAGGTTCGTATGATTATATGTGACTTTTGTGATTTTTCAAAAGTGAATTTCAAGGTTGTTCGGCTAGTTTTCGCTAAAATGCCGAAAGTTAAATAATTTGATTTTTTTTCCATTTAACTTGCATATTAGTTTCGAGAATCTGATTTGAGATCCGCCTTAGTAAGTGTGTTATATATATTTTTTATAACTTGTATGCAAAAATTAGAATTATTTCGAGTATCATAGGGTACCATTTTAATTTTCGAAAAGAAAAGAAATGATAAAAGAAAATAAAATGAAAAAGGAAAAGAAAGAAAAAGAGAAAAAGATAAGAAAGGAAAAGAAAACAAATGAAATTATGGCGGTGGCTGAGCTTATATAAAGCTCAAAATATATAGAAACAGAGAAAATGTAGAGAAACATAAGAACGTTCAGGAACATAAAACAAGAGCACGAAGGAGAAAGAAAAAATGCCAGAAAATGAGAAAAGATCCGGAGAAAGGTAGAATTTTTACCCCGGGACATTCAGGTAATGATCTTAATGCATTATTTTAGCTTATTACGTGTGTTTAAATATATTTTGACGGTAGAAATTGGGATATTAGACATCATCCTAATAAGTTCAATTAATAGTTTAAAGGGCCAAATGGACCCCGATAATGGAATTGAATATATAATCGTACTCGGTGAGTTATGGACAACATATAAATGTAATTTATGTAGGGTTTGGTCATGTGACCTTAAACCCTGTACATAGGTCTGGCCTGCGTATTGCGGATGCGAATAGGTATCAGGTTCCTAACCGGATTGCCCTAAGATGTGAGGAATGAAGCTTTTAGCCTAATTTAATATATTGTTCTGCTTATTGAATAGAGTGGGATCGTTTGGCAATGAAACCAAAGGATAAAGCGGTTGTTGATTAGCAATGCTAACTTTTGGAAGAGGTAAGTGTTTACATCCATTTCTTTGGAGGCACCTGGCCTCGTGGATTTTCTACCACGTGTTCCTTACGTGTGTAGCTACCGATAGGCGTACTCAGTACGCCTTAGCTTTGGATTTACATTTTATATTATATGTCATGTCCTGTTATTGGTATTGTATTGAGGATCTGAGCACTGTACTCTGGTTGTGAGTTGGCATCTACTTCCCGGCTGTCGATGAGAGTCCCGCTTCGGTGAAGTGTTATTATTGCATCATATTGCATTCATATGCATTACATTGCATATCATATCGGGTTCAGGAGTATTCCGCCCCAGGAGAGTGTAGGAGTATTTCGCCTCTGGTTTATATCATATTGGGAGCAGGAGTATTCTGCCCCAAGAGTAGGAGTATTCCGCTCTTATGTCAGATACTGAGTGCAGGAGTATTCCGCCTCAGCTTTAAATTATATCGGGCGCAGGAGTATTCCGCCCCAGGAGAGTGCAGGAGTATTCCGCCTCTGGTTTATATTATATCGGGTGCAGGAGTATTCCTCCCCAGGAGCAGGAGTATTCCGCTCCAATTGGTTATCAGATTGGATTCCCCTCGAATGAAGGAGTATTCCGCTTCGAGATGGGATGACGGGCACATGTGACTCTTTGCATCATATTTCATTTCATCTCATTTCATTTCATTTCATTTCATACCATTATGTAGACTTGTGGTATAGAACTACTGTTCTTCTTATACGTGCATTGCTTATTTGTTGATATGTTTCTTGCTCGCATCCCTGGTTAAGTTTATAGTTTCTTACGTGTTTCTGGTTATTATCTGGCTCTGCCTTTTTATAATTTAAATAAGAGGAATTTGGTCTATCTGTTTCTTTTCTCCCTGGCTAGCTATCCTATTCTTTGAGGTGGCTAGTACGCCCCACTTATTGAGTCCTTTTGACTCATCGTTGTTTGTTATTTGTTTCTTGTCTATCTATTTCGTATCGGCAGGTTCGTTCCAGGATTGAGTTCGTCACATTGTGAAGGAGCGAAGACGACTTCAGCTGTCAGGGTGAGCCAGCTTTTATTCCAGATGGCCACCAGTATATTGTTTATTATTTCAGTTGCCTTTTTCTCCCTTCAGGAGGTATCTGTCTTCTTTTGTACTCTTAGATGTCCAGTCTGGATAACCTTAAACCTAGTATGTTGGGTAGTCAGCTGTAATTTCTTTTGTACAGCTTAGAGGTATCAGTATGTCTGTGTTTTTTTTAGTCTTGTCCTTATTTATGAATTGCTATATTTATTTTTCTAATTTAATTGGTAAGGGTTCGCCCGACGGGTCTAGGGGAGGATGTCGGGTGCCCGCACGGCCTAACTTGATTCCGGGTCGTGTCACGGGTAATCCTTTTTCCCTTTTTGTTTACTTCAATCTATGTGATACCTATGTGTTAACATGCTTAGTCGACTAATTATTGTGTGTTAAGTTCGTATGATCATTAATCCTTGGTTAGTTCACTAATTCGACTGGACATTGCTTTGAATTTTGCATGTTCGAGTATCCTAGTTTATCTTTATTAGTTTTAAAAGAATCCATGTTGGTTTCTGAATTATCCATGTTTTACTGTGTATTTGTTGCCTTGTTCTATCAAGATGCATGTTTCTCGTTATTATATGTATAAAACTGAAGTGGGGATTTGATGAGCATGATTTAGGGGGTTTTGACTGGGTTTAATTCGAATTGGTGATTGATATTTAGTTCTGGTATGATTAGGAGGATTATGAATTGATTCAATGTGAATTCTTGATTGATGACTGGGTCGGCAATCAGTTCTGTGTTTAATGTGATTTCAGTTGAGAATTATCAAGTTAGTTGACTGATCTCCGAGCCTAAAATTAGCGTAAAACGTGTTTGTGAACCTAGACTTTATTTGGTTTTAAGGAGAGGGATCCTAGTTTGTTTAGGATTTGATTTACCTTAATCTGTAGGGCTTGATTAATCAATATATGGACTTTCTTAACTATGGGAAGCAATATTCCCTTGCCTTTTTTGGCTCTTTTACCCGTTAGAACTAAGGCTCTTCTTTACTCCTATATAAACTAGTCTCTTACTGTTCACTAAGGAAAAAGTTCAGACACAGATATCCCTGCATAGACATATACAGGAATACACACACACTGAAACTCTCCCTCTCTACTACTCTCAATTCTCTAAAAAAGGACTGTCGTTTCTATTTTTTCTGCCTGCACTGCTTCTTTAGAGCATCAAGCACTGCCTGAGTTTTATCTTCCTTGCTAATTACTGCACTTCACAAGGTAAAATGGTTCTAAACTGGCTCTGACCTATAGCATGCTTATTCTACATGATTTAATAGATGGTTTCTTTGTGTGTGTAACCTGTTTGGGAGGTTCTATACCTCCCCATGCTTCCTTTCTTAGAAAACCTGTCATGCTTGTCACTGTGATTGCTTAGGCCTCCTTTTGGCCCTACTAACCCTTGTGAATGCAGCTTTGTCTTGGATGACCACAAAAGGCAATACCAATCTTATTTTTATAGGTTTGGGGTTCTTTGAGAAGTCTGCTAACTACACTATGCAGTGTTTGTTTAAAGTACTGCTTTTGAAATGCTAATTCTGCCTAAACTTAGTAAAGACAGACCTTCCCCTTTTCTGCATAGTTCTCCCTTTAGAAACTGTCCTCGTTTTGTACATTTGATAGGGACCCTGCTTGTATTTGTGATAAAAAAAGGGTATACCACCATGAGTTTGTGTACTTGGCTACCCAGGGGCCATTTCTAACTTCCCTCTCCTACTTGCTGCATTAAGCATCATGAAGGATTGACTTTATTACCTAGAACTCACACGACAATGATAATCTGTATTTACCTAGAGTCTGGACATTGCTAGCATGAACAAGTTTTAATGTCTTAAACCATAACATTCGAAGTTCTTCTTGTGTGAATCTGGAATTTTCGAACTGGGGCTAATTGTGCTATGACTGCTTAAAACCAGACTGTTACTGTAACTTTAAAACTGTCCCTCCTCGCATATCCAGGCCTGAATATATTTTTAAAACCTGGCCTTTGTGTGTAAAATGATTTTGAAACTTCTTTTTCACCTCTTATACACTAACCTAATTGTGTATAAAGGGGTATAAGCATTAATGGGGTCAATTATACAACTGTATAAATGTTTTCTAAAGCTTAACACTACTGATTACTCATGTATTTGCATTCCTATACCTGTATCTATGTGCGACAGCCCTTTGTTTGCATTTATGTGCTTTTGTGAAACTCACTTTCGAAAACAGCCCACTTACCTAAATCCTTTTCCAAAACTGACCCCTAAACAAAAATAGCCATTAAGGTTAGGGCTCGACAATTAATGACGAGTCACACCGACCCTAAATGGCTGATATTTTATTTTAAAATAACACCCATTTGGTTTTTTAACAAAATCTGAAACTGTTTGTAAAAGGTGTCTTTTTTTGCAAATCTGCCTATTTGTGCAAAATTGATTAAAAGGCTGAAATTACACAAACAAGCCAAATTGTGATACTCTTTGCAGATTTAACCTTATTTGCGATTAGGCATTTATGTTAGAGGCCTTAAAACGCAATTAGGCGCGGAATATGAGTCGTATGTGTGAAATGTGTAGTTTAGACATATATATATGTTACCTAAAGTTTTCTCATTAGGCTAATACATACATTGATTGTGAAACTGGCCATTTAAGTTAGTAACGCATATGATAATATGTATTTGCATAGACATCCCAAAATGTATTGACTCGGGCGGGAACTACCTTTCGTGGGACTCGGGGAAGTGCCTAACACCTCCTTCCCCGAGTCATTTGGACTTCTTACCCGTTGAATCTCTGAGACCCGACTAGTATAATAATTAACTCGACCTTAGACGCTTAGGTGGCCTAATACACCTTAGAAAACTATATTAGGTAGCGACTCCAACTCTTGAACTCAAACGAGTTACCCAGTCAAATCTAAAACCCGACTCGCTCTGAGTCGAGTCTAAAATCGGGTATGATAGAATGGTGACTCTGCTGGGGGATATTCAAAGTCCTAACCACAACGAGTCTTTCATTTTGGGATTTATTTGATTATTATCTTGCTATTCGTATTATTATAATTTTACTAACTTGGTTACTTTTTTGTTTTTCTTTTTCCCTTTTATTTATTTATTTATTTGTATGAATTTGAATTTGATGTAACTTGGAATATCTCACTCATACTCCCCCGCTCTTGGGAAACGATACTTTGTTTACACACGGGAGATTACGTGGATCCCACGGCCGCTTCACCGCAAAAAACCTTTTAGGAGGGATGTTTTGGAATATAGTTGGTCCATGGTACAGCTAACAATTTCAAATGGTCCCACTCCTTGGCCGTCCGCCTTGGGGAACCATGTCTAGAATTACACCATTCTTTGGATGTAATGAGTATGCATCATACGTAGGAAGGGCTCCCCGTGAGCCGGCTAGTTTTCAACTCTTCCAAATTACTTGACGGGTTTTTGACCCCGAAGGGACGTTTGGACATGCTTATGTGCATTTGAGAGCAAAAAAAAAAAAAAAAAAAAAAGAGTGAAAAGAAAAGTGAGATGACTATAAAAACGCATTTTGATTTGCCCAATTATTCTTAAAAAAGGGAGGGGGTTTTAATCCTTTACTTTTTCTTTTTTCTTTATAGGTCACAATGAGTCAAAAGTTTCACCGTTTTGGAATGACTATGGGCGCACCTTCTTTGTTAGCTAGTTGGTGGAATAATTTGTCATTGGGTGCGCAAACCGAAATACGTCAACATTTAGGGCATTTGATTTCCCTATTAGAAATGGAGCCATGTAGAGAGATGATTGAAATGCCAGTGTCGTATTGGGATGAAGAACTGAATGTGTTTAGATTTGGGGATGTTAAGTTAACACCTTTGTTGGAAGAAATAGGAGGGTTCGTGTCACACTCGGGGTTAGACAAACATCATTGGAAAGGAGGTTGCATGGTAGAACCTAGTGTCCCCATAGCTGAGGAGTTTTATAAAAAATTAGGGATGGTGGCAAGCGTGAATGTAGAATTTTTACAACAAAAGAAAATACCTTTTTCCTATTTCTACAACCGGTTTGGATATTTGAGTGCATTCGACGACCGTAAGAAAGAGTTCAAGTCTTACACTGATTAGAGGGGAGCTAGACCGCTTGCATTCACTATTTGTTTCTTAGGAGTAATGGTATTCCCTGAAAGATCGAGTCACGACATATGTTCAAGACTTGTCATGGTTGCCGATGCGGTATTCAATGGAATTGATGGTTATCGTTATACTATGGTTCCTATGATAGTGACGGACATTTGTCGGGCTTTAGGTTGTTGCAAGAGAGGAGCAAAATATTTACAAGGTTGCAATCTTCTACTACAAACATGGTTCAAAGAGCATTTGAGGAAAATAAGAGGTATACAAGAATTGTCTAAGCCAACTGGTTCCAACTACTTGGTTGGAGAGCGATACGGGGTTCCAAAATTTAAGCAGCCAAGCAGCACAGTGAAATGGGTAAAGTTGTTTGAAAACATAACGGAGGACTCAATTCAGTGGATGTTCACTTGGTTTCCTTCATGAGACTTCATTATTAGCTCTGAGAAGGCACCCTTTGTGATACTTATGGGATTGAGAGGTCTCCACCCCTACCAACCATCGAGGGTGATGAGGCAAGCAGGGAGGAAGCAAATCATACCATTGATATCAGAGACGAAGGACTATCAGTTTGATTGTACTGGAGATGTTGTTTCAAGATTTAAGAGCATTAGAAAATCCTGGGTAGGAAGACAAGTTATGGGAGAAGAAACACTAGCATCGGATAGATACAACACTGGATGCGAACCAAACTATAAAAGGTGGTTATGCTCTAGCATAAAAGGAAATGTGTTAGTGGGGCCGAATCGAGGGAGCGACATAAGAGATCGTGAGGCGGAAGCTCAAATCTGATATCGAGAGTTCATGCTGAAAGCTTTTAAGATGGACAAAGAAAACAAAGAAGAGATTGAGGTATGGAGAAAATGTACATTAGAGCTAGAGGAAAAGATAGAGGCGTTGGAGACGAAGCTTGAACAGTGGAATTCAGAGTATACAGATATAGAAATTTTACACTTAGTGGGTGGCTAAGGGATACCTAACCAAAGCTATGAAAGAAGTCAAGGAGATTACACGAAGAGCAAAGAGGGCCAGGCGGGAGTAGGAGCGTGCTGCCTAGTCAAAGTGTCACTTTCATTTCTTTTGTATTTTTATTTCTAAAAAGTTATCATGTACTGAATTTCAAAATGGATTTGGGAATTTATGAGAATAATTGGCAATAAAATGCGTATTTATTTTCTTTGCAGCATGACAAACTTAGGAAGGCGATACATCCTTGGTACGTAATAGTCCATTAGTAAACCTACGCCCAAATGTTGAAAGGGTTCTTAACCAGAAAAAATAAAAAAGTTGCATCTTTGCATGGATTCGAAGAAATATTTGCACAAGATATTGATCGTTTGTTTGAACATGATCAAGACTATAAGAATGGTTTAGTCTTTACCTTTCCTTGTTTTGTTTTCAGACTATGGCTGCAAGAGGTACACTTCAATTCGAGATCGTTTCCCGACCTCCTCACTCGATCAGACTTTGGTGGGAAGATCTAGCTGTCGTTAGCAAGGCTCATGTTCAAAAGGTGTTGGAAGAGCTGGTGGCTCTCAAGGCCTACACTGTCATGCCTGGTTTGGTCGAAGCTGCTACGCATTTCTGGGACAACAAAAGGGCGGTGTTTCATTTCAATGTCTTGGAGTTGGCACCAATCTTGGAGGAATTAGAGGACTAGCAGGGATAGAGCCTGGGCCCGAGACTATGATTTATCCCCGAGACGTGGACCCTAAGGAGTTCATTGAATTGTTGGGTGCTCCTTATGATCCATATGTCGAGGGAGTGCATGATGGAAAAGTCACATTGGAATACTTGCATTCTAGATTTGGAGATCCAACGCTTAGGCATGAGTGGACTGGAGCATGGGAAATTCAAGATTGGGAGTGGACTGAGTAAAATGCTTTCATCGTTGCTTTTCTGGGAAGCATGGTTTTCCCTGAGAAGGAAGGAAAGATCGACATAAGATTGGGAAGAGTAGTCGAAGGATTGCTCAAAGGTGCTCACAAGCGTCAAGTAAGCTTGATTTCGATGATTCTGGGGGAAGTTTATAGGGCCCTAACCAAATGTAATAGAGGAGGAGACTTTTTCGAAGGATGCAATCTTTTGCTGCAAATATGGTTGATAGAGCATTTGCACAACGTCCCTATCAGCCCGGTAGCACCAAAACCGTCATGGAAATGAGGGATCCACTCACATAGCACCCGCATGGCTAGAACAGCAGCATGGGAAGACCCTGCAAACATGGAAGGATGGCACGCCAAACTTGAAGAGTTGCAAGAAGTGCAATGGGTAATCGAGAACGGTGCTGGTTTCATTGTTTCCATACAAGGTCAAGACATCACTTTCTTGACATTGATTGAATTCCGAGGAACTCACCACTATGTTCCTCTAAGGATCCTCGGGCAAGTAGAGATGACACAGCAAACTCCATGGTTGACTGAAGGAAGGAGGTTTAATGTTGACATGAAAGACATTGAGCATCCAATGGTGGGGACTATATAGAAAATGTGGAAAAGAGGCTTACTATGCAGTTTTGTCATGGCCGAGACAGTAGGGTCAACCCCACGGCTACTCTAGTTTATCCTCAATGGCTCAGTGAAGATAGGAAGAGGTTTCGATCAAAGACTACGCTGAAGAGAAAAACCAAGGCTCCAAATGTCACTAAAAAAATACAAGAAGTTGCGACACGAGTTCGACCAAAGTAAGAAAGAATTAAGGGTAACACAAGAGAGGGAGATGAGGAGCCAATACAAGGACAAGATCAAAGGGGATGAACTCAAGTATTGGACAAGCAAAGTCATGGCTGCAAGGCAAGCTGCTGGGAACCTACAAGATTTGCTCAAGGGATGGGGAGAGTATTTCAATTCAGTTCCATCAGAAGAGAAGGAAGCAATGGGGATAAAAATATGTGAATTCTTCACAAAAGCTCTGGGAGACATGCAAGCTGGGAAAGATCTGATGGAGATGTTCGTTGTTCCTCCGCCCATAAGCCTAGTCACAAACCTAAGGAAGAAGTTGAAGGGAAGAAGGAGAAAGAAGATGCTGGAACTGATGCTTGATCTGAAACCTCTTTGCTTGACACATAGTCTGGTCGTCTTTGTTGAGTCATGTTTTCTTTTATTTTTGTTTCCCGTTTAGTCGAGTCGTTGTCTTAAATTAGTGGTTGTAATAAAGCTAAGCAAATCAAATAAAATTTCTTTATTTTGGGTTTTAGGCTTGTGTTTATTATGTTTATGCAAATGAAATGGTGTGTTTAGTGCAAACGTTACTTTGAATCTTTGATAGGCCTGCCTCTGGCACAAAAGTGGTCCCCTGCATAATAGGACGCGATCTTATTAAAAATAGCATATACTCACATTCTTTTCTTTGTTTTTGATGTGTTAGTTCCCAAGTCCCTGAAAGTTTGGTTTGTGCATTCTAGCCGCGCCGCAATACCCATTGAGATCCAGAGGATCAATCCCAATACCTCCCGCTTTACCTACGAGGACAAGGACGAGGCGTAATATCATGGCTGAGTTTGACAAAGTTGGAAATGGAACTCCTGAAAAGCAAGGTGTGGTCGCCTATGAAGACTATGCTAAGTTGGAACAGAGGTTGTTTGTGTCGGAGAATAGGGTCCCTCTTGCTCGTTCTGATGAGATCATTGAACCAAACAAAACTACCTGCCCTCACGGCAAAGATCCACTATTCCCTGAAAAAGACATTCCTTACCCTACCTACACTGCACCACCAAAAGCACCGCAAAACAACCTACCCCCTCTACTGTTGAAACAAAAACCATTGCATCACCCACCAAAGATCATGACATGTACGCATGGACCAAGGAAGACTCAGACAACACCAAGGAGTAAGTCCAGTGGCTGGTAGAGAAGTTCAAGCAATTCCAAAGCACCAAAGGAACCCGAGGGTTAGCCTATAAGGACCTCTGCATGTACCCTGACTTGAAGCTGCCCGAAGGCTAAAAGACACCCAAGTTCAATATGTTCGACGGCAGTGGTGTCCCGATGGCTCATTTGAGATCCTATTGTGACAAGTTGGTTGGGGTTGGACATGATGAAAAGATCCGCATGCAATTTTTCAATCGCAGTCTCACCGGAGATGCGCTGGCATGGTACTCAAAGCAATAAAAAAAGAAGTGGGTGAGCTGGGAAGCAATGGCTGGAGACTTCGTCGACAGTTTTGGGCATAACACTATTGCCATGCCCGATCGGCTATATTTAGAGAAACTGAAGAAGAAGCCTACCGAGACCTTTAGAGAATTCGCAACTAGGTGGAGAGCTGAAGCCGCTAAAGTCCAACCTCCTGTGGAAGACGCCGAGATAGTGGCAACCTTTATGCGCATACAAGAAGACGTCTACTTTGACAAGATGTTGAATCTGCAAGACAAGAAGTTTGGAGACTTGATCAAGATTGGAGATATGGTGGAAGATGGACTAAAGACTAGTAGGATCGTTAGTTTAGCTGCACTACAAGCCACCAACAAAGCCCTACAAACTGGAAGCATTACTACATCAAGGAAGAAGAAGGACGATCTCCTACCCACAATCACTACTACGAAACACCTCCTCCATCATACCCATACATTCGACCCACGTCTACCTACCCAGTCTAGAATACTCAGCCCATGTTCCAAAACCCACCACCACAAAGACCGCCATACCCACAAAGCCCTAACTATCGAAACACCAATGCCTATCCATCAAGGTCTCGCGCCAATAACAACCCAAGAACCAAAAGAAAGTATACCCCATTGGCCGAATCCCGCACTCAGTTGTTCAAGAGACTCAAAGCAGTTGGCCATATACAACCCGTACCATTCAAAATGCCTGATAGGATAACACCCTACTTTGACCAAACCAAAACCTATGCCTATCACTCTGGAGGACCTAGTCACAACACTAAAAAGTGCTATGCCCTGAGAGATAACATACAAGACTTGATTGATCAAAAGGTGATCCACTTGAAAACTCCAAATATGTACAACAATCCCCTGCCTAACCACGGAGACAATAGGGTGAATCTGATCGAGTTAGATGAAGAATGCAATCTGGAAGGAACCATTGTCAAAGCAAAGGGAGACACACCAGTGCTTGCTTCTGTTGCTCAAGATGCTACGGCACCAGAGCCCATCAAGGTAGAAGTGGCTCCAAAATTCTATGTTGATGTAGTTCCCACATACAGTGACAAGGCGGTACCATGGGACTATGAAATGGAAAAGAAGAACAAATCAACAGTTGAGACAGTTGCTACACAAGGAATGACTAGAAGTTGGAGGATTTATACTCCCAAGCATCTTGTTCAAGGAAGACGAGGCACCAGCGAGGAGGAGTCCGAAGAGTTATGGAAGAAAGTACAAGCAAAGGAATACTCCGTGGTTGAACACTTGGGCAAGATTCCTGCACAAATCTCTATTTTGGCTTTATTCCTCAAGTCGGAAAGCCACTGAAATGCTTTGATTAAAGTGTTGGATGAAGCACATGTTCCGGTGGATACCTCAGTTGAAAACCTGGCTAGAATGGTCGGACAAGACATGGAATCCAACCAAATCGCTTTTCATGAAGATGAGCTGCCACCTGAAGGGTTGAGCCACAACAAAGCTTTGCACGTCACTATCAAATGCAAAGACTGGTTCATAGGAAGAGTGTTGATCGACGGAGGTTCCGGCTTGAACATATGCCCATTCATCACCCTGAAAAGAATGGGAATTGATCAAAGCAAGATAAGAGAAAGTGACATGAAGGTGAAAGCGTTTGATGGATCGCAAAGGAGCACTATTGGGGAAATTGACTTAACTATCATGGTCGAATTTCATGTCATGGACATCTCCGCTTCTTACACTACAAAAAATTGGGCCTTTAACGACCACTTTTTAACGAAGGGACCTAAATCTAGACGTTAAAGGTGTACTTATAACGTCCGATAAATTTTCCCGACGTTAAATCTAGTTTTTAATACAACATTAACGAAGGGATACTATTTGGTGGTTAAAATAAAAAAATATCTGGCCGTTAAAACAAAGTTAATGAAAAAAGAGGCGCTTTTTTCCCTCTCTTTTTTTCTGACCCCCACCACCCTCCGCATAACCCCTCCCCAACCTGAAAAATAGAACACATCCTGCTTTCTCTCTGTATCTGTTAACAAGAACTACTGTTCGAAGAAACCTGCTACAAATCTGCAACTACTTCCTTAATTAATGTTATATATGTTCCATCCAAGCCGAACTAAAACCCTACGTCTTTCTTTTTGTGTTGAAACGAATAGCAATCCGTTTACTGCTTCAATTTGAAATTGCTACTACTGCTCTACCTGCGGGATCTATAATCTCAAAATCTGATAAGTTTCTTCTCCTTTTCATCAAGGTAATCATCTCACAAATCATTGAACTTGCTTGAATTGTGGATTGTAACTAGTAATTGTGAAATTCCTCTAACTTTCGTCATGTTGATTTGCTCCCTGCAGATCGTCGGTTTGGCTCTCTGTATTCCGTCTCTTGGCCTTCTGTATTCAAGGTTCCCTTTTGAAAAGGTAACACACCGATCTTTGTCGCTCTGTGCTTCATGTTATAGAACCGAAAATTATGATCTTTGCATTAGTTCCAGTATCATTTTTTGACATCGATGTGTTTTACAATAAATTTAATATTTGTTTGCGACTCTCTTATGAGTATTGTTTCCATTCAGCTAGTTGGTCTTCTGAGTTCTTAGCTTTTTTTACTGACAAATTCCTTTCTAGTAATGTGAAACGACCTCGGTCAGTCGTTTTGGAAGTTAGGACTCCGATTGGCGTGCTGATAATTTTAAAATATTCGTAAGGTCCATTAGGACCTGTCTGTAAAATTTGAGCTAAATCAGACCTCGTTTGGTAGGTATCGGAAGAAGGTTTCAGTTTTTATTTACAATAAATATTAAAAAGAGATTTTTGAGCTCGATTTTGGCGAATGAGCTCCGATTCGAAATCCGAAAGAGCCGTTAGATTCGTATGATTATTTATGACTTTTATGATTTTTCGAAAGTGAATTTCGGTATTGTTCGGCTAGTTCCGCAAAAATGCCGAAAGTTAAATAATTTGACCTTTTTCCTTTAAATTCGCATTTTGAGTTTCGGAAGTCCGATTTGAGATCCGTCTTCACGAGTATGTTACATATATTTTGTATAACTTACTCGAAAAATTTGGGATCATTTCGACTTCTCTGGGGTTCTATTTTAATTTTAATCGTCGCAGTAAATTTATTACTTAAAAAAAAAGAATTAATTATAACTATGTCGGCTATGGTAAGGGATTTAATCCCTTAGCATTAGTACTGCATACAAAAACGCAGCAACATTAGAACAAAATGCACAGTGAGGAAAAATTAGAAAAGAGAGAGGGATAAAGGGGAAAAAGAGGTGGAAAAATAGTGGAATTTCTACCCCAAATCTTCAGGTAATGATGTTAACTCATTATCTTAGCTTATTACGTGTCTTTGAAAATATTTATGGTAAAAATAGGGATATTAGACATCGCCCTAATGACTTAAATTGATAGTTTAACGGGTCAATTGGACCCCGATGATGGAAATGATTATATATTCATACTCAGTGAGTTATGGGCAACATATAAATATAATTTATTTAGGGTTTGGTTATGGAACTTTGAACCCTGTATATAGGCCTGGCCTGCGTATTGCGTATACGAATAGGGTATCAGGTTCCTAACTGGATTGCCCTAAAACATAAGGAATGAAGCCTTTAGCTTTATTTGATATAATTTTTCTGGTTATTGAATAGAAAGAGATCGTTTGGCAACTAATACGAAGGAAAAAGTAGTGGTTGAGTAACAGGATTAGCTTCGGAATACGGTAAGTGTTTATATCCATTTCTTTGAAGGCACTTGGCCTCGTGGATTTTCTACCACGTGTTCCTTACGTGTGTAGCTGCCGATAGGCGTACTCATTACGCCTTAGCCTTGGATTTACATTCTATATTATATATTATGTCATGTTATTACTATTGCATTGGGAATCTGAGTATTGTACTTTGGCTTGGGGTTGGCATCTGCTTCCCGGCTGTAGATGAGAGTCCTGTGCTGGTGAAGGGTTAGTATTGCATCACATTGCATTCATATCCATTACATTGCATATCATACTGAGTGCAGGAGTATTCCGCCTCAGCTTTACATTTTATCGGGTGCAGGAGTATTCCGCCCCAGGAGAGTGCAGGAGTATTCCGCCTCTGGTTTTGGCTTATATTATATCGGGTGCAGGAGTATTCCGCCCCAGGAGCAGGAGTATTCCGCTCCAGTTGGTTTGCAGATTGGATTCCCCTCGAATGCAAGAGTATTCCGCTTCGGGATGGGATTATGGGCACATGTGACCCGTTGCATCTCATGTCATTTCATCTCATTTCATTTTATTTCATTTCATCCCATTCCATTTCATTTCATTCTATGGAGTAGATTTTTTTGTACATGAATACTGTTTTGCTTATATGTGCATTGCTTATTTGTTGATTGTTGTCTGGTTCCGTTTCCCTTACTAGCGTATCTATTTCTCAAGGTTGCTAGTTTGTTCATACTTATTGAGTCCTCATGACTCACCCCCTATTTGTCCTTGTGTTTTCTTTTCGTTCGGCAGATTCTGCACCAGGACCCAGCCAGTCGTGCCGTGATTGAGGAGTAGTACGTTCTCAACTGTCTACGGTGAGCCATCTTGTTCATTGCGGCCACCAACTTCAGATATTACAGTTTTCCTTACTTTTGCTCCCTTCAGGAGATGTGTATATCTTTTGGCCTTCTTAGATGTCTGATCTGGAAACCTTTAAAATTGTGTATTCTGGGTAGTTAGTTGTATTATTCAGACAGCTTGTATGTTAGTCTATCCTTGAGAGTTATCTTATGTTGTTAAAGTTTTGTTCATTTTTATTTCAAGGTAATTCTTCACAATTTATATCGATTCAGTCAATAGGGTTTGCCCTACAGGTTTAGGGGAGGGGGTCGGGTGCCCGCACGGCCTAACCGAGAATTCGGGTCGTGTCAGTTGGTATCAGAGCGAGGTTTAGAATCTTTCAAGATCATGGCAGTGTCTAATAGAGTCTCGCTGATCGGGTGGAGACGTCCGTACCTATCTACGAGAGGCTATGATGGCATTTAGGCAGTTTCCCTTCTTTTTTTCCCTGTCTTGCGTGAGTCTTCTTATTTGAAGTTAAATATTTTTAATTTTCCGCAGTATGGTGAGAACGCGCGCAAATGTTCGGAGAGAGGCGGAGGAGCCAGCGGTCGCCCCTATGCCTGCTGCTCCGCGAGGTCGTGGTCGAGGCAGAGGTAGAGTTGCCCAGGCCGCGAGGATGGTGGATCATGTTGATCCTGCTGCAGAGGTTCCGGTAGTGCTAGCTTTTGCCGGGCAGGGGGAGCAGGGCTTATTCGTTCCCCCCGCACTGCATGACGCTTTTATGAGATTCTTAGCGACGCAGATGCCCCAGGGACCTCCTATTCCTCAGGCTGTCGTAGATGCTCATATTCCTCAGGCTGCTGTGGATGCTCCTACTGCTCAGGCTGCTGTAGATGCTCCTATCCCTCAGGCAGCTCCTCAGGGTGCGGTAGATATTGGTTCTCAGGTTAGGAAGCCCCTATTCCAGCTCCACAGGTAGCCCCAGCAGTTCATGTTCCAGATAGTCATGTTCCAGAGGTAGTGGGTGTTGTACCTCTGGTTGTTCAGGCTAGTCAGCCAGTCCAGGTAGCAGGTCAGGTTGATGATCCGGCAAGGTTGCATTATTTTACCCGACTTAGTCCTCCGAAGTTCTCTGGTCAGAAATCAGATAAGCTTAAGCCTCGTGAGTTTCTTGATCAATGTCACCGTATCTTAGAGGCCCTTGGATATCTTGAGTAGTATGGAGCTGATTATACTGATTTCCAGCTTGAGGGTCCAGCTTTAGCTTGGTGGACCGTACTCCGATCAGCCAGACAGGGCTTACCTAAGCTGACCTGGAGTGAGTTCTCTCATCGATTCATGGAGAAATTTTTCCCTCGCAGTCAGCAGGATGAGAAGAGGAGACAGTTTGAGAGGATTGGACAGGGTAACCTGTCAGTCACGGAGTACGAGCTTTTATTTTTCAGAGATGTCCAGCTATGCTCCAGATCTTGTGCAGGAGCCCTCTGAGAGGGTCAAACGTTTTATTGATGGATTTTCTCCTCATTTGCGGTCCCAGATGGCTCGTGAGATTGAGGTTGGTACTCTATTTGATGTCGTTGTTGATATTGCCAGGAGGTATGAGGCCTATCATAGATTGGAGATGGAGGAGTTAGAGCAGGAGAGTAAGAGATCTCGTGGCCCAGGGCATTCTAGTACCTCGTATGAAGGAAGGAGTTATCAGCAGCAGAGTAGGCCTCCTGTCAGACCAGCTCAGTTTCCAGCGCATGGTTCTCAGAACGCGCCTACTTCTTCTCAGGGTCAGTTTTGGTTTCGCCCACGAGATCAGTCCTAGTTTGATCAGCGTAGATTTGCTTCAAGGTGCTTTATCTGTCAGGATCCAGGGCATCATAAGAAGGATTGCCCTTATCTCCTTCAGCAGGGTAGTAGCCGCCCTTTCCCTCGCCTTCCAGCGCCTATACAGCAGCAGCCTCAGGATGCCCCTCCAGGGTCTCAGCCAGCTAGAGGTGCACCACCACCCAGTAGAGGTCGTGGACGTGGTCCTAGTGGTCCTTTTAGAGGTGGTCGTCAGGGTAGCGGCTCAACTCAGCCGCAGAGACAGCTATATGCACTACCGGCCAGGCAGATGCCGAGGCATCCCCAGCTATTGTTACAGGTATTTTATCTGTTTGTGGTCGAGATGCATATGTTTTGGTGGACCCGGGGTCTACATATTCATATGTATCTCCTTATTTTGCTTCGGGTTTACATGTTGATTATATGTGTCTTCGTGATCCATTCTGTGTTTCTACTCCTATTGGAGATATTGTCATCGTGGATCGAGTTTATCCAGCTTGTACCATATCTTTTGGGGGTCGTGAGACACTGGTAGATCTTCTAATCCTAGATATGGTTGATTTTGATGTTATTATTGGCATGGATTGGCTGGCGTCGTGTCATGCCACATTAGATTGTCATGCCAAGTCTCTTCAGTTGTCTCTTCCTTGTTCAGCACCGGTAGTGTGGCAGGGTTTCTTATTTGCCACCCAAGGGACATGTTATTTCTTTCCTGAAGGCATAACGGATGATGGATAAAGGGTGTTTAGCGTATCGTCCCATGGTTCGAGATACCACTGTAGAGATTCCATCTCTTGATTCTATTCCTGTCGTTAGGGAGTTCCCTGATGTGTTTCCAGATGATTTTCCAAGACTTCCTCCTGATCGAGAGATCGAGTTTGGCATTGATACAGTGCCAGGGACTCAGCCTAATTCTATCCCTCCTTATCGTATGGCCCCATCAGAGTTGAAGGAGCTGAAGGAGCAGTTGCAAGATTTGCTTGATAAGTGGTTCATCAGGCCGAGTATTTCTCCGTGGGGTGCTCCTGTTCTATTCGTGAAAAAGAAAGACGGGACTATGCGGATGTGTATTGATTATCGTCAGCTAAATATGGTCACCATCAAGAATAACTATCCCTTTCCTTGCCTCGCATTGATGATTTGTTTGATCAGTTGCATGGTGCCAAATTCTTTTCTAAGATCGATCTGCGATCTGGTTATCATCAGCTAAAGATTCGCGAGTCAGATATCTCGAAGTCTGCTTTTAGGACTTGTTACGGCCATTATGAGTTCCTAGTTATGTCTTTTGGGCTGACTAATGCCCCTGCAGCCTTTATGGATCTCATGAACCGGGTGTTTAAGCCATTCCTAGATTCCTTTGTCATTATCTTCATTGATGATATTCTTATTTATTCTCGTAGCCGCGAGGAGCATGATTATCATTTGAGGGTGGTTCTTCAGACCCTCCGTGATCGTAAGTTGTATGCCAAGTTCTCGAAATGTGAGTTTTCGCTTGATTCTGTAGCATTTTTGGGTCACGTAGTATCTAGTGAAGGTATCAAGGTTGATCCGAAGAAGATTGAAGCAGTGCAGAAATGGCCTCGTCCTACTACTTCGACGGAGATTCGCAGCTTCCTTGGATTGGCAGGTTATTATCGGAGGTTTGTGGAGAAGTTCTCTACTATTGCAGCTCCCCTGACTCACCTGACGCAGAAGGCGGTTCAGTTTCGATGCTCCGATGAGTGTGAGGCCAGCTTCCAGAAGCTTAAGGCCTTATTGACTTCAGCTCCAGTGTTATCCCTTACTTTGGGCACCGGTGGATTCGTAGTTTATTGTGATGCATCTCGTGTGGGCCTTGGTTGTGTTCTTATGCAGCACGGGAAGGTAATTGCTTATGCTTCCAGACAGTTAAAGCCGAATGAGAAGAATTATCCGACTCACGATTTAGAATTGGCAGCTGTGGTCTTTGCTTTGAAGATATGGAGGCATTACCTTTATGGCGAGCCGTGTGAGGTGTATACGGATCATAAGAGTCTGCAGTATCTTCTGTCTCAGAAAGATCTTAACGGCCGACAGCGGAGATGGCTTGAATTTATTAAAGATTATGATCTCACTATCCATTATCATCCTGGGAAGGCGAACGTGGTAGCAGATGCTTTGAGCAGGAAGTCCATGGGCAGCATGGCTTTTCTTTATGCTGACATGAGACCATTGGCCCGAGAATTGCAGTCCCTTGGCGACTTTGGCGTGAGATTTCTTCTTCCAGACTCCAGTAGAGTCTTAGCGTGTATTGCAGCTCAGTCTTCCTTAGTCAGTCAGATTAAGGGAAGACAGTTCGAGGATCCTCATCTGTAGGAGTTGCGTGGTCGTGTCCTAAGTGGAGGAGTTCCCTCCTTCGAGCTTGATTCAGATGGAATTCTTCGGTTTAATGGTCGACTCCATGTTCCTGATGTTGGGGATTTGAGGCAGTCAGTGCTCAGTGAAGCTCATAGCTCACGTTATTCCATTCATCCTGGTATTACAAAAATGTATCAGGACCTCCGAGAGCTATACTGGTGGAAGGGGATGAAGAGAGATGTATTTGATTATGTATCTCGTTGCTTGAACTGTCAGCAGGTTAAGTTCGAGCACCGGAGACCAGCAGGGCTAGCTCAGGCATTGCCCATTCCCGAGTGGAAGTGGGAGCACGTCACGATGGATTTTATAGTTGGTCTGCCAAAGACCCTGCGGCGCCATGATTCAGTCTGGGTCATTGTCGACCGACTGACTAAATCAGCTCACTTTATTCCTGTAAAGACTACTGATTCAGCTCGGAGCCTGGCACGGATTTTCATTGAGCAAGTGATTAGGCTGCATGGTACTCCTGTATCCATTATCTCAGATCGTGGTTCCCAGTTTACTTCTCAGTTCTGGCAGTCTTTTCAGAGAGAGTTGGGGACCCAGGTGCAGCTTAGTACAACATTCCATCCTCAGACTGACGGTCAGTCCGAGCGGGTTATTCAAATTTTAGAAGACATGTTGAGATCTTGTGCATTGGACTTCGGGGGTTACTGGGATGATCATTTGGCGTTAGCGGAGTTCTCTTATAATAATAGCTATCAGTCTTCTATTCAGATGGCACCATTTGAGGCCTTATACGGTCGTCGATGTCGTTCTCCTATTGGCTGGTTTGAGTCTCGAGATGTCGAGGTGATGAGTTCAGATATGGTTCGTCAGACTCTTGAGGTTGTTCGTGTTATTCAGGATCGTTTCCGGACCGCCCAGAGTAGGCAGATTTCATATTTGAACCGGAGGAGCCGAGAGTTAGAGTTCGAGGTCGGGGACATGGTATTTCTGAAAGTGTCACCGATGCGAGGTGTAAAGAGATTTGGCAGGAAAGGAAAGCTTAGTCCCAGGTTCATTGGCCCTTTCCGTATCGAGAAGCGTATTGGTAAGGTAGCTTATCGGCTTGACTTTCCAACTTCTATGCCAGTTCACCCAGTTTTCCATGTATCGATGCTTCGAAAGTGTATCCGAGATCCTTCCGAAGTGATCGAATTAGACCCTGCTCAGCTAGATGTGAATCTGGCTTACGAGGAGTTCCCAGTTGCTATAGTAGCGCGTGATATCCGGAAGCTTCGTTCGAAGTAGATTCCGATGGTTCGAGTGCGATGGAATAATCGTCCACATAAGGAGGACACTTGGGAGCTTGAGTCCAGTATGCGTGAGAGGTATCCTTACCTCTTCGACGATTCAGGTTCGAACTTGATCTTTAAAGCCTAAAAGTTCTAATCCTTGTATATGATTTTGGTTTCGTAATAAATGTCATTGAAAACTCATGTAAGCATTCTCATTAGAGGTGTGAAATCTATTTAGACTCTTGCTCGTTCGAGGACGAACGAGAGTCTAAGTGGAGGAGAATGAAACGACCTCGGTCAGTCGTTTCGGAAGTTAGGACTCCGATTGGTGTGCCGATAATTTTAAAATATTCGTAAGATCCATAAGGACCTGTCTGTAAAATTTGAGCTAAATCAGACCTCGTTTGGTAGGCATCGGAAGAAGGTTTCAGTTTTTATTGTCAATAAATATTAAAAAGAGATTTTTGAGCTCGATTTTGGCGAATGAGCTCCGATTCGAAATCCGAAAGCGCCGTTAGGTTCGTATGATTATTTGTGACTTTTATGATTTTTCGAAAGTGAATTTCGATATTGTTCGGCTAGTTCCGCAAAAATACCGAAAGTTAAATAATTTGACATTTTTCCTTTAAATTCGCATTTTGAGTTTCGGGAGTCCGATTTGAGATCCGTCTTCGCGAGTATGTTAAATATATTTTGTATAACTTACTCAAAAAAGTTGGGATCATTTCGACTTCTCTGGGGTTCTATTTTAATTTTAATTGTCGCACCGAATTTATTACTTGAAAAAAAGAATTAATTATAATTATGTCGGCTATGCTAAGGGATTTAATCCCTTAGCATTAGTAATGCATACAAAAACGCAGCAACATTAGAACAAAACGCACAGTGAGGAAAAATTAGAAAAGAGAGAGGGATAAAGGGGAAAAAGAGGTGGAAAAATAGTGGAATTTCTACCCCAAATCTTCAGGTAATGATGTTAACTCATTATCTTAGCTTATTACGTGTCTTTGAATATATTTTTACGGTAAAAATAGGGATTTTAGACATCGCCCTAATGACTTAAATTGATAGTTTAACGGGTCAATTTGACCCCGATGATGGAAATGATTATATATTCATACTCAGTAAGTTATGGGCAACACATAAATATAATTTATTTAGGGTTTGGTTATGGAACTTTGAACCCTGTATATAGGCCTGGCCTGCGTATTGCGTATACGAATAGGGTATCAGGTTCCTAACTGGATTGCCCTAAAACATAAGGAATGAAGCCTTTAGCTTTCTTTGATATAATTTTTCTGCTTATTGAATAGAAAGAGAACGTTTGGCAACTAATACAAAGGAAAAAGTAGTGGTTGAGTAACAGGACTAGCTTCGGAATACGGTAAGTATTTATATCTATTTCTTTGGAGGCCACTTGGCCTCGTGGATTTTCTACCACGTGTTCCTTACGTGTGTAGCTGCCGATAGGCATACTCATTACGCCTTAGCCTTGGATTTACATTCTATATTATATATTATGTCATGTTATTGCTATTGCATTGGGAATCTGAGCATTGTACTTTGGCTTGGGGTTGGCATCTGCTTCCCGGCTGTCGATGAGAGTCCTGTGCCGGTGAAGGGTTATTATTGCATCACATTGCATTCAGATGCATTACATTGCATATCATACTGGGTGCAGGAGTATTCCGCCTCAGCTTTATATTTTATCGGGTGCAGGAGTATTCTGCCCCAGGAGAGTGCAGGAGTATTCCGCCTCTGGTTTTGGCTTATATTATATCGGGTGCAGGAGTATTCCGCCCCAGGAGCAGGAGTATTCCGATGCAGTTGGTTAGCAGATTGGATTCCCCTCGAATGCAGGAGTATTCCGCTTCGGGATGGGATTATGGGCACATGTGACCCTTTGCATCTCATGTCATTTCATCTCATTTCATTTTATTTCATTTCATCCCATTCCATTTCATTTCATTCTATGGAGTAGATTTTTTTGTACATGAATACTGTTTTGCTTATATGTGCATTGCTTATTTGTTGATTGTTGTCTAGTTCCGTTTCCCTTACTAGCGTATCTATTTTTCGAGGTTGCTAGTTTGTTCACACTTATTGAGTCCTCATGACTCACCCCCTATTTGTCCTTGTGTTTTCTTTTCGTTCGGCAGATTCTGCACCAGGACCCAGCCAGTCGCGCCGTGATTGAGGAGTAGTACGTTCTCAGCTATCTACGGTGAGCCATCCTGTTCATTGCAGCCACAAACTTTAGATATTACAGTTTTCCTTACTTTTGCTCCCTTCGGGAGATGTGTATATCTTTTGGCCTTCTTAGATGTCTGATTTGGAAACTTTTAAAATTGTGTATTCTGGGTAGTTAGTTGTATTATTCAGACAGCTTGTATGTTTGTCTATCCTTGAGAGTTATCTTATGTTGTTAAAGTTTGGTTCATTTTTATTTCAAGGTAATTATTCACAATTTAGGGGAAGGAGTCGGGTGCCCGCACGGCCTAACCGAGAATTCGGGTCGTGTCATGATTAAACGACCTCGGTTAGTCGTTTCGGAAGTTAGGACTCCGATTGGCGTGCCGATAATTTTAAAATATTCGTAATATCCATTGGGGCTTATCTGTAAAATTTGAGCTAAATTAGACATCGTTTGGTAGGCATCAGAAGAAGGTTTCAGTTTTTATTGTCAATAAATATTAAAAAGGGATTTTCGAGCTCGGTTTTGGCGAACGAGCTCCGAATCAAAATCCAAAAGCGCCGTTAGGTTTGTATGATTATTTGTGACTTTTGTGAACTTTCGAAAGTGAATTTCGATGTTATTCGGCTAGTTTCCGCTAAAATGCCGAAAGTTAAATAATTTGACTTTTTCTATTTAAATTCGCATCTTGAGTTTCGGGAGTCCAATTTGAGATCCGCCTTCGCGAGTATGTTACATATTTTTTGTATAACTGGTATGCAAAAGTTGGAATTATTTTGAATATTGTAGGGTTCTGTCTTAATTTTCATCGCGAAAAGAAAAGAAAAGAAAATAAAAAAATTGAAAAAGGAAAAAAGACAAATGAAAGAAAGAGAAATGAGAGGCTGTGGGCCTATATATGCTTAGCATATATGGTAAGGTCAAAATGAGGAACCAAAACGAAACAGACTCTGAGAAAGTGAGAAACAGAGAAAATTAGCAGAAAACATGCCAGAAAATAAGAAAAGGGGCCGGAGAAAAGTAGAATTTTCACCCTGAAACATTCAGGTAATGATCCTAATATATTATTTGAGTTTATTAGGTGTGTTTGAATATGTTTTAACGGTAAAACTTGAAATATTATACATCGTTTTAATAAGTTCAATTAATAGTTTAAAGGGTCAAATGGACCCTGATAATAAAATTGATTATATATTCGTACTCAGGGAGTTATGGGCAACTTATAAATGTAATTTATTTAGGGTTTGGTTATGTGACCATAAGCCCCGTACATAGGCCTGGCCTGCATATTGCGTATGCGAATAGGGTATCAGGTTCCTAACCGGATTGCCCTAAGATGTGAGGAATGAAGCCTTTAGCCTAAATTGATATATTTTTCTGCTTATTGACTATAGAGGGATCGTTTGGCAAGGAAACCAAAGGATAAAGCGGTTGTTGATTAGCCGTACTAACTTTTGGAAGAGGTAAGTGATTATATCCATTTCTTTGGAGGCACCTGGCCTCGTGGATTTTCTACCACGTGTTCTTTACGTGTGTAGCTGCCGATAGGCGTACTCATTACGCCTTAGCTTTGGTTTTACATTCTATACTATATGTTATGTCCTGTTATTGGTATTGCATTGAGAATCTGAGTACTGTACTTTGGCTTTGAGTTGGCATCTACTTCCCGGCTGTCGATGAGAGTCCTGTGCCGGTGAAGGGTTATTATTGCATCACATTGCATTCATATGCATTATATGTCATTCATATGCATTACATTGCATATCATATTGGGTGCAGGAGTATTCCGCCCCAGGAGCAGGAGGATTGCGCTCCATTGTATCATATTGAGGGTAGGAGGATTCCGACCCAAGAGCAGGAGGATTCCGCTCTTATGTCAGATTTTGAGTGCAGGAGTATTCCGCCTCTTGTTTACATTATATCGGGTGCAGGAGTATTCCGCCCCAGGAGTGTGCAGGAGTATTCCGCCTCTGGTTTATATTATATTGGGTGCAGGAGTATTCCGCCCCAGGAGAAGGAGTATTCCGCTCCAGTTGGTTATCAGATTGGATTCCCCTCGAATGCAGGAGTATTCCGCTTCGGGATGGGATTACGGGCACATGTGACCCTTTGCATCATTTCGTTTCATCTCATTTCATACCATTGTGTAGACTTGTGGTACATAACTACTGTTCTGCTTATACGTGTATTGCTTATTTATCTATATATTTCTGGCTCGTATTCTGGGTTGCGGGGATCGGGTTGCACACCGCAACGATAAAAATATATGGACCGGGTTGTACGTCGCAGCGGTATGAATATATGGATCGGGTTGCACGCCGCAACATGATGTACTTCTGATTGTTGATGTGTTCGGGATACCTATATGTTCTGGCTGTCTTACGTTCCGGGTTGTTGAATAGCTTGCGATTCCATACGTGTTTCTAGTTATTATCTGGCTCTGCCTTTTCATAATTTAAATAAGAGGAATCTGTTTTATTTGTTTCTTTTCTCCCTGGCTAGCTATCCTATTCTTTGAGGTGGCTAGTCTGCCCCACTTATTGAGTCCTTTTGACTCACCCTTGTTTGTTGTTTGTTTCTTGTCTATCTATTTCGTTTCGGCAGGTTCGCTCCAGGATTGAGTTCTCCACGTTATGAAGGAGCGAAGACGACTTCAGCTGTCAAGATGAGCCAGCTTTTATTCCGGATGGCCACCAGTTTATTGATTACCATTTCAGTTGCATTTTGCTCCCTTCAGGATGTATCTGTCTTCTTTTGTACTCTTAGATGTCTAGTCTGGATAGCCCTAAACCTAGTATGTTGGGTAGTCAGCTGTAATTTCTTTTGTACAGCTTAGAGGTATCAGTATGTCTGTATTTTTTTAAAAAGTCTTTTCCGTATTTATGAATTGTTATATTTATTTTCCGAATTAAATTAGTAAGGGTTCGTCCGACAGGTCTAGGGGAGGATGTCGGGTGCCCGCACGACCTAACCGGATTCTGGGTCGTGTCACATGATGTGACTGTCTAGAGTGCCATTTACCAACTGTGATATGGGTCCTTTTACCATATTTTGCCATCATAAAGTCCTTCTCATTGAACTTGCTTGAATTGTGGATTGTAACTAGTAATTGTGAAATTCCTCTAACTTTCATCATGTTGATTTGCTCCCTGCAGATCGTCGGTTTGGCTATCTGTATTCCGTCTCTTGGCCTTCTGTATTCAAGGTTCCCTTTTGAAAAGGTAACACTCTGATCTTTGTCGCTCTGTGTTTGTCCTCAGATTCCACCACGATTTCATGGTTAAGGCCTTGTATTTCTGAATAATTTTCTGCAAGTATATTTGGAAGAAACATGATACAAGGCTGTTATTTTTCCTTGACAATTTTCTGGAGGTCTGTCTAGAGAAAGATCCTGCAAGATCTAATGCTGTGAGTTACCAAAGTTTCATTTGAGTGATACAATATATTCTCTCCAATTTTATTTGACACCCTATTCGCGCGCAATAAATTAAAAAGAATGTTGGAATAGTTAGCAATGCACGCTGGTATGTCTAATGCGCTAGTGGAATTAGTTAGTATCGATAAGCAACTTTTAGCTCAACAACATGAAGCACATATATGGCTCTCTTCCCTAGTTTACATTGTATAGCTATATGTGTGAGTTCAGAACATCGATATTTGAGGGATATGTCACTTGAAACATAGTTGTTGACTGCAGGATATCCTTAAAAAGTTCAATCAAATGAGAGTTGATCCAATATTTTGCTTTTTACTTGAATCGACTTATGAATTTGCTGTGACATATTGAATGCTCTTAGTCCGTAACTCAAGCCAATAGACTTCTGAATATGCTTGAATGGTCTGATGATGTCTCCTCTAAAGATAGATATGATTTTGGTTAAGTGAATAATTGATTTTACTTCTCTTTGTGCCAAACTAAAGGTGAAAACTCAAGTACACCACCACTTTATGGTGATTGTTGTCCACAAAAAAAAGGTGTTATGGTGCATAACATTCAGTAATTTGTAGACCTTTTACTTTTAATCTTTATGTGAGGGGTCATTGAGCTATGGCAAAGAGCTGTTTTTTAGTCTTATAACCTCCTAAACCTTGGCCAGCTAATGCATCATCTATCCTGAATATCCGAGTCATTCAAGCTACAACTACTTCTGATAAGGGTATAAAATTTTGTTATAATACCAATGAACTTAGATATCTCCTGGAAATGTTAAGTTGGAATGCTTTACGAGGTTGTTGAGACAAGTAGTATATTTTGCTCATATTGAAATGGCCTTTTTATAAGCACATTTTTTCTTTTTCCAATTTAGAACTTATATTGCCAGTTATTTCTTCTGTTTATGCAGAGATTATTGATATTACTTGGAGTTCCTTCACTCTCGAATATCTATGGTGAACTTATCATAATTCAAGCAAATAGACTTCTTATTTTTCTTAAATGTCCTAATGATGTTTCCTCTGGAGATAGACTTGGTATTTTGTGTCCCTATGATTAATTTACTATAAGCATTGGTAACATGAATTAAAATCTTCCATTCATGATATTGAAATTCCAACGTATTAAATGAATGTTGTTTTTTTCTCAATTTTCTCTGTTAAAATAACTATATTAGTTAAGGTTGGTCTCAATATCATACACTCGTAAAAATGAAGAAATGTTAACAATCCTTATTTTTTGTTGATTACATGAAATAAATTGAATAAAGATTGTTCCTTTTTCTCACTGTAGCATAATGCACTCCTTGTTTTCTTAGATAAGATATGAATCTATTATCATGAACTCATAACTCCAAAGTGGATGATTAATTGTTTTTTCATAGAAAAGTGACTGCACAGTACATGTTTATTCTTAATTCTTACTTCTTTTGTTATTATACTAATATATTTTATATCTATTTTACATGCACAAAGATTATGGCACCTAATAAGCTATGGATGGAACTTGTTCATGTTCGACTTGATAACACTGACATACTTGGGGTGGATAGTTTTTTGTATTATGCTTTTACAAGATTGGGAGAACCGCAGTTGATACGTTGTCCATGCATCAAACGTTGTAATGCCTTTTCAAGAACACGTAAGGTAGTTAAGTCACATTTAATAGTACATGGGATATTACAGAATTATACTCTTTGGTATCACCATGGGGAGAGGTTAGGGGAAGGACAATCAAATTCTGAATCTGCAGATCATAATGACGTTGAAGAGGGTGATGGTGAGGATGAAATACATGGTATTCTAAGAGATTTGTACCCAGATTTTGGCAGCAACCATATGAACAGTAGTGGTGATGATGTTCTTGAGGAACCAAATTTTGAAGCAAAAAAGTTCTATGACGTCTTGAAGGATTTTGAGCAACCATTATACCAAGGTTCAAAAGTCTCTAAACTTTCTATTATGGTTAAATTGCTTCATATGAAAAGTATTGGTCATTGGAGTAATGAGTCATTTACGATGTTGTTGAAGATGTTAAAGGATGATTTACTGCCTGATGGATCGAACTTGCCAAATTCATATTATGAGGCAGAGAAGATAATTCGAGACCTTGGGCTTTCTTACAAAAAAATTGATGCGTGTAAGAATGATTGCATGTTATATTAGAAGGACGATAAGTCTCTTGAATGCTGCAAAATTTGTGGCGTATCCAGATGGAAAGAGGATAAACATAGCGGGGAGACCAAGCTTAAAAGTGGGAAAAAGATACCATGTAAAATTTTAAGTTATTTTCCTCTAAAGCCAAGACTTCAAAGATTGTTTATGTCCTCAAAGACATCTTCCTCGATGACATGGCATCATGATAAAAGAGTTGATGATGGAATAATGAGGCACCCGGCTGATTCAATGGCATGGAAAAAATTTGATGAACTTCACCAATCTTTTGCTGCTGAGCCTCGGAATGTTCGACTTGGACTTGCTAGTGATGGTTTTCAACCATTTGGAATGTCCAGAACTCCATATAGCATTTGGTCGGTGGTACTTATTCCTTATAATTTACCACCTTGGCTTTGCATGAAGCAAGAAAATTTTATTTTGTCAATACTTATTCCTGGTCCTGAGAGTCCTGGGGATGCAATTGATGTTTATCTCCAACCTTTGATCGAAGAATTAAATGCATTATGAGAACTGGAGTGGAGACCTTTGATGCGTCAACTAAACAAAATTTTATGTTGCATGCAGCTTTGTTGTGGACCATTAATGACTTTCCAGCATATGCAAATTTGTCTGGATGGAGCACAAAAGAAAAATTGGCTTGCCCGTGTTGCAATAAGGAAACTTGCTCAATTAGATTACAAAATGGTAAAAAAATAATGCTATATGGGCCATACACGCTTTCTATATCCTAATCACAAATGGAGGAATGATAAGGAGTCATTTGATGGCACGAAGGAGAGCAGATTACCACCAAAATTATTGTCCGGTGATGATATACTTGATCAAGTGGTTGATTTAGATGTGTTACCGCTAACAAAGGATCCAAAGAAGAAGACTAAAATATCACATGAGAGTAGGGGTGATAATTGGAATAAGAAGAGTATATTCTTTGATCTTCCATATTGGCGAATTCTATTGTTGCGACATAATCTGGATGTGATGCATATTGAGAAAAATATATGTGATAATATTTTGGGGACAATCTTAAATATCAAAAGAAAAACCAAAGATACCTTGAATAGTCGGCTGGATTTGTAACGATGAATATACGAAAAGAATTGCATCCAATAGAAAATGGGGATACGTATGATTTACCACCAGCATGTTTCAGATTATCTCCTGAAGAGAAGCAAAAAATTTTCCATTTCTTAAAGAATCTAAAAATCCCTGATGGATTTTCATCAAATATTTCTCAGTGTGTCAACCTTAAAGATCGCAAAATTTCAGGTTTAAAGAGTCATGATTGTCATGTTATTCTACAATACTTACTCCCATTTGCCATACGTGGTTTGCTCTCCAAGTCTGTGACTGAACCACTTATTGAGTTGTCTTTCTTTTTCAACGTGCTTGGAGCGAAATGTTTATGCATGGATGACTTAGAACAGATTGAAGCTCAAATTCCAAAAACTCTATGCAAGCTAGAAAAGGTCTTCCCTCTTTCATTTTTTGATATCATGGTGCACTTGCCAATTCATTTAGCTAATGAAGCAAAGATTGCTGGACCTGTTCAGTATCGAAATATGTATTCAATGGAGCGATACCTACACTTTATGAAATCTTTTATTCGTAACACGGCTTGCCCAGAAGGTTCTATTGCAGAAGGATATTTAGCAACTGAATGTATGACTTTATGTTCAAGGTATTTGAATACGATGGAGACAAAATTTAATCGTCATGAACGAAATTATGATGGCGGTGTCATTGAACCTGATGGAGGTTTGACAATTTTTTGTCACTCCGGAAAGACTTTAAGGGGTGGCAAAAATGACAAACTTGATTCACATGAAATGGAGCAGGCACATTTTTATATTTTGAAGAATTGTGATGAAATTCAACCTTTTCTCGAGTAAGTAGTTGCTCAATCTAATAACTTTACTTATACTTTATCAAAAATTTCATTTATAATGACATACTGTTACACTTGAACTCTTTGTACAGAGAGTTCTCACAAATTCCTGCAGATACCTCTAAAAATAGCTCAGATGTGGAATGAAATAGACAATTCATTAATTGGTTACAAGAAAAGGTGAATATTAATTGAACATTCATTTTATTCAAATCAATTAAGTAATTAGTATTTTCTAATATATGTATGTCATCTTGATAGGTTGCGGAATTGCATAAGCATGATGATTCTAAAAAAATGAGAGATTTGCTCTCGTTGGCACGTGGTCCTTTGCCGTATGTGACAAGATTCAAAGGCTATGTTACTAATGGATATAGGTTTCATGTGCAAGACTATGATAAAGGTTTGAGAACTCAGAATTGTGGGGTGGTTGTCGTCGGTGAGACTGATGAAGAACATAAAAATATTGATTACTATGGAGAATTAATTGAGGTTCTTGAGTTACAATTTGTTGGGGGAAGAAGGGTGATTTTATTTAAATGTATGTGGTTTGATGTGTATGACCAAGAAAAGGGAGTTAAAATGGATGAATATGGCATTGTAAGTGTTAATCGGCAGAGATTTTTGAAAACAGATGAGCCTTTTGTATTAGCCAACCAACCGACACAAGTATTTTATGCTACGGATCATTCCAATAAAGGTTGGCATGTTGTACAAAAGGTTCAACCTCGTGATTCTTTTGATGTTTCGCAAGAAACAAATGATGACTTAGAGGAGTTAGATAACTCAACACAAATGAAAAGGAAGAGAACTGATGAAGGTTAAGGGCTTTAGCATTTTAATTTGTTAAAAACCTATATGGTAATAAAAATTCTTGTAGTATTTCCTCTGAAATCATTTTTTTATTGCTGTAATACTAATGGTTCGTAGAAGGAACCAATGTGACAGGTACTTGTTCCGAGTGTCTTTCTTATATATTCTTGTGCTTATTGAAAACTTATCTATTTTTATCTCTGTTTGCTGAACTTAAAAATGGTGTACTCTTTTTGTTATTATTATTTTCTTTTGTATCAGGTCGACATGAATCCCTAAAATTTTAAGAAGTGTGAAATGGGATCAGTTTCGAAGATTTCTAAGCAAGGTTACATTCAACCTGCAAGGGGACGAGGGCAAAGCTTAAGAACTTTGGGCTCTTTAAGAGTAACTGCTGAACAGAGGACTTCAATTGGTAAAAGTAAGACTTGTAGTGCAGCAGCTTCTATTCTGAAAGAGCTAGCACGAAAAAATAGGCGTCTGCCTCCTCGTTTTGATCCAATGGAAGACGGTGTACCTCCCTGTCAAGAAGCTGAAGCGACGCAAGTTTCTCAGCAAAGTGAAATAAGTATTTATTGTCTCTATGTCATTTCTTTTTGTTGGTGGACTAGAATATTTTATTATGTTTGAATTATATTGTAATTTATAGGTCCATGTGAATATGAAAAGGCCAAAAAAGTGAAAGGAAAGAACATATGTGTGGATGTCCGAAGAGAAAAATATGGAGAAAATATGCAGAATGAGGTAGCACAGAAAAATAGACTTGTGCCTCCTGGTTTTGATCCAATGGAAGATATTCCTCCCCGTCAAGCTGAAGCGACGCAAGATGCTCAAAGAAGTGAAATACGTATTTTACTGTGTTCGCTTAAATTTATTATATTTGTTGCTGGACTGGAACATTTGGTTATGTTTGAGTTATATTATAATCTGCAGGTCCATGTGAAACTGAAAAGGCAAAAAAGGTGAGAGGAAAGAACATATGTGTGGATGTCCGAAGAGAAAAACATGGAGAAAATATGCAGAATGAGCTAGTACAGAAAAATAGACTTGTGCCTCCTGGTTTTGATCCAATGGAAGATGTTCCTCCCCGTCAAGCTGAAGCGATACAAGATGCTCAAAGAAGTGAAATACGTATTTTACTGTGTTCGCTTAAATTTATTATATTTGTTGTTGGACTGGAACATTTGGTTATGTTTGAGTTATATTATAATCTGCAGGTCCATGTGAATCTAAAAAGGCAAAAAAAGTGAGAGGAAAAATATTTGTAAGGATGTGGCTAAGCTGAAACCTGGAGAAAAGTTAAGAGTCACTTTTTACCACAATAGAGTTGTTGGGGAGAATCACATTTCTTTTTCGAGACACTTAGGTTTATTAGTCCGTGATTCTAATACATCCCCGCTGCGGGTACACTCATGGACGGACATCGAAGAGCAGAAGCTGGAGCACATGTGGGAAGCTGTTACAGTAAGGACTTAAAGCATTACTTTCTTGATTTTCTTTATGTTCCTTCATTACTTCAGTACCCAAACACTAATGTTGCGCTCTGTATCTGGGAATAATTTTACCAGCTACTGGACTGCATTATGGTGGTCAACTGTTGAGGTCTGGATGAAAGATTAGTTCTGTATGAAAGTAAAACTTTTTAACATCAATAGGTCTATGAACATAGATGGTAAAATGATCACACTTATCGCTGAATAGGTTAGTTGACATGTCTACTGGGAGTAGGTCTATATAACAAGTCTATATCCTTTGCACTTGTAAGAGTTAACTTTGGAGAGGGTCAGACCATATTTTCTCTTACCTGTGGATATATTTTCACTTCATTAATACCTGTACTGTTTTCTATCTAGTTTCTCTTGGGAGCTGGATAGACTGTAGCACTATGATAGGCTGACTATTGACAAGAGAGGACTTTAACTTCATACATGATGCAACTTGTAAACAATGAAAATTGCAGTGCTGCTTAAGATCATTTTACTAGATCCAATCATCTGTATAATTAAGTCACATACTACAGGCTTTTTCTAGTTTCTATATTTTCAGAGAGATGTATCCCTCAAGTTCAGTGATCAAAGAACACCACATCCCCATGACACAGTTGCCATGTAAAATCCAGTAGTCTCCCGTTATGAATGGGCAGCATTTGAAATCCTGCTTTTTCTTTGATTTGTCTCTCTTATATTGGTCAAAAGTAGAGTCGCTTATATGGGCAGTAGGAAACTTTGGCACAGATATTCTGCTGTCATGACAGATATAATTGATGATTTGTACAAAAGGGGCAGATGAGGTAAAGTTCCTGAGAGGTATACCTTGAGTTTTTGTATACCAATTATATTATGCATTTTAAAAATCCAGAAAATAAGAGCATCAAAAAGACTGAACTCAAGTAAGCTTGAACTTTAAGAGAAGCAAAATTCCAGAAATCAATTTTCAATATGGAAAAAAGGAAAATTTTGTTATGTGTTTAGTAACAATTCTGTTAGGAAATGATTCACCTTTAGGATACATTGCGGCCGTCAAATTTTTTCATTCCATTTGCTTGTGAAACATTTTAGGAAAAATTTGACAGTGCTGACATGGATGATCATGTCCTGCAACATATGAGAAAGCTTTGGAAAATTTGGAGAGGATCATTGCACAAGATTGTCAAATCTAAGCCATTGCACGAGGTTCTAAAAGATGTGCCAGAGGGGATAGACAAGACTGATTGGGAATGGTTGGTCAAGGAGCACTTTTTATCTGATAAATTTAAGGTATGTCTTCATAGCTGTTAATTAACAGCATTTTACTTTTAAGTTGTACGCGATTCTTTTTTTTTGAAATTTATGGCTGGTCAAGATCAGATTTTCTTTCAAATATTATTGACGTTTCCCTTCCTTTCCAGCTTAATACAAATAGAACTATTAAACACGCTTGTGAGGTTTATTTCACGCTATGTTGTTAATGTAGGAAGCAAGCACAAAAAACTCAGTCAATAGATCTAAATTGAGAATGCCTCATCGTACAGGTAGCAAGCCTATTAGAGAGATTATTTATGAAAAGGTAAGTAAATCGTACATTTCTATAAGGAAGCCTCCTGTTTGTTCAAATATTTGTGTGACTTGTTTATACAAATGTGAAGGGAGGCAAAGACGGTAAGCCACCAGACATGGCGACTATTTTCTTTGAGACTCGTAAGAAGAACAACAACCTTGTTGAACCTGAAACCAATGAAAAATATGTATGTTTATTGATAAATTTCATTTGACATTTGTGCTTTTATTTAGTGCATTAATTTTTGACAACTCCTGTATTTTATAGGTTGAAATTAAAAAAATAGTAGATTCTGAGCCGTCTCTTACACACATTGAGGTAGTAGAAAGATGCTTTAGACCTCAGCGCAAGAGTCATGCAATTGGATTTGGCGGTGGGATAACGGCTAAGGAATTGAAAGGTGGTAACTCCTCAAGGGCTGCATTGTTGGATGAGCTGAAAGCAACTCGAAAAGAAAAGGAATCACTACAAAAGCGCGTGGATAATGTAGAGAGTAGATGTGAATGGATTGAAAGCCTACTCTTTGGTGAATCTTCATCACCTGCAGCATCTTCGAGTGAACAATGAATTGAATCATTTAACAGGTTAGTAAATTACTGTTTGTCAGCATACTAGTTTAGTGAGATGTTTTGCTGTAAATTTTTACTTGCCAACCAGATTTGCGGATCCCTCTTTGTATCATCCTGAGTAATTTGTTCCAACGAATTAAATAACCTGCACATATCATCAGATTCTGAATTTTGTCTGTGTTTAGTCTTTTCACGCACGACTATCACCTATTAGCGCATAGACATGAAGTTGTCTGTTTCTTTGTTCTGTTTAGTGAGGTTTTGGACTCGTATGTTTGTTTTAGTGATGTCTATGGAGTGTAAGAACTGTAAATATAAAGCTTTGATTTCTGGGGATGATTCTGAAAAGAATTAAATGAAAGGACTGTCTTAATGACTAACCAGTACACACTTCATTGACCTCCTGTGCTATCCGATTTCATGGAGTTCATAATTCTATCCTGCAACTAAACAAACAAAATACTTCCAGCTGAAAGGAAATTTAAGTAAATAGCATCAACCAGTAACTAGCCTAACTTGGCAGCATACTTAGGAAAAAATCTTCCTGGCTCACTCCCAGGGCAGAATTCCCATCACCAAGCAGGAAACTTTGTCTGTTCAAAGTGTGAATACAGTGTATGTAGAAAAGGATGATCAAGAGAATTTAGTATCTTCTCATTCTGTCTGAGCTCACTCAATTTTCTTGCGACTCTCCAAAGCTGCATTGTCCATCACTTTCATGGCGAAAAAATTTCTTGTGCCAATCAACTCAGCTAGAAAAATGCTTCCTATATCACCACCCCCAGTATATTCAGAAGTCTGAAGTGGTTGAATCCCAGTGTTCCATCAATAGATCTATTTCGCCTGATGTGGTTTATATATTGCATTGCTGAAACTAGTAGAGCTGCTTTCCTCACTAATATCACTACATGTACTGCCTGTGTAGAGCTTGTTTTTCTGCTCTCGACGATATTACACAGAGTTGCTAGCATCACCACTTTCACCAGACTTGTCCAAACTGCTAACACATTCACATACTTCGGTAGTGGTGAAACTTAAATTGGCTTCTACTGCTTATTCGAATAGAGAAGGAATACTTTGACCTTCACCTAATTTTCAAAGTTTAGTATCTTGGTGATGAACAATTTTTAGCTCTGTAATATTATTGTATCCTTCAAGAAGAGACTGAAAAACCAGTTGTATTAATACTAGTTTTTAAATTCCAAATCTATACATTCTTGTTTGACGAATTTGGATTGAGTTTCATATTTTAGAACCAAGAGTTAACTGTCAATAGACGTGTATCTGTTGTCCTCTCAAAAGTTTGGCTAGTACATAGCTGCATGTGGTAGATGGTTGAAATTATTAGAACTAAGTGTTAATTAGTTGAAAGATCTTTTTCAGGCCTTCCAAATGAGCTTTTATCCGTCCAATTCAATCTGACATTTCTATATTCAGTTGGCAGTTCTATCATTAGTACTTGTGGAGGTGAATATTGAGAAAGCATAGGATTAATACCAAAGTAATGATATCTGGAGAAACTTGTTACCAACTTATCTTAATACATAAGCTATAAATTTTGGGATAGATTGTTGGATCCTTTTATTTCATTTTAATCAATACAATACAAAATAGGATACAAAACTCTGTTCGGCCGAGGATTGGAAAAGATAAAGATTTTGAACACAAAAACTCTCCAAACAAATTGGACTGTTTGCAAAGGTTTTGGCTATCTTTTTTTTTCAATATTTATTTTTGTGTATTGCTAGATTATCAGATTAGGTGTAAAGATGGTCAAATGACTAAAATTAAGGTGCTTTCTCTCATTTTTACTTTTGGAAACAGTATTATTGATAGTTTATAGGTACCAAACATAATTTTAAATCTTAATGTACTTTATATGCATGATTGCAGTTAATCTCTCTTGCTTGGTAGTATTACTTTGATAGCTTGTCAATAATTCTCTATTTACTTCATGTTTGATTCCCTTTTATTTTTCCGTTCATATATGTTTATTTTTTTAAACAAAGTCGCTAATATGAGTTCTGTTACTAACCTGATAATACCTATTCTTTTTTACAGATGTAGAATTTAAAGCTGAAGAATGTGTCCTCGAAGAAAGTATAAAGAAAGTTGAAGTAGAAGATGTCTTTGGATTTGTTAGGGGGTATCGTTTGTACATAAGTTACAAACTTTTACTTTTTTAGGAGTCATATCGTTATACAATTTAGATGGATATATTTTTCTAGTAATGTGATAGTTTATTTCTTAGTACTTAACTATGAAATTTTATGGTAATTTATTATTTAGTATATTTTTGAATTTATGTATACAATTTTGTGGTAATTGATTATTTAGTATATATTTTATGTGAAAGTATAAAAAATAATGATTATATTTGATAATCGATATTAGTTGTTTATAGTAACATATCATTCACGAAAGGAATTTTGCTCGTTATAACCACATAACAACCAAATTCATGTTGTCATTTAAAGAGGTTTAACAACTGGATTTATGATTAGCGAAGGGAAATTTTGGTCGTTAAAATAAAGAACAACGACCGAATATTATGTGGTCGTAAAAGAGTATTTAGCGGCCGGATTCAATCCAGTCGTTAAACATTTAACGTGAGAGCCTATAACGACCGGTGACGACCGGATTTTATACGGTCGTTATTGGCTTATAGCGACCGGATATATACTTTTAACGACCAAATTTCCTCTCGTTAAAAGCCTTATTTCTTGTAGTGTTATAACATGCTACTGGGAAGACCTTGGATTCATATGGGTGGAGCAGTGCCTTCTACATTGCACCAAACAGTGAAGTTCGAGTGGGACTAGAAAGAGGTGGTGGTTTTCGGTGAAGGGAACAATTCCATTTACAATGAACAAACCATACCAGCAATTGAAGGGAATGCTCCTGATGGGCGGGTATTTCTATACTGTAGAGCTCGTGGGAGCAGTGCAAGGTACTCGAGGGGGACGTCGCCAAAACTACAACAAGGGTTGGAACATCACAGACGCGGTCCAAGGTGGTTATACGGCACACTTCCCTCCCAAGTTGGTCAACACACCGCTTGGGGTTGAAGAAAGGAAGAGAAGCTTTCATAGTGCCTACTGGGATGGCCGAGGCAAAGGCTATGAAGGGAGAAACTTTGTCTGGGAACCAGTCATATCTGATTGGGGTGTGCCCTCACGTGAATTTCGTGAGACGTTACCGGCTAAGACATAGAAATGACCAATGTACTCACCTAATGCTCGACTTAATTTGAAGTGCATCTCTGAAGAAATAAAGGGGAAGCAAGTGTGGCTACCCAAAGTACCCGAACCCATGGAAGTGGTGATTGAAGAGCCATATGTACTCCCGCAACCTGCAAAATTGACACGACCCGAAATCTGGCTAGACCGTGCGGGCACCCGACATCCTCTCCTAGACCCGTCGGGCGAACCCATGCCAATTAAACCAGGAAAATAAAAATAACAATTTACAAATAAGGAGAGGACTTAAAATAAAAACACGGACATACTGATACCTCTAAGCTGTACAAAAGAAATTACAGCTGACTACCCAACATACTACGTTTAGGGCTATCCAGACTAGACATCTAAGAGTACAAAAGAAGACAGATACCTCCTGAAGGGAGAAAAATGCAACTGAAATAATAACCAATAAACTGGTGGCCATCCGGAATAAAAGTTGCCTCACCCTGACAGCTGAAGTCTTCGCTCCTTCGCAACGTGGCGAACTCAATCCTGGAGCGAACCTGCCGAAACGAAATAGATAGACAAGAAACAAACAACAAACAAGGGTGAGTCAAAAGGACTCAATAAGTGGGGCAGACTAGCCACCTCAAAGAATAGGATAGCTAGCCAGGGAGAAAAGAAATAGATAGACCAAATTCCTTTTTCTAAATTATAAAAAGGCAGAGCCAGATAACAACCGGAAACACGTAAGAAACTTATAACTCAACCAAGGATGCGTGCCAGAAACATATCAACAAATAAGCAATTCACATATAAGCAGAACAGTAGTCATGTAATGCAAGTCTATACAATGGTATGAATTGAGAAGAAATGAAATGAAGTGAGATGAAATTAAATGAAATTAAATATGATGTGAAGGGTCACATATGCCGGTAATCCCATCCCGAAGCGGAATACTTTTGCATTCGAGGGGAATCCAATCTGATAACCAAGTGGAGCGGAATACTCCTGCTCCTGGGGCGGAATACTCCTGCACCCGATATAATATAAACCAGAGGCGGACTATTCCTGCACTCTCTTGGGACGGAATACTCCTGCACCCGATATAATGTAGAGCTGAGGCGGAATACTCATGCACTCTCCTGGGGCGGAATCCTCCTACCCTCAATATGATACAATGGAGCGGAATACTCCTGCTCCTGGGGCGGAATCCTCCTACCCTCAATATGATATGCAATGTAATGCATGCGAATGACATATAATGCATGTGAATGCAATGTGATGCAATAATAACCCTTCACCGGCGTGGGACTCTCATCGACAGCCGGGAAGTAGATGCCAACTCACAGCCAGAGTACAATGCTCAGATCCTCAATGCAATACCAACAACAGGACATAACTTATAATATACAACGTAAATCCAAAGCTAAGGCGTAATGAGTACGCCTATCGGCAACTACACACGTAAGGAACACGTGGTAGAAAATCCACGAGGCCAGGTGCCTCCAAAGAAATGGATATAAACACTTACCTTGTTACAAAGTTAGCACAATTACTCAACAACCGCTTTGTCCTTTGATTTCATTGCCAAACGATCCCACTCTATTCAATAAGCAGAAAAATATATCAAATTAGGCTAAAGGCTTCATTCCTCACATCTTAGGGCAATCAAGGTAGGAACCTCATACCCTATTCGCATACGCAATATGCAGGCCAGGCCTATATACAGGGTTTAAGGTCACATAACCAAATCCCAAATAATTTACATTTATATGTTGCCCATAACTCACTGAGTACGAATATATAATCAATTTTGTTATCGGGGTCTAGTTGACCCTTTAAACTATTAATTGAACTTATTAAAGCGATGTATAATATTCCAAGTTTTACCGTTAAAACATATTCAAACACACGTAATAAACTCAAATAATATATTAGGATCATTACCTGAATGTTTCAGGGTGAAAATTCTACTTTTCTCCGGTCCCTTTTCGCATTTTCTGGCATTTATTCCACTGTGTTTCCTCTTTTTATGCTTCTGATATATGTACGTATGTTGCTGAAATGGAAGACAAGTGATTAACTTAATCCCTTTGTCCACCGACTCCCATTTCTATATTTTTGTCTTTTTCCTTTTTTTTTTTCTTTTTTTTCCTTTAAAATTAGCTGCTACGATAAAGATTAAAATAGTACCCTACAATATTTGAAATAATCCCAACTTTTGCATACAAGTTATACAAAATATATGTAACATACTCGCAAAGGCGGATCTCAAATTCGACTTCAGAAATTCAAGATGCGAATTTAAATAGAAAAATCAAATTATTTAACTTTCGGCATTTTAGCGGAATCCAGCCGAACAACATCGAAATTCACTTTCGAAAGTTCAAAAAAGTTAAAAATAATCATACGAACCTACGGCGCTTTCGGATTTCGAATCGGAGCTCATTCGGCAAAACCGAGTTCGAAAATCTCTTTTTAATATTTATCGCCAATAAAAACTGAAACCTTCTTCTGATGCCTACCAAACGAGGTCTGATTTAGCTAAAATTTTACAGACATGTCCTAATGGACATTACGAATATTTTAAAATTATCGGCACGCCAATCGGAGTCCTAACTTCCGAAACGACTGACCGAGGTCGTTTCATTCTCCTCCACTTATACTCTCGTTCGTCCTCGAACGAGCCTACATCTAAAGAAAAATTCGCACAAATAACAAAAGAACTTGAACGACCTTCATAAGCTACTCCATGGGCATTATTTCCTGATTACAGGATCAGAATTATATTACGCGCCTTGTACTTTTGGAATAAAATATATCTGGATAATATCATCACATCATTGCCCAACTTATTCTGATTAAGCTGACCCTTCCTCGATCATGAGAGAAGAATTCTATATTTTCAAAACAAAGATGTACGGAACTTTGAATGGGTTAACATGATTCAGCCGATAATTACCTCCTCGATATACCTTTCGATATAGAACAGGTCGATGGAACTAAGAATTAGCCCACGCTTGATACAATAGGGGGAGCTTCTGAAGTACTTTGTCACTACACACTATAGAAGATTTGATGCAAGCTATATTATTTTTATGAATCCACTATGCAACATCTCAGTTGATTTTAGTGTTGTTCCGCAAGCTCCTCGTGGGAATGTAGCTACTCATATCCCAATGTTTGTCAAAGGTTCATCCAAACAGGGTCTATCATAGAAAGATAAGGATCATGTAAATACTACTGGATAGTATGATCCAGACCAGGAATGATCTACAGACTGAACATCTACTTCAGGGTATTGTCTTTGAATTGGAAATATTATGTCTTGCAAAAGTGAAAATAAAAGAGACATGTAGTTGGACCATGAGCTAAACCAGAATACCAGCAACAACGTTGATTACATGAGCACTTATAACGCTAAAGTAACTTCTCAAAGAGTTGAGGTGTGAAGGAGATATGCCAATGATGGATGGACGATAAGCTGCACTAGACCTTTAACTCTAAATTTTTCATGAAGTAAAAGAACGTCAGTATGAGGATCCAGTTCTGGTGGAATACAGACAGATAGCCAGAAGAAAAATGGAGTCACCATACAGGGTTACTACTGACGGTTTTCCCATGTATAAAGATAGACTTTGTGCTCCTGATATTGCAAATTTACGTGGACAGATTATGATAGAGGCACATTGTTCTAAATACACTGTTCATCCGGGTTCGACTAAGATATACCATGATCTTGAACAGATTTATTAGTGAACGGAATGAAGTATGACATAGCAGAATTTGTGGTTCAATGTTCTAATTGCCAGCAAGTTAAAGTCGTGTCATATTTCCAGACTTTATGTTTTCAATAGATAGGTACATATATATAATCAGGTTGCCAGCTTATCTCTATCATTAATAGATTATTAGTGGGTATAGTAATGATCGACACTCATTGTAGATTTCTGCCGTGGCCTTATTTTGGGTCGTGAGAAAAGTGGTATCAACACCTCAAAGATTTAATATTATCATTTAGTATTTGGAGGAAGACTCCTCCACTTAAAGCACAAACTCATGCAGCCATTTGAATAGGAATAACCATCCTCGCACAGTCTGCTGGACTAAAGAAGATTTAGCTAAAAGCTGAACATAGGCAGACCTAAGCTACTAACTACTCTTTCGAGTTGCCAAACAGCTGCAACTCTCAAGTTCACAACTCCATACCTTTGCCGTAAACACCACCGCCTGATGGAGGGTACTTCTATATAAGAATTTCGGCAGAGTTTCCCCTGAAACTGGATGATCCGCAAAAACAGAACAAGCACTATTCTATACATGAGAATGGATACCCGGATAAACTGATATCCAAAACAATAATATGCCTACCCGGCTACAATAACACGTACTCTGGCTCAACAAAGGGAACGTCACAAGCGGCTACCAATTGCCCAATCTCACTAGTGCCGGACGAAGAAGAAATGGAAATGGATCGAGGATAGAAATAATTAGAGCTTCAGGAAGTTCATCTTCTTATTTGCTTGGCTACCAAAGCTAGACTACTTCCGAGTCAGGCGAGCCAAAGAATCGCAATGGAAGAGATAGACATTAAATAAGCTTTATGAAAAAACATCCATACCAATTTAACCTCCCAATAAGAAGGAAACTCTGACAATTTACCAGAATACCCTTTTATAACTAAGACAAGCTCATAGAATAACATGACTCTACTAGAATCTCGAACCAAGAGGAGACACATAGATCAAGCATTACTTACCAGCCACTTTACACCAGAAGAAACAACGACACTTCCTGATGGTGACGAATAAGAATCCCATCATCCTACCAACACTGATTTCCGAGGAGAGAGGTAAAATGACTTGACATATTAACACAAGGTGGCATAACAGGATGCCAAGCAGGCAATAGCAATACTCACCGTCAAATCTCTCATATTTAGATCCGATAAACTAGTAGGGTCTCATAAATGCTAGGAATAAATCATATCAGAAACTCACCCCTCTACCGCAACCGATTCTTAATTACGACAATATCCAAGAAAACCATCGAAACATGATAAGACACACCATTTCCAGATCGATCGTAAAGATAAATCTTACTTACAGATAAGGGAAGAAGAAACACACGGGTCTACTATATCGGATGCCTCGGCATCCTGCCAGACTAGCAGTTCATAGAACTGCCTCTGCAGCTGAGTCGAGCCACTACCCTGATAATTACTTCTAGAAGAACCACTACCACCACGCTCTCGACCTCTATTGGATGGTGGCATTTATCTGGTTGATTAAGATCTAAATTAAATCCCCCGCGACTGTGCAGTTGCCTAATGACGAGCGAATGGACGACTGCCTACTTGCCTGAGTAAGGAAAAACTCCTCAAAGGATAACAAGACTCATGACAGTGATAACACCTTTTCATTGAAAATGGAAGCTGGACAGATTGTTGATAGCTATAAAGAGAAAACTAGGTCTGATCTTGACGAACTACTGACGCACTCTGAGAATCACGTGACACAAGCTTAGATAACATGGAAAGTGACATCCTTAAAGAATCAGAACTCTTACCTCCAAATGAGGTACCATGGTGTCCCTCTAGGGCCACGGGATCTCTTACTCTCCCGCTCTAACTCTTCCTGCTCTAACTTATGGTATGCCTCGTACCTCCAAGCAATATCAACAACAACATCAAATGAAATCCCGACCTCAATCTCTCGAGCCATCTGGGATCACAAGGAAAAAGAAAGGCCATCAATAAATATTTGAATCTCTCGAAAGGCTCATGGACTAGTTTTAATGTATATTCAGCCATTCTATAGAATTCAATCTCATATTCTGAAACACCAACAGGCTAACCGATAGGCTACACTGTCCAATCCACTGAAACTGGAACCACTTTTCATCTCGGTCGCTACTTGAAAGGAACTTTTCCACGAATCTAAAAGAAAAACCGAACCAAATTAGCTTATAAAAGAGCGGCCCACCAATTCAAGGCTGGACCCTGAAACTGGAAAGCAAAATAATCAACATCATACTGCTCGATGTAATCAAGAGCCTGAAGGATATGCTGACATCCTTTTATTTTAAAAAAAAATCACGAGATTTATTTGATGCATTGCTTAAGAATATCGGAATGTTCAACCGCGTAAAATAATGCAACCTCCTTGAGCATTCGGACTCAATAATTACCTCAGTTACCTACCCAGCCAGAGCAATTAGTGGCGCAACACATGCTGCCTGTGGAACATATTTTATTGGGGCAACATCAAGAACTGGAACGAGAGCTCTCTAAGTCCGAACATCTGCATGTGCGGCGACCAGATAAGCTGCCTAGCGAATAATAGGTTCTTGCGGTATCTGCATCCCCAAGATTCTCGTAAAGCATCATAGAGAGCCAAGAGAACTACAAGGCCCTGTTCCCTTTCCCAGCGCGAGCTCGTAAAACTGGGACCTCCGTAATTAGATCGTCAGCATGATTAAAAACTTTCGGGGTTTCGTCAGTGCTAACCCCAGGCTAGACTGCTTCGTCTTGAACTCATACCGTTTGCTGATTTTTCGCACGAAGGTTCACAATTTCCACAAAGGAATTAACGAATTAACGAAAATACTTTTGAATCCTAGACCGACGCACGATCAGAAATGAAGGAAGTGAAACTTCCTAAATGCCAACATAGCCCCTCGTAGATAAGTACAGACGTCTACGTACCCATCAACGAGACTCTACTAGACACTGTCTTAGTCTGGATAGACTCTAAACTGGGCTCTGATACCAACTGACACAACCCAAAATCTAGCTAGGTCGTACGGGCACCCGACATCCTCTCCTAGACCCGTCGGGCGAACCCTTACCAATTAAATCAGGAAAATAAAAATAATAATTTACAAATAAGGACAAGACTTAAAATAAAAATACGGACATACTGATACCTCTAAGCTGTACAAAAGAAATTACAGCTGACTACCCAACATACTAGGTTTAGGGCTATCCAGACTAGACATCTAAGAGTATAAAAGAAGACAGATACCTGAAGGGAGAAAAATGCAACTGAAATAATAACCAATAAATTGGTGGCCATCCGGAATAAAAGCTGGCTCACCCTGACAGCTGAAGTCAACTTCGCTCCTTCGCAACGTGGCGAACTCAATCCTGGAGCGAACCTGCCGAAACGAAATAGATAGACAAGAAACAAACAACAAACAAGGGTGAGTCAAAAGGACTCAATAAGTGGGGCAGACTAGCCACCTCAAAGAATAGGATAGCTAGCCAGGGAGAAAAGAAATAGATAGACCAAATTCCTTTTATTTAAATTATAAAAAGGCAGAGCCAGATAAACAACCGGAAACACGTAAGAAACTTATAAACTCAACCAAGGATGCGTGCCAGAAACATATCAACAAATAAGCAATGCACATATAAGCAGAACAACAGTCATGTAATGCAAGTCTATACAATGGTATGAATTGAGATTAAATAAAATGAAGTGAGATGAAATGAAATGAAATTAAATATGATGTGAAGGGTCACATGTGCCCGTAATCCCATCCCGAAGCGGAATACTCCTGCATTAGAGGGGAATGCAATCTGATAACCAACTGGAGCGGAATACTCCTGCTCATGGGGCGGAATACTCCTGCACCCGATATAATATAAACCAGAGGCGGAATACTCCTGCACTATCTTGGGGCGGAATCCTCCTACCCTCAATATGATACAATGGAGCGGAATACTCCTGCTCCTGGGGCGGAATCCTCCTACCCTCAATATGATATGCAATGTAATGCATCCGAATGACATATAATGCATGTGAATGCAATGTGATGCAATAATAACCCTTCACCGGCGCGGGACTCTCATCGACAGCCGGGAAGTAGATGCCAACTCACAGCCAGAGTACAATGCTCAGATCCTCAATGCAATACCAACAACAGGACATAACTTATAATATACAACGTAAATCCAAAGCTAAGGCGTAATGAGTACGCCTATCGGCAGCTACACACGTAAGGAACACGTGGTAGAAAATCCACGAGGCCAGGTGCCTCCAAAGAAATGGATATAAACACTTACCTTGTTACAAAGTTAGCACAATTACTCAACAACCGCTTTGTCCTTTGATTTCATTGCCAAACGATCCCACTCTATTCAATAAGCAGAAAAATATATCAAATTAGGCTAAAGGCTTCATTCCTCACATCTTAAGGGCATTCAAGGTAGGAATCTGATACCCTATTCGCATACGCAATATGCAGGCCAGGCCTATATACAGGGTTTAAGGTCACATAACCAAATCCCAAATAATTTACATTTATATGTTGCCCATAACTCACTGAGTACGAATATATAATCAATTTTGTTATCGGGGTCTATTTGACCCTTTAAACTATTAATTGAACTTATTAAAGCGATGTATAATATTTCAAGTTTTACCGTTAAAACATATTCAAACACACGTAATAAACTCAAATAATATATTAGGATCATTACCTGAATATTTCAGAGTGAAAATTCTACTTTTCTCCGGCCCCTTTTCGCATTTTCTGGCATTTATTCCACTGTGTTTCCTCTTTTTATGCTTCTGATATATGTACTTATGTTGCTGAAATGGAAGACAAGGGATTAACTTAATCCCTTTGTCAACCGACTCCCATTTCTATATTTTTGTCTTTTTCCTTTTTTTTTTTTCCTTTTTTGTCCTTTAAAATTCGCTGCTACGATAAAGACTAAAACGGTACCCTACGATATTCGAAATAATCCCAATTTTTGCATAAAGTTATACAAAATATATGTAACATACTCATGAAGGCGGATCTCAAATTGGACTCCAGAAATTCAAGATGCGAATTTAAATAGAAAAAGTCAAATTATTTAACTTTCGGCATTTTAGCGGAAACTAGGCGAACAACATCGAATTTCACTTTCGAAAGTTAAAAAAAGTCACAAATAATCATACGAACCTAGCGGCACTTTTGGATTTCGAATCGGAGCTCATTCGGCAAAACCGAGCTCGAAAATCTCTTTTTAATATTTATCGCCAATAAATACTGAAACCTTCTTCCGATGCCTACCAAACGAGGTCTGATTTAGTTCAAATTTTATAGACATGTCCTAATGGACATTATGAATATTTTAAAATTATCAGCACGCCAATCGGAGTCCTAACTTTCGAAACGACTGACCGAGGTCGTTTCAGAAATGGCCTGGAGATTTGGTTGTAGACCGCATGATAAATCAAGGATATATACCTGGGAAAGGATTGGGCAAGTACCTGGATGGCACGATCAAGCCAATTCAAATTGTGACGAGGCCTGACAATGAGAAAGCTGGCGTGGGGTACATTGTGACTTATGAGAAAAGCATGGAAGAAGCATCGCTAGACTTCAAATTCTACAAGAAAAGCACCAAGACTCTCCTACATATTTTCGTCTCGTGTGGATACTTGGATGGCCGAAAGGGGGTGGTATCTGCAGCACAAGGAGTTGAGCCAAAGATAGCTGATGCTGAAGAGGACTTGCTGGCAGGAGTACAAAATCTCTTCATATCTGATGAAGACTGCTGTGTGATCCTGGAAGAACATGTTGAACCTCCTGGGCTGACAAAAGCTGGATCTGGAGATACATTGAACAATTGGATCAACAACCGGGCCCGAGCTTACCGTGGACCTTGGTAGAGCTGGGGATAGAGTTTATTTCATATTTCCTACAATAAAACCCGACTTTGAGTTGTGGAATTTGCATTTCTTTTCTGTTTCACATGTCTCCCTACAAACTTTATTTTGCAAGGATTCATAAATAAAATATTGCATTATTTCCCTTTTAACTTTTGTTTTAATCTTATAATTTTGCAATATTTTATTTTTCAGCATTCAAATTAATAATCCCATTGAGTCCACAACTGCAACGTGTAATGAAACAATGGAGCTTGAGGAAACTGAGTTTGATTATGACAATTTTGATGGAACAACACAAGAGGAAATTGAAAGATTTAAAAATGAGCCTAAGCCAAACCTAGAGGAAACTGAGGTGATAAATCTAAGAAATGAAGAAACTTTGAAAGAGACAAGGATTAGTGTGCACCTCACCACCGAAGATAAAAAGCGGTATACTGAGTTTCTTAAGGAATATGAGGATGTATTTGCTTTGTCGTATGATGACATGACTGGCATAAGCACGGACATGGTAGCTCATAAATTATCCATCAATCCGGGTTTTTCGCCAGTCAAACAAAAAGCCCGAACTTTCAAGTTGTCGGTTCTGCTGAAGATTGGGGAGGAGGTAACCAAGCAGCTCAATGCAGGAATCTTGAAAACAGTCAAATACCCAACTTGGTTAGCTAACATTATCCCAGTGCCGAAGAAAGATGGGAAACTCTGAGTTTGTGTGGATTATAGGGATTTGAATAGACCAAGCCCAAAAGATAATTTTCCTCCGCGAAACACAAACTACAGTCTTTCGTGGATTGTTTCGCCGGCTACCATCAAGTGCTCATTGATGAGGAGGATGCTGAGAAGACAGCTTTAACCACATTTTGGGGAATTTACTGCTACAAGGTTATGCCGTTTGGGTTGAAGAATGTTGGAGCAACTTACATGAGGGAAATGACAACTATGGTCCATGACTTGATGCAAAGTGGATGATGTAATCATCAAATCAAAGAAGAGCTCGGAGCACCTTGATAATTTGCACAAGTTTTTCAATCCCTTGCGCAAATATAATTTGAAGCTAAATCCAGCAAAGTGTGCTTTCTGTATTCCAGCAGGGAAGCTTCTGGGTTTCATAGTCAGTAGAAGGGGCATTGAGCTAGATCCGTCCAAGATCAAAGCCATCAAAGAATTGCCGCCGCCGAAGAGCAAGAAAGAAGTCATGAGTTTCCTAGGAAGGCTCAATTACATCAGCCGGTTCATAGCACAATCCACTGTCATCTGCGAACCTATCATCAAACTACTAAAGAAAGACGCAGCGATCGAGTGGATGGAAGACTGTCAAAAAGCATTTGATCGGATAAAGGAGTACTTGTCTTGCCTGCCTGTGCTGGTTCCACCCGAGCCTGGGCGACCTTGTATCTTATACCTGTCTGTGGTAGATTCGACATTTGGTTGTGTATTGGGGCAACATGATTCAACTGGAAGAAAGGAGCAAGCCATGTACTATCTAAGCAAGAAATTCACTCCTTACGAGGCAAAGTACACATTACTGGAACGCACGTGCTGTGAACTGACTTGAATAGCACAAAAGCTGAGGCACTAGTTGACATCTTACTCAACGTGCTGATATCGAGGATGGACCCTCTCAAGTATATTTTCCAAAAACCAATGCCTACTGGAAAGTTGGCTAAATGGAAAATGTTGCTCAGTGAATTCAACATTACTTTTGTCACTCAAAAGGCGGTAAAAGCTCAGGCCCTGGCTGATCATATGGCTGAGAATCCAGTGGGAGATGACTATGAGCCACTGCACACTTATTTCCCCGATGAAGAAGTCATGTTCGTAGGAGAAGATATCACAGAGGAGTACGACGGTTGGAGACTATTCTTCGATGGAGCAGTGAATTTCAAAGGAGTCGGCGTTGGAGCAGTGTTAGTCTCAGAGACTGGTCAACACTACCTTGTCACAGCCAAACTGAGGTTTCCCTACACTAACAACATGGCAGAGTATGAAGCTTTCATTTTGGGTCTTAGAATGGCGGTAGACATGAATATACAAGAGCTGCTGGCAATCGGAGATTCCGACTTACTGATTCACCAAGTCCGAGGAGAATGGACGGCAAAGAACTCCAAAATATTGCCATACCTCGAGTGCATAAAAGAGTTGAAGCAAAGATTTACCAAGATAGAGTTCCGGCATGTACCCAGGCTGCAAAATGAGTTCGCGGATGCTTTGGCCACCATATCATCCATGATCAAACATCCCGACAAGAACTACATTGACTCAATACCCGTGGCAGTGAGGAAGAAGCCGACATATTATTATCATGTAGAAGAAGAATCAGACAGACAGCCTTGGTTCTACGACATCAAAGGTTTTCTCAAAGACGGCACTTACCCAAAGGATGCAATGAGTCTCCAAAAGAAGACATTGAGGAGGTTAGCAAATGGTTTCTTTTTTAATAGAGAATTTTTATACAAAAGGACACCTGATCTGGGATTAATGAAATGTGTAGACGCCAAAGAAGCTGCTAAGTTGTTGGAAGAAATACACTCTGGGACGTGCGGCCTACATATGAACGGTTTCATGCTTGCAAAGAAGATCTTAAGGGCCGGCTATTTCTGGATGACAATGGAGCGTGATTGCATAAGGCACGCAAAGAAATGTAACCAATACCAAGTCCACGGAGATATGATTCGAGTGCCTCCTAATGAATTGAATATCATGGGATCGCCCTGGCCTTTCGCTGCTTTGAGAATGGATGTCATAGGACCCATCGAGCCGGTTGCTTCCAATGGGCATCATTTCATATTGGTAGCCATTGATTATTTTACCAAATGGGTAGAAGCTGCATCTTACAAGTCAGTGACAAAGAAAGTGGTGTCAAACTTTGTCCGTGCCAAAATGATCTGTCGATTTGGCATTCTTGAATACATCATCACTGACAATGGATCCAATCTCAATGGTGACCTAATGAAAGCAACCTGCGAGGTTTTCAAGATCAAGCACCACAATTCCACCGCATATAGACCCCAAATGAATGGTGCGGTCGAGGCGGCCAACAAGAACATCAAGAAGATATTGCGCAAGATGACAGACAATTCAAAGCAATGGCACGAAAACTTACCCTACGCTCTGCTAGGGTATCGCACCACAGTAAGGACATCGACAGGGGATACCCCTTACTTGCTGGTGTACAGCACCGAGGCGGTGATACCAGCAGAAGTTGAGATACCATCCCTGAGGATCATCAAAGAGACACAACTGAAAGACGCTGAATGGATCAAAGGGAGAATGGGAGCAATTGGCCCTCATCGACGGCAAGAGACTAAATGCAGTGTGTCATGGACAATTATATCAAAGTCTAAATTATTTAATAAGAAAGTTCAAGAGATCCTTCAAACCTAGACAACTAGTACTGAAAAAGATATTTCCCAATCAAGAAGAGGCAAAGGGCAAGTTTGCACCGAATTGGCAAGGGCCGTACATGGTTCATCGAGTTCTAAACGGAGGAGCATTGATACTAGCAGAAATGGATGGAGAAGTTTGGCCGAAACCGATCAATTCAGACACTATCAAAAGATACTATGTATAAGAGCTTGTACTAGTTAATGGTTTCGTTATTCTGCAATACATCATGTAATCTGAACTACGCTACGACCTGATTCCCCAAGTGGGATACATGGGAAACCTACTCAAGGTTCGGTCGCATAAATATAAAAATTTCATTTTCCCATAAAGCAAACACTAGGGCAGAATTTTTGAGGAACTCTCAAAAATTCCTAAAGGACAAATATAGTTGACACTGGGGCGGAGAATTTTATGGTCACCCTCAAAATTCATTTAATGGAGTTTGGAGCATCATGAAGAGCGACAACTATGGCTTTACACAACGCAACTCGTAACTCAATGGGATAAAACACTTCATTTCATTTCTTTCTCATAAAAGTTTTCAAAATACTTGCATTATTTACTACTTTATGCATACCCCTTTCAGCTCGACCAAGGTCTCGGCACTCAGGGAAAGCAAAAGCGCGAAGCAAGCCAAAAACGCACAAACCAAACTACCCCACACAACTCACCAATCTTTCTTTGGATGCAGGCACAAAAAGATACACAACTCAGCAACACATGACAAACATGATTCGACAAAGGTTATCCAATTCCTCTTACCATATTTAAACTAACATAGGGTACACAGCCCGAAGCGTCGATTGAGGATACACAGCCCGATATCGATTACTCATTTAAATTAGCTGAGGGTACACAGCCCGAAGCGTCGACTGAGGGTACACAGTCCGATGTCGATTAGTCATTTAAATTAGCTGAGGGTACACAGCCCGAAGCGTCGCTGAGGGTACACAGCTCGATGTCGATTAGTCATTTAAATTAGCTGAGGGTACACAGCCCGAAGCGTCGACTGAGGGTACACAACCCGATGTTGATTAAGTCATTTAAATTAGCTGAGGGTACATAGCCCGAAGCATCGACTGAGGGTACACATCCCAATATCGATTAGTAATTTAAATTAGCTTAGGGTACACAGTCTGAAGCGTCAACTGAGGGTACACTGCCCGATGTCGATTAGTCATTTAAATTAGCTGAGGGTACACAGCCCGATGTCGATTAGCCATCTAAATTAGCTGAGGGGACACAGCCCCAAACGTCGATTAAGGGTACACAGCCCGAAGCATCGATTGAGGGTACACGGCCCGATATTCGATTAGTCATTTAAATTAGCTGAAGGGACACATCCCGAAGCATCGATTGAGGGTACACAGTCCGATATCGATTAGTCATTTAAATTAGCTGAGGGTACACAGCCCGATATCGATTAGTCATTTAAATTAGCTGAGGGTACACAACCCGAAGCGTTGACTGAGGGTACACAGCCCGATGTCGGTCTGTTATTTTAATTCCTTGCGGAGGATACACAGCCCAATACATCGACTGAGGGTACACAGCCCGATGTCGAATCTCACACTTGGCACAGCAAAAGACACACAGTCAAGCATAGCAGACACACCTGCGTACGACAAAAAATCCTGGAAAGACAATCCAGCCCGATAGGAAGGCACGTTTTACATTCGCTTATACATACATTGTTTTGCAAACTCACCTTTATTGCAGGATATATGCTCTGACAATGCGAACATTACGACCTAACATCCCGACAATTCCCGTAAGCCATAGGCACTCCTCTAGAGTCGTGACAAAATTAGTCGTTTTGTCAGCGTCTTTGCCCGAAGACTCTTTCATCATCCCCGGGCAAAGAGGGGTAGTTGTTGACACCTAATTTTGTCCGTCCTATTTCAATAGCCATTATTCAGACAAATTGCATTGATCACCGCATAATTACCCTACACTCACTCCTATCTTGAGTCATTATCTCATGCACGTACACCAATTAGGCTATTTTGTAAGCATTTAAACGAACGATCGCATTGTTTACAAAACTTGCATATCTCATCATAATTTTTCACAATTACTGTTGGGTTTTAACAAGGACACCTAAATCATTTTAAAACCTGAAATAATAAATTTTCTTAATTAATTTTCCTTAGTAATTATTTTTCTTATTTTTGTAATTTTTATGAGTAATTTACATAATTTTCTACACATTTATACAAATTTTATATGCTTTTATACACTATTTGTACACTATATATACACTATATATATACACACACACACACACACACACACGTCAGCCCATTTTCACATCCCATCGCCAACGTGGCTTCATTTCAGCCGTCCACCTGTACAATCCAATGGTTGAGTTTCAAGTTTCCTTTTTTATTATACACCTCCCCCCCCCCCCCCAAAACCCTATTTCCCCTTTTCATTTTTTCTCCTCCTCGCGACTGTCTCTCTCTCTCTCTCTCTACGTCTCTGCCATCGATGACGATTTTTCGGTCGATTTAGCCGATGAAGTGTAAAATAAATTACATCACCATGATCCTCTCTTCACCCGCTACAAAACCTATACCCTTTTGACAACATTTAAACGAGGTCAATTCTTAACCCTCGTCGATAGGGTTACCTCCGCTGGAAAATGCCTCCGACGTGGCCCAGGGATGTTCTAAATGATGCTATTACCTGAAAAGGGCTAAGAAATCCCTCGTGCAAAATCAATTCAAGACGGGTCAAATTGACCCGACTCCAGCATAAACGGGTAATCTTTATTCCTTTCTTGTTTGCTTCGATCTATGCGATACCTCTGTGTTAACATGCTTAGTCGACTAATTATTGTGTGTTAAGTTCGTATGATCATTAATCCTTGGTTAGTTCACTAGTTCAACTGGACATTGCCCTGAATTTTGCACGTTCGAGTATCCTAGTTTATCTCTATTAGTTTTAAAAGAATCTATGTTGGTTTCTGAATTATCCAGTGTATTTGTTTCCTTGTTCTATCAAGATGCATGTTTCTCGTGATTATATGTATAAGTGGTGATTTGATGAGCATGATTTGGGGGTTTTGATTGGGTTTAAATGGAATTGGTGATTGATATTTAGCTCTGGTATGATTAGGAGGATTCTGAATTGATTCAATGTGAATTCTTGATTGATGTCTGGATTGGAAATCAGTTCTGTATTTAATGTGATTTCAATTGAGAATTATCAAGTTAATTGACTAATCTCCGAGCCTAAAATTAGCCTAAAACTTGTTTGTGAACCTAGACTTTATTTGGTCTTAAGGAGAGGGATCCTAGTTTGTTTAGGATTTGTTTTACCTTAATCTGTGGGGCTTGATTAATCTATATATGGAAGGGGTACTAGGCTGACTTTCTTAAATATGGGAAGCAATATTCCCTTTCCTTTTTTGTCTCTTTTACCTGTTAGAACTAAGGCTCTTCCTCACTCCTATATAAACTAGTCTCTTTTTGTTCACTAAGGAACAAGTTCAGACACAGATATCCCTGCGTAGACACTAAAACTCTCCCTCTCTACTACTCTCAATTCTCTGAAAAAGGACTTGCCTTTCTATTTTTTCTGCCCTCACTGTTTCTTGAGAGTATCAAGCATTGCATGAGTTTTATCTTACTTGCTAATCACTGCACTTCGCAAGGTAAAATGGTTCTGAACTGTCTCTGACCTATAGCATGCTTATTCTACATGATTTAATAGATGGTTTCTTTGTGTGTGTAACCTATTTGGGAGGTTCTATACCTTCCCCTGCTTCTTTTCTTAGAAAACCTGTCATGCTTGTCACTGTGATTGCTCAGGCCTCCTTTTGGCCCTACTAACCCTTGTGAATGCAGCTTTGTCTTGGATGACCACAAAAGGCCATACCAATCTTATTTTTATAGGTTTGGGGTTCTTTGAGAAGTCTGCTAACTGCACTATGCAGTATTTCTTTAAAGTACTGCTTTTGAAATGCTAATTCTGCCTAAACTTAGTAAAGACAGACCTTCCCCTTTTGTGCATAGTTCTCCCTTTAGAAACTATCCTCGTTTTGTACATTTGATAGGGACCCTGCTTGTATTTGTGATTAAAAAAGGGTATACCACCATGAGTTTGTGTACTTGGCTACCCAGGGGCCATTTCTAACTTCCCTCTCCTACTTGCTGCATTAAGCATCATGAAGGATTGACTTTATTACCTAGAACTCACACGACAATGATAATCTGTGTTTACCAAGAGTCTGGACATTGCTAGCATGAACAAGTTTTAATGTCTTAAACCATAACATTCGAAGTTCTTCTTGTGTGAATCTGGAATTTTCGAACTGGGGCTAATTGTGCTATGACTGCTTAAAACCAGACTGTTTCTGTAACTTTAAAACTGCCCCTTTTAGCATAAATGATCCAGGCTTGAAAATATTTTTAAAACCTGGCATTTGTGTGTAAAATGATTTTGAAACTTCTTTTTGACCTCTTATACACCAACCTAATAGTGTATAAGGGGGTATAAGCATTAATGGGGTCAATTATACAACTGCATAAACATTTTCTAAAGCTCAACACTACTGATTACTCATGTATTTGCATCCCTATACCTATATCTATGTGCGACAGCCCTTTGTTTGTATTTATGTGCTTCTGTGAAACCCACTTTCGAAAACAGCCCACTTACCCATATCCATTTACAAAACTGACCCTTAAACAAAAATAACTATTAAGGTCATGACTCGATAATTAATGACGAGTCACACCTTCCTAAATGGCTTATATTTTGTTTAAAAAACAACCCATTTGGTTTTTTGACAAAATTTGAAACTGTTTGTAAAAGGTGTCTTTTTTTTTTTGCAAAACTGCCTATCTGTGAAAAATTGATTAAAAGGCAGAAAATACGCAAACAAGACAAATTGCGATACTCTTTACAGATTTAACCTTATTTGCGATTATGCATTTATGTTAGAGGCCTTAAAATGCGATTAGGAGCGGAATATGGGCCGTATGTATGAATGTGTAGGTTAGACATATATATATATATATTACCTAAACTTGTTTAATTCGGCTAATATATACATTGATTGTGAAATTGATCATTTAAGTTAGTAACGCATATGATAATACGTATTTGCATAGACATCCCAAAATGTATAGACTCGGGCGGGAACCACCTTTGGTGGGACTCGGGGAAGTGTCTAACACCTTCTTCCCCGAGTCATTTGGACTTCTTACCCGTTGAATCTCTGAAATCAGACTAGTATAATAATTAACTCGACCTTAGACGCTTAGGTGGCCTAATACACCTTAGAAAACTATATTAGGTGGCGACTCCAACTCTTGAACTCAAACGAGTTACCCAGTCAAATCCGTAACCCGACTCGCTCCGAGTCGAGTCTAAAATCGGGTATGACAACCACCTCACTCCACCCATCTCTGCCGCTGCCTTCTTCCTTCTGTTATGAATGGAATAATAAGGAAAATAATTGAACATAAATGGTGAAAAGAAGAAATTTTGGCATGGAGTTAGTACTAGTCAGACGAATTGATGAAATGGGAGAAAGGGAAAGTCATTTGGAATTAGAAAGTCAAAAGTTGAGGCCAGCTGTGTTACATGTGCAGTGCACGTGAGGACTTTAAGAGACAAGGCAGTAGACACGTGAGTAGAGGAGATCAATTTTAGCTTAGCTTCACCAACGGCTAAGATTAGCTCTAGGAAGGAATCAAATAAAAG